>CM061136.1:156284002-157655252 GCA_030789695.1 Scilla litardierei
TGGATAGTCGGGGGGGGACTACAATTGCATCAGGTTCTCCAACGAAAAATTGGGTGGTAGGCGTTGTGATCCCAAACTGATGCATGATTTTAATGAATGTGTGAGCAATTGAGGGCTTGGCGACATGAAGAGTGTGGGCAACTCATTCAGCTGGTGTAATCAAAGACTGGGGGTTGCAAGAATTTCGGCAAGGTTGGATATGGTGCTATGCAATTCTCGTTGGCTTGAGGTACTCCCCTACTCGTTTGTTCAATACTTGGATTCTTTTACCAGCGATCATAAACCTATGCTAGTCATGCTTTACCCCAAAGTAGCATCCCTTCCTAAAGCGTTTAAGTTCTTCAACGCTTGGACAAATATTCCTGGCTATCAAGAGCTTCTGGCGGACGCTTGGAACTACCCGGTTGCTGGTACCCCAATGCACAGGTTATTCACTAAGTTGCGGCACCTGAAGCCAATTCTAAGACGCTGGGCTCATGACTACAATGTTCTAAAAGCAACTAATACCTGTAGGGGGGAGCTTCAAGAGGTTAGGGAAAATCCAAGATTAAACTATGACATTCAACTTCAGGTTGCAGAACGGAATCTTGCTAAAAAATTGTCTACAATGATTGCTCTTGAGGAGGACATGCTACGCCAGAAGAGCCGTCAGGATTGGCTTGCTCTGGGAGACAAGAACTCTCGCTTCTTCTACACTGCTATCAATGCTCGCCATTGCCATAACAACCTGAATCACCTTTCAGCAAATGGAAGTATCATCAACCCTCATGAAACTATTAGGTCGGAAGCCCCAACATTCTATGCAAATCTTTATACTCAGGTTGACTATTGGAATGTCTTCCCCAGAATGGTTCCCAAAAGAATTGTAACCCCAGAGGCGGTGATTTGGCTTGAGCGGGAAGTTTCTTGTGATGAGATTAAGGAGGCGATATTCCAAATAGGGGTGGATAAATCCCCTGGTCCCGATGGATTTAACAGCCAGCTCTTCCAACATGGGTGGAGCACAGTAGGTAATGATGTATCTGCTGCAATTCACTCCTTTTTCCTATCTGGCGAGCTTATGCATCCTATAAATCATACTAATCTTACTCTTGTCCCAAAAAATTCAAATGCTTCTAGTCTTGGTGATTATAGGCCAATAGCTTGTTGCAACGTTATATATAAAGCTATCAGTAAGATTTTATGTAACAGGCTGAAAAATATAATCCATGAGTTAATTTCGCCAAACCAATCATCTTTCTTAAAAGGGAGGCTTTTGTCGGATTGTGCTCTTTTGGCTCACGAGCAAATCAGGGACTTTAGCAACCCGATGGGTGCAAGGGCATGCTTAAAACTGGACTTACGGAAGGCATTTGATAGTGTCAATCGGGAATTCATCTTTTACATTCTTCACAGAATGGGTTTTGGTCGCCGATTTATATCGTGGATTAAGGCATGTATTTCCACTCCTACTTATTCAGTTATGATAAATGGATCTCCTGCTGGTTATTTTGAGGGAAACAGGGGTATCAGACAGGGTGACCCACTGTCGCCTTTTCTTTTTGTGATTTGTATGGAAGCTTTCTCCCTGTTGATGGACAAAGCAATCTCTCATGGCACTGTTCATCCCATGAAGCGCTCTGGAATTATATCGCATTTACTCTTCGCTGATGACTTGCTCCTTTTCTGCAGAGCGAATAAGCACTCTTTTCATGGTTTGTCCTTGGTACTTGATGAGTTCAAGGATTTTACGGGGTTGAATGTTAATTGGGAAAAAAGTACTGTTATATTCAGTAAAGGTACTAAGCATCCATCGGAGTTGGCCAACCACTTGGGCATTAAGCTTGGAACCTCTTTTTCTACATATCTGGGTCTGCCACTATCCTCAAAGTACCCTAAAGCTGCTATGTATAGCAGATTGGTTGATAAGTGTAAGAAGCGGTTAACTAGTTGGACATCTACTTTGCTATCATTATCGGGGCGAATTGAGCTTGTCAGAACAGTAATATATGGAATGCTCAACTTCTGGCTACAGGTATACCAAATCCCAAAATCTATACTAAAGACCATTACTTCGGCCTGTAGGAAGTTTATATGGGGATCTTCGCATATATGGGCTTGGAGGGACATTTGCACCCTTAAAGAGGAGGGTGGAGTGGGGCTACGGCTTCTTCCGGATCTAAATCTTGCGGCGGGAGTGAGACTGACATGGCGCCTTCTTACTGACAACGGTCTATGGGCGAACTATATGAGACATCACTACATAGACTCAGCTTGCTTCTTTGGTGCAAAGCCCAAGCCTACCCAGTCTGGCACCTGGAAATTCATGCTTCACTGTAGGAGATACTCCATACACTTAATCAAAAGACAAGTTCAGGACGGATCCTCTACTTTATTCTGGCAAGATAACTGGTTGCCAAATGGCCCACTTAAAGACACCCACGATGTCCCTGATGAGATAGCGTTTCGGACAGTTGCAGATTATTGGGATGGTTATAGCTGGAAACAAGACACTGCCATTGATTCCTTGCGGCCTACTCTTCAAAGCATTACTCTTGTACCGGGGGCGGATACTTGGATCTGGTCGGCGGGTGCATCCTTTAAATTTTCAGCGGCCTGGGATGGTATCAGATCAAGAGGGCAAAAATTTCCTTTTGTGAAAATTATTTGGTTTAAGCACAATGTCATTAAGATGTCACTTACCTCCCTGAGAGCATTCCTTGGGAAGCTTCAAACCAAAAGCACACTTTCGGCCTGGGCTCCTATGGTGGACACGGCTTGTACTCTTTGTGATGCGGGTTCAGCTGAGGATGTTCCCCACTTGTTCTTTGAATGTAATTACACAAGTTACATACTAAAAAGGAGTCTCCTTAAGCTAGGAGTGACTAGCCATATAGACCCTCAGCTCAACAAGGTTGGTGACTACTTCCTTGCTCATTATGCCAAGAATGACCCTCTCAGCACTTTAGCAAAAACTATTCTCTACACAATGATCTGGCATATATGGAAGGAAAGGAATAGAAGAATTTTTGAAGCTACCAGACGACCGATGACCACATTATTTGATAACATTGCTTCTGATGTGAGAACCATTCTGGTGAATCTGCTCCCTGAAAGCCCAGAAGAAAAATTGGCGATGGAAAGATGGGACTTTGATGTTTGATAAAGTCTGCTTTTGCCTGTATATATTGTGTGGATAGGATTGATGGACTAGCCAGTAGAGGGTGACGGCGCCTGTGCCCTATCCCCTCTCTGTTTCTGGCCCTCATTTTGTATCTACACTTGTTCATATTTAATAAAGATAGCTCTAACTTTCCAAAAAAAAATATATGTATATGTTGGATATTAAGTTTGTCACCATTTGCAAGAATGCTTGTAAGTTGGTGAGATTGCTAAGTTGCCCAATGCTGACTTTCTTTTCTTTAATAGGTTCATGGCAATAAGTTCTCACTATCTAAGACTTTTTAGCAATAATGTCATGATGCCATTAATATGAAACCATGTGTAGGGGAATTATTGTATCTATGTCGATAATAACTTTATGCAAAATTCCCTTAGCCTTATAAAGATCTAATGTTGGGTAGAATTGGCAAGGTTTCATTGCATATGTAAGGTTACATGTTAATAATGGATTATGGATGGGACTCATGGTGTAAGCGAGATATAAAGGGATCGTGTATTGTTGTATTTTTGTACTTGAACAGTTATAGTTACTCCTCTATTTGTAGCACTCACCTTGTTTTGCAGGTTAACCTTTGCCGCAGGTACGAATTTTGTTATCAGATTAATAAATATGATGTGTGTATATGCTTGAGTACTTCAATTCCCATGACATGCCCTGAGTTATTTCCAGTTTGTTGCATTAGTGCATTGTATTCCTTTACACCATGTGAGTTGGGTTTGGGATTCCTACCGGGTCACTCTGTGACGTGTCCCCGTTGATATTTTCAGGTGTTGGTTTGTGGCGTTAGAGGCCCACTAGTCCAGGTGGTTGGAGTTGGCTAGAGTTGAGGGTTTTGAGAGAATGTGAGCGTTTTGGGTGGGCGTTATTGTACTTCGACGAGTTGTGGGTATTCTATTGTATATGAGATTTGGCTTATATGTTGTATGTGAGTTTTGTATAAGTGATGTTGTACTTGGTTGGTTGTGTATTTATATGTATCAGTGGTTTATTTATATCAGTTTCTGTGTTGTTGGTCCTTTTTGTGTTTTTTGTGTTTTGTGTTGTTAGAATGCTACAGGTACTATCTCAGCAGTGCGCAGTGGACCTGCTGCTTGAGTTTGAAATTTTGTATTCCCTTCGTATCACCCGCCTCTTCGGGAATACCTGATACGGATTCGTACTCATCGGGTATACCGGGGAGCGGGGCGTTACAGTCTCCGACTCGACCTAGTATAAATCGTCACTCGGTCGAGTAGACAGGCCCCTCAGAGCATTTTAAGGGCTAATGGTGTAAAATTCACTCGGTCAAATGATAAATTCACTCGGTCGAGTGGCATATAATTTCCAGAGAGGGGGATTTCTACACTTTCCTGTACAGTACCCTACTCGGCCGAGTATGGCCTTCACTCGGCCGAGTTAACAAGGCACTCTGCCGAGTGGGCTGCTCTTTTCAGCTCCAGACTCTCTGTTTTACGACGCTTTCTGTTTCTTCTTCTCTAGTCAGTCTCTTCCTTCCTATGGCAGTTACGCATCCCTGGAGTGCTCTCCATCACCATGGCCATCCTCCATTCATATGGGCTCCTATCATTTTCTTCCTGAAATGAAAACATAGCCCGTTGTAAGATTCTTCCTAGACTCTTGACTCTATAGACTAATAAAGATCTAAAACAAAAATGAAAGTAAAATTCAACTAAAAATTAGGGGAGGCCGGATCTGTTTACGAGCGGGTCTAGGGGAGGAGGATGCGGCAATGGTGGTGCGGCTGTGTGTTTAGGGAGATGGGGGTTGCTGCGCGTTTGGCCGTGGAGGAGGAGGGCTGTCTTTTTAGGGGGGCGCTGGCAAGTGGGGTTGGCCGGAGGTGGCCGGCTTGTTGCGGCTAGGGGAGGCTGCAGATGGGTATTTTAGGGGAGAGGGTGGCCTATCGTTTGGGTGGAGGATGAAGGGAGGCCGGCGACAACTAAGGGGATGGCTGACCGACGCCCCGTTTACGGTTTGGGCACGGTGTCGTTTTACCGCAAGTGCACGGTTAGTGTAGGGTGCAGGTTTATCGAACTCAGGGAGGTGGATGGCTTGAGTGGCTGCTAGCCTCGCCTAGGTTGTGTGCTAGCTACGCGGATGATATGGGTGAAGTGTAAAAATAAAAGAAAGAAATGAAAATGACACAAAATGAATCCCCGCTAACACGGGCTAGAGCACTCATGACACTTGGCATTTGACTTGACCCAGGGTGAGACATTGCCCCAAAAGGTGGTACCTAGCATCCATGGCCCGATATTCCGGTCAGTGCCAAGCACGCTAGGCCTACCCGGTTCCGGACGGTGGGCATTCCCATGTCCATTAACACCTTCCGCAACCGGGAGCATTAAGGTCACAATGATATCTCCCAACACTTCGTCCAAGCCGTTCCCACGCGCGAGGACTCCATGTCTACACTAGGGGCGTGAGCTATGGCTAGGGAGTCAACCGCCAAGTTTATTCCCCCTTGGCCCGACGGTCAGAGGCGGTCTTTCTCCCGCCGATGACAATGAAACACCCCAGCGTAACCCTAATGGCCAAATATGTCAAATATGATTTCTAGCAATACATCGAAGCGGATCTTGACAGGACAAGCACCGGACCCCAATCCCCAACACATCTAGTGTGTTGCCATACGAATTGGACCCAGATTGCTAGAAATCCCCATTGACGCATTTCATCGAACACATGTCATGCAACCAAGTCAAATGAAACAACCAAGCATCAATCCTACCCTAACCCGTATTAGGGTTCATCAATACTACTCCATGATGAAAAACATATAAACAAACAACACAAAAGACATACAAATATTCATCATGAAGCAAAAGAAATACAACACAAAAAATGGAGAACAAGAGAAAGAAATACTTATCTTGATTTTGAACCTCCAATCCAATACAAGACTTATTACAAGAGAAAACCTAATCTAACCTAATCTAAACTCACAAGAGAAAGGGGCAAAAAGCCCTAAAAAACTGAGGAAGCACTCCTCCAAGTCGTGCCCCCAATCTCTATTTATAAACCCCTCAAAAACCCTCTTGGGTCGGGTTCAGAACTGTCAAAAAAGGCCCACCCGATCGGGTGAAAACTCACCCGATCGGGTGGAATAAACAGATAGCACGAAACTGCTGAAATTGACTTCAACCGATCGGTTGGACTCCCAACCGATCGGTTGAAGTGAAATTTCAGACAGCAGCCAATTTCAGCACACAGCTACGCTCAGAAAATTCCAGAAAAATCTAGAAAAATCGGATTTGGGCATGCGACCTATCGTTGGAAAGCTAACGATGATGCCGACTCTAGAAAAATAAGAGATCACACAAAATCCTTCTGGAATGATAGCAGATCTTCAATGAATGAGTAGCGGTGCGCGAAAGGGGACGAAAAAGGCCACCCGATCAGTTGAAATGTCAACCGATCGGGTGAGCAGCTTGTTGCTTCGGCCGTCACCTTCGGGAGCTTCAAACCGGTCACTGAGGAGAGAGGGTGGAGCCGTCGGTTCGATATTTGAGGCGATGCGGCTACAGATGAACCGACCGGGTGATAAGTCACCCGATCGGTTGGAATTACGCCGAAATTCCCGAGAACTCAGCTGTGTTCAACCGGTCGACGAACCGGTCGGTTGATCTTAACTTGGCTTCAGCTTCCGCCCGGGTCGGACACGCGTGCATCACCCGATCGGTTGGCTGTGTCCAACCGATCGGGTGGGGGCTGAAAGATGGCAATCTTGGTCGTTTGACCCCCTGGATCACGCGTGACCCCTCCCGTTGCTCCGGGGACTCATGATATCGTTGTTTTATGTCCCAAATGCTGTAAATTCCTGCAAATTACCAAAAACACGGAAAGGTGAAAGAAAACGAGAAAACACGAGAAAACGAATACAAGACGGCGGTAAATAATGGGAAAACACGGGAGAAAACGTGCGCAAATATATGAAATATAAACGCACGTCAATGGCCGAAGTTGATTGATGGAGGAAGGGGGTTCGCGTGGAGGGGCTTGGCCGTGGGTTGATGGAGGAAGAGGGTGAAGGCCGGCGGCTGCGTGAAAACCCTAGGTGATGTTGCGGCTTAGGTTAAAACAATGTGGGTTTGTTGCTAATTAGGGGTAGAATGGGGTGCACTAAGGGGTGATTGGAGAGAGTGTGTGAGAGAGGGGGAGGGTAGATTTAGGGTGCAAATAGATAGGAGAATATTTCAACATGTTACGCATGATACCCTAGAGATTTGATTAGGTTATTTAATTAGGATTTGAATTTGGGATTAAATAGGGCTAATTACAGGTTAGACGTGATTAGGGTGAAGGGTCAGTCTAATGGTGTCCTAAAAATATAAGAAAAATATCGGGACGACCGTGTCGACGAGAGGGTCAAGATTGCGATGATCGGTCACGGGCTAGGTTAACGAAAAATGGAACTAAAAATAAAAAGATCAAACGTCGAAGTCTAAAGTCATGACACCCCTTCAATTAAAGCTGATTTGTGGGAGAACGACCCGTGAAATGACATTCACAAAAAATTCCACAATTGACTACTCTTTCTGAGGGTCACAACGATATATGACATCGTGCGTTTGGGATACAAGAGGAGGCAACGAAAAATACACGTATGGAAAAGAAAGTACGCTCACGAAAAACACAATCGAAAAGCGACCGTGACATCCTACCCACCTTAGAGCAAAGTCCGTCCTCGGACTTTCTAACTAAAAATATATCTAGCCATTCGAGTAACTACCCCAATCATATCACACTATAATTCAAACCATGTATAGTTACTACAAGTGCTTATATATGCACTAGGTAGTGAAACATAAATACTACAAACATGTATATATATGCACATTCTATACTTATACCTATCATAGACAGTCAAATTAATAGACATACTTCAATCATTCATATAGTCACGTACATCCCTTATAGTTTCACACTAGCAAATATAATCATAGTACTTCACGTATAGATAACTAGCTATGTACAAAACGAACATAGATATACTACTCCCTTATATCTCCTAGTGTACATTCAACACCAAACATATCAACACATGTAATCACACCATACAATATTAAATCAGGTTTGCTATATCTAGTATACATTCACCCCTACTATAAATACACAAATATATAGTTATTCAAATACACGCAGATACTGTATGCTTAAATTGGGGGACAGAAATACAAATTTTTCTACTTTGCTATGAAATCTAGACGATGCTTTAATAAGTTTTTCAATCGGCTTTTCTGAAGGGTAGGCTTCTTGTTGTTTGCACCCTATTTGCACACGAACAAATTCGTTATTTCAGCAATCCTATGGATGCCAGAGCATGTATCAAATTGGATCTTCGCAAGGCCTTTGACAATGTGAACAGGGAGTTTGTTTTATTCATGCTCCATTAGATGGGGTTTGACAGAAATTTTATGACATGGATTCATGCTTGTATCTCCTCTCCCACTTTTTTATCCTGGCTGATGGTTCCCCTGCTGGTTATTTCTCCTTCAATAGAGGTTTGAGGCAAGGAGATCCCCTTTCTCCTTATCTGTTTGTCATAGTAATAGAGGCTTTCTCTCTCTTAATGACCAGAGCTGAGGCTACACTATCTATTCATCCCCTTCGTAGGTCAGGGGCGCCTATATCTCACCTTCTGTTTGCTGACGACCTCTTGGTATTCTGCCGTGGGAATGCACACTCTCTTAAAGGAATTCAAGACCTCCTTAATTCTTTCAGATTGTTCACAGGGTTGCAAGTGAATTGGGACAAAAGTTCTGCTATCTTTAGTAAGGGCGCCCGTAACCCCACCTATCTGCAAATTACCCAAAAGCTTCTATGTTCACTAGGTTGATTGATAAATGCAAGCATAGATTTCAAGGATGGTCATCTTCCCTTCTTTCCATTTCTGGAAGGATTGAGCTGGTCGAACTGTTATCTATGGGATTGTGGCGTTCTGGCTGTATGTTTATCGCATACCTCCTTCCATTATTCGAGCTATCAATTCTGCCTGCAGGAAATTTATTTGGGGTAATCTCCATTTTTGGGCCTGGAAGGACTTGTGTAACCCCAAGGAAGAAGGTGGGGTGGGCCAAAGACTTCTATTTGATTTAAATGAGGCTTCAGGAATTCGTTTAACTTGGAAATATTTGACATCTGATAGTCTTTGGGCCAATTATATGAGGTCTACTTATAAGCCCCCTGAGTGGTTTTTTTTGCACCAAAGCTAAACCCACCCAGTCGGGCACTTGGAAATTCCTTCTCCATTGCCATGGTAAGTCTCAGATGCTTATTAGACGCATTGTGGGTGACGGCACAACAACTTCCTTCTGGCATGATAACTGGCTAGTTTGTGGCCCCCTATCCCTTTTATATGATGTGCCTAATGGTAAAGAGAATAAGGATGTCAGTGATTATTGGACTGGATCGGCCTGGGATGATAATCCTACCCTTGATTTAATTCGGCCCCTATTATTTTCGGTCCAGGTGGGACATGGTCCAGATTCCCAGGAATGGATCGGAAATTCTACTTGCACTTTTCGGAATGCTTGGGAGGGTTCTCGTTTTAGATCAAATTCTTTTCCATACTAAGTGTTGTATGGTTTTCTAGATATGTCCCAAAAATGGCTATTACCCTTCTAAGGGCTTTCCAGGGCAAGCTACTCACTAGAGATATACTTCATAAATGGGGTGTATCTCCCTCTCAAGCATGCGTCCTTTGTGATGATGATGCAGTTGAAAGTGTTGACCATTTATTCTTTATATGTCCATATACTCGATATATTCTTTCCAGGAGCTTGCTTAAATTAGGCATCACTACTGTGGCTCCCTCGTCTCTTAGTGAGGTGGGGGATTTGATCCTTTCTTTATTCCATAAGAAAGACCATGTGGGTATTCTTGCAAAAATGGCGCTTGCAGCCATGGTCTGGCATAGCTGGAAGCAACAAAACATGAGAATCTTTGAAGGGAAGCTTAAAGATAAAATAAGGCTATTTGAGGATATTGCATCTGATGTCCTCATTACTCTCCGGGACCTTGAGTGGGATCATTCTACAGCTAATAATGCATTTGCAAATTGGGGTTTCCTTGTTCCATTACAGGCTTTATTGTACTTTGTTACCTTGCTTTTTGTATACTTTTGGTCTCACTAGTTATAACTAATATGGATTAAGGATGTAGTGGGTGACGGCGCTTGTGCCCTCTCCCCCCCTCCTTTCTTCTTATTGGTAACAACTTGTGGAGAAGTTTTGTCCTATTTTTGTTTAGTATTAATAAAGATTAACGCTTACTCGTCAAAAAAATACACGCAGATACTTCATCATATATACACATCACATACAATCCTATAACTATAATCAAGACACCACACACATACCATAATTGCAAACACCTATAGTTAAGCACATACTTACCCGTGCATGGTGCACGCCCACAGGCGCTAATATACTATTCATACATGCCACTCATACCACAATATACTTAGCACATTCTACACACCTAGTTTAGCTGGCATATATACATTTAAACATGTAAAACCTTCGTAAAGAACTATACTACAAACCAACACCTATATCTATATAATGGTATATCCACCCACAACCATGTATGTAACGTAACCATGAACAACCAAACCTATCACTATACACACATCATCCATAACTATGTTCATAGAACTATACACTAACCACAAACAAATATAAAAATATACTTAGAGTATACCCACTCAAGCACGAGGGAGACTCAAATGCCCACACAAGGACCAGAATACTTTATATCCATAACACGATACTTATACCTATACCAACTCATCACTCTTATATACACACACACACCCCCCCAACGTAAACATATTACTCATCACACTATACAGGTAAAAAAACATGCTGTTATATACACACAATAATATCAACTACACTTTATATTTAGTCAAGTAACACACCCATAATGCAATCACTCTACATACTATAATAATATTACAAATACCAGTACACATATACAATCATAATACACCATCCTATACATGCATACATCGTATAGTCACATACATATTACTACACACATACTCATTACATGCGTACCATACCTACATAAAAATATGCTTACCACATATCTACACAAAATATAGACATACATATAATATATTCACACCATAACAATTTATATATAATTAGCATACTACTACATATACATATTCATGCACAGTTACGACATACAGTAATCGTGTATAGCTCATGGTATACACGTACACACACAACATCCCATAAAGGCAAGCAGTACTATACAAAATTATAACCCTATTAACATACATATATCACACATATTCATACAGTATGTATATATCTACCTATGACTAAGCACATACATATCTACGTACGAGCACACGCTCATACGTGCTAACATATAGATTATATAATAGGCCTGCACACTTAACTATAAGTACACATATTATCATTACACCTAACATGCACATGAATTTACTAGTATACTATTTCAAGCATTTACAAGTACCTTCAAACTACATACACCACTCGTAGATATTCCAACACTAATTCTAATATACACAGACATCCCTAAAGTGGTATAGCTATCCACACATATACTTATAAATACTACCACTCATACAACTTCATATATATCATGAATAACACTGAGTATGAATATATAACACAAGAGACAATCATTAATACACTAAGGGTAGCACACTCATACATGAGTGGTACGCAGGGTTCACACACACGGGGTCCACACACTCTACCTATATAAATGCACCACGACGACATCATAATAAAACTAATGGGCCCACCATACTATACTAAGGTTGACATAGGCAACGGAAAGCACTAGTAGGATGACTAAGCAATAGCAAGGGAACCGAAATAAAATAGCATAACGAGACAAGATCGGAATGAACGGGTTCCGATAAGGCGTGGATAATGAGATAGCTTGGTTAGGTGAAACATAGAGATAATTGTGAATATTTAAGTAAGGGAAAAAAGATATAATAATATCCTTATAAAATACAGGAGAATAGTGTGCAGATGATATAAGTTAAAATACGAAGTAGGGATTAGACGAAAAAATAATTAGGATAGAGATGAAGTAACTGTTCTGCAATTGGAACTAGATTTGTACTAAGAACTTTGGAGTAGGAAAAAAAACGAAGAATATAAAAACGGACATACTTGAAAAGATGGAGTTCTCTTTCGTATAGAAAAATATTTAAAGGTCGGTACAATGAGGTGTTTGAAATAAATTTGAGTAGTATATATATAGTAAGAGAAGAGATGGTATATTGGATTATCGAAAAGTCATTATATGAAGGAAATAATATATTCACATGAGTATGAAAGATATAGATTAGAAAATATTATAAGGTAGTAATTTAAAGATTTCGGCGAAAAGTTTCGAAATTCAAAGAATGAATTTAAATCGATTGAAGGGTAGGAAGTCTAATCTCATGCTAAATGTTTTCAAAGAATTTAAACTAGGAGAGGGATAAAAAATAATATTTGAAAATACTTTTCGAAGGATCAGGATGGTAATGGGGAAGATACAACGATTGATGATGAACAACATGAAGGAAAAACGTGAATCGAATGCAATGAAGTGAATCAAATATTCAAAACGTAAGTACATCTGAGAAATAACTTAGTGAATCTGCTACGATGGGATTCTATGGTCATTAGCTCAAAAGTGTAATGATTAGGAAAATGATAGAAATCAGAGGTTCTAACTACCGGGTCGACTAAAGATTAGGAGGAACTTAGCACTACGGCTTTCTAATGAACTAGACTGTAATAGAGATCTCATGGAAAGGGTCCTTAGAGGATCAAGATAGGTCTCTCACTATCAAACTTGGTCGTCTATCTAAGTCTTCCTACCAACTAAGACAAGGAAAACGTCCACATCAGACTCCAATTTTTATGACTCGAATGTTTCGAACGTTTCGATGGATGTTTTATTATTATCGTTGTTTCGATATTTCGCAGGAGCAACGACCTGCATGGGCCACCACAAAAACCTGTCACGCCCCGCTTCCCAAGTACGGAAGGCGAGACGCGAAGAGGTCCGCTCAGACTTGGAGCTGTGAAGCTACAGTCTGATAAGTGTCTGTGTGTCCATCCATTCGCAGGTTCTTGCATTGCAATGAAACAACAACAACAATAATAATGAACGTAGGTAATAAATAACGAACATTAAAGAACAACATCCATTCTTTATTCAAAAATATTCAAACATATAGTCATAAAAAGAAAGTACAAGAGTCTAAAGGAAAGGCCCCAAGCATGGCCGAAACTAAATCATAACTAATAACCAACCTCAGGCTCGACGACAGCAAACTGTCGTCCTCAGCAACAACATCAGACTCAAAGCCTGACATGTGACACCCAAAGAGAAATGGGCACATGTCAGCAAAAATCTCCAAAAGGAAAAGGAGACTTTTGTGTAAGGAAACATAACAGTAATGGCAGTTATAGGTTGAATGCAATTAGCAGTTAAAAAATGATGACATGGTTTATGAAAGCAATAGTTTAAGATGAACATGAAAAGCAGTAAAACATGCGTTTGCGTCGTGCACAGGGTTTATGACTTTCAGCTGAAGTTGCTGTATGGGCACACTTCTACGTTGAGTGACCGCTTAACCCTACCCCTCCACGTGTGTATGGACTATTACCCATCTTCTGGATTACGAGCCGGAAGTGTTTATGGCATAGGGTTGACCTAGCCTCATTCATGATGTAGGAGTCAAAATCCTACTCATCGCAGCTTACATTTCAATAGTAGCGTGTGTTACACATTCATGAAAAGACATTCAATGCATGAAATGACATGCGATATGCAACATGATAGTATGAAAAGCAGTTATTGAATGCGTATAGTTATATCAAAAATAAACGTGACAGGTAGTATGCATGAACATGGCATGGCATGGATGTCAGACCTAGCTTCGTTGTCAAGCTAGATCAAGTATGGTGTCGGATCTAGCTTCGTTGTCAAGCTAGATCAAGTATGGCGTTTAGGCGACTATCATTTCACCGCCTAGTCTCTTTTACACAAAATCACAGAATGGCCTAAACATGGCCTAACAATCAACTGAGCAAGTTTCACTTGCCTGAATAACGTCCGCAATCTTAGTTCAACGGTGTCCAGAATCTCCCAATGTGCCAAATCAATCACCAAACTACAGTCCCATATTCATTTAATCTTCAATTAGTTATTTAACCAACGCAATGAAATTACCGGTTTTTATCTTGTTTAAACATGCGGGTGCGGGTTCCTACGGATCGGGGTTTACCTCAACATGACGCGAGAGCTACACTGACGTCGGGTAGCGACATCGGGGGTTGGATTCCGGTAGCAAGCGAGGTACGGTGAACTACGGCGAAGACGGTGAAAACTAGAGACAACAGTAGCATGACGCGCAAACGGTAGCGAGCAGGGGAGATCTTGGCCTGCTGTTGGGTTGCGCATGGCAACGGTGCAATATGGGGGCACGGCAACGGTGCGGGGGTGCGGCCTGGAGGAGAAGGCCGGCAATAGGGGCTTTACCGTGAGCTTGAGGGGAAGTCCGATGGTTTAAGTGGAGGAGGAGGGTGCAGTTCTAGGGAGAAGATGGACGGATGTCATAGAGGAGGGTGCACCTGTTAGTTGGCCGGTGACATGCTAACAAGGGGAGGCCGGATCTGTTTACGTGTGGGTCTAGGGGAGGAGGATGCGGTAATGGTGGTGCGGCTGTGTGTTTAAGGATATGGGGGTTGCTGCGCTTTTGGCCGTGGAGGAGGAGGGCTGTCTTTTTAGGGGGGCGCCGGCAAGTGGGGTTGGCCGGAGGTGGCCGGCTTGCTGCGGCTAGGGGAGGCCGCAGATGGGTGTTTTAGGGGAGAGGGTGGCAGGTCGTTCGGGTGGAGGATAAAGGGAGGCTGTCGACAACTAAGGGGATGGTCGGAGTTGATTGATGGAGGAAGGGGGTTCGCACGGAGGGGCTTGGCCGTGGGTTGATGGAGGAAGAGGGTGAAGGCCGGCGGCTGCGTGAAAACCCTAGGTGATGTTGCGGCTTAGGTTAAAACAATGTGGGTTTGTTGCTAATTAGGGGTAGAAAGGGGTGCACTAAGGGGTGATTGGAGAGAGTGAGAGAGAGAGGGGGAGGGTAGATTTAGGGTGCAAATAGCTAGGAGAATATTTCAACAAGTTACGCATGATACCCTAGAGATTTGATTAGGTTATTTAATTAGGTTTTGAATTTGGGATTAACTAGAGCTAATTACAGGTCAGAAGTGATTAGGGTGAAGGGTCAGTCTAATGGTGTCCTAAAAATATAAGAAAAACATCGGGACGATCGTGTCGACGAGAGGGTCGAGACTACGATGATCAGTCATGGGCTAGGTTTACGGAAAACGGAACTAAAAATAAAAAGATCAAACGTCGAAGTCTAAAGTCGCGACACCCCTTCAATTAAAGCTGATTTGTGGGAGAACGACCCGCAAAGTGACGTTCACAAAAAATTCCACAAATAACTACTCTTTCCAAGGGTCATAATGATATATAACATCGCACGTTTGGGATACAAGAGGAGGCAACGAAAAAAACGCGTACGGAAAAGAAAGTACGCGCACGAAAAACACACGATCGAAAAGCGACCGTGACAGTTTTTATCTTTCTTTTCAATAAAGCATGTTCTTTTCATCAAATAATGTTTTGCTTCTTTCATGAATTCTACAAAGACTATCCCATCAAAACTCTCCTCTAAAAGGATCCGATCCTCGGGAAGCTTGGATAAACTGAATTCATATTGATGAAATTCGTGCGAATGACTCATATAAGGTGTCGTTAGCCGTAAGTCGAGGGGCGACCCCTTCGCCACTGAACAACCCTCTCCTAAAGATCATCAGCCGTATGTCGAAGGGGCCACCCTTTCGCTACTGAACGACTCTCCTAAAGGTCGTCAGCTGTCATGGCATGTTTAGCCCTATACAACGACTGACGCGGTAATCCTCTATGCATGAGTAGATGGAGTATAAGGAGTTGATAAGAGATGATATGGGGGTGTATGTGGCTGGTGGCAGTCGTGAAATTCTGTGAAAGGTGTGATGGCATTTTGGTCATTTGGCATACGGGTGGAAGTGTGTGTAGAGAAATGGTGGGTGTGTAAAGTAATGGCATACTTGTAATTTTGAAGGGGTGTGTTAGTGTAACAGGGCTAGTGTGAAAAGGGATGTGATTAGTGGCATACTTGTAAATATTTAGAAGGGTGAGGGGCAAAATGGTCATTTGGTCTAAAGGAGGGGTGTGTGTAAAGTAAAGGAGTGTGTGCATAAAGAAATGGCAAACTTGTAAATACTTGAAACATGAGGGGTAGTTTTGGGAGGGCACTATAGTCATTTTACCATGAAGCATGCTTATCCTAAGGAGGTTCTAGAGAGAGATATTTTCTAAGAACCCTCTCTCTTCTTCTTTACTCTTCTTTTCGTTTCTTCTTCTTTCATTTTCTTCTTCTCCCATTCTCCCACCTTGGCCAAACTCCCTCTCCCCCATTTTCATTTTATCAAGCCTCCAAAAACCCTAATTTCAACTCAAAAATCCAAGAAAACCCTAGCTTACTTCAAGGAGAAAGAAAGGTGGAAGGAAGAGAAAGAGAAGAGAGGAAGAAAGGGGACTTCTTGAGGTAGGATGCTAACTTGGTTAAGGATTTTATTTAGGGATTATGATGGTATTATGAAGTTGTTTAGATTGCTCATGCTCTTGAATTCATGTGGTATGTGTGCAATAAATCAAAAAGATCTAATTTTCCTTGGTTTTCTTAGCAAAACACCTCCTCCATAAAATTATGAAATCATGCTGCATGTCTTTGCTTGAATTATGGTCTCTGTGGGTTGAATTACTTTCTAAAAAAATATATAATTGTAGATCTTGAAGTTCTATCCCAGATTCATATAAAATTTGAAATATGTTGAGTTCAATAAGTAGGAGAAGAAATATAATGTTTATAACATGTCTGAAATTCTGTCAAACTGTACACAGTTTAGAAAAATGAAGCTCAGTACTTGCACACTCTATGAAATTTTCTGTTCTTAGTCTTGTTGTAAAGTTAATAAGTTTTTCTACAATTTTATCGCATTGCATATTGATCGCGCCCCGGACACACACCCGGGACGAGACTCGCTAGTCTTACCGCAAGCGCACGGTGTAGCCGCGAGCGGGTATCGAACACGAGGAGGGCAAATGACGGTGTCTTCTTCAATTCACCTGGCTATAAGAACAATCGAGAAATATTTGCAATAAAGCGGTCACAGTCGTTCAATTGTATAAAGAATATCAAATTAATAAAAACGCCTAGGGATAGGGAATCCCCGCTACAAACCGTATCTCGTCATTGTGATCATAGGTTTCACAATTGCTAGACTTGAAATCAGGTAGACTAGTTGCAACTAAATGTAGAACCAAGCTCACGCTCTCGTGCTATTGCCGGTCTATAGCAAACCTAGGGTAGGGTCCAATCTCTTGCAAACCCTAACCTAGGCAAGCTAGCGTGAAGAACAACATCATCGTTCAATCGTATCTCGAGCCCACTCTCGTGCAAACTCGAGCTACGACCTAGGTTGGGATAGTTCCTACCCGTCCAATCTCTTGCAAACGGGTATTGGTATAGAATTGCAATCGAAAACCCTAGTTTCGGTCCAATCTCTTGCAAACCGATTCCAGAGAAACCCAATTGTAACCCAATTCGAATTTCTAGGGCTTCCTATCGAGTTGGGATACAATCTCTTGCAAATCCCTATCAGTATGAATCCCTAGCTATTCGTATTAAATCAATCCCAAACTAACCCTAATCAATTCTAGCAAGAATTTCACCAATTCATCACAAATTAGAAATAGGGTTCGTAGGGTTCATCCCTACGCCCTAAGACGATAAAACTACTCACAATCCATAATGCAAATCATTAGAAATTCAATAGTAAAGACAATAGAATTCATTGCAATAGACAATATATCAATAAAAATGAGGTTTTTGATAGAAAGAGAGACAAACCAATGAAGTTCCAGTAGCATCCAACAAATTAACACTTTTATCTCTCTCCAAAGAACCAAATCTAATCTCCTAAAAAGTAATCAAAAAGGGCTGCCAAAAAACTCTGAAAAAGCTCTCCAAACTAGGTTAGAAACTGGGGTTAAATACCCCGCAAAATCGCCCAAAAAACTGTGACAAAATTGCCCCTGCGCAGCTTGAAAATCGCATTTTACGCTACAGGCAGCGCGGCTTACTCGGCCGAGTGACAAATGTCACTCGGCCGAGTGACGGACCCTGACGGATTCCAGTAAGTTTGGACTTTTGGGGGTCGTCTCCTTGGGAGTCACTCGGCCGAGTGACTTTCTTCACTCGGCCGAAGTGACTCCTTCACTCGGCCGAGTGGCATGCTGAAAATGCCCAATCTTCGTATTTTTGCTTCCTCGTCGCTCCTACGACGTTCTTTCCTCTTCCACTCCTCTCCAATCGCAGAATTCCCCTCAAAAGAGTCACGTGTGACACTCCGGAGTGGGTGCATCTCAGAATCACTCCAAATCGCTCCAAATCTCCTGAAATACGACAAAAACAAGAAATCGTGAAAAGCATCGCAATATTGTCGAATAATAGTGAAAAACGCGATACGAGCGATCAAAATGGCATGCAAACATGCAGAAAAAAGGTGTAAAATATGGAATGATCAAAATCCCCCAAGCTTACCTCTTACTCGTCCTCGAGGAAGATGAGTAAAAAGCGAACCCAGTGGATAAAGATAATGGAAACGATGGAAAAAAGGAAAATGAAAAATGAAAAAAAAAACAAAATAGAAAACGAAGAAGGAAGTTGCTAGATCATTTTTCTCAGGACGTGGGTTTTGCTTACTCATATAGCACTCCCGAATATAAAACACATGTCAAAGACTTTTATCTCGATATCACAGTATAATGGTGCATTTGAAATAGAAAACCCAAGAATATCAATATAGCATGAAAAATGGAATAATTCTAGAATTAACATCGTCTGAAGCATCTAAAGCGGTATACAAAATCGTAGATCACACACTTTTCAATTGAATGCTTTCTATAAGGAGTATAAGAGATATCACACAATAGAGTAGTAAGAATAGAAAAGCGTGGTTTTCATGAAATGAATGCTAAGCGTAGATTTCTGGATTTCGTGAAACTTCATCAATCTCGCCGAGTATAAATTATTACTTAGCCTAGGTTGTCATGCACCGTCACGTAGTCACTCTCTCACACATCATTGGATCCCCTCCCCCAAGCTTATCCATAACCGTGGTGGCATGAACAAAACAATATTTACATTCCCCATTTCTTTTGAAGCTCCAAAAAAAAGTAAAAATAAAAACAAAAAGAGAGAAGAAAGAGAGAAATAGTATGAGATGGGATCGTTATGAACTTCATTTCTCTTTTCTTTTCTTTTTTTTCTCAATTTTTCTCTTCTCTTTTTTTTCATAACATATATACACAAATGATCCCAAATCAAAAGAGAAGGATATACAAATATACTTTTTTTTCTTTTTGGTTTTGGGGAATTTGGAGCATATGATATAATAGCGGGGGAGATGCCAATAATAGAATTGCTAAGGGGAGATTCACCAATGAATTTAAAATAGAGAAACAATGTTCAAGATATGTGGAGAAAGAAATAAATGTATCTCTCGGTTCACTCTATAGGACGTGCATGACAACTCAGCAGGGTAATTTAATCTACTCAGTTTAATCTCAAAAAGCAAACTAGTCCAGATATATCAATGCTAGCAAACATCCAATCAACCTGAAGTGAAGCGTACAAATCATGCAATAAGAAGTGATATAAGAACGGAAAGCAGTACTCCAGATATAAGCAATCAATGCGTGAAGCTTGGTGTGTTTTCTACGATAGCATACATATGAATCATCAGACATCAGCTAATAATAGAATTTCATCCATTTTCATACGGAAAAAGAGTGGGTTACTATTTCTAAATGCAAAGCAGAACATAGCATATGATATCAGAAACAAAAGCTATGACATGACAAAATTAGCATGCATATAGAGAAAAGCTAACACCATGTCATCGTCATCACTGAAAAATCATCTCTAGCAAAAGATGAAAGAAATAAAGATAAAAGAAAACAGAACTATTTACAATGCAACACACAAAGAAAATAAGAAAAACGTGATGCATGGTAAAGAAAATGAAAAAGTGATGAAAAATGGGTGCAAAGGCGGAAAAAGCATGAAAAAAAAACTAAAAATAAAGGCGATAAAAGCAAAAAGTGTGAGAACTCACTCCCCCAAGCTAAAGTGCACAGTGTCCTCAATGTGCAAAGTGTGGCACACCGAGAGACGAGTAATGGGTTGGGTGGGTGAGGATGCATGCATGATAAAAAGGAAAGAAAAAAACAAATAGAAAATATGATGTGGATATGAATGATGCATGCAAAGATCAGAGTGATGCAGGTAATGTGTCACCAAAAATACTCTCCCTCTCTCCCAAAAATGATATAAAATGATATGATCAGAACAGGGACCAAAATAGTGAGGGGAGGACGGGGGCAAAAAAAACTCCAAGACCAGCAGAAAATGGGCAGCATAATCGACAAAAAATATCAATGGCATCAAGGGTGTGCCTAAGCTGGTGGGGCTGCACCATCTCCGTCCTGTGGTGGAGGTGGAGGTGGAGGTGGTGGTGGTGGGTGTGGAGGCTGCTGGGTGGCTGGTGGCAGTGGTGGCAGTCACGCGAGAATCTGAGTCAGGCAAAACTGAATACTGGGAAGTAGCTCGACGCGAGACTGCACGGCGGAGACTGTGGCAGACAGAGCCCTAAAGTCACCTCTGAGTCCACTCACCGCCCCCTTAAGAGCACGAATGCTCTGAAGTAGAGTGTCGGGGGGAGGTGGTGCAGAGGGACGTACATGTCTAGGCTGTGAAGGATGGGACTGTCTGACACGGGCTGTTTAAATAATCGGGCCAGCAGGTATGTGTAGAAAAGGTGCTGTGCTCACTAGTGGATGCCCAGCCTCAGTGTGAGGCTGGGACACATGCTGGGACGAGGAGGCAGCAGCAGTAGTGGTAGAAGACAAAATCGGTGATGAGGCAGCAAGAGAGGTCTGTGACGCAGACGTGGGAACAGATGTCACGACACTCTCGAAAAGGACAGCTGCGGTGGATACAGAAGGGTCGACCACTGGGGAGGAAGTGTAGGTCCCAAAAGGTGGTACCCCAGCGGAGATCAAACTGGATAGGGTCTCCACGACGGCATCGAAGGAAGACTCACCGCTCTCTAGTATGGTGGGTGGACGCTCGGGAAGAAGTGAGGAAATAGGCTCAACCGAGATAGGCACATCAGTGGTGGTGGTGGTGGACGTGGTGGATGACTCAGCAAGGGTACTCCCGACACTGACAGAAGTGTGGACAGAGGTGTCGGGAGGTGCAGACAGTGCCGGCTCAGGCTGAGGGATCACAGGGTCCACGGGTGCAGGAGGTGCCTGCTCAGCTCCCTCGACCTCTAGCACGTATGCGGCGGGGATCAGGAGATCCATCGCCGGAAGCCAGTCCCCGTGTACCGGTCCTATATGTGTCCGATCGGGGCTCGGGAGGATCATGTAATCGGCACTAAAGGGGCCGTGCAACCATAACCAGTGCCGCTGGCCATGGGGACGACGCATCTTCATCCGGGCCATAACATCTATCGAGAGAGTAGTGGGGCCCGGGCTCGACGCAGGTCGTCCGGAAGGTCCTCACCGGTCATCAGGGCTAGCAGGGTGATCAGGCCGCCGCAACAGATGGGTGAGCGAGCGCTCACCGATACTATGATGCGGTCCAAAAACCAGCTAGCGATATCAATCTCAACGGCGGGGACCATCGCATCACCACCCCTATCCTAAACTCTGGGGCGAGTCATCGCGTAGAGCATATAGAGCTCAGGCGTAGACATCGTCCCAGGCTTATACCTCGCAAGGAAGGTGGTCGCCATAAGGCGCTGTGCTATACGGAGGCAAGGGTGGAGTATAGCTGAGGCATTGGCCCTACTAGGGTCAAAGGCAAGTGGTGAACCCGTGATCCGGGTCCAAAAGGCATGGGAATCGAACGACGGTGGTGGGATATGTGTAGGGGCGTAGGCGCGGTCGGGCACATGGACAGCGGGCCACTGAAAGAATGCTCTAAGCATATCGAGAGTGATCTGACACTCTCGATTCATAAGGCGGAAGGAGCATCCCTCATCGGTCCGGGCTATCGAGCTAAGAAACTCAAGTGTCGGACGGACGTAGGTGTCCGCCGACATAGACAAGAAGTCGTGCCAACCCACGTTGTCGTACAACGTGAGCATCCCCTCTAGTACCACTAGGCAGTCAAGGTCTGCTAAGTGCGCGAACCTAGAGGGCACTATCGAGCACTGGGCGATACGCTCAAATCGGACGCGCTGTGCGTCGTCTCTGAACATGATCCCCAGCGGCCCGACGGCGGGAGCCGGTGGTGGCTGTGCGTGGATGGGATCGGCGGGAAGGGGCTGTGTGGGTGGTGGTGGCGGGCTAGGTGGAGGGGAGTCCTCCCTAGGGGCAGAGGGACCGGCATCATCAGCCCTCTTCCGCTTGGAAGAGGCTCCCCGCGTGCGTGGCCTAGTGCGGGGCGGCATGTGTGCCGCGAGTGCTCACTGAACAAGAATAATATGCGGCGTGCTAAAAAAATGGAACGAATGTACCTGAACATGCCGCGAGAGCAAATCAGCAAGTGCGTGCGAAGAACGCCGCCTCCGTGAAGCCAAAAGCACGTCCAGAAGCTCCCCAAAGCTCCCCCAAGATAGCCTGCAAATCAAACAATGATATCGACGGATAATATTCAAAATGTATGGGGGAAATGGGGGATAATAGATAGATATGAAAATTAATTTGGGTTAGGGGCTCAACGGGTCTACGGATCAAGAGGAACAAGGAGAAAAATGGGGTTTTGGGGCAAACCGAGGCGATAGGGGGCGGTGGAGGCCGGCGCCGGTGAGGTGAAGGGTCGGCCGGTCGGCGGCGAGGTGAGATCGGCGATCGCAGGTGGGGTCGACTTGATTCAGGCATGGGGGGTGCGAAGCAGTGGGCGAGGGAGGCGAAGAGACGAGGGCTCGGGCGAAAATTTTGGGGAATTTGGGTTTTTAGAAAATCGCGCCCGCCTCTCCGCTTATATATAAATTGTTAGGACTCGGCCGAGTGCGTAAACGAAATTTTTTTTCGAAAAGTCTCGTTCCCACTTACGACTCGGCCGAGTGGATTTGGTTCACTCGGCCGAAGGGAGAAACTCCGTTCGGCCGAGTGGCATTGCCACTTAGCAAATTTTTTAGGATATGAGGGTATCTGTTTCACTCGGCCGAGTGAACAATTGTACTCGGCCGAGTTGCAATTAATACTGAAATACACAAAAAAGACAGAGAGTTGGTTCCGCAGACTTCCTTGGTTGGTGCCCAACTCGGCCGAGTGGGGTTCTTTGCTCGGCCGAGTGGCATATGATACTCGGCCGAATGGCGTGCTGTTTTCTGCTTCGGGGCTCCGTTTTCGCTCTACTCTCTGTTTTTCTTCCTCCAGTTGGTTTCTTCCTCTTCCTAAGCCTCGAGCGCATTCCTGGAGCGCTCTTCTTTGCCTCAGTCATCATCCATATGAGAGATCTCCTTTTCTCCTCTCCTGTCATAAGAATTAAGACCCATTGTCAAGATTTTTATGGGCAATTGACTCAAAACACTAGCAAAGTCTAAAACAAAAATAAAAACCAAAATAAAAATAATGCAAAAACCGTCGAGTTGCCTCCCGACAAGCACTCGTTTAAGGTCTTGAGCTCGACCCCTTTGGATTTTCAATTTAGCGCGGGATGTTGGGTGCATATGAGATGCACCCGTCGAATTTGCTGGGAAGACCGATCGGATTTGGATCGTGGTGGTGCGTGGCCTTCCTCAGCACCCCTTTATCATGGGCAATGTTAGGGGATGGCTCTGCCAAGCTTGAGCTTGTTCCGGTCATTGACTTCGCCGGTGACACCGATCTTCGAATCGGTGGAGCTTTCTTCAGATTCTTCAATGTCGAGAGCTTGTAGAGCTCTCGTATTCTTGCGACATCAGCGTCGCCACTATCTTTTGCTGTGGAGCTATTGGGAGAGTCCTCCATCTTCTCCTCTTTGACCCAATATTGGCTTTCTTCAAAGCCATCATCGTGGAGTGCACCTATGGAGTGGGGGATAACATCTTCAATGACCTCGTCAAGGAGGTCCACATAATCTAGCTCCTCATAATACGACATGTGCTTCATAGCCTTTGGTATATGGAGCTCGAATTCAATGTTGCCGACATTCAAGGTAAGAGTCCCTTCCCACACATCGACGATTACACCGGCGGTGGCGAGGAATGGGCGTCCAAGTATGAGCGATGTGTCACCCTCCTCCTTGATATCCATGATCACAAAATCACAAGGCAAGCATATGCCTCCCGGAACTTGGAGTGGGATGTTCTCTGCGATCCCAACCGGCCTAGTGATCCGACCGTCCGCGAGTTGAATCATCATGTCGGTCGGCTTTAAATCGGTGCTGGTGTTCAACTTCCGAAACATGGTGAGAGGCATGAGGCTCACACTAGCGTCCAAATCAACCAATGCTTTTTGTAAGGGGACGCCTCCTAGTGTGCAAGGAATCTGGAAACTCCCGGGATCTTTAAATTTGGCGGGCTCCTTTTCCTTCCTAGTGAACCAAGTTCCTTGTTCCACGAGCATGACCTTCTCTTTCCTTTTCCTTCCCGTAATCAAGTCCTTTAAGAACTTCGCGTAGGATGGGATTTCCACTATGGCATCAAGGAAAGGGATATTGAGGCTCACCCCTCTCAAGTATTCGAGGAACTTGGCTAGCCTCTTCTCGATCTTGGCTCTAGCTAGCCATTGAGGGAAAGGCACCGGTGGCATGAATCGGTGCTCATCAATAGGTTCCTCCACTCTAGATTTTGCTCCTTCTTGCGGCTCCTTCTCTTTTTCCACCTCAATTGCCGGCTCGCTCTCTTCTACAATCTCCACCATGGGTTCCTTGACTTGAGTCATGACGGGAGTGGTATCCTTCCCACCCCTTTTCGTAACCGCAACAACCGTGTTGATATGGCCGGTGTTGCCCCGTGGATTTGACTCGGGTTGGGCCGACAATTGTTGGTTGTTTCTATTAAGCAACGCAAGTTGCTCCCCAATTTGAGCGACGACGGTGGTAAGAGAATCTTGTCCTGCCTTCAACGTGGCGTTAATCTTTCTCTGCTCCACCATAAACTCCTCCACTTTAGCTTCAAAATCCGATCGTGGTTAAGCTTGCGGAGGGTTGGGATTTCTCCAACCTTGATTATACCCGGGTGGCCTATAAGGTCCCACTTGTTGCCTAGGTGGGAAGTTTTGTTGCGGTGGCCCCCTTGGTTGATAATTCGGTTGTGGTGGTGGAGCCCGAGCTTGAGAAGGTTGTTGTGGCGGGGGGTTCAAGGCACCATCATTATTAGCATAGGAAAAACCCGGATGGTTTCTAGCGGCCAGGTTGGCCCAATATCCTGAATTCCCGCAACATATTGAATTTGCTCCAAAGCTCCTTCTCCATACTCTCCTCCTACATACATGGCTTGGGATTGGTCTTGCCAATCCCTCATATGGTTTGTCGGTGCGGATGTAGAAGGAGCTCCATGCGGCTCGGTAATGTATTTCTCCAATCTCTCCACTACCTTGTGGAGAGAGTCAAATTTGCTAGCAAGCTCCGCCACGGCCTTGGCCTCATAAATACTCGTGGGCTTCAAGGAGGACGAAGAATGTCCTCGCTCGTCGCCCCACTGTTGGTTGTTGGAGGCCATCTCCTCTAGCAAGGCCGTAGCTTCATCGGGGGTCTTTGACAAAATGGCTCCGTTGGCGGTAGCATCAATAATCTGTTTTGTGCCCGGTTGGAGTCCATTGTAGAAACTGTGGACAAGCTCCCAATCCTCTATGCTGTGATGGGGGCATTGATGTTGCAAGTCCTTGAAGCGCTCCCACGCCTCATAGAGAGTCTCATGAGGTCCTTGCTTGAAAGACATGAGAGCACTTCTTATCTTCACCGTCTTGGAGGGCGGGTAAAATTTGTCGACGAAGGCACTCGCCAATTCATCCCAAGTGGTGAAGATTCCTTCAGCCTGCGTCCTCAACCAATATAAGGCCTTGTCCTTGAGTGTGAAGGGGAAGAGGCGCAGTCTGATAGCATCTATGGAGATGCCCGGCATTTGGAAGGTGGCACATTTTGATAAAAAGAGTTGGATGTGGTAATGCGGGTTTTCATGGGAATTCACATGAAAAGGGTCTTGCTGCATCAGAACTACCAATGCAGTCTTCAACTCGAAATTTTTGTCGGCCGCCAACTCCGGCATAGCTATGGACGAGGTCATGGAGGAAGTCTTAGGCCGAAGCTTATCTCTAATGGAAATGATCCTCGCCATTCGCGTCGCCAATTCTTCCGCTGTCTCAGGATTGGTCATAAAATTCCCTTCCGTATCGAGTCTCCTCTCCGCTCTGATCCTCCTCAATGTACGTTCGATCTCCGGATCGTATAGTATTTCTTCGGGGTCCGCTGTGGATCTCGTGCACATGCAAGGAAAAACAGAGTTTCAAAGAAATAGTTAGCACAAAGGAAGGGTAAAATAAAAGTAGAAATAATAAAACAAAAACAAAAATAGCTAGGTAGGTAGAATCAAACACTATCGCCTCCCCGGCAACGGCGCCAAAAACTTGATCGCGCCCCGGACACACACTCGGGACGAGACTCGCTAGTCTTACCGCAAGCGCACGGTGTAGCGGCGAGCGGGTATCGAACACGAGGAGGGCAAATGACGGTGTCTTCTTCAATTCACCTGGTTATAAGAACAGTCGAGAAATATTTGCAATAAAGCGGTCACAGTCGTTCAATTGTATAAAGAAAATATCAAATTAATAAAAACGCCTAGGGATAGGGAATCCCCGCTACAAACCGTATCTCGTCATTGTGATTCATAGGTTTCACAATTGCTAGACTTGAAATTCAGGTAGACTAGTTGCAACTAAATATAGAACCAAGCTCACGCTCTCGCGCTATTGCCGGTCTATAGCAAACCTAGGGTAGGGTCCAATCTCTTGCAAACCTTAACCTAGGAAAGCTAGCGTGAAGAACAACATCATCGTTCAATCGTATCTCGAGCCCACTCTCGTGCAAACTCGAGCTACGACCTAGGTTGGGATAGTTCCTACCCGTCCAATCTCTTGTAAATGGGTATTGGTATAGAATTGCAATCGAAAACCCTAGTTTCGGTCCAATCTCTTGCAAACCGATTCCATAGAAACCCAATTGTAACCCAATTCGAATTTCTAGGGCTTCCTATCGAGTTGGGATCCAATCTCTTGTAAATCCCAATCGGTATGAATCCCTAGCTATTCGTATTAAATCAATCCCAAACTAACCCTAATCAATTCTAGCAAGAATTTCACCAATTCATCACAAATTAGAAATAGGGTTCGTATGGTTCATCCCTACGCCCTAAGACGATAAAACTACTCACAATTCATAATGCAAATTATTAGAAATTCAATAGTAAAGACAATAGAATTCATTGCAATAGACAATATATCAATAAAAATGAGGTTTTTGATAGAAAGAGAGACAAACCAATGAAGTTCCAGTAGCATCCAACAAAGTAACACTTTTATCTCTCTCCAAAGAACCAAATCTAATCTCCTAAAAAGTAATCAAAAAGGGCTGCCAAAAAACTCTGAAAAAGCTCTCCAAACTAGGTTAAAAGCTGGGGTTAAATACCCCCCAAAATCGCCCAAAAAACAGTGACAAAATTGCCCCTGCGCAGCTTGAAAATCGCACTTTACGCTACAGGTAGCGCGGCTCACTCGGCCGAGTGACAAATGTCACTCGACCGAGTGACAGACCCTGACGGATTCCAGTAAGTTTGGACTTTTGAGGGTCGTCTCCTCGGGAGTCACTCGGCTGATCGGTCCATATTTTACACCTTTTTTCTGCATGTATGTGCATGTATGTGCATGTAGTTGCATTAGGATTTCATGTCATTCATTTCATCATTTTTTATTCACCCCTTTATTATTATCGTTGTTCCTCATATTCTTTCATTATGATCACATTGAGGACAATGTGAAGTTTAAGCTTGGGGGAGTGCATTTCCATGCCATTTAGATGCATTAGTTGCATTTTTACTTCATTTTAGGGTTTTTTAAATTTTTTTTCAAAAT
This sequence comes from Scilla litardierei, assembly GCA_030789695.1. Taxonomy (NCBI): domain Eukaryota; kingdom Viridiplantae; phylum Streptophyta; class Magnoliopsida; order Asparagales; family Asparagaceae; genus Scilla; species Scilla litardierei. The sequence continues at coordinate 156,312,390 of CM061136.1, forward strand.
TTTGCATCATCTTTTTGCTTTTTCCATCTTATTTTCCTTTTATGTGCGTTCATGCATCATGTTGTGTGCTTGTTTTTCTTTTATTTCCTCTCTTTTATTTTATATCTTTATTTTCTTTTCCTCCTTTCGCTAGATTTGTTCCTTATGATGATATCTCTTATTTCTTTAACAACCATCACGATGCTTATTATTCCTTGCCATGCTACTTAGTGTATTCCATAGTCTTACTATTCACATGTGCTTGCTTATCATTTCTTTTAATGATTCATCTACATGAATGCATGATATTAATTGAAGCTGAATGTATGGATTGGTGTTTGGTATGCTTTTGTTGGAAATGCACCAAGATTCACGCATCATTAGTATATCTGAAGCATCAGTTTTATTGTCTTATTCACCTTCTGTTGCATGCCTGATATGGTTGTAGACTTTACCGCTTGACTTTACTTTTTATTGAGATGATTGAGAATATACATGCTTACATATGAGTTTTAGTTGATGTATTATCTTATTGAACCGTTCGTGCACATCTTAGAGTGAATCGAGTATTACATTATTTCTTTCTCCACATATATCTTTTTATTCTCTACATGTCACTTGAGTTCACCTCCTAAAGCTACTTATATCGCATCTATTTCCCAAAAATCCCCACAAAAGAAAAGTTAGCTCCAAAAAGTCCAAAAAGCCAAAAAGGAGCCAAAATCCAAAAATACAAATCAAATTGCTCCTACAAAAATCCAAGAAGAAAAATGAGAAACAAAGTCCAAAAGAAAAAAAAATATTTCTCTATCTCATTATTGGAGCCACAAAATACTTGGGAAAACCAAGGCAAAAATCCCATTTTCCACTATCATATTCCTTTAGATGCGATGCCTCAAGCTAAGCTTGGGGGGGTTGAATTCATTTGACCATATGAGTGAGTACGACATTAGAGTGGAGAGGTGCACGAATGAGGAAGTTTGATAATGCTGAAACTTAGCAAAATACTTTAGTTATGGAGATTTCTTATGAATCGATATAAATATGTGAATGCCATGATTTATTCCATTCTCTATTGCATGCTTGGTGTGATTTTTATATGCTTCAGTTATAACTCTTGATTGAAAAGTGCATCGCCAACATTTGTATATTAAATCCTATGAAATGCGTGATGTAGATATGAATTGATTGTATGAATTTAGAGAATCCCTTTTGTTGTTCTTAAAAGCTTGCAAGTACCATGTTTATGTAAGATATGAAATCCTTATAGCATGTGATTTGTATTTTCCAAGTTATCGTGATGTGTAGCTTATGGCTTGAGATTTGAGAGAAAAATCTAGCGACCCCTTCCACCTCGTGTTCTTTATTTTTCATTTCATTTTCTTTATTTTCATCTCCCGAGTTTGTCTCTCTACTTATCTTCCTCGAGGACGAGTAATAGGTAAGCTTGGGGGATTTTGATCGGTACATATTTTACACATTTTTTCTGCATATTTGCATGCCATTTCGGTTGCTCATATTGTGATTTTCACGATTATTCGATGATATTGTGTTACTTTTCACTATTTCTTGTTTTTGTCAGATTTCAGGAAATATGAGCAATTGGGAGCAAAAATGAGCTTAAAGGATTTGCATGCGTAATGGAGCATCGCTCATGGACTTATTGAGGACCTATCAACGATAGAAGACGAGTGGAAGAAGAAAGAACGTCGTAGGAGCGACGAGGAAGCGAAATGATGAAGATTGGGCATTTTCAGCATGCCACTCGACCGAGTGAAGGAGTCACTCGGCCAAGCAAAGAAGCCCGCTCGGTCGGCCAGATCGGACATGTAATTACTTGAAGATTAGCGTGCACTCGGCCGAGTGACGACATCCCACTCGGCCGAGTATGGAGACACCACTCGCCCGAGTGGCACACGAACGACGGTATCCAAAAGAGCCGACTTACTAGAATTTTACATTCGATCTCAGATATCCTTTGGAGATTGACTCGGCCGAGTAGAGAAGCCCACTCGACCGAGTAGAGAAGTCAACTCGGCCGAGTGATGCCGAGGACACGCAGCGCCCAGATTTTCAGATAGGCTCCCACTCTTCTGAAATCTGCTATCATTCCAGCAATCAAATTATTTTTCTCATATTTTTTATGGATAGTAGACTTCATGACGATTCCAACTCCGCCAAGAACGCACAAATCAGAGGTCGGATGAAATCTGGGGATTTCTGCAAGTTGATGCTGCAGTTCTGGAATTTCCACTCGGCCGAGTCACATTTTCCACTCGGCCGAGTCGGCGACGGGCCCAGATTTTAAGTTGCGGTTTGGGCTATTTTTGGGCACGAATTTGAGGGGTTTTCTAGGGTTTCTTGCTCGGGTTTTGGGGGAGTATTTAAGGGTTTTGTAGCCACCATTAGAGGGGGATCCCCATTATGTTTTCTTAGCCCCCATATGTTTTTCTTAGGATTATTTTAGAGGTTAGGCCATGCCCTAGGCCCCCTCTTGGATCTAAAAGCTTGTATTTTGGATTGAAGATCTTCATCAAGCCAAGTATTTTCTTCTTTTAATTTGAATCTTTGTTTTTCTATCTTTTTGTATGCAAGCAATGATTTCTATTGATTCTCATATCCTTATTGCTATGCTAGAGTATATTTGTTGTTCTAGGGCATGGGGATGAACCCTATGGATCTAATTTCATATTTGTGATGAATGAACCTCTAAATTGCTAGGATTGCTAGGAGGTTAGGTTGTGATTGATTTACTACGGATAGCTAGGGATTTCCATCGATTTGGGATTTGCAAGAGATTGGATTCTAATCGATGGGAAGGCCTAGATATTCGATTTAGATTTACAATTGGATTTCCCTAGATTTGGTTTGCAAGAGATTGGACCAAAGCTAGGATTTTTAATTGTAAATCTATACCAATATTCGTTTGCAAGAGATTGGACGAATACGAACTATCACAACCTAGATCGTGACTCGAGTTTGCACGAGAGTGGGCTCGAGAAGCGATTGGACAATGATGTCGATCCTAATGCTAGCGGCTTAGGCTAGGGTTTGCAAGAGATTGGGCCATATCCTAGGTTCGCTATAGACCGGTAATAGCGCGAGAGCGTGAGCTTGGTTCTCTATTCAGTTACGACTAGTTCACCTCAACGCAAGTCTAATAATATTGAGATTCACTATTCACAATGACGAATGACGGTCCGTAGTGGGGATTCCCTAGCCCTAGACACTTTTATTATATTGTATTTGAATCGACTTTTGACCGATTTCTCTATCTCCGACACCGACATCCATCACCATTGCCATTACATCATACCATAGCCATCTCCACCAATAATACATTCGTAGTCAAACCAACCTAGGATAGATTGGAGCTCAACACCACCTCCTCGTGTTCGATACCCGCTCGCCACTACACCGTGCGCTTGCGGTAAAACTACAGTCGTTCTCCGGGTGTATATCCGGGGCCGACCAAGTTTTTTGGTCGTGCTCTTGGGTTGTATCCGGGGCGCGATCACCTTTACCGGAAGTAGAGGGGACTTTGATACTTCTGTTACTATGGGAAGCCTCACTCCTGCCAGGGACGAGGGAGCTGAGAGGCCCGGTGTACAGTTCCTGTGTCCACTGCGTTGTGTGCTATATTCACCCTAAATTTGGGGTGAGGTCCAGGCCCTTATCTTTAGGTGATACCCAGGCTTTCAAAAGAGTCACTAACATCTGCTAATTAATGAACTTCATATGGGTTTGTTGTTACACAATCGTGTGTTATACTCTTCACTCTGGTTACTTGTACTCCTATTATATCTACACTCATAACCCCTAAATGATTCCTCTACCCTAGTTAGTTTCCTACTGGGCACGTTTTGACGTGCTCATTTTACTTTTCAGGTCTTGAGCAGGTGACACCAGAGCAGAATCTCCCTCAGGAGGTTACTCAGACGTGAGTTTTTGACTTGGGTACACCACTCTTTTTGGGCTGCGTCATGTAGTGTGGGTTGGATCGAGTAGTGAGTGAGTTGTCTTTTGTAGCTATGGTGGGTGTTGGTAGCTTGTAGTACTTCTCATGTATACTTGGGTTAGTTTCACTTTGTACTTGATGCTGGTGTGTAGTTCTCTCTTTGACTATGTAAATCTGTGGTCATGTACTTTCTGTGATGGCTGTATGTGTTGCTTTCTTTTTATATGTATGTGATGTATGATCCCAGCATTCGCAGTGGCCTGCTTATTGTGTGTTTTTCTATTCACTCTTGGTGTAACACTGCGGCTTGTCAAGCTCCATCCTCCCTTTCCCATGGTATGAATTGCCCTATAAGGTATTGGTGAGAATGGGACATGACATCAGTCGTAAGTCGAGGGGCCACCTCTACGCCACTGAACGACCCTCTCCTAAAGGTCGTCAGCCGTAAGTCGTAGGGGCTACTCCTTTGCTACTGAACGACTCTCCTAAAGGTCGTCAGCCGTAAGTCGAAGGGGCCAACCATTTCACTACCGAATGACTATCCTAAATGTCGTTAGCTGTAAGTCGAAGGGGCCACCCATTCGCTACTGAACGACTCTCCTAAAGGTTGTCAGCCGTAAGTCGAAGGGGACACCCCTTCGCTACTGAACGACTCTCCTAAAGGTTGTCGGTCGTAAGTCGAAAGGGCCACCACTTCACTACTGAACGACTCTCCTAAAGTTCGTCGGTCGTAAGTCAAAGGGGCCACCCCTTCGCTACTGAATGACTCTCCTAAAGGTCGTCAATCGTAAGTCGAAGGGGCCACCCCTTCGCTACTGAACGACTCTCCTAAAGGTCGTCAACCGTTAGTTGAAGGGGCCACCTCTTTGCTACTGAACGACTCACCTAGAGGTCGTCAGCCATTAGTTGAAGGGGCCACCCCTTTGCTACTGAACGACTCACCTAGAGGTTATCAGCCATAAGCCGAAATGGTCATCCCTTCGCCACTGAACGACTCTCTCTCACTCTCCCAAAACGACGTCAGCCATAAGTCGAAGGGCCATCCATTCGCCACTGAATGACTTTTCTAAAACGTCGTCAGCCATAAGTCGAAGGGCCACCCCTTCTCTACTAAGTGACTCTCCCAAAATGTCGTCAACCAAAAGTTGAAGGGCCACCCATTCGTCACTGAACGACTCCCATGCCGTCAGTCGTGAGTCGAGGAAATTGCTTCCTCACCATGGAACATGGTGATCAACTTCTAAACATGGTTCGATGGTTTATCCTCGATCATCCTAAAGCAGCGCCTAACCCATCGAGGGGCCATCAGGCGTTACGACCACCACACGACATACACGACAGCAAACAAAGAGATGCAACGACGAACATGGATATGCAGGCCAACTCTTTTGGCACTCCTATTACAAAAAATTATTTTCGTTTACATCTATATTACCCCATATACATTCAAAAATTTCTTAAAACATGTGTCAAAAGAATGTCGAGACCCTACAACGGCCGGCTAGGCTCTTGGTCTCCATCCAGCATGGCTCTGGACTCTGGGTCCCTCGTAGCATCGGCTCCTGCATCATCGTCAGCCACGGTGGTAGCGTCGTCGGTGGGAGCAGCCCCATCCATGCCTTGGCTCGATTCATCATCACCAAGGTCTGGAAATGTCGTCGGGATCTTGTCGATCTCAGTGGAAAGGTCGGGGAATTGGATCTTCATTTCCAATCGACATTGCTCGTAGCCTTCCTCGTATAGCTCGTCGAAGTCGGCAAACGTATCCTTGAACTCTTGAACCGTCCTCTCTACTATAACTTTGGCTTCGACTCTCTCCTCCAATAGAGCGTCCTCTGCTTGCTCTCTCAAGGCGGGTTGTTCAGCCTCCCTCCTACGAGACTCGCTTAACTCATGCTCGAGGTTCTGAAGGCAATTCAATCTCGTCTCGAAGAGAATGCTGATTTTAGTCAGCTCAACTTGAGATTCTTCCACGGCCGATCTAACGGCCTCCAGGGTGACCCTATGATTGGCCACCATCGAAGCGTGACGACGCAACGCCGCGGTGGCCACGAGATCCTGCAAATAATACATGATGGTCTATATCCGTGCTAGCATCACCTCCGAGGAAGGCTGAAACAATAATTACCTGGACGCTGGCATGAACTGCTATCGAAGCAAGTCGCTCATAGTAGACCCTCTCCACGACAACCATGACTCTTGGAAGGGTCACGTTCTCAGTAATACGGGAGGCAGTTCCGCAGTCGAGGAGGGCAGAATCTTCTCGCCTCATCGGAAACTCCATTTGGACGAGCTCCTCCGTGATGCAGTCGAATGGGGCCTGGGGAGATCGAATCTCCAACAACATCGGCCTGAATTCATCGGGAATGTCTTCAGATAATGCAACAGGAGGGAACAGACCTCCCCAATGCCAGGAGTCCTCATGCAGAAGAAGCTCCAGAGGGACCTGAGTCTTCCCCGAATGTCCCTCTTGAGGAGTAATCCTCCCGATCAGGAGACCTGATCCGTAGCTGCATTCGATCCAGACGGCTCTGAGTCGTTGAGAACAAGTCACCGTCTCTTTTTATTCCCCTCAAGCATTACCACTTCAAATTCGGAGGCGGGCTTCTCCTTCTTCTTTTGAAGCGGGCCACCTGAGCAACCCCCTTAACAACCATGGGTCGATCCTCCGATGGTTGGGCCATACTTTCCACCATAATCAGCACCCAAGGGGACAACATGCTCACTTCCGCATCTCTGATGGAATCCTCGACTGCTTCCCTCAATACAGGATCCACCTGATAATCAACGACGACCATGCCTGCAGAAACAACAAACGAGTTAAGTCGAGGACCAAAGGTCAAACGGTTGGCAGGCACGATCGAACTACCCTTTCATCCACGTGGTCCAACACAGCACGTCGTCAGACCACGGCCACTTCACCGACCTTATATTCTCTGGCAGACTCGCCAGTGTGTCGGTAGCTTTTTCTCCTCGCTAGTCAGTAGCTTATCTTCGACGGGGCCCAAGTCAGGGGCACCCCAACCGATGCAGAAGCTTGCCTTTCCTTAGAAAACCACAAACACAAACTCGTCTTTCCATTTGGGATTGAAGGTGGGAAGATCTTCCATTAGCTTCTTGCCTCGACGGGCCATTATCGTATACCGGCCCGGGGTCTTGAGGGGAGGGATCGAGAAAAATGATTGAACCGACTTAGAGACGGTTCAATCCCCTTCATTGCACACAGAGCTATGAAGCCCATCAGCATGCCAATGGCATTCGGCATTAACTGGCAGAGGGAAATGTTCAGGGTACATAAGAAGCACCGCATGAAGGGATGCATGGGGAATCGAAGACCTCTTCGAAGGCTTTGACGTATACCCCAGCTTTCCGATCGCCGGGATGATGGACCCTCTCATCCTTCCCAGGCACCTGAATTTGGTAATCAAGATAGACGTAACTCCTCTGAAGCTCGGCGATCTGGCCAGCCTTGACGTTGGACCTCAGATTTGCAAGTAAACTCGGCTCCATAACCCCTTCCTAGTTCTTCTGCATGACTATGACCAAGCTCCTTTCAGAGGCAGGGATGGAGGATGAAGCCATTACTTTCGAGAGAAGGAAAAGCTAAATCAAGAGAATGAAGATGATACCTTCGCATTCTACCGCTGGAGCCGTCCTATATAGGTAGGGTGACAACCGCATGATGAAACACACGTCAATGATCTAAAGGCTCTATGTATCTTGGATTTCGAACAGGCAAATCATCCAAATCGACGAGGCATGCGTTTTGGTGCCTGGAACTTGAGTGTTATTTTCTTGACTGTTGTGCCCCCATTACTTTGATGTAACGTCGCTTGACTTCAATGTACAGACCCTTTAAGGTCATGCGACGGTGGCCATTATTGAGTCATTGGGCCGGCATTCGAAATAACTCGACCGACAGATGACTAAGGTCCACTGGGCCCACAAGAGAAGCCCGATATCGACTCAGTCAAAGCTCATTGGCCGAGTCCACCTCACTCGAACGTGTGATTAAAGGCGGGCTCATAATTCACGGGAACATATATAACATTTACTCATATTAAAGTGAAAAGATCGTGGCCCCATTATGGGTGGCCCTTTTTCCCCAGCGTCACTAAAAGGACCCGGAATGCCTATAAATAGGAGGAAGGGTCCCATCTCCAAGGTAGGAGGTCTAAGACATAGAACTCTACTTTCTCAGCTAATATTTCTTAAACTATAGAGCTTTGCATCGCCAGATCTGAGATGAACCTCCGTGGGTCGATCTTAGCTATACCAAGCTCACTCTCTTCCTTAAGTTCCCATACTAAATTAAGCATCGGAGGGGATTTGGCTCGGAACCCAGATTCGACCCCCCTAACGTGTCCCTATGGTATAGATCGACGAGTCTCCATCTCCTACTTGGGTCATTCTTGAGCTTCCCAAACTCGAAAGATCGACATACAAGCTGATCGAGAGTCGATCGAGCACCGTATCGTCATCTACCTCCATCACTCGACACAAGTTCTTCCAACCTAGGGTCCCACCTCATCCGCTGACAAGGCTCCAACTCAGCATAAAGGGCCTACGACAGCCTGACAACTTTCTCGGTCATTTTTGGTCTTAACAAATCATATGCTTAGGAGTTGCAATATTTGGTGGCAAGCAACGGGTAACTTACCCGTCAGTGATATCATCGGAAAAAAATCCCAATTTTCACTGATAGTCATAATTTTCCGTCAACGAATGGCAAAACGCCATGCTGAAAAATACGTGCCAACAACAAACCAATACTATCAGAAAGGGAACCATCAGTTAAGTCATCAAAAGAATTTTACATTGTGCCCAACATTTGCTGACGGAAACAGCCGTCAGCAATGCGAGACTTTCACTGATGGAAGCGGTCAGCAAAGACCTGACGTTTCTTAACGATGAAGAGGCCGTCAACAAAAGCCTTGTGCGCGTAATGTCACTAATCGTTTACTGACGGGAGGGGACGCCGTCAATGAAAGTCGCGTTTTCGTTGATCACGTTCGTCGGTGAAAGTGCCTATTTTCTAACGACGTTTTAAGCTGTCAGCAAAAGCCTTATTGTGCTGATGGTGTTGACTAGCCATCAGCAAATTTCTGGATCTAATGATGGGAATCTTAACCGTCAGTGAAAATTCGTCACTAAAAACTGGTTTTCTTGTAATGCCTCATTGTCATCTTCTCCTCTCTTCTCTCCTTTAATATCCAACATTATTAGCCAAAAATGAAATCACATCGCTCAATGTCGGTATCTTTCCCAATCTTATCCTCCGATATCCTCTCACTGCTTCTAAAATTTAACCTCAATGGCCACAAAAATATCCTTATTGATATCATCATTTTCCTCAACCTTGTCGTCATCACCGTCGCAAGACATGCCTAATCCCAACCCTCTCCCAACAAAAAAGAAAAGAAAAGAAAAATAAAAGAATTACCTTGATTCGAAGTAAAATCAAGGATCAATCTAAAGTTGAAGTTGAAAAGTTCTTCTGAACTTGAAAATTCTTATTAATGAAGTTAAAAATTATATATTGTTATGAATGGTCTTGGGACCTTTGGTATCCATGACCCTTGGTATCCAACCGTGAATATAACAATGAATGTAAAGCCCCTTTCTTAGACTGTGTGCCTAGTTTTGGAAAATTTTTCTCATCGAATTCACAATCATCAAGATGTGCCTTAAATGTGTCCCCTGTTTTGTGCCAATAGCTTTGGAAAGGCTAGGTTGCGGGTGGACAATAGGCACACATAAGACCATTTTGTGGATGCATCAATCAGTATCATGAAGTACCGAAATGGGCCACTTGCAGGGTGAATAGGCCAGCAAATGTCTCTATGAATTCTCTCTAGGAAGACTGGAGACTCTAATCCCACTTTCAGGAGGGATGGTCTCGTTATTAGTTTTCCATTAAAACAAGGGGGATGTCATGCCCCGCTTCCCAAAACGACGGAGGCGAAGCGTGACTAAGGCCCGCTTAGGCCGGAGCTGTGAAGCTCAGACCCAATAAGCGTCTGTAGGGGTACCATCTTAAAATTTTCAGGTTCTTGCATTTATAAAGTTCGAAACAACAGAAAGTACAGAAAGGGAGTTGCATTCATTAATATAAAGAGTTAATATCCAGCGAGTACAAAAGTCTAAAAAAAGAGGGAAGCCTAAACATGGCAACAACTACCGAAGGAGAGAAGCTAAAAGTAGTAACCTCTTAAAGGCGGCGATTGAAAAGTCCTCAAAGTCTGATCCTCGTCAGGCACATACTCTGGATCGACGTCCTCGGGCTCCACGTACTCCGGTAAGTCTGCCTCGTCCGCGAACTCTGGCTCGACACCTGACGTACAACACCAAAAGAAGGAACTGTACGTCAGGTAAGGTCTACAAAAAGGGTCAGACCAAACTGCAAGTGTATCGACTATTTAACAACGGTTTACTGGTTGATTAGCATGCTGAGGTTATAACAGAGGAACAAAAAGAAAGTAAACGCAGCAGGAAAGTAAAACGTGAAATGTAGTAGCCGTAGCGTGTGCTACCAAATACTGGACTAACCTAACAGGTGTCAAGACAAATCGGGACATGGCGGGACAAGACAAGACAAGTGTGACACGAAAGGGTTCACGCATTACGGTTCGAGGGGGATCAGACCCTCTTACCATGCACACGCTCAACCCTACCCCAAACCCAAGTATTCAAGATATGACAAGACAAGGGATCACTCGCTCTAGCTTGGCGAGTGCCCTATTGCCCTCTGGGCTGTGTATCACGACAAGGGATCACTCCGAGAGTGTCTTATTGCCCTCTGGGCTGTGTATCAAGACAAGGGATCACTCGGAGAGTGCCCTATTGCCCTCTGGGCTGTGCAAGACGGGACGGGACGTGACAAGACAGGAAAGATTATTCTAGGGTGTCCACACGCACGCACACACAAGATAGTCCTAAGATGTCAAAAGTTGTTGTTGTTAGGCTCAAACTTCGTCGTCAAGTCTGAGCCGTTAAGGGACGTCCCGGACGGTATCATTTCACGTCCGGTTCTCTTTGTTCACAGTTAACAGTTCTAACAAACTAAGGCCTAAGCACGGCCAAAAGTGCAAGTGGATACATTTGCCTGTGGTGGCGAGTGTGTCGTCCTCCCGGAGCGTCTCGTCCAAGCGTCTCGTCAGCGGTAGTCCGTCTGAAATAGTGTCACGTCGACGGTGTCAGGCCTCGTTTTCAGTAAATCCTATTAGGGTTCATGTCTAGGTTATCGGGACTATCCTACTCGTCAGAAATCACATTTTTGATGTTCAGCCCTATTCGACAATTTATCCTATGTGCACAGTCATCAAGTCCATTCGTCGATTTTCCTATGTTTGCACAACGTTTTAAAAGAGCGAAAAGGAAAATTTAATTAAAGTTGTCGACTTTTAGTTTAGGGTCTGATTATAGCTACGTTGGGGGTTGCTACGAGTTTGGGGAACCAACCTTTTGGGGAACCAACCTTTTCCGGAGTCTGGAATAGAATGAATGTAGTGGCGAAAAATTCCTCGTCGTCAAATCTGAATCGTGAACAAGATTCCAAAAGCTAGATCTTGCGATGAAGGGCTACGACGTGTCGTAACGTCGTAGTCGGCAAATCCACGAAGAAGATCACCAAAGTGGGGCCCACAGTAGTGCTAGGGGTCAATGGGGGACCCACAACACTTCTGGAGAACTTGGGGGGCCCACTGTGGCAAGCGTTGTGAGAGTTGCGACGTTGCGACGAACTCCTCTCGATCAGACACGGGCCGTTGCAGAGAATGCGGGGGCGGGTCGGTCGCAGTGCTTGCGGGGTGCGGAGCTCTCGGTCGCAGCGGGCCACTGCGAGGGATGTTGTCGGTCGGGCGCTTGGGGAGCGGGGGTTGTAATGCGGAGCGCTGCAGCGATGCGGAGGAGCGGGCGATGCGGGGGAGCGGGCCGGTCAGACCGAGGGAAGCTCTCGATCAAGCGCTGCGGGCTGAGCTGAGCGGGGAAGCGGGCGATGCGGGGGAGCGGGCCGGTCAGACCGAGCGGGGGCGCCAGTCGTAGCGGGGGTTGCAACATTGCAGCTGCAACGTGCAGAGCGGAGCAGTGGTGTAGGCGGGGCTCTCGGTCAGACCGAGGGAAAGTGGGTGATTCCGTCGGTCGTGCGGGGCGGCTGTGGGCTGAAAGGGGGTGCGAAACTTTGGGGTGGGTTTTTGACGGCTAGGGTTAGTGTGTTGCGAAAATAGTTTAACCTAGGGCTTATTTAAATAGAAAATGGGGTTAGGGCTAGGTCTAGGGTTTAGGAAATTATTTAAATTAATTAAAATAATTAAAATACTTAAAATAACTCTCCCTCACCCTCTCTCACGTATGAAGATGCGGCTAAGGCTAGGGCTTGGGTCAAAATTTATTTTGAAGGGTTATAATGAAATAAGAATTTTATTGGGATTAACATACTTATAAAAGTAGGATTTAAAAATATTATAAACTTAGTCAAAAATGGAAAATAGGTCAAATGAAGTCCAAAAATTGTAAAATAAATATGGGGTGCTCGGGACGACGAAAGAAAGAGGACTAAGAAGATGGATCTAAATTTCGACGTCGAGGGACGAAACTAAAAATAGAAACGTCTCACGTCAAAACTGAAAATCGTGACGCCACTTCAAATATGATCAAATCGTGGAAGAACGACCCGAGAAATGTCGTTCCAAAATAGTGCCACAATTTAATACTCTCAGAGACGATCACAACGACATATCACACAAAAGTGTTCAAAATCAAACAAGTCTAAGATAAATACGTGCACGAAAGGTACGTGCACGTAGAAAATACGAACGGTCGGAAAGCGGCCGTTACATTCTACCCACCTTAGAAATGATTCCGCCCTCGGAATCACCTATAATAATAATAATAATAATATCTATAAACACTTAAGCCTATAACTCACATCTTCCACACAATGATCTCGAATCCTATAACTTCAACATCTTTCCTCAAATAATCCATCATTACCCGTCTTTTCACTAAATAATGCCACGACTAAACTCACATCCTAACACTTAACTATAGACCCATCACTGCTGCTCAAACTTTCCAACTCCAAGTTCTCATAAAAGGATAATATTCATCTTCTCATTCCATACCGTTCTACTAAACATCAACGCTCAATGACATCTTTAAATCTCTCAATCTCTTCCCAATATTAATCAATCGCTAAAATGATGTTCTAGTCAATCACCAATCCAAGACAAACTTTGTCTATCTTATAACACCTTTCACAAATCAACAATCGCCGCGTCCTCAATACATTCCTTGTCATATCTTCCCATAAATTTATCCTCCAAATGGTTGAACTATCAAAATCACATCTTATCATTACTCATTATAGCTAATCCCAACCAATATTAAGTCTGTCTACCTAACCATCCATTTATCTCAACACGTCATGTTATTCCCAATGTCTCCTCCCGTCAACATTAACAATCAAGTCTTGATGCTTTAAAATGCTCTACTCATTCTCATGATCACCCCAACTCATACTATACTCCGTAGCTACTCCTATCTACCACTCGTCTAAGTCTCAAGTCTGGTAAGTTATCATCCCCCGCATATAATTTCATCCGTCCAGAATTCTCCATTGAGTCCGCCACACGTTTGCATTATAAATAAGTCTTGGACACCTCATTCTTTTCATCCAAAGAAATATAATCTAATATCTTTGTGTTCCAAAATCAATTAATCATTGCTATAAAAAAATCTCATCTCACCCTGGGCCTACCCGCACACAAAATCCTATAACAATAATAACTAGTCCCAATAATATAACAACAATAAACATAACATTTCTAAGGGAGAAAGAAGAGAAGAGAAAGGAAAACCTAAGGCCATTGACATATTTTAAAACATTTGGAAAGACGTGTGGAGTTGTGGTAATGGATGAGGGATGATAAGTGATTTGTGATCTTGTGAGCTAGTTTCAAAAAATTTAAAGATTTGGTTTAAGAGAAAACAAAAGTTTTGATACAATCACATGCAGCCAAGATAAACTGTTCAATAGTATGAAAGACTAAGTCTAAGGAATTGCCTGCTATGACGCTATTCACACTTATAAGAATACTATCATTCAGAAAACTCATACCTATATCACAGATAACACTAAGTATACCACGTGATACAAGGGACAAACATTAAGATCCTAAAGGTAACACACTCATATAGGTCCACACACTCTACCTATACGCATGCACTACGACGACATCACAAACCAATGGGCCCACTACTAACTAGAGATGACATAGGCAACTACAGGCACTGATGTCTACATGAAAGAAAGGAACCGAAACCAAAAGCGAAACGAAACAAGATCGGAAAGAACGAGTTTGGACAAGGCGAGGAAAAGGAGATAACTGGTTGGATGGAACAAAAATATTGCTCAAAATATTGAAGTAGATGAAAGGAAAATTATGTGCAAAGTATGGTGTCATATACTTTTATACTTATAAAAATATGTAGAAAAAGTTAGCAGACGGTAAAATTTTAAAATACGGAAAAGTGTTAAACTAAGAAAATAATGAGTAGGGTGAGGTAGTGATTGTTTTACATATGTAAAAAGATTTATAGCGGATTTTTGAATTACGGATATGATGGTTACAAAACAGATATACTAAAAATTGAAGTCTCTCTTTTTTTATAGCTCCAAAAATATCCTAAAAGTTTTGTACGATAAGCGGTTAAAAATAAATTTAATAGTATAGAAAGAAGGGATAATACTTTAAATTAGCAAAATGGAAACCAAATTTTATATATTTATATATGCCTCGTCTCAAATGATGTGAGAACTACTCCCAAGCGCAGGAGATCGTGCAAGTAATATCCTGGTGAGTCCAGGTATCGAATCCACGGGACAACTGACTTGCAAAACTACGATCGTCAATCTGAAAAGAGTAATAATACGATGTTAACCAACCACCTATCGAACACAAAGATATAGGATCAAGAGTATGGAATAAGAAATGAAAATCTTACGATATTTACGGTGACTTTGGTAAGGGTACAAGTATGGGGATCATGTGTTGGGTTTGATTTCGTTAGGGTGTGTGCAATCAATGAATATCAATACCTTTTCTATAACTAAACGTTTCGTCCGGTCAGGGCACGAGAACGTCGGAAAGTATAGCGATCAAGCGTATGAAAACGAGCCAAAGAATTAATCAAGTGCAAATATGGCGAAAAGATATAAGCATCAATAATTACGACACCCTAACTACGTCAACACCAACACATATGAAGTAGATGTGCTACGGTTGTGATTTCATTAGGAGATAATAATCACTGAAATATCACGTCTTTTATATAGCTCAACGCTTCGTCCGGTCAGGGCACGAAGACGTCGGAAGATAAAATGATGAAAACTAGTCAAAGTGGCCGTATACGCATCACTAGCAACATTGATTTCATTAAACGATAAATGCAACAATAAGTTCAGATTAGTGAACATGAATTGGCTAGCCTTGTCAGGGCCTAGCCATACGGGATGTAAATAATATCGACAATAAGCAAATACCCAACAAATACGTTGTAGAAATCAATGTTACGAGTGATTTTGACATGAAAATAGGGCTAAAGACATGAAATTCATCAAATAAATACTCCTAATTACATCACAACCATAGCACAAGGAGATTAGCCACGCATGGTGCAAAGAAAATCAGATTTCATAGCCAAATACATCGTTATAATAGCCAAAATACGATAAAATGCACCAAATACGGGGTATAAGTTCAAGAATTTATCACCAAATCTCCACTTTAAAGCCCAAAACTCCTTTAGAATAGGAAGAATAGCCTCTGGAATTTTTCAGAATTTTTCCCTGGAGAAATACGCACAGTAGCCGCTCCAAAAGTCCCAAAATACGCCAGAATACTCCCAAAAACCCTAAAATACGCTTAAATATAACTCATTGCGGGTTTAGAGAGCTTAACGGGTCGAAACCCGCTATCCAATACGCAAAATCCGCACCCAACAGCCGGATCAAACTTCGACCGCACATCTCAGCGGGATTTAACCTCATTTCGACACGTGGCACTCTTAGCGGATCCACCCGCACGCTGCACCCAATAACGCTTCGAATCCGAACCGCGTTCGGGATTAATTAGTGGTCGTTGGATCGGAGATCCAACGGATTGGAAGACGCCACGTCGTCGCTTGATCTCGCCCGCTTCTGATTTTGAATCGGAGATCATCCGGCCGTTCGTTTCAGCGGCAATACTCTAGGATCCTGCCACGTAGCACCGAAACGGCGCGCTCCGCTTCGCGTCATCGCGTCGTTCTTCGCCGTTGGATGCGCATCCGATGGTCCGTATTGTGCCACATCGCCCCGTTACGCTGCGAGCGCTCAGTGGTTTTCGCTTCGCGTGCGGGCCGTTGGATTGAGATCCAACGGCCAGAATCATTCCACGTCGCCCGCTACGCTGCGATCGCTCAGGATCGTTGGATCAAGATCCAACGGGGGAGAAAATTCCAAGTAACCGCTCGTCATGCGCCGTCGGATCTGAGCGGGAGTCGCTGAGATCGCGCCGCGTGACGCGCCAAGATTCGTGCCCAATTAATTATTTTCCAATAAATGGTATTCTGCATTCAAAAATTCATAGAAATTAGCACAGATCTCAGAAAAATACAAAAAATTGTCGTTGGAATCGTGAGATCGAGACGATGCTAGGAAAAATATAAAAATGCAGAAATACTCAATATAATTCGTGTTTTGTGCATAAATATTGTGATTTCTCTAATAAATAATGGTGTACAAAATACGCACATATTAGAGAGCAATTAAGTATTATATAGGCACATCATAGGACTAATTAGGGGGTTAAATATGCAATATTCACTCCGAATCACACCCCCCAACTAGCGTTTTGCTAGTCCCTAGCAAAAAGAGCGATAAATACGGATGATCAATAAAAAATAATTCTATCAATTGCTTATGGCCTGGCTCAACAATACGCTTTCCAACATGATTTATACCATCAATATACACATCCATGACCAAGATCATTCACATGATGTTTTCTCTAATTTAGTATGAATAAATAGCATACAAGCATCGTTTTGCGCAAGCGAAAGTATAACACGTCGTTTTTCTCTAGTTTTCTTGTTTCCAAGGAATTGGCCTATCAAAACAAGCATTCAAGATATGGGTAATCAATTTTCTTAATATATATTCACCATTTCTTTTCTTTTAATCGTTCTGCGTAACGCGCATCAAGCAACATTCGCAGAAAAAATGTATAACTTGGATCGCTCCATCAAATGAGTGAGTTTCCTGTCAATGGCTCCCAAATCAGACGAAAATAGGGCATTAGGCCAAAAAGGACCCCTTGGACTGTACTACTCGAGCCAACCAAGTTATTTATTAGTGACATACTTATTCATTCATTTTTCATCATTCTTTTGTCATTCAATTTTCTTTTATTAAGCAACTCAATACCCATCATTTTTTTTAAACAAAGCATTAATAACCAAGGCCAAATTCCTCTTCAACTTGAAGACTTTTCAAAAAAAATCGTGTATACTCAAGCTTTTTCATCACATTAGCATGCATGAAATAAATTCAAACTATTTCGAGATATTAATCATGACAATCGAAAAAATTTCATGAATAGCATATTAACGGTAATTCATGAAGGAAAAAAAATTAATTCAAGCCATAAACAAGTAGCTAGAACTCAGTTAATGCATAATCATCCGCATTTAAGGAATATGAAGGAGTTTAAAATGGTGAGATTTGGTGGGTCATTCTTTCCTTATGCCATGCTTTTCAAAAAAAAATCCTAAGGTCTCATACACACCCCCCAACTAAAGATGGACATTGTCCTCAATGTCGAAAGGGGTACGAGCTTATTCAAGCAAGCATCCTAGAAAGCAAATAAAATTCTACGCTACTGGAAAGAACACACCGTGTTCAAATGGCGGATCCTGAATCTTTAATGGTGGAGGAAGTTGTTCAATTTGTTCCTTGCGCTCCTCAGCGAGTAATCTTCCTCCTTTAGCTAAATTGGACTCCAGCAACACAACTCCAAGCATCTCTATAAGTTGTTTACCAATGTCCTGCAAGAGATGAGTTATGTCAGTCCAAATTATTTTAAAATTCTTCGCCATAAACACATTCCAAATATAGTCATCAAAATAGGTGAAGTAAAATAGAGCATGGTGATGACAACTCCTTGAAAAATGTGCACTACGCTCGGTATGATGCTCGGTCAATGTGGAGAGGGGTAAATGATTTTGGGGAAAAACCGGGGAAGGGAATGGTTCGGGCTCCATAGCGATATTCTTTAAACCAATGTCCCTAGTCATCTCCTCCTCCTGTTCATCCAAAATTGCTCGCTCATCCTCTACTTTGCACACACTTCCTGCCATGTCAATGTTTTCATTCGTGACTTCATCGTGACATGGCTCGCTCGATATACCTGCAATAGAAGATGAAGTCAAATTAGATTTTGGAAATTGAATTTCAAACGAATTATTTTCTTCTACGCAAGTGGAAATCAGCTTAAGATTTTCAATAGATTGCTGAATCTGCCGACTCCGAGCAAGGAAGTTTTCTTGGAATTGATGGGATGTGGCCTCCTGTGTCTGAATGAGCAATTGAACTTCCTCTTTCAAGTGGTGCAAAGGTATGTCTACGCTCTACTCTCCTTGATCAAGGCTTGAAGGCTCCGTTGAATCGCACTCTGAAGTCTCTTTCATGATTTCTTCGTCCTCTTGCAAAGACTCCATATAATTCCACGCCTCTGTCGGCGTCATGACTCCCAAGAATTCCTGCAGCTGTGGTTGTAGTCAACCTAGGAAGGACTCCATAAGCTCTTTCTTCGTAAACCCATGCTGCGGATAGCTCGATATTATGTCTGTGAACCTCCTCCAGGCCTGAAAGAAAGTTTCACAATCAGTCTGATTAAAACTAACAATCTTGAGCTTCTCCATTCTATGTTTGTGTGCCTTATCATATTCTGCATCATACAAATTGTTCGTGCAATAGAATTTCATGTATTCCATATACTCTATTTTTAAAAGAGAAAACAAAAAAGAAAAAAAAATCCTAGACTATAAGATGGAAGGATCTCACCGAATGTTCCTCCAAACGAACCGAAATTGTAGCTTACAAGTACTGTTATCCCCGGCAACGGCGCCAAAAACTAGCCTCGTCTCAAATGATGTGAGAACTACTCCCAAGCACAGGAGATCGTGCAAGTAATATCCTGGTGAGTCCAGGTATCGAATCCACGGGACAACTGACCTGCAAAACTACGATCGTCAATCTGAAAAGAGTAATAATACGATGTTAACCAACCACCTATCGAACACAAAGATATAGGATCAAGAGTATGGAATAAGAAATGAAAATCTTACGATATTTACGGTGACTTTGGTAAGGGTACAAGTATGGGGATCATGTGTTGGGTTTGATTTCGTTAGGGTGTGTGCAATCAATGAATATCAATACCTTTTCTATAACTAAACGTTTCGTCCGGTCAGGGCACGAGAACGTCGGAAAGTATGGCGATCAAGCGTATGAAAACGAGCCAAAGAATTAATCAAGTGCAAATATGGCGAAAAGATATAAGCATCAATAATTACGACACCCTAACTACATCAACACCAACACATATGAAGTAGATGTGCTACGGTTGTGATTTCATTAGGAGATAATAATCGCTGAAATATCACGTCTTTTATATAGCTCAACGCTTCGTCCGGTCAGGGCACGAAGACGTCGGAAGATAAAACGATGAAAACTAGTCAAAGTGGCCGTATACGCATCACTAGCAACATTGATTTCATTAAACGATAAATGCAACAATAAGTTCAGATTAGTGAACATGAATTGGCTAGCCTTGTCAGGGCCTAGCCATACGGGATGTAAATAATATCGACAATAAGCAAATACCCAACAAATACGTTGTAGAAATCAATGTTACGAGTGATTTTGACATGAAAATAGGGCTAAAGACATGAAATTCATCAAATAAATACTCCTAATTACATCACAACCATAGCACAAGGAGATTAGCCACGCATGGTGCAAAGAAAATCAGATTTCATAGCCAAATACATCGTTATAATAGCCAAAATACGATAAAATACACCAAATACGGGGTATAAGTTCAAGAATTTATCACCAAATCTCCACTTTAAAGCCCAAAACTCCTTTAGAATAGGAAGAATAGCCTCTGGAATTTTTCAGAATTTTCCCCTGGAGAAATACGCACAGTAGCCGCTCCAAAAGTCCCAAAATACGCCAGAATACTCCCAAAAACCCTAAAATACGCTTAAATATAACTCATTGCGGGTTTAGAGAGCTTAACGGGTCGAAACCCGCTATCCAATACGCAAAATCCGCACCCAACAGCCGGATCAAACTTCGACCGCACATCTCAGCGGGATTTAACCTCATTTCGACACGTGGCACTCTTAGCGGATCCACCCGCACGCTGCACCCAATAACGCTTCGAATCCGAACCGCGTTCGGGATTAATTAGTGGTCGTTGGATCGGAGATCCAACGGATTGGAAGACGCCACGTCGTCGCTTGATCTCGCCCGCTTCTGATTTCGAATCGGAGATCATCCGGCCGTTCGTTTCAGCGGCAATACTCTAGGATCCTGCCACGTAGCACCGAAACGGCGCGCTCCGCTTCGCGTCATCGCGTCGTTATCCGCCGTTGGATGCGCATCCGATGGTCCGTATTGTGACACGTCTCCCCGTTACGCTGCGAGCGCTCAGTGGTTTTCGCTTCGCGTGCGGGCCGTTGGATTGAGATCCAACGGCCAGAATCATTCCACGTCGCCCGCTACGCTGCGATCGCTCAGGATCGTTGGATCAAGATCCAACGGGGGAGAAAATTCCAAGTAACCACTCGTCGTGCGCCGTCGGATCTGAGCGGGAGTCGCTGAGATCGCGCCGCGTGGCGCGCCAAGATTCGTGCCCAATTAATTATTTTCCAATAAATGGTATTCTGCATTCAAAAATTCATAGAAATTAGCACAGATCTCAGAAAAATACAAATAAATAGTCGTTGGAATCGTGAGACCGAGACGATGCTAGGAAAAATATAAAAATGCAGAAATACTCAATATAATTCGTGTTTTGTGCATAAATATTGTGATTTCTCTAATAAATAATGGTGTACAAAATACGCACATATTAGAGAGAAATTAAGTATTATATAGGCACATCATAGGACTAATTAGGGGGTTAAATATGCAATATTCACTCCGAATCAATATACATATGTATATATAAACTGAAATTCGAAAGATATAGGTTAGAAACATTATAAGATGGTAATTAAAAATTTTTGATGAGAAATTTTGAAATTCAAAGAATGCATTCAAGTTACCCGAAAGGTAGGAAATCTAAGTTCATGTTTTTTTTTGAAATATGAGCACGATAAACATAGAACTGATATATATAAAAATTAAAGTTCTCTTTAGTTTAGAAAATATTCTAAAAGTACGTACAGTAAGTGGTTAGAAATAAATTTTGTAGTTTAGAAAAAAGTAATATATATATATTGAATTATCAAACTGATAATAAGGTTTTAAAAACTGAAGTACGGAATATACCGGTTAGAAATAATTACAAGATAGTAACTTGAAAATTTCGACCAAGGAGGTTTTAAAACCCAAGAAGGAACTTTAATCCAACTGGAAAGCGAGAAATTTTAAATATAAAAGAAAGGGTTTTGAAAGAAGTTAAATCGAGCGAAGAACTTAATAATGAATTTTGAAAACACTTTTAAAGGAAGCAGGATTTGCAAAGGAGGGGTTCGAAGAATTATCGATAAGTGTCATGAAACGATCACGTGAATCGAGGGCAAGAATGTGATCGTATTATGAATACGCCTAAGATATGATTCATGAAAGCTACGATGGAACTTTACGGTCGATAACACAAAAAGTTAATGATCAGGAAGACGCTAGAAGTCAGGGATTCTAATTATCGGGTCGTCTAAAGACCAGGAGAGCTCGGCACTAAGATTTCCTAATGAGCTAGACTGTAATAGAGAGATATCAGGGAAGGGCCCTAAGCGAATCAAAATTACGTTCTGCTGGGCCCGAAGTCGATGGACTGAGCGAACGACTAAAAGAAGGGCTCTAGAAATCTAACACGGCCAGAGTCAAGTGTGGGCTACTAAGTTATCCTAGGACGAGAATTATTAAATCTTAACCAAGGTGTCTGACTATCCAACTGGGACGTCTATCTATGTCTTTCTACCATCTAAGACTGGGAAAACCTAATTTAGACTTGTACATGGATATTAAATGAATGCGGTACTCTTATCGTTCCGAACTTTTGCATGACCTGCATGGGCCACCACTAAAACATGTCACGCCCCGCTTCCCAAAACGACGGAGGCGAAGCGTGACTAAGGCCCGCTTAGGCTGGAGCTGTGAAGCTCAGACCCAATAAGCGTCTGTAAGGGTACCATCTCAAAATTTTCAGGTTCTTGTATTTATAAAGTTCGAAACAACAGAAAGTACAGAAAGGGAGTTGCATTCATTAATATAAAGAGTTAATATCCAGCGAGTACAAAAGTCTAAAAAAAGAGGGAAGCCTAAGCATGGCAACAACTACCGAAGGAGAGAAGCTAAAAGTAGTAACCTCTTAAAGGAGGCGACTGAAAAGTCCTCAAAGTCTGATCCTCGTCAGGCACGTACTCTGGATCGACGTCCTCGGGCTCCACATACTCCGGTAAGTCTGCCTCGTCCGCGAACTCTGGCTCGACACCTGACGTACAACACCAAAAGAAGGAACTGTACGTCAGGTAAGGTCTACAAAAAGGGTCAGACCAAACTGCAAGTGTATCGACTATTTAACAACGGTTTACTGGTTGATTAGCATGCTGAGGTTATAACAGAGGAACAAAAAGAAAGTAAACGCAGCAGGAAAGTAAAACGTGACTAGTAGTAGTCGTAGCGTGTGCTACCAACTACGGGACTAACCTAACAGGTGTCAAGACAAATCGGGACATGGCGGGACAAGACAGGACAAGTGTGACACGAAAGGGTTCACGCCTAACGGTTCGAGGGGGATCAGACCCTCTTACCATGCGCACGCTCAACCCTACCCCAAACCCAAGTATTCAAGACATGACAAGACATGGCAAGACAAGGGATCACTCGCTCTAGCTTGGCGAGTGTCCTATTGCCCTCTAGGATGTGTATCACGACAAGGGATCACTCAGAGAGTGCCCTATTGCCCTCTGGGCTGTGTATCAAGACAAGGGATCACTCGGAGAGTGCCCTATTGCCCTCTGGGCTGTGCAAGACGGGACGGGACATGACAAGATAGGAAAGATTATTCTAGGGTGTCCACACGCACGCACACACAAGATAGTCCTAAGATGTCAAAAGTTGTTGTTGTTAGGCTCAAACTTCGTCGTCAAGTCTGAGCCGTTAAAGGATGTCCCGGACGGTATCATTTCACGTCCGGTTCTCTTTGTTCACAGTTAACAGTTCTAACAAACTAAGGCCTAAGCATGGCCAAAAGTGCAAGTGGATACACATGCCTGCGGTGGCGAGTGTGTCGTCCTCCCGGAGCGTCTCGTCCAAGCGTCTCGTCAGCGGTAGTCCGTCTGAAATAGTGTCACGTCGACGGTGTCAGGCCTCGTTTTCAGTAAATCCTATTAGCTTTCATGTCTAGGTTATCGGTACTATCCTACTCGTCAGAAATCACATTTTGATGTTCAGCCCTATTCGAAGATCTATCCTATGTGCACAGTCATCAAGTCCATTCGTCGATTTTCCTATGTTTGCACAACGTTTTAAAAGAGCAAAAAGGAAAATTTAATTAAAGTTGTCGACTTTTAGTTTAGGGTCTGATTATAGCTACGGTGGGGGTTGCTACGAGTTTGGGGAACCAACCTTTTCCGGAGTCTGGAATAGAATGAATGTAGTGGCGAAAAATTCCTCGTCGTCAAATCTGATCGCGAACAAGATTCCAAAAGCTAGATCTTGTGATGAAGGGCTACGACGTGTCGTAACGTCGTAGTCGGCAAATCCACAAAGAAGATCACCAAAGTGGGGCCCACAGCAATGCTAGGTGTCAATGAGGGACCCACAACACTTCTGGAGAACTTGGGGGGCCCACGGTGGCAAGCGTTGCGAGAGTTGTGACGTTGCGACGAACTCCTCTCGGTCAGACACGGGCCGCTGTGGAGAATTCTCTCGGTCAGACCGAGAGAATGCGGGGGCGGGTCGGTCGCAGTGCTTGCGGGGTGCGGAGCTCTCGGTCGCAGCGGGCCGCTGCGAGGGATGTTGTCGGTCGGGCGCTTGGGGAGCGGGGGTTGCAATGCAGAGTGCTGTAGCGATGCGGAGGAGCGGGCGATACGGGGGAGCGGGCTGGTCAGACCGAGGGAAGCTCTCGGTCAGGCGCTGTGGGCTGCAGCGGAGCGGGGAAGCGGGCGATGCGGGGGAGCGGGCCGGTCAGACCGAGCGGGGGCGCCGGTCGTAGCGGGGGTTGCAACGTTGCAGCTGCCACGTGCGGAGCGGAGCAGCGGTGCGGGCGGGGCTCTCGGTCAGACCGAGGGAAAGTGGGGGATTCCTTCGGTCGTGCGGGGCGGCTACGGGCTGAAGGGGGTGCGAAACTTTGGGGTGGGTTTTTGACGGCTAGGGTTTGTGTGTTACGAAAATAGTTTAACCTAGGGCTTATTTAAATAGAAAAGGGGGTTAGGGCTAGGTCTAAGGTTTAGGAAATTATTTAAATTAATTAAAATAATTAAAATACTTAAAATAACTCTCCCTCACCCTCTCTCACGCATGAAGATGCGGCTAAGGCTAGGGCTTGGGTCAAAATTTATTTTGAAGGGTTATAATGAAATAAGAATTTTATTGGGATTAAAATACTTATAAAAGTAGGGTTTAAAAATATTATAAACTTAGTCAAAAATGGAAAATAGGTCAAATGAAGTCCAAAAATTGTAAAATAAATATGGGTTGCTCGGGACGACGAAAGAAAGAGGACTAAGAAGACGGATCTAAATTTCGACATCGAGGGACGAAACTAAAAATAGAAACGTCTCACGTCAAAACTGAAAATCGTGACGTCACTCCAAATATGATCAAATCGTGGAAGAACGACCCGAGAAGTGTTGTTCCAAAATAGTGCCACAATTTTATACTCTTAGAGACGATCACAATGACATATCACACAAAAGTGTTCAAAATCAAACAAGTCTAAGATAAATACGTGCACGAACGGTACGTGCACGTAGAAAATACGAACGGTCGGAAAGCGGCCGTTACAGGGGACAAGGAAACTCACCCTTTTGAAGAATCCTCTGGTTCTTCAAATTATGTCCATTGGATTCAGTGATGATGCGACGCAACATAGCTGATCCAGGGTGACCAAGTCTATTGTGCCAGAGTTGAAATTCGGGTAATAAAAGGCACTTCTGGTGCTCAGTCATATTGGCTTCTATATGGTGAATATTTGTGTGGTAGAGACCCGACGGGAGTCCCTTAAATCGTTCGTAGATGGTCTTCAGGCCATCTTTTTGATGAGTCACATACATATATTCAATGTTTTCTTCATCTCTAGTTTCTAACTGATACCCGTTAAAACGAATATTCTTGAAACTTATGAGATTCCTATTGGATTTTGGAGAATTTAGATAATTTTGACTGCATATGAGAATTTCCAGTTTAAAATTGCGATGGTAAAAGGCCATAATAGTAGAATATATTCATAATAGAAGTGCTCCAATGGCTTCTATTATCTGCGTTAATGATTTTAATTATTTTTAATCATTTTCAATTATTTTTTGGTGCGTTAATTATTTTTACTTGCTGACGTGCGTTTATATTTCATATATTCACGCACGTCTTCTTGGTGTTTTTCCGTTGTTTTCCGTCGTCACGTACCCGTTTTCTTGTGATTTCTAGTTTTCTTTCACTTCTTTGTCTTTTTATGTGAATGCAGGAGATTTCCAGCATTGGGGACATATAATAAAGATATCATGAGCCCCCGGAGCAACGGGAGGAGTTACGCGCGATCCGGGGGGTCAAAGCGATGAAGATTGATATTTCTCAGCCCTCAACCGATTGGGTGGACCAGCCACCCGATCGGTTGATGCACGCGTATCCAACCCGTACAGGTGCTGAAGTGAAGAGCAGCTCGCCTGATCGGTTCAGCGATCGGGTGAACCCGTCGGAGCTCTCGGCCATTTGGAGCTGAATTCCAACCGATCGGGTGACATTTCACCCGATCGGTTCACCTATAGCCACAATTCCTCGAACGACGACCCGGTCATGCCACCCGCTCGCCTCAGCGCCCGGTTGAAGATCTTCATAGCTCTCACCCGATCGGTTGACTCATCAACCGATCGGGTGATGATTTTTCTGCGGATTTGGGACCCGAACCATTAGGGTTTCGAAGGGGGGCTATAAATACACGAAGTTGGCCGACTCAAGGGGGATCTTCTTTGAATTCTTAGGGCTTTTTCAGCACCTTTGCTGGGGGGCTTAGATTAGTTTAGGTTAGGTCTTTTGATCAATAAATCTTGTAATGGATTGAAGATTCAAACTCAAGACAAGTATTTCTTTCTCTTGTCTTCCGTTGTTTTGTATTGTTTTCATTTTGCTCAATGGTGAACGTTTGTATGTTTTTTCTGTTGCTTGTTTTTATATTCTTCACCATTGAATAGTATTGATGAACCCTAATACAGGTTAGGGTAGGATTGATGCTTGGGATTTACATTTGACTTGGTTGCATGGCATGTGTTCGATGAAATGTGTCAATGGGGATTTCTAGCAATCTGAGTCCAATTCGTATGGCAACACACTAGTTGTGTTGGGGATTGGGGTCCGGTGTCTTGTCCAGTCAAGATCCGCTTCGATGTATTGCTAGAAATCACATTCGACCTATTTGGCCATTAGGGTTACGCGGGGGTGTTTCATTGTCATTGGCGGGAGAAAGACCGCCTCTGACCTTCGGGCCAAGGGGGAATAAACTTTGCGGTTGACCCCCTAGCCATAGCTCATGCCCCTAGCGTAGACATCGAGTCCTTGCGCGTGGGAACGGCTTGGACGAAATGTTGGGAGTTATCATTGTGGCCTTAATGCTCCCGGTTGCGGAAGGTGTTAATTGACATGGGAATGCCCACCGTCCGAAACCGGGTAGACCTAGCGTACTAGGCTTTGACCGGAATATCAAGCCATGGACGCTATGTACCACCTTTTGGGGCAATGTCTCACCCTGGGTCAAGTCAAATGCCAAGTGTTATGAATGCTCTAGCCCGTGTTAGCGGGGATTCATTTCTTGTCTTTTTTATTTCTTTCTTTTATTTCTACACTTCCACCCACATTGTCCGTGTAGCTAGCACACAACCTAGGCGAGGTTAGTATCCATTCAAGCCATCCACCTCCCTGAGTTCGATAAACCCGCACCCGACACTAACCGTGCACTTGCGGTAAAACGACACCGCGCCCAATACCGTAAATGGGTCGCCGGTCAAGTTTTTGGCGCCATTGCCGGGGAGGCGTTCGGTTTGATATTAGCTTAGCTTGGGTTCGTTAGACTACGCATAAAAAAACAAATAAAATAACCGAGAAATTTTTTCCCCACAATTATACTATCTTTTTGTTATTTTCTTGTACTATTGACGCTCTTATCTAGTTTTCTTATTTTTGTTGTCCAGGTATCTTTGGTGTAACCATGTGGAGATCAAATTTCGAAGCTCGGATGGGAGGATATGATCCTTATTCAGTGGTGGGTTGTGAGACTTGTGGGATGGTAGGACACATGTATTATGATTGCCCATTTACGCTTGAGAGCCTCCCCCTACACCAAGGCCAAACATTTTCCCATAACCATTGCCCAAACACCTCCCATCCATTTCCTCAACCTTATATCCCTCCACCAACACCAGAAGAATCAAGCCTCGTGTCTCTCTTTGAAAGTGCCATGTTTAACGAAGGCCAATTATTACAAAACTTCATGGTACCTATCACCGAGCCTACACCGAGGAGAGGGGATGAAGGAAAGGATATACCCACTTTCATGGTTGAGACCACCATCTCATCGGCCACCATAGACACATCTCAAGCCAATACCCCATTTTTCCAACACTACCACTTGGATGACGAAGCATTTTTTGATGATGATAGTGAGGATGTGGTGATTTCTCTAGGATATGTGGGAGAGACCTCTCATTTTGATTTGGATACCCCACATGAGTCCTATGAGAGCACCGAGGCGTTTACAGAGCTTATGCATACTGGAGAGGAGGATGTGCGTGAGGACAAGTACACCACGACCACATACGAGGGATCCGCTCCATATCCACCTCCACAGCCATCTCTGTCACAGCTTCTTCCTTGGTCTGTGGTCAACCACGAGGATGTCATTCAGGACATCGGATAGACGGTGGAGTATGAGCATATCGTCGAGGAGGATGTGCATGAGGGCTTGGATACGATGGTCCACTCCATGAAGCCCGAGTCACATCTACCTTTACCGTCGCTCTCCACTTCTTCTGCGGCTGAGCATCTACTTGAGCATATTGCCCCTACTCAGGGAGATTTTCATACTCACTCTCACTCCACTTTTGAGTCTCGCTTTTCACTTCCTATTTCTTAGACTCATATATATTTGACACACCATATCTCTCGCAGGACACAGGATCTATCTCCCTTGAGGTATGTTGCGGTGTGTCACCACCTGGAGAGCCACTTCTCATGAAAAGCGAGGATTTGGTCGTCACTAGTACAGAGGATAACGACTCATTCTCAGGGAGTATTCGTCACCCATTTACTATTTTCCCATCTTATGTTGACGATTATCTCTGGGATACATTTATTTTGGGAAATAATGTCTTGCCATGGACTAATGCACCTCGTCCTTTACAGGTCACATGTGGACACCTACGAGAGATGCTTGGAGGTGCATTGCTTGGGTCCATTGGTACTCGTGACACAGCGCTTTTGGCGGAGCCACAGAAGGAGCAGTTAGAGCAGTTACCTGCCCCACTCCAGATCTTGGATCCGTATATGCTCAGGTGTATCCTAATCCAGTAGTGTAGAAATTTACAACTTTCTAGTTTAGATTAGAATAATCTCGTCTCCTCTCATTGGCGAGGGGAGCGTATCTAGGGTTTATTTTTGCATCATAATAACCCATCATGTCATGCCCTTCTATCACTTCTACCGCCCACACCCCTCATCCTCTACCGAGGAGGACGAGGACACATCGTCTCTCCTGCATTTTGATTTCTATCTTTTCCGATTTTCCCCCTAGCATATCTCTACATCACCACTGATCATATCATTTTGCTAGCATTGTCGTGTTTAGCTTGGGGAAAACCGACTTTTGTGTGCATGTTTTCGTGTGTCGTTGTCGTGTGTTTGTGTCTTTGAGTCCTTCGTTGCATTTTATATATTTTATTTTGTTTGTTTATTTTTCTTTATTTCCAGTTTCGTTCGTGTGTTTTTCGTGTTTTTCATTTTTTGTGTCGGTGCGTAACTTCCCCCCATTTTCATTGCCCTCCCGTATTCACTACTATTGCATTGAGGACAATGCAAGTTTCAACTTGGGGGAGTCGCACTTCGTGCGTCATTTGTGTCGTTTTTCTTCGTTTTTGAGTCATTTTCCATCGTGTTTTTCTTTTTCTTTTCCTCTTTTTTTCTCTTTCTCCTAGAGATGAACCCTATGATGAATTGCCACAGAAACACACACACACCTAGCATGGCTTCGATAATGACATTCACTAACCCTAGGAAGTCGAGTCCTCTTGCATTTCATGCATCGTGGGTCCATTTTGCCTTTTTGTGAGTCGTGTGTTGTGACTAGCGTTTGGTGTGCTTCTACTTTGTGATTGTGTTTTATATACCTGTCCAGGAATGACCCCTAGACTATCATGCTTCGATTTGAATACGCGGTATTTGCCTCTCTTATCTGTTTCTGTATGCGTGAATATATATATATATATATATATATATATATCGTATGCTTCATTTCGCATGTGTCGGGATTCCACAGTTAGTACTAGGATAACCCATTTTAGCCTACGCTCTGATTAGCGAGACATTTCCCTTGCCCAAGTGTTTAGAATCCGATTTCTTTTTTATTTTACTTGGTACAAATCCTCTCGTCGTGTACCGTTCTCCCACTTGGGAGAGTACACACGTGTATATATCCCAAAAGCCAAAAATCCAAAAAAGGGGAAAGAAAAGAAAAACCCAAAAAAGAAAAGAAAAGAGAAAAGAAAAAAATATGTATAGCCAAAAATCCAAAAAAAATACAAATACCCAAAACCTAAAAATTTCCAGTGTGAATATTTTTCCTATCTACCGAGAATAAAGGGAAGGCGAGAATTTGCACCGAGTGTTCTACTCCACACCTTCTCAACCTCCATCGTTTTCGAAAACACTTGGCATAGGGACCTTCTAAAGATTATTTAGGCTATAGTGTGGTGATTTCCTTGTCCCTAGCTGTGGAATCCCCGATGCATGATACGCTTCTATTCTTATACTCTTCTCATGCATGCTTGAGCTAATATTCACCGCAATTTAAAATTGAATCAATATTTGGGTCTTTCTTTGGGTATGTATATATGGAGCTTTATTGCACGATGTAGATAGTAACACCGTCTGCTAGCACATGACCACACTCACTCGCGCTTCACCGCGTGGGCCCACGTCACTTGTCTGGTTTCGTTTTCTTTGGTTTAGTGTGGTGATTTGTCGTTTGCTTGCTTGGTGTGGCATTTTTGTTTTTGTTGGCCCTGACGGGCGATTTAGGATTTTGATTTCCCTTTTTCTCTCTTTCTCTCTATTTTCTCCCTCCGAGCTCTTACTCTCACTCGTCTTCCTCGAGGACGAGGAAGGGTTCAGCTTGGGGGATTTTGACGTGCGTTTATATTTCATATATTCACGCACGTCTTCTTGGTGTTTTTCCGTTGTTTTTCATCGTCACGTACCTGTTTTCTTGTGATTTCTAGTTTTCTTTCACTTCTTTGTCTTTTTATGTGAATGCAGGAGATTTCCAGCATTGGGGACATATAATGAAGATATCATGAGCCCCCGGAGCAACGGGAGGAGTTACGCGCGATCCGGGGGGTCAAAGCGATGAAGATTGATATTTCTCAGCCTTCAACCGATCGGGTGGACCAGCCACCCGATCGGTTGATGCACGCGTATCCAACCCGGACAGGTGCTGAAGTGAAGAGCAGCTCTCCCGATCGGTTCAGCGATCGGGTGAACCCGTCGGAGCTCTCAGCCATTTGGAGCTGAATTCCAACTGATCGGGTGACATTTCACCCAATCGGTTCACCTGTAGCCGCAATTCCTCGAATGACGACCCGGTCATGCCACCCGCTCACCTCAGCGTCCGGTTAAAGATCTTCATAGCTCTCACCCGATCAGTTGAATCATCAACTGATCGGGAGATGATTTTTCTGCGGGTTTGGGACCCGAACCATTAGGGTTTCGAAGGGGGCTATAAATACACAAAGTTGGCCGACTCAAGGGGGATCTTCGTCGAATTCTTAGGGCTTTTTCAGCACCTTTGCTGGGGGGGCTTAGATTAGTTTAGGTTAGGTCTTTTGATCAATAAATCTTGTAAGGGATTGAAGATTCAAACTCAAGATAAGTATTTCTTTCTCTTGTCTTCCGTTGTTTTGTATTGTTTTCATTTTGCTCAATGGTGAACATTTGTATGTCTTTTCTGTTGCTTATTTTTATATTCTTCACCATTGAATAGTATTGATGAACCCTAATACAGGTTAGGGTAGGATTGATGCTTGGGATTTACATTTGACTTGGTTGCATGGCATGTGTTCGATGAAATGTGTCAATGGGGATTTCTAGCAATCTGAGTCCAATTCGTATGGCAACACACTAGTTGTGTTGGGGATTGGGGTCCGGTGTCTTGTCCAGTCAAGATCCGCTTCGATGTATTGCTAGAAATCACATTCGACCTATTTGGCCATTAGGGTTACGCGGGGGTGTTTCATTGTCATTGGCAGGAGAAAGACCGCCTCTGACCTTCGGGCCAAGGGAGAATAAACTTTGCGGTTGACCCCCTAGCCATAGCTCACGCCCCTAGCGTAGACATCGAGTCCTTGCGCGTGGGAACGGCTTGGACGAAATGTTGGGAGTTATCATTGTGGCCTTAATGCTCCCGGTTGCGGAAGGTGTTAATGGACATGGGAATGCCCACCGTTCGAAACCGGGTAGACCTAGCGTACTAGGCTTTGACCGGAATATCAAGCCATGGACGCTAGGTACCACCTTTTGGGGCAATGTCTCACCCTGGGTCAAGTCAAATGCTAAGTGTCATGAATGCTCTAGCCCGTGTTAGCGGGGATTCATTTCTTGTCTTTTATATTTATTTCTTTTATTTCTACACTTCCACCCACATTGTCCGCGTAGCTAGCACACAACCTAGGCGAGGCTAGTAGCCATTCAAGCCATCCACCTCCCTGAGTTTGATAAACCCGCACCCTACACTAACCGTGCACTTGCGGTAAAACGACACCGCGCCCAATACCGTAAACGGGGCGTCGGTCACTTGCGCATGTGTGAGACATGCAATTAAAAGAAGCAAATGCAAGTTTTTTTACTTGCGCATGTGTGAGAAATGTGGAACAGCGCCCCCTCCCCTTCCATATTGATTACAGCAGAGGGTTTGGGGGGCTACAGAAGGGTTCGACGCTCCTGGGCCGAAAAGACCCCACCCAAAAGAGCCCACACGAAAAAGTGGGTGGCAGGCGCTCCTGGGCCGAAAAGAAGCCCCGGACGAACGGGTCCTTTCGGCACCAGGAAAATCCCAAACCCAAATATCTAACATGCTATCCCAATGACCAAATATCTAACATGCCATGAAAAGTAAATACCTAGTTTTTATAATGAATGGGTCATTATGCCAAATATCTAACATGTCAGCAGGAACGGGTCCTTAAGCCGAAAGGACGAACCAGTCCTGGGCCGAAAAAGTTGGGTGGCCTGTGCTTGGGATTCGAATGCCCCCCTCCAATGGGGGGGTGGGCTCCGACGCACAAGGAGCCCCCCTCCGACAGGGAGGGGGGCGGCGATCTGCAGGAGGCCCCCCGTCGGGGGCGGCGTTTTTCCGACGAATCAAGACCGGCCCCCGACAGAGGTGGGTGCGGCACTCGGATGCAGTCGCCGCCGGGTGGGGGGGGGCCAGAACAGCGCCCCCCTGCTTTTTCCGATCGTGGGCGGGGGGGGGGGGGGGGGGGGGGGGGTGGGGGGGGGGGGGGGGGGGGGGGGAACAGCGACCCCCCCTTCTATCTCCGATCAAAGCTCCCCCGTTCAGGGGGAGTGGGGTTTTGTGAAAACACCATCTCCGATCTGTGTTTTAAAGAATTTCTTTAAAAAAATCACACCATCTCCCCCGTTATTATTTCTGTTTGATTATTATTTATCACACCATCTCCTATATGTGTTTTAAAGAATCTCTTTAAAAATCCGTGTTTTCTTAAACTGTGTCTTCATCCCTAGAATATGAGAATTTCTCATATGCAGTCAAAATTATCTAAATCTGCATATAAGAATTTCCAGTTTATAATATGATAATTTTGACTGCAGATGAGAATTTCCAGTTTAAAAAATCTGTGTCTTCATCCATATAATCTTGTTAGATGGTCTTCTGGCCATCTTTTTGACGAGTCACATACATATATTCAATGTTTTCTTCATCTCTAGTTTCTAAGTGATACCCGTTAAAACGAATATCCTTGAAACTTTTGAGATTCCTATTGGATTTTGGAGAATTTAGATAATTTTGACTGCATATGAGAATGTTCCCTTTATGGACTTAAAATTAAAATTCTAAAACATGTAACGCCCCGCTTCCCAAAAGACACCGGAAGTGAGAACGTTACAAGGTCCGCATGAATTGGAGCGGTGAAGCTAGAGTTCAATGAACGTCTGTGATAAAAACACAGGGCATGTCCTTGCTTGTATTTCAAAACAATAAGAATTATTCATAAATCAAAGCAACATCCAGAATTCAAAAATGTCCTTACACGAAATCAAGAGGATTCTTCAAAAGGGTGAATTTCCTTGTCCCCCTTATTTTTAGGGAAAACTAATAACGAGACACTCCCTCCTGAAAGTGGGATTAGAGTCTCCTGGCTTCCTAGAGAGAAGTCATAGTGACATTTGCGGGCCTAGTCACCCCACAAGTGGCCCATTTCGGTACTTCATGGTACTGATTGATGCATCCACAAAATGGTCTTATGTGTGCCTATTGTCCACCCGCAACCTAGGTTTCCCAAAGCTATTGGCACAAATAATTAGATTGCGGGCTCATTTCCCCAATAGCCATATCAAGAAACTACGTCTTGATAATGCGGGTGAATTCACTTCACAAGTCATCGATGACTATTGCCGGGCAATGGGTATCGAAGTTGAACATCCTGTAGCTCATGTTCACACCCAGAATGGATTAGCAGAGTCTCTTATAAAGAGACTCCAATGGATTGCACGTTCATTGCTCATGCAATCCCAGTTGCATGTGGATGCTTGGGGGCATGCTATACTGCATGCCGCATCGATCATTAGGATAAGGCCCTCCGGTGGCCATACATTATCCCGGATGCAGCTAGCATATAATGCACCACCAGATATCTCCTATTTGAGAGTATTTGGTGGTGCGGTGTATGTCCCAATAGCACCACCTCAGAGGACCAAAATGGGTCCTCAGCGTCGTCTAGGTATCTATATTGGGTTTGATTCGCCCTCTATTATTAGATACATAGAACCTCTAACGGGAGACGCATTTAGGGCACGTCTTGATGACTGTGAATTCGATGAGAAATCATTTCCAAAATTAGGCACACGGTCTAAGAAGCCTGATGCTTCTGAGACCATTTCTTGGAACAAGAAGTCTTTGTCCCTTTATGATCCGCGTACTAATCTGTGTGAAGATAAGATCCTGAAGATCCTTCACATTCAGAACACAGTACACCTACTACCGGATAAATTTACGGACAACCAGAAGATTGTTCGTTTACACGTCCCTATTGCCAACACGCCAGCTAGGATTACATCTTCAAAGATGGATGCAATCCACCGGCAGCAGAATTGGCTATACCTCAATTGAAAAGAGGACGCCTGTCAGGTTCAAAAGATAAAGTTCCTCGAACGAGGAAGATTCCTGGAGATAATAAGATGATCCCTCCACAGGATGCTGAGCTCAGACCAGCGACCACTCCTCTCCTTATTTCCACTGCAGAGGAAACAATAGAAGAAACATCATTAAATTACGTACGAACTGGAGAGGTACTAGACAGACATAGCACATTCATCGTCGACGATTTTGCGTTCGCTATTTCCGTTCACGTCGCTGAATACGACGATGACGTCGAACCACGATCTCTAGCGGAATGTAACCGCAGAGATGATTGACCAAAGTGGGATGAGGCAATAAGAGTGGAGCTGGACTCACTCTTGAAACGCAAAGTCTTTGGACCAGTAGTCCAAACACCTGTAGGTGTTAAACCTATGGGATATAAGTGGGTCTTCATCAGAAAAAGAAATGAAGAAAATGTGATCGTACGCTACAAGGCACGCCTTGTAGCACTTGGATTTTCCCAAAGGCCGGGGATTAATTATGAAAATACATATTCTCCGGTCATGGATACGATCACTTTCCTATTCTTGTGTAGCCTATCATCTCTGGAAAGCCTAGAAATGTAGCTCATGGACATTGTGACTGCATATCTATATGGCGATATAGATAAAGAAATATATATGAGACTTCCAGATGGGTTCAATTTATCCCCCCTGAGATGAAAGAGAGACCTCGGGA
The DNA here is from genome assembly GCA_030789695.1 of Scilla litardierei. Lineage (NCBI taxonomy): Eukaryota > Viridiplantae > Streptophyta > Magnoliopsida > Asparagales > Asparagaceae > Scilla > Scilla litardierei. The sequence goes on from CM061136.1 coordinate 156,348,138, forward strand.
CATCTTATCGGTAAGGCTTCAAAGATCATTATATGGTCTTAAGCAATCAGGAAAAATGTGGTATAACAGACTAAGTGTTTTCCTTGCATAGCAAGGATTCACAAATAATGAAGTCTGCCCGTGTATCTTTATCAAAAGAACGGGAACGGGATTTGTCATCGTCGCAGTGTATGTGGACGACTTAAATCTCAAAGGATCTCCTGCAAAGATCAATGAGATAGCTGAAAGCCTAAAGCATACCTTTGAAATGAAATACCTAGGCAAAACGAGGTACTGTCTTGGCTTACAGATTGAACACCTACGAGGTAGAATCCTATTACACAAATCAAACTATACAAGGAAACTTCTAACCAAGTTTCGAATGGAACAATGTCATCCTTTAAGTACTCCTATGGTCGTGAGATCACTGGATATTCATAAGGACCCCTTCCGACCGCTGGAAGTGGGGGAGGAGTTACTGGGTCCTGAAGTACCCTGCCTCAGTGCCATTGGAGCACTTCTATATCTGACAAAATGTACACATCCCGATATAGCGTTCGCAGTTAATGTACTTGCCAGACACAGTGCTACGCCTACAAAGCGCCACTGGAACAGAGTAAAGCATCTTCTACGCTACCTCCAGGGTTCTATAGATCTGGGATTATACTACCAGAGAGGTTCCCCCTCCCAGTTAGTTGGTTATGCTGATACAAGTTACCTATCTGATCCCCACACAGCAAAATCACAACAGGCTTTGTGTTTACCTACGGAGGAACCACTATCTCATAGAGATCGATAAAGCAAATCACTACATCAACATCATCCAACCACGCTGAACTCATTGCGATCCACGAAGCAAGCAAAGAGTGTTTTTGGGTTTGCTCCGTCGTCCAACATATCCTTGATGCCACTGGCCTGAAGACTGGTGACCTTGAGCCCACTGTTTTGTTTGAAGATAACACTGCATGCATAGCACAACTTAAAAAGGGCTACATCAAAGGCGACAGAATGAAACACATTTCTCCCAAATTCTTCTGGATGCACAATCTACAGAAGAACGATGAGGTCAAAATTCAGTAGATCCAGTCCTACAACAACTTAACTGATCTGTTTACTAAATCTTTACCGAGATGTATTCTTGTAAAACTTGTAAAAGGAATCGGTATGAGACAGCTGAAAGACCTACAAGCCTGAAGCTTGTATGGATAAAGGGGAGTAACCTGTGGGTTGCACTCTTTTTCCTTAAGCTGTTGGTTTTTCCCACTGGGTTTTCCACAGCTAAGGTTTTAACGAGGCAAACACGATTACTCTGGATCCAAAAGTATCCACCCCCTTAGCATTATACGCTAAGACCAAAGTAATGGATGGATAAGGGGGAGTGTTATGAATGATGGAGGCCTCCTCTCATCTATATCCCCCCATTACTCCCCATCAAGCTTACTAATGTGGACCTGTGGCCTCCCCTCATCTTTATCCCCCCATTACTCCCCATCAAGCTTACTAATGTGGACCTTTGGTATCACTACAACAGAAAGGGGTATTTGTAACGGTTAATTTAGCAACGGTTCCTACAACCGCTACTAATTATCTTTTTATAGCGGTTACGACCCGCGAAAAAAAATATAGTCCACTTAGATCAAAGCGGGAAGAGAAAAAAAATGACAGGGGGTGGTTATTTACCGTTGTAGCGGTTTTGAACCGCTACAACGGGTGAACATGTAATTAATCACATCAATAAATCAAATTAGAGAAAGAAAACGAAAGAAATATTCGTAAATTGCACGTTATAGCGGGTTCGAACCGCTAATAATGTAAAACAAATGGCGGGAATACCGGAAGTGTTGGAGCGAAAATTTTGCGGGAAAATTTATCTACCTTTCTGTAGCGGTTAGTAACCGCAAAAGTTTAATTTAATTGGATTCCCAAAAGAGGGGCATATTGTAGCGGTTTCGACCCGCCACAAGTTAGTTTATGGCGGGTCGTAACCGCTATAAAAATCCCAGTTATAACGGGTTAGAACCGATACAACCAAACTAAATAATTAGCAAAAAAATAAGTAAAATATTTCGGTCAGAAGCGGGTCGGAACCGCCAGTACACAGCCACCCAAATTAAAATTCCACCGAGTTTTAGGTCTAAGCAAAGAGCGCTGCGGCTGAAAAAAATTGCAAACTTTCGTCTCCCTCCAAAAAAATCTTCTTCTAAAAAAATCTTTATAGCGGATCAGCGAGGATCAGCAATCCTTTGGCTCTTCTTCTAAAAAAACTTCTTTGCATCACCGACTTTCTTTGAGCATCGACGAAGTTTCGACCCGCCGTTCATTTTGGGATCACGGATCATCGAGGGTTTTACGACGGTGAGGACGCAGCAGGTACATGCGAAAAGTTCAGATTCTTATCTAGGGTTTTGGATGCCCGTTGCATTTATTCTCTTTTTTGATACATTTAAACACCCTAATTTTCTAATTTGTAAAAGAATGAGTTTTGGGCGAGATGAGTCAGAAGTAGCTGGTTAAAGATATCATTTTTACATAAATCAATGGGAATCCGATTGGTTTTCTTCATCACACAAATAGACACAAATAATGGTAATAGTGTTCTATTTGATCATTTCAGTTTCAATTTGTTTTTCTTTGCATTTTTATGTGTTTATTGGATTCCCATTGCGTTCATTCTAATACTGTGTCTGAAGCATATAAACTTTGATCACTGATAGACATTTGGTTCTATTCTAGTGCTAAATATTAATTATGAAATTTTCCACCTTTTTCATTTTGCTTAATGGTGGTGTTATTTTTTCAGTTTTATTTACTTATTTATTTATTTAAGCCTGTTAGGATTTGCAATTTCCTACAAATAAATGTTTTAAAACGTAAATTTCTGTTAAATTTTATCTAGGATATGTTAATTATCTAATGACCACCATTACATCTGAATATTATGTACATAATTATAAGGCCATTGTTTGAAATTTGAAAAAATGGGTGCTTTTTTCATTTATTGTGCAAAGTTTTTTTTGTGTACTTTGAGCCTGGAAATTGTTGTTTATAAAGTCTACACTTATCCATAATTATGAGGAGATTGTGTTAGCCCTGTGGATGCCCGTGTTTTTCACAAGTTGAGACTGGTGTGTTTCTTTTTTGACTTTTTCATGTGACACCAACTGATCAATTGGGATTCTAGTGTTAATCTTGTGATGTCTTGAATATGATATGTTAAATAAAAAGAAAAAGAAACAAAAAGCAGACATATAACTTTGTTTTTTCCTTTATGATAGGTTAAATTTTAAACGATTCATTTATATCGTTTTACATCAAAGATGCATGCTTGAACCTATTTTGTTTTTCCTCCGGTTTGCTTAGAAATGTATATTGGTGTATTGTGATCATTATTTCATATCCTTTCTCCGTATCAACAACGTTTCTCATATTCAGTCACAACTTTGGTAATATATACGACATGTTTGGTTTTTTCCTTTGAATAATTCCATTTGTAAATGTCTGTTGGGTGTGATGATTGATAAAAAAGAATGACCTCACTGAAGTTTTGGTTTATGCCTACATGGTTATTTATTAAACATATTTAAGATTCGGTTAATTTCGGTGGTGATGCTTCTCTTTGTTTGATGTTATTGATTGCCTTTCGAAATAGGTTGGCAAATACCTACATAATGTATACATATATATAGTGATTTTGAGCGAAATTTTTTTTTGTTAAGTGTGGACATAACCCTAATAACACTAATTAGTGTTTTCTTGTATGAAGGATGGATAAGTCATGGATTCAAAAACCAAAAGGTTCTCATGAATACGTAGCAGGAGTGAATGCATTCTTGGATTTTGCTTTTCAGCACAAGGCTATTCGTGGCAAAATTCTGTGTCCATGTGAACATTGCAAATTTTTAAAGTCTGGCACAAGGGACGAATGTTTCGAACATTTACTCCTCACCCATTTTCCTAGAAATTACACCTTTTGGGATTCACATGGAGAGGTGGGAACATCTTGTAATGTCGAACGAGTGGCTCCAGGCTCGCATCGTAGAAGTGATACAACTCCCTTAGCAGCGGATACAATACAAGAAATGATATATGATGCCTTTAGACCGGGATTGAATAGTCAAGGGATGACTGAATCGGTCGTTGATGGAGACACAGGGGTGTCAATTACTAGCAGTGAGTCAAGTGGTGGTAATGCCAGAGAGTTTTATGACTTGCTGAAAGATAACGAACAACCATTATACGATGGATGCACCAAGTTCTCGAAACTCTCATTTCTAATCCGGTTATATCACATCAAGTGTTTGTGTGGTGTTAGTGACAAGGCTATGGATATGGTTTTTAAATTGTTGCATGATGCGTTCTCATTTGCAAATATCCCTCCATCTAATTATGATGCGAAGAAGATCATTAACAAACTTGGTCTTAAGTATGAAAAAATACATGCGTGTCCTAATGATTGCATGCTATATTGGGGGCCGGATGCGGATAGAGAAAATTGCAAAGAATGTGAGGCGTCTAGGTGGAAGAAGAACTCTAAGAAGAAGAAACAACCCGTAAAGGTATTGCGCTACTTTCCCCTAAAATCAAGATTACAAAGATTATTTATGTCTTCTAAAACTGCTAAGAGTATGCGGTGGCACTCAAGTGAACCCAGTGTTGATGATATGATGAGACATCCAAGGGATTCTCAAGCTTGGAAACATTTTGATTCCATGCATACTGAATTTGCTTCTGAGGAACGTAATGTTCGACTTGCATTAGCTACTGACGGTTTCAATCCATTTGGGAATTTAAGCACACGTTATAGTATTTGGCCAGTTATTTTGATCCCATACAATAGTCCCCCGTGGATGTGCATGAGGTCAACTGAATTCATTGTTTCTATGTTGATTCCTGGAAAGAAAATGCCTGGAAACAATATTGATATCTATTTGCAACCTTTAATTGCTGAGTTGAAAGAATTGTGGGAAAAAGGGGTTGAGACATATGATGCATATAAAAATGAGGTGTTTGTGTTGAAGGCAGCTCTATTGTGGACTATTAGTGACTTTCCAGGGCTTGGAAATATTTCAGGTTGGAATACACACACTGGTTATGCTTGTCCATCATGTAATTTTGATCAAATTCCTCTTTATTTGGGTTGTAGTAGGAAGTGGTGTTTCATGGGTCATCGTCGATTTTTGAGGCAATGCCATAAGTTTCGGTTGAATCGTCTTCGTTTTGATGGACGTATAGAAGATAGGGATCCGCCTACATTATTATCCGGGTCAGATATTTTGAATCAAATGGAGAATATAGAGTTTTCCTTTGGAAAACGTTCATCAACTAGTAGTACTACTGAAAGCAGAACGCGGAAGAGAGCAAATGTTGATCAGGTTTCAAAACAATGGAAAAAGAGAAGTATATTTTTCCAACTTCCATATTGGGAGTCTAATATATTGCGTCACAATCTTGATGTGATGCATATTGAGAAAAATGTATGTGATAATGTGTTGTTCACATTGATAAATGACAGAGGAAAAAGGAAAGATCATTTAGAGGCTCGAAAAGACTTGCAAAAATTGGGTATTAAAAAGGAACTCTGGCCAAAAGAGGATGGAAAATCTTGTCCAGCAGCATTGTTCACAATGAAAAGGCAAGAGATTGACACATTCCTTGATACTTTGAAATGTGTCATTGTGCCAGATGGTTACTCAAGTGATTTTTCTAGATGCATTGACCTTGCGCAACGTAGAATATTTGGACTGAAGAGCCATGATTCACACATCCTTATGCAGGAGTTGTTGCCTCTGGCTATTAGGAACATTTTACCTCGTGCGATGTCTTATGTGTTGGTTGATTTAGGTTACTTCTTCAAACAATTGTGTTCTAAAGTTGTCAATCCTGTTGAATTGAGCAAACATCAAGAACAAATTGCGCTGACCTTGTGCCATATGGAGATGTTGTCAATCATTCTTCACATAATACAATGTTTTACTTACTTACAAGTTTGCCATTCAAAATTTACACATTTATTAATGATAATTGAAGCTCATTGGCTGAGCGATTAAATTTGTTTTTAGTGTTGGCTTTTGTATGATGGATAATTGTGTCTTTTCTTGGATGATCTTGTTATTAAGTGTTTTATAGGAGTTATCACTTGTAACTTGTTTAATTTGTGAATTTAACACAGATACATATGGCATCAGAAGGTAGCACTTAAGTACGCAAGCGCACGAGAGGAGCTTCGTCTGCGTATAAGTCCACAGGGATATGTGAGCTGATAGGTCTGGTTTAAATTCATGTAATGATTATAAAAGTTTTGCATTTTGAATATAATTAATGATCTTAATTATGCAGATGTTTCTAATCATGAAAATCCACAAAAGTGTGGCTCAATGGTTTTGAAAAATGCGAGGGACATTCATGATAAGGTCTCCTTCCAGAAGAGGGTAGTGCTCCCTTTTAAACCAAGTGGCCCTGGAATTGTAGGAGAGTGTGTTAAGCCACTTCACTCTATTTTGAGGGAGGTGATATCAAATAGTGAACATTTTCCTGTGGGCGTTAATGATTGGACGGTAATACCTCATGAGATCAAAGATAATGCGATCAAAAATCATGTTCTGGTATGATTTCGTGAGATAATTGGGTTTTAACCATTTTCAATCTTACTATCAATCTTACTTGTTTTTCATTGATTTATAGACTAAGTTTTACATTGATCCTCCTGAGCACAAAGCAGTTGCTTGCCACGAAATGAAGAAATCAATGGGCCTTCAATGGAAAACTAGGAGGGCCAAGTTATGGAACCAATATTATGATTACACGAAAAGTCAGAAAGATAATGAGGAAACACCTCCTGATTACATTACAAAAGATGATTGGGCATGTTACAGTGCTCTAAGATTTTCAGCAAAGTGGCTGGTAAGTTTATAAATTGTGATACTTTAAGTAATACATTTTATTAATTATATATTTTCGAAGATTATAACATTGTGTCAATTCTTTATCTGTATTGCAGTATAATCGTGAGAAGAATAGGGAGAATGCTCTTAAACAAGATTGTCATCCAACTACCGGGTCACGGCCAGTGGCTCAACTTTTTGGTTTAATGGTAACAAAAACTTGTCACAATATATATTGAACTACATAAAATTATGATATTTTGTTTTCGATTCCATGTAATTTAGATATTGCCCTAATTAGTGAAGTGGATTCATTAGGCTGAACAAAATGGAGCGGACCCCACCCGCACAGATATAGTGTTGTTGACACGTGCTAGAGAGGACGGGTCTTATCCAAACGATGCTGCGAGAGATATCGTTGTAAGTATCTAGTTTGTTTGAACTACATAAAACACCATACTCAATTGAAAACACCAGTTATACAATCATCACTAATGATAATCCTGTACAGATCTTAAGATCCATAGGTTTGTAAAAATATTTAGTATAAAATGTATTAAAATGTCATTTAAAATCCATGTACAGGATTATAGGTTATACAACCATACTTAAGATCTTCATTTAAAATGTCATTTTCACATCCATTTAGTATAACTCTAGATCCATGTGAGCCATTAAAGTCATAGTGATTCTAAATGAATCCTTTTTGGAAGTGGAAGAAAATGTCTTATGATAATTCATGGCTTGTGAAAATATTTTTAGATCATCCTTGAATCTCACATCGACATCAGTTTATTGTTTGATATTGCTTGTGTAAACAATGTAGTCATTAGAATTACTGATTTTCTTACTCTTTAAGATCTCCTTGGTCTAATTGCTTTATTTAAATTTTCTCAATTTTGAATAGCATCTCCTTATTGAGTGGTTCAGGTTTCTTATGTAGTTTATTATAATGTAATTGTTCATTCTGTACAGATTGAACTTACTGTTTTTGTTCTTCAATATTATTAGGTAAACCTATTCGTACCTTAACTTGAGTATGCAAATTCATAGGACGAACAAATAATGAATCATGTTTAGAAGATGAACTATAATTCTTTATTTTCTCTAATAAGTCTATATGAGGATGTTCTCTCTTACGAAACTTTGAAGCTTTGAGAAACTTATCATCTAGCTTCTAAATCTTTCAGTATGTGCGATGGACAATAAAACCTATATCCTTTGAAATACATTGCATACCCAAGAAAAATCAATTTCTGTTCTTAGATAAAGTTTTTTAATATGTTGTTTATAATATTTCTCATGTCTTAATTTCATGTCTTAATTTCATGCCAGTATACACAATTAGTGTTGTACAGTTTGTTTAGTCACAACATTCTCAGTTATATAATCTCATGTCTTAATTTTTATTTTATTGTGCAGGAGAGCATTCGAGTAGAGTCACAACAAGAGGGTGTCGAAAGGCAAGGAAGAAATGATGCTGTCGCTCGTGTTCTTGGCGATGATCACCCAGGACGGGTGTTTGGTTTTGGATCTAATGGTTCTCAATCCCGGATCTTTGGCATACATAGAAGATTTGTCCCGTCTCCTTCCTTCGCGTCTGACGCTTCATCAAGTCATTCAAATCTAGTGACGCGGGAGGAGGTTGATAGTCAGAAACAGGAGCTTGATAGTCAGAAACAGGAGCTTGAGCAGTGTAGGTCTCGGCTTGATCAATGTACATCTCAGCTTGCTCAGTGTACGTCTTTGTTGAGCTTCTTCATGACTCAAAACTTTACTCAAGAACAACGACAGAAGTTACATGAAGATCCGCAATTCCGGAACATCTTCCTTCCGCCATCTGGTCCTTAGGTCCTTAGTTTATTTTTTTGATGTAGGAAAGACTTTTTTGTATTAAGAAGTATCATTTAGTTTATTATGTGTTAAAGACTTTTGTTTTGTATGAATTATTATTTGATCTTTCAGTTTTTAAAAAATAAATGAATTCCTGTTTTGAGATTATTATTTTTTTAATACATTAATTTGTTATGTGACACCCACAAACATGATTAATTTTTTAAATTAATTACTTTATTAGTGGTAAAAATCCACTATAAAATCCGCGACAATTACGTTTAGGATTTTAAAAAAAACTGATTCGGTTAGTGGCGGTTCTGAATCTTCACAAATGGTGCGTTTTGGGCGGGTTAAAACAGTAATTAAAAACTGCTACAAAATGTTTGTAGCGGTTAAAATCCCCTACAAACTGTTTTTGAGGTTAATTTTTTAAAAATAATTTATTCCTGTTGTGGCGGTTTCGAACCGACAAAAACAATTATATATCTGGTGGTTTAGAACCGCTACAAATGTTTTTTGAGGTTAATGATTTAAAAACATTGTTGTGGTTTAGAACCGCAACAAATCATTACATTTCCGGCGGTTTAGAACCGCTATAAATTTTTTAAATCGAAATTATAGTTGCCGCCTAAATTATTGTATTACCGGGTCGGAACCGCCAAAAATAAGGGTTGCATGCGGTTTATTTTAGGCGGTTGTAAACCGCTAAAAACCATGTTTCTCACCCCCTTTTTCATGGCGGTTGGCAGAACCGCTTCCAGCCGCGTTTCTGGCGGTTCCGACCCGCCATAAACTAATTTCTAAACCGCCAAGACTGCTCTCCTTCGTTGTAGTGTATCCTATGTCCCTTGGCATTCTACTATTATGAATAAATAGAGAACCATGGCTTTGTGCCATGGTTACTCATTCTCTTGATTTCCAACGGCCAAAGTAGCAACAAAAAGGAAATGTACACTAAATAACAACAACTGAAAAGCTAAAGGGAAACTGCAACGGTGAAGGCCCACTAGTCCTCTGCAAGGAGAGACTCGACGTCAAGGGCAAACTCCCGGCTCTCCAAGTCAGGCATCTCGAATGGATCCTCCTAGTACTCAAGCTCGGGAACTGACATACATCCAAAAACATGAATGCATGTCAGCAAGGGTCTGCAAGAAGGTGTTAGAAAACCCAAGGCAAGATATACAAAATGATATTGAATTTAAGAGGCATTAATAAATTTAACGAGATATCAACAACAAGTTTAAACATGCTGGTTATAAATGAAATAAAGTAAGACATTCCTAACATGCAGCTCTAAGCAGTTTGAGAAGTAAAGTAAAACTTTTCTTTGATTCATTAGCATATTAATTTAACTGCGACAACGATAGTAATTGCAAGTTCCATGTCAATTTTTCATAACTCTCATAGGGTTCTCGCCTTTAGGTCATGATGAGTGGATCGTTCTTCTCATGGGTGTTTTACCGTGATTGATGCTACCCCACCGCATGCGGGTGATGCTCTTGAAGAGAGGACCCCTTCATACGCCTAGTGGCCGCTCAACCCTAACCCCACCCCAGTTTTGCACTGAAACACGAGCCAGCCTAGTCGACTCACACAACATCACGAAGTCACGATTTCGCATTCGAGGCGCACGATTTCACGATGTCACACATTTGTTAAACATTCCAAGACATGCAGCAATTTAACATTATCATCATTACTTTGTTTATACAACATTTTCAATGATCAAGAGAGTGTTGAACAACATTTACAACAATTTTTAAAAGAACGTTGAACATGGGTTTTTAACGAACATGTTACATAAACCAGTTTTCTTCGCCGTTGTTTAAAATTAAAGTATATCAAGTTATATGTCGTTGTACTGAACAATGGTTTCTATAAGTCAAGTTGCCTATGTCATTCATCATCCAGAAGATGAAACCATCATCCAAAAGATGAAAACATCATCCAGAAGAAGAATTATCATCTTGAAGATGAAATAATCATCCAGAAGATGAAATCATCATCCATAAGATGAAAGGTTATCCAGAAGATGAATAATCATCCAGAAGATGAAAACATCATCCATAAGAAGAAATTATCATCCCGAAGATGAAAAACATGTGACATTAAACTTCATACACCCGAAGTTGATGAAGAAACATGGACAATTGCAATCCACTAAATACACCTACTGGTTGTATGGATGCACATTAAGACCCCTTCCGTTAGCAGGAAGAGGGGAAGGACATCTTAGGTCTTGAAGTGCCTTACTTGAGTACTTTTGCTACACTCCTTTATCTGGCCAACTGCACGCATCTCTAGAGAGCGTTGACAGTAAATCTGTTAGCCAGATACAGTGCAGCGCCTGTAGCGCCTGCAGCGCATCACTGGACAGAAGATATGTAGCTTTTGCGCTACCTTTAAGGGTCAAGGATTATCCTCTATGTTAAATGTATTTGCAGATACATGTTACAGATTATCGCGATGACTACCACAAAGGAACGACCAACTCCTGGAGACATGCAAAGCATGCTTCTAAGGCAACATCAATCCTACCATTCTGCGAGGCTCATCATCCAAGAAGTAAATCATGAGTATGCACAGCCAGGTCCTGCAGTACCTCGCAGATCGACATAGTGACGACTGGGTCAGAGATGTGTAGCTACCTACCGAGTCTGCAGACCACTCCTCTTCAGAAGAGTTCCCTCAGATTCAGTAGCTGCTATATATGAATGATACTTGTATAGATGAGCGATACTTGTATAGATGAGTGATGTCTTATATTTTGTACTTATTCTCAAAGTATTGTAAGAGATTGGTGTATAGTTGCCTAGGAGATTTGCAAGCATGTGGCTTGTACAGATCAGGGGGAGCCAAATGAGTGTTGTACTCTTTTTTCCTTGGCTATTGGTTTTTTCCCACTGGGGTTTTCATAGCTAAAGGTTTTAACGAGGCAACCTCATTGAATCTGGATCCAGAAGTTTCCACCCCTAATTACTTCCACAAATCAGGGGAAATTACGAAGAACTGTACTCTTTTTCCTTGGCTATTGGTTTTTCCTACTAGGTTTTCCATAGCTAAAGGTTTTAACGATGCAGTTATCCCTAACCTATGATTTGGAAGTATCCACCCCTTATGATACTCATAAGCACTATGGATCCTGCAATATTCATATGTTGAGTATACAACTATGGTTGGATAAGTGGAAGTGTTATGAATGGTCTTGGGACCTTTGGTATCCAAGATTCTTGGTATCCAACCATGAATATAACAATGAATGTAAAGCCCCTTAGTATTCTTCTCTTTGTGTCATGCCCCGTTCCCCAGAATACCTGGCATTTAAATTTTTTTTTCCTTTCCAAGTATTCTTAAGAGTGGGGATGATGAGAGATGGAAAGAGAGAGAAAGAAGAAACTGAATAAGCAGGTCGCTGTGCACATGCTGGGATAGTACAAGTGAAGCTCCACTATAATATCAAAAACTCATAAATAACATAGAACAACAACAACAAATTTATATAACACCTTTTATTTACATACATAGTCCAAATGCACTACTACACATACACCGCCACTCTCCACCTCCCGTGACAAACATGTCACGCTACACAGCTACAGCTCACACTAAGACTACCCCTGAAACCCAACTCCAAGCCACCACCAACCACGCTGTCCCTGCTACCTTAAAAGTGGGGAGGAATACGTCAATGCGTGCCCTTGTAGGAACCAACTTGGATTTGGAACATTATTTTAAGGTTATTAACCCACAAGGCAAGGAAAGGAAAATAAAACATGTAAACTAAGTATATAGCGAAAAGTAAACAGCCAAGTAAGAGGATCCTACCTGCGGTCCAATGTCGAACTACTGCAAGAGAAGGGTTAGCACGAATAATGATACAAATATTCATACAACCACAATCTAATAGGGGAATCACAGGTGTCAGAATTATAACACAGTGTCACTAGTGAAGCAAGTAAAGGGAAGGGAAGTGCTGCCAGCAGAAGGAGTAACATGCCAAATTCTTATTTTATTATTTTGTAATTTAATTAATTGGAACTTGGGTAAACTGTGTGATACCAGGACCTGGACATCACCCCAAATTTGGGGTGAATATGCACCCGGCGCAGTGGACACGGGCACTGTATAACACCGGGCCTCTCAGCTCCCCCGTCCCTGGCAGGAGTGAGGATCTCCACATAATAACACAACCTCCGTATGTTCCCTCCACTCCCGGTAAAGGCGAGTGGGTATAAATATCACCTCCACTCCAAGTAAAGGCGAGTGGGTATAAGTATCACATATCACATAATCATTTCCCCCAACTTCTCAGTCCAGGCCGCATATCCACAATTTACTCAAATCCCACCTAAACCCGGGTTTTACTAACTCACCCTCATTAGAGAGGATTGAAATATATCCAATTTTATAATTTAACACCATATGTAACATGTTAGGGGTAATGATGGCATGGTGGACATATCACCTTAGACGTCCATTATTAAACATAGGGTCATGCACTCACGTGACATGCCCTCTATCACAACACATCATACATTCACAATTACAATGTATCCTTGCCATTCAAGCCTCTAACTTCACCAATTGTCAATGTGGCTCAAGGCCAACACAAACACATGCATGTTACTCAAATTACCGGATATTGCCTTCATTGAGGCATTTCATCGAACACATGATGATGTCATTAACATAGCCATTATTGTTGAGTATTGGTGTTTCATACCAATCTTATTTTGATGATGATCACAACATTATGTTGTTGCTAATGAATCTCATGTTTTAGTCTCTCAGTTTATTTCAAGGATATCTTTCTTGGAGGCTAATCACTTGGTGTAAGGATGGACATCTTATGAAGAAGGGCCAAAGTTTGGACTCAAGGAGTGCCAAAGCTTGGAGATGGTGGAGCAAAATCAAGGCATCAAGATTGAAGACTTAGACTCTTAAGAAAGCATTGTAATCCATGTAATTTACTTTATTGCTTTCTCTCTATTTTGAGTCTAGGGTTGATGTAATGCCTTTATAGATGGTTTGTTCATTCATGCACATGCATTTAACCATCTTAGTGAACCTTAGGATTATCATAGAATCCAACCCAATAGGTTCACTCTGTCCAAAGACTCACTTGGAGTCTCTGGATTTCGGTCAGTCGTCTGATGAGGGAAAAACAGCCGACTGGGTGATTTCCAGTCGCCCGTAGATCCTTCTACAGTCGCCTGATTTGCACAGCTCAAGTCAACATTTCAATTGACTCAAACTTGAGCTTTACGCACAGTCGCCTGTCGATCAGGTTTCAGTCACATGTATATTTACAGTCGCCTGAGATTTGGCCAACAGTCGCATGTCTAGCGTAAGTGCAATCTCTGCATCTCTCTGTCTTCTCTCCATACTTTACAGTAGTCGACTTATGAAGAATGTACAGTCGCCTGACTATTTGACAGTCGACTGTAGTATTAACATCAGTCGCCTGTGCGAAGAATTGGAGAAAGAGTGCAGCTCTCTGTTTCGTTCCATCCCCTGCAGCAGTCGTCTGCTGAAGGTTTAACATGCGCCTGTCCTGTTTGTCAGTCGACTGTATTGACTTCGTCAGTCAACTGTCCTGGCTCAGATTATAACCGCTGGATATTTTCTAGCCGTTGATCAGTCGACTGTATTTTGATCATCAGTCGACTGTTCCTGTCGTTTTCACCCAGTTTCTAGCCGTTGCAGATTTGATTATTTGGCTGTTTCTTTGGGTTTTTGGGCTTGATATAGGATTCCTATATATATGAGTGTGCTGCCATTCTTGAGAACTCTGGAACAACACTTGATAACTCTTGATTCTATTGAAAATCTCAAGAGATCTTTAAGCCACTCTCAAACTCCCTCATTTCCCTTCATTGAGCATTCATCTTCCTTCATGCATTGAAGTCCAGCTCAAGGAAAATCATCCAAGTGCTCTCAAGCATATTCCAACACTTGGAGATCCTCTTCCATGTCTTGCATTCATTCATGAGTAAGCATCTCAAGGCATAGGTAAGGGTATTTACTTTACAAGGTGTAATTTGTTTTCCTATTTCTCTTTGTGGGATTAGGATACTCTCTTTGTGGGAGTCTTGATCCTTGTGTAGGATTGGTTGGGTCCTTGTGTAGGGCGTAAATCCTCTTTGTGGGGTATCTCCTTGTGAGATTTGCATTCACTTCTCTGTGTGGAAATATAATGAATATTGGTGTGGCTGGATGTACCCAAGTTTGGGGAACCATGGTAAAACTTTGTGTTTGCGTTTGGATTAATTGTGCCATTTAATTCTGCTTGCATTTATAATTCCGTATTTGCAAGTTAAATTTTATTTGGTCAATCTTATTGCCATTACACTATTCACCCCCCCCCCTCTAGTGTGTGTTGTTAGTATTGCAAGGGTTATACGATCCCTACAATTGGTATCAGAGCGAGGTTAAAGCATACTGCAACGATGGCATTCAACGACTCATCCGCGTCTCATGAAGAAGGTCACTCAACCGTTCGCCCCCCGCTCTTCAACGGAACCAACTACCCAAGTTAAAAGATCAGAATGATGATCTACATGGAGGGTCAAGACCTATGGGACATCACTGAGGTGCCATTTGAGAAGCCTACTACTCCTGCGTCTTCAAGGACAAAGGCGGAGAAGGACTCAATCAAGTTCAATGCGAGAGCTATGAATGCATTACATTGTACTCTCTCTGCTAGTGAGTTCAACCGCATCTCCATGTGCAAAACGGCGAATGATATTTGGCACACCTTGGAGATTTGTCATGAAGGGACAACGAAGGTAAAGAAATCTAAACAAACTGTGTTTAGATCTAAATATGAAATGTTTAAGATGCAGGAAGGCGAAAGCATTTCAGAGATGTTCACAAGGTTTACTGATATTGTGAACGCTTTGGAGGGACTCGGGAAGACGATTTCCCAATAGGATCATGTTGAGAAGATCCTAGACTCTCTTACACCTCGTTGGGAGTCAAAGGCCAACGGAATTTTGGAGTCATATGACACGTCCAAATATACTGTTGAGGAGTGCATTGGAAATCGCATGGCGTATGAAGTGAAGCTTCAACACAAGAAGGAGATTCAACCAACAAAGCCCGAGAAGCTAGAGAAGCAAAAGGGGGTTGCATTCCATGCCAAGGAGGAGCCAATCAAGTGGAGGAGGAAATTCCATCGAGAAGCTCCTAGCGAAGAAGATGAGCAAGAAGATGCAAGTGGAGAAGAAATTGAGGATCTTGCCGAGCAATTCAAAGCTTTCCTCAAATGCAAGCAAGGTAAGTCTTTATCAAAGTTTGCCTCCAATTCTAACAAGGTTCCTACTTGTTACACTTGCAGTGGAAAAGGTCACTTGTCCACCGAATGCCCTTCCAAACCCATTAAAGAAACTTACAAGGGTAAAGGGAAGAAGTATTGGAAAGGAAGGTCCAAGTCCAAAAATCACAAGAAGGGACTTGTCGGGACCTTTGATGATTCGAGTGAGGACACTTCTGGTAACGAAGAAGAGGATACAAAGGAGGATGCTCACGCATGCTTTGTAGCCATGGATGGTCCTACACCAATTCCCTCCGGATTAAACGAAGAAGAGTTGGATGCTTGGCTTGACGCATACAATTCCTATGAGGATTCGTGCCTCACGGCTAAGGAGGAGAAGTCGTCATCAAGCTCTTGCAAGGATGATGATGTTGTTGTTGAGATCGAGGAAGAAAAGATCTCATATGAGGAGCTCAAGATCAAAATTGACTTGGTCTCTGAAAAGGCTAGTAAGTTCATCAACTCTTACAATAGATTAAAAGCAAAATATAAGATTGCTAAGAGTAGAATGCATGAACTAGTTATTACAAGTGTACTTCATGATGAAAGGCATGTTTATGACACTTGTGAGAGAGACACACTTCTCTCTCAAGTTAAGGAATTGAGTATTTCTAATGAAAATCTCATTGCTCAAAACCTTAGCTTAGATGCTCACATTCAACAACTTACGTTGAAATGTGAAGAGGAATCCCGGAAGCTCATAAGCTTTGTGTATTCTAGGGATTCACTGCACGATTTGGTGGAAAAACAACATCCAACAAATCATAGAGGAGGTTTGGGTTATATTCAAAATGTGGTTCTCAAACCCACCTCTAATTCTTCTTTTGATGCAAATTCAAGAAATATTGCTAAAGCATCTAAGAAGAATCACCATGCTTTCTTGTACAATAATAACACCAACAAGAAGCATGTAGATCACAAGGTGATGAGAAAGAATGAAGAATCTTCATTTTTTGCTAAGAAGCAAAATCCTCATTCTTTGCATGCTAAGAAATTTGTTTCTACACCTAAGCATGCCACATCCTTCCCTTTTGCAAAGGCAAAATCATTGCCTAGGAATTCCTTGAGATTATGGATTCCCACTAAGGTTAGTGTGCAAGAGAGAGATAGTTACATCAACTCTATAGTTAGGGATGTGATCACCTCGTGTGATTACGTTAGGAAATCAAACTCCTCTTGGGTTTGGTTGCCTAATGTTTAGGTTCCCCACACACATTTGCATATTGCATGGGTATTGTGCTTATTGCTATATTTTTTCATACCCATTGGTTGTGTGCGTGTTTCATGTTTTTGAAAATACTTTCAAATATATGTATTTTTCATGAAAATGGGAGTCTTGGGGTTTATTGACATGCATGCATGATCCATGTATATGTCAATGGGGGAGTTAATATATTATATGTTTAAATTATTTTAATACATATTTTAACTCTCATTTCGGAGGTTTTTTGAGATCATTATTTACATTTGGTTATTTTGGGTCTCAAACCAAACCACTTGTTGTTTATTGCCAACATATTTCATGTCTCATTGTTTTTGGCAATATCCTTGTGTATCTTTGAAGCTTGATTTTTTTCCATATCTATTGCTTTGATACACTTTTCAAGGCCCATGGCTCCATTGATTAATTGGTATTAGATCCTAGAAGTCAAAAGTTGACCATTTCTATGATCTAGGGGGAGCATGGGATAGTGAATTGATACCCACTAAATTTTTAAATTTGGTATCATACATATCTTTCTTTTCTTGCATATTATCACATCTTGGTTAAGATGACAAAGGGGGGTATTTTTGATGTCCACCTTTTTGACGATGTCAATGGGGAGAGATATATGCATTATGCGATCATATCTATAGGGGGAGAGATATATACATATGCATATGGGGTGAGATATCTCTATAGGGAGAGATATATGGGATTAGATAAACCATTCATGTTTGCATGCTTTTATTCTTTGCAATTGGTTTATGTAATCCATGCCTATTATATGTCACCTTGTTGTTATTGGTTTTATGAGTATTTACCTTTGTGTAGCTCATTATATAATTAGTGCATATAAGTAGGGGGAGATCAATAGCTTTGTGCTTTAATTCTTTATGATTTACATAATGTGTGTCATCATCAAAAAGGGGGAGATTGTTGCGTATTGGTGTTTCATAACAATCTTATTTTGATGATGATCACAACATTATGTTGTTACTAATGAATCTCGTGTTTTAGTCTCTCAGTTTATTTCAAGGATATCTTTCTTGGAGACTAATCACTTGGTGTAAGGATGGACATCTTGTGAAGAAGGGCCAAAGTTTGGACTTAAGGAGTGCCAAAGCTTGGAGATGGTGGAGCACAATCAAGCCATCAAGATTGAAGACTTAGACTCTTAAGAAAGCATTGTAATCCATGTAATTTACTTTATTGCTTTCTCTCTATTTTGAGTCTAGGGTTGATGTAATGCCTTGATAGATGGTTTGCTCATTCATGCACATGCATTTAACCATCTTAGTGAACCTTAGGATTATCATAGAATCCAACCCAATAGGTTCACTCTGTCCAAAGACTCACTTGGAGTCTCTGGCTTTTGGTCATTCGTCTGATGAGGGAAAAACAGCCGACTGGGTGATTTCCAGTCGCCCGTAGATCCTTCTACAGTCGCCTGATTTGCACAGCTCAAGTCAACATTTCAATTGACTCAAACTTGAGCTTTACGCACAGTCGCCTGTCGATCAGGTTTCAGTCGCATGTATATTTACAGTCGCCTGAGATTTGGCCAACAGTCGCATGTCTAGCGTAAGTGCAATCTCTGCATCTCTCTGTCTTCTCTCCATACTTTACAGTAGTCGACTTATGAAGAATGTACAGTCGCCTGACTATTTGACAGTCGACTGTAGTATTAACATCAGTCGCCTGTGCGAAGAATTGGAGAAAGAGTGCAGCTCTCTGTTTCGTTCCATCCCCTGCAGCAGTCGTCTGCTGAAGGTTTAACATGCGCCTGTCCTATTTGTCAGTCGACTGTATTGACTTCGTCAGTCCACTGTCCTGGCTCAGATTATAACCGCTGGATATTTTCTAGCCGTTGATCAGTCGACTGTATTTTGATCATCAGTCGACTATTCCTGTCGTTTTCACCTAGTTTCTAGCCATTGCAGATTTGATTATTTGGCTGTTTCTTTGGGTTTTTGGGCTTGATATAGGATTCCAATATATATGAGTGTGCTGCCATTCTTGAGAACTCTGGAACAACACTTGATAACTCTTGATTCTATTGAAAATCTCAAGAGATCTTTAAGCCACTCTCAAGCTCCCTCATTTCCCTTCATTAAGCATTCATCTTCCTTCATGCATTGAAGTCCAGCTCAAGGGAAATCATCCAAGTGCTCTCAAGCATATTCCAACACTTGGAGATCCTCTTCCATGCCTTGCATTCATTCATGAGTAAGCATCTCAAGGCATAGGTAAGGGTATTTACTCATCTCAAGGCATATGCATATGTGTAATTTGTTTTCCTATTTCTCTTTGTGGGATTAGGATACTCTCTTTGTGGGAGTTTCTCTCTTTGTGGGAGGTTGTCTCTTTGTGGGACTAGGGAATTCTCTTTGTGGGAATTAACTCTCTTTGTGGAAGTTCTAGTGTCCTAGTGTATGGCTAACCCTAATTCTCTGAGTGGGAGTTAGTGATTCTCTGTGTTTGAGTCTTGATCCTTGTGTAGGATTGGTTGGGTCCTTGTGTAGGGCATAAATCCTCTTTGTGGGGTATCTCCTTGTGAGATTTGTATTCACTTCTCTGTGTGGGAATATAGTGAATATTGGTGTGGCTGGATGTACCCAAGTTTGGGGAACCAGGATAAAACTTTTTGTTTGCGTTTGGATTGATTGTGCCATTAAATTTCTCTTGCATTTATAATTCCGCATTTGCAAGTTAAATTTTATTTGGTCAATCTTATTGCCATTACACTATTCACCCCCCTCTAGTGTATGTTGTTAGTATTGCAAGGGTTATACGATCCCTACAATTATAACATGAGTAAATCTAAGAGCAATTATCACAATGAACCCCTACTTCAAGCAATAACAATGCACATGCATAATAGAGGGAAATTTAACATCAAGTCATAGTTATAACATCTCTTAAACATTGCAGCTTGCTGGAAATTGTAAACAATCACCACAAATGACCATACACCATCAGTTTTTAGTAAGAATTTGACCAATTGTCCCAAACGAAAGTTATATATATACTAGTCCCGGATTCACAGATAAAATTTCTTGCAATAATATTCAGTTGGTGATTTATGGTGAATTATTTGGTGAAGTGTGTCTTATCTGTTTTCCAGGCAGATTTCAGAGTTTATAAAGATTGCTGTTTTTGAGCATGTTTTAGCCAGAATTTCGAAATATAAGCAAGCTGATGAAATTATAGATAAACTTGTTAAGTTTCCAACGAGACCAAGAACATCAAATTTCATTGTGTGTGCAGGTATTTAGATCAATTGTTCTGAACTGTGTCAAGACTGAAGATCAAACAGACATGTTGTAAAGATGGAATTTTTTCTCCTAATTCCTGAATTGAACATATATCAAAAATTTTATGATTTTGGGGTAGAATTGAAAGATCTACAAGAACATAATTTTGTCGAAACCTAGTTCAAGCTACAGTAAACAGGATTACAGAAAAAACACACAACAAAATTTCAGGATTTCAAAGGGGTTGTTTTTACTAAGAATTTCAAGGGATACTTTGTGAAATTGGAACATGGCTCATGAATTTTCACCATCCCTAATTCATATTAAGTAAAACATGCTATAAAAACATATTAGCAAGAATCAATTTAATGGAATTCTAAATCCAAGAGGATTCCTACCTCAAAGTTGATTTTTCCCATCTCTTTCTCTTCTTTTCTTCAACTTCTTCCCATATGCAACCCACTTGAGATACTTCATTTTTGTGAGGGAGAATTAGGGGTTTTGGAGTGAAGAAGAAGGAGAAAAGGAGAGGGTATGGCCGGCCATAGCTAGGGGAAAAGAAAGGAGAAAAGGAGAAGAGAGGAGAAAGTTCAAGAAAAGAAAAGGAGATATTTCCGTAAGAAATTTCCACACACCCTCACTTGCTCCATAAGCCATGGTTTGCCTAAAATGACTAAAATACCCTTCCAAAAATACCCCTTAACTTTTAGGTATTTACAAGTTTGCCATTACTTTATGCACCGACCACTTAATTATGTACACCCAGCACTTTTGGTCTAAATGACCATTTTGCCCCGCGCCTTTCTAAAATTTTACGGGGGTTGCCATTGACCCCTAACCCCTTTCACACTTGCATGGCTTCCCTACACATACCCATGCATGCCTACACATGCATACATGCACCACGTACACACGTCCAACACATTCCTGTTGTTTTGCATCCACGACGTCTTTCACACTTCTCCAGCACTCAGTCTCGCTTTATTGACTTTAGCCACGCATTACGGCCCAATCCCCCTTGCACTACGTTACATATATCGATATTCACGTTTATTTCATGCATACGTATGCACCGTAGGTAGAAATACCACATGTGTTCAGTAGAATACATGTATAGTGCTAAATAAGGCATGCCACTTTGTAATTATTACTGTATATAATATAGTCTATGGCATCCATCATAGAGATTGATTCTTAACATATATATCAAGTTCGGATTTATTCGGTGAACTTTGGATCTAAACCTTGGATTTTACAAAATCAATATGCACTACTACAAAAAGCACCTTTAATAGCACATCTTTAACAGTGCTTGCCAATTATAAGCGCTGTTAATTAGATGCACATATAATAGACAGCGCTTTTTTCTGCAAGCGTTGTTAAAGATTGGATAATAGACAGCGCTTCTTGTTGCAAGCGCTGTTAGATAATAGACAGCGCTTCTATCTACAAGCGCTGTTATTGAAGGCATACATAATAGAAAAGATAATAGAAAGCGCTTCTATCTAGAAGCGCTATTAAAGTTAGAGAAAAAAGACAGCGCTTATACGTGCAAGTGCTGTCAACCTTCACGAGAGAATGAGCGCGGCTGAATTTTTTCGTTTCCTAAATTTTTTGAATGTGACTCAAATTTCGATTCACCCTTCGAAGAGCATATCATCGCCGATCATCTCGTCACCCAAAAGGCGACCTCATCGTCGTCTCCTTCGGTCTCCCCCTCCACTCTATCGTCGCCTCCCTTCTCCGCCTCCACCACTGATGTCTCGATCTACACCGTATGAGGGTGGTATAGGTCGATTTTGGTTCGACGTTGCTGGGGAAGACTGTTTTTGGGTCGATTGACAGTCGGCAACCCCGATCTAGACGTCTGGAAGTGACATCCGTCCCTCGGCGACGAGTAGGCGAGGGTCGAGCTCCGACAGGCTCTGCATATGGGTCAGTGAGATTTGATGCGCCAGGTCGACGAGGATCGAGCTCCGGCTGTGCTCAAACCCTGAGGCGAAGTCTGGGAGTTGTCAGGCCTTGCATCTGGGTCGGTGAGATCTGATGCATTGGGTAGACGAGATCGAGCTCCGGCGGTGCTCGAAGCCTGGGTCGGTGACATCTTATTCAAGTTATTTTTTTTATTTCTTGTGAAATTTATCTAAATGAAGTTTGTAAACATGCCAAATAAAATCTAAAGCTCTAATAATCCATGCTTTGCCAACTCAAACATATGCTTTGCAAATTCGCTGAAAGTCCAGGTAGTTTGTGATCTCCAGTTCTCTTCACGGATTCCTCAAAATTTTATCATTAAGTTAATACGATGCCGGACGACGAGGCAGAATCGCGCCCGAATTCGTACGGCGCCGTCGTCCTCGGTGGCACCTTCGACCGTCTCCACGACGGCCACCGCCGCATCCTTAAGGTCAATTTCGATAAGAGAAAAAGTTCGATTTTTGTCTTCGTGTTTCATTTCGTTTGCTGTTGTTTCAGGCATCGTTGGAATTGGCGAGAGATCGGATTGTGGTTGGGATCTGTGATGGGCCGATGCTAGAAAAGAAAGAGGTCGGTCTCCTGAAATTTTTTGTTGATTGTTTTTTTCAAGTTAAAATTGGAATGAAGCTTAAAATTTTAATTTCAGTGGTTGTTTTTGGGTTTGAAATGCAGCTTACTGAGCTGATTGAGACAATTGAAGCGAGGATGAAGGCCGTCGACGATTATATCAAGGTGAGCTTCGATTATCCAATCGGTATTACCGTTCCCGTTGGCTTCCAATCGTTGTTGCAAATTTTGGTGAAAAAATTGGTACTGGATGTAAATCGAATTGATCATTTAAGAGTTTATAAAGAAGAGGGTACAATGATAAACTTTCCTTACAATCTTTAAACTACCATGAACTTTCTAAATTTAAACATTTAAATTTACTCTTTTTTGAGCTGATACAACATGATTATCCAGAATTAAACAGGCAAACTTTGAAAGTTGCACAAAAATACTGCCAATCAATGTATCTTCCTCTTAATTTCGACAATAAACTTGTCCAAGCTTTCTTTCACACGAACAATTGGAACCTCTTTAGTGTATCTTATTCTCCTGCCATATTCTATTCTATTCTTATTTTCCCTTTTGTTGTTGGGATTGTAGAAAAATTGGAACCTCTTTAGTGTCAATGTTGCAATGGCTGGAACTGGGATTTATCAGCTTACTCGCAAAGTCAGGTATGCATAGTTTTTCCAAATAAATTTAATAAAAAATTGGCTTTACAGTTTAAAGTTTGTTTGGCACACAATTAAGTCAGTTTTTTTGTTGATCCATAGAATTATTTTTAAAGATATTTTTAGACTACCTAACTTCTAAACTATTTCCTTAGCAACAAGCATAAGAAATTATGAAGATATTTGTATGTAATGATCTCACTCATTGTCTTTATTAATTCTGTTTCATGTTGTCTTGGTAATTCTTGAAAATGAAGTAACAGATTCTTGATTTGCAAAGTGCATGGTCCAATTCGCGTTTTATTGTTTTTATGGGATGTCAATTTTTTCATTGTTGAGTAGGATTGCAGTGAATCAGCGGATATATTCAGTGAACAATTTGTCTTACAATATCATTGGTAGATTACTTATGCCAAGAACTATACAGATTTTTCACTAGTTCCGCACTTTAGCCACCAATTATGCTTGTGCTATTTCAAGGTTATAGACGTAATCAGTTGTCGGAAAACATACCAGCTTATATGAATATAATTTTGGATAGTTACCTTCAGATTTTTTTTTCTTATTGTCAGTTATCTTTTTTATTAAAGTTAATTGCAATATCAGAGTTGGTATAGAAGGCACGCTCATGGCCATGAGGGCATATAGGATGACAAATGGACATGGCAATTCTAAAATAGTAGCTATAAAACAACATGGACTAGGCAAGTAGTGGTGATTTGTGGAACATGATGTGGTTAGATAACATAAGTGTATCTGCTAATAGAAATACTTGTGTTACTTGGTATAATTGCAATGCAATTGAAGTACCAACATATGTAATGATAAAAAACATCTAAATGCGTTAGTCTCTGTTTGGCAAAGGTTTAACAAGGAAGGGGTAAGAAAAAATGTTTAGCTAGTTAACTTATTCTGAGTTAAAAAAGGATTAAATTCATTAACCTTCTAGGTAAGGATCAAGTTTATTTGTTTGCTCTTGTTGGTGATTGAAAGATGGAAGGATCATTACCACTTTTTAATTAGAATAGAAGGGTCATCTTTTAATTCTTCTGAAGAAGTGGATTAATAAATCCTTCATTTTGAGGGTTAACCCCACCCAACCTGTCCAGGAGTATCTTAATCCTTGTGTTATTTATTTATTTTTTGCTTTTGTATTTTGCGGCATAGTTTGATTCTTGTGTTTGGAAGTTAAAGAGGGGTTACATTACTCTAATGTCCTTGCCAAACAACGCCTCAAGTGTTCCAGGTACGTTCTACATATGCTGAAACACGGGGGGATATTAAAATAGTCTAACAGTTGATACTAATGTGCTACATATGTAATCAAAATTTTATTATTCCTAAAAATAAGAAAAAATCGCAATATAAGTGATCAAATTTGTTGATAAATCACTGCAATGCAACCATATGCCACTTGTCACAAAAAAATCTTTTAAAAAGCTATTAACTCTGTTGCAGCCAAAAGTTGCATTAAAACAAGTATGCCAATTTTCTTCACACAATATTGTGTGCTGGTTAGCCAATGCTTGTCTAAATATCAGCATGTTTTTATCTTTTTGTTAACCATATTTAGTCTTTAACTGGTTTATTTCATTGTAAACTACTTTTTTCAGGCAAGATTATTTTACTGAGGTGCAGCAAGCTTGAAGACGAGCATCATCAGTCTTAAGTATGGTTTGAGTCATCGTGCAACTCACTTGTCACATGACCCATTTGCGACCTATGGCTGCAATGCCTGGGCGTTTAGTTGTAATTCTCCTGTGTGTGTTTCTAAGTTACCCTGAATAATGTGCAACTAAAGTGATTCAATATTTGAACGTTCGTCGTGGTTTCTTTCAAAAATTTAATCTCATTAGATATCAAGGGCGGTGTGCAAAGGTTTCAAAATTTTGTAATCATTTACTAGGCTTCTGAAGTTTTAGGCACCGTGTGTGTGGAACATCCTTGCGAACGTTTCCAGTAGTTTCAAAAATGCAATGGATTGCAATGGATTGTAATGGATTTAGACACTAAAGCTGTTAAATAATGAGGTATATTCTCTTCCCCTTGGTTTCTTCTTGACTGCCACGAGGTGATCTATGTCCATGAAGTTATCGGGTGTTCATGACTAATTCCTCATTACTGATAGGTATGCATATCCTTGGTGGAAAGAAAAAATTATCAATTCTGATCTGAAAAGTAAGGATGGCCTATGTCATTTAACACCGGAAGAAACTGATCTGGTTCTGAAGGCGTTGGTTATTGATGCTGCTGATTGGGTATGGTAAATAAATTTAATAGACATTGCTATATCTGAAATGAACCACAAGCTTTGGCAGACTCTAATCTCGTTTATAACAGCTTCTGGTTTATTATTTTAATTTATAGAGTTTATTTTATTAAGGTTTTAATTTATTGGGTTTGTGTTAATATGAAAGTTGATGGATTAAGGTTTTGACATTCTGCATGGATTTGTGTAGCCGGTTCGAAGAAAAAAATGTAGCAAGTGTATTCTGGAAATCAATTAGTAGATTATAAGCAGCAATGTTAGAGTCAAGAATTCAAGCATACATGCTTCACTCCTTATTTGTTTGCCAATGGTTCAGTTAAAAGTATCTTTCTTGCACATTGATTGTAAGGCTTTCATATCTCTTATGTTTTGCAGGATATGTTGTGTATGTCCTGGAGAAATTATCTGACAGGTATGAATAATATTTGTAATTTTTTGGTAGGGAATATGAGGGTGGATGTAATATTTTGTTATCAATGCAGCATGCCGGAGGGTCAGGAAATGTTTGCTTGCATTGCTGATCTTCAGGGGTGGGGATACTCTAACTGCGACATCCGCGCATGCCTGGCTGCTCTGGATATCATGCATGCTGGTTCCTCTTCAAAACTCCGCATTATTGACTTCCTTTGATGTATATCGTTACACCGTGCATATGCATGACAACCATAAAGCCATGCTGAAGCCATATGGCCTTGTAAATTTCTAAATCTTGATTAGTGATGGCAGAATTACTACCCGGAGAGGCTTGGCAAGGTGTTCCTCATCCATGTGCCGTATCTTTTAATGAAGGCTTGGAAGATAGTATACCCATTCATCGATAAGAACATGAGAAGAAGATATTTTCTCTAACTTTCATTCATGGTACATTGTGGAGTGAAGAAGCTTGACAATTAACCGTGTTGATGTAGTTCGTGTTTGTGGAGGACAAGGATCTAAAATCGACATGGCACGAGCACATGCCTCATTAAACAGATACATTGTCTTTTCTATTTCACACTATAATTTTGTTAGCTTCAAGTAATGGGTTAGTTTGGGCTGCCATTTCATGCAATTGCACAAAACTTAAACTAGTGGATGCACTGACTTTGTAAGATCAAAAATGTTTAGGCATAATGTGAAATAGAAGCTAGTATTAGTATTTTTAATTATATGTTGCACAAAAAACAATACTCATTGATTTGTAAGATCTTGTTGCTGCATATTTAGGCATAATGCTAGGAGCTACGTAAATAAAGATCTTTAGATTTCATTTTTTTTCCTTTTCTTTTAATGTTGATGGATGTGCAGGGTGTAGGTATGCTACTTGATGGAATATTCGGGGCTGCAACAGGTTCAACTGCATCCGTGTAAGTTGGTATTTGAGCTTCTGTGAACTAGTGTTTACACAGTTTATGTACATTCAAAAGATTATTCTTGGACTAAATAGTTATATCGATAACGTGAACCATCTCCTTCCAACTTCCGTATCTTTCAAACATAGTAGTTCTCTTCTGAAATCACAAAAACTTATGTTCATTAAAATATCGATTAGTTTCCCTTTGATGTCTACATCATCACAGAAGGTAAAACTTTACATTTATTTGTAAACTGATTGGAAATTACTTGCTGTAGTGAAAATATTGGACTACTAGGATTAACACGAATAGGAAGCCGAAGGGTGGTGCAGATATCAACCGGTTTTATGATATTTTTCTCCAGCTTTGGTTGGTTCCTACTTTCATATGCACCGCAGGGCACCCCATAGCACCCCATAGCACATAGCTATATCATATAACTTGGGCTATACCTGCATTGCAGGAAAATTTGGGGCCTTTTTTGCATCAATACCATTCCCGATATTTGCCGCCATATATTGTGTGCTATTTGGACTTGTTGGTGAGATAAAAATAAATCTGTGTTCTTTTTCCCCCTCCCCCATGTTCAGTTTTATTAGCATTGCTCTTCCTGACATGTTATTTTTCTTCTAATATGTGCATGTGGCAGCTGCGGTTGGCATATCATTCATTCAATTTGCAAATAACAATTCCATGAGAAACCTCTACAAAATTGGTCTTTCCCTTTTTCTTGGGATATCTGTGCCTCAATATTTCAAGGAATTCACTGTCTCAGCTGGCCATGGACCTGTGAAAACAAATGCTAGATGGGTAAGTGACATATATTTAGCATATCAATGTTAAAATATTTCTCCCAGTTTTCCTTTTTTAAAAGAAACTTTCGTTTCTAAGTGATCAAAAGGGAATTTTTTTCTATCAGAAATAGAGAAATAAAAAAATAATTACAGTGGAAAGGATTCTTTTTCCTTCTTTAATGGAACATGCAACTATACTTTCGCTCCTAAAAGAAAATAATAATGAATTGAAATATTGAAGAAAGTAAAGCATACTAAAGAAAGTACATATGTAATTCTGTTTTAATGGTGGATTCTTCAGTCTTTAGAAGCTGAATCCTCGGTGTGGATTTGAAGCGGTATAAAAAGGAGCTAAAAGTTTATATTATCATTTCTCAATTTATCACTCTCCAGCTTTCATCTTAATCGGTTAATACAATGATATACAGTTATGCTAATGAACAACACTGAAAAGAATTTTGTTTCTAAAATTTCTTTTTATTGATCTTTATTATTATTAACAAATTGAGATTTAACTTGGTGACGATCAAAAATGCTTTTGTGTAATATTATTTTTATTGATTTGTATTTACTTGAAATGGTATTGCAGGGATCAAAACCTTCACTTTGTGGAATCTCCTGCGCTTGCTCCACCAGAGGTGCAGATTGATTTTGATGTATAGAGACAATAAGTGGATATATAAAAATTGCTGAGTACTCCTGGCGAGCCTTCGGGTCCGTGCTCCCACGCCAGAAAGCTCATCCAGCCATCCGAAAAGGGGGGAAATGCATTAGGGAGTTGTTTTAGAATCAGTAATTGCAGAAGTTGCAATGTAATTGGTCGTGAAATGTATTCTTCGGAGTGGTTTAATGGATATTAAATGGATAATGACTGTTAAGTTTTATAAGCGATAATGTTTATTATTTGTATTACAGATCATCTTCCAATATCAATGCACATTGTCTAATTTATGTGATTGTTGAATAAAAGCAATTTAATTTAATTGTTTCTTATAATGATTGTTTCCTGTAATTTAATGTTATTTGTGGTTTATTTAAGCATTTTGAATATTAAATGGATCTATTTAAATATAAAACGCAGGAAGAAACAATAAAATGAATTGAAACAAGCGCTGTCTATCTGTGACCTTTAACAGCGCTTCTTTAGTACAAGCGTTGTTAAAGGCACACCTTTAACAGCGCTTGCACAAACAAGCGCTGTTAAAGGGGGGCCTTTAACAGCGCTTGCACAAACAAGCACTTTTAAAGGCACCCCTTTTAACAGCGCTTGCACAAAGAAGCGCTGTTAAAGGGGGGCCTTTAAAAGCGCTTGTACAAACAAGCGCTGTTAAAGACACCCATTTAACAGCGCTTGCACAAACAAGCGCTGTTAAAGGCCCCCCTTTAATAGCGCTTGCACAAACAAGCGCTGTTAAAGGGGTGCCTTTAACAGCGCTTGCACAAACAAGCGTTGTTAAAGGCCCCCTTTAACAGCGCTTGTAATGCGCTATTAAAACCAGCCCCCTTTTAGCAGCGGCGAGATAGACAGCGCTTGTAAAGCGCTATTAAAGACCTTATTTAAGCGCTGTTAAAGGTCCATTTTGTAGTAGTGATGTGTGTTTCTTATTTTTTTTATTGAAGTTTGGATATGAAGATTTCAATTTATAGATCAAATTTAGTCATCTGATTTTAACTAGTTGTTCACAAGATCGACTCTTTAGATTGTATGATTCTTTCAAATCTAATTATTTGATTTAAACTATTTCATCACGAGATTCGCTTCTTGTTGCATATCATACATGAATATTATGGCGTTTTTCCTTCATTGGACCACACAGTTTAGGGTGAAACACAATGAAACTGGCCGAAATCCAAGAAACCACACCAATAGTTTAGTCCAAGCTTCAGAAGCGATAGTTTAACTCTGCTTATGTTTCTCATTATAGCAATCCGTATCATCATATACAGATAGTGGTCTGGGTGTAAAGCAACTATGTCTGTCTTGAGTCATTCCGAATGCCTTAATTGTCAATGGATGTCCTGAAGCCAACATATCTTGAACACATTTGCGTTGGGCGCCACAGCCACAGCGAAAAGCAGGTCATCAGAAGCTATAGAAGAGACACAAACGTAAGCAAATGAGAGAGCTTCAAACAAAACCCACCTCTCCTTCATCGATCCATCTCCCCCAACAACCCCAAATCAATATTTGAATCCCAAAACATATAAATAACAAGCCTCCTGCTGACTCAAACACTCCATGCTAAACTCTAACAGAAAACATACTTTAATATTATCTCCACAATGAATCTAAGTAAGCGAGGAATCCCGGCAAAATGAAAACGACCACGCAATGTCTCGGACAGCTTTCATTGATCTGCCACGAAATCTACGTACCACCAACCAAAGCTAGCTACATTTCGTAGCGTCTTTGTTCTCAATTCACGCATGTACTTATTTTGGACCCCATTATTCTCATCGTACTCTTAATTTTCTGGTTCCTTCCCTTCTCCTGAGAAAACCAATGCCGACCATGTGCGGTGGCCTTCAAGAACCACCAAGGAAACAGCCGAGAGTGAACAGCCCTTCGTTATCTGTAAAACACAGGAACTCGAAATATGTTTCAGTTGACTGCTCCTCCATTCTCGGCAGAGGTGTGCAAGCGTCTGTTCGCAGCATTTTCAGCTCGTGGGGAAGGAAGGAGACCGCGGCTGGCGAGGGCGAGAAAAGGGTATTGAAGGGTGGGAAGTTTGATCATTTAGGAGGAAGACAAGATCATGAAGTTGATGAGAAGAGCCTGAAGAGATGCAGTTGGATAACAAAGTCCAGTGGTAAGCCAAGTAACTGTAACTATATATATCTGTGCTTTTTTGGTTCATTCTTCTTTAAACTATAGATATACCGAGTAACAACTAGGTTTTGCTGAAGTATGATGGTACTTTGGAGTAAGAGGTTGGCTAGTGATTTTAGTGTGCATACTTCAGTGTGTGGACATGGATTAGGGTTCATAAGGAAGAGGGCTTGGCCAATTTTACCCCTCTGGGTACTCTGGCAACCCTTTAAATGATGCTTAAAAACTATAAAGTTACTTTACAAAAATTTCTGGTTGTTTTTGATGATGTTTGGTATAGATAACTATTACAAAACTGATACAAAACCAGAAAATTAGGAGGACTCTTCTAACAGACAAAAAAAAATGTCGTTTATTTATTTCTTTATTTATTGATAAAGTCTTTCAATGCAGCTGAGGTTTATGTTTCTTTCCACGATAAATGTTGGGGCGTTCCAGTCTTTCAAGACCGGTGAGCTACGTGCCTCCTATACATACATAAAATCTATTTATACATGCTTCCTATAAAACGAAGATTTGCTACGTACGTACTACTGCAACTTATTTCAAAAAAGGATGAATTCGCAGATAACTAACATGCTTCTTCCTTTTGGAGAGTAAAATTTTTTAATATATTGATAACGTAATTTTAAGTTTTTACTCTGGACATGTCCTTTGTTTGTTCGAATATGAGAGATGCTACAAGTTCAAAATATCACATATATGATTTAAAGTAATTTCTTGCACAAGTATGAGTTGATGGGAGTATTCATCTTATTAACAATCCAGTTTCCTCTCTTAACTCTTTATGAATTCTAATTTTTGTGTGGAATGGAATGATCCTCAGCCTACTCTTTGAGTTGCTGGCGCTATCAGGAATGCTTATAGATCACAGCTGGACCGAGATTCTACAAAGGAGGGAGCTCTTCAGGTACCTACAATATACTCTAGCTTCACATCTTAATTGTGGGAACTACTAACTATGAAGGGAAAACATAAACAAAAATAAAAAGAAGAAGAAAAAAATCGTCTTCTTTTTCTGAGAACATGTCTTCGTTTTATATGTTGGCTGATGCAGGGAAGTATTTGCCGGCTTTGATCACAAAGCGGTGGCAGAGATGAATGAGAAGGAAATAGCGAAGATAAGCCGCAACAAGAAACTCGGATTACATGTGACCAGAATTAGGTGCATAGTTGACAATGCCAAGTGCATACAAAAGGCAAGCATTTGAATTTGGTAATTAATTTACTAAATATACATCTCATTGGTGCATGAAAAAATTAACAATAATAATAGTAATAAAGAACATATGATTTCTCAGTCAAACTGCATATGATTGAGAAAGAGATAACATTGTAAGCTACAGCTTTTCTTATACTTAATTAGATTAGAGGAAATGTCGTTGGCTAACAGCTACTTGGCATGAATTTTTAATCACTTAAGATAGTTGAATTAGCCCCTTTTTTCCTTAATTGCTCAAAATACCATTATATCGATCATAAACCTAAGCAAAATGCATGAATTTTTTTGATTAACAGTAACAAATTCTAAAACTACTGCTAAAATATTAGACGTCATACCACTGGCATGCGTCCATTCTTTCCCCATTCAATCTAAAAGAAGATAAGGTCAAAAGGTTTAACTATAAAACAGATTTCTATGACTAAATGCAAGTCATCAATTAAGCTTTATATATTGAAAACTCTACCGTGCATATATATATGAAAAACCGCACATAAACTCTCATTTCTTTCTCTCTTTCGGTCAATAATTTGTTACGTATAAATTCTATAATTATTATATTCGAACAGTGCCCTGTATATATTAAAAAAGTTGCCAATTTTTTTTAGAAGGTAAGATTTCTATGATGCATATTGTTCATGCAAGGATCTCGCATCAGCTGTTGACGCGGGAATCTTCGCAACAGATGATCCGGGCAGGGTTCCATCAGGTCGAGGAACTCCATCTCCACTGTCTGAAATGGATAGAAAGAACGTCAGAGAAATGGAAGGGGTTGGCCCTTTGATTCGAATCAAATGCTTAAGTCAGCTTCAAGCAGGAGCAAGGAAGAGATTGCAAGTATGCAGTAGATGAGTGTGTTAATTCAGAGACATCTCACGAAGAAGATGATCTGTCCCTTTGTAGAATTGGGGGTTGGTTATGCCGCGTCAAGGGAGTTATGATGATCCCCCTTTCACAACGTAGTTGGTTCCCTTAAATATACCCGGTAGTTACATACGCATTGAATGGGCATTAATGACATTCTGTTGGTAGCGGCCTAGAGAGAGGGTCATTCGCCTACTTGAGATCGTGCTGCTATGATTGTGTGGGCTGATCCTACCAGGAGGAAGAGCGCTCGATCATGCAGTTGAACGGGATGTCTTTGGGTGTCGATGTCGTCCTTGTAGGAGCCCACGGGCAAGGAGCCAAACTCGGTTGTTGAGGTCATTCTTGTTGAGAGCCACTTTTAAGG
This sequence comes from Scilla litardierei, assembly GCA_030789695.1. Lineage (NCBI taxonomy): Eukaryota > Viridiplantae > Streptophyta > Magnoliopsida > Asparagales > Asparagaceae > Scilla > Scilla litardierei. The sequence goes on from CM061136.1 coordinate 156,381,484, forward strand.
AGCCAATCTCGTGGAGGTCGTCCTAATAGAATTGTACTACTAAAGGAGCTGACTTCATAGAGGTCGTCCTTGTAGAATGCTACTGTAGGGGGAGCCAACCTCATGGAGGTCGTCCTAGCAGGACACTGTTGCTGAAGGAGCTAACCTCGTGGAGGTCGTCCTTATAGAGTGTTGCATCTAAGGGGTCGACCTCGGGTGTCGAGGTCATCCTTGTGGAGTGTTGTCGGGGCCTGGTCTGGCTGACCTCTCAGTCTAAGGACGTCCTTGAGGTAGTGGGAGATTTGCAATGCGTCCCATCTGTCAAGCTCAGATGTGCCCTACTGTTGGTGGGTCCCAATCGAAGTATCATTCAAATAGTCACTTGTCTCCTAGCTTGACAATGTCGACCGAGCTGCAATTCCAAGGTCGATTGTGGAAAGGCAAGGAAACAAAACCAAAGAGACACTGAAGAGTAAAAAGACATCGGATAATTCCATCTGGCTGGGATGTCTTGCCTTGGACATGTGGCACCTAAGTTGAAGGGTGGTGCCTAGGTGAGGGCACCCTCATTATGGCGTGTTGACATGGCTGCCTCATCTCGAGACCTAAAAAGATTATGCCGATGCGAGCATATCCCTTCATGTAATTTGAAGAGGCAATTCCGCGTACTGATGATTTCCTCTTTGGAGGGCTTATGCTACCCACTCCCCTCTTCTTTTTTCGATGATTTCTTCCATTTAGTTTACTCTTCGTGTTCTAAAACTCCAAACTACCAATTTTGGGGTAAACACTAGTGGTGTTGATCATTCATCTAACCATTACAATAGGTTTTGTTACGATGAAATAGTTATACTTGTGAGAAGTGGATGAACGAGCAAAAATTCTTGATTTATTTGAAAAATGATGGTTTGAGGTTTTAGAACATGAAGATCAAAATAAATTGTTTAGACTGAAGCGAAAAATACGAGGATGGGGGTTTGATGCTACACAGTTTGTAAATTTCCTATTGGGTAGCTGATACCTATCTCGCACACATATGTAATGGGTATCATATGAAATATGGGTTACGCCTCATATTGTTGGAATCCTAAGATGGCAAGGAGATACACTAAAGGGGTAGGAGTGATTAGTGTATATGAAAAAAATATGCATCTATTATTTTCTTCCTAAGATTGCAGTTAGAGTTACCTAAAATAATATTAATCAATAAACTTACTTACAATAATAAAGATATGCACAGTTGAAAATAAAGCTTACAAGTAAGAAGCAAGTAAGAATGTGCATAATCGCAAACACAACAAGTTTATCTTGATTCATCCCTTCAGAGCTAATTTAGTCCCCAAAACTCTATTGAGCCTTAATCTAATATTTCAACAAATAGTTATAATCACACAACCTCCAATGAGGATTTTACAAACCCACCTTGACTATAACAAGATCTTTTATAACCCACCTCCCTACAAAACGATTTTCCCTCACAATACCAAGTGAGAATCTTACAATGCTTTTATAAATACACTTTACCTATAGTCTTGCTTGAAGCTCTTGTGTAGATGTAGCTATAGGTGAAAGCTTGATATCAAAATATAGAAATTTTGGCTTTGGGTGATCAAGGGTTTGGCCTATGAAATAGATTGAAAACCAAAAAAGCTTTGGCCAAGAGAAAGAGGGCTGTTCTTAAAATTTTAGAGCTTAAAACAATTTTTCTCTTAAAAATTAAGTAGTATAACCATACATTGAAATATGAACAACCCTCTATGTATAGGGTGAATTTCAGGCCAAAACAGATTGTCCAAAATGCCCCCTCCAACGTCTCTCTAATTACTAGTCAAAGGGTAGTCAAACACATTCGTTGGGGTCTGGGAGTCAACTTCGGGCTCATAAATCGACTTCTTGCACACCATGAGTTGACTTCCTATATGATCCCTAATGTCCCTAGAGCTGCCAATTACTCATCAGTCAACTCATATACAACTGGGAGTCGACTAATTTTCTGATATGTAGTTTTGTATCAGAAAATTAAGTGATACACTATTCTAGTCATTTTAAAATATTTTTAAATCATTTTTAGTGTATTTCTAAGTGTGTGTGAGCTTCAAACAAGACTTTAACATGCTAAGTCAAGGAGTAAACAATTACATCAAAAAGTAAATTACATTGAATTCCATTGATGTAAATTTGACACTTCGAGCTCCTTGTCTGGCTTCTTTTGATTCAAGGCCTTATGTGAACTCACTTCTAGCCTTGAGTGCAACTTTGATTTGCCCTAAGCTCTTATATCTGCACTCTTAGATGTTAGATATATGTTTCCTTATCATTAAAACTAGACAGGATGTGACTCAATATCTTAACATTCTCCCCCTTTTTGATGATAACAAACATGCTTGCATATGCATCTAATATCTCTCCCTTAATATATGTTAATTTCTAATATCTCATCATGCTTACTCTTCGAACAACATATCATGTTAGTAATTAACATATGCTCTGAATACCAAGTGTAAGTATTGCAATACATATTATGCATGCGCATCTAATATCTCTCCCCCTTTTGTTATCGTTAAAAAGGATATACAATAAAAGTGTTCACCCCCTTTCCAAAAACAAGAAATCCTTTAAATACATTCACCTAAATATGCAACTCTATATCCCCCTAAATATATGTAAAATGAAAATGCATAATATCACGTGTTTAGACACCAAATGCAATTTACAAGAGATGAGAAAATATCACGTGCTAAGGAAGCATATACCTACAAACATGCTCCAATAATTATTATACTCCCCCTACAAAATTGTTCATTCCTTTTTAAACTTCCACTTGAAAGTATGCATCACAGAGTTGTATGGGGTTTCATCAAAAGATATATGAAAAAGAAGTAAATTTGGTATCCTTTGTATTTTGGGTCCTAGGGGTTAAATAGGTTCTTACTAATCTTATCAAATTATATTATAATAAATTCTATTTAACGCTTATTCAAAAATTGACAAAATAAATTTTCTTGTTTTGTATCGCTCCCCCTGAAATCAAGGATGTCCTTTAACGTACGATTTTGGGGCAAGCTTCTTAATCCCATCATATATGAATGCCTGAAAAAGAAACATATATCTTTATACTCTTTTCTTTCAAGTCCATATGATTAATCATACAATAATATCAATTAATGAGGAACCAAACACATTTGGCTTTATACTTCCCATCACAAGAAAATCTATAATTTCTATTAAAATGAATATGATTCATGAAACTAGAAACATATTCATCTTTCATTTGAACAGTCCTCTCTTGGGTATCCAAACGTTGACAAAACCATTTTTAGTTTTATGAACCCTATCATAATGATGAGTATCCCCAGCTTTTTGAGTGATCTTGTTATTCCCTAAACCAAATTTAGTACTGGAAAGTCTTTGCGAGCTAGTTAAAGCATCTAACATTTTATTATCCCTATCAAACTTATCCACATTTCTACATAATTCTCATGTTTAGCCTTAATGGCAGACATGGTCTTCTCTAGGTCACAAAATCTATCACTTAGGTCTTTATACTCAAAACTAAATAACCTATTCTTTTCTTCTAGCTCATTATTTTTGCTACTCAATTTTTTATTTTCTTCTCTAATCTTTTCTATTTCAAGATTAAAAGAATTAGCCTCACAAGTTTTATGCTTCTTCGTAAGAGTTAAAAGTTCTCTTAAGACATCCTCACATTTAGTATATAAGTTGTGAAATTCTTTCTTCTAATCATTCTCATCATTATAACTATCACTATCATGGCTAGAGTTAGAGTCAGACTTTACCTTACTGTCCTTTGTAGACATGTAACACATGTAGGCTCTTGCTATAATTTCCTTTCCATCTTCTTCTTCCTCTTCAGATGAGGAGTCATCGTTTGAATCTCTTGAACCTCGGTCCCAAGAAGGCAAGGCCATCTTCTTTGGCTTATTCCATTTCATTTTCTCCTTTCCTTTGTTCTTTCTCAAGGGACACTTCTTCTTTATATGAACTGGCTTATTGCATTCATAACAAATAGTAGATTTGTTAGATAATCTTTGTTTACCAAATTTGAGTTTACCTTACTTAAGCATTTTTTGAAGCATGTTGTTATGAGAGAAAGTTGATCATCAACTTCATCTTCAGATGCTTTAGATTCTGGAGTAGCTTTGAAAGCAAGGATTTTTTTTCTTTTCATTATGCTTCCGGTCCCTTCTTTCTTTCATATGGATCGAGCTCATACGCGATGACGTTGCCAATATGATCTTCCAAGGCAATCTTGGTAAGTTCATTGCCATATTCAATTATCGCTACCTTTGACTACCATTTAGGTGTGAGAGAACGAAGAATCTTGCACACACGATCTTCTTGTGAGTATTTCTTTCCTAGTCCCACAAGTGTGTTGATGATCTCAGTAACCTGTGTATACTTGTCAGTAATATATTCATCTTTCTCCATCATGGAGCACTTATACATGTGGGCATAAAGAGAAGATTTGAAATATTTAAATTTCTTATTGCCTTCATGAGTTACCTCAAGCATTTTTCATATTTGATGTGCGAAGGTAGCCATGTAGATCAGGTTGCACTCTGTTGTATCAGGTGCATAATAAAGTGTTTACATCTCTTTGGCATTTTGTACAATCTTGTCTCTCTTTCACGGTCAATTTTTCTTCAAGTATTACTGACTCTTCGTAAGGTTCTCCATCATCTTTCAAAGATCATAAAATATAGACAAGAAGTACATCATCATCATATTCTTCCAACTCTCAAATTGGATCCAGAGAGGAATGGTGACCGAAATGTGGATTGACCTTTAGGAAATTCGTTGTCTGTTGACACCATCATGTATCAGGCTATGATGTCATGTGATATGATCCTAAGACGGCAAGCAGTTACACTAGATGTGAGTGAATAGTCTATATGAAAATAAAATATTCATATATAAGTTTCTCCCTAACATTGCAATTATAGTTACCTAAAGAATCTTAATCAACAAACTGTCTTGAAATAATAAAGATAAACATATAGGAAAATAAAGCTTGCAAGTAAGAAACAATAAGAATGAGCAGAATCATGTTAGGTATTGTTTTAGACCAATATTATTTTGATGATGATCACAACATTATGTTGTTGCTAATGACTCTCATGTTTTAGTCTCATGATTATCAAATAAAGAATAGCATGATTTGGAGACTAATAGCTTGGTGCAATAATGGACATCAAGAGAAGCATAGCCAAAGCTTGGATCTTGATGAAGGGAAGCTCATCAAGAGGTGTCAAAGCTTGGAAGATGATGAGGAGCATCAAGGTTGAAGATTACACTCTAAGGGAAGCAATTGTAATCCATGTATTATTTTATTTAATTGCTTTTCACTTTTTGAACCTTAGGATATTGTAATGCCTTGATATATGGTCTACTCATCATGAACATGCATATAACCATCTTAGTGAGCCTTAGGGTTATCATAGAATCCAAACCAATAGGTTCACTAAGCCAAATGACTCAATTGGAGTCTCTAGCTCTCCAACAGGCGACTACTGAAGGAAGGACAAGTGACTGGGTGATTCCAGGTGCCTGGCCAGCCTTTTACAACCGACTGTTATGCACAGCTCAAGTCAACTTTTTATTGACTCATTCTTGAGCTTTTGAAACAGACGACTGCAGTTCATTATTCAGGTGCATGTCATCCTTCAGGCACCTGTGAATTGTCTTACAGTCGTCTGTGTGTCAAAGTGCGTAACTTGCATTTTCTAGGCATCACTCCATCTTGTGGGTTAGTCAACTGATGTATAGTTTACAGTCGCCTGTCATTTTTCAGGAGCTGGGACTTTGCTCGTTAGTTTTCTGAATGCACAAGTGTGTAATTTGTATTTTCTCACCTACAGTCCATCCCATGAGACAATCGTCTGCTGAAGTATATTCAGGCGCATGCACATTTACAGGCACCTAGTTAGTTTTCTACAGTCGCCTGTCCTGGCTCAGATTACATCCATTGGAAATAATATAGCCGTTGATCAGTCGACTGTCCATCCTTCATCAGTCACCTGTCGTTGCCGTAAAATCCCAGATTCTAGCCGTTGCAGAATTCTATCTTTGGCCTCTAGCTTGGGTTTTATGGGGTTTTAGTGGCTTCTTATAATTAGGAATAGGCTTAGTTCATTATGACCTTCTTGGAACCACTGAATATCTTAGTGAATCAATAAGCCACTCCTAATCTCTTATTTCTCTCTCATTAGAGCTTTAATCTCTTCATGCATTGAAGCTTAGCTCAAGGGAAATCCTCCAAGTGTAATCAATCCCATCTCATCACTTGGAGATCCTCTTCCATGCCTTCATCTTCAGATTGAGTAAGTTCATCTCAAGGCATAGGTAAGAGTAATTTGTTTCATTTTGTGTATTTAAACCCTAGCTTTCTTTGTGAGAGCTAGTTACTCTCTTTATGAGAGTTTAACCCTTGTGAGTGTTGGTTGTCTATTCTCTTTGTGAGAGTTAGATTCTCTCTGTGTGAGAGTTAGGTTCTTTCTTTGTAAGAGTTAGGTTCTTTCTTTGTGAGAGAATAAATCATGTGTGAGGTATCTCTTTGTGAGAATGTATTTACTTTCTTGTGAATGATTATAGTAGATATTTGGTGTGGCTGGACGTACCCAAGTCGGGAAACCAGGGTAAAATATTTGTGTTTGCGTTTGTTTGATTGTTGTTTAAGTTCCTCTTGCATTTATAATTCCGCATTTGCAAGTTTAATTTCTAATTACACAATTTGTGCCATTACACTATTCACCCCTACTCTAGAATGTTTGTTGTTAGTATTGTAAGGCATAGCCGGTCCTTACAATTGGTATCAGAGGAGGTTATAGCATACAACAACGATGGCATTCAACGCTTTATCCACGTCTCATGAAGAAGGTCTATCTACCATTCGACCACTGCTCTTCAGCGGAACCAACTACCCAAGTTGGAAGATTAGGATGATGATCTAATTTAAAGGGTCAAGACGTATGGGACATCACGGAGTCGCCTTTTGAGAAGCCTACTACACCTACAGCCTCAAGGACAAAGACGGAGAATGACTCAATCAAATACAATGCGAGGGCTATGCACGCATTCTAATGTGCCCTCACTCCGAATGAGTTCAACCGCATCTCATGAAGGAACGTCCAAGGTAAATAAATCTAAACAAAATGTGTTTAGATCTAAATATGAAATGTTTAAGATACAAGAAGGAGAAAGCATCTCGAAAATGTTCACAATGTTCACAGACATCGTGAACGCTTTGGAAGGACTTGTGAAGGTGATTTTCCAAGAGGATCATGTGGAGAAGATCCTTGACTCTCTTACACCCAATTGGGAGTCAAAGGACAATGGTATTTTAGAATCAAACGACATGTCCAAATACACCGTTGAGGAGTGCATTGGGAATCTCATGGCATATGAAGTCAAGCTTCAACATAATAAGGAGATTCAACCAACCAAGCCTGAGAAGCCGAAAAAGCAAAAGGGGGTTGCATTCCATGCCGAGAAGGAACCAATCAAGTGGAGGAAGAAATTCCATCGAGAAGCTTCGAGTGAAGAAGATGGAGAAGATAAGGCTAGCGATGATGACTTCATGGTACTTGCCAAGCAATTCAAAGTATTCCTCAAGGGCAAGCAAGGTAACTCTTTATCAAAGTTTGCCTCTAAATCTAACAAGGTTTGTTATACTTGTAGGGGCAAAGGTCATCTCTTTACCGAATGCCCTTCCAAATCCTCAAAAGATTCTTACAAAGGGAAATGGGAGAAACATTGGAAAGGGAAGTCCAAATACAAGAACCAAAAGAAGGGTCTTGTCAGCATATTTGATGACTCCAATGTGGACGTATCAAGTGATGATGATGATGATGACAAGGAGCAAGCTCACATGTGCTTCGCGACGTTTGATGATTCTTCATCAATCTTCTCAAGTTCAAGCGATGAAGAAGTGGAGGCATGACTCAACCCTAACGAAGAAATGTGCTTCATGGCAAAAGGGGAAGAGTCTTCGTCAAGCTATAGCGAGGAGGAAAGCGATGATGAAGTTGAGGAGGAGCCAAAGCTATCTTACGAGGAGCTTGAGTAACATTACAATGTGATCTTCAATGGGGCAAGTAAGTGCATTGACTCATATGCTAAAATGAAAGCTAAATTTAAGAATGCTATGAGTAGGGTACATGAATTAGAATCTACTAGTGTAAATAATAATGATGATTTGCATGTTTGTGACACTAGTGAGAGAGACACACTTCTCTCTCAATTTAAGGATTTGAGCATGATTAAAGAAAAATTAGCATCTCAAAACCTTAGCTTAAAATCTCCCATTCAACAGCTTACGTTGAAATGCAAAGAGGAACCCCAAAAGCTCAAAAGATTTTTTCTTTCTAGTGATTCACTCCATGATTTATTGGAAAAATAACATCCGGTAAATCATAGAGGATATTTGGGTTATATTCAAAATGTGGTACCCAAACCCACCTCTAATTCTTCTTTTGGTGCAAAATAAAGAAATATTGCTAAAGCACCTAAGAAGACTCATCATGCCTTCTTGTATAACAATAATACCCACAAGAACATGTAAATCACAAGGTGGTGAGGGATAATGAAAACCCTTCATTTTTTTGCTAAGAATCAAAATCCTCATTCTATGCATGCCAAGAAAGTCTTTTCTATACATATGCATGCCACATCCACCCTTATTGCAAAGGCAAAACCATTGCCAAAAGCAAAATCCTTAAGTCTTTGTATTCCCATAAAGTGTAGTGTGCAAGTGAGAAATAGATACATCAACTCATAAGTTAGGGATGTGATCACCTCATGTGATTACATTAGGAAATCAAACTCTTTTTAGGCTTGGTTTCCTAATGTTTATGTCTTTCACACATGTGCATATTGCATGAGTATTATGCTCAATGTTTATTCTTAGCATACCCATTGATTGTGTGAGGTTTTTCATGATTTTGAAAACTTTTCAAATTATGTTTTTCATGAAAGTGGCGACATTGGAGAATACATTGTCATACATGCATACTTTGAACCATGTGTATGACAATGAGGCAGTTAATATGGTTAGTATGGTTAAAATTATTTTTAAAACATATGTTAACTCTCACTGTGGGTTTATGTTTGAGACCATTGTTTACATTGTTTACAATTGGTTATTATGGTCTTGAACTCAACCCATTGATATTGCCAACATTTCATGCTATATTTTCTTTTGGCTATGTCATGTGTATCAATGATGTTTGATTTTTTTATGTATATGCTTTGATACATTTTTGGCACATGGCTCCACGTATTATGTTTATCAATTGGTAAATATGTTTCTTTTACAATTGGTATTGATCCTATAAGTCAATAATTTGACATTTTCTATGATATAGGGGGAGCATGGGATAGTGATCCATACCCACTAAATTTTTATATTTGGTATCATACATCTCTTTATCTCTTTCATGTTGTTACATTTTTAATTGGAATCAATGCCAAGAGTCACTTCTTGTATGTTTGATGTCCACCTTTTTGACAATGACAAGGGAAAGATATGGGGGATTATGTAAACCATTCATGTGGAGAGTGTTATTGATATATTACAATTGGTTTATGTAATCCATGCCTACTATATGTCATTATTGTTTCTTAATTATTACAATTGGTTGTCTATTATTTTACAATTGGTGCCTATAAGTAGGAGGGCTCATTAGCATTATGCTTTATTTCTTTTTGTTTTACATAATACGTGTCATCATCAAAAAGAGAGAGATTGTTAGGTATTGGTGTTTTAGACTAATATTATTTTGATGATGATCACAACATTATGTTGTTGCTAATAACTCTCATGTTTTAGTCTCATGATTATCAAATGAAGAATATCATGATTTGGAGACTAATAGCTTGGTGCAAGGATTGACATCAAGAGGAGCATAGCCAAAGCATGGATCTTGATGAAGGAAAACTCATCAAGAGGTGCCAAAGCTTGGAAGATGATGGGGAGCATCAAGTTCGAAGAGTAGACTCTAAGGGAAGCAATTGTAATCCATGTATTATTTTATTTAACTGCTTTTCTCTTTTTGAGTAATAGGATATTGTAATGCCTTGATAGATGGTCTACTCATTCATGCACATGCATATAACCATCTTAGTGAGCTTTAGGATTATCATAGAATCAACCCAATAGGTTCACCATGCCAAATGACTCAATTGGAGTCGCTGGCTTTCCAACAGGCAACTGCTGAAGGAATGACATGCGACTGGTTGATTCCGGTCGCCTGGCCAGCCTTCTACAGCCGACTGTTGTGCACAGCTCAAGTCAACTTTTTATTAACTTATTCTTGAGCTTTTGGAACAGACGACTGAAGTCCATTATTCAGGTGCATGTCTTCCATCAGGCACATGGGAATTGTCCTACAGTTATATGTGTGCCAAAGTACATAATTGCATTTTCTGGGCATCAATCCATCTTGTGGGTCAGTCGACTGATGTAGAGTTTACAGTCACCTGTCATTTTTCAGGTGCCTAGACTTTGATCATCAGTCGTCTGAATGCACAAATGTGTAAGTTGTATTTTCTCAGCTTCAGTCCACCTCATGGGACAGTCACCTGCTGAAGTATATTCAGGCACATGCACATTTACAGGCACCTAGTTAGTTTTCTACAGTCGCCTGTCCTGGCTCAGGTTATAGCCGTTGGGAATAATATAGCCATTAATCTGTCGACTGTCCATCCTTCATCGGTCGCCTGTCGTTGCCGTAAAATCCCAGATTCTATCCGTTGTAAAATTCTGTCGTTGGCCTCTAGCTTGGGTTTTATGGGGTTTTAGTGGTTTATTATAAATAGGAATGGGCTTAGTTCATTGACACCTTCTTGGAACCATTGAATATCTTAGTGAATCAATCAGCCACTCATAATCTCTCATTTCCCTCTCATTAGAGCTCTAATCTCTTCATGCATTGAAGCTTAGCTCAAGGAAAATCCTCCAAGTGTAATCAAGCTCATCTCATCATTTGGAGATCCTCTTCCATTCCTTCATCTTCATATTGAGTACGTTCATCTCAAGGCATATGTAAGAGTCATTTGTTTCATTTTATGTATTGAAAACCAAACTTTCTTTGTGAGAGCTAGTTACTCTCTTTGTGAGAGTTTAACCCTTGTGAGGGTTGGTTGTCTATTCTCTTTGTGAGAGTTAGATTCTCACTTTGTGAGAGTTAGGTTCTTTCTTTTGTAAGAGAACAATCCTATGTGTGAGGTATCTCTTTGTGAGATTGTATTCACTTCATTGTGAAAAATTATAGTGGATATTTGGTGTGGCTGGACGTACCCAAGTTAGAAAACCAAGGTAAAATCCTTGTGTTTGCGTTTGCTTGATTGTGTTATTTAAATTTCGCTTGCATTTATAATTCCACATTTGTAAGTTTAATTTTTAATTAATGTAACCCCCGCTCCCCGAAATACCCGAGAAGTACGAATTCGTATCCGGTATTCCCGAAGAGGCGGGTGTTACAAATGAGAATGCAAAACACAAACACAAAACACAAAGCAGGTCCACTGCGCACTGCTGGGATAGTACTTGTAGCATTACAGATAACAAACACAAAAACACAAAAGATATTACCGCTCAACCATAGAAATGTAAATACATATAAACTGTTCAATACAACATCTCTGACACCAATCTCATATACAACATGAACCCATTTCTCAACATGGTACAAGCCCTTACACCTGACGTCACTCACTCTCACACCCTCATTTCCAACAATACTGAGCTGATGGGTCTCCAACTCCAACTCCAAGGTTCTCAAACTATCAACTACCTGAAAAATATCAATGGGGACACATCACAGCGTGACCCAGTAGGATGTCCAAATCCAATCATATGGTGTGAGGGAATGCAATGTGCTAGTCAAAGAACTGTGAATGCCATATTATGGAAAAAATTTTGCATAACCACATCACATAAGAAAATGCACATGACATAAATAATTGAAGCTCGTACCTGCGGCAAAGGTTAACCTGCAAAACAAGATGAGTGATACAAATAGAGAAGGAACTACTTGGCAACATCCACCAATGGGTGGTGCATGGAAGTTAGATCTAAACAAAATGAAACCTTAACAATTTTACCCAACATTAGATCTGTATAAGGGCTAAGGAAAATTTTGCATAAAGTAATAAGAACAATAACTTCCCTACACATGGTTTCATATTAATGGCATCATGAAATTAGTGTTAAAAGTCTTAGTTAGTGAGAGCGTATTTCCATGTTCATATTATAAGAAAGGGATGTTAGATTTGGACAACTTAGCAATCTTACCAACTCACAAGCATTCTTGCAAATGGTGACAAGCTTACTATCCAACATATTTACTAAAATGCAAGTGGCATTGTGTGTAGTATTCTTAACTTAATTTTCTAATGCTTAGGATGTTATGGAAATGCTCACGAGATACTCACAAAAATTTTGACAGAGTTTCTCTTGTATTTATCACAAGTTTCCAATTACAACATAAATACTATTAAAGGGAAAACCTGCTATAACCCCAAACATATAGTCTTTCTCAAAGAATAGTAGGAGAAGTAATAACCAATATCAAAGCATGAAAGCTAACAAAACTAAGCTTGTCCCATTACTCAAGTTAATCGAATTAACAACCTTTACAAAAGGTGGATGCACAAAACATAAAGTTCTACATATAACCTCATATTGGAAATGTGGTGAGAAACCTACAACAATTACAAAGTAAGGCCTCCATGGCAACAATTTCAAGGAAGAACAAGCTTTAGTTCGGCTACTTGCTAAATTTCACAACTCCCACCATATGTAACACTTACAAGCCAATGACACCCTTGTGTTTGCATATGGACTTAATAAACAAACCAAAACATTAACAGTAACAACAAGAATAATAATATTTGCTAACAACTAACAAACCACCGTTCCAACATACCATCATTCAAGCACCAAATGCATCCATGGCAACATGCATTCTCAAAGGTTAACCATCACATATATACAACACAAATCACCCAAAAATGCTAAATGATGCCATGATGCATATGATGCATAAGTAATGCAATGCAATGCAATGCAAGGGGATCACATGAATGAGCCGGTATGCAAGTGCATCGTGCACCTACTCCGTTATCATGTAGAGCCACCTAATGGTATCAAGAGGTTGCCCACGGCGACTTCACCCGCCTCCTACCGTGGCAACTTTGCCCATGCCTGTGCACTCCACCCATCGTGTCCTAAAATGACCATGCCACCCTTTCCATATTCTGCACATTTCCAACATCACATTTCCAATTTCCCAATTCATTTCATTTTCACATGTTTCTCGTTTCATACAAACTTGAATTGAATAAATAGTTTCCAACAACCCAAAATGAGAGCAATTTCATAAAAGTGTGCAATTATCGCTTCCAACAAAGTTAATGAAAGCAAAATGGGAACAAATTCACTTGTTATTGAAACATGACATTATAGGGCATCATGATCCATATCATAGCATCATATTACACTACGCAATTTATTATAACATGCTTCACATTTTGCTTACAAGGAATATGGGGGCAATCCTATTTAATCAATAAGACAAAATGAGAGCTATTCCATGTAAACAAGATAACAAAGGAGAATAATTTCATTTAATCAATCTAACACAATGAGAACTATTACATTTAATTAATGAAACCGAAATGGAAACAATTGCATAAAATAGAGTAATGTCATGCAAGGTAACTTAAATGTTAAACTTCTAACATTTCATACCAACATCCAATACCCCAACATTTCATACAAACTTCCAACATTTCCTAATAAATTTCCAACATTCTAACATTTCAACATTTGAGAGCAAAGCCAAAATGAGAGCAATCCAACTTAATTTATGAAAATTGACCTGAAAGAGCAATTCAACTTAATTCAACTAAAACATAGCATGTTGTCCATTAAGAGTTCCACCTATGGCTTAATGTGCCATGATGCTTAATATAGGTACTAGCTTTAGGTTAACTCTTAAATTAAATTTACCTCTTGGTTGCTAATTTAAACCATAACCGTTCCAACATCCCCAAATCAACATGTACTTCACAAAATTAGGTGCACTTACGTATAATGAGAGCTATTTCACAAATGCAAGTAATTTCACAAAATGCGAGCAATTATAACTCCAACATGCTAAATGAGAGTTATTCCACATAAGTAGCTGCACAAATCATTCAAGGGCATCATCAACATGAAAATAGGAAAATGTGGCATCATATAATTCTTTGCACCATAAACATAGCAACTATCCATAGCCAATTTTATATAAGCATTTCATTATCAAATATCTCATATGTTACATACCAAGAAATTGAGTAATAAGGCTTCCAACATGCTAAATGAGGGCAATTTCACAATTTCACAAAAATTGTAAGTGACAAGACTTTCAATTTCATCATGAATCAAACCATGGCATCAAATAACTCCATAAATTAAATTGGAATAAGTAAGAGTGCACCATGTCAAGGGGTTCCATGAAAACCCCTAAAAATGCCAATTTTGTTCTTAATATGAAATGAAATTAAACATATGAGTTAGGTTAGACTCCTACCTCATCCAAGATGCCAATTCCTCTACCAATTCCAAGCTCAAGCCCTATTTCGAAATTCCCCCATGAATCCATCTCCAAGCTCCCAAGAATCCCAAACCCTAGCTTCATCCTCTCCCTTCCTCCCTCCTCTTTCTAATTCTTTCTTCTCTTTCTCCCCTCCCCCCCATCGATTTCCTTGGCTTGCTGGGCAAATTTTGGCCAGCCCTAGACATTCGGCAGCAAGGGGGGTTCGGCCCCATATCTCCCCTCTCTACTTCAATCTCTTTCAATTTCTCTTCCCTTCTTTCAATTTCTCTTCTTCTTCTTTTTTGTTCCATTTTCGTTTTGGCCTGGGAACATTGCGGCAGCCTGGGGAATTCGGCCTGGGCTTCTTGACGTGGGGAAGAAAATGAAGGGGGAAAAATTAAAGAAAGGAGTTGTTAGAAGAAGCTTGGAGAAAGAAAAGGAAGGAAATAAATTAAATAGGAACCCATATCTACAAGTTTGCCATCCACTCTATTAAAATATCTCTCATCTCACCTCTAATAATACAAACCCAAAACAAAGCCCAATACCTCTAGCTACTAAAATCAACTAAGTCCCAACCAATATTAATAATAATCAACACCAACAATAACTCTAGTAATAATACCAATAAGCATACCGACATTAACCACAATAATAGTAGCAACAATAATGCTTCAAGCCCAACCAATAATAATCATAATAGGCCCAATCAATAATAATTACAACAATAATAACAAACCATTAGCCCAACAACAACAATAATAAAAATAACAAGCCCAACAATAGTAGCAAACCCAACAATAACAATAATAACAATAATCTCTTTAAAATGCAATAAAATATTTAGCATGAGAATACAACCACATACATTCACTTATATATATCCAAATCACGTCATAGTCAACCATATAGCCATTCACGTACAAAATTAGTCTGCACACAACAAAACTACTTTACACACACGTTCATACAGTATATCACATAAACGGGCATTACAATTACATAATTTGTGCCATTACTCTATTTACCCTCCATCTAGAGTATTTGTTGTTAGTATTGTAAGGGAAAGACGATCCTTATAATTCGCAAACACAACAAGTTTATCCTAGTTCACCCCTCCAGGGCTAGTCCGGTCCCCAAAACTCTGTTAGGCCAAAATCCACTCTTTTATCAAATAGTTACAACCACCTTGACTACAACAAGGACTTTATAACCCACCCCCATTCAATAGGATTTTCCCTCACAACACCAAGTGATAATACTTAAAAATACGTTTGTAGATACAATTTACTTATAGCATTGCTTGAAGCTCTTGCGCATATGTATAGCTATATATGAAGATTTGATCTCAAAATATGGGAATTTTGGCTTTGGAAGATCAATGGTTTGGCCAATGAAATAGATTGAAAACATCGAAAGCTTTGGCCAAGAGAAAGAGGTATTCTCTTAAAAAAATTTGGAGCTTAAAGCAATTTTCCACTTGAAAATAAGTACTAAAATCATACAATAAAATCTATATATATATATATATATATATATATATATATATATATATATATATATATATATATATATATATATATATATATATATATATATATATCCGTTTCAGACGAAGGGGATGGCCAAAAAGCATCTGATCAAGGCGTTGGTAAAGGCACCAAGGTTTCCATGCACTGCGCAACTGGAGATATTCAAGGAATGGAGAAACGAGGCTCTGGAGATTCAGGCGTCCCTAAGTCTCCGGGGGTTTTGCTCGGTGATCAGGCCAACAAGGCGATGGAAATTGGCCGTGATGGAATCTACATTAGGCCTATCTCTTGGCTGGCGTTTGTCCCGCCGTAATCAAAGAGGGAGGTATTATGGTCAACTACGAATACTTCTAATAAAGATTCACACTATTCCTCCAAAAAAAAAAAAAATATATATATATATATATATACTATATATATATATATGAAAACCCAGAAAAATCCCCAACCCCGTCCCCTTGCCTTCGGCTTTTTTAGGAGGGTAAGGCGAGAGCCCGGTCGAGACTATGCAAACTGGGGGGTGACCGACATGCCCTCAACGGCCCCCAGGGGAGATGTAGCCCCAGGGTAAATAATTCCACAACAAATTCCACAATAATTACCAAGTCACGGCGGACATAGGCCTCGAACCCCGCACCCCTTGGCTTTGGAGCGGAATGACTTCCACTAGGACACCCTCTCGTGGGCATATATATATATATATATATATATATATATATATATATATATATATATATATATATATATATATATATATATATATATATATATATATATATATATATATATATATATATATATGATGAGTTTTATATCCAAATATATTGCTCAAAATGCCCTTCCAACGTCTCTCCAGCTGCTAGTGTCACGGCCTGCTTCTCCTCTAAGCCAATTTGTGCCATCATGCCCAATATGTGGTTCAAGACCAACTTATACAACAAGTCCAAGAAGAGGTTTAAGTCCCACCAAGCCCAAAAGAAATGCAAGCCCAAGATTCAAGCCCAAAATGTAAACTTTATTTTAGAAAATGTAGAAGACTCTAGAATAATTTAGGGATAAATCTTGCATGCCATGAGAAGTTCTAGATAAGTCTTGTAATTATTAGAGTAGTTGGAAGTTGTGTAGATCATTCTAGAACACATTTGTAATCATTAGATTGAAACAATCTTGGCCATCCATTTAGGTAGAGGAGGCCTATAAATATGGGTCCTTGTATCATTTGCAAACTATCCAAGAGTGGATCAATCATTTGAGTAGTAAGGAGAGTTCTCCAAGTTCCTCCTAAATATCCAAAGTGTTTGATCGCATCGGGATGTATTCCCAAAACAATGTAGTTTTACCGCAAGTGCATGATTAAGTGGTGAGCGGGTATCGAATCATGGGGAGGAATTATTGGTATCTATATTGATTACTAGGCGGAGGTGAAATGATAATCAAGAAATGTTGGTGTCACAGTCGTGAAAATTCAATTAATTAAAGCGCCTAGGGCTTGGGAATCTCCACTATAGATCTCAAACATCAATGTAAAATATGAATCTCCATATCACTACTCTTGGTTTAAGGTGACCTTGTCGCAACTAGGTTGTGAATCAACGCACGCTCTCTCGCTACACAAGTCTATAGCAATCTAAACTGTAGCATTAAGATCGACAATATTGTTCAATTCTAACTCAAGCTCGCTCTCGTGCAATATGAGTTCGAATCTTGATTATGAGGGTTCGTATTCATTTTACCATCGTACAAACGAATATAATTATAGAAATTTAATAGAGATGCTAGCTTTGGTCGCTCTCTCGCACGAATTCTAGGGTGTCTCGATTATAGATCTAAATCGAATATCTAGGGCTTCCCATAAATCAAGATCATCTCTCGAGCTCTCAAGATCCAGTGGAAATCCATATCTATCCGTAGTAAATTAACCATAATCTAACCCTAAAATAAGTTTAGAAACATGGATTTTCATTAGATTTCACATATCAAACTTTAAATCCATAGGGTTCATCCCTTTGCCCAAGAGCAAGGAGATTACTCACGATTCATCATAGAAAAAGCAATAGAATTGAGAAATGCAAGAGAATTCATCATAAAAATCAGATCTAAACAGAAATATAGCATAAAAATAAGAACTTGCAAAAGTTTAGACAAACCAATGATGTTCTAGCTCTAAATAATAAGAAAATTAAGATATTGCACTTTAATCCTCTCGCCAAAATAAGATAGAACAAAAGTACTTTTCCTAAGAACTACGGCTATGTCGTCCCTGTTTGATGGCTCTCAAAACTAGCTATTTATACTAACTCAAAACGTCCAAAAATATCCTTAAAAATAGCCACAGAAGGCTGGAAAAACCCTAGGTCGAAACTGGGCCGTCAGCGCACTCGACCGAGTGGAAATGTCACTCGGTCGAGTGGATTTTTGTTAAAAAATCTGGGAAAATCGGCCTTCTGTACTGTTCAAGCCACTCGATCGAGTGGTCTGCTCACTCGGTTGAGTGAGCTTCTTACTCGGTCGAGTGGGGTCTTCTTCAGAACCCTCCAGAATCGCTGTTCTGTTTGATAAATTTCTGTCTCCACTCGGTCGGGTGGGATTCTCACTCGGTCAAATGAGAATTCCACTCGGTCGAGTTCATTGTCTCTTCTTCCTTCAATTGGATTGGTCGTGTCAGCGCCACTCAGTCGAGCGAGTTGTCTCACTCGTCCGAGTGGGCTGCTTCTTCTTTATAATCTCCTCCTTCTCGCTCCTTTCTCCATTCTCTCGCCTTTCTTC
Source organism: Scilla litardierei (assembly GCA_030789695.1). Classification (NCBI taxonomy): domain Eukaryota; kingdom Viridiplantae; phylum Streptophyta; class Magnoliopsida; order Asparagales; family Asparagaceae; genus Scilla; species Scilla litardierei. The sequence goes on from CM061136.1 coordinate 156,400,364, forward strand.
CTCTCCTTCTCATCCTCAAGCGTCGTGAGCTCCTCGATATCGTCATAATTGATGCTCCGGCATGCGTGTATGTGCTCATAGCTCGTGCTCATAGCTCCACATTGCTCCCGATTGCTCCATATTTCCTGAAATCCAACGAAACATAGAAATAGCGAAATTCATCATAAAATCGTCGTTTAAACGTAAAATTCTCGATACGAGAAATCGTTATGGTATGGAAAAATGCAGAAATAAAGTGTATAATATGAGCATATCAAAATCCCACAAGCTTACCACTTACTCGTCCTCAAGGAAGATAAGTAAAAAGTTAACTTGGCAAATAAAATAAAAAAATCAAATAAATAGAAAAGAAGGCGGAGAGTGTAGATGCTAGATCATTCTCTCCGAAATCAAATTCGCCTACTCAAATGCACCAATAATGAATATAAACAACACTAAAGCTTTTATTTCGATATCATTTCATATGGGGTACACTTAATATAAAAACTGAGAACAATGTGAATCTTATGAAATACGAAATCATTTTAACGTTAAACATCGTCTAAGGCATAGAAAATGATATACATAATCATAGACAACACACTTTTCAATTGACTACTTCTATTTGGAGTATAAGAGATATCACACTATTCAAAGCAATAAGAATAGAAAGATATGGTTTCAAGAATTTCATGCCAATTTTCCAATTCATACATGTCGTTATACTTGAAGTCATTTCCCTAAGTATTAGAGATTAAATAGCTTAGGTCGTCATGCACATATAAGTAATCAAACTCTCTCTCATCATTGGATTTGCTCCCTCAAGCTTATCTATAAGCGTGGTGGCATCGAGTATGGAATATAAATTCCCTTCCCAACTTTTGTAGCTCCATATAAAGAAAGTAAAATGAAAGAAAAGAAAGCAAGGGATTGTGTATATCCAATGAACTTCTCTGTTTCTTTTTCTTTTTCTTTTGGTTTTTTTAATACACTATAAATCCCATAGAAAGATGTATACATATACATTATTTTTCTTCTGAGCTTTTGGGATCATGGAGCTTACTGTTTTAGCAAGGGAAGGATGCACGAATAAGAAATCACTTTATGGAAGAATCACCAATAATATATATATATAAGTGTAGTTCAAGATATGTGGAGAAAGAATATATCATATCACTTTGTTCACTCTTTGTCTGTGCATAACTCTTCAGCATGGTAATGGCATCTACTCAGTTTGATTTCTAAAAGTAAACTAGTCTATTCATATCGAATGACAATCAATTCAATCAACCTGATGGTTTAATACACAATTCATGCAATAAGAAGTGATATAAGATAAGAAATCAGTACTCCAAGTATAATGCAGTCAATGCGTGAATCTTGGTGTGTTTTATATAAAGAGTATACAATAAAGTAATTCTTAGACGAGTCAACGTTAAAATTCATTCCTAGACAAATAATAACACATTGAAAGTTTTTTTTCTCAAGTGCACAATAGATATATCTCAAATGATATCTGAAATAGAAAACAATAGCATGGCAAAAGATGTGCGTATAGTAAAGCGAAATCCAGGTTATATTCATCACAGCGAATTCATTTCTACCAAAGAAAGTAAAAGAAGTAAGGATAAAATAAAATCTAATTATACACATGCAAGCACTCCAAAAGTAAGGAAAATATGATGCATGGAAAAAATGAAAAAGTTGAAAATAAGTGGAAAATAAAGAAAATAAAGAAAATAAAAGTGTGTGAGTACACTCATTCCTCCAAGCTAAACATCACATTGTCCTCAGTGTGCAAAGTGTGGCACTAGGACATATAAGATAGGGGTGGGAGGGTGTGGATGCAAGTATGATGCAAAGAAAATGAAAAATAAAGGAAAATAATAAATGGAAAACATGATGGTATATGCAAATGATATGTGCAAAGCAAGCATGCAAAATGATGGACGGATGCAAAATGGTGGTAAGAAATATAATACTCTCCTCCAGGATGGAATCTATGGTGCCCTGCAAAAAGTGAAGATAGGTGGGCATGCAAAATGGCGAGGTAAGATGGAAGCAAAAGTATGACAGGCATCAAGTGAAGTGCCTACTCAGATGCATCGCCATCACCTCCTTGTGGTGGGAGTGGTGGTGGCAGAGCTGCTGGCTGCTGCTGCTGCTGCTGCAGGTGGTGAAGGATCTTGTTCAACATCAGCTAAATACCAGGAATAATGGAAATATGGGCCTGCTGAGCAGAAACGGCCTGCGTGAGAGCTCAAAAATCGACTCTAAGTCCAGTCACTACTGACTCAACCGTGGCAGGTGCAGGTCTCTGTCGTCAGAAGCAAAGGTAGAGGGACGTGCACGTGTATGAGCTGGACTCACACGGCCTCCAAAAACTAGTGGGGCTATAATAGGGTGTGTGTGTGTGGTGTGTGTGTGTGTGTGTGTGTGTGTGTGTGTGTGTGTGTGTGTGTGTGTGTGTGTGTGTGTGTGGATTGGAGCTGACAGTAGAATGCTCAGCCTTTAGATGAGACTGAGACGCAGGAATTCTCTCATAGATTGATGCAACAGAGGTAGTGATCAGAATATCAACTGAGGTGGAAGAAGGAGCAGAGGTCGCTGTAACAGATGTGGTGACAGACACCATGACACTCTCGCTAAAGACGACGATGGTAGAGACTGGAACAACGACAGATGGGGTAAATGTGAAAGCTGAAGATAAGGACACCCCAGGAGTCGAGATATAAGAAGAGATCAGGGTCTCTACAGTCGCGGACGAGGAAGGATCATCACACTTAGAAGGTAATGGGGCAGCACTCTCAGAAATGATATATTTGATCGGATCAACACTCATATGGATGGTATGGACAGATCAGGTGGTCGATCCAAAATGTAACCTTAGAGAGACCTAGCTATGGCGCAATTTACACGGAGATAAATCCCCGGCAACGGCGCTAAAAACTTGACCGGCCCCGGATATACACCCGGAGAACGATTGTAGTTTTACCGCAAGCGCACGGTCAAGTGGCGAGCGGGTATCAAACACGAGGAGGTGGTGTTGGTTCCAATCTATCCTAGGTTGGCTCGACTACGAATGTATTATTGGTGGAGATGGTTATGGTGCGATGTAATGGAAATGGTGATGGATGTCGGTGTCGGTGATAGAGATGTTGGGCAAAATATCGATTCAAATTCAAAATAATACAAGTGTCTAGGGCTAGGGAATTTCTACTACGGATCGTTATACATCATTGTAAATAGTGAATCTCAATATTACTAAACTTGTGTTGAGGTGAACTAGTCGCAACTTAATGTAGAACCAAGCTCACGCTCTCGCGCTATTGCTGGTCGAAAGCAAACCTAGATTAGAGCCCACTCTCGTGCAAACCCTAACCTAAGACACTAGCATGAAGATCGACATCATCGTCCAATCTCTCCTCGAGCCCACTCTCGTGCAAACTCGAGTTACGATCTAGGTTGTGATAGTTCGTATTCGTCCAATCTCTTGCAAACGAATATGGGTATAGACTTATAATAAAAATCCTAGCTTTTCTCCAATCTCTTGCAAACCAAGTCTAGAGAATTTCGATTATAAACCTAATTCGAATATCTAGGCCTTCCCATCGATAGGAATCCAATCTCTTGCAAACCCCAAATCGATAAAAATTCCTAGCAATCCGTGATAAATCAATCACAACCTAACCTTCTAGCAATTCTAGCAACTTAGAAATTCATTCATCACAAATTTGAAATTAGATCCATAGGGTTCATCCCCATGCCCTAGAACATCAAATCTACTCAAACATAGCAACAACGATATAGAAATCAATATGAGACATTGCTTGCATATGAAAAGATAGCAAATCAAAGATTCAAATAATAAGAACAAAGATACTTAGCTTTGATGAAGAACTTCAATCCAATTACAAGCTTTTAGATCCAAGAGGGGGCCTAGGGCATGGCCTAACCTCTAAAAAAGTCTCTAAGAAAACATAATGGAACTCCTCTCTAATGACGGCTACAAACCTCCTATATAGCCTCCCAAAACCCTAGCAAATAACCCCTCAAAACCCTCTCAAATTTGTGCCCTAAATCAGCTTGGCCGCAACTTAAAATCTGGGCCCGCAGTCACTCGGGCCGAGTGGGAATATGACTCGGTCGAGTGGAAATTCCAGCACTGCAGCATCAACTTGTAGAAATTCTCCAGATTTTATCCGATCTCCGATTGGCACGTTCTTGGTGGCGTTGGAACCGTCATGAAGTCTGCTATCCATAAAAAATATGAGAAAAATACTTTGATTGTTGAAATGATAGCATATTTCAAAATAGTGGGAGGCTATCTGAAAATCTGGGTGCTCGTATCATCGGCATCACTCGGCCGAGTGGGATTCTTCACTCGGTCGAGTGGGCTTCTCTACTCGGCCGCGTAGGGTCTTCTACAGTTCTCCAAAAATTCCAGAGAGTCTGCTTAGATCTCAGGAGAAAAACCCTTAACACTCGGGCGAGTGGGCTTCTTCACTCGGTCGAGTGGGCTTTGCCACTTGGCCGAGTGAGGCTTCTCTAAATTCCAGTAAGTTGGCCTCTTCTCTGGATGAAATATCTATAGCACTCGGACGAGTGGGCTTTCTCACTCGACCGGGTGGTCTTCCTTGCTCGGCGGAGTGAACATGGTAAATCTTCGGTGCGTATCCGTTTCACTCGGACGAGTGCGGTCCATCACTCGGCCGAGTGAGCAGTCTGCTCAGCCGAGTGGGATACTCTTGAGCTCTTTTCTTATCCTTTTCGTCTCCTCGTCGATTCTATCAAATTCTGTCCTTCTCCACTCATCCTATAGTGCTAGTAACTCCTCAATAAGGCCATGAACGATGCTCCGTTATGCGTACAAGTCATTTAAGCTCATTTTTGCTCCTAATTGCTCCATATTTCCTGAAATCCGTCAAAAACAAGAAATAGTGAAAAGTAACGCAATATCATCGAATAATCGTGAAAATCGCAATATGAGCAATCGAAATGGCGTGCAACCATGCAGAAAAAAGGTGCAAAATATGGACCGATTATCGGGCACAGCCATAGTGCTCACAAAGGTGGGTGCAGAAGTGGATCTCTCAGCACGAGCAGAAGTAAAGACACGTGTGATGGGCTTACTGATGGGGATCTCAGGGTAAAGAGGCTCGACAGGGTGCTCCTGCTGCTCGTCGTTGGGCTCTAATACGTATACAGGTAGGATGAGAAGGTCCATGGAGAACCTTCACTCCACACCTGCTGGTCCAACGTGGGTTCGAATAGGGTTTGGAAGCACGATATAGTCTGCAAATAATGGACCATGTAACCAGACCCAATGACGTCGTCCGTGAGGTCGGATCATGTTCATGCGGGCCAAAACATAATTATATAGTGAGGTGGGGCCCGTAGCACGAAGCAGGTCAGCAGGAAGTTGAATGTCAAAGATGGGTGCTAGGAGGGTGATCAGACCTCCACAGCATATCGCCTTGGTGGAGGCGACCGTGGAAAAGATGCGATCAAAAAACCATCAAGATATATCAATAGAAATGGCAGGGACTAAGGCGTCCCCACTAGCCTTATAGGCTCTCTCCCTGGTCATCGCCCAGAGCATGAACATCTTGGGCGTGGATAAGGTCCCAACCTTTGGCCTGGCTAGTATGGTGGTCGCCAAAAGGTGTTGTGCAAGCCGCAGGCAGGGGTGGACGATAGAAGATGCCTTCACCCTGCTAGGTTCAAAGTGCGGCATGTCAGTGATCATCTCCCAAAATGCATCAGATGCAAAGACAGAGGGGGTGTGGTGTGAAGGACCATATGCTCGATTGGGGTCTGGGATATGGACCAATGGAAGTATGCACGGGCCACGTCGTGCGAGATCTCGCACTTTCGATCCATGAGTCTAACTGAGTAGTCCCTAGGAGCCTATGGAAAGAACTCAAGACCTCAAGTGTCAAGCGAATGTAAGTGCTCGTTGACACAGATAGGAAATCACCCCAACGACATTGTCATACAGCTGGTACATCCCCTCAAATACCCCTAGGTGCTCGAGTGTAGGAATGTGAGCAAACCTAGTTGGTATGATCTAGCGTCTGGAGATCCTATCAAATTTGGCACGATGTGTGCCATCTCTGAAGGTGATCACATACGTCTCGAACGGTGTGGGGGGGGTTGTACTGGTGGTGCAGGTAGTGTAGGGGTGGGGTCGCTACATGGTGGAGGCGCCGTCCCAGAGGAAGAAGGACTGGGGTCACCAGTCTTCTTCCTCTTGGCAGCGGGCCGCTTACCACCAGAACGGGTGCATGGAGGCATCGATGGATGTCGTGAAATGACTCACACTTAGTGAAATGCGAATATAATGCTCGAAATATGATATAGAACGAATGTACCGAGCAACGATGCGACTCCAAATAAGTGTATAAGTGTGAGGTGGCTCCCCCAAGCTTCAATTTCGTAGTCTTTGCAAATGACCTTTCCCAAGCTTTCATATTGCACAAATATTGATGATTAGCGTTAAGAATTCAAAATAATTGGGTTGATCAAGAAAAAATGGAGATTATTAGGGTTGATTAGGAATAAGGGTTGAATTTGGGCTTACAGGATGGATAGGAGAAGATAGGGAACAAGATAAGGCTTAACGAGGAGGAGAGCGGTCGGGTTCGGTCGGGTTCGGTCGGGGGATCGCCGGCCGCCGGTGATCGGGGCCGTCGCCGCGGTCGAGTGTGGCTAGGGGCTCGGTCGAGTAGTGTTTAGGTGCGAGGAGGATTAGGGCTGGAAGCTTGATTTGGGGGAGATGCTCGAGCGAGTGGCTTTTTTGATTTAAATAGAGGACGTACCGACTTAAGTCACTCGGTCGAGTGAGGAGGGTCACTCGGTCGGGTAGCCCATTGGGCTGAAAATTTGAGATTTTGGGCATCATCTGAGCCGAGTGACTCGGCCGAGTGGGTCAAGTAACTCGGTCGAGTGATAAGAGTCACTTGATCGAGTGAGAAGATGAGACAGAGTGTGGATTTTTAAGTCCTCTGCTACAGTCTCCCACTTGGTCGAGTGGAATTAGTCACTTGGTCAAGTGAACTAATGACTCGGCCAAGTGGAGAGGTCTTACAGAGCATGGAAATTTAGCTTTTTGCTACATGGATCCACTCGGTCGAGTGACATTGTCACTCGGTCGAGTAAATTTCAGAGTGAGTTTTTGAGTCTTCCGTGTTCAGTGTGTCACTCGGTCGAGTGATTTTCTTCACTCGGTCGAGTGATTTTCTTCACTCGGTCGAGTGAAAATCTCAGTCGGCCGAGTGAGTTGTCTTTCCCAGCTTTCTGCTCTATGTTTTTCTCCATCTTCTGTTTCTCCCTCTTTCTTCAGTTTCCTCCTTCATTTCTCGTTTAAGCATGTCCCTAGCACTACTCTCCATCTCCATGGCTACCCTCCATTAGATTGGCATCCTCGTATCTTCTTCATTCAATAAAAATGTTGTCCATTGTCAGTTTTTTTCTAAACTCGTGTTTTACTAAACTAATAAGAATCTAAAACAAAAATGAAAACTAAAATTCAACTTAAATTAAGATAGAAATGTCGGGTTACCTCCCGATAAATGCTCGTTTAAGGTCATGAGCTCGACCCCCTCATGATTTATGTTGATCGCGTGATGTTCGGCACATAGGAGAGGCGCGTATCAAATTTGGTGAGGAGGCCAGTAGGATTGAGATGTTCTACTTCTTCTTGTTTGGCCTCCTTTATGGGAGCCTCCTCTCTAGTGATGGTTAGGGACAAGTCCTCCAAGCTTTCCTTCTTGGCTTTTGATTGCTCAATGTTCTTTCTTGGCGGTGACGAAGTCTTCGCCGGTGTTGCATGCTTTCTTTGGTTCCCGGAAGAGAGCTTACAGAGCTCGTTTATCCTTATGACGTCAGTGTCATTCTTCTCTTCTTCGATGAGAGGGTCCGAGGTATCTCCATGTTGAGGGCCATCTTCAGAATTTGGCTCCTCTTCAAAATCACCCTTGTGCAAGGCATTGATGACGTATGGCATAGCTTCCTCAATGACCTCTTCAAGTAGGTCCACATAGTCGTTTTTCTCAAGTGAGGATCTATTCTTCATGGTGCGAGGGAGATGGAATTAAACTTCAATATTTACAACGTTGAGTGACAACGTTCCTTCTCTCACATCCACGATGACTCCGGTAGTGGCTAAGAAGGGGCGCCCAAGAATAAGAGACATGTCTCCAACTTCCTTCACGTCCATGATGGCAAAGTCACATGGTACGCAAAGTCCTCCCGGTATTTGTAGCGGTACATTTTCAGCGATCCCCACGGCCTAGTGGTATGCCCATCAGCGAGTTGAATCTTCATGTTGGTGGGCTTGAGATCAGTCCCCATATTTAGCTTTTTGAACATTATGAGAGGCATGAGACTCACGCTCGCACCCAAATCAACCAAAGCCTTTTGTAGGGGGACTCTGCCAAATGTGCATGGAATTCTAAAGCTTCCGGGGTCCTTCAATTTCTTTGGCACCATTTCTTCCTTGACAAACCATGTACCTTGGTCGGCAAGCATAATCTTATCTGTTCTTTTCCTTTTCGTAATTAAGTCTTTGAGAAACTTTGCATATGTCGGAATTTCGATGATGTCATCTAGGAACGGGATGTTTAGGCTTATACCTCTCAAGTACTCCAGAAATCGGGCGAATTTCTTCTCCAATTTCTCCTTTGCCAACCATTGTGGGAATGGTATCGGTGGAACATATACTCTCTCCTTCTGGAGCTCGTCAACTTCAGATTTTTCCACTTCATTGAGGGTCGTTGTGGGCCTTTCGTCATCATTGTTTCCCTCTTTCTCAACCGGAACGTCATGCTTTAGGCTTCAAGTTTGAACCATGACAGGGGTGGTGTCCTTTCTGCCTCTAGTAGTATCGCCACTATGGCATTGATGTGGCCGGTGTTACTCCTTGGATTTGCCTCCGGTTGAGCCGACAATTGGTTTTGGGCCTTGTTCAGCAATGTGATTTGCTCCGCTAGTTGTGCCACTATGGTGTTGAGGATATCTTGTTCCGTCGATAGTTTAGCATTTATCTTCTTTTGCTCAGCCATAAATTCCTCAACTCTTGTCTCATGTTCGGATCTTTGCGGCGCCTGCGGTGGGTTTTGTGACCTCCAACTTTGATTGTATCGGGGGGTCTATAAGGCCCCGCTTATTGCCTCTGCTGGAAGTGTTGTTGTTGTGGCCTTGATTGGTAGGATTGCTACTGAGGTGGTGGGCGAACTTGTTGTTGTGGCGGTGGTTGTTAAGGAGGGGTTATGCTCCATTATTGCTTGCATATCAAAATCCGGGGTGAGTCTTCCAAGTATTATTCACCAAAGACCCATTATTTGTACCACCTGGCTTGTAATCTAAAACGTACTGAACTTGCTCTACAGGTTCCTCATATGCTTCACCTCCTACGTACATGACTTGGCCTTGCCAATCATTTGTATGCCCAACTGATGTCGATGTATCCGGTGCACTATATGGCTCAGTCAGCTTCTTCTCAAGTCTCTCTATAACTTTAGATAGAGAGTCAAATTTTTTCGCCAAGTCTGCCACTGCTTTAGCTTCATATATACTTGTTGGATTCAAAGATGACGATGGTTGGCCTCTCTCATCGTCCCACTGTTGATTGTTAGAGGCCATCTCCTCAAGTAATGATGTGGCCTCCTTGGGAGTCTTAAAATATCGCCCCATTAGCGGTGGCATCAATGATCATCTTTGTATCTGATTTCAGCCCCTTGTAGAAGTTATGCACTAACTCCAGACGTCGATGCTGTGGTGGGAGAATTGGTGTTGAAGATCTTTGAAGCGGTCACACGCCTCATACAAAGATTCCTGGGGTCCCTGCCTGAAAGACATCAAAGAATTCCGTATTCTGACGGTCTTTGATGAAGGGTAGAATTTGTTAACGAATGCACTTGCAAGGTCGTACCAAGTAGTGAATGCCCTATTTTCTTGCGTCCTCAACCAATATTGTGCTTTATCTTTAAGGGCGAAGGGGAAAATGCGCAGGCAAATGGCGTCCTCTGGTACGCTGGGAATCTGAAAAGTGGCGCACTTCGCCAAGAACATTTGTATGTGTAACGCGGATTCTCATGCGCTTTTCCATGAAAAGGATCATGTTGCATCAGTACCAGTCTTTAGCTCGAAGTTCTTGTTAGGCGACAACTCTGGCATAAGAATAGACGAAGTGGCAGAGTTGTTTGGAGTGAGTCTATCTCTGATGGAAATAAACCTGACATTTCTTGGTGTAATAATTTGCTCCATCATTTTATCTCCCTCTGGAATGTGCCTCTTCTCTACCCTTTGTTTCCTTGCGGTGCGCTTGATCTCAGGATCAAATAATATAGCCTTGTTGATATCCCTTCATCGTGTGTTCATGCACAGGGAAAGCGAATCTGCAAAGAAGTGTCAGTACAAATAAAGGAATAAAATATAAATGAATAGCTAAGTAAAAATATAGAACACCGTCGCCTCCCCGGTAACGGTGCCAAAAACTTGATTGCGGGATGTACTCCTAAAACAATGTAGTTTTATCGCAAGCGCATGGTTAAGTGGTGAGCGGGAATCGAATCATAGGGAGGAACTATTGGTATCTATGTTGATTACTAGGCGGAGGTGAAATGATAATCAAGAAATGTTGGTGTCACAATTGTGCAAAGTATTGCTTATAAATTCAATTAATAAAAGCACCTAGGGCTTGGGAATCCCCATTATAGATCTCAAGCATCAATGTCAAATATGAATCATCATATCACTACTCTTGGTTTAAGGTGAACTTGTCGCAACTAGGTTGTTAACCAATGCACGCTCTCCTGCTATGCAAGCCTATATCAATATAAACTAGAGCCTCGCTCTCTCGCAAGCCTAGTTCAAATCACTAGCATTAAGATCGACAATATTATTCAATTCTAACTCAAGCTCGCTCGCGCGCAACTTGAGTTCGAATCTAGATTATGATAGTTCGTATTCGTTTTACCATCGTACAAACGAATATAATTATAGAAATATAATAAAGATGCTAGCTTTGGTCGCTCTCGTGCACCAATTCTAGGGTGTCTCGATTATAGATCTAAATCGAATATCTAGAGCTTCCCATAGATCAAGATCCTCTATCAAGCTCTCAAGATCCAATGGAAATCCCTAGCTATCCAAAGTAAATTAACCATGATCGAACCCTAAAATAAGTTTAGCAACATGTGTTTTCATTAGATTTCACATATCAACCTTTAAATCCATAAGATCATCCCTTTGCCTTAGAGCAATAAGATTACTCACATTCATCATAAAAAAGTAATACAATTGAGAAGTACAAGAGAATTCATCATAAAATTCAGATTTAAACAGAAATATAACATAAAAATAAGAACTTGCAAAATTTTAGACAAACCAATGATGTTCAAGCTCCAAATAATAAGAAAATTAAGATCTTGCACTTCATTCCTCTAGCCAAAATAAGATAGAACAAAAGTAGTTTTCCTAAGAACTACGGCTATGTCGTCCCTCTTTGACGGCTCTTAAAACTAGCTATTTATACTAACTCAAAACGTCCAAAAAATCCTGAAAAAAATACCCCCAGAAGGCTTGAAAAAACCCTAGGTTGAAACTGGGCTGTCGGCGCACTCGACCGAGTGGATTTTTTGTAAAAAACTGGAAAAATTGGCCTTCTGTACTATTCAGGCCACTCGGTCGAGTGGTCTGCTTACTCGATCGAATGTGCTTTTCACTCGGTCGAGTGGGGTCTTCTGCAAAACCCTTCAGAATCGATGTTCTGTTTGATAAATTTCTGCCTCCACTCGGTCGAGTGGGCTTCTCACTCGGTCAAGCGAGAATTCCACTCGGCTGAGTACATTGTCTCTTCTTCTTTCAGCTAGAGTTGGTCGTGTCAGCGCCACTCGGTCGAGTGAGCTGTCTCACTCGGCCGAGTAGGCTGCTTCTTCTTCATAATCTCCTCCTTCTCGCTCCTTTTTCTATTCTCTTGCCTTTCTTCCTCTTCTTCTCATCATCAAGCACCGTGAGCTCCTCGACATCATCGTAATTGACGCTCCAGCATGCGTGTATATGCTTATAGCTCCAAATTGCTCCTGATTACTCCATATTTCCTAAAATCCAACGAAACATAGAAATAGTGAAATTCATCGTAAAATCGTCATTTAAACGTTAAATTAGTGATACGAGCAATTATTATGGCATGGAAAAATGCAGAAATAAAGTGTAAACTTGAGCATATCAGTGTTCTTTGATTGGTTTTTCCTATTCGAGCGAGTTTTTCGTCATTCTAAGCATTCTTTGGCTTAGACATCACTTTGATCTTCCAATGTTTGTGGGGAAGGTTGAACTAGCTTCTGAAGGGGAGTGAGAGTCTAGTGCCGCACGGTCGTTGGTGGTGCAAAGTCCAAGCCCGTGACAAGTGGTATCCTAGCCAAGGTTGGAAATGGCCAGGGAAGACGTCATCAGCAGTAGCAACTCTAACATAGTGGAGAATGAACTTGGAAACAAGAAGAATAATGATAAGAAGGATCATGGTAGATCAAGAGATGCCATATCCGAATGGGAGGCAAGATTGTCCAAGGTGGAGTATGCTTCCCATGAAGAATAAGAGAGGATGGATGAACTTCGTGAAGGGATGCTAGGTGCCATCAATAAGGCTATTCACGAACTCATAATGGAAATAGGAAATCAGGTAAGGAATCTTGAAACCCAATTTGTTGAAGCTATCGATTCTTTGCATAATGACATTAGGAGAACTCCAGAGTAACTCCGCGAGAGCAATGATGAACTAGCTCTTTTCAAAAGGGCAATTGATTAAGGATGAGTGGCTGCACCAGTGATTCATCCATCAAGCATAAATGTTCCAAAACAAGAGTCGTTCAAGGGTTCAAGGAACGCGAATGAAGTAGACAACTTCCTATGGACCATGGAGCAGTACTTTGGTGCTCTTAGAATCACCGAGGATGCTAGGAAGATCAGCAATGATTCACCTTTCATCAAGGACACCACCTTACTTGGTGGAGAAGGCGAAGTGAGGATGTTCAGCAGTGACGATGTGCCATTACCACTTGGGATGAGTTCAAGCGGGAACCCAAAAGTCAATTCTATCCAGAGAATGCTGCAGATGAGGCAAGAGCAAGCCTGAGGCATCTTAGATACACATGGAGCATCAAAGACTATGTCAACAAGTTTACTGAGGTACTTCTCGAACTCCCTAACTATCCTGATGAAGAAGCTCTCTTTTCTTTCAAAGATGGATTGTAGAGTTAGGCTAAGTTGGAGATCCAGCGGCGTAGAGCTCAAGATCTTGCCATTGCCATTGTCGAGTCCCTTATTAAGCTTAAGAGACCAGATCGGCCCAAGTCACCAAGGAGAAGAGATGACGATGAAATAAGTGGGGGAGTGCACCATCCTCACCATCATGACAAACAAAGGCATGTCAAGAATGAGAAGTATGAGAGACATCAAGAAGACAAAAGTCCCAAAGAATTCAAGAATACAGAAAAGCAGACCATCAAGTGTTTCTCCAGCAATGGAACACATGGCAAGAGACTGTCCGAAGAAGAGAAATCTCAACACTATTCCTAGTAGAAAATGCAGATGAGATTCAAGAGGCAATCAAGATGGGCACATTACAAATATTGGATGACATTCGAGCCAAGTAGGGGTCTAAGGCCAACCAGAAGTGACACTTGTATGCAAAAGCCAAGATTGGAGGCCAAACTGCTAAAGCTCTAATTGATACGGGGGCATCCAACAACTTCATCTCAAAGGAAGAAGCCAAATGTCTGGGTGTTAAATATATCGCAAAAAAGGTTAGATCAAATCAGTCAACTCAAAAGCTAAGCTAATATGCAGTGTTCGTTACAAGGTGAATGTGACACTTGGAGATTGGAGCGATCATCTCAACTTCACCGTTGTTCTCTTAGATGATGATCCATAAGTTATTGGGCCAGAATTCTTCAACTTAGTCAGGGCCATCCTATTTTCATTTGCCAATAAGCTAGGCATTTATGAAGATGGGGAGGTCCACTTAGTGCCATTGATGATGGAGAATGATACAGAAGACCACCTATCATGTAAGACCCTCATGGACATTTCGGTTGTGACAACTGAAGTAGAAGAGGAAAAACCCAAGGAGCAGCCAAAGAGTGTGAAAACGGGGCCCAGGTGTCGTTGGTGCGAAGGGCGGCACAAGTCGAGGAATTGCCCACTTAAGTGTAAGATGTGCGAGGGTGCACATCCACCATCAGAGTGTCTGTACGACTCCAATTCTGATTCCGATTTAGAATGTGGAGGTCTGGAAGATCGAGAAGATTCCAAGGTGGAAGATGTCAAGGTTGCCACTATACAAGCCAAGGTACATCACGGGAATGTAAAGAGGAGTTCCTACATGGAACCCTTGGAACATGGCAAGTTGAGTTTGAAGCAAGACAACAAGTTGATAAAATTTTGGGATCACTGTGCAGATGAGCGACGAGGACGTCGCCAAATAAAGTGGTGATAATGTCACGGCCCGCTTCTTCTCCAAGCCCATTTGTGCAACCAAGTCCAATAAGTGGTTCAAGACCAACTTATACAACAAGTCCAAGAAGAGGTTTAAGTCCCACCAAGCCCAAAAAAAATTCAAGCCCAAGATTCAAGCCCAAAATGTAAGCTTTATTATAGAAAAATGTAGAGGACCCTAGAATAATTAAGGGATAAGTATTGCATGACATGAGAAGTTATAAATAAGTCTTGTAATTATTAGAGTATTTGGAAGTTGTGTATATCATTCTAGAACTCATTTGTAATGATTAGATTGAAATACTATTGGCCATCCATTTAGGTAGAGGAAGCATATAAATAGGGGTCCTTGTATCATTTACCAACCATCCAAGTGTATCAATCATTTGAGTAGTAAAGAAAGTTCTCCAAGTTCATCCTAAATATCCAAAGTGTTCTTTGATTGGTTTTTCCTATTTGAGAGAGTTATTCGGTGTTCTAAGCAATCTTTGGCTTAGACATCACTTTGATCTTCCAAAGTTCGTGGGGACGGTTGAACTAGCTTCTTAAGGGGAGTAAGAGTCTAGTGCCGCACGGTCGTCGGTGGTGCAAAGTCTGAGCCCGTGACACTAGTCAAAGGGTAAGTCAAATAGAGCCGTCGGGGACTGAGAGCCAACTATTGTACAACTAAAAGTCGACTTTTGGCTCAGGAGTTGACTTTGTGCATAACAAGACTCGACTTCTTACAAGATCCAGAAAGTCTCTAGAGCATCCAATTGCTCATCAGTCGACTCCTATACAACTGGGAGTCAACTACTTTTCTAATATGCAGTTTTGTATCAGAAAAGTAAGGGTTACACTGTTTTAATCATTTTAAAATATTTTTAAATCATTTTTAGTGTATTTCTAAGTGTGTTTGAGCTTCAAACAAGACTTTAACATGCTAAGTAAAGGAGCAAAAATTACATTAAAAAGTAAACTATTACATTGAAGTCCCTTGATGCAAACTTGCTACTTCAAGCTCCTTGTCTAGCTTCCTTTGATACAAGGCCTTGTTTGAACTCACTTCTACCTTTGATCCAAGGCCTTGTTTGAACTCACTTCTACTCTTGAGTGCAACTTTGACTTTCCTTAAGCTCTTATGCATGCACTCATAGATGTTAGATAATATGTTTGCTCATCATCAAAACTATACGAGGTGTGACTTAATATCTCAAGACATATATAGCCTCCAAAACACCACACTTAGCTATTTTTGGAGGATCAAAGCCATTCATTTTACTCTATGTATTCTAAAACCCCAAACCACTAAATATCATGTGAACCCAAGAGGTTTTACCAATTCATCCACCCGTTGCCAAAGTGTGATTCATACAAACCCATTAAATTTGCTATAGATGGATGAACAGGCAAAACCCTTTGGGTTCATATAATATTTGGTGTTTTGGGATTTCAAAATAAGTAGATCAAAATAAAAGGTTTCAATTCTCTTAAAAATAGTTGTAGGTGGACTTTGGAGATGGGTATGAGACGTAACCACATGTCATATGATACTCATTCTTATCATATATGTATATCCTTCAAAACTACATACTTTACCACTTTTTAAGGATCAAAATCGTTCATTTTGATCTATATATTTTAAAGCCATAAAATACTAAATAACGTGTGAAAGCAATTGGTTTTATCCATTCATCCACCTTTCGTAAATTTAATGGTTTTGCATGAATAGAACTTTTTGCAAGGGGTGGATGAACGATCAAACCCCATTGGGTTCACCTAATATTTAGTGTTTTGAGGTTTTAAAACAATAAGATCAAAATGAATGGTTCTGATTCTCCAAAAAAATAGATCTGGTGAGAGTTTAGAGGCCATATATAAGGCTTGGCCTCATATGTCATATGATACCCATTATGTATGTATGTATGTATCTATGTATGTTTGTATACGTGTGTGTATATATATAATAATGGGTATCATACGCCAAATGAGAGGGTCTCTCATATTCCCTCTCATATAAAGGGGGCAAGTACAAGCCCACATGGGCTTGTACTTGTTGTACTTGCCCCTTTTATGTGAGAGGGAATATGAGAGACCCTCTCATATGGCGTATGGTACCCATTATTCTCGTGTGTGTGTCTATATATATATATATATATATATATATATATATATATATATATATATATATATATATATATATATATATATATATATATATATATATATATATATATATATATAGACACTAGTCATAACCCGTGCCCGCGGGCACAGTTCATTTAAGATTTTCCCTTGCGAAATCTTTGTTCCCCGAATTTTTTTTTCAAAGCCAAAATTTAAAAGAAAAACAAGTTAACTTACAATACTTTGCGACACAGGCGCCTTCGGTGTAGGTGCCTTCGGCGCAGAACAACAAATTCGACGTAAAACAACAATTTCGACGCGGGCAGGTGCCTTAGGCGCGGAACAACAAATCAGCGTAAAAATATTTAGCGGGCGCCTTCGGCGCGGGCCCGTATAACCCGTGCCCGTGGGGAAACTGTTCATTTAAAAATCTTGGACCCACCAATTTTAAACAAACATCAATAATTATTAGTTTCCCTTGAAATATCAGCAGATGGGATCGAAATTTTACAGCGTTTTGCAACGCGGATCAATGAGTTGGCAGCATCTCCCGCGTTCATTCTCCCACATCTCGCGTTCATTCCCAAGATGAGATTGTGTATGTGCACAACATTTTTTCATAACTAATATTAAAAGGCTATCCATAATTTCAATGTTTTTGTGTATTCCCAACAAATTTCTCTTCAACCCAAAAATTTCCCTCCAAAACTTGATGTGACATTGCCACATAGGACAAATTCAAAATCTGCCCTCAATTGTATATATATATATATATATATATATATATATATATATACGCGTATATATATGTGTATGTATGTATGTATGTTCGTGCGCGCATGTGTGTGGTGTGAACACACGCATATGCATACATACATATGTACACACACATATGCATGCATGAATGCATGTACGCATATGTGTGTACTGCGTGCCTAAAAACCATTAACATATACCAAACATGTAGATTCAATCCATTTAAATTTAAAATTAGGCAACTCAAATGAAAAATTATTCAATTGGAACTACTCTTATCTATAAACAAAATTTCAAATGAATTGGACATGTTTTGAATTTGACAAATAAGTCTGTTTTATGATAATTCTCCAGTATTGATTTTGTGATCATATTTGGTACGGGTAAAACAAATCCAAGCCATTTTATAAATAAATATACTTAGTGGGAAAAGAAAAGAAAAGGAAAGAAACTAAGAAGGAAAATGATTTTCCATTGTTTGGCTTAAAAGAAAAGTGAAAAGAAAAAGAAAATGAAGGAAAAGAGTGGAAAATAAATAGTAAAACTTTTCTTTCAAGTTTTCCTCCTCTTGACCCAAGGAAAATGAGGAAAAAGAAAGCAAAATTAATTATTCTCACATTCATGGATTTATGTTTTTTAACAAATATAATTAGTAGATATTTTTAATGAATTCATGAATAATTAATGAATTTTTTCAAAAAAATCATGAATGAATTTTTCAAAACATCACGAATCATTATCAAAATTTTACACATGAATTATTTAAAATTCGCAAATTATTCAAAATTTGCGAATTTTTCTCGATTTTTTCAAAATAGTATGTGAATACTTCGGAATTTTTTTTTGAAAATCATGAATATTTAAAATATTTTTATTCGTGAACTTGTTTGAAAAATTAGCGAATAATTCGTGTAATTTCCGCGTTTTGCTTGAAAAATTCGTGCATTATGCACGAATTTTTCTAATAGCTTGCAAATTATTTCCAACGTTTTCATATAATTTGTAAATTATTTATGTACTATTTAATATCATATTATATACGAATCATGATATTTGTAGGGTTAGAGAATTATTTGTTAGAATTCGTAAATTATTTGCTGAATTTCTGAATTATTCAGAACAACTAACAAATTTTTAATTTATTATGGGACTAAAATACCTCTTAAATTTTTTAAGCAAATTATTTATATAGTTAGCAAATACACCTCTTAAATTATTTAGCAAAAAAACCTCTTAATTTTTTTCGTTTTGAATTACTAACATAATGGAAGAAATTTCCTTATTTTCCTTTCAACTTTTTTCAAAATTTTCTTTGGCAACCAAACATGAGAAAGAATCTCATTTCATTTTCATTTCACTTTTCTTTCTTTTTCTTTTTCATTTTCATTTCACTTTTCTTTCATACATTTTCTTTCAATCCAAACACACCCAGTTTATTGATAAATGGCAAAATGAATGGGTTTTCAACAAAAGAACAGTTATTGTCCATTGATGGTTTTTGAGTATATATCGATATTCCTATTGTACGGGATTTTAATCCAGTTGTACCATTCAACAAAAATAGTCCATCTAGTAATTATAATCCATGCATTCAATATTTTGTGCGTATAAATTTGCATTTCATGTTCATAATTGACACTTTTTACTTTGGCAGGTCGCAGGAGAGTTTGGATCCTTCAGTGGTTACATATGGAGCCATATTAACCACAGGCCTATCATTTACAAGCACAGGCAAAATGATTCAAGAAGAAGCATCCCTTTAAAGACTCCAAAGTCTGAAGCCATTAGCAAGGATCTTGTGAGGAGAGGTTTTCGACTGGTCAGCCCAGTGATCATATACTCCTTCATGCAAGCAGCCGGCATGGCCATCAACCATGACATCCAATGCTTTAGATCCAACCAGTGCATAAAGATTGCAGAGAGATCTTGGGGCATGACTAACTTGGGAATGTAGCCACCTTATTCTACATAAAGGATATACATTGCTTGGACCAAGTTCTCATCAGGTCCCATTTTATTTCTGCAATATGATTCCTGAAGGCTTGTATGGGGTGATTGTATTAGGTTTGGGTCCATTCCATTAGTATATATCTCATATAACTAATAATAGAGCCTATCCCTAAAGTTTAGCAATGCTTGTGCATCTTAAATTTGGGGTTTTTCATCATACTTGTCTTTTTTTAATCCTCCACCTTATCAGTTTTATAACATAATAGATGTCAATTCATCGATAGTCAACACATGTCAATCATCCATTGGGTATCACTTTAAATCTCATCATTCATCGATTAGCATGCCTTTGTCTTGTGTAGCTTTAAAACCTTTCTGAATTTGTTATCCTTAAAAAAAATTTGGTTTTCCCTTTAAACCCGGTCGCCTTCTCTTTCTCCGTCGGTCAACCTTTTTCATTAATCGACTTCTTTTACTAGTTTCTTAAAAAAGTATCTTCTTTTCTTAATATTTCATGTTTCATCTCCTCTCATACTGAAGGCATAACATTTATGTTGGGAAATCACTAGTTTGAAAATGGTCCTTCAGCCATAGACGATTTCATGGTCGATAATTCACTTTCGGCCATGGATAAAACCATGGATGAATGTCAGTGGCCAAAAAACAAATGTGTCATTCTTCGGCTACTAAATATTAGCCACAGATTTATCCGTGGTTAAAAGTGAACTATCGTCCATGGAATCGTCCGTGGCCGAAGAGAAAAGGCCACTGACTAATGATGAAAAATAAGTCTGTGGCTAATATCCTTTGGCCATTGACAAATCCATGGTCGCTGCTTTTTGGCCACAGATTTGTCTATGGCAGATGTTCCTGTTGAATATTGGACATTAAGCCTAATATGGTTTTGATGATGATCACCACATTATGTGTTAACTTATCTCTCAAAGTGTTTTAGTCTCAGATAATTAACATTGATTTTATCAAGGAGGAGACAAAACAATTGGTGATGGGTTGATGGACTCAAGGCATAAAGCAATGGATCATTGAGGCCATGAATAATCATGAAACATATTGTAATTCATTTTTGATTCTTTATGTATTTTGCTCTTTATTTAGTAGAATACATGTATGCCTTTATTAGATGGACACACACACACACACACACACACACACACATATTCATGCCATTTTCCATCTTAGAGATCCATAGGAATATCCTAGAACCCATCCCAATAGGATCCTTGGTCAAACCACTCTTTATTGTGATTTTGGACTAGTATCAGTCGATCAGATGTCTGGTATAGACTCAACAAACATCTGGCATATCTTATTTTATTCATTCAGATATTCCCTTGTGTCAGCCATCTGAAGTTCAAAGACCAGATGTCTGAACAGTGTCTTAGACGTCTGGGCAATGAACTCTAGATGATTGTACAGTTGGTGTTTGTTTTCATGTGCTCTCTGTTTTCTCACCCACAATTATTCAACTGTCCGAAGAAGGGTTGCCAGACAACTGAACAGTGCATCAACCATCTGACAAGTGTTCTTCTTGTTGGATACAACGCGTGTTGGATACAACGATCTATGAATTCGTGTTTGATGATAACAAATGTGTGTAAACGATTTAATATGTGTGCTAAGTGTTTTTCAGGAATGGCACTCTCGCGAATACTCAAAGAGAGACTAGTCAAAAGTGATAGAGAATATGACATGCATTAGCCAAGTGGAATAAGTCAAAGATGGAGAATATGGCAACAAATATTGGGCTAAGTCAAAGATGGAAAGATAAGGAGCAAATTAATTCAAATCCATATTTGAATTGATTCAAATCAATTGGTGCAACATTCAAATCCTAAAGCCATGCAAATTGAAGACTTGGACAAAGATGGAGAGATATGGAGAATCTCATGCAAATCAAAGATGATTAAACAAATCAAAGATGATTAAATGAGATCTATTTCAAATCCTATAGATACTCAAATTCCATAGCCATTCATATTCAAACTCCATATCTATGGTGATTCATTCAAATCCTAATCAAGTTAGGATTCTTTTCCATCTCCATCAATTATGGGAATATAATTGATTCTATCATATCACATCCCTCCTATATAAACCCATATTCAAAGAGAGAGATTTTAAAAGAGAGGGCAACCCAAGAATTCAGACATACCCTAAATTCCTAAGCTTTAGGCTGCAACTTTGCAAGGAGCTCGACGGACGACGCTAAAAAGTGCATAACTTTCTCCACAGAGCTCGGATCGACGAACCGTTTGCACCAGGTCAATCACAACCCAGTGCTCTACAACATGGTGATATTTTTCTGATATTAATCTTTGTATTAAATCAATGGTATTTATTTTAGCATGAGTTGTATTCTAAATAGCTTCATATATTTCATCATCTCCTAGGCCAAAGTTCTTCATCATCTTCAAGCCTTGCCGCAAGCATAAGGAACCATCCATCATTAAGCTAGATATCCAAGCATAAGCCATCTTCAACTTAGAGGAGGAAGCAACCAAGGCCACCATCTTTGAAGAAGCAAAGTCCAAGAGATTAAATTCCAAGCCCTAGGAGCACTTCAAAGATCTAAGAATTCCTCTCTACAAGAGCATCCAAATTGGGCCTTTCTTATTCTTCAGTCGAAGAAGACGAGCTCACGATTCCAACAAGTATTTATTTGGATTTTTTTGATCTTGGCTCGATTTACTATAATTTCTGGAAGACGGGGCAGAAACATACTTTACGCACAGACTGCTGCCGATTCTGCAGAACAGAGAATTGATTTACGCACAGACCAAACAAACCAGATTCGGGCAGATTTCGCATCGAACTTCGGAGGTCTATATCTTAAGATCCAGGCATCGAATTGAGACACCGTTTGTGACAGCGTGAAGCTGACGACGCGCTGATCGACAGAGACTACAACACCAACACGAACTGAGCTTTTTAAACTCTTATTACTTTATATTCGTGTACTTGGTGTATAGATCTCTGTAGGGAAAACTTTACCATTGATAAATGTTTTGGGGACTTGTCGAATGGGGGCTAGACAAGAGAGTCTTGACGAGTTGTGGCTAGTCAAGATAGAGTGTTTACTAGGTTGATAGTGCAAATCGGTGGTGTGTGGTATGACTAGGTGAGGAGTGGGAGCTCAGGACTCATTGTAGTTGTGCAAAGAAACATATTAATCTAGTATTTATTTGGGTGCTGGACGCAGGTCGTTGGGACGATCGAACCAAAGTAAAGCTGCGCGTACTCTGTGATTGCATACTGTTTACTCTGCCTGTGATTATAACTGCGTGTGATTTCTCGTGGGTTGCACGAGAATTTTTATTAGCCTCTTCACCCCTCTCTTCTAAGCTTAGATCCAGATCCAACAAGTGGTATCAGAGCAGGTTAGAGGATCTAGGCTAGATTGACCATGAATTCTATTGATTGTGATTTTGCTGAAGGTCAGTCCATATCACGTCCCCCAAAATTTAATGGTGCAGATTATGCTTATTGGAAATCTAGAATGAAAATTTATTTAGTGTCTGTTGATTATAAAGTGTGAAAAATTGTTGAAAATGGATATAAACCACCTGTGATTAAAATTGAAGACACTGAAATAATTAAACCTGAAGAAAAGTGGGATGATGCTGATTGGAGACGTTATTCTTTAAATGGAAAAACTATGAATGCTCTTATATGCTCTTTTGATAAGTCTGAATTTAATCGTATCTCACATTGTACAACTACGTAGGAAATATGGAACATGCTGGAGATGACGCATGAGGGAACATCACAGGTGAAGGAGTCTAGACTTGCCTTGCTAAGCATAGAGTCTGCATGCTTCCGTCAGAATCCATATTAGAGTTGTTTACGAGGTTCATGGACATCGTTTACAAGTCTAGCTCCCTTGGTAAGACATACTCTAGCCTTGAGCAGGTGCAAAAAATCTTAAAGGTGCTGCCAAGCTCATTTAGGTCTAAAGTCACTGCCATTCAAGAAACGAAAGATCTATCACAGATGAGAGTGGAGGACTTAATAGGCAACTTAATGTCCCACGAGCTTGAGCTGAAGAATATAGAGACTAGAGAGAAACCAAGGCGAAGGAAAAGGAATCGAAACCACTAGCTCTTCAAGCTAGCAAAGATGGCGACGATGATGAGGAGATAGCATTGATGGTCAGAAACTTCAAAAAATACGTCAGAACTCCTCAAGAAAGAGAAGAAATGCATAAAAGGTTCATTTGCTGTAACAATTTTAATTCTGATAGAAATCCCTCTGAACAGAATACTACTACTAGAGTTGAATGCTTTAAATGCAGGAAAAGGGGCACTATGCAAAGCATTGCAAACAAGAAACGGCTAATGTCGCAGAGAAGAAAGAAAAAGCTGTGGTGCGAACATGGGACATGGATAGTGAAGATGAGAATGAAGAGATTGATGCCCACTCCTCCCTCTGCTTAATGCCAAAGTACGACGAGGTAAAATCTTGCACCAAAGCTGAACTTTAAAATATTTGTAAAGGAATGCAAGATGAGATTAATGAGCTAGAACTTACTTTAGATGACTATAGGAATGGTTGTTTTGAATTGCAAAAAGAAAATTGTGACATATTGAAAGAAACTGAAAATCTGACAGAAGAACTTGTTGCATGCAAATCAACCATCACCATGTTGAAAGAAGAAAAATCTAGATCACCTAAAAAAGTTGATTGTCTTTCTTGTCCCCCTTTGTTAAAAGAGATTAGCATGCATAAGAAAAATTTATTAAGATCGAAACTAAAAATAAATTGCTTATTGAAAAGATATGCATGCTAAATTATGAGCTTAAAGAAAAAATGATTGTGTTTGAAAAGAAGGAAGAGGAAAATAAGAAAACTTTCATTAATAAATGCACTTTGCTTGTGAACGAAAATACTTTATTGAAATCCAAATTCACTAGTCTAGAATTGTCATTAAAGAACTTTTCAATTGAAAAACAATTGTTGGACATTATTCTTGGAAATCAACTTTATGGTAATAATAGGCGAGGACTGGGATATGTTTTAAAAATGTTGAAAAGACTAAATATAGAAAAGTTCACATTGACACAACAAAGATTGGAAATCTTTATGTAAAGTGCTTTACATTTGGTTGCGTTGGTCATACTTCATATCATTGCAAATATAGGAACAAAAACATTAAGTTCAAGCAAATATGGGTTCCTAAATCTTTGATGACTAACATGAGTGGACCTTGTTGGATTCCAAGGTCACACATAACATCTACAGTGTAGGTAAGATGGAGATTTGGCGAGGAACTATGGATTGAATGCTTCAATATTTAGTTACTTCGCTAAACGACGACGTGAATGTATATTTTTCTACTTTGCACTTAATGCATACCTTTATAGCATTTTTTTCGTGTGCTTGATTTTTTTTATTTGCGTGCTAGCTTGCTTGATTTTTAGTTTGTTTTAGTTCATAATAAAACAAAAAAATTCAAAAAGGCAAAAAGAAAATAATTGTAGCTTAATGTATATCTTTTCCTTTATATCATTCAAGTGATATTTATGAATGACATTCATATCCTTGAAGAAATCATTGTATTATTGTTATAACTACATGCACATGTTAGTACCTTTAAATAGTCGTGACATGCGTAATGAATTGAATAACATGATTTCAACATCTACACTTTCACTTCCACTTGTATTGAATATTGTTGGACAATTGGAGATTCTTTTATGAAATATTGGAAAGTGAATGTGGGATGAATAACAACTGAAATCTAAGGGATATGATATGTATTTGACATGGATAAAAGAGCTCAAAAGAGTTGAAAATGAAAAAAAAACATGAATATTGCTCTATATGTAAAATGGATACAATTCATTGCAAGTATACTACCCACGAGTATCCAACATATGCTTTATGGGTAATCTTTAGCGTTAGTGTTATACTCGTCAAGCAATGCCACCCCCACATCTAAGAGTCCTTATAGGCTATTTTTTGGGGTGTGGTACCTTGAACTCATTTTTAATGAGATGGAAAAAATCAATCCTAAATGATTTAATGTTTAATGGAAAAGTGGATTGGTTTTGATTGAGTTTCTTAAGAGTTTCTCCCTTTGTGCTTCAATTATTTAATCGTCACACTTACATGATGGTGTAAAAGTCTACGTTACACTTTTCATTGAATTTTAAGTGCTTATTTTAAGAAAAATGACATGCAAGTGTTAGTTGTAATTTATAATACTCTATTTTTGCATGTGACATGAATTAGACTTCATTTATACACTTTTGATGATAACACAAGGAGGAGAAAATGTTGAGAAAGATTTGAATGATTTGGTGTGTGCATTAATACTTATATGTCGCATATATGAATATTGGTTTAAGGGAGAGCATTAATGTATAATAATGAAAATGTGCTCATTGAATATATGAATATTAGTTCAAGGGGGAGCATGCATAAAGGGGGAGCATGCATACATGTTTGAATGCTTGAATATCATTGTTTGCATGCTTGTATGTATGCACATCATTGCCATACTTGTTGCATATTGCATATATCCTCCATCTTCACACTTCACACACACATCAGACGATGAAATCATATGAATCGTTATTGCTCAAATCTTATATTAGTTTGTCATCATCAAAAGGGGGAGATTGTTGCATACAACATGTAGTTGGATACAACGATCTATGAATTCTTGTTTGAGGATAACAAACGTGTGTGAACGATTTAATGTGTGTGCTAAGTTTTTTTAGGAATGGCACTCTCGCGAATACTCAAAGAGAGACTAGTCAAAAGTGATAAAGAATGTGCCATGCATTAGCCAAGTGAACTAAATCAAAGATGGAGAATATGGCTATAAATATTGGGCCAAGTCAAAGATGGGAAGATTAGGAGGAAATCAATTCAGATCCATATTTGAATTGATTCAAATCAATTGGTGCAACATTCAAATCTTAAAGCCATGTAAATTGAAAACTTGGTCAAAGATGGAGAGATATGGAGAACCTCAAGCAAATCAAAGGTGATAAAATGAGATCCAATTCAAATCATATAGCTACGCAAATTCCATAGCCACCCATATTCAAACTATATATCCATGGTGATTCATTCAAATCCTAATCAAGTTAGGATTCCTTCTCATCTTCGTCAATTATGGGATTATAATTGATTCTATCATATCCCATCCTCTCCTATATAAAACTATATTTAAAAGAAAGATTTTAAGAGAGAGGGCAACCCAAGAATTCAGACATACCCTAAATTCCTAAGCTTTAGGCCGCAACTTTGCAAGGAGCTCGACGGACGACGCTAAAAAGTGCATAACTTTCTCCACAGAGCTTGGATCGACGAACCGTTTGTGCCAGAACAATTACAACTCAGTGCTCTACAACATGGTGATATTTTTTTGATTTTAATCTCTGTATTAAATTAGCGGTATTTATTTTAGTATGAGTTTTATTCTGATTAGCTTCATATATTTCATCATCTCCTAGGCCAAAGTTCTTCATCATCTTCAAGCCTTGCCCTTCAAGCCTTGCTGCAAGTATAAGGAACCATCCATCATCAATCTAGATATCCAAGCATAAGCTATCTTCAACCTAGAGGAGGAAGCAACCAAGGCCACCATCTTTGAAGAAGCAAATTCCAAGAGATTAAATTCCAAGCCCTAGGACGCACTTCAAAGATCGAAGAATTACTCTACAAGAGCATCCAAATCGTCCCTTTCTTATTTTTCAGTTGAAGAGGACGAGCTCACGATTCCAACGAGTATTTATTCGGATTTTGCTGAGCTTGGGTCGATTTACTACAATTTCTGGAAGGCAAGGCAGAAACATACTTTACGCCCAGACTGTTGCCGATTCTGCATAATAGAGAATTGATTTACGCACAGACCAGACAGACCAGATTTGGTTAGATTTACACATCGAACTTTGGAGGGATATATCTTGAGATCCAGGCATCGGATTGAGACACCGACGTCCCCTAGATTTAGCAATGTGTGGTCGAAACGGGGATACCAGATTTAAATATTTATAACCGCAAGCGCACAGTGTTGTAGTGTGGCTTGGGGGTCGAACACGGGGAGGCATGAGATGTGCTTGATGTCAAAGAGGAACCGGATCACCTAGTGGGTGAGCTAGTCCTATCGCTCGGTGGTTTTTCACGAGATGGAACTACGACAGATGTAAGATATAAAAAGGGTAACCTAGGACTTTGGTTTCCACCCTATCATGTGCCCCCTCTATTACGACCGACGGATAGGAGAACAATCGGATTCTAGGGTTTAGTGGTGAGACGTTGTCTCTAAAAGTGATACCTAGCGTCCCATGGGCCCGATATTCCGGTCGATGCCCAGGATGATACGCTAGGTATACCCGGGTTTGGACGATGTGCATTCCCATGTCCATTAACACCGTCGGACTCTGGGAGCACTAAGCTCGCAACAATTGCTCCCGACATTTCATCCTGCTGTTCCCACGCGCTAGGATTCAATGTCTATGCTTGGGGTGTGAGCTGTGGCTAGGGGATCAAATACCAATTTTATTTCCCCTTGGCCCGACAGTCAGAGGAGGTCTCTCTCCTGCCAATTACAATGAAACGCCCCGCGTAACCATCTAAATTCACATATCCTATCGAAACCCTAATCCTATGGTCGTTCTAGGGAGAACCCACGGAGGGGCTTCCACCAACGTCCCAGATTAGGAAACTACTCACAGTTCATTGTAAGAAGAGCAACACAACAAATTATAGCCAGTAAAATCAAGATCGATCAATAGAATAATCGAGCAAATAGTATTAAGAACGCAATATAAAAGTATAGAGACAATCAGAGAACTTACAAAACAAAATAAATTTGCAGCCGTCAAAATCCCAAAAAGACAGTTTTAGAAAAAGGGGATCTGTTCTGGGAAAAACCTAGGGTTGTATTTATAGATTTGCATCCACCCGATCGGTTGAAGCATCAACCGATCGGGTGAGCGGGCGGTTAACTTGGCCTTCAGCTTTTTGAGATACATCACCCGATCGATGAACCGATCGGGTGAGTCGTAAGGTCGTGAATTGGGAGCAATTCGGCTACAAATGAACCGATCGGGTCAGATTTCACCCGATCGGTTGGAAATCAGCTCCAAAAGACAGAGAAGACTGTGGCTCTACCTGATCACTAAACCGATCGGGTCAACTGACCGGTTGGGAAGCAGCTCCAAAAACAGAGAAGACTGCGGCTCTGTCCGATCACTGAACCGATCGGGTGGGATCTTCTTCAATGCTGCTTCAGATCGGGTCGGATACGCGTGCACGATCAGTTGGGTTTGTCCACCCGATCGGTTGAGGGCTGATATGTGGTATTCTTTGACGTTTGGCCCTCAGGTTCTTGCGCGACGCCTCCCGTTGCTCTAGGGACTCATGATATCTATTCTATATGTCTCCAGCGTTAACAATCTCCTGCAACGGCACAAAAACACAAAGAAAGTGAAAGAAAACTAAAAATCACAAAAGAATTGATACGAAACACCGGAAAACAACGGAAAATCAAGGAGAAGACGTGCGTGAATATATAAAATATAAATGCACGTCAAAATCCCCCAAGATGAACCCTTCCTCGTCCTCGAGGAAGACGAGTGAGAGAAGGAGCTCGGAGGGAAAAAGAAGTAGAAAGGGAGAAATAGAAAAAGAAAGGAAATCCCAGATCAGCCGTCAGAGCCAACTAAAACTAACTCACCACACTAAGCAAGCATTCGATAAACACATCACTAAACCCAGGAATATGAGTCCATACAAGTGTCGTGGGTCCACGCGGTGAAGCGCGAGTGAGTGAGGTCGTGAGCTAGCAGACGGTGCTACTATCTAAATTGTGCAGTAAAGCTCCATATACACATACCTAAGACATGACCCAAATATCGATTCAATTCGAATTAGTGGTGAAATATAGCTCAAGCATGCATGAGAATAGAGTAGGAATAGAAGCATATCATGTATCGGGGACTCCACTACTAGGAACTAGAAGATCACCGCACTATTGCCTAGATAATCGCTAGAAAATTCCTATGCCAAGTGTGTTTGAAAACGAAGGAGGTTGAGAAGGTGTGGAATAGAACACTTAGTGCAAACTCTCGCCTTCCTTTTATTCACGGTGGATAGGAATGATATTCACAACGGGAATTTTTTGGGTTTTGGGTATTTGTATTTTTTTGGACTTTTGGCTATACATATCTTTTTTCTCCCTTTTTTCTTTTTGAATTTTTCTTCTCTCTCCCTTTTTTTGGATTTTTGGAATTTGGACTATATTTTTGTCTCTCCCAAGTGGGAGAACGGTACACGAGGAGGAGATTTGCACCAAGTAAAACAAAAAAGAAATCGAATTCTAAACACTTGGGCAAAAGAAATTTTTTTCGCGAATCAGAGCATAAGCAAAATGGGTTATCCTAGTCCTATTTGTAGAGTCCCGACACATGCGAATTTAAGCGTAAATATATAATTCATGTATAAAGAAGCAGACAGTGAAGGAAAAATATCGCATATTCGAAATTGAAGCATGATAGTCTAGGGGTCAACCAAGGACAGGTATATAAATCAAAATCACAATGTAGAAGCACACAAAACAGCTAGTTTCGACAAACAACTCACACAAAAGCAAAGTGAACCCACGAAGCATGAAATGCAGTAGGACTCGGCTTCCTAGGGTTAGTGAAAGTGATTATCGTAGTTAAGCCAAGTGTGTGTGTGGTTCAGTGGCAGTTCATCATGTGGGGTCATCTCTAGGAGTGAGAGAACAAAAGGATGAGAAGAAAAAGAAAAACACGATAAAAACGACTCAAAATGGTGAAAAAGACACAACTGACGCACAACGTGCGACTCCTCCAAGCTGAATCTTGCATTGCCCTCAATGCAATAATAGTAATGTGGGAGGGCAATGAAAATGGGAGGGGAGTACGCACCGACATAAAAAGATGAAAAAAACGTGAAACACATACAAAACACACAAAAAGAAAGATAGAAAAATAAAGAAAATAAATGATGGAACAAAATGTACAAAACACATACTCACAGGCACACAAAGCAAACATACATCAAACAAGACACGACAACGAGCATAGAAAAAATTTGATTCCCCCCAAGCTGATCTCAACAATGCTAGAAAAATGATATGATCATGATGATGCAGAATAAATAGCAAGGGGTAAATCAAAAAAGGACAATCAGTGAGTAGGAGAGGCAGTCTCCTCATCCTCCTCGGAAGAGACGTGAGGGGTGTGGGTGGGAGAGGTGATGGGTGTGCGGAGAAGTGGGGAAGGAGGATGGCTGGGAGATGTGGTGGTGTGAATGATGGGTGGTGTGTCGGTGGTGACGGGAGATGGTAAAGAAGTGGCGATCAATGATGTGGGGGTGGGTAATGATTTCGAGCGTACAACTAATTTCTTGCGGCGCAAGTATGCGGTGGTGATAGATGTGAAATGTGGCGGGGGTGTAGGATCGACGGTAGTGGTCGTGGGTGGAGAAGAAGTGGAAGGAGGAGGGGATGATCACTTAGGGGGATGGAGGGGTGATGGGGGTGGAGTAGGTGGCAGGGGACCGTGAACGTGTGTAAGAATACGGAGAATAGTGGCCATTTTTCGCTCGAGTACGAGGAAACGTGGGTGAGAAAGGAAGGAAGTGGATGGGTCCGAGGAAGTGGAGGAGGATGCATCAGCGTGTAGAGCAGCGAGCTCGGCCTCTAG
The DNA here is from genome assembly GCA_030789695.1 of Scilla litardierei. Classification (NCBI taxonomy): domain Eukaryota; kingdom Viridiplantae; phylum Streptophyta; class Magnoliopsida; order Asparagales; family Asparagaceae; genus Scilla; species Scilla litardierei. The sequence continues at coordinate 156,431,362 of CM061136.1, forward strand.
AGCGAGGCGAGCAGAGGTGGCCTATCAAACAGCAGAAGTGGTCGTGCCAGCACCGGAGGCAAGGCCTAAGAGGGCCGTAGTGAGTGCCTTAGAAGAAACAGGGACAGTAGCCAAGGTGGTGACACTAGGGCTAGCCCCGGGGTCGTCCCTAAACGCAGGGATATCCTGCTTGCCTAAGTCGACGGCAAGGAACGGATGTCGAGGTGTGTAAGGGAGTGGAAACTGAAGATGTAACCCCCCTACAAACTCGGGATCAGGAGGAAATGACCAATCTGCCTCAAGATGAATAGCCATGCGGTAAGGATTAGGCAGAGTGGTATATGGAGCAGGGGGGTGGCCGTAGTAAAAATCAAACCAACCGTTGCCATGCGGTCAGATCATGTGGATGTGCCTCAGGACATCAAGATTAAGAGATGTAGATATTGGGGTATGCGACAGATTGGGGGGATAACGATGTTGAACGGGAGGTGTAAGGAAATAAGAGTAATGAGGCCACCGCAGTAATATTTACCCTTGCCTGCACGGCTAATATCAATGAGTTTTTGAATTAGCCATGCATCGGCATTAATGCATACGCGCGGGGCCTCGAAAGCGATCCCGTCAACACCTGAAATGAATGGATGGGTCATCGCGCACAAAATGACTAAGTCAGGGATAGTCACAGTATCAGACTCATCCCTGGGAAAGAAAGCGCTTGATATGATTCGGTGGACGAAACAGAATACAGGGTGGATGATGGAAGAGGCTTTGGCCTTGCCTCGAGGATATTGGTCATGAAAAGTGAGGCGTCCCCAAAAATGATCGGCATCGAAGTCGCGATGCAATTCATAGGGGAGGAGGCTGTGCTCAAGGATTGGGAAACCGAAAATGTTGTTGATTGTGTTCACTTGGGTACGGAAGTTTCGGTTCCTAAGGCGATACTCGATAATAAACTCATCCTCAGTTTTGATAGACGAAAGGAATTCTAGGATGAGTGAGGGGTAGGATCGTGCATGGCAGTTTAAGAAACATAGCCAACTTAAGTTTGCAAATAAGGACTCGACCCCGAAGAAAACTCCGAGATCGAGTAGGGTTTGACTGTGGGCAAACTTAGTGGCTAAGTGTGATCTTTGGTTGAGTCTAGTATAAAAATCTTTGTGTGCCAGACTCATGTAACGGATCCCCTGTGGCCCCATCAGTGGGTCCACCACAGGAATGATGGGTTGGGGTGGTGGTCGGGTATGCGGCGGAGGAGGCGCACATGCACGCGGTGAATGTGTGGATTTGTGTCTCTTGCGAGACGGCTCCTCTTTCTCCATGATGCGCTTACCCTTGTCTTTATCCTTAGCCATGATTGTGTGGTGATGTAATGTGATATGCAAGATTTATGAGTGCACACAATCAACGACAATGGAGCAAGATGCTAATGCTTGGGCAAAGTAAAAATAGAGCTGAGGAACGAGTTTACCCAATAATGAAGCGAGTCCTTGCTCTTGAAAGATCCCACGCAGTATGATCGAGGGATTTTGGGAAGCCACCGCACGTTGATTCAACAAGAGATGAATTTTCGAAAATGCTGGGGTTTGGGCTAGGGTTTGGGTGGATTTGTGGATGGAACGTGGTTGGCAGAAGGTTTGGAAGGTCGGAGAGTGATGGGGGAAGTGGGGAATAACAATTAGGAGTAATGGGAAAGAGAGGGAGATCGGATTGAAGGAAGTGAAGATGAAACGGTCGGGAGAAAATTTGGGGGATCTGGTGAAATGAAACGGGTGAGGGGGTAGTATTTATAGGGCTGGGCGAACCGATCGGATGAGATTTCAACCGATTAGGTGGGTCATTTTCGAAAATTTCTTGCGGATCAACAGCTACAGGTGAACAGATCGGGTGAGATTTCACCCGATTGGTTGACCGCTTCACAAATTTCCTAAGAGCTCTGTCCTCTTCCCCTGGTCTGCCACCTGATCACAGCTTCTATCAACCGATCGGTTGATTTTACACCAAAATTCCCGAGAGCTCTCTTGTCATCGCCCGATCTTCCACCTGATCATTCGCATGTGCCACCCGATCGGTTGGCTTATGTGTTGACACAGAGCCATCTTCAGACACGCCGCACCCGATCGGTTGATGCTTGAACCGATCGGGTGGGGGCAATTTCCTGCACAGTTACAAAAAGTTGTGTAAGTCCCCCAACGAAAAATCCCCATAGTGAAATTTATTCACCAAAACTAGTAAACTAATCCTATAAATAACGACAAAAGTTCAGAACATGGGTTGCCTCCCATGAAGCGCTGTTGTTTAAAGTCGTTTGCTCGACTCCCAATATATGATGTTCATGGGGGTTTGTTCGGGTGATGCCCAACGATCGGCATCCCTTCAGCTTTTGGGGCAGGGGCTCCTGTTGATGATAGCTGTGACAGGTGAATGGTCTCGACAACTCTCCCGCTGGTGATGTTTGGGGGCTTTTTCCTCATGTTGGCATCAACCGCCACTCTTCGCAGGATCCGGACTTCATCAGCTGTGAGCCCCAAGGGCTCTTTTTCTTTTCCCTTTGTCAGAGCAGCCTTCTTAAATCCTGGGAGAGTCGTCCGGGAGACACACACTTCTTCATCTACTTCTTCTCTTTCCAACCCAATGTGCTCCTCAAGGCCCTCCAAGCTATCGGGAGGATTCCTTGAGAGAACTTCCCAAGATCCAGCCTCAACGATTCTTTCTTCCCCGACTTCCAGTAGATTGCATCTTTGTTCCTCCGACGGAGACTTCATTGACAAAGCTAAGTCAAACTCGACTTTCTGATCTCCCACATTCAGGGACAGCTTACCTTTCTTCACGTCAATGAGTACGCCCGCGGTTGCCATGAATGGCCTCCTAAGGATAATCAGGGTGTGATTGTCCTCAGGCATGTCCATAACTACAAAATCGACTGGCACATGCACACCGCTAACGTTGATAGGCAAGTCATCCACTACCCCCACTGGGTACTTAACTGATCTGTCTACCAGCTGCAGAGTCATCCCGGTGGGTTCAAGGTCGCCCATATTTATCCTCTTGTATAAAGACAGAGGCATCAGACTAACATTCGCACCCAAGTCAATAAGCGCTCGATTGATTGTCACATCCCCTATTGAGCACTGGATAGAAAAACTCACGGGGTCCTTCAGTTTTGGGGGATTCGCTCGTTAAATAAGAGCGCTGCACTCTGCCGTGAGGACAACTTTTTCTTTCCTCGTCCCCTTTGTAACTAAGTCCTTTAGAAATTTTGCATATTAGGGGATGGTCTCTATCGTCTCCAGAAAGGGGATTTGCAGACTCAAGTCCTTCACCATTTCGAAAAACTTGCCGTATTTCTCATCGATCTTTGCTTTGGTAAGCCTTTGTATAAATGGCACGGTAGGCTTGAAGACCCTTGAGTTGTCCTCCTTGTTTTTCTTCTTCTCTTCAAAAACTCCCTCCGGAGTTATGGGGTTTGACGCCGAAGCTCCATCATCATTTGCCTTCAGATTTGGTATCTTATTGACCAATGGTGCTTCGGGTTCCTTCACGGCCTCTCTCGCCGGAATCTGCGTACCACTCCTCAAAACTATTACCGAGACATTTGCTTGACCATGCGTCAAGGCTAGAGTTTGATTGGGTCCCCTTGGGTTGACCTCTGGCTGGCCCGGTAGTTGCCCATGTGCTTTCTGAAGATTGGCCACTTGCAACCCCAGCTGGGTCACTTGATCAGCCAAAGTCTTCTGCCTAATCTGTAGCTGAAGGTTGAACTTCTCCTGGTTTGATATATATTGAGTCAAGAGACTCTCGACAGGAGAGACTACCTGTTGTTGATTATATTATTGCTGCTGTGGTGGGGGCTGCTATTCGTAGGAGGGTACTACTGATATGTCTGTTGCTGAGGTTGTTGGGGCTGCTGGTATGGCTGCTGCTGCTGCCGAGGTTGTTGATATAACTGCTGCTGAGGTTGTTGGAGCTGCTGATATGGTGCCCTGTAGCTGAAGTTGGGATGGTTTCGGTTATTGGGAGAATATGTCGGATTCGAGCTTGTCCTCGGTGGATATGGTGCATTACCATTCGGATTATAGAAGAGGGCACTCGCTTGATCCACCGGTGCCGATATATCTCCATCGACAAAGTCTCCCAAGACTTCAGCTTCTACCGCTGCCACTTGTTGAGTGTTGGCGCCACCGGCCCCTACCATGAATGCTGAGATCTGGGTGGAAAGCAAATCAAATTTGCTAGACAGTTTATCTACTTCCTCCACCCGGTGCATTCCTCCAGATCTAGGTGTAGCACGCTCGTTGCTCCACCTTTCATCGTTTGATGCCATATTCTCCAGAATATTTCCGGCATCTTCTTCATTCCTTGACATGAAGGACCCTCTAGCCGCGGCATCCATTGAGGACTTTAGGTCGTCCCTCAGCCCATTGTAGAACAAGTTGATAATTTTCCATCTTGGGAGCTCATGGTGAGGGCATTTTCTTTGCATCGCTTTAAACCTCATCCATGCCTCATGCAAGGATTTGTGGCTGGCTTGGGAGAAGGAGGAGATCTCGCTCCTCAGCTTCATTGTCTTCTCCGGGGGAAAGAACTTGTTCAAGAATGCATTTGATAACTTCTCCCAAGTTGTAAACGTATTGGGGTCCTTCCCCTTCAGCCATTGTTTTGCTTTGTCCAGCAGAGAAAAGGGGAACAATCTCAACCGGATGGCTTCAGTCGACACGCCATTGATTCTGAAGGTGTCGTACTTCTCCAGAAATGAGTCCAGGTGCTCGATCGGGCTATCCATAGGAGATCCTGAAAACTGGTCCTGTTGGATCTAAGTCACCAACGACAGCTTCAGCTCGAAATTCCCAGTCGTAATGGCCGGAGGTCGGATGCTGGACGTGGACCCGATGGACGGCATCGAGTACTCAAGCAAGGACTTCTGGGAGGGACATTTTCTCCCATGTTGTCGGCAATCTCTTCCCTTCTTCTTCTCTCGGTGTTCAAATGCCTCACGGTGGCGTTAATATCTGGATCTAAAGGAACTAAGTCGTCAAGACTTCTTGAGCTCCTATGCATGAAAAATCAAGAAACACCCGTGAAGCACGTATGGTATAATGCCAGATAAAAACAAATAGTAAAAAAATACTAAAAATAAAAATAAAAATAAAAATGTAGAATGTGAAAATTTTCACAAGGTGAGGATGTGAACTAGTCTCGGGGGTTCACAGTGTCCTAAATGAAACTAGCACGTTGCCTCCCCGGCAACGGCGCCATAAAGCTTGACGTCCCCTAGATTTAGCAATGTGTGGTCGGAACGGGGATACCAGATTTAAATATTTATAACCGTAAGCGCACAATGTTGTAGTGTGGCTTGGGGATCGAACACGGGGAGGCATGAGATGTGCTTGATGTCAAAGAGGAACCGGATCACCCGCTGGGTGAGCTAGTCCTATCGCTCGGTGGTTTGTCACGAGATGGAATTACGACAGATATAAGATATAAAAAGGGTAACCTATGACTTTGGTTTCCATCCTATCATGTGCCTTCTCTATTACGACTGACGGATAGGAGAACGATCAGATTCTAGGGTTTAGTGGTGAGACGTTGCCTCTAAAAGTGATACCTAGCGTCCCATGGGCCCGATATTCCGGTTGATGCCCAGGATGATATGCTAGGTCTACCCGGGTTCGAACGGTGGGCATTTCCATGTCCATTAACACCGTCCAACTCCAGGAGCACTAAGCTCGCAATGATTTCTCCCAACATTTCATCCTGCCATACCCACGCGCTAGGATTCAATGTCTACGCTTGGGGTGTAAGCTGTGGCTAGGGGATCAAACGCCAATTTTATTTCCCCTTGGCCCGACGGTCAGAGGCGGTCTTTCTCCCGCCAATGATAATGAAACGCCCCACGTAACCATCTAAATTCCTATATCCTATCGAACCCTTAATCATATGGTCGTTCTAGGGAGAACCCACGGAGGGGCTTCCACCAACGTCTCAGATTAGGAAACTACTCACAGTTCATTGCAAGAAGAGCAACACAACAAATTATAGCCATTAAAATCAAGATCGATCAATAGAATAATGGAGAAAATAGTATTAAGAGCACAATATAAAAGTATAGAGACAATCAGAGAACTTACAAAACAAAATAAATTTGCAGCCGTTAAAATCCCAAAAAGACAGTTTTAGAAAAAGGGGATCTGTTCTAGGAAAAACCTAGGGTTGTATTTATAGATTAGCGTCCACCCGATCGGTTGAAGCATCAACCGATCTGGTGAGTGGGCGGTTGACTTGGCCTTCAGCTTTTGAGATACATCACCCGATCACTGAACTGATCGGGTGAGTCGTCGGGTCGTGAGCTGGGAGCACTTCGGCTACAGATGAACCGATCGGGTGAGATTTCACCCGATCAGTTGGAAATCAGCTCCAAAAGACAGAGAAGACTGCGGCTCTACCCGATCACTGAACCGATCGGGTCAACTGACCGGTTGGGAAGCAGCTCCAAAAACAGAGAAGACTGCGGCTCTACCCTATCACTGAATCGATCGGGTAGGATCTTCTTCACTGCTGCTCCAGATCGGGTCGGATACGCGTGCACGAACCGATCGGGTGGATTTGTCCACCCGATCGGTTGAGGGATGATATGTGGTATTCTTTGATGTTTGGCCCTCGGGTTCTCGCGCGACGCCTCCCGTTGCTCCGGGGAGTCATGATATCTGCTTTATATGTGTCCAGCGCTGGCAATCTCCTGCAACGGCACAAAAACACAAAGAAAGTGAAAGAAAACTAAAAATCACAAAAGAATGTATACAAAACACCGGAAAACAACGGAAAATCATGGAGAAGACGTGTGTGAATATATAAAATATAAATGAACGTCAGACACCGTTTGCCCCAGATAAAGCTGACGACATGCTGATCGATAGAGACTACAATAACGACACGAACTGAGCTTTCTAAACTCTTATTAATTTATATTTGTGTACTTGGTTTATAAATCTCTGTAGGAGAAACTTTACCATTGATACATTTTTGGGGACTTGTCAAGTGAGGGCTAGACAAGAGGGTCTTGACGAGTTGTAGCTAGTCATGATAGAGCGTTTACTAGGTTGATAGTGTTTTGCACTGGTGGTGTGTGGTATGACTAGGTGAGGAGTGGGAGCTCAGGACTCATTGTAGTTGTTCAAAGAAACATATTAATCTAGTATTTGCTTGGGTGCTGGATGTAGGTCGTTGGGACGGTTGAACCAGTGTAAATCTACGCGTACTCTGTGATTGCATACTTTTTTACTCTGCCTGTGATTATAAATACGTGTAATTTCTCTTTGCTCGCATGAGAAGTTTTATTAGCCTATTCAACCCCCCCCCCCCCCCAATCTAGGCTTAGATCCAGATCCTACACTTCTGACGCCTGATTTCTTGGAGTTGGTTCTTCATTCAGATCATTACCCAACTCACTTCCAGCCGTCTGATGAAGGATGACCAAACGACTGAATGGTTCATCAGCCATCTGGGAACCCTTCTTCAGACGACTGATGACTAAGATTTTTGCCCATTTATGGCCGTTAGACTGGGAATTTTTGTGGACGTTTTCTTTGATTTTGTTCATGATGGAGAGGGTATTTATGCACGTTTGTGATGTGGTCTTTGGATACAATTCATACACAAAGAGAATTATTTTGTGAGCCAAAACTAAGAGCAAAGCTTCATCTCTTCAACTCTCTCTTTCTCCTGATAAGTGGTTTTATTTATAGTTTTCACCCTTTTTCCATGCACGTTTTATGTTATTTTATTCATCGTTTTCTTTATTATTGTTTCCTTTTTACTTTTATGGTCCATTGTGTGCTTTTCAGTAACTATATTTCAAATTCAGACCATAAAGTGTGGAAAAAGCCCAAAAGAGCAAAAAGATCAAAGCCGGGAGCTCAAAGTGTGCAAAAGTGGGAAAGAGAAGGATACGTGACATAAAGAGCCACGTCGATTTGACATGGATGTGTCACTTAAATGCACCAAAGCAGCTCTGCATTTAATTTCACGCGGCTACGTGAAGATAAGATCTCACACCCCGCTTTCCAGGATACCCGGTAAGTACGAATCTGTATCAGGTATTCTCGAAACTACGGGTGTGAAGAAGAAAGACAAGAAGAGAGAAGAGAAGTACTGCACGGAACAAAAACTCCGTGGCCACTATGCACGTGCTGGGAAGTACAGACAATGCTCCAACACAGCATACCAACATAGACAATACAGAACAACGTAAAGAAACAATCATTCATTTTGTTACATTATTACAAGGAGTACATTATACATCATCTGTACAATGGGATACAAAAGTGGGGGGTACAACAAAAAGAGAAACCCCAACCCAAAAAGTACAAAAGGTGTCCACACCTAGTACAACTCACCCACTAATCTACCTCAGGGAAGTCCAACTAGACAAAGTCACCCGCTGGCTCTACCTCTGAACTGGAGACGGTCTCTGGCGTCGAAACCTGCATAAGCTGCTCGGTCCTACTTCTGAAAACGACAAAGGGGGCACGTCAACGCGTGACCCATTAGGAACTCCTAACATCACTAGTAAGATCCAGTTTTAGAGCTGGTCCTTCTAACTAATCATCTATCTACATGTGACACAACGACCACAAAACTAATCCAGAATTAAAATAAGTATGACATACAAGTGCTGGAAGTAAAAAAGAAATAGAGGAATATAAAGTTCAGATTAAATTGGTTAAAATTAGATGTTTAGTGATGATTTGGAAACCCAAGTAAACCGTAGGATGCTAAGGAGCCGGACTTCACCCAGTGTGGGTGAAAAATGATACCGCAACCAGCAACACGAGCACTGGAGGGGCCTCTCGTAACTCTCCCTTACGGGAGTGAGAAATCTATCATCTCGGTTTTATTGGGACAAATGGAGCAAACCAGGAATTACCGCATGGTGCATTATGAGTACACTGATCGGTCCATATTTTACACCTTTTTTCTGCATGTTTGCACGCCATTTCAATTGCTCATACTGCGATTTTCATGATTATTCGATGATATTGCGTTACTTTTCACTATTTCTTGTTTTTTGTCGGATTTCAGGAAATATGGAGCAATTGGAAGAAAAAATGAGCTTAAAGGACTTGCACGCGTGACGGAGCATCGCTCATGGCCTTATTAAGAAGTTATCAGTGCTAGAGGATGAGTGGAGAAGGAAAGAACTTCATAGGAGCGACGAGGAGGAGAAACGGAGAAGATTGGGCATTTACAGCATGCCACTCGGCCGAGTGAAGCACACACTCGGCCGAGCAAGAAAGCCCACTCGGCCGACCAGAACGGATACGTGCACAATGTTTTTCAGCGTATACTCGGCAGAATGACAAAGTCCTACTCGGCCGAGTGAGGAAGCTCACTCACCCGAGTACGTCAGGGAAATTTTCCAGAGAAGAGGTCGAATCTACTACGATTCCCAGAGACCCGTCGATGGCCTACTCGGCCGAATACACATTACCACTCGGCCGAATGATGAAAGCTACTCGACCGAGCCAACCCCGGAGACAGACCCCTGAGGACCTCGAAGTTACTGTTTTTCTACAGTGTCTGTCACTCGGCCAAGTAGAGAAGTCCACTCGACCGAGTGAAGAATCCCACTCGGCCGAGTGACGCCGATGACACACACGCCCAGATTTTCAGACAGCCTTCCACTATTTTGAAATTTGCTATCATTCCAGCAATCAAATTATTTTTCTCATATTTTTTATGGATAGTAGACTTCATGAAGGTTCCAACGCTGCCAAGAACGTGCTAATCAGAGGTCGGATGAAATCTGGAGAATTTCTGCAAGTTGACGCTGCAGTGCTGAAATTTCCACTCGGCCGAGTCAGATTGCCACTCGGCCCGAGTGGCGGCGGGCCCAGATTTTAAGTTGCGGTTAGGGCTATTTTTGGGCACGAATTTGAGGGGTTTTCTAGGGTTATTTGCTAGGGTTTTTGGGGGGCTATATAAGAGGGTTGTAGCCGTCATTAGAGGAGGGTTCCCAAATATGTTTTCTTAGACTCTATTTTAGAGGTTAGGCCATGTCCTAGGCCCCCTCTTGGATCTAAAAACTTGTATTTGGATTGAAGATCTTCATCAAAGCTAAGTATTTTGTTCTTGTTATTTGAATCTTTGTTTTTTCTATCTTTTTGTATGCAAGCAATGATTTTTATTGATTCTCATATCGTTATTGCTATGCTTGAGTAGATTTGTTGTTCTAGGGCATGGGGATGAACCCTATGGATCTAATTTTAGATTTGTGATGAATGAATTTCTAAATTGCTAGAATTGCTAGGAGGTTAGGTTGTGATCGATTTATTACGGATAGCTAGGGATTTCCATCGATTGGGGTTTGCAAGAGATTGGATTCTAATTGATGGGAAGGCCTAGATATTCGATTTAGGTTTATAATCGAGATTCTCTAGACTTGGTTTGCAAGAGATTGGACCAAAGCTAGGATTTGTATTATAAATCTATATCCATATTTGTTTGCAAGAGATTGGACGAATACGAACTATCACAACCTAGATCGTAACTCGAGTTTGCACGAGAGTGGGCTCAAGGAGCGATTGAACGATGATGTCGATCCTAATGCTAGTGACTTAGGCTAGGGTTTGCAAGAGATTGGGCCCTATCCTAGGTTGCTATAGACCGGCAATAGTGCGAGAGCGTGAGCTTGGTTCTCTATTCAGTTACGACTAGTTCACCTCAACACAAGCCTAGTAATATTGAGATTCACTATTTACAATGATGTATGACGATCCGTAGTGGGGATTCCCTAGCTCTAGACTCTTTTATTGTATTAAATTTGAATCGATACTTTATCCGACTTCTTTATCACCGACACCGACATCCACCGCCATTTCCATTATATCATTCCATAACCATCTCCACCAATAAAACATTCGTAGTCAAACCAACCTAGGATAGATTGGAACCAACACCACCTCCTCGTGTTCGATATCCGCTCGCCACTTGACCGTGCGCTTGCGGTAAAACTACAATCGTTCTCCGGGAGTATATCCGGGGCCGATCAAGTTTTTGGCACCGTTGTCGGGGATTTATCTCCGTGCATTTGCGCCATACTAGGTTGTGCTCTTGGATTAGATTTTGGAGCGATCATACACCACCGGCCTCTCTAACTCTAGTCAACTCCCCTTTCCGGGAGTGACTCTATATATGTGTGTGTGTGTGTGTGTGTGTGTATTTGTTTGTTCTCTCTCTCTAGGAATTCTAGTGAGAGAAACTCCCGTTGAGCTGCGACGATTCTTTCGTCGGTCGCTACTGCGGCTTGCTCCGGCGGCTCGCCGAAGACTCCGGTGAGGTTATGTAGGTCTTCTTCCCTCGTGGTTCATTCCCAAAGCTAGATTCGATTTCAAATCGTGTCTCGTCGAGTCGCGTCTTGTTCGAAGTTGGAGCTAGTTCTCGATCAGGATCGCTGGCGGAGATCTTCGAGATCTCCGAGGTGGTATCTTTGTGACTTAGGATTTGCTGCGCTTGGATGGATCAAGATCTCTATTCGAGATCTTGATCTGACTGTGAGTCACTCTCCTTCGTTCTTGATCTTGATTCTTTGAGTCCTGTTCGATTTGATCTGAGATCCTGTCTGTTGCGAGGTGATCTAAGCTCAAGGATTGGCGATTTGAATTTGTCTCTCCTGCGGTGGGATTTTCGGCAGTGCTAACTTCATTTCGGATCTAAGCGCCTTGGAATCTACTCTACTGTACGGATCAAGATCTCGATTAGAGGTCTTGATCTGGCGGTGAGTCGCTCCACATTCTAACTAGCTTTGGATTCTGTTATTATTTCTCTGAAATCTCATTTATTGCAAGGTTGTTATGGTCGATCCATCGTCTTTTCCGGTGGGTGAGGGCCCACTGAAGAATGGTAGAAACATTAAAGCTGATGCGAGTAGGTGGGTGAAGGTTGGGAAGCGTAATGGCTTGGAGAAGAGAACTAATCGTTTTGCTTCTTCATCGGTTAATAATGTCAACAATTCTTCTGGAGCTGGACCCCGTAAGGGAGAGGACATGAGAGCGTTGCGGCCGTCCTCTTCAATCAAGATTAATCCTACGGCTCCCAAGTTCTCATGGCTGGACGTTTGCACCAATCGTTGGAAGATGGCGGCGAATTTGGAAATTTCATTTGTCCACCCCCGTTCTTGACCTGATTCTTGGCCCTGCGGTGTGTGTGTCGGAGATTATGCGGCGTGAAGCGATAGAGAGCTGGAGCAACACCTTGGTTGGGTACTTTTTAGGGGATGTCCCCATCTATGGCCAGATCAGGGCTTAGGCTGCTCGTAGCTGGAAACCGAAACAGTTGATGCAGATCTTCTCGAGAGAAAACAGATTTTTTTCCTTCAAATTCGGAAGCAAGGAAGACTGTGAGAGAACTCTTTACGGGGGGCCATGGATGTTTGATGGGAGGCTCGTAATGTTGCAAAGGTGGAGCTCTAGGCTGGGGTATGAATGGGACTCACTCACAACGGTGCATGTCTGGATTCGTTTGCCGAACCTACTGATGCATATGTGGTCACTGCAGATTCTTAATATCATCACAAGTGTGGTTAGGCTTCCCATTTGCTTGGATCGGGCTGCGGCGACGTTGGAGCGCCTGACTTACGCTCGTTGTCTGGTTGAGGTTAGGGTTTCCTCTGAGCTAGTCAGGTATGTAAATGTGTTACTGGATGATGGATCGGTGTTTAAGGTGGATGTTTTGTATGAGGGTGAGCCACCATGATGTAGTGAGTGCGAGAGTTTTGGACATCTTGTATCTCAATGTTTTACTTCTGTGGGGATGAATAAGCAGGTGGAGAGGAGCAGTAGCTAGATGGGGGGACTCATAAGGATACTAGGAGTGACGCTGGGAAGTTGGCCCACACTAGGAGTGGTGCTAAGCTGCCTTTGGGTAATGACACTGTTATAGAAGAGGGAGGGTGTAACCCGGAGGCTTATGATGCCACTGATGTAGTTAACCTAGTGGCGTGTGATGCTATTGCGCAAAGTGTATGTAATGGAAATGTTATGGCTGTGTCCAAAGATAGCCTGAAGAAAGATTGTAGGGGGGTATGGGACTAGTGGCTAACAGTGTCCATTGAGCAAGGTGTAATCCTGAGCTGGATGCGGACAATACCACAAAAGAGATGTGTAATTTGGCTTTGGCCAAGGTGAGTCTGCAGGACTCTGTAATTGTAAGGTCTAAGGCCCTAGTTGACTGTGTAAGGGGGGGCTAGAGGCTTGTAATAAGGGGGGCTAGAGGCTTGTACAAAGGGGGTCCTGTAATTGCCAAAGGCAGTGAGAGCATGAAACATACCAAGAGCTATACGGGAGGAAGCCAGGCTGAGATGCAGAGCAGGGGAAATTCTAGAGCGTCAAAAGTCCTGACAACGGCTTAGTCAAGGGAGTATGTAATGAAAATGTACATGTGGGTGGTATTGTAAACAATGATAATATAGATCCCTATGAGGTGGATGGCCAGAGGGTAGGCAATGGTGTCGCTGCTTAGGCAAATGTAAGCGAGCAATGTAATGCTAATGCTAATGGAGAGAACAATGTAAATAAGGGAGGACTGGATGCTGGAGGAGCCAAAGGGGACTCGCGAGGAAGGCAGACTAAATATTTGAAGCTGGTGGCAGAAGACGGACTCGTCGGGGAAAGGGGGAATTTCCATGTAAATAAAATGAGAAGTGTGCATGTTGCAGAGGGGATTGGAGAGATGTTTGAGGCCTCGGGGGGGCTTGTAAAGAAGCTGGGCTTGGCTGGAGAGGTGAAGGATGTAAATGGAGGCGGTAATAATATGGGTGGGGAGAGATCGGGCTCTACTGCGAAAAGGGGATCGGGAATGATGAACAACCCCGTCCCACACTCGGGCATACTACCACAAGCAGTTACTCCGATAAAAAACACAACCACAAGTAATGCTAATCGCCGAATAGAAAATCGGGTATGCTGAACGTTCATACGCAAACAAGTGGGCTGGGGCCTGATTGCACGGCCAACCCTAGCATCCCTAGTTGGAATGATGTTAACTCGTTTGATGTGTTGGATACGGGAAGTCGGCCTCGTTATGGACCTTCTCTACTTGAAGATGAGAATATTCTTGAGAACGAGCCGAATGAAATGTCTATCATTAATGAGGCATGGTTCAAAGAGCAGGAAATTCTAAAAAATAGCAAAGGCAAAAAGAAAACCGCAGTTCATAAAAGTGTGGGCTCAGTTAAATGAATCCGAAAGAGTGCTAGATTAAATGGGGTTGTAGAGCCGACCCCTTCTCCCAAAATATAATCCATGACTTTGTTCGTTTGGAATGTTCATGGGCTTAATAATGTTACGAGAAGGAATGAGCTTACAGTTCGCATTCGCAAGAATACTCCGTCTATTGTCGGGTTATTGGAAACAAAAGTTATGTCGGCCAATGCCAATAGAATCCTTAAATGCTTTTCGAAGAAGTGGTTGTCTATCAATAATCGTAGCTACCACCACAATGGGCGTATAGTGTTGATGTATGATCTGGATGCTTGGAATTGTGTTGTTGATAATTTATCGGTGCAACATATCACTATGCGTTGTGTGAATGTCGCAGGATTCAATATGGTGGTGACTATTGTATATGCTTCCAATTTCGATCAGGATCGTAAGGACCTATGGGGAACTATTGTGAATAATTCAGTCAGGCACAGATCTATCCCTTGGTTGATTGGGGTTGACTTCAATTGTACTAGGTTTGTTAGGGATAAAGTTGGGGGGAGGCCTATTGATGGGCATATGGTTGATGAATTTAATGAATGCATTAACTTTAGTGCTCTCATGGAACTAAAAATTGTTGGCAATCCTCTCAGTTGGAGCAATCGGAGTATGTGCCTTAGTCACATCACCGCCACTCTTGACCGCGCCTTGTGTAATGGTACTTGGCTGGATATTCTTCCATCTTCCTTTTGTGAGTATGTTAAAGGGGGGACTAGCGATCACTCCTCTCTTATTATTCAACTCCACCCTATGGTTGGATCCAACCCTAAGCCTTTCAAATTCTTCAACTCTTGGACCCGCACCCCTAAGTATATGAATGTCTTGAAAAAACGATGGCATATTAATGTGAAGGGTTGTCCTATGATATATCTTTTTACTAAACTTAAAAGCTTGAAAGATGGGCTAAAGTGGTTGGGGGCAGTTATCAGGGATGATAATGATGTGTCCAAATGCCGTATTGAGCTTGCTAATATTCAAGGCAATCCTGATTTGAGTTTCTGCATCGAATCCCAAAAGAAAGAGAAATTTCTGATTAGCAAATTGACTGATGCTATTGATGTTGAAGAGGCCAATTTGAGACAAAAAAGTAGGCAGGACTGGCAGGATCTCGGGGATCGTAATACCCTGTTTTTCTACACTCCTATGAAGGCTAGGCAAAGCCATAACAGTCTTGGGCATCTAATCTCTGCGGATGGGACCTGAGAGGAATCCATTAGCAAGATTAAAATTGATGGCCCCAAATTTTATACTAGTCCGTATAATCAAGATGATTACTGGAGGGTCTTCCCTAATCTTATCACTAAGATAATTCTCACAGCTGAGACTGTGGAATGGGTTGAAAGACTGATTCAAGAGGAGGAAGTTAAAAATGCGGTGTTCCAAATTGGTGTTGATAAGGCCCCTGGGCCTGATGGTTTCAATGGGTTTTTCTACCAAAACTCATAGGATGTTATTGGTGGGGATGTAACAAATGCAGTCCTCTCCTTTTTTGCACTGGTAGAATGCTACGTCAAGTGAACCACACCTTTCTAACTCTCATCCCCAAAAATTCTAATGCTTCTGGACTTGGAGATTATAGGCCCATTTCCTGTTGTAATGTCGTGTACAAGATTATAAGCAAGATTATCTATGGCAGATTGAAAAGAGCTATTATCGATCTCATATCTCCAAATCAAGCTACTTTTCTCAAAGATCATTTATTAGCTGATCGTGCTTTGCTTTCCCACGAGCATATACGAGATTTCAATAATCCCATGGGAGCCCGTGCCTGCCTTAAACTGGATCTTCGTAAAGCCTTTGACAGTGTTAATAGGGAATTCATATATTTCATGCTTCATCAGATGGGATTCCAACACAGAATTATTAGTTGGATTTGTGAATGCATATCCACTCCCTCCTTTTCAGTTATGGTTAATGGCTCTCCTTTTGGTATTTTCTAATCAAACAGAGGGTTAAGGCAGGGAGATCCCCTATCTCCCTATCTTTTTATGGTAGTCATGGAGGCATTCTCCCTTCTGATGGCTAAAGCTAATGCCACTCGTAATATTTTGCCCATGAAGAGAGTAGGGGCTGTTACACATCTCCTCTTTGGTGATGATTTACTTGTATTCTGTCGTGCCAATACCAAGTCCCTGGAGGGCGTGAAGGATCTCCTCTCTACATTCAAATGCTTGACTGGTCTTGAGGTTAATTGGAGTAAATGTGCTGGTATTTTTAGCACGGGGGCCAAGGAGCCTGGTAGTCTTGCAGACATTTTGGGTATCCGGCGTGTGCAATCTCTTACCACTTATTTGGGGCTTCCTCTTGTAGCTAAATATCCTAAAGCTTCAATGTATGCTAGCTTGGTTGACAGATGCAAGAGCAGGTTGCAGGGGTGGTCTTCTTCGCTATAATCTATCTCAGGACGCATTGAGCTTGTCAAATCGGTTATTTATGGCATGGTAGCTTTTTGGTTGCAGGCTTTTCGCATCCCTAAATCTGTGTTGAACACTCTCAATTTCGTATGCATGAAGTTTATCTGGGGAAATTCTTATACCTGGGCCTGGGATGATCTTTGTACACCTAAGCAGGAGGGAGGTGTGGGGCTTAGGCGGTTTGCAAAATTAAATACTGCCTATGGTGTCAAGTTGTCTTGGTGTATGCTTACTCATAATAGCATTTGGGCCACTATATGAGACATTAGTATTTGGGTAACACGGGGTTTTTCTTAGCGAATGAAAATCCTATGCAATCTGGAATATGGAAATTTATCCTTCACTTCCGAGAATTCACCAAGAAGCTCACTAAACGCATTGCTAGAGACAGGGCCACTACTCTCTTTTTGGCACGATAATTGGCCCCCTTGTGATCTGCTATGTGGTACTTATGATGTGCCGGTCGGTGAAGAAAGGAAAATGGCTTGTGATTACTGAACGATGGAGGGATTGGAATACAATTTTGTGCTCTTATATGTTATGTCTGCCATAGCTTCGGTCTCACTGCTCCCTGGTGAGGATTCTTGGAAGTGGTATTCTAAGTCCCCCTCATTACATGATGCATGGGCTGGATCTCGTGCTATAAGGCCTATATTCCCCTACTACAAAGTGGTCTGGTATAAGGGGCATATCCCAAAAATGGCTATTACTCTGTTGCGTGCTTTCCATGGGAAGCTACTTACGCGTGACAAACTAGTTCATTAGGGAGTACCTTCTTCCCCCTTCTGTGTTCTATGCTCTGATAATGCACATGAAAGTGTGGATCATATATTTTTCGAGTGCAGTTTTACTAACTACCTCCTTTGCAGGAGTTTTCTCAAGTTAGGGATCACTACAGCGCCACCTTCCTCCTTGCTAGGGTGGGCGGCCTTTTTTAGCTTGCTACCATAAGAAGGAAAGCATGGGCGTACTGGCCAAGACGGTCTTGGCCGTGTTGATATGGCACATATGGAGGGAGAGGAATAGGAGGATATTTGAAGGAACTAGCCAGATTCAGACTCTACTCTTCGAGGATATAGCTGCTGACATCAGAATTGCTTTGAGGTACATCGAGTGGGACCAGGATGCTGAGAGTACGCCCTATTGGGGGCTATTAGTGTGATGTTTTTTCGTGTCTATTTTTGTAATTCATTAGGTTCCTTGGGTAGAGAAAGGTGTTAAGTACTGGAGTGAGATTGCGCTTGTGCCCACTGCCCCGACGTACTAACATTCGTCTCTATTCCTTGAGCAAGGTACATTTTTTGAGATTCAATAAAGATAAACACATATTCTCTACTATATACACAACACACACACACACACACACACACACACACACACACACACACACACACACAATTGATGAATGTTATCAAGAGAAATTAGATAAGAGAATTTGGACAAGAGAAATTGGACAAGAGATGAGATTTTGAGGGATATCTATTATACAATTGAGTGATGTTATTAAGAGAAATAAGATAAGAGAATTTGGACAAGAGAAATTAGACAAGAGATGAGATTTTGAGGGATATCTATTATACAATTGACGGATGTTATCAAGAGATATTGGATAAGAGAATTTGGACAAGAGATATTGGAAAAGAAATGAGATTTTGAGGGATAAGAAATGATGGGGGAATTTTGCACATACAACCCAGGTATTTGCATTTTTTCCCATGGACCCTCCACACACCCAGACCCACACTATTTCTTCTTCCCCCCTTTTCAAACCATTTTTTACAGTCCACGTGCATGTTTGCACGGGTTATTTCCGTGCCGAAGGCCCCCGCGCCTCGCTAAATTTTTGTTTTTTTCCTTGGGTTTCAAACTATGCCCCCCACAATCACTTCATTTACACAGAATACCGCCCATTTCCCCTTTTTGCTAAAAAACTCCTCCCATTTCACTTTTTACCCCCACATCCTACCAATAGACACACACACACACATACACACACACTTATGCACTTCCACCCTTCATTCTCGTTTGTTTCTCTTCTGGCTCAGGAGCCCCACACCATATATACACACCCACACTTATGCACTTCCCCCTTCATTTTCGTGCGTTTCTCTTTTGACCCTGGTTAATTTTTTTCCCCACACCCGAAGGCGCCCACGCCGAAGCTAAATTTTTGTTCGTTAAAATTTTGGAGGGAAAAATAAATTTTGGTGAGAACAAAGATTTTGAGGGGACATCTTAAATGAACCGTGCCCGAGGGCACGGTCCCGCGTCGAAGCTAAATTTGTATTCGTTTAAATTTTGGAGGGGGAAATAATTTTTGGGAAGAACAAAGATTTTGAGAGGACATCTTAAATGAACCGTGCCCGAGGGGTTTGGCCCATGCCGAAGCTAAATTTGTGTTCCTTTAAATTTTGGAGGGGAAATAATTTTTTGGAAGAACAAAGATTTTGAGGGGACATCTTAAATGAAACGTGCCCAATGGCACGTGCCCGTGCCGAAGCTAAAATTTTATTCGTTTAAATTTTAGAGGGGGAAATAATTTTTGTGGAGAACAAAAATTTTAAAGGGACATCTTAAATAAACCATGCCCGAGGGCACGGGCCCGCGCCGAATTTAAATTCTGGAGGGGGAAGGGAATTTAAATTTTGGAGGGGGAAGGGGCCCGTACAATTTTGTAGGGGGAATGGAATTTAAAATTTGGAGCGCTTGTCGAAGGCGCCTGCGCCGAAAAGCTAAATTTTTGTTCGTTTAGATTTTGGTGGAGGAAATAATTTTTGGACAGAACAAATATTTTGAGGGGATATCTTTAATGAATCGTGCCTGAGGGCACAGGTTATATATATATATATATATATATATATATATATATATATATATATATATATATATATATATATATATATATATATATATATCTATCTATCTATCTATCTATCTATCTATCTATCTATCTATTATACATTTGACAACTTTTTTGAATTCTAGGGCTGACTAGGACAAGATAAAGAGTGGCTGAGATTTGATCTTGGTAAATCAATGGTTGAGATTGGATTTTGTGAAAATTTTGGTGGAAAAACTTAAATTTTAGTGGAAAAGTGTCTTGGGAACCAAAATTTTGAAATTAGAAGTGTCTTGAAAAAGATTGTGGAGATTAAATTTGGGGGGAAAGTGCATTGGAAACCTAAACGTTGAAATTAGAAGTGCATTGAGAAAGATGGTGGAGATTAAATTTGGGGGGAAAAGTGCCTTGGGAATCTAAACTTTGAAATTAAAAGTGCAGTGGAAATATTGTGGAGCAACAAATTAGCGTAAAGATACCATGATGTTTGTTGTTCCACGCTCGCTAAATTTTTTTACGCTGATTTGTTGTTCGGCACCAAAGGCGCCCGCGCCATTTTTTACGCTGATTTGTTGTTCCGCGCCGAATGCACGAGCACCAAATTTGTTGTTCGACGCCGAATTTGTTGTTCCACACCGAAGGCGCCTGCGTCGAATTTGTTGTTCCGCACTGAAGACGTCCGCGCCGAAGATGCCCGTGACGCTAAATATTTTTCCGCTAATTTGTTGTTCTGTTAAATTTTGGCTGTGGAAATAATTTTTCGGCGAACAAAGATTTCGCGGGGAAAATTCACGGGGGAAATCTTAAATGAACCGTGCCAGCAGGCACGGGTTATGACTAGTATATATATATAGAGGGATTAATGGGTATCATACGCCATATGAGATCTTCTCTCATACGCCCTCTCACATAAAGCACCCAAGTACAAGCCCACATGGACTTGTACTTGATTGTACTTGGGTGCTTTATGTGAGAGGGCGTATGAGAGAGGCTCTTATATGGCGTATGATAGCCATTATTCTCATATATATATATATATATTACAATTCACGACTTTTGTCCTACGTGACGGCAAAAGTATGACTAGGACAAAATCTTTGTCCTACGTGGCGGCAAAAGTATGACTAGGACAAAAAAGATTGATCTCGTGCCTACTTCTCTGTTGATTCGATCTCTCAACTCCTCTCGTGCCCTTTCAGATCACTAGAGTACTCCTCCGATCTTAACTCATCTTCGATCTCAACTAACCTGTCCTCCTCGGTTTCGCACCCGGGAGACGACCTTCGCTGTGCCCTACGGGTACGAGTTATAACTAGTATATATATACACACACACACACACATACTGCATTGAATATATTCTACAAGAGATATATAAATAGTTGGTTATTTATATGTATGTATACTTGCATAGGTATATAAATGGATAAATATAGAACTACGTATGTACATATTGGATGGGAGTATATAGGTATGTATCTTTGCATATATAGTAAGTGTGTATTAGTTGGTATGTTGATATATTATACATATGTGACCTAATATTTGGTATGTATGGAAATGTCTTAATATTCGACATATGTATTGATATATAATCATACATTATTATACGTAATATATAGGTGTATGAATATTGGGTGCTAATTATGTTGTTTAAACCTTGGATTAAGATAGATGTATACGTATATAGTAGCGAATAAGTATTAATATTGTCTCTTAATTGATGTATATTGCCTTGTTATGAAATTATTTATGTTATAGGTATCAATGAGATATATTGTAGTTGAGCAGTGTATGTGTATCGTATGTGTGTATGTTAGGTCTATATCATTGTGTGTGTGTGTGTGTGTGTGTGTGTGTGTGTGTGTGTGTGTGTGTGTGTGTGAATGTTTTTCGTTTCTCTCTCCTTTGTTCTAGAGAGAGAAGCTCTGAGTTGGATCTCGAGAGGCGTCTCCAGGGAGGCGTCCGTGGCGGCGGGCTGTCTTGGCCCGCCATGCTTCCTGGAGTGGATTGCGATTCTAGGAGCTCGTCGGGAGTCGTCGCTTGATTCATCGCTGGTCCATCACTGGTCCAGTGTTTGGCGCTGGATCTGGATCTCCACCGGTAGTGTGGGAGCTGCATTGTCGCTGAGATCTTCATGCTTCTCTTTCAAAAGTCAAATCAAGATCTCTCCACAGAGATCTTGATTCGCGATAAGATTCTTGATCTGATCCACTTTCTAGATCTGAGTTTCGATCTCTTTTTTGGGCGTGATTTCGGTGGATCTCGCATTCTTGTTTTGTGAGGTGTGGTGTTCTCGCTTTCGGAGGTGGATTCCTTTTCTACGGTGGCTGGATAGGCAGTGTTCTTGTTCTTATCAGATCAGATCGGGCTCTCCTTGTGGGATCAAGATATATACTATATATATCTTGATCTGGTGGTGAGTGCTAGCGATCTATTGATCTTGATATTGCCTGACGCTTGATTCGCCATTGTTTCTGATCATTTGTTTGTGTGGTTGCTGCTTATCCGGTGTCGCTCGCTGATGACTGGAAATGACGCTTGCTTAGAGACTGGACTGGGTGACATGGCTACTTCAAGCTCAAATGGTTGGAAGACTGTTCCTAGTAGGAATTTCGTGGACAAAACTACTCGTGTGTAGGACAAGGGGAAGAAGAAGGTGCAGTTTGATGGGAGAGGAGGTTCAAACAACAGACAGGTCCCTAGAACTGATGCACGCAAGGTATTCGAGCACAGGGCAGCTCGACCAATGGTGTCGATTAAGATCAATATCAATGCTGACAAAAGATCCTGGCTGGAGGTATGCACTAATAGGAGGAAATTTTCTAATGCCTTCGAAATGTCTTTTGTTCTGCCGATGCTAGTTGAAGAAGGAGTGGCCACGGCGGTGTTGACGGAGGAGATGCTTGCCAAAGGAGCAGGGATTTGGGAGAACACTCATATCGGTTATGTGCTGGGGGACACGCGTATTACGGGCAGATGAAGGTGTGGGCTGCTAGGATGTGGAGGATCAGCAAGGAGGTTAGTATATTCTCCAGAGATAATGGTTATTTTTTCTTCAAGTTTAAGACCAAGGAGGATCGAGACACGGTGCTCTTCGGTGGCCCGTGGCTGTTCGACGGTAGGCTGGTGGTGTTGCAGCAATGGAGCGTCGATGAAGGATTTGAACGCGATCTGCTTACTGATGTGCCCATTTGGATTCAAATTCCTACTCTCCCGATCAATCTTTGGACCTTGCGTATATTGAATTCAATTGCCAGCGTGATTGGAGAGCCCATTTGCTTGGATCGCGCCACGGCAAGGATGGAGAGACTTTCCTATGCTAGATGCTTGGTCAAGGTTAAAGCTGATACGTCGCTACCGCGCTCTATTGCTGTTCAGCTTGGGGATAGGTCGACGTTGAGTTTGGGAGTGAAATATGAATGCGAGCCGCCTAGATGCTCTGGTTGTGTATGTTTTAGGCATCTTTCTTCCCAGTGTCCTTCAGCTGCTAAGGGGGATGGTTTGGTGAAAGAGAAATAATCGTGTGGAGAAGGTGATATACATGCCACTGCTAATGTTGGCTTGAATGCTGCTGATAAGGGGAGTGTGGTGGAAAATGATGTTTTGAATGGGAGTGTTTGTACTGCGAGATATGAGCATGTTATGGCTGCGTCCACTGAAGCTAATGTCAAGCGGGGGGTGGCTGTGCCCACCGAGAATGTAGGAAATGTCCAAATGGAGGATGTTAGGGTGGCTGTGTCCACAGAGATAAGGTGTAATCCTATAGCAAAGATCTCGGCAAGCGAGAGTGGGGTTCAGGGCGATGAGATTTGTAATAGGTGTGATGTTAGCGAGGGTGGCTGTATTGGCGCGGATGTTGTAGGCACGAGGGTTGTAAATGCTGTTGTTGTTGAAACAGCTGAGAGGGGAAATATTGTCCTCGTTGCGTCTAGTAATGACGGAATTTGTAACAGAAAGAAGCCTAGGAGATCCCTGGAGATACGGAGCTTAAAGAGGTGTCAGGAGCAAGATGAAGAGAACACGGCTAGCAGAGATGAAAGTGAGAGGAAGACTATGTTATCAGGCAAGGATGTTAATGAGTTGATATTGGATGACGTTGTAATAGCTGTGCCTAGCAGCTTGGGGCGGAGGGAGGCCCATGTAACAAAAAGGCAAATGTAATCACCAATAATAAAATGGGGGGAGAGGGTCGGGCTATAGCTTGGGGAGGGGTATAGGGCGCGACACACAAGTACATCCCTACCCTACTATACCGAATGACCAAACGAGCACAATCAGCGACGACGATACCGTTCCCCAATCGTGGAAGTGTATTAATCTGTTTGATGTGTTGAATGAGGGTGATGCGAATCTAGGGGCCTCGTTGCTTGACCAATCCGATGATGATGATGAGCTGGATGAAATGACTATTATAAATGAGGCTTGGAATTTGGAACAAGAGATGATGAAGAAACACAGTAATGGGCAGAAAAAACAGAGCCAGAACAAGGGGTTGGGCATTCCTAAGGGCATTCGTAAAAGTGCTAGGCTCAAGGGGGATGTGGAACATCCCCAACCCATGTCCAGTCAATGACTTTATTCATTTGGAATACTCGAGGGCTTAATAACGTTGCTAGAAGAAGAGAGCTGAAAAGTCGTTTCCGTAAGCACGCGCCCTCGATTATTGGGTTACTTGAAATGAAAGTTGTGCTGGATGATGCGCATAGAATTCTCAAATGTTTTCCTCAGAATTGGTTATCTTTTGACAACCGTAGATTTCATCCCAATGGCCGCATTGTTATTATATATGATCCCGATACGTGGAATTGTGTTGTTGAGGATATGTCTGCTCAACATATCACTTTGAGATGCGCTAATGCCGCTGGGTTTGTTATGGTGACAACCGTTGTTTACGCATCCAATTCTTCACATGACCGCAGCCTCTGGGATTCGGTTATGGCTTGTTCTAGCAAGTTCAAGTCTGCCCCCTGGATTATTGGGGGGGATTTTAACTGTGTTAGATACACGATGGATAAAGTGGGAGGTAGGACGATTGAGGGGTGCATGGTCGATGAGTTTAATAACTGTATTAATGCTAGTGTCCTCCTGGAATTAAAAACTATTGGTAATCCCCTAAGCTGGACTAACCGGAGTATTGGGCTCCGGTGTATTACGGCCACCCTCGATCGTTCTTTCTGCAATAGTAAATGGATGGATGTTCTTACATCTTCATACTGTGAGTACATTGCTGGTGGCACCAGTGACCATTCCGCTATGGCTATCCATCTTCATCCGCCGGGCAACACTGATCCCAAGCCTTTTAAATTCTTCAATGCCTGGGCACATTCTCCTGAGTATTCTAATGTGCTTAAGAGATGTTAGAGCACTAATGCAGCAGGGTGTCCTATGATCCACTTAGTTGCCAAAATTAAGAATCTTAAAATGGGGCTTAAGCACCTTGGAGCTGCCTTTAGAGATGTGAATGATTTGGCCAAAATTCATGCTGAGCTTGCCACTGTTCAGAATAATCCTGATCTGGTTTCTAGTATTGACCTTCAAAGGAAGGAGCATGTCTTAATCAATCAGTTGGCTGATGCTATTGATAATGAGGAGTCCATTCTTAAACAGAAAAGTAGGCAAGACTGGTTACTCCTTGGGGATCGTAATTCCCGCTTCTTCTACACCGCTATGAGGGCTAGGCAAATTCATAATAATCTTAGGCATCTTATTGCTGCTGATGGGTCGCATAATAATTCTATTGATATGTTGAAAGTGGACGCTCCTGAGTTTTACTCTAATCTTTATAATCAGAATGATTACTGGAGGGTCTTTCCGTGTCTTACCACTAAAAGAGTCCTTGCCAAAGAGGCCGCTGATTGGGTTGAAAGGCATGTTCTCGCTGAGGAAGTTAAAAATGCGGTGTTTTAAATTGGGGCTGACAAGGCCCCTGGCCCCGATGATTTCAATGGTTTCTTTTATCAGAATTCGTGGGATGTTATTGGAAGGGATGTTACCATAGCCATTCTCAATTTTTTCAAATCTGGGAGGATTCTCCGGCAAATCAATCATACTTTCTTAACACTCATACCCAAGAGCGCTAATGCTTCTGGGCTTGGTGATTACAGACCCATTTCCTGCTATAACGTCCTGTACAAGATTTTCAGCAAAGTTCTTTGCAATCGGTTAAAACGTGCGGTCATTGAGCTTATATCACCAAATCAAGCTGCCTTTCTCCAGGACCGTCTTCTTGCTGATTGTGCTCTGCTTGCTCATGAGCATATTAGGGATTTTAATAATCCTATGGGTGCCCGGGCAAGCCTCAAATTGGATTTGTGTAAAGCTTTTGATAGTGTTAATAGAGAGTTTGTCTACTTTATGTTGCATCAGATGGGTTTTAAACACAAATTCATCAGCTGGATATGTGAATGTATCTCCACCCCTTCCTTCTCTGCTATGATTAATGGGTCCCCTATGGTATGTTCCAATCTAATAGAGGGTTGCGGCAGGGAGACCCTCTGTCCCCATATCTCTTCGTGATAGTCATGGAGGCCTTTTCCTTGCTTATGGGTAAGGGCAATATTATGCGCATCATTATTCCTATGAAACGGATGGGGATGGTCACCCATCTTCTCTTTGCGGATGATTTGCTTGTCTTTTGTCGGGCTAATCCTAAATCTTTTGAGGGGCTGAGTGACCTCCTCTCTACTTTCAAGTCCTACAATGGGCTTGAAGTTAACTGGAGTAAGAGTGCTGGTATTTTAGTAAAGGTACCAGGTGTGCTAGTAGCCTTGCTGAGATCTTAGGTATTCAAAGGGTGCAATCTCTCTCTACATACTTGGGGCTTCCACTCTCTGCTAAGTATCCTAATGCCTCAACATATATCCAACTGATTGATAGATGCAAGAGCAGGTTACAGGGATGGTCCTCTTCCTTATTGTCCATTGTTGGCCGTATTGAACTTGTCAAGTCTGTTATCTATGGCATGGTTTGTTTCTGGATGCAGGCATTCCGCATTCCTAAGTCTGTGTTGTGATCTCTTACCTCCCTCTGCAGAAATTTTTATGGGGCAAGAATCATATGTGGGCGTGGGATGACATATGTATGACCAAATAGGAAGGGGGTGTGGGATAAGAAAGTTCACGGATTTGAACAATGCTTATGGCATAAAGCTGACATGGCGTATGCTTACTCATGGGGGATCTGGGCTTCCTATATGAGGAATAAGTATATGAGTAAAACAGGGTTGTATCTGGCTAAGTCTCATCCTATGCAATCTGGTACGTGGAAATTTATTTTGCATTGTCGGGAGTTCAGTAAAAACCCCACCAAGCGCAGTGTCAGTGATGGGGCTTTTACACTATTCTGTATGATAATTGGTTACCCGGTGGTCCTCTTAGTGACTCCTATGATGTTCCTGCTGGCGAAGAGGGGAAAATGGTCAGTGATTATTGGTCTGATGAGGGATGGGTGGATAGCAGCATTATTTTTCCCGTCCATCACATTATTGATATTGTTTCCTTGACCTCTAGTGGTGATTCTTGGTCATGGATTTCTAAGTCTCCTACTCTTCATGATGCTTGGGCTGGGTCACGGATTATAAGGCCACTTTTTCCTTATTACAAGGTGGTTTGGTTTCAGGGTCACATCCCCAAGATGGCTATCACGTTACTACGAGCTTTTCACGGGAAACTCCTAACCCGTGATAAGCTCGTACAATGGGGAGTACCTACTTCACCCTTTTGTGTTATATGCTCTGATAATATTCATGAAAATATGGCTCATTATATTTTTTGAATGTAGTTACACTAACTACATCCTTTGCAGGAGCTTTCTTAAAATGGGGATCTCTTCTGCTTTGCCTCCCTCTCTGGCAGGAATTGGTGACTTGATTCTATCTCACTTTCAAAGGGAGAAAAATCTAAGTAGACTGGCCAAAACAGTTCTAGCTGTGATGACGCGGCACATATGGAGGGAGAAAAACAGGAGAATTTTTGAAGGTAGTAGTCAGATCTAGACTCTTCTCTTCGAGAGGATTGTTGATGATGTCAGAATTGCCTTGAGGCATGTTGATTGGGATCAGGATGGTGATGGTGCTCCCCCTTATAATTGGGGACTGCTTGTCTAGTTTGTAATTGTCATGTAATCTTTGCATCTTTTTTTAGCTCTACGGGTAGCGAAAGGTGTTAAGTATTGGTGGGGGTGACGGCGACTGTGCCCTTACCCCGCTTTACTAGCATCCTTCTTCCACCCCTACAATCCTGTATCTTTTCGTGAGATTCAATAAAGACGCAAAGCATATTCTTTATATATATAATTTCGTGAGATTCAATAAAGACGCAAAGCATATTCTTTTTATATATATATATATATGAGAAAAAGGGATATGAGCATTCCGTGTAGGAAATTTCCTACACCGTCCTCATAAAACTTCAATTTCCAATCTTGTTTCCAATAATCACCACCGTTCATTTTGATGTACTTATCATGGATGATGAACATACCAAAAATCAAGTGAATCCAACGCTATTTTACCCTCGATCCGATTGTTACAAATTCAACGTTTTTAGAACAATAGAACTTTTTGTCACGAGCCGATCGAGGGTCAAATCCCCCTAGGGTTCACCCATATTTGGGGTTTTGGGGTTTTAGAATGTGTACAATAATCCTAAGCAAAAAAAATTTCAAAATCATAGGTGGAATGTGGTGTTTTTGAAGGACGGTGTAGGAAATTTCCTACACCGAATGCTCACCTCCCTCAAGCCCTATATATATATATAATAATAATAAAATTTCTTCAATGCGGGATATACAGAGATGCGATCTTGGCATCGCCGGCAAAGATCCAAGGTCGGAGGAGGGCATCGCCGGTAATCAACCAAGGACGGAGGGATCTAAGGATGATCTGCCCTGGGAACTCGTCAATAGGAGAAGGCACCGTCCCAAGCCTCCCCCCGACATCTGCGCCGCATCATCGTCGCGATGGATACCCTAATCTGGGCGGTCGCCGATCTTCCTGACCATCGTCGTCACGTTCATCTGCTTTCAATCCACCTTTACGAGGGGGCCATGGAGGGTTGGCCTTTCCCCCTAGGATGGGAACGAAGACCTCAGCTACCAACTTTGGTCCTAGTGCAAACAGGGTGTTTGATGGTTTGCCTTTGAGGCTCCAACCGATTACCATCAACCCAACTTCACCTAAGCGAAGTTGGTCTGAGATTTGCTCCACAAAGAGATCTTATGGCGAATCTATTGGTATGTCCTATGTTGCCCCTAAGATCAGGCAGGATGGGTCTTGTGTAGCCCGTGTTTCAAATTCTCTATTGGAAAAGGGTTCTGAACATTGGAAATCGACATTGGTTGGGTATGTTCTTGGTGATGCCCCCATTGTATGGGCAGATGCAGGCCTGGATGGAGAGGCTGTGGAAGCCCAGGAAGAAGGTGCAATTATTCAGCAAAGATAACGGATTCTTCTACTTCCGGTTTGAATCTTTTGAGGAATGTGAGAGGATTCTCCATGGTGGTCCGTGGCTTTTTGATGGACGCTTGGTAGTGCTTAAATTGTGAAGCCCATCCCTACGCCATGACCGTGACATTCTGAGCTCCGTACCCATTTGGGTACAAATGCATGGTGTTCCCGTTAACATGTGGAATATGGAAGGCCTGAATATTCTTGCATCTGTTATTGGTAATCCTTTATGTCTAGATCGTGCCACTGCCAAATTGGAGAGAATAACCTACGCCAGATGTCTGATTGATGTACATGCCAAGAAGGAGTTGTCGAAACATGTAGAGGTTGAACTTGATGATGAGACTGTTTTGCTGATTGATACTAAGTATGAATCAGAACCCCCACGCTGTAGCAAATGCGTCTGTTTTGGGCACTCTATATTGCAATGCCCTTTCAACAACATGAAGCCCTCTGCAATAAGCCACGCTGTTAATAAGGGTAAGGGAATTCATGTACATGTCCATTCCCGGGATGCTGGGCAATCCTCGTCTAAAGACCCCCCTGCCGAAGGCCAATCCGGAATGCTGAGCAATCCTCTTCCTGCGGTTTCCATCATGCATGCAACTCCTGCATTACCTTCTGAGTCTATTGAGGGTAATTCTAGCCACGCAGCTAGCATGTGTCCTTCGCGGAAGCTCTTAAGTTTGATTTCTGTGTCTAAATTCATACAGACCCTAAAACAGAGGAGCCGCTTTCAGCAAAACATTGTGAATTCCCCAACTATGGAGCGTTCTGATGATGCTATATCCAGTCGCAAGGATTCCATGCTTGAAGAACCCGATCAGCAACATGAAAATGATTCCAAGCATGAAGTTCCTGCCCGTCACCATGACTCTCCTGTATGCCTACCCCAAGAACCCCTTTATGTAAATCCTGAATGGGCGGAGGAGTTACGTGAATTGCTGCTAACTGTGGACTCCCAAAAGCAAAATAAGCAAGATATCGCAGCTTCTGTCCATGCTACCAGGCGTAGCAGCCGATTAAAGTAAGGAAGGTATATCTAATACCCAACATTTATATCATAATGACTATGTTGATTTGGAACACCATGGGTTTAAACAATGCTGTAAGGCGTAGAGATCTGCGCGATAGGATTAAAAAGCTTGATCCTACTTTTTTAGTTTTATTGGAGACTAAATTAAATTGTGATACTATCACCAATAAATCTTGTATTCCAAAGAAATGGACTACAATACATAACTTCCTGCAGCATGGAGGAGGGCGCATTCTTCTGGGTTTTGACCCATTAGTTTGGGACTTGTCAGTTATCTCTATCTCAATGCAACACATCACGGTGCAGTGTGCTAATGTGGGGGGCCTCAAATTTGCGTTTTCTGCAGTATATGGGAGTAATAACTCATCTGAAAGGAAACTGTTATGGGATTTTTTTAGCTGGAAATGCTATAAATTTGAGAAATGTGGCTTGGATAGTGGGAGGAGATTTTAATTGTATTCTTTCTGCCAAAGAAAAATTGGGTGGCCGCAGAGTAGAGTCCAGCAAGCTTCATGACTTCAACTACTGTCTTACTAAATGTCACCTGCAGAATCTGAAAAGTACCGGACATCGATTTAGTTGGTGTAACAAACGCTTGGGTGTGAGACGAATTGCAGCTCAACTGGATCGGGTACTATGTAATGATGTTTGGCTTAACACCCTACCAGACTCTTTTTCAGCTATTTGGATCCGCATACTAGTGATCATTCACCCATGATGGTTCATCTTCATCGGCAGGTACAATCTGACCCTAAACCTTTCAAGTTCTTCATTCATTGGATAAATTTGCCTGGTTATTATGATCTATTGGATTCATCATGGGGTCATGCCATCAGAGGAACCCGTATGTTCAAATTGGTTAGTAAATTGCGAAGGGTGAAAACTAATCTCAGAAATTGGGCTAGAGAGCATAATGCTAGCAACCATATTCATCATTGCCGATTACAGCTTGAAGCTGTTAGAGGCCAGTATGCTATTCATTCATCATTGGATCTTCAGGAAAAAGAGCGTCATTTGTCTTGTGAGCTTGCTCACCTATTGGATATGGATGAAGAAATGTACCGTCAAAGGAGTAGGCAGGATTGGCTTGACCTGGGTGACAGAAATACTAGTTTCTTCTATAATGCTATGAAGGCTAGACAATGCCGCAATAACTTGAGCCATTTGGTGGATGCGCATGGTGTTCAATGCAAAAGATATGAGGAAATTAAAACTGAGGCTTCCAACTTCTATGAATGTCTATATAATCAAAACAGCTACTGGAATGTCTTCCCTAAGCTGGTGCCTAAGAAGAAGATAAAACTGGAAACTGCCAAGTGGCTTTAAAGAAGTGTGACTGCTGATGAAATTAAAGGGGCTGTATTCCAGATTGGTGCATCTAAAGCGCCTGGGCCAGATGGTTTTAATGGATTTTTCTTTCAACACAACTGGAATCTGATAGGTAATGATGTTGTGGAGGCTGTTCAATCTTTCTTCAAATCTGGATCATTGCTTCGACAGGTAAATCACACCTTCCTTACCTTGGTTCCTAAAGGCTCTAATGCATCTTCCTTGGGAAATTACAAGCCGATTGCTTGTTGTAATGTGATTTACAAGATTATTAGCAAGATTATCTGCAACAGACTCCAGCCATTTATTCAGGATTTGGTTTCTCCAAACCAGTCTGCTTTCCTTCAAGGAAGATTAATTTCTGATTGTGCCCTGTTAGCCCATGAGCAAATCAGAGATTTTAGCAATCTTATGGGGTCCAGAGCATGCCTGAAGCTAGATCTCAGAAAGGCCTTTGATAGTGTGAACAGAGAATTTGTGTACTACATTCTTCATCAGATGGGTTTTGGATGCAAGTTCATTAGCTGGATTAAAGAATGTATTTCCACGGCCTCCTACTCTGTTATGGTGAATGGTTCTCCTGTGGGGTTCTTCAGAGGAAACAGAGGACTTAGGCAAGGTGATCCTATCTCCCCCTATCTTTTTGTGATTGTTATGGAATGCTTCACTCTCCTTCTAGACAAGGCGATCATCACAGGAAGCATTCAACCAATGAGACGTGTTGGAGCTATTTCTCACCTCCTCTTTGCAGATGATTTATTGGTTTTCTGTAGGGCTAATCAGAAATCCTTTAAGGGTCTTAAAAATTTGCTTGAAGAATTCAAAAACTTCACTGGCCTTGATATCAACTGGAGCAAGTGCATTTCCATGTTTAGCAAAGGAGTTAAAAATCGTGGCGATCTGGCTGATTTATTGGGAGCTAAACAAGCAAACACGATTACTACCTACTTGGGCCTCCCTTTGTCATCCAAATACCCTAAAGCTCAGATGTATAACAGACTAGTTGATAAATGCAGAAATCGGCTAAGTGGGTGGACCTCATCGTCTCTATCCTTAGCAGGACGTATTGAGCTGGTTAGAAGTGGGATTTATGGTATGATACACTACTGGATTCAGGTATATAAAATTCCCACCAGTGTTTTGCGTACTTTAACGGCACTATGCAGGAAATTTATTTGGGTCACTTCTAAAGCTTGGTCTTGGAGTAGCTCTTGCAAGCCTAAGAAGGAGGGAGGAGTCGGTCTAAGATTATTGACTGATCTGAACCTTGCGGCAGGAGTGAAACTTACCTGGAGGCTTCTCAGGTGTGAGTGACTCTGGGCAAGATTTATGCACGGCAAATATAGCGACTCGGCCATATTTTATGGAGCAACGGGCGCGGTGACGCAATCTGGTACGTGGAAGTTTTTACTCCACTGTAGAAGTCTATCTCAGTGTATTATAAAGAGAAAGGTTGGAAATGGTAAGGATACCCTCTTCTGGCATGATAACTGGCTCCTTTGCGGCCCCCTAAAATCACTTTACAACATCCCGGTTGGTTCTAGTACACTTCATGTTTCTGACTATTGGAATGGAGCCTCGTGGAAGGATGAACCGGATATTCTTATGATAAGGCCAGTGCTTCAGCAACACAAACTTGCATCTGGAAATGACTCCTGGGAGTGGAACAATGGCTCGGCTTTTAAGTTCAAGGAGGCGTGGAATGTTGTGCGTGAGAAGTCAGTCATCTTCCCCTTTTCCGAGCTTGTTTGGTATAGGAAATCAATTCCTAAGTACTCTATAACCTTGCTGCGTGCGCTTCAGAACAGACTCCCTACCAAGCTTCGCATGGCACGTTGGTGTGCTCTTGCGTCCACAGCATGCGAGCTTTGCATGCATGACTCCCCTGAGTCAATTGAGCACTTATTTTTCTTATGCCCTTACTCTAATTATATCATGCAAAGATCTTTTCTAAAGCTTGGAGTATCAGGTCCCACAGCTCTCTCCCTCTCTGAGATTGGCACTTACTATCTTGCCAACTTTTGCAAGAAAGGAATGTTTGGTCTGCTGTGTAAAACCGTATTGTCTGCGGTGGTGTGGCATCTATGGCGTGAACGCAACAGACGCGTGTTTGATAATGAAAAGAAATCAAAGATTGCTCTTTTTGAATATATCTCTCGGGATGTACGCATTGCACTCCGCAATGCTGAGGAGTTGGAAGAAGAGGTAGAACTGGCTTTTGCAAACTGGGATATTATAGACAATGGTTGATTGTCCGGCAATTTCTGCTATGTGTCTGTATTCAGCTGAGTTTTTGTACTATTCTGTGGTTCTATGCTTGGTTGGTAGTTTAATTGATCTAGGGTGACAACGCTTGTGTCCTCTCCCCCTAGTCACTTAGACTCACAACCTATAGTTAGGCCACTTTGTACTATATGTTTATTTCAATAAAGACGCAAAGCATATTCTTCATATATATATATATATATATATATATATATATATATATATATAAGTGTGGTGCATGTATGTGATATTAATGTATATGTGTAGTACAGATGTAACTGTGTTAGTATTTCGTGGGTGGGGAGACCCTTAGACCTAAGCAACATTCGATTATACTCTTAGTTTTAGTAAGTCCGAGGACGGACTTTGTTTTTAATGTTGGTAGAATGAAATATCCCGTTTCCGTATATATGAGTATAACGTACGTATTTTTTTGATGTATTTGTACGATGATATTTTTGGATATTTTCATGAATTTTTCATAATTTTCTAATAAGTAAATTATTTTTAAAATAATTTTAGAATATCATTTGAATTATATAAATGAAGTATTTGGATGAAATACTATGTATTAGGAAGGTATGGGGTATTAATTCCTGTATTCTCATTTATTTAGAAGTTAAATTTCTAATTTGGCATGCCATGCCACCTCCTCCCTTCTAGGTGTCATTTGGAGATTAATTCTCACCTAACCTACCCTTATATGTCATTAGGAGGATGACTCTCACATAACCCTAAGCTACATGGCATGTGGAGAGGATTTTAGGGAATGACTAAGCTTGTGCATAGTTTTAAAAGGAGAAAATTTTAAGGAAAATGAAAGAAAAGAAGAAAAAAAATCAAGATTTCATCCTCTCTCTCCATCTCCTCCCTTTTGCTCCACCTCTCCCACCACCTACTCCACCACCCCCTCCTCCTCCTCCAATCCAACCATCATTTCAACCTCTTCCACCACTTTCTCATCCAACATAAACTTCCCACTCCAAGGCCAAAATTATTTCACCGTGATTCAGTACATTGTAGAAGAAAGAGCTTAAGGAAAGCTTCAAGTTCTTCAAGGAGAAGAAGGGCCAAAGAATAGAAAGAAGGAAATTTTGAGGTAGGAATTCTTAGCATCTCTAGTTGGGATTAGTTTTAGGATTTGTGTTTAGTAGGATCCTTAACTTGAGTAGGGTTGCTATACTTAGGATTGTTTAGAAATGGTAATCTCATTCATTCTATAAGAAAGTTCATATGTGTGTGTATATGAAAGTATGCAACCATGTAGGTTATATGTTGTGTTTGATGCTAATTGATAATCCAATTTCATGTTAAAGTTTAGCTATGATGGATGTAGTTTAAGTTGTATCATTATCTCTTTTCTTTTCATATGCTGAAATTTTCCGACATGTTGCAGTAACTTAGAAAAATCGTAATAAATAGTAGAAAATCCAAATAATATAATTTAGGACATTATGAAATACTGCACAAAATTTCCTACAATTTTCATGAGGAATTGAAGTCTAATTTTGACTGTAGTTAGCCTAAAAATGCTAATCTTTCTGCTGTATCAATGTAAGACAGATTTACATGTTATGTTCATGTCAACATGTCATTATCTATGTTATGGTCATGCCATTATATCAATATACATGTTATTGTCATGCTATGCCATGTTATAGTTATGACATGCCATGTTCATGCTATGCAATTTTATATTCATGTTAATATGTTCCCCTTCTCATGTCATGAATTTTATGTGTTAGTATGATTATATGTTGCTAAAGATTATTGTAGGAAATGTTAATCTTCACCATATTAAGTTATGATAGTGTGTAGAAATCTAACATGTCATATTGTACCATAAATTGTTATAGTAGCTTCATTTTGTTAAGTATGTAATATTGTGACATATGCTAGTATAATGAACTCGTTTTGTTAAGTATGTCATCTTGTGCCATATGTTAGTGTTGTAGCTTCATTATGTAAATTGTAACATCCACATGGTAGTAAGTTAGTAACTATATGAAAAGTGAAGTTTGTAGTGTATATTGTTTTAGTAGTAACATAATTTCTTTACTAAATTTGTAATTATTATTGTATGTGTCAGCAAAGTTAATTATGCTTATGCTCTTTGTGCTCACATTAGTATGCTTATGACAAATGCTTCTATAGGGATATTTCCTATAATGTTCCATTTTAGAGAATGATGTGATTATGTGTTTATTGAGATATCTGAATATGTGGATGCGATGTTTGTAGTTAGAACACAAGACATCGGCAAATTGATGGAAGAAATGAAATTGTGAAAGTGGTAATGGAGACCGCCAAAATGAAAGTAACGAGAACTTGATTCATAAACTGAGAGTGAGGCAGAGTGTTTAATGTCTGGAGCACTCGATCTATTCTAAAATGGGTGAGACTCCAAATATGGGTTTGAGGGTAACACAGGTAAATTTTAGGAGTTAAGGAGCGGCAGATGATAGATTTCTCACTCGTTTTGTCACTCCCGGAAGGGGGAGTTGACTAGAGTTTGAGAGGCCGGTGGTGTACTCGTGATGCACCATGCGGTAATTGATGGTTTGCTCTGTTTGTCCCAATAAAAACCGAGATGATAGACTCACTCCCGTAAGGGGCAGTTATGAGAGGCCCCTCCAGTGCTCGTGTCGCTGGTTGAGGTACCACTTTTCACCCACCCTAGGTGAAGTCTGGCTCCTTAGCGTCCTACGGTTTACTCGGGTTTCCAAATCATCACTAAACATATAATTTTAACCAATTTAATCTGAACTTTTTGTTCCCTTGTTTCTTTTTACTTCCAGCACTTGTATGTCATACTTATTTTAATTCTGCATTAGTTTTGTGGTCGTTGTGTCACATGTAGATAGATGATTAGTTTGATGGACCAGTTCTAAAACTGGATCTTACTAGTGATGTTAGGAGTTCCTACTAGTCACGTGTTGACGTTCCCTCTTTGTGGTTTTCAGGAGTAGGACCGAGCAGCCTATGCGGGTTCCGACGCCAGAGACCTCTCTAGTTCAGAGGTAGAGCCAGTGGATGACTTTGTCTAGTTGGACTTCCATGGGGTAGATTAGTGGGTGTGTTGTACTGGGTGTGGACACCTTTTGAACTTTTTGGGTTGGGATTTCTCTTTTTGTTGTACCCCCCACTTTTGTATCCCCTTGAATAGATGATGTATGATGTACTCCTTGTAATAATGTAATAAAATGAATACTTTATTTCTTTACATTGCTCTATATTGTCTGTGTTGCTATTCTGTGTTGGAGCATTGTCCGTACTTCCCAGCACGTGTGTAATGGCATGTGGAGTTTCTGTACCGTGCAGTACTTCTCTTCTATCTTCTCGTCTTTCTTCTTCACACCCGTAGTTTCGGGAATGCCTGATACGGATTCATACTTACCAGGTATCCTGAAAAGTGGGGCATGACATAAGAACCTCATTCGACGCAGTCGTTTGGATTGAAACAATGAGGACACGTTATTCTCAGAGAAGATGAACCCAAACAATCGCTCTATGCTATCGTTTAGAAGATCAAACGACCGTCAAGCCTAATTTGACGCGGCCGCATGCTTCAACCACACGGTCACATCGCTGCTATTTCCAAGAGCCCCTTTTTCACAAGTGAACGATGCGACCACATCATCTTCAACGCGGTCACGTCGAATTGGTCCA
The DNA here is from genome assembly GCA_030789695.1 of Scilla litardierei. NCBI lineage: Eukaryota > Viridiplantae > Streptophyta > Magnoliopsida > Asparagales > Asparagaceae > Scilla > Scilla litardierei. The sequence continues at coordinate 156,468,592 of CM061136.1, forward strand.
TAAGGCATTCTCTGGGCACGGCCAGGGTTAGTTAGGGGGTTATTTTGGTCTTTTGGGATTGTATATATACCCTTCTTCTTCCTTTGCGAAAACAGATCTTCTTTTACCCTTTTCCAGACTTTTTTAGAGAATATTTAGGTGTTCTCTTCCCTTTAATCCTGCTACTTTTGTTAATTCCTTTTGATACTCTTATTTTAGATTCCTATTTTATAATAGAAATTAGTTCTCTTGATTTCTATTGTTGTGGATTGTTTAATATTGATTTCTACAATGAATCTACAGCAATGGTTGATGAATCTATGCTTGTGATTGAGTTTTCCATAATATGTAGTGCGTAATTTTCCATCTAGGGCAATGGGTTGAACCACATTGAAATTGGGTCATGGGTTGGACGAATTAGTAAGTTGATTGTTGGCCAATTGATGGTTTGGGTATATTAGGATGCCAATTGTCGTTGTATATCGGTCTCCTCCCTTGTAGATAATTAAATTAGCCGTCGGTGAGAGTTGGGACTAACATATGGTTTTCGATCCCTACAATGACACATACTATCGGTGTGGCCGACGAGAATCGAGCATCGATTAGAGCCCTCCTAATACAGATCTAAATCCTCGACCACGAGAGTGGCGTGGAGGAATATTGGGGATATTCGTCGGACGTAATGCACCTAATGTATATCGATGTATCGACAAGAGTCGACATCGATATTAGTTAGGGTAGTCCTATCATAGCATCGCGAGAGCACGAGGTAGGGATAACATAAGGGACTATCCTATCATGCATCACGAGAGTGTGGGATAGGAGAACGTCCTTTGGTTAGATTACCTCTCCCAAGTCGCAATGAACCCAGTAATCGGTTAACTCTAATCCAACATTAACCCTAGTACGATGGTGGGGATATCCTAAGCCCTAGACCTTTTATCCTTTAATATTCTCTTTATTTTCGTCTCAGCCACATATCGACCGCGTAGCTTTCTAACTTTGAAAGAAATCGGTACTCAACGAACGCCTCTCTACGGATGACCTGTGTAGCCTATGACTATGACGTGCGCTTCTGGTTTACAAATATTAAAACTAGACAAATAAGTTTTTGGCGACGTTTCCAAGGAGGCACGGTTTGATATGGAATTTGATCTTTGTGGATAGACTACGCATTCTTTTATTTTTATTTTTATTCTCTCTTTTTATCTTTTCTGTTATTGATTTTTGGTGCTTTTAACATTTTCTTTTGGTGTATCTCTTATTGTGTATGCGCAGGAGATCACAGGGTTTAGCGAATTTACATCCATTGAATCCCGAAATTGAAGCTACAGCACGTAGGAAGAACGCTGAAAGAAGAGGGAGAATAGCACTTGAAACAATGGCTGAGCAGATTCACAATCCTGATCCAGAGCCTGCTAGGTCCCTCATGGACTTTTCTATGCCCTTTAATGGGTCGACGTCGAGTATCGCAAGGCCAACTGTAGAGGCCACCAATTTCGAACTGAAACCGGCGTTGATTAGTTTTATATAGCAGGACCAATTTGCAAGGAAGCCCATGGAGAACCCTAATGAACACCTGAGATCTTTCTTGAGAAGATGGATACGCTAAAAATGAATGGTGTCACCTCTGATGCTATCAAAGCTAAGATTATTTCCATTTTCTCTTAGGGATAAAGCTACAGACTGACTTAGAAGCCACGATCCTAATACTTTTACCGCATGTTATTATTTATCATGCGCATTCTTAACAAAATTCTTTTCTACAGGGAAAACTGTCAAAATGCATAATGAAATCACAAATTTCACCCAACTTGACAGGAGTCGTTATACAAAGCTTGGGAAAGATTCAAGGATTTACAATGCAACTCCCCACACCACGATGTACCTGACTGGCTGTTAATCCAAGCTTTCTACAATGGACTATCCTGAGAGGTGAAGATGTCAATAGATGCTGTCGCTAATGGGGCAATTATGAACAAGACTCTCGTTGAAGCCAAAAAATTGTTAGAGGACATAGCCGCCAACAATGACTTGTGGAGCAATAAGAGAGGCACCTCCAAGAAGGGAGGTAAATATGAAATAGATGAAGTATATATGGTTTCAGCAAAATTTGATGCATTAGCTAAACAATTGTCTATGATTGGGCTTGATACTTCTAATCTTCCTACAGTGGCACTTTGTGAGATTTATGGTCTACATGGGCACCCGAGGAACGAATGCTCAACCATGTTGATGACACCACCTGGTATGACCATCGAGCAGGCCAATGCATTGTATGGAAACAATCCATGGCCACCCAACAATCCGTACTCAAATACGTTTAATCAAGGATGGAAGAACCATCCCAATTTCTCATATATGAGTCCGGAATTGCAAGCTCAACCGTCGTACCCACAACAACCTCAAAATTTCCCAGCACCATCCCAAGGGCCATTCCAGAATTTAATCAAAGACTCCTCTAACATGCCCTCTAGTCCCAAGTCTAATCTAGAAATCCTAATCGAAAATCACATTCTTATGCAGGGACAGAGGAACGAGTATTTCCAATCCTCTATCCAATAGCTGATAACCACCACTCAACAACTAATGACCACCACGCAACAGCTCGTCACATGCCAGAAAGCAATGAAAATCCAAATGGCCCCGATGGCAACACAGGTCTCACAGATAGCGCCTCAAAGGCAGCTACTGAGGCAAACTGAAGCAAACCCCTAAGGGCACATGAATGCTATAACTCTTAGGAGTTGGAAGCAGATGGAAGGCCCCGCCTTGCCCACCATGGAAAAGGAGAGTGCCGCTAACATGAGCCACAAGTAAATGTGGAGTCTAAAGTTGAGCATGAAGTTGAAATGGAGCGTGATGAAGCACATCCATCATCTGAACCCTTAAGGACTATTGAGAGGGAGCAAGGGGAGCCCACTGAAGAGCCTATGAGAACATACATTCCAAGGATCCCCTTTCCGTCAAGGTTGGCAAAGGCTAAATTAGACGAGAAGTACAAAAAGTTCTTTGACCTCCTGAAACAGTTAAACATCTCAATACCCTTCCTGGACGCCATATCTAAAATCCTGACCGATGTCAAGTTCTCAAAAGAAATCATTACGAAGAGAGGTAAACTGGAGGAGATCATATTCTCAGCAGAATGTAGCGCTATAATTCAAAGGAAAGTAGTCAAGATCATATTCTCAGCAGAATGTAGCGCTGTAATTCAAAGGAAGGTAGTCGAGAAGTTGGAGGACACAAGAAGTTTCTCCATCCCGTGTGCCATTGGGAATATAGAAATCAAGAGCGCACTTTGCGACATGAGGGCAAGTGTTACGTTGATACCTCTATCAATTAGTAAAAAGCTCAAGATGGGGGAGCTTCAACCGACGAACGTGTCCCTTCAATTAGCAGACAGATCAATCAAGTATCATGTGGGCGTAATAGAAGATGTGTCGGTATGAATAGGTAAGATCTTAGTCCCTTGCGACTTTGTAACAATGGATATGCCTGAGGATGCATGCATTCCCATAATAATTGGTCATCCCTTCTTGGACACCGCAGGTGTATTGATCGATGTGAAGGGAGGAAAGCTCTCCCTCAATATGGAACAAGATAAGGTGGAATTCGATCTCCGACGATCCATGAAGCAATTTATAGAGGATGACCACCAACTTCAACAAGTTGACCTCCTTAAAGAGGCGATCAAAGAGACCACATTGGAGGAGATATTTCTAGACGCTACAGAGGAACCACCTGACGACAATTTGAACCAAGAGGAACAGCTGGACGATATGACCCTGAAGAGGAAGTCAAAGGAAGCTCCTAGGGAGAAGCTTAAAGAAGAACCGCCACAACCACAACCTTATGGAGCAAAAGAAGCGAGAACCATACGAGCTAATGCTAGAGGAGAATACTAAGAAGCGTGGAGACGACTAAATCATTCTTGATCTCTCCAACCTAAAGCCACCATGAAGATATCAAAAGGGAGTCGAGCTTACTACTTAAAACGAGCGCTTCTTGGGAGGCAACCCAAGTATTTTCATATTCGGTTTAGTCTTATAATTTCAATCTTGGTTTTGCTTTAGATTAGTTTATATTTTGCTCTTAATAAAACCCCAAAAACCCAAATTGACTATAATTTCAAATGCAGGAGGGAAGCTGAAGAATCAATTCTAAACGGCCACGTAGGATACTCCACACGGCCGCAAGGAGAAGAAAAGAAGAGAAGACGATGAGGGGCTGGGGCACAATTTGGCGTGACCGCGTAACTAAGACACACGCGACCGCGTCGCTGTGAAGAAGTTGAGGTGAATTTCGAGTCCAAAAATTCCAATTCCACACAGCCGCGTCACCCAAATGACGCGACTGCATTTTCCCCTCAACTTACTATCTTTTTGACCAAAATTTTCACCCACTATCGAAACGACACGGCTGTTTGAACTCAAACGAAACGGTCGCATTGGACCTAATTTTGAAGTAATCTCGAAGTCTACATTGATGACATGCTGGTCAAATCAAAGAAGGCCGAGGATCACCTCATCGACCTTGAGGAGACCTTCCAAAAGATACGACATTACAACCTGCAGCTCAACCCGGCCAAGTACATATTCGACGTCCAGTCTGGGAAGTTCCTCGGCTTTATGATCACCAAGCGAGAAATTGACGCAAACCCTGACAAGTATCTGCCCTCATCAACATGAGCGAGCCGAGGACGATCAGAGACTTACAAAGGTTGAATGGGCGGATCGTCGCAATGGGTAGATTCCTATCAAAGTCCGCCGAAAGGTCCCTCCCATTTTTAAGGTCTTGCGAAAGGCCCTCAGTAGGAAGAAAGGTACGAGGAAGGAAGTCGAGTAGGACGACTCTTGCAGCCAAGCTTTGGCGATCTGAAAGCTTATCTGCAAAGCCACCACTGCTTGCGAAGTCGGAGGAAGGAAAGCAGCTCGGCCTCTATCTCACTGCCACCGAGGAAGTCGTCAGCTCGGTCCTAATCAAAGAAGATGGAGGCATCCAGAGGCCAGTCTACTATGCCAGCCGAGTGCTCCAGCAGGTGGAAACCTGCTACAGCCCTATAGAGAAGTTTGCCTACTGCTTAACCCTGATGGAGAGGAAGCTTCGGTCCAACTTTTAGGCATACACCATGTTGGTCTACACCAACTTGCCACTCGAGAAGACTCTAAAGAGGCTGGAGAGATCGGGTCAGATGCTGAATTGGATCGTCGAACTTAGCAAGTTCAACATCGTCTACAAGCTCAGGGCGACGATCAAGGTCCAGGTACTGGCAGACTTCGTGGCAGAATACACGATCAAAGAGCTTGCTGGATCTTCGTCGGATGCTCGGCCGGGCGCAGAACAATAGAAGCCCGTCGTCGAAGACACCCTCTAAACATCCGCCCAATCCAAAGGTGAGCTATGGATTGTCCACGTAGGTGGATCGACCACGGGCTTGGGGAGCGGAGCTGGCATTGTGATAGAGACCCTCGAAGGGAGCTTGCTGGAGTTAGTACTCCGCTTCAATTTTCAGTGACCAATAATGTGGCAGAGTACGAGGCCACCCTTAATGGGCTGAAGCTCTGCCGATCGCTTGGGGTGATGAATGTGCTGCTGATTAGCGACTCAAGGCTCATCGTCCAACAAATACAAGGTAGCTTTGAAGCTAGGGAGGACCTGAAGAAGCGTTATCAAAAGTACGCCCGAGTCGAGCTCCTGAAGTTCAGAAGAACGAAGATCCAGCATCTGCCCCGATCGAACAATCTCCGGGTCGACGCACTCTCAAATTTGGCATCTTCTTCTCCGGCCGAGATAGGGAAGGCCATCAATGTCGAGAACATACTAGCACCAAGTATTGAAGAAGACGAGCTGATGTGTGTCGGCCAGGAGCCAACGTGGAAGAGCCTGATCATAGCCTACTTGGAGATAGGGGTCTTTCCCGAAGACCGGCTAGAAGCACAGAAGATCAAAAGGCGGGCCTTGACATTCGTGATCTTCGGTGACATGCTTTATCGGAAGCATTGCACGAGATACGACGTTTTTTCGTATTTGAAATGCCTCGGGCCCACCAGAACTGAGCAGGTTGTCCGCGAGATACATGACGGTCTCTGTGGGAATCATTACGGTTGCCGCACCATAGCACACAAGGGGATCCGACAGGGTTATTACTGGCCAACCAAGTTGGACGACACGACCAAGTATGTCAAGTGGTGCGAGGAGTGCCAAAGATTCTACCAGCATACCAATGCCCCGTCGGCCGACCTGATTCCAATCATCAGCCCAGTCTCATTCAGTAAATGGGGCCTCGACATCCTCAGATCATTCCCACCTACGTCAGGAGGAAGGAAGTATCTCGTCACCGCCATTGACTATTTCACCAAATGAATCGAGGCGGATCCACTAGCACGCATCACCTGGAAGAAGATGAAGAACTTCGTCTGGAAGTCCACTATATACCGCTTTGGAGTACCCCGCTCTATAGTGACAAACAACGGGAAGCAGTTCGACTATTCGGACTTCAGAAGCTTCTGCTCGGACTGGGGCATCAACCTCCACTTTACCTTCATGATGCATCTACAAAGCAATGGTATGGCGGAAGCGACGAACAAATGCATCCTCGGACCCTTGAAGAAGAAGGTCGACAGTGCCCACGGATCTTGGCCCGATGAGCTACCCGGCATCCTTTGGTCCTACCGCACGACCTACAAAGCTTCGACTAGTAAAAGCCCCTTCATGCTCGCCTATGGAGCAGAGGCCGTCATTTCGGTGGAGGTTTGTGAGGAATCCCTTCGGCTCAGGTACTTCAACGAAGAGGCCAATTTAGAAGGCCTCGAACTTAACATCGAGCTCATCGACGAGTTAAGGGACCAGGCTCTAACAAGCCTCATCAAGCACAGCCAGAGGATGGTACGGCACTACAATTCCCGCGTAAAGAAGCGGAGCTTTAGGGTCGTTGACCTCGTCCTCAGAGATGCGACCTTCAGAGATCGCCCGCCGAGAAAAACTTGTAGCAAAGTGGGAAGGCCCCTATAAAATAACCGACATTGTAGGGCCGACGACCTACAGATTGGCGACAATGGCTGGCGAGGATTTAGCACACCCACGGAATGCCGAGCACTTCCTCAAATATTATCAATAAAATGTGGCCTAAATTATTGTGGTGTCTCAATTTGAATTTCAACTCCTTCCCAAAATCGGAACACTTCCACGTGGGCTGGCTTGATCATTGGAAGCAAGCTACCTCGCCACAAACAAAGATCCGAGGCAGGCTACGGGCCTCGCCCCTTCCCTATCAGAGATCCAGGGTAGGCTACGGGATGCTCCCCTGATAGGTCTGTAGGATCCTGCCAAAACAGAGTTAGGATCGATAAATAAAGTTGAGACTTACGCTTGCGTATGCGGCACGGTAGTCTCGGAACTTTGCCTTCGGATTCGCCACGACGGATCGAGTCTTCTCACGAACGGAGTAAGGCTACTAAATCCACAATCTAAATCTCTACTTTAGATTAAGAACTTGGATAGAGGGAGAGGAAGTATTTCGGCAGAGCTTCGCTAGAATGAAAATGCATGCAAGAATGCCATGCAAAAGTGTAAGGAAATGGCTTACCCTTGGGTCTTATTTATAGCCCCCAAGGTAGTTATTTTAGGAGTAATTGTTCCTTAGGAACAAGTTAACTAAGGTGTACCATGATACATGGCACATTATAAGCTTAAGTTGTACCATATGCATGGTACAACATAAGCTTAAGATATTACCCCTTTATTAGCCATATGTCGCATGCACTTATGCATATATAATGCGACTTTCCCATCAATCTAGAGATCCTCTCCGCAAGGGAACATATTCCCTTTGCACACGACTTCGTGTACGCGACGTTCGAGGTCCGTATTCCCTCGTACATCCCCTACAAGGGTGTACTAACGTCTTCCATATCCAACATCTCCCACTCACACTTGAGGGGATTGTAAGAGAACGTCTTTCTCTTAGTTCTTTTATCTATCATACCGAGAAATAGACCGTGCGACCGTCATGCGCGTAGAGTCTGTTGTTGTGCACTTGTTAGAGATACACAACGACCTCGAAGGTGCAAAGTTGAGTAGTTCAACGCATGCTTTACCCTAGATTATTTCTTCACATTTCTTATACTTTATATTCAACAATTGAATCCCATCTGGATTACAATTGGCTGGCCAGCTTTGAATCATTTAAAGTCCAAATGTGAATATGAAATCAATCTTCCTCTTCTTGCGAACCTTCTGATCTTGACTTGATTCGCTTTTCTAACGTGCCCCGCCGAGCCGAATTATCATAGCCCATTAGCAACACGCTAAGATAGCGATCATCTCGTCAAATCTAAAGGAACCAATTGGAGTCCTTGAGGGTAAGAGTTAAGACCCGTATGGCCTTTGAGTCTCACATAATAGCAAACACTATTGCTACTAACTCAGTGGTCGAAATGCATACGTGGTATGAACACGTACTACAACATCACTCCTTTCCCAGGGAGAGTATGTCTTAATGATGTTGTACGGATGAAAGATCAGACACCACAGTGCCTATCTTTTTGAGTCCCCTTACTACTCGTGAAATATTCACGGACTCTCATCCTGCATAAGACAGATAGGATTTAAAAAATCCTATGAGATCTCTTTCAAATATCCTTGTGATACAGATCTCAGATCTTTTGTAAGCATCCATATGATGCAGATCTTTCATTCGACTATCTTGTTTAAGTCACGACTCTAAATCATTTGTCTAATGATTTTGACTTTAAACCAGTCTCATCTCTATCTTATCCTTCTGATAAGATAAGGCGGTTGCTCATGTGAGAGAGCCAACCTTAATCTGTCCGACATACACACAATAAAATAGCTGAGACTCAAACACAAATGTATAAAATCATTTGTAAGAAACTTGTATGCAATATATAAAAGAACTTCTTTCTTTTATTAAACTTTGATCTTCTATAGACATGGGAAATATTACACGATACAGCTCAGCACCTGCGCATTCCCATAGATGATAAGTGTTTGTAGAACACATCTCTGGGGATCGCCTTAGTAAGGGGATCCGCTATCATCTCATGCGTGGATATGTATCTTATGTCTACTTCCTTCCGTTTGTCATAGTCCTTTGCAAACTTGAATCGAATATCAATGTGTTTGGTCTTACAATGAAATTTAGGATCTTTGACATAGGCAATCGAGGCTTGACTATCACTGTATATAGGAACAGTGCTCGAGTCAGAGGCATTCGTCAGCCTGTCTAAGAATTTCCTAAGCCAAACAGCTTCTTGGACCGCCATGCTGAATGCTACAAATTCGGCTTCCATGGTTGATAGGGTGATGCAGGTTTGCTTCTTGCTGCTCCAGGATATTGCACCATTCCCGAGCAAGTAAACAAAGCCTGAGGTAGATCTTCGCTCGTCGAGATCACCCGCCCAATCAGCATCGGTATAGCCTTCGAGTCTCAAGGTATTGCCTTGATAGCATAACGCATAGTCCGCAGTCCCTTTGAGGTATCTTAATATCCTCTTCACCGCTTTCCAGTGTGCCTGTCCTGGGTTGGATTGGTAACGGCTTACCATACCAACAGCATAGCAAATGTCAAGTCTGGTACACATCATGACGTACATCAGACTCCCGACAGCACTGGAGTATGGAACCTTTTCCATAGCTTTCTTTTCTTTTGGATCTTTGGGACACATTTCCAAACATAGACCCTCGCCTTTGCATATTGGAGTATCAATTGGCTTGCAGTCCTGCATATTAAACCGTTCTAAAACTTTCTTTATATATGTCTCTTGAGAGAGAGAAAGAAGTTTCTTGGAACGATTCCTTGAGATCTTAACCCCAAGGATATATGCAGCTTCACCCATGTCTTTCATCTCAAAGACGGATGAGAGCCAAGCTTTGATATCCATGATAAGACGCTTATCATTTCCGGCTATAAGTATGTCATCTACATAAAGAGACATAATTACATACTTGTTTTTAATCCTCTTAATATATACGCAGTTGTCTTCGTCGAGCATGGAGAAACCATACGACAAAACGACTTCTTGAAAGCGCATATACCACTGCCTTGAGGATTGTTTAAGACCATATATGGATTTACGAAGTTTACAAACCTTATGTTTGTTTTCTTCTTGTATGAACCCATTTGGTTGTTCCATGTAGATCTCCTCATCTAGTTCTCCGTTAAGAAAAGCAGTCTTTACATCCATCTGATGTAACTCGAGGTCCAAACAAGCCACCATTGCCAGAATTAAGCGAATGGAGGTAAAACGCACGACAGGAGAGAAAGTCTCTTCGTAGTCTATTCCTTCCTGTTGCGTGAAACCTTTCGCAACAAGGCGAGCTTTATATTTCTCGATGGAGCCATCAGCCTTATGCTTGATTTTGAGAACCCACTTGTTCCCAATGGCTCTACGTCCCTTAGGTAAATCAACCAAGTCCCAGACTTGGTTTGTTTTCATGGATTGAAGTTCTTCTTCCATTGCCGCCATCCATTTATCTTTAGCAGGGCATGTGACGGCCTGTTTGAAATTTGCAGGTTCGTCATCATCTTGTAGTAATGTCATGAATGTTTGAGGAAATTCATCCTCAAATCTCAGAGGTGTTAGCCTCGTTCGATTACTACGTCATGCTTGAGTTTGATCACTCCCACTTGGAATGACATCACTCCCACTTGGAATAATATCACTCCCACTTGGAATAGGATTGGTGTCGTTCGTATCATCCATTGGTGAAGTTTGAAACGTATTTTCTTCTTCACCAAGAATTCTCCCACTCGAACGTTCCGATCCTTTTTGATCCCAAGTCTCAAACAAGGATAAGTCTTGACTTATCTCACCCTGTCTTGGAAACTCGTTTTCCAAGAAGACAACATCCCTCGATTCGAATTCTATTAGACCCCCATTGTCCTCTTGACCGACGAAAACATATCCTTTGGAGTTTTCAGCGTATCAGATGAAGATACACTTCCTCCCACGTGGCCCAAGTTTACCATATTTGTGAGAGGATAAATGTGTGTAAGAGGCACAACCCCAAGGTTTTAGAATGCTTAAGTCTGGAGTTCTATTGTTCCATAACTCATAAGGAGTAGAACTTACCGACTTCGAGGGTACACGGTTTAAGATTAATGCTGCCGTCAATAATGCATCACCCCAAAAGGTGATGGGCAAATTTGCCTGAGACATCATTGATCGGACCATTTCCATCAATGTCCTATTTCTTCTTTCCGCAACACCGTTTTGTTGAGGAGTATAAGGCATAGTTATTTGATGAACTATGCCTTTTTCATCACAGAGTTCCTTAAAACTCGTTGATTGATATTCTCCACCCCGATCGGTTCGCAAGACCTTTATCTTGCGATCTAGTTGGTTTTTCACTAAACTCATATAGTTTTTGAAGCAAGATAAAGCTTCATGTTTGTGGGAAATCAAAAAAATATGACCGAAACGGGTGAAGTCATCAATGAATGTGATGAAATAGGACTTCCCGTGTCTTGTCTTAACATTCATTGGACCGCAAATGTCCGAATGGATAAGCTGTAATGGAACTTCGGCCCTTGTGCCAGTTCCAAACGGCTTGCGACAAGTTTTCCCTACAAGACAATGTTCGCAAGTTGACATTTCAACTTTTGAAACATTAGATAGCAAGCCACTTTTGGCAAGTCTATCCATTCTAGTTGGTCCAATATGACCAAGTCTTGCATGCCAACAAATGATCTCAGATTCAGAGTTAGAAGCATTTGTCAAATGGAAACTTTCATTAATGGAAGACGAATCATCATACATTGTGTTTAAAACAATTAATCCATTACAAACATTACCCGACCCAATTAAAGAACTATTACAAACAAGGTCAACCTTCTGTTTATAGAACCTCCATTCATAATCTAAAGACATTAACATGACCACGGATACGATATTTCTTCTAATATCTGGAGCAAAGAGGACGTCATGCAATAATAAAGTCCGGCCGTTGTCGAGAACTAGCTTGCATGTTCCGACGCCTTTGACTTCAACACGAGTGTTGTTGCCGACGTATATCCACTTTGTTCCTTGAGTTATCCTTCGATACTCTACGAAGAACCTTCTGTCATTCGCTACGTGGTCTGTGGCCCCTGAATCAATCAACCAAAAATAGTTAGATTCAGCAAGAAACATGGACTAGAAACACATATGTAACTAGCCCTACAAGTTACCTTATCACTTCCATCCGTACATGTACGGGCGAAGTGACCGTACTTGTTGCACTTAAAGCACTTGATTTTCTTCAAGTTTTTCTTCTTTGAGTGCACATTCTTTTGCCACTTTTTGTTCTTTGTCTTCTTTGAGGTTTCCGATTCTTGCTTTCGTTCGTTCACAAATCTTAAGCGTTTATTCTTCCGCTTATTTCCTCCATGTGAGGAACTAGCGGCCATGTGCACTTCTGCACTTGGTTTTGCGGCTTGAATCCGCTCTTCCTCGAGTTCGAGGTGTTTCGATACATCGCTTAAAGTTTTAATGCACTCATTATGAGTGAGGTGCATTTTCATGTTATCCCAGCTATCTGGGAGTGAACGAATGACTGCTTGGATCTGCTGTTCGTCAGACAGCGTAACACCCGTATCCTTTAATTCAGATATGAGATTCGTCATGTGGCGGAGATGCTTTTTCATAGAATGATCTCGCCGCATCTTGTACGAATCAAATTGAATATTTAAGGAGCGGAGTTTGGTAACCGAAGTTCCACCAAACTTTACTTCTAGCTCAGACCATATGTCTTTGGCTAGGTCGAATTCCCGAAATATACGCATTATGTCATTGTCCATTGCGGACAGTAACGTAATACGTGCTATTTTGTTCTTTCGAGTCCAAGTCTTATAAGCTTCCCGGTCCCTCTTGTGTTGGGCCGTATTGCCCAACTCAGGTTCTTTCATTATGTTTTGGAGTGTTTCAAGCACATCTTGCTCCTCCAAAACATATTGGATTTTAATTGACCAAAGTTTATAATTGTCGCCGTTGAGCTTTTCACCTTTGTTAAGCTCTGCGACAATGTTCTTAGAAGCGGTAGACATATTCGAATCAAAAAACTGCAAAGAAAATGAAAACCACGATCAAAATTCTATGCATAAAGTTTCGATTCTTTAAACACTTGATAAGTTCCTTGGATGCGCTGAAATGTTACTCTAGAATCGAGAATTTCACTACGTTCCCAACTACCATCTAGAAGTAACTTTCAAAGTATCCCTCTTACTTATCTCGAGTAAAAAGAAATCAGAAATGATACCCGTATGGTACCAGCAGCGGAAAAAATATTTTTGAAAAACATATCTTTCAAAATGGAATAGGTGAGAGTTTGCGCAAAGAATTTTAGCGCAACAATTGCCAAGCCACGAGACCTGTTCTACACACCCATGGGTTAGATAACCATGGCCGGATCGTGGTAGGACTTGGAATTCTAAATTGCGCTATCCCGATTTAAGGACGGGACATAACCTATTTGAAAACATCTTTTTCAAAAAATTTGAAATACATTGGCTAATCTCCGTAGAGTAGAGCACAACGTCATAAGTACATTGGCTAATCTCCGTAGAGTAGAGCACAATGACATGGCTAATCTCGCATGAAGTAGAGCATTGCGGCTAATCTTCAAGGAGTAGAGCACTACGGCTAATCTCGCATGAAGTAGAGCACTTAGGCTAATCTTCAAGGAGTAGAGCACTACGGCTAATCTCGCATGAAGTAGAGCACTACGGCTAATCTTCAAGGAGTAGAGCCTTTAGACACCCCGTATGGGCTAATCGGCATGTTCATGTGCGACCAAGGCCGTTTGCCGAATTGGTCGACCAAAACACTAAGATTGGTCGACCAAAAAAATCCCCGTATGGATTTGCACCCTCCTGGCCGGCCAGGGCTTGTGCCTTGACCGACCAGTGGCCATGATTGGCCGGCCAGGGCCTCTGCCCTGGCCGGCCAGGGGTCCTGGCCCCTCGGCCAGGGCCTCTGCCCTGGCCGAGGCCGGCCAGGGCCGGCCAGGCCCTGGCCGAGGCCAGGGCGCCGGCCCTGGCCTCTGTCAGGGCCGGCCAGGCCCTGGCAGTGGCTAGGGCGCCGGCCCTGGCCTCTGCCAGGGCCGGTCAGGCCGGCCCAGGCCTGGCCTTGGCCACGGCCACGGCCCCCTGGCCGTGGCCTTGGCCGGCCACTGCCGGCCTGGCCATGGCCGGCCACTGCCGGCCTGGCCATGGCCGGCCACTGCCGGCCTGGCCATGGCCGGCCATGGCTTGGCCATGGCCGGTCATGGCCAAGGCTATTTTGGCATTGGCCGGCCATGGCCCCTTTGGCCATGGCCGGCCACCCCCTTTGAATGGGGTTGCCGCACACCCCGTCGGAGGGGTGGCCGTGGTGGTTATTGGCCGTAGCCAACCCCCTCCGCATGGGGAGGGGGGTGCATGGACTTCATAGCCCATTTGGCCATGGTGCACATGCACCAAATTTCATCTTCCCCGATAGGAATAACCACCACCTTCTTCCTCGATGAAGCACCCGTTCGTCGATGAAGCACCCGTTCGTCGAGAAAGTGGTTATTTTCTAATGGCCGTGTGCCAAAAATGAAAAATAACATACTACGTGAACGGTCGGTTCTTCCCGTCACGGAGAGTTCCTACCATATCCGTAATGATAGGAGACCCTAACGTGAAAAGAACAACCGCTGTGTTCTCTCCGTCACGAAGCGTTCCTACCATATCTGTAATGGTAGGAGACCCATTCGTGAAAAAGACAACGACTCGTTCATAGTTTCGACGGGACGGCGGTTTGACCGGGGCGAACCCGTATGGCTCTGATACCAATGTAGGATCCTGCCAAAACAGAGTTAGGATCGATAAATAAAGTTGAGACTTACGCTTGCGTATGCGGCACGGTAGTCTCGGAACTTTGCCTTCGGATTCGCCACGACGGATCGAGTCTTCTCACGAACGGAGTAAGGCTACTAAATCCACAATCTAAATCTCTACTTTAGATTAAGAACTTGGATAGAGGGAGAGGAAGTATTTCGGCAGAGCTTCGCTAGAATGAAAATGCATGCAAGAATGCCATGCAAAAGTGTAAGGAAATGGCTTACCCTTGGGTCTTATTTATAGCCCCCAAGGTAGTTATTTTAGGAGTAATTGTTCCTTAGGAACAAGTTAACTAAGGTGTACCATGATACATGGCACATTATAAGCTTAAGTTGTACCATATGCATGGTACAACATAAGCTTAAGATATTACCCCTTTATTAGCCATATGTCGCATGCACTTATGCATATATAATGCGACTTTCCCATCAATCTAGAGATCCTCTCCGCAAGGGAACATATTCCCTTTGCACACGACTTCGTGTACGCGACGTTCGAGGTCCGTATTTCCTCGTACATCCCCTACAAGGGTGTACTAACGTCTTCCATATCCAACAAGGTCACCCAAGGGCTTGGGGCAGGCTACTGGCCTCGTCCCTTCCCTATCAGAGATCCGGGACAGGCTACGAGCTGCACCCCCAATAGGTCGTTTAAGGGCTTGGGGCAAGCGACGGGCCTCGCCCCTTCCCTATCAGAGGTCCGGGGCAGGCTATGTCCTGCGCCCCCGACAGGTCGCCCAAGGGCTTAGGGCAGGCTACAGGCCTCGCCCCTTCCTTATCAGAGATCCGAAGCAGGCTATGGGCTGCGTCCCCGATAGGTCGCCTGGGGCTCTAGGGAAGGACTCCGGACTCCACCCCCTCCCTATCGAGGCTCTGTTTCTATGCATCGCCCTAGAGGTCGGACACTACTCAGTCCAGGGATGACCAACGCTCTCTAAATGAGGGGCGTCGCTAACCTAATTGCACGAATAAATTCTCTTCAAAAAATTTCTAGAGTGTCTACTCAACATTCTACCTTTCCTCGACCCGGAGCTCGTCCACGTCGATTGATGGGGGTATACATATGAAGGGACAAAGCGTACAAACACAAACAGCAAATTTTTATAACAAACGGCAAATTTTTCATTTAATTGTCATGCTATGATTACACATCATTCTTACAAAAAGTCCTCCGGACTTAAACCAAACCAAAAAACAACGACAGGATAAGTTTGGCCCCAACACCAGCCCGATATCGGTAGCTCGCCCTCCCCGACTATGCCTCCGCCTGCCTCGCTCGTCACCGGACGGAGGGGAAGCATCCCCCATATTGTCGGAGACCGTCGACAACCAGAAAAAGTCAATCTCCAAGTTAGGGTAGTACGTCGCCATCCCCTTCTTGAATCACTCAAAGCCCGTCTCCAGGCCCTCCTCAAAGCCCTCAGCCTGGTCTCCGCCAAAGCGGGGACAAACTCTTGGAGCTTGTACCGGTTGACGGCCTCCAACTTGATCGCTTCGAGGTCAATCTTCTCCATCTCCTACACACACCTCTCGAGCTCGGTGATCCTCTTCCGGCTGGCCTCCCTTTCCCTGGCAAGGGTATTCTCAGTGGAGACCCTCTGAACTTATTCACCCTTGGCCTTCTGCTCGGACTCCTCTCTAGCTCTGTCTAGCTCGGAGATCGTCTCCTTCTGGACTGCATAATACTTCCGGAGGGTCGCCAGCTTGTCCCCCATGGCCTTCTGCTTCTCCTAGACATCCTTCTTCGCGACCTCAAGCTCGGCCACCTTCCTCGTAAGGGCACCCTCGGCCCTGCTCGCCACCATGGAGTAACATTGGAGGGACACCAACACTGTGACCATCTACACAAAAGGAGTAAGAGACGTGAGCACGCATCTTCTGAGTAAAGCGGTATCTTGAATAAGAAAAGCGATGAACCTGCATATTGAGCCAAACGACCGTATCACAGAGCCTCTCTGCGTCAACGTTCGCCAGAGACTCTCGGTCCTTGGGCAACATGCTATTCTCAGCCAGGCGGGCTGCAACCCTGGCCTTGTCGAACACCTTCTCGGGTGCCCACCAGGTAAAGTGGAGTAGAGGTCTCCCCCGCCGGAAGAGCAAGAAGCTCGGCCTTCTTTGACTTGAAAACAGCAAGCGCCGCCTCGCAGCTCGGGTGGGCCAGCTTTCCTAACCCCGATGGTGGGCATCCGTTGGGCCAACGATCAACTGCCACCACCCGGCCAGTCTGGGCCGACCCGACCGAAGAACCCGGAGGCACGACCAAGGGTGAGACCGAGCTGATAGGGGCCGCACCGGTCATGGCGACCGACGGGCCTTGGGACGATGTGGCCGTTCCAGCTGCTCCCGGGGCCGGTCAAGGTCGATGGGAGGGCCTGATGCCACCATGATTGTCTGGGAAAGAGGAGCAGAAGGCACAAGCTCCACTCTTGTCTTCATGCTCTGCTCCTTCTTCTCGGCCCTAGCGGTGCTGGCCCCCTCCTTGCCTCTCTTCTGGCCGACCTTGGCCAAGACCTTGGCCGCCTGCTCCTTGGCCATCCTTTTCATCTCCTCCCTCGAGAGACTCATGGCTGCACCTATAAAAAACGACAGATCAGGGTGAGCAAATCAGGGGTGGATCAGAAAGCTCGGATTACCTTCAAGCCAGACGTGCTTGACTATCTGCTCGTCCTTGACCAGACCCTGGAAGTCCCTGCTTTCCTTGGGGATGTCCTCCAAGATCTTGGCGTTCTCTTGGTCGGCCACCCCGAGGACCACTTCATTATTCACTAAGGGGTTCAGCATCCCCCAGTTCGACCTGAAAGCTAGGTCCTTAGGCATCAAGACAAAGACGAACCTCTCTTTCTAATATTTGATCTTGTCCGACAGATTGAGAACAAGATGTCGACCCCTCCTCGCACAAACATAATAGTACGCCCCCTTGCGCTTGGCTTCAAAGAAATACTGAAACATCGGCAATGTCAGATTTATGCCACTACCCGAGCAAAGAACGAGGAAGCCAACCATGGAGCTGATGGAGTTCGGAATTAGTCGAAAGAGGGTGAGTTCGAGGAAGTGTAGGACGAAGAGAAGAAAGGGTGGAGAGTGAACCAGAGCCCAAGGGTAAAGGTCTGGGTGTAGACCCCGACCTCATGATCTCTTGGAGAGCATACCCATTCAGAGAACTCGGGGAGGGAAACAGAATAGGGTGGCCTGATGTACTTGGAGCAGATAAGACAGATGAAGGAGGTCGGCGTGTGGGCCACTATGGCTGAGATCTTCGCCTGGACTTCCGTAGGATCTTCGTCGGCTACCGGGGTCCTGGGGGCCGACCTAGGCCCTTTTCCTTTCTTACGGTCCCTATAAGCCACCAAGACGAAGCGACGGTGAGCTCGAGGGGTGGACCACCCTCAGGGCAAGCGTGCTCCTCTAGCCAAGACTCCTCCTCCGGCTCCTTCGGTTCTACAGTGCGGCCACTCTCCAACCCATCGAACAACCGCTCAACGACAAAATCAGAAGTAGAAGAAGGGGTGATGCCATAGAAAAGGTCGAGGGGATACCTAGAAAAAGGAGATCGGTTAAAACTTCGACGGCGGTGACGGCGACTGCAGTGGCAGAAGCTCTCAAACACGGACAAGGAAAACAAAAATGCAAAGAAAATGAAGGAAAGTCTCTCTCGCGATCCCCCCATCTCTTCTTATACTGTGAAAGAGCTAATGTAAACCGTTGAAGGTGAGCCACGTGGCGTGATCCGGGCATGTCTGGCGTCTCGACTTACCCCCTAGGTCAAATTGGCCATGCGTCGCGCTCAGGACGAGCCGATGCCTCGTTCTCCCCTATCCCCGAATGTCATGATGACGAAAAGAGATTTGGCGGTCGATTCAAATTAATGCCGCCAACTAGCCATCGGCCAATGAGGATGTGACGCGTCATCCGAGCTGAGACGCATAATCCGAGCTGAGCCGGGTTTTCCTGTTCGAGCTCGAATGTCGGGGGCAATTGTTACGACCTGATGGCCGGCCCATAAAGTGAGGGCCCAAATAGTTGAAGCCCAAACAAATCGCTCACCGGCCAACAGGAACAAGAGCGAGCCCAAATGAGAAGCTCGCACACAGCCGAGCAGGAAGTTAGTTTGACAAATCGAGAGAGAGGCTCGCTCAACTCGTCAAGCGGGAAGCTCGCCAGCCAAGCGTAAAGATCGTCCAGCAACGACGAAGGTCGCTCTGTCAACCCAAACGAGAAGGTCGGCCGGAGGAAGCCTGAGACACCGAGCTCAGACGCCAAGCTCGACTCTCTCCAAGGGCGATCCTCGGCGACATGGCAGGCATAAATATCTCTAACCTAGTGACGTAGGGCCACCTATGTCTCCAATTAATGCCGAAGGTTAAAGACGAGAACTGATGGCCGCCTATCGCGTCCCCATTAATGCATAAATATCTCTGACCTAATGACGTATGGCCACCTACGCCTTCAATTAATGCTCGATTAAGGCGGTGCGAGAATATCTCTGGCATTCTCACCAACCTGTCGCATCACCATTAATGCGCCAGCTAAGCACCAGCCGAGCTACAACTAAGCAGAAGCGACCGCTGATTGGACGGCGCTCAACCGACTCTCCCCACTATAAATACCCCCCTCCAGCCATCAATAAGAGAGTTGGTTGGTAGAAATCTTAACTCTCATTTATACACAAGGTCGAATATCGTCCACATATCTGTGCCTTCCACGTGAGCTCGTCACGTTAGGTCGCTCTACACTAAGATCGGCCAGCGTGTCCAGCCTTCTTCTAAAGAGTTGCCTACTGACTATACCATCAGAGAGGCTACGGGTTGACAGCCAACATAGCCTTTCTGACGAGCTGCTCCTTGTGCAGGAAGCTCGGCCATTCTCTCAAGCTATCGGCGACCTTCGAGCGACCTTGAATCTAGCGTTTTAGCCTCTACTAAAACCCAATTAACATGTAATCATCATACCCTTGATTCCCAATATATAAATCCCATTGTTAGGCAGATCTGACCCGCAACAGAAACCTATCTATCCACATCCGAAGAAAAGTTCAGCGGAGGACAATGAACTATTGCTTAGCTGCAATACCCCCATCCATCAAGGCAGCGGGTCACTGCCAATGACCTTAACAAGAGTAGGACTCAAGCATGCAAGTTGACCTAATAACACATTAAGTTGGATGATGATCACACCCCAACTAAAAAAGAGAAGACATAGGCTTTGTCTTTCCTGCTGTTGCTCCCGTTACAGTTCTCTCAAGAATGTCAGGATGTTCCTTCTAACATAGCAAGTTACGAAGTTATGCATTCAAGTAAGCAAAGTTCGGAGTTGGAAGCGTCCTTTAAGTATTGATCATTCAAAAAAGAAATATATATTACATATTAGTACATTACATTTTGCAACTAACATAGCAAGTACCAAGTTTATTAGAACTTCAATCAATTTTGCTTGAAGAAGCAGAGGAGCTTTCGCTGGTCTACCATGAAAATCCATGTCTCACCAACCAAGCTCAGTCCATGGCACTTCAACTTCCAACCATTTATTTGCCCACCATTCCAATATCTCATTATCTCAATCCATTTTACTACTTCTACCTAAAATCATGCCGGCCCCAACTTTTGGAAGGCACGCATTGGAGAGAAGCCCAAGCTTTCGAGACGTCGAGAAGAGGAGACCTACTGATACTACTACTACTTCTACTGCCCAAGGGAATTGCCCATTGTCAAGGCACCTGCAGAGGGTGTACCCACTCAGCATCCACAGGAGCCCCTCAATCCTTACTCTCTCTTCTCTCTCTCTGTCTCAGACTTCCCATGACTCTTCCTTCAACAGCTCGATTTCGAGCTTTCGCGGTATGCTTGGCTCCTGGGCAAGGAGGCCGGAGTCTGCGGTAGCCCGTGCTGGGATCAATGGGAGAGGGGAATACGCAGGGTTTGAGTCATTGGGTGATTTAGGTGGTGATGATGATACTGGCAAAGATATCGATGAGCAGAGGCGTGTAGGAGAGGGTGGGAGCTTAAAGAGATGCAATTGGATCACAACATCCAGTGGTAGGTTAAAAAGACAATGAAACAAGTATTAGATGAGAAAAATTGAACAACATTTCGAGTTATAACAGCAACCTTATCTATGCAGACGAAGTTTATGTTGCCTTCCATGATGAGTGCTGGGGTGTTCCAGTGTTCAATGATAGCCGACTCTTTGAGCTGCTTGCGCTGTCTGGCATGCTCATCGATCACAACTGGACCGAGATCTTGAAGAGGAGAGAGAAATACAGGTTCCCGATGCACATACATTAGGCTTGCGAATCCTGTTTAGATGCAATGCAAACTAAATTTATTAGCTAAATTTTGATTGGTGTAGGGAGGTGTTTGCAGAGTTTGATCATAACGTCGTTGCCAAGATGGATGAGAACGACATAACGGAGATAAGTTCGAACAAGGAGCTGGTTTTAGCTGAGAGCAGGGTCAGATGCATCATTGAGAATGCAAAGTGCATACAAAAGGCAAGTGGTCAAATTTAATTAATTTATAAAGTGAACTGGTAAAAGTTGTTCCCTCTGTAAATGTTGACCTCTATTTGATCTTTTTAACCTACGTAGTTCTTTTTTTTTTGAATCTCTAACGCCCAAATACAAAACTAAACTTCAAAGTTTTTCTCATATATACCCAGGATACGTATAGAATGGGAGTATATTTGGGTACTTGTGGTTCTGGGAGCATTGATGCAATACAAAACTATCCTTAGATTTGATGCTCAGCAATCAATTCGAAAGGGTAGCAGGCAACAACAGAGAGGAGGAATCCATGGGAAAGGTGGTTTTGGGTTTTGGATCCGATCATCAAAAAAATTGCCGGGATGGGGTTTTTGCCACTTGCTAAGAGAAAATTTTCTAAGGATATAAAGCATAGAAATTCGATTTTTATTTTACTTATGCAAGTTCAAACAAGAACAAACATGAAAGCTAGAAGCTCTAACGTCATGTATTGGAGTCTATTAGGCATATTCAACATACCATGGTGCAGATTAAGAAACAAGTTCAACATGCAGATATAGGAATCTACCAACCCTAGAATGGATCTAACATTTTAACTCCGTGGCGCTACAATCAATGCAGGTTGCTAAAGAATTTGGATCCTTCAGTGCCTACGTTTGGGGTCATGTTAACCACAGGCCGACGATCAACAAGCACACGTATCCGAGGAGCATACCTCTGCGGACTCCGAAAGCCGAGGCCATCAGCAAGGATATGGTGAGGCGAGGGTTCCGGCTGGTGGGCCCGGTGATCGTCTACTCGTTCATGCAGGCTGCCGGCATGGCCGTCGATCACCTCACCTGCTGCTTCAGGTTCCGGCAGTGCGTGAGGCTTGCTCAGCGATCCTGGGGCATGGCTAATATGGCACTCTAGCCTTCAGCTTCTATGTATGAGTGTGTTATTTTATGACATAACTGCCTTCGGATTTATTAAGGTTACTACATCTATCTCATTGAAGGTTAAGAATTGGGCCAAGCCCAACTCGGCTAGAATAGTTTTGAGCTTTGGTTTTTAATCTGATTTATAAATAGATTAGGTATGCGCTTAGTGGGGTAGGCTCGCTGGACCTACATATGCTCATACGTATTAGATTCTTAACCTTGAAAGATTTGTGTAAAAAATATATTTACAGTGCATGTTCGTGGTATATTTATATGTTTTTAATAATACATACATCATATAGCTAGAATGAACATTGTAGTTTAACATATCTATTACGATCAAAATTGTCAAATAATTATCATCTTACTTCATATTTTTGTAAAAATAAAATAAAAATTGAATTTGATGAAATGGTAAGCAATTTTACATTTCGGTATAGTGTATAATCGATTGCTAATGCATAAATATTAAATATTTACTTTTTAAAATTAATTCTTCAATTAATTAATTTTAAAATTTATGAATAATGTTAAATTTTAGTTACCTTTTCTTTAAAAATTCTGGGTCGATTGAGGCACAAGTCTGTTAGGACCGTCGATAATACTAAATTGTAGAAACGGATAGTATTATCAACAACTCGGAGAAGATCCTTGTGATCCTAATCCAATCCTCTACTCCATGTAGAGATTTTCCACTACCGCTCCTGCAAAATCCGAAAGAGACTTCCATGACAACTAACACTTGCCGACTTAATTTCCTTACTCTCACAGCCCAAGAGTAATGCCATCTATCACAATGAGAGACTTATACAAATCTCAAGTGATCACAAATATAATCATATAGCCTCAATGATGTGAATGTGGATAGAGAGATTAGGATTGAGATTCCAAGTGTTCTAAAACCAATAATTGAGTAAAAACAATGAATCTTTGAAGAGAGATACTCAAGGTAAAGAATAGTATGAACCTTTTCTCTCTTCTAGAATTCTTGCGAAGAATGAGAGTTTCAGAAGTTTTTGGGACACAAATAGGAATTGTTGTGATTTTTGTGTGAAATTCTAGGGATAACACACACACACACACACACAGCCTAAAAAGAACTGACAATAACGTAAAAAGAGTCTTGTAAATTGGCCAAAAGGTGGGTTCAAATGGCTAGAAACTGTCTTGAAAAACTGCAAGCTGGGCTGATCTAGTCGACCAAGAAAAAGTGCTAGTCGATTTAGGACCGAAAATCTAAAGTCACGCAGATGCTTTAGTCGACCAGTAAAAAGTGTTAGTCGACCAGGACCGAAAGTCAGAAGTTATGCAAAGGAGCTAGTCGACCAGTAAAAAGTATTGGTCGACCAGAAAAGGTCAAGACTAAGAATTTTGAGGAAAATCCGAAGTTTCTAAGATGACATCATACGGTTTTACATCATCATATAAAAATACAAGAAAATACAACTAATGAATACAATAAAATACAACTTTTAAGCTTGGTCTTCATGATCATCGTTGCAAGATCTTTGTCTTGAGATGAAGCCTTCATTTGTAGTGATATGCTTGATTTGTAAACTCTGCAAAACAAATGTTAACACATAAAATAATGTGTGCTCATCAACTAAATCTAATATTGGATTCTACCTATAACTAATAGTCTCCTCCTTTTTGATGAAGACAAACACATATGTAAAATAAATATTTAAAACGAAATTTCAACATTGCCGCCACGCAAAAAGCATATTAGTAACACATATAAAATATAATGTTCCTTACATTTCTCCCACTTCGTCATTGTCAAAACGGACATTGGCTTCAATGACCTTCTTTTCTTTTGGATACCTAAATAAATTAAACAATTAAGCAATGGTATTATCTACAATATATGGTTCGAGGGATTAGTCCTTAGTAAACCAAACCCATGTAGAATTTGGTTTTCCTACATAAACATGTGAATAAACAATATTATTCATATATGAAGCAACATATATGAGCATGGATGAGCATGGATGGACGCATCATATGTATGTTCTTCATATTACATGGACGAGGATTTCAGCCTGTATAATATCCTATAGTCTGACCATATTACAGGTGGGACTCTTAGCCCCTGAAGACAGTGACCACGAGCACAGTTGTTGTCCCTGGTTCGGTATCATCATTATGTGGTCTACTCCTTGACATGAGTGTTGTCGGGACCATTCTGGCTATGTCAGTGATGAATTCTGCAATTTTAATGCCTTCATCGTCACTATGTCGTTGCAAAGCCTATGGTATTATTGAGTCATTGGGCCAGCATTCAAGAGGGCTCGTTCGGCGAACGACTAAGGCCCACGAAGCCCACGAAGAAGGCCTAATGCTGACTCGGTCGAAGCCCATGTGCCATCGGACCGTTGCACTCCCACCAATAGAACATGGGATTGAAGGCGGGCTGATAAATAGCGGGAGCATAGGCGACGGTTACCCTTATTAAGGGGGTAAGATCATGGTGCCATAATTGGTGACCGTTAGCATCCCCGGAGATCTATAAATACTGGGGGCAGACAGAAGGGGAGATACGAGATCTGATACTCTGACATCATACTCACAAACTTATATTTCTTCCATTAAAGAGCTTACGACGTTAGACCTGAGACGAACCTCCGTGTGTCGATATCAGCTACTACAAGCTCCCTCCCTCTCTTAAGTTCTATTCTAACTTAAGCATCGGAGGGGATGTGGGTCTGGACCCAGATCCGACCCCCTTGACGCTTTCTTGTGGTGCATATCATCGATTCTTGATCCAGTGAGAAGGTCGTATTCGAGTATCTCAACCTCGAATGACCGAAGCCTGACTTGATCGAGGGTCGAATGAGCATCACAAGAATACCATCATCAAGCAACGACCCAGGTTCTACCAACCTAAGGTCCCACCCCATCGGTTGACGAGGTTTTAGCTCAGCAAGGAAGGAACCACGTCAGCATCTTGATTGTTTTGGTCATTTTTGGCCTTAACAATTTGGCGCCATCTGTGGAAAACATTCATCGGTTCGACATTCCAAAGTAATCAATAAGCTATGTTGGCTGGACCCAACAACATCGGACCGAACCCAGGTCCAAACGAGAACCAGAACGCCAACAGCGTCCAAGTGGAGGATGCCTCAAATTCTACATCCACGAAAAAAGGACCCAGAAGAACCACTAAGGTACCCAAAGTGTCCCCAGAGCAATTTGACCGATTTACAGGGCGGGTCGACAAGAGTATCAGCATACTGGCAACTCTCGTGCGTCAAAGCATGGGAGGTCCGCCACTTGCAAATAAGCAGCTGCCACCTCCGAATCTGACCCAGACAACGACAAGAAATGCTGCCCTTCTTAGGGATCCGAGGGATCCAAGAGTGGATCGCCAAGAGAATGCTCCACTCAATACAACTCCTACATCTCAACATCATGGCGAGATGGGAAATGATAACTGCACCTCCGGTTCCCAGGGAACACCAAATCCCTCCTACTATAGACGCGCGACTCGCAACATCCTAGACAATGTAATAAATGGAGTCGTTCCAGACTACCCTCTCGATTTTGCAGGTGGAAATGGGAGGAGAGAGGCGGAGGAAATCCCTAACCATTCCTCAGGAGCTACTTACCTGCAAGGCAGGGATGGACGATCCCTACTTATTCAATCCATGTGTCGGCGGACCCCGTTGAAGAAGAACATCACATTTGCTCCTCACCTCCCAAAGTTCAAGCTCCCCATCGTACTGACATATGATGGCAAAGGCGACCCGTGGGCATACATCTGCAAATACTTAAACACGGCATACCTCTGCTGTCACGCCCCGCTTCCCATTATACTTGAGAGCGAGGACGCGAGCGGGTCCACATGAGTTGGAGCGGTGAAGCTCGAACCCAATATGCGTCTGTGAATAAAACCATGCGCAGGAACTTGCATTGCATTCAAAAACAACAGTGAACTATAAATTTAAGCCGACATCCAGAATTGAAGAACACAAAATAACTATGGCCCCAAACATGGCCAACAACAACAAAAATCTACAAAATTGGGTATACACCCTACAAATATGACATAGAAGGAAACTTAAGCAGTAGCAAGAGAAACTCAGCGACTAGTCCGCATCGGGAGAACTCCAGGATCAGCGAGTGTGTCTTCTCAATCAGTTCGTCCTCCATCTAACCTGTCAAGTGACCTGATATACATTCAAACAACATAGAATGTATGTGAGCAAGGGTCCTGCAAGACATGGTTAGAAGAGAACTCTTGGCAAGATATATAAAAGATTATATATGGTACTTTAAAGCAGTTATGAGAGTTTACACTAGCATGCAGTTTTATTATTAAAATGAAATGTGGCAGTTCAATAAGATAACAGCAGTTTTAAAAGTTAACATCTCTTTCAGGTTATTTAATTGTGTGTGCAAGTCCGTGACTAAGGCCCCATCGTTAGACGGCTAGTAAGTGAATCCACCTTCAAGTGCCCCCGAAGGCGACCCGTTTACTACCGGCTAGTGCCCGGGAACCCAACCCCACCCACGTGTACTTCCTGGACCACGAGCCAGGATGCTAAACCGTCATATACTGGAACACGAGCCAGACTAGTCACATGTGACCCTACTGGAACACGAGCCAGACTAGTCACATGTGACCGACGAGAATAGCCAACTATGAGCCAACGGCATGTATGTCCACGAGCCAACGGCATGCAATACTATGAGCCAACGGCATGTATTTCTATGAGTTGCCAAACCGGCTATCATGTTAATTCAATTCATTCATTTCGCTGTCTGTTCAGTCCATGTTGTAGCAAGGATGTTCATTTTCCTAACGGTGTCCACACACACGCACATGAGTACGAGTTTAGCATTTCATTATGGGTTTTATTATCAGAGTGTCTCATGGCAATCTTATGTACTTATAATACAGTTTAAGTCTACGAGAATAACATTTTGAATGAATGTAATAAACTGCACGCTTGCCTGTTTCCGGTGTTTTTGGTGTCGACGGGTCCGTACAAAAGGCGCGGACGCTCTCTGCGTCATACGGTTCCGATATCAGATTAAATGCAAAGGTAACTTATTTAATCAATTAACTCATTAATTCAATCAAGAGGGTCACTGTTTTTATTTGAGTTACTGTTCAGGGTTACTTTGCACATATGATACACTGCACTTATCTCATTAGAATTTACTATAGTTTAGATAAGAATAATAGCCCATACTAATCTTATGTTCTGTTATATTACCCCAGCTATGCTAACTAACATAATGTTAAAACTAATATAGTACTAATTTATGCACGGTCATGGTGATAGAAAAATACAGTCTTTTTTTACAAAGCTATTCAGAAACTAACTAACACATATATTCATAACCCTAGCTAATATGACAACTGCAAGTTAATCTGATTATTAGAAGCACAGTTTAAAAAAAAATAAAAACTCCTAACTATCAATGTTACGGGTTGTTACAAAAGTTAAACCTAATATTAAACCCTAACAATAAGACTAATATGATGATAAACACCGCTTATTTTTTTTGTAGACTAACTCTAACTAGAACCAGCCCCTACATCAGAACTAACAGCTAATTTGATATAACTGACATGGCATATAAAACACAGTTTACGTAACAACTAATCACTAACCCTAATGTATAAAACCTTAACAATACTAACCCCTAAAGATTGATGATAATAAAACCCTAACTAGTACAGCAGCTGCACTAACCTCTAAGAGCTCTTCTCCTTGTTTTTAGTTGCAGGTGAAGAGAGGAGAGGACGGACGCCGGCGGTAGGCCTGCGGGTTGGTCAGAAAAGGAGAGACGCCGGCGTTGCTGGGCTTGCGGCAAGGAAGGAGGGAGCGACGGTGTTCTGCAGAGCGGCGCGGGGAGGCTCGGTCGTCGGTGTTGTCGGGGCATCCTTGGGACACTGAGGACGCGGCGTCGGACGGTGACAGGAGCAGGACTGGGTCGATGTTGCCGGAGGAAAACGGAGATCGGACGCGGAAGATTGGAGGGGAGTAATGGTGAGGGCGTGCTGCGGGTAGGCGGGGAAGCTGGTCGGAGAGGTGGCCGGTGAAGGGAGAGGAGGCGGTCTTGAGGGTGTTCTGGTGGGCGGCTAGGTGAGCGGCATGAGGGAGGAGCAGGGCGAGGCTATAGGTGGTTTCGTGGGGGCGGCTGCCGCGTTGGGCGAGGGGGAGAGAGGAGGGACGTGCGGCGTCTGCGTAGAGAAGAAGGAGGGGGCGACGACGTTTGCGTGCGTGGAGGGGATGGTGGCCATGGGCTGCTGTGATGCGTGGAGGAGATGAGTAGAGAGGGTAGGGGGCGGCTGTGTTAGGGCTAGTGAGAAGCAAAAAGAAACCAAGGTTTATTAGTAGGAGTAGTAGGGTGAAGGGTGATGTGTTTACCCTAGAGTTTCTTATAGGCTAGCCTTAGGTGTGTGGGGTTGAACGTACAGCATGTGAGAAGTGGTTTAGGGTCTTAGGTTAGTTTTCTATTGTTTTCCTTTGTGTGTTATTTTTGTGTGCGTGAGTGTCTGGTGTAGGGTTCGGCCTAGGGTCCAAAAATGGGCTAGAGTTATATTAGGAAATAGGATTTGAAATTCTATTTAATAGGATTGATAATCAATAGGTTTAATTAGGGAATTAGGACTATTCGATAAGTTTAAATTGGGTCTAATAAGGAAAGCTTTTCAAACATTTTAAAAAAAGTTTAAATTCGAATTTGAATTTTGAATTTGGGAATTTAAAACTAATTTTAAGAAAAGACATTTTAAAATAATTATTCGAAAGGATAATAATAATAACAATAATAAGTATGAAAAATAGAAGTGGATACGGGTAAGGGGACAGAAATGTCGAACTACGGATACGAAAGAAAATACACGAGACAAATACAGATATAACGTATCGATGAAAACTGGTCGTTACATCCTACCCACCTTAAAACGATTCTGTCCTCGGAATCTTATCGGCTAAGGCACCGGGAAACATAAGGGTAATGCTCGCATTTCCTCATCTAATGTATACACACCATAAATAACCATCATGACGTATCCAAATGGTATTTCTAATACTAATATTAACACCAATAGTATTACCACTGATGATTCTAATCAACGTCTATGCTAATAGTAGTAACAATACACGTACACACATTACTAATTACATCTTAACATAACACGTTTAATATAATACCATCCTACAATCCAAACCAATATTATACTCGGGCAAATAGTAACACTTTACTACCCAACCACATCAATTTACTAGTTGTAAGTGTGCCATCACTTAGCACACTCACATTATTACTAATACACGATGTATTACCATACATTTTATTCCCTCACAATCTACCATGATATAGTACCACATGTCACATAAACGTACCACTAATACATAAATACAATCATTCTTAGTCAATTAACACTACAATCGTACAATCACTTGTACATACTGCATAATACCATATACACATTATAATACATATCACTACACGTATATACATGCACGTGATACCTTACACCATACACAGATTTATATAAGCCTTATTCATAGCACTAGGGTCATCGTAATCTACCCACCTTAAGATCAAGTCCGTCCTCAGACTTCCTTAAATGGGCCGACAAGGGGTGAGCGTACTTAGACACTAAGGTCATTCTATCCCAGTCATACATACATTAGAATGAAATAATATACATCCATATGCCTATACTTACTCATATATCACACACTTTCAAATACCTATACCTACGATCATTTTACATACATATACATACTTACACTACTACACTCCTATCTCGTATCTATATAGGACATATACATACAAACACCGGTATACACAACCTTGGTAATTGACATAGGGCTAGTATACTATTACATACATCCATGTATACATAGTCACAAACATACGACTATGCATACCTCCTGGTATACACATGCTTATACATCATCTCGTAGGGGTAATACGATATTTTAATCCTAATATACATAAAACACACTTATTCATACAATATATATATATATACCTATAACTAACCACCTACATATATACACACGAGCACGTGCCAGACATACTAACATATAGATCACATAATAAATTTGCACACACAACTATACGTACACCTATTATCATACGCCTAACTTGCATATCACTGTACTAGCATACAATTATAACCATTAACAAGTATGACTAAGGTATATATACTCCTAGTAACTAGCCAATACTAAATCTAATACGCTCAGATATTCCTTTAGTGAAATAGCTAATCACTCGCCTAAGTATAAATATAACACTTACTATTCTATACTCGACTATATACATATATGTCACATATTACCGTACATGCACATACAACACAATAGATAATCATACTATATTAATATACTAAGGGTAAGCACACTCATACATGGGTGGTATATAGAGATTCGCACACACGGGTCTACACCCACTATCTATATACATACACAACAACAACACCACAATCAATGCTAATGGTCCTACTATACTTATACTAAAGCTGACATAAGCAATGATAAGCACTAATGTGATAACTAAGCAATAGTGTAAGATTCAGAGCTGAATGACGCAACGAAATAATGTTGTAATGGACGGTTCCGGATGTGACATGGATAAGAGGTTAGTTTGGTTGGGTGACATAAAATATTTGTGAATAATTAAATAATTAAGAAGATAAGGATATGTGTAAAAATAATAACATCTTTATAACTTACGTAAAATAACGAGCATACAGTATAAGTTAAAACGTAAAATAAGATTAATCAAATTATAGGTGAAGAGTAATATGGGCATAGAGATGTAGTGCTTGTTTTGCAAATGGAATTAGGTTTGTAAAAAAAATTTGTTTATTATTAAGAAAGATATGAATACAATGAGTATAAGACTGACACACTAGATATTGAAGTTCTTTTTAACCTAGGAAAGTATTTTAAAAGTGTGTATGAATGACTGTTTTGGAATATGCTAGTAAGAAAAGGAGATGATATTTTGAACTAGCGAAATAGTAATAAGGTTTTAAAAAGAAGTTCATTACATGAGGAAAATGGAGTAGCTATACGAGGTTATGTGAAATAGAAGTATGAAAGATATATGTTAGAAAATCGCTATAAGATAGTAACTAAAGATCGCGTCAGAAGGGTTTCATAATCAAGACCAGGTTTAAGTCGACTGAAGTGTAGAAAATCTAAGTAAAAAGTTTTCGAAATGATTTTAAACTTAGCGAATGATTCAATAAAAGAAATATCGAAAATACTTTTTAAAAGACCCTGGATCTGCAATGGGGAGGTTCAAGGTTAAAGATGGCGGACCTGAAGAGTTTATGTAAATCGAGGACGAGGAATAGGTTCGACGATCGAAACGTAAGTACGACTAAGAAGTAACTCCGTGAATACGCTACGATGGCTTTCTACGATCATTAACATGGGAGTGTAATGATTAGGAAATAGTAAAATCAGGGGAAAAATAATCATTGGGTCGACTAAGGTTTAGCACTAAGGTTCTTCAACGAACTAGACTGCGATAGGGGAGCCGAGGTAAGGGTTCGTTGAGGATCGAGATCGAGATCTTATTGATCTGGAATATCTTACGCTTCGAAGTCTACTCATTGCGGGTGTCTCAGGTTTGACTTGCACGGATGCGACGATCGCTACGTTCGGTTGGGTCCTAGATTCGATGAATCAAGCGAACGACTAACGAAACTCAAAAATCTAATATTATCAGAGCTGTATGACCAATCGCTAGGGTGACTCCCAAGATGATAATACTAAGTCGTGGCAAGGGTGTCTAACTAACGAGCACGAGCGTCTAACTAACTCTTCCTATTATCCTGGTATTGGGTTTCCTATCATGTGAGACAAGGTATTCGAGTAATTTTGCGTACGAACTAACTCTGGATGTTTTGGCTAATGATAGGATTTCTACTGTTCTGAAGTTTGCAAATGTACGACCTGCATGGGCCACCACTAAAACCTGTCACGCTCCGCTTCCCATTATACTTAGAAGCGAGGACGCGAGCGGGTCCGCATGGGTTGGAGCGGTGAAGCTCAAACCCAATAAGCATCTGTGAATAAAACCATGCGCAGGAACTTGCATTGCATTCAAAAACAACATAGAACTATAAATTTAAGCCGACATCCAGAATTGAAGTACACAAAATAACTAGGGCCCCAAACATGGCCAACAACAACAAAAATCTACAAAATTAGGTATACACCCTACAAATATGACATAGAAGGAAACTTAAGCAGCAGCAAGCGAAACTCAGTGACTAGTCCGCATCGGGAGAACTCCAGGATCAGCGAGTCAGTCTTCTTAATCAGTTCGTCCTCCATCTAACCTGTCAAGTGACCTGACATACATTCAAACAACATAGAATGTATGTCAGCAAGGGTCCTGCAAGACATGGTTAGAAGAGAACCCTTGGCAAGATATATTAAAGATTATATATGGCAGTTTAAAGCAGTTATAATAGTTTACACTAGCATGCAGTTTTATTATTAAAATGAAATGTGGCAATTCAATAAGGTAACATAAGTTTTAAAAGTTATCATCTCTTTCAAGTTATTTAACTGTATGTGCAAGTCCGTGACTAAGGCCCCGTCGCTAGACGGCTAGTAAGTGAATCCACCTTCAAGTGCCCCCGAAGGCGACCCGTTTACTATCGGATAGTGCCCGGGAACCAAACCCCACCCACGTGTGCTTCCTGGACCACGAGCCAGGATGCTAAACCGTCATATACTGGAACACGAGCCAGACTAGTCACATATGACCCTACTGGAACACGAGCCAGACTAGTCACATGTGACCGACGAGAATAGCCAACTATGAGCCAACGGCATGTATGTCCACGAGCCAACGACATGCAATACTATGAGACAACGGCATGTATTTCTATGAGTTGTCAAACCGGCTATCATGTTAATTCAAGTCATTCATTTCGCTGTCTGTTCAGTCCATGTTGTAGCAAGGATGTTCATTTTCCTAACGGTGTCCACACACACGCACATGAGTACGAGTTTAGCATTTCATTATGGGTTTTATTATCAGAGTGTCTCATGGCAATCTTATGTACTTATAATACAGTTTAAGTCTACGAGAATAACATTTTGAATGAATGTAATAAACTGCACGCTTGCCTGTTTCCGGTGTTTTTGGTGTCGACGGGTCCGTACAAAAGGCGCGGACGCTCTCTGCGTCATACGGTTCCGATATCAGATTAAATGCAAAGGTAACTTATTTAATCAATTAACTCATTAATTCAATCAAGAGGGTCACTGTTTTTATTTGAGTTACTGTTCAGGGTTACTTTGCACATATGATACACTGCACTTATCTCATTAGAATTTACTATAGTTTAGATAAGAATAACATCCCATACTAATCTTATGTTCTGTTATATTACGCTAGCTATGCTAACTAACATAATGTTAAAACTAATATAGTACTAATTTACGCACTGTTATGGTGATAGAAAAATACAATCTTCTTTACAAAGCTATTCACCAACTAAATAACACATA
Organism: Scilla litardierei; assembly: GCA_030789695.1. Taxonomy (NCBI): domain Eukaryota; kingdom Viridiplantae; phylum Streptophyta; class Magnoliopsida; order Asparagales; family Asparagaceae; genus Scilla; species Scilla litardierei. The sequence goes on from CM061136.1 coordinate 156,502,344, forward strand.
TATTCATAACCCTAACTAATATGACAACTGCAAGTTAATCTAATTATTAGAAGCACAGTTTAAAAAATAAAAACTCCTAACTATCAATGTTACGGGTTGCTACAAAAGTTAATCCCAATATTAAACCCTAACAATAAGACTAATATGATGATAAACACAGCTTATTTTTTTGTAGACTAACTCTAACTGGAACCAGCCCCTACATCAGAACTAACAGCTAATTTGATATAACCGACATGGCATATAAAACACAGTTTACGTAACAACTAATCACTAACCCTAATGTATAAAACCTTAACAATACTAACCCCTAAAGATTGATGATAATAAAACCCTAACTAGTACAGCATCTGCACTAACCTCTAAGAGCTCTTCTCCTTGTTTTTAGTTGCAGGTGAAGAGAGGAGAGGACGGACGCCGGCGGTAGGCCTGTGGGTTGGTCTGATAAGGAGAGACGTCGGTGTTGCTGGGCTTGCGACAAGGAAGGAGGGGGCATCGGTGTTCTGCAGGGCGGCACTGGAAGGCTCGGTCGTCGATGTTGTCGGGGCAGCCTTGGGACACTGAGGACGCGGCGTCGGACGGTGACAGGATTGGGGCTGGGTCGCTGTCGCCGGAGGAAAAAGGAGGTCGGACGCGGAAGATCGGAGGGGAGTAATGGTGCGGGCATGTTGCGGGTAGGCGGGGAAGCTGGTCGGAGAGGTGGCCGGTGAAGGGAGAGGAGGCGGGCTTGAGGGTGTTCAGGTGGGCGGCTAGGTGAGCGGCGTGAGGGAGGAGCAGGGCGAGGCTACAGGTGGTTTCGTGGGGGCGGCTGCCGCGTTGGGCAAGGGGGAGAGAGGAGGGCCGTGCGGCGTCTGCGTGGAGAAGAAGGAGGGGGTGACGGTGTTTGCGTGCATGGAGGGGGTGGTGGTCGCGGGCTGCTGTGATGCGTGGAGGAGATGAGTAGAGAGGGTACGGAGCGGCTGTGTTAGGGCTAGTGAGAAGCAAAAAGAAACCAGGGTTTATTATTAGGAGTAGTAGGGTGAAGGGTGATGTGTTTACCCTAGAGTTTCTTATAGGCTAGCCTTAGGTGTGTGGGGTTGAACGTATAGCATGTGAGTAGTGGTTTAGGGTCTTAGGTTAGTTTTCTATTGTTTTCCTTTGTGTGTTATTTTCGTGTGCGTGAGTGTCTGGTGTAGGGTTCGGCCTAGGGTCCAAAAAACGGGCTAGAGTTATATTAGGAAATAGGATTTGAAATTCTATTTAATAGGATTGATAATCAATAGGTTTAATTTGGGGAATTAGGGCTATTCAATAGGTTTAAATTGGGTCTAATAAGGAAAGCTTTTCAAACATTTAAAAAAATTAAATTTGAATTTGAATTTTGAATTTGGGAATTTAAAACTAATTTTAAGAAAAGATATTTTAAAATAATTATTAGAAAGGATAATAATAATAACAATAATAAGTATGAAAAATAGAAGTGGATATGGGTACGAGGACAGAAACGTCGAACTACAGATACAAAAGAAAATACACGAGACAAATAAAGATATAACGTATCAATGAAAACTGGTCGTTACATCTGCCGAGCCTTCCACACTACTATAATCAAGATAGCAGAGGGCTGGTACAATGGGTTACCCGACGACTGTGCCGGGTCATTCAACGAATTGTCCAATTTGTTTTGCAGGCAATTTGTCGCAGGTTGACGACCCAAGAGAAAATCCTCCCGCCTCTTTACATTCAAACAGATGGATAAAGAGCCAATCCGAGCCCTCGTCCAGAGGTTCAACGACGAAAGGCTCGAGGTAGAGGATATGTCGAATGTCACTATCATTGCGGCCTTCATTCAAGCAGTGCTAGACAAGCACTTGCGGAGAGCCCTCCACCAGTTTCCACCCAACAACCTCGTGGAGTTATTCAATATAACTGATCGGTTCACCATCTCTGAAGAAGCAGAGGAACCAACTGAAACGACTGAGAAAGGCACTTCTACCCGCCATGGGTACATGAGGCGAGAAAAGCCATCCTAGGAAACCACTCGACAAGAATCTCGGGACAATAGACAGAGGGAAAGAAGCCCTCGAAGCAAGGAGCGCCCAGCTTATGCAAGACCAAGCGCACCCAAGACGGAGGTTCTAGCTTATGCCTACTGAGAAGAACTAGTCCAGGAATCCACCAAGAAGGGCAAATATGAGAAAGGGATGACCTCAAGTTCTGCAAGTACCAAAATGACTATGGGCATGATACCAATGATTGCTGGACACTCAAGAAAGAGATCGATGTACTAGTCAAGCGTGGGTATCCCAAGAACCCTGCCAGTGACCCACCAAGCAAAGAAGGGATCTCGAAGCAAAAGGACAAGATGACAGGGTCGCCTAAAGTGGTCGATTAGCAAATCTCTGAGCTCAGGGTCAAATAAAGGCGTGAAAAGGGGCGATCTCCGGCAAGAATCAGATATGCATGTACGCACTTTTTCTTTCTTTGTTAAAACGTATTTTCGTCGAATAAAATTTTGCTTCCTTTTCAAAAACAATTTTCTTCGATTGAGCATTTACGAATTTTGTGAGAATTACCCCCATCGAACTCATCGCTACAAGGATCCAATCCTTGGGAAGTTCCTAATGGGCCATATTCATTAAAACAATTATATTAATGAAAACTTACTTAAAACAGGCGTCAGCCATAAGTCGAAGGGACCACCCCCTCGCAACAGAATGACCCTATCATGTCATCAGCCGTAAGTCGAAGGGGCCACCCATTCGCTCTTGCGTCGTCAGCCGTAAGTCGAAGGGGCCACTCCTTCGCCATTGAACGACCCTCTCGCATTGTCAGGCGTAAGACGAAGGGGCCACCCCTTCGCCACTGAACGACCATCTCGCGTCCTCAGCCGAAAGTCGAAGGGGCCACCCCTTCGCCACTGAACGACCCTCTCGCGTCCTCAGTCGTAAGTCGAAGGGGCCACCACTTCGCCACTGAGCGACCCTCTCGCGTCGTCATCCGTAAGTCGAAGGGGCCACCCCTTCGCCACTGAGCTACCCTCTCGCCTCATCAGTCGTAAGTCGAAGGGGCCACCCCTTCACCACTGAGTGACCCTCTCTCCTCGTCAGCCGTAAGTCGAAGGGGCCACCCCTTCGCCACTAAACGACCATATCACATCATCAGCCGTAAGTCGAAGGGGCCGCCCCTTCGCTACTGAACGACCCTATCGCATCGTCAGCTGTAAGTCGAAGGGGCCACCCCTTCGCTACTGAATGACCATCTCATGTCGTGAGCCGTAAGTCAAAGGGGCCACCCCTTTCCCACTGAACAACCCTCTCGTGTCATCAGCCGTAAGTCGAAGGGGCCACCACTTCGCCACTGAGCGACCCTTTTGCATCGTCAGCCGTAAGTCGAAGGGGCCACTCCTTCGCCACTGAACGACCCTCTCGTGTCGTCAGCCGTAAGTCGAAGGGCCATCCCTTTGCCACTAAACGACCCTCTAGTGTTGTCAGCCGTAAGTCGAAGGGGCCACCTCTTTGCCACTGAGCGACCCTTTTGCATCGTCAGTCGTAAGTCGAAGGGTTCACTCCTTCGCCACTGAACAACCCTCTCGAGTCATCAACCGTAAGGTGAAGGAACCACCCCTTCACCATTGAACGACCCTCTTGCATCATCAGCCGTAAGTCAAAGGGGCCACCCCTTCGTCACTGAACGACACTCTTTTGTCGTCAGTCGTAAGTCGAAGCGGCCACCCCTTCGCCACTGAACGATCCTATTGTGTCGGCTGCCGTAATTCGAAGGGGCCACCACTTCGCCACTGAACGACCCACTGGCATCATCAGCCATAAGTCGAAGGGGCCACCCCTTCGCCACTGAACGACCCTCTCGTGTCGTCAACCATAAGTTGAAGGGGACACCCCTTCGCCACTGAACGACCCTCTCGTGTCATCAGCCGTAAGTCGAAGCAGCCATCCCTTCGCCACTGAGCGACCCTTTTGCGTCGTCCGTCGTAAGTCTAAGGGTCCACCCCCTCGCCACTGAATGACCCTATCGAGTCGTCAACCGTAATTCGAAGGAGCTACCCCTTCGCCACTGAACGACCCTCTCATGTCGTCAGCCTTAATTCGAATGGACTACCCCTTTGCCACTGAACGACCCTATCAAGTCGTCAGACGTAAGTCGAGAGGATCACCCCCTCGCCACTGAATGAGGTGGTCTGGCTTGGACGTGTTTCAACGACTTAATCCCAACCATTTTGAGTAAGGGTTTAACCCGTTGGAAGGGGCCATCAAGCATTACGACCACCCATAAGAGCGACGACAAACAAAGAGATATACGCCAATTTTTTTTTGGCATTTGTACGACATTACATAATTGTCCTCGTTGGCAATCACCACTTATACATTTGAAAATTCTGGCACGTCAGAAAGAGTGTCAAGATTTTGCAATGAGTCGCGATGCCCTTTGTCTCCTTCAAGCACAGCAACATGCTCTTGATCCCCCGGAGCGCCAACTCCCGCATCATCACCCGTCATGATGACGACTTCACCAATAGGAGCGACCTCCCCTGCGCCTTGGCTCAAATCGTCGTCATCGATGACCGGGAACAACACGGGGATCTGGTCGATTTCAGCGGTGATGTCAGAAATCGATCCTTTACTTCCGATCGACATCGTTCATAGCCATGTGTATATAGTTCATCGAAATCGGGTAATGAATCTTGGTATTCCTGGACCGCCCTCTCCACCATGGCCTCTGTGCTAACTTCCCTAGAGCTGTCGGTGAGTCGGATGAGGAGCTCGTTTTCCCTGGCTTTCCACTTGGCTTTCTCCTCTAACGGCTTGGCTTTCTCCTCCAGCAGCATTTTCTTCGCTTGCTCCCTCGAGGCGGCCTGGGCAGGTTTCCTCTTATGAGACTCATTTAACTCATACTCAAGCTTAAGCATCTGTGATCGTCTCAATTTACACAGAAGCCCCACTCTAGCCAGTTTCGCCTGAGATTTCTCCATGGCCATCTTAACGGCCCCTAGGGTAACCTCATAATTGGCCACCACCAGTGCACGTTGACGCAACATAGAAATGGCCACCAAAGCCTACATACAAGGCATAAAGGTCAACATCCATGCATGTATCATCCATAATGAGAGCCAACACAGTAATTACCTGGACATTTGCATGTACAGCAATCGAAGTGAGCCTCTCGTAATCGACTCTCTCCAGAACTGCCCTATCCCACGGAAGGGTCGCATTTTTGGTAATTCGAGAAGCGACCCCATAATCCAGAAGAGCAGAATCGTCTCTCCAGATTGGAAACTCCGTACGATGGAGCTCCTTCGTGGGATAATCAATTAGAGCCTGAGGCGAGTGGTTTTCCAGCAAAAGTGACCAGAACTCTTTAGGAATATCCTCAGCCAAAGACACTGGAGGACATAAACCCCCCAAGGCCAGGAGTTCTGATGCATAAGGGGCTCAGGGAAAGATCGACTTCCCCCAAATAGCCTTCTAAAAGAGATCCATGGTTCTGCTCGTAAAGATGGGTCTCGCCAAGCAGCTAGCTCACACCCGAAGGCCCATGCTGACCAGTGGCGTCGGTCGACCCAGATGGCTCCGAGTCACTGAGAAGAAGTTGCCGCATCTTCCTATTCTCCTCAACTACAACCACCTCAAATTCGGTAGGGGGATTTTCTTTTCTCTTCCTCTGAGGATGACCCATCTGAGGAGCCCCATGAGCAACAATAAGCAGTTCCTCAGATCTTCGTGCCGCTCTCTCCCCCAGAGGAGGCCCTTGAGGGGATATCATGCTCTCCTCAGCTTCTCTGATAGAAGCCTCAACCCCCTCCCTCAGTGCGGGGTTCACCCGGTACTCCAAACCAACTATGCCTATAAGTGAAAAACATGTTAGAGCATGAAACGAAGATCGAACAGTTGCTGGGTAGAATCAGACCAACCTTTTGTTTATACGATCTGACGCAGCATCGAGTCGGACCACAACCACTTCGTCTTCCTTATATTCTCAGGCAACTTCAACAGTGTGTCGACGGCTTCCTTCTCCGCTCTGGACAGATGCTTGTCCTCGACAGGACCCAAGTCAGGCACACTCCATCCAGTGCAAAAGCTCGCTTCACCTTGGAAGACCACGAATACGAACTCGTCTTTTCAATTGGAATTCCAGGAAGGGAGATCGTCAAATAATTTCCTGCCTCAGCGAGTCGTTATCACGTACTACCCTTGATTCTTAAGAGGAAGAACCCAGAAGAAATAATTGAACAATCCCATTGACTGTTCAATTTTCTTCATCGCGCACAAAGCAATGAAACCGACCAAGGCACCTATGGCATTTGGCATCAGCTGACAAAGAGAAAGGTTCAATGTGCTCAGAACGTAGCGCATGAAGGGGTGCATAGGGAATCGAAGCCCCCGTTGGAAGGCTTTTGACATAAACCCCAACTTCCCGATCAACAGGACAATAAACCCTTTCATCCCTTCCCGGCAACCGGATCTGATAGTCGAGACGAACATATTTTCTCTGAAATTCGGGGATTTGATCGGCAACGAGTTTGGAAATCTGGTTGGTGATCAGGCTGGGTACCTCAGCTCCCTCCTTTGACTTCTGTACGACGGAAGCCGAGCTTCTCTCAGAGGCAGGGATAGATGACAACGCCATTTTCGAAAGGAGAAAATTTGAATTGAGAACGAAGAAGACGATGGCTTCAAATTTTCATCCTGGAACCGTCTTATATCAACTGGATGACTGCAACATGATGAGATATTGACGTGTGTTTATATTTTATATATTCACACACATCTTCTTTGTGTTTTTCCGTTGTTTTCCGTCGTCATGTATCCATTTTCTTGTGATTTCTATTTTTCTTTCACTTCTTCGTGTTTTTGTGTGTTTGCAGGAGATTGCCAGCGTAGAAGACATATAACGAAGATATCATGAGTCCCCGGAGCAACGGGAGGAGTCACGCGCGATCCAGGGGGTCAAACGACAAAGATTGCTATTTTTCAGCCCTCAACCGATCGGTTGGACACAGCCAACCGATCGGGTGGTGCACGCGTATCCGACCCAGACGAAGGCTGAAGTGAAGTGCAGCTCAACCGACCGGTTCGTCGACCGGTTCAATCCAACAGAGCTCTCGGCCATTTGGAGCTGAATTCCAACTGATCGGGTGACACCTCACCCGATCGGTTCATCTGTACTGATTTTTCCAAACGACGACCCGGAGAGCTCAACCGCCGGTTCGCCGACCGTGTGAAGTCGACAGAAGTCTCTGTCTTTTGGGGCGTATTTCCAACCGATCGGTTCACCTGATGTTGCATCTCTCCAAGCGACGACCCGGAGATGCCAACCGATCGGACCAAGCGAGCGGTTGAAGCTTCTGAACGCCAATGCTGAAGCGCCAAGCAGGTCACCGGATCGGTTGACGCTTCAACCGATCGGGTGGCGTCAATTTGTATATATATATGCCCTAGGTTTCAGAAAACGAAGCTTTTTTTAATTTCTGTCTTTTTCTCCTATTGCGACGGCTGGAATTTTATTGTTTTCTGTAAGTGTTCTGATCTTTGTGAAACTTTAATATTGTCTTAATAGCATTGCTACTATCTCTTTTCAATTGCCTGATCATGATTTTTACTGGAAATTTGTTTAGATTGCTTTTTAACCATGATTTGTGAGTAGTTCCCAAATCTGGGATTTTGGTGGAAACCCCTTCGTGGGTTCTCCCTAATGCGTCCTTAGGACTAGGATTTCGACAGGGATTAGGAAATTAGATGGTTACGCGGGGTGTTTCATTGTCATCGGCGGGAAAAAGACCGCCTCTGACCGTCGGGCCAAGCGGGAATAAACTTGGCGGTTGACTCCCTAGCCACAGCTCATGCCCTTAGCGTAGGCATTGAATCTAGCGTGTGGGAACGACAGGATGAGATGTTGGGAGTTATCGTTGCGAGCTTAGTGCTCCCGGAGTCGGTTGGTGTCAATGGACATGGGAATGCCCACCGACCGAACCCGGGTAGTCCGGCGTATCATCCTGGGCACCGACCGGAATATCGGGCCTATGGGACGATGGTATCACTCTTAGAGGGAACGTCTCACTATTAAACCCTAAATCCAATCGTACTCCTATCCGTCGGCCGTAATAGTTAGAACACATGATAGGGTGGAAACCGAAGTCCTAAGTTTCTTTTTATATCGTTCATCCTTCGTATTCATTTTCCGTGACAAACCATCGATCGTTCGGGCTAGCTCACCCATAGGGTGAACCGGTTCCTCTTTGACACAAGCACAACCACGCCTCCCTGTGTTTGACCCCCAGGCCACACTACAACACCGTGCGCTTGCGGTATAAATATTTAAATCTGGTATCCCCAATCTTATTGCCCACCTATAGTGCCAAAACTAGGGGACGTCAGATTTGTGTCGAAGATCCGGGCCTCTAAGAGTCTTGGATTTCGAACCGGCTAATCATCTAAATCAACAAAGTGGGAGCTTTGGTGCCTAAAACTCGAGTGTTAATTCCTCGACTATCGTGCCCCATAAATGCGATGTAACGTCGCTTGACCCCAACCAACAAACTATTTGGGGTTAATCGACAGGGGCCATTGTTGAGTCATCGGGCCAGCATTCGAGAGGGCTCGTTCGGCGAACGACTAAGGCCCACGAAGCCTGCGAAGGAGGCCTAAAGCTGACTCAGGCGAAGCCCTTGTGCCATCCGACCATTGCACTCCCACTAATAGAACATGGGATTGAAGGCGGGCAGATAAATAGCGGGAGCATGGGCAACGGTTACCCCTATTAAGGGGGAAAGATCATGGCGCCATAATTGGTTACCGTTAGCCTTCCGACGTCACTGAAGAAACCCCAGAGATCTATAAATACTGGGGGGCACAGACAGAAGGAAGGGGAGTTATGAGATCTGATACTCTGACATCATACTCACAAACTTATATTTCTTCCATTAAAGAGGCGACGCTAGACCTGAGACGAACCTCCGTGGTCGAGCTCAGCTACTCCAAGCTCCCTCCCTCTCTTAAGTTCCATTCTAACTTAAGTACTGGAGGGGATTTGGGTGGAGACCCAGATCCGACCCCCTTGATGTTTCCTTGTGGTGCAGATCATCGAGTCTTGATCCAGTGAAAAGGTCGTGTTCGAGTCTCTTAACCTCGAATGACCGAAGCCTGACCCGATCGAGGGTCGAACGAGCATCGCAAGACTACCACCATCAACCAACGACCCAGGTTCTACCAACCTAGGGTCCCACCCCATCGGCTGACGGGGTTCCAACTCAGCAAGGAAGGACCCACGTCAGCATCTTGATTGTTTTGGTCATTTTTGGCCTTAACAAGTATGGTTAACTGTCAACCCCAAATAGCTTCGTGATCGGATCTCATCGTTTGATTTTAGCTTGTCTTTGTTGGATCATATCCAACAAACCTTGACCAAGGATTTCCGCTCTAAGAATCGTATTGACCATACGACACTAACTCCCCACAATGGGAGAGACAAATTATTTCTTGGCCACTACTCTTCTCGTACGCTTCAAGTGCCACCCAAGCAAAGACTTTTCGACATGCCATACCTCGAAGCTAGGTCAGAGATTCAAGTGACACCGTTCATGCACATGCTCGTGCAATGGCCTCAAGTCAAAGGACCAGCTTGCATATCACTACTAAGAGCTACCATTGACGGGTTGATATATGCATCCATGCATCAGCTCTTATTGGGTCGTTTAGTGAACTCATTCACTAATAAGCACATGTGTCTCGTCATCAATTTTTCCAAATCGAATGATAACGAGATCATCGCCATCAACACTTGTTGAAGACAGAAAACACAATAGTCTATCTGATGCATTGACGTCCTTTCTCGATGCATCTATGGGTTCGAACAGTTTTAGACTAATGCCACAAACAGTCGAAACACTTCTCCATGATCGTGATCCTCGTCTCAATACATGTTTGACCTCGCATTAAGTCTCAGGACTTTACCTAAGTATTAATGCATACAAAACATTTATAAACATACTCAGATAAACTATACCAAATAGCATACTATTATTTTGAACAAGATGTCTTAATTATAGATAATTAGCCTCGATGACATACATTTCCCAACATGCACAAAGTCCAAGAAATAAACCGAAAAATCCAAGTCTCAACGGCTATTTTCCCCCATGAATCAGAAGTCAGACGTTCACTAATTAGACGTCTGATCATTGATCAGACTTCTGCAAAATGAACGTCAGGTGTCTGGGTCTTGTTCAATGAAGAAAAAAATTATCCTCCCATGATCAGGCATCTGGTGCCTAATCAGTATACGTTTGGTCCTGGCAGGTTTTTAAAAAATAAAGTCCCGCCAGAATCAGCGTCTGGTGTATAACAACCAGATGTCTGATCCTACCAGATAAAGGAAAAACTAACGCGCGAGCTGTGTCAGCGGCTGAATGGAGGGTTGAACAGAGGCTTAAATTCTTAAGCCCATGTTCAGCCCTCTATATCCACTTTTTTTGCAAAACCCCCTCTACATAGGATTAAGCCTCAATTTAGCCCTCCATTGGAGTGCTCTTGTGATGGATTTTTCCCCAGCACAATTCATTTGAATCATGTAGATTCTAAAGAAATCCGTGCAACGAGCCCCAGCCTCATATTACTTTAGATTTAGTTAATATTTTAATATACAAAGCAGCTTCTTTTTCTACAAAGCTGCTGATTTTCTTCACTGCAACTAAGCCTAACGAATTATTACCTACTCACAGTGAGTCAATGCCAACAAATATTGTGTTGATATATCAATAAATTGCTTATTTTTGAAAAAGTTAAACCCTAGCTAACCAAAAAAATTAGTATTTTGAGTGATGAAATACTCACGAAGCACCAATTTACGGACGATGGCAGCTTGGGTATGGCCATCAGTAGCTGAGGGTGGGGTTGAGGGTCGGTCGAGCAGGGTCGAGCGGAGTGGTTGAGGGTTTGGTCGAGCGGCGAGGTTGAGGTGCTGCTATTTTTTCTTGATAAGTAGCAGAGCGGTTGCTTCGGTTTTAGGGCTAAAGGATTGGAATTGGCCATGGTTGCCAACTCCGACCAATTTGTTGTGCCTATCACTTACTACTATTTGGTCGGGGTTGTCAACACCGGCCAAATCGAACTTCGCCCAATCAGCACCAACCCGATGAAATCGAACTTCGTCCCGTCAGCGTTCAATCACATCCTATAATCGCTGACGGGGCCGAAATGGGTCAGTTTCAGCAATTTTTTTAAATATTTTTGATCTTTGGAATGTTTAAATAATCTTTGTGTTGTGAATGGGTATTTACTGGGTTGGATGAGTTATTGGGCCAACTCAGTGTTTGGGCCCATATCTGTATAAGCCCACTTGTATTCTCCCCTTTGGCTATAAATATAGACCTGAGGGCTCTCCCCTCAATAGTTGATTCATAACACGTTATCAGCACGAGCCTCTAAATTTTTTCCTTTCCACAAATTTTTTTCCGTTCGTTGCGAAGGCGAAGGCGAAGGCGAGACGGGAGATCCACGAGCGCGGTGCAAGGCTTCCTCCATCGAAGGTCTTCATCCGCGTAGGGCTTTGAGCAACCGTCGCTATATCCGGAGGACGGATATAGAGGTAAAAATACTAAAAACGATACTTTTAATCATACGTATGATTGCCCCTCCCCTAGATCTCGCAAGATTGTCATGGGGATTCATCGTCGCCTTGAAAACGACGGATTATTCATCCCAAAAATCAAATTTTTTTAGGGTTTATGGATTTTTTACCAAAACCCCAAATCAACCCCACCGGCGGCTTCGCTGCCGGCCCCCCACCTCGCCGCCACGCCGTCCCCCCCAAAGGGGGGGGGCGGCAGCCACCGCACCCCCCTTGCAGGGGGGCGGCGGCGGCCCCCTCTGCCGCCGCCCGCCCCTGCAGGGGGGGCGGCGGCCCCCGCGAGGCCGCGCTCCCCCCTGCAGGGGGGGCAGCGGCCGCTGCCGTTCCCCCCTGCAGGGGGGGCGGCGGCCTCCCGCGGCCGCGCCCCCCCTGCAGGGGGGGCGGCGGCCCCCGATGCCGCGCCCCCCTGCAGGGGGCAGCGGCCCCCGCCGCGCCCCCCCTGCAGGGGGGGGGGGGGGCGGCGGCCCCGCGGCCGCGCCCCCCCTGTAGGGGTCGGCGGCGGCGCGCCTCCCCCTTGCCTGCGAAACCCTAGAACAAAAAAAACGCAGAAGCTGTGGGCCTGAAGCCCACAGCAGATCTGTGGGCTTCAGGCCCACAGATTTTCACAAAAAAAAACAGAGCTGTGGGCCTGAAGCCCACAGCAGATCTGTGGGCTTCAGGCCCACAGATTTCAAAAAAAAAGACAGATCTGTGGGCGTGAAGCCCACAGCAGATCTGTGGGCTTCAGGCCCACAGATTTTCACAAAAAAAATTGGGGGGAGGCAAAGGGCTATAAACTCGCCTCAAAAGGCAACTTATTAGCCCAAAAATTAATTTAAAATGGGGATTCAAAGGCAAAATATTCGTGAAAAATCACGGTAAATTACGGGACGAATATCGGACAGACAAGGGCATTTTGGGGATTTTTTGGGGGGCTTCTTGGGATGATGAGGGAACCTTTTTCCTCATACAAAAGAAAATGTTAATTTTGGTCTCTTAATCAATTTAATTGATTAAACCCATTTACTTTACAACCTATGCATCGTAATTTCTTTTACATGCTTTACATCTCTGGCAAAATTATGTGGATATTATTTGCGTGGTTGTACATTTTATTTAAAAACTTAATAATTAGGAAGATCCTGCGACCGCTCTGCCGTTAGTTACCTAACCTAACGGTGTATGACGTTGTCCAGTGGTCCAATAATTATTAAGTGATTAAATATCGCTTTATCCTCATATGAATAAACTGCCTGTGATGTCTGTGGATGAAAATGTTGATGAGCACAATATTCTTGCATGAATTGCTAAATGTGGTTTTTGGATCGGCCGTTTAGTCCCACAGTTTATTTCCCGCACTTTTCTTTTATTTTTGAGAGAAATTGTAGTGAGGAATTTATGTAAATGTCAAAGAAAGAAGACCAACTTCCAAGGAGTCGGAAGCTACGCTTGAAGACGAAGATATTAAAATGGGACCCACGGGGTTTCCAAAGTTTTATTTTCATTTTATTCAAGCTACAAATTTGTATAATTTGGACTGTGGACTCTTGGACTCTTTCTTGTGGGACTGGCCGATCCACACGTTTAGTTTTTCATTCAATATTGCTCCCGCATGAAAATGTTCTTTCTGATTGATTATTAATTCATGCATGTTTGTGCTCTGCTAGATAAATGGCTAAAATTGCAAGCGTTGACTTTGAAGTGCTGGATGCATCAGGCAGAAACTATCTAAGCTGGCAGCTAGATGTTAAGTTTCACCTGCGGGCCAAGTCCCTCATCACTGCTGTGACTGAAAAAGAAAATGTTAGCGATATAGAGAAGGCGCAAGCCATCATCTATATTCGCCGCCATGTGGATAAGACCTTAAAGGCTGAGTATCTTACGGTCGAAGATCCACTTGAGCTATGGACCGCCCTTGAGGACATGTATAAACATCAGAGAGATGTTATACTCCCAAGGGCGAGATATGAGTGGGAGAACCTGAGACTGCAGGAATTTAAGTCCATTGCTGAGTACAACTCAGCACTTTTTAGCATCACCTCACGCCTGAAGTTGTGTGGTGAAAAAGTCTCAGAAGATCGCATGCTGGAAAAGACGTATACGTCTTTCCATGAAAAGGATGCGATACTTATGCAGCAATACCGCGAACGTAAGTTCACCAAGTATTCAGAGCTGCTGTCATGTCTTCTCATGGCCGAGCAAAACAGAGAGCTTCTTCTCGCTACTCACAATATGCGCCCTCCCGGCACTGTCCCCCTACCAAAAGCTCACCATACCTCTTCCTTCAAAAAGAAGAGGGACAATAAAAGAAAAGAAAGACCACAGAAAGGGGGACAACAGAAAAGAGCCAAGGGCCCACCACAGCAGCGCAAGAATGAAGGGAAGCGCAAGTTCACCTGACGCAGGAATGATAACAAGAAAAACAATGCACCCCCACCCAAGAGGGACTGGGAAGACCAGTGCCACAGCTGTGGCATGACAGGCCACTGGTCTAGAGTGTGCAGGACCCCAGTGCATCTCCAGGAGCTTTATAAACAAAGCAAGAAAAAGAATGCTGAATCAAACCTGGTGGCGGCGAATAATGCAGTCAAATTTACAGCAAAAGACTTCGAGTCAGATAATTTGATTGATTAGCCCGTTATCATTTCTCTTAGCAGTCTATTGTATGAACATTTTATTTCATGAGAGCTTTTTATGTATCTTCAATTCTGCTGAATAAAATTTAGCCTTTCTAAATGCAAATGTTTACTCATTTTTTTAGATGGAATGCTCTCATGACTGCTTAGTAGACAGCGCGTCAACACATACGATCCTTCAACACAAATGCTATTTTCATAGCATTATCCCGTATAAGAGCCATGTAAACACAATTTCAGGGCCATCAGACATAATTGAAGGTTCTGGGAATGCAACCTTGTTTCTCCCCAATGGAACAGAACTAAAAATAAAAGATGCACTTTACTCTCCGAATTCCAAGAGAAACTTACTAAGTTTCAAAGATATCCGTTTTAACGGATTCCACTTGGAAACAGCAAATGTCAAAGAAAATGAATTACTGTATGTAACGTCTCAAGAAAATGGAGTTAAAACCATTCTTGAACGCTTTGAGAGCCTCTCATCAGGCCTCTACCATACAAAAATTCGGAGAGAGGAAGCAAACCTGACGGAGCACCTGAAGTGCCCGACATCGGCCAAATTCCTACTTTGGCACGATAGACTTGGCCACCCCGGATCTGTGATGATGCCCCGCATCCTAGCACAATCCCATGGGCATAACCTGAAGAACCAGAAGATTCTTCAGAAGGGAGAATTCCCTTGTGTACCTTGCTTTAAGGGTAAATTAATAACAAGGCCATCACCACTTAAAGTGGATATTGAGTCTCCTAGCTTCCTTGAAAGAATACACGGAGACATATGTGGACCTATCCACCCCCCTAGCGGGCCTTTTCGGTACTTTATGGTACTGATTGATGCATCTTCGAAATACTCGTATGTGTGTCTACTTTCAACCCGCAACTTAGCTTTTCCAAAGCTTTTGGCACAAATAATAAAGTTGCGGGCGCATTTCCCAGACAACCAAATAAAGAAAATACGCCTGGATAATGCGGGGGAATTTACCTCTCAGTCATTCCAAGAATATTTCCAGGCAACGGGAATAGAAATTGAACATCCGGTGCCGCATGTTCACACCCAGAATGGGTTAGCTGAGTCGCTAATTAAAAGACTCCAATGGATCGCACGACCATTGCTGATGAAATCCCAGTTGCCGGTGGATGCATGGGGACATGCAATTTTGCATGCTGCATCACTAATAAAAATTAGACCCTCAGGAGGTCAGATTCTATCTCCAATGCAACTCGCATATGGAACGCCGCCGAACATCTCTCACTTGAGAATCTTCGGCTGCACAGTTTATATCCCCATTGCACCACCACAGAGGACCAAGATGGGTCCTCAACGTCGCCTAGGTATCTACGTAGGGTTTGACTCACCCTCCATTATAAGATACCTAGAACCCCAAATGGGGGACGCTTTCAAGGCACGCCTTGAAGACTGCAATTTTGATGAGACGTATTTCCCCAAAATGGGCCTAGACATCGAAAAGTCTAGTGCAAAGCAAATGTTAACGTGGGATACAAGACGCTTGACCCACTATGATCCGGTAACAAAACAATGTGATGATGAGATCCGGAAGATCTTACACATCCAGGACACAGTCCATAGATTACCGGACTCGTTCACTGACAACCAGAAGATTGTCAGATCACACATCCCTGCTGCGAATACTCCAGCTAGGATTGACATCCCGAAGGATGGATGCAATCCACCTGCAGCAGAAGTGGCTGCACCTCAACAGAAAAGAGGCAGACCACCAGGCTCCAAGGATAAAAATCCAAGAAAAAGAAAAATATCCGGAGACCTTGGGACGATACCCCCACAGAGAAACGAGCTCGTGTCCATACCCTCTCCCCTCCCGGAATCCACTGCAGAGGAACTACCGGGAGAAACAGAAATATCACTAAATTATGTACGTACAGGGGAGGTATTGGACAGAAAGAGTACAGTCGTCGACGATGACTTCGCGTTTCACATTGCCATTCACGTCGCCGGAAGCGATGATGATTATGAACCACACTCCGTTGCTGAATGCAAACGTAGAGATGATTGGCCAAAGTGGAATCAGGCAATAGAAGCCGAGCGGGACTCGCTTCAGAAACGAAAAGTCTTTGGGCAAATAGTCCAGACACCTACCGGTGTCAAACCTGTGGGATACAAATGGGTATTCGTCAGAAAAAGAAACGAAAATAATGAGATCGCACGCTACAAAGCTAGACTTGTAGCACAGGGATTTTCCCAAAGACCGGGTATAGACTATGACGAAACATATGTTGTGCCCTGTGGTAGCTACTGCACACGTACTAGAGGGGGGGTGAATAGTACTTAAAATAATCAAGATAGTTATTCCTAATTATTGTGCAAGAAACAAACGACAATGCGGAATTAAACAACTATCAACAAGAATTAAAACATACGCAAACAAACAATATTACTGGGTTCGGATCCACCCAAGTCTCCCCGACTTGTTCCCGGTGATCCTACGTCCCAACCACCCGGATCCCCTCCGGATACTTGAGTTAGCAACCCTAACTCAAGATTTCCACTATGAAATACTTGTGAACAACCTTCACAAGTCAAATCATACAAAAGACATGTGACTCCCACAAACCGGGATCACAACCTCTCTCACAACCGAGAGACACAATTCAAATACGATTGAAATGAAATAAACTCTTACCTTACAAAACCCTATGCCTTGAGTGAATCTTACCAAATTAGGGCAAGGAGGGATTTTGAGGAAGATGATGCCACCAAACCCTAGCTTCAAGAAGATGACCAGCAAAGGAAGCCTAGGGTGGAGTATGGTGACTTGAATCAAGCTCTTGGCTTGAGAAGCTCACAAAGAAGAGAATCTCTCTTGAGGAATTAGGGCTCAAGGTGTTGAGGGAGAGATTCTTGTGAGGGAGAGAGAGCTTTGAAATAGCTTGGGAGAGCTCTTCTCTTAGGTCTGAAATTGCTTGGAAATAGGACCTCTAACCCCTCTTCAAACGAATCAGGATTCTATTTAAAGGGGCAAGAGAAATCGAGTTTGAAAGAATCCCAACGGCTCTATTCTGAACCAGACTAGTCGGTCAAAGAAGGATCACTGACCGACTAGTTCATCAACTAGTCGGTCGGTGATACAACGTAGACCGACTAACGATAGAACAGCCAAGAAGTCGAAGTACAGGCAAAGACAACTAGTCGGTCTAAGAAGACTTGCCGACCGACTAGTTTCACAACTAGTCGGTCGGTGAATGTTCTTTGACCGACTAACGTCGAAATAGAATAGGTTGACTTCAAGATGACTTAGTCGGTTTAAGAACAAATGCTGACCGACTAGTTTCTCAACTAGTCGGTCGGTAAACGTTCTTTGACCGACTAACTCGAAACAGTAGCTCAGGCTGAAAATGACTGTACACAACTAGTCGGTCTGAGAAGGACTCCTGACCGACTAGATCGTCATCTAGTCGGTCGGTGACTCTTCTTTGACCGACTAACTGTAGTCATGAAAAGAGCTGAAAATAGAGAAGGCAAACTAGTCGGTTCATGTAGAGTTGCCGACCGACTAGATCGTCATCTAGTCGGTTGGTGACTCTTCTTGAACCAACTAACATGCACTCGAAGCCGAGGGAAGAAGCGATAGGCTTCGGGAAAGTTTCTAATGGCTTCTATGAATATCCTAGCTCTAAGATATGAGCGAAATGAAGATTATAAAGTAAGTCCTACTCAAGGCTTAACATTCTAATCTATGAAGCTAGAAGACTATAAAATAAACCTTACGAGCCGTCTTCAAAGCTTCAATCTTCATTCCTCTTGACTTCCATATTGCTCCTTGAGCTTCAACGAAGCTCCAGGCACACGATCACGCGTATTGAGAAGTCTTGAGAAGTCGCTTTTGATGAACGTGGTATTTTGGCGACGATCTCCATAACTGCGCTCACAAATAAGTTAGTATACATTATTTATATTTGCTCATCATCCAAAACCAAATCCGGGGAATCAGATCACAACATTCTCCCCCTTTTTGGTGATGACAAACCAATCATAAATAATAATCAATAATAATGATTCAATTGAAATTTACTTACTCCCCCTGCATTGATGACACGTTAGTTCCATATTCAATAATGTTCATATGCATCAAGCAGCAAGGGAAATATAAAATATGAATCCTAGTGTTGGACATATAGGATCAAAATCCATTTTTTATCTTCACTCCCCCTGAATCTAACACATCAAATTAGATTCATGGTAAATTCCTTTGAATTATTAATTAGCACATTATTATATCTCTCCCCCTTTGGCATTAGCAAAAAGAGCGGGAGGAGACAAAAACAATGGCTTAAAATTAACGCATGGGAGTCGAAGAATACGACCAAGGTCCAAAATAACATCAATGCAAAATATCAAATACAAAATACCGAATAAAAGCAAAGCGTGTCAAGGAGACCAAAGTCGAAAATCGGAAACCGAAATCATCAAACCATAGGCGAAATACGAAATACCAAATCATCTAGCCATAGGCGAAAATCGAAAGCCGAAATCATAAAATCATCGGCGAAAATCGGAAAACGAAATCACCAAGCCATAGGCGAAAATCGAAATACGAAATCATCAAGCCATAGGCGAAAAACGAAATCCGAAATCATCAAAAACTCAAATCGATTTTACTTATTGAGTTTTGGAACATACTCTCCAAAATCAATAGAATGCATGGAAAACAATTCTATGTTTTCATAGAAAGAATTCTATTAAATCCATAAAATCGTCGAACGACGAAATCAACATCAGAGACAAAAATAATCCGATGTGCATACCAAATGTAGCATGCAAGAATATTATGCCAAAAATAGATAGAACATCATATAACAATGGCATACACTAATCTAGCATACCAAATGAAACAAAATGATACCAATCGTAATATATTCTACCAATGGATACCAATGTGACTCAAAAGTATGAAAATACTTACAACATTAAGCTCCCCCTACTTTGGTGCATCATTCAAGCACCATCAACTCCAATCGAATGAAAATCATTGCAAATCACGGAGTTGGTAGGGTTGGTATCTCATGGTGGATTTAACCTAGAGAATATCATTTTGGTATCCAAAAATCCTTTTGGATCCTATGGGTTAGGCAATAAATTTAGCTAACTAAATTCAAATTAAATGTAACCCATACAAACCACAATTGCTTTGGTACCCATAAAATGAAATTAAACTTATGGTACCAAGCAATGAAGGGTCAAAGGAAACTAACCCTTCGGAAACCAAGTCCACGAGGAGCTTGATTTCCCAACATAATCATCATTCAAGATAACATCATTAATAAACGATTTCACATACAAATTCTTATTATGCATGCTTGTGTTCTTCGGACCCCAAATGGTGTAAGTCTTGGGAGTCCTAATCCTATTGGGAACATGCATATGTTGTTGGTTTCTATGTGATGCATGTCGTGGGTAAGCATATGGAATTCGATGCAATGGTGCATGATGATAATTATTCATATGAGAATGAGGATGAACATATGAATGTGGAGGAACACGTGCATGAGTGTGTCTCACATGGTGTGCACGTGCTCGTGAATGCGGAGCATAAAAATCATCATTTGTGCTAACATGTGGGGTAGGTTGTGTGTTCCTACGTGGCATGGTATACATGTAAGCATGACCCTTCTTTGGAGGTCCACCCAAAGTGGGTTTCTTTCCAAAAGGGGGCGTGTTCCTAGCGGAAGCACCATTGGTAGAAGATCTACCCATGACGTGTTTACTTCCACTAGTAGAAGCATCGGAAGAGGGCCTAACAAAGGTGGCGGACGATTTGGATGACTCTCCCATCTTATACCCCAAACCAATGTGATGATTGGCCGGAAGTAAGTCATTTAGGATATCATCCAACTTGCCCTTACCTTTGTTGAATTCATGAATTCGGCCTAATGTGCTCTCATGCTTCTCGGTGAGAGAATGCAAAGAAGCATCCAAAGTGGACACTTGCGATGCGAGAGCACAAACACGTGACTTGAGATTTTTATTCTCAATACTCAAAGTTGAGATTTGAGACGTCAAATCCGCTATCACATGTTCATCCGAATCCTCGATATGAACATGCTTAAGTTGAGACTTGAGATTTTCAATCTCATTTCTCAACCCATCAACAACGGTGTCGTTGTTGACGATGAAAGGCTTAGGCGAGTTTTTAAGACTATCTAATTCATTTTTAGTCTTCATAAACTTAGTAGCCATATTAGAAAATTTATTCCAAAGTTGTTCATTGGCTATTCTAAGTTCATCATTGGTTACCTCTTCGCCTTCATCCTCGCTTCCATCTTCGCTTCCATCCTCGCTTTCATCGGAGGAAGTCTCTTCATCACAATCCTCTTTTCCCATGAAGCACGTGTGTGCAATCTCCACTCTTTCATCGTCCGATTCTCCACTTGAGGAGTCGGAGTCGGTGAAAGTGCCGACAAGCCCTTTCTTGTGCTTTCTTGACTTGTCGTGCTTGGATGCCTTCCACTTCCCCTTATGTTTGTAGAGAGGACAATCCGGCTTGATATGTCCTGGCTTGTTGCATTTGTAACACACGGGAGTAGAAACATTAGTCGAAATAAATTTAGATTTACAATTCAACTTACCTTGTCGGAAGAATCGGATGAATTTCTTTGCCATATTGGCCAATGCTTCCATGTCCACTTCTTCGTCCTCTTCTTCTTCCGAATCTTCATCATCGGTAGATGGAGCGGCCTTGAATGCAATTGCCTTTTTCTTTGGCTCGTCTTGCTTCAAGTACGCCTTCATCTTTTCCTTCATCCGGATCTTACTCTCCTTGCGTACATCATAAGACAACAAGGTACCCATTAGTTGTACGACGGTATATTTATTCATGTCATTACCTTCCTCGATGGCGTAGGTACGCTTCTCCCAACAAGAAGGAAGTCCATCGATTATCTTCGAGACTTTCTCCTTTTGGGTGTAGGTCTTCCCAAGAGCTTCCAAGTCGTTTGATATATCCACGAAGCGAGCGTAATATTCCTTCATGGTTTCGCCCTGCTCCATATGAAACAACTCAAATTCTTTATTAGCAACGACGAGTTTAGAATCTTTTACCGTACTCGATCCTTCGTGCAATATGAGGAGTTGGTTCCATATTTGATATGCACTCTTACATGTGCATATCTTGTTGAAATCCTCGGGCTCCAACGCACAATTCAAGGCATTCATTGCCTTGGCATTGGCAACTTCCGCGGCGACCTCCGCATGTGTCCACTTCGCGAAATTTTCTTCGGAAGGCTCGACATACTCCGTCATGGTGGCTCTCCATAGTGAAGCGCTCCGGAGGAAAATTTGCATCCGGCATTTCCAGTACCCGTAGTTGGTACCGTTGAAGTGTGGAGGCCTGACGGAGGATAGTCCTTCCATAACTGAAGAAGCTCCATCGCGGTTCTTGAAGACGTTGTAGTCGTTGTTCGTCATAGCTTTGAACTTGTAGCTTTAACCTTGGCTCTGATACCAATTGTTGTGCCCTGTGGTAGCTACTGCACACGTACTAGAGGGGGGGTGAATAGTACTTAAAATAATCAAGATAGTTATTCCTAATTATTGTGCAAGAAACAAACGACAATGCGGAATTAAACAACTATCAACAAGAATTAAAACATACGCAAACAAACAATATTACTGGGTTCGGATCCACCCAAGTCTCCCCGACTTGTTCCCGGTGATCCTACGTCCCAACCACCCGGATCCCCTCCGGATACTTGAGTTAGCAACCCTAACTCAAGATTTCCACTATGAAATACTTGTGAACAACCTTCACAAGTCAAATCATACAAAAGACATGTGACTCCCACAAACCGGGATCACAACCTCTCTCACAACCGAGAGACACAATTCAAATACGATTGAAATGAAATAAACTCTTACCTTACAAAACCCTATGCCTTGAGTGAATCTTACCAAATTAGGGCAAGGAGGGATTTTGAGGAAGATGATGCCACCAAACCCTAGCTTCAAGAAGATGACCAGCAAAGGAAGCCTAGGGTGGAGTATGGTGACTTGAATCAAGCTCTTGGCTTGAGAAGCTCACAAAGAAGAGAATCTCTCTTGAGGAATTAGGGCTCAAGGTGTTGAGGGAGAGATTCTTGTGAGGGAGAGAGAGCTTTGAAATAGCTTGGGAGAGCTCTTCTCTTAGGTCTGAAATTGCTTGGAAATAGGACCTCTAACCCCTCTTCAAACGAATCAGGATTCTATTTAAAGGGGCAAGAGAAATCGAGTTTGAAAGAATCCCAACGGCTCTATTCTGAACCAGACTAGTCGGTCAAAGAAGGATCACTGACCGACTAGTTCATCAACTAGTCGGTCGGTGATACAACGTAGACCGACTAACGATAGAACAGCCAAGAAGTCGAAGTACAGGCAAAGACAACTAGTCGGTCTAAGAAGACTTGCCGACCGACTAGTTTCACAACTAGTCGGTCGGTGAATGTTCTTTGACCGACTAACGTCGAAATAGAATAGGTTGACTTCAAGATGACTTAGTCGGTTTAAGAACAAATGCTGACCGACTAGTTTCTCAACTAGTCGGTCGGTAAACGTTCTTTGACCGACTAACTCGAAACAGTAGCTCAGGCTGAAAATGACTGTACACAACTAGTCGGTCTGAGAAGGACTCCTGACCGACTAGATCGTCATCTAGTCGGTCGGTGACTCTTCTTTGACCGACTAACTGTAGTCATGAAAAGAGCTGAAAATAGAGAAGGCAAACTAGTCGGTTCATGTAGAGTTGCCGACCGACTAGATCGTCATCTAGTCGGTTGGTGACTCTTCTTGAACCAACTAACATGCACTCGAAGCCGAGGGAAGAAGCGATAGGCTTCGGGAAAGTTTCTAATGGCTTCTATGAATATCCTAGCTCTAAGATATGAGCGAAATGAAGATTATAAAGTAAGTCCTACTCAAGGCTTAACATTCTAATCTATGAAGCTAGAAGACTATAAAATAAACCTTACGAGCCGTCTTCAAAGCTTCAATCTTCATTCCTCTTGACTTCCATATTGCTCCTTGAGCTTCAACGAAGCTCCAGGCACACGATCACGCGTATTGAGAAGTCTTGAGAAGTCGCTTTTGATGAACGTGGTATTTTGGCGACGATCTCCATAACTGCGCTCACAAATAAGTTAGTATACATTATTTATGTTTGCTCATCATCCAAAACCAAATCCGGGGAATCAGATCACAACAACATACTCCCCGGTCATGGATGCGATCACGTTCAGATTCCTGATAAGCTTAACAGCAAATGAAGGCCTAGATATGCAGCTAATGGATGTTGTGACTGCGTATCTATACGGCAATCTCGACAAGGAGATCTACATGAAACTTCCTGATGGCTTTTCAATGCCTGCTGAACTGAAAGATAGACCTCGGGACGTCTATTCTGTTAAGCTACAAAGATCATTGTATGGTCTCAAACAATCAGGAAGAATGTGGTATAACAGACTCAGTGAGTTCCTTGTTCAACAAGGATTCACAAACAATGAAGTCTGCCCTTGTATCTTCATAAGAACAAAGGGAAAATGATTCGTGATAATAGCTGTCTACGTAGACGATCTGAATCTCATAGGATCTCCCGAAGAGATCACTGAGATATCTGTAAGCCTAACAAAAGAATTCGAAATGAAAGACCTAGGCAAAACCAAATTCTGCCTTGGCTTACAGATTGAACATCAAAAAGACGGAATCCTATTACACCAAACCACATATACGAAGAAAATGTTGCAAAGATTCCATATTGACCATTGCCATCCATTGAGTACACCTATGGTGGTACGATCCCTGGATGCACATAAAGACCCCTTCCGGCCGCTGGAAGAGGGGGAGGATATACTTGGTCCGGAAGTTCCCTATCTGAGTGCCATCGGAGCACTACTATATCTGGCAAACTGCACGCGTCCCGATATAGCGTTCGCAGTAAATTATTTGCTTGCCAGATACAGTGCAGCGCCTACACAATGCCACTGGACCGGGGTAAAGCACCTTCTGCGCTACCTCGAAGGGTCTACAGTTTTGGGACTCTTCTACAAAAATGGAACACCCTCTACACTTGCAGGTTATGCTGATGCAGGGTACTTGTCTGATCCCCACAAAGCAAAATCACAGACTGTGTACGTGTTTACCTACGGAGGGACAGTCATTTCCTGGAGATCCATCAAGCAAACCTTGACGGCGACCTCATCCAATCACTCAGAGATCATTGCCATCCATGAAGCAAGCAGAGAATGCGTATGGCTACGCTCAGTCATCCACCACATCTTGTCTACGACCGGACTGAAGACTGGAGACCTCGAGCCCACTACCATGTTCGAGGACAATGCTGCTTGCATAGCTCAGCTACGAGGTGGCTTCATCAAAGGCGACAGAACGACACACATTTCACCAAAGTTCTTCTGGACGCACGAGCTACAGAGAGATGGCAAGATCGACATCAGACAAGTGCAGTCATGTGACAATTTGGCAGATTTGTTCACTAAAGCCCTTCCTACTGCTACCTTTAGAAAACTTGTACATAGGATTGGAACGAGACGCCTAAGAGATCTGAAAGCTTGAGAGCTTGTACAGATCAGAGGGAGTTTGGCAGAGTTTGTACTCTTTTTACTTAACTATGGTTTTTCCCACTGGGTTTTCCATAGCCAAAGGTTTTAACGAGGCAAATCTCACCAACTCAGGATCCTGAAGTATCCACCCCATGTGAGACCCATACAGGCTCAGAATCCTGAAGTATTCATGAGCAGGGTCCACAACTATGGCTGGATAAGGGGGAGTGTTGTGAATGGGTATTTACTGGGTTGGATGAGTTATTGGGCCAACTCAGTGTTTGGGCCCATATCTGTATAAGCCCACTTGTATTCTCCCCTTTGGCTATAAATATAGACTAGTTGATTCATAACAATTTGGCTTTTTTTCGAGAATTTGTCCATTAACAATGTGCCTAATAATACGGTTTTAATGAGTCCGGGAGCGAATGAACGAGATGTCGGTCTCCAACTAATCTTCTTTAAGTCAATTAAAAAAAGCCGCGGCGTGAAACAAATATTTTCAGCGTTTCTTCTTCTTGACTTATTCCCCTTTCTATCTCCATGTGTCTGCCACTTAGTCCAACTGCAACAGCCGATTCCTCTGTCCATCGAGACAACCAAAAGCACTAGCAGCAAACAGAAGGAAGAAGAAGGAGAAGATATGCAGTTCGTGATCTCAGAAATCTGCGGGTGTAAAGAGAGCGTTTTCCCCGCAAAAGAGGTATGCATCCAGACTCAGTACGGATTTGCTGAAATATGCGGTTTCTGGCAAATGGATTCTTGAGTTTTTGTTGATTTTAGTTGATTTTCGTTGATTTTTGATCTTGGGACATGTTGCTTTGGGGTTTGAAAAAAACCCATTTGATTCTATTTGTTTAATTTATTTATTTTGATTGCGAAAGTTCGGAATTTTGGGGGGTATATTGTTCTTTGCTGATATTGTTTTCTAGATCACAAGTGAATATTATATGTGAATATTGCGATTGTTGAAAATGTCATCTTTTTAAGAAAATTGGGTTGTCGTCGTAATTGAAAACTTAGGCAAATCCTTTGATTATACAATTTTTGTTGGGGAGGCTTGCCTTGTCACTTCGTTAGGTCGACTGTTAAGGGCATTAGTCACTTTGATACTAAGCATTCTCCAAGAATCATGGTCAATTTCTGTCCATATTCCTTAGGGTCTTTGTCCTCTTTCTGTCCCTTCATAAATGCCCATGTGATAGGGCACCGAAATTGAAAGAGGTATCGGCCATGGTGAACAGTATTGCAAAAGTGGGTGCTTACCTTGTAACGTTTACTAATGAAGTAGCTTTTGAATTGCATGTACCAAAATTGAAAGAGGTATCGGCCATGGTGAACAGTCTTGCAAAAGTGGGTGATTACCTTGTAACGTTTACTAATGAAGTAGCTTTTGAATTGCATGCACCAAAATTGAAAGAGGTATCGGCCATGGTGAACAGTATTGCAAAAGTGGGTGCTTACCTTGTAACGTTTTCTAATGAAGTAGCTTTTGAATTGCATGATGAACAACAGGGCAAAGTGGAATAGGGCAAAATGGGTGCTTATCGAATCAAGTTCACTGATTAAGCAGCTTTTGAATTGCATGAAGAGCTCAAGGCTCACTTGTACCATCCTCCTTAATGCTCAAACCCAAACCACTCAAAATGATGGCCGAATTCTCAATGGTGGCTTGTCACAGGGCCTCTATAGCAAAGAGAGACCCAGCTAACCTTCCATGTAATGAATTAAAAGCTCCAGACTATTTTAAACAACTCTTGAATAGAAATTCTTTACCGGCATTCTTCTATTGACAAATTAAGGGTCTACACAAACCACATTTTAAAATTGAAAAGATACCATAAAGTTCTGTCTAACTTATTTGCATGGATCAGTCCTGCATAATCTGAGAGTTTGTCCACATGTTTACAAGGAATGTAGCAGAAGTGTCACTAGTTGGAGTTCTTTGTAGAAATTCATTTAAAGGATTTCATGATTCTTACTTCTGCGCATATCAACTGTAACGCCTTACTCTGGGAAGGTAGATCTTGTTTATAGAAGTTCCTAAATAAAGATTAATATGCAGTGACTTTGATGGTGGACCCAAGTGGATAATATATGGATGGAAAACTTGTGCATGTGTGTGCGGGTGAGTGTGCATGTGCGCGCACACGCACACATGTTTTCAAGGGGGCAAGGGTGGGTTGGGTTTTGTGTGCGTGTGCGTGTGGCGTATGTTTGGGGGGGGGAGGTATGCGTTTGTGTTGGGGGTCACTACAAATTGTATTACAACCCTAACCCTGTGGCTAGGATTTTAAGGCTAATGTCAATCCTTGAATTATTTTATAGTGCAAAAAACTGGTCGCATTTTGTTTTAATGGATGCTAAGTTCATATAACCCAATCCTATAATTGGTGATGCCCATTGTTGCAACCGTGCAACCTTAGATAGTTGTTGGAAATTTGACAATGAATTTTATGGTCGAGGTTCAGCCATCCTGCCACCTAACGTAGTTTTTGTGCGTACAATCGTTATCAATAGTGGATGAGATGCGATTTATATTATCGGATACAATATAATGATTGTCAGAACCAGTATATGTTGGGCTCCCATATCATGGGATGATAGTTATTGGTCGATATGCTTGTCCTTTAGTATGATACAAAAGGTATACTTTGACATGATGAATCATGTCGAGAATCATTGCGCCTTGCCATCATGTTTGAGCCCCTTTAAATGGGTTTGAATCCCTTTCCTTTTAACGTCTAAGGGTAAAAATTCTCTAGAGATGCCGCTAATGGTGGTTCAGGTTCTTGTTGCTCCAAACCCCAAATGCTTGCCCATCTCCTTAAATCCGACAACATTACTGCTCACTGAGAGGGCTTTGTTGTACATTACGCTTTTGCAAAGCTTGTTAAGCCTCCCTGACTGTCACCAAGTCACCATTGTTTATGTGCTATCGGTTCTCTCTCTTCATCTTTCTGATCCATCTTTCTCCTGCCATATCTCTTCACTCAAGCTTCCCCCTTTTTTGTCTTTCTATGTCTCCTTTCGAAGTATCTCTCTTTCTGCTCAATGTCTCTACTCGTTCCTTTTCTTTTCTTCGTCTCCTTGCTTATGTTTAAGGTTAGAATGATTGACCTTTAAAATGAAATATATAGGTTCATATTTATCTTTGACATTACTTATACAGTATTGAATGTCGTGTGACAATGTTCTTATACTTTAAGCATTCCTCCTTAGTTATTCCGTGTTCGTTGCTCAATATCTTTGTGATATATTAACTACTATGCATAATTCGCTAAATCATCACAAAGGATAATTACAATATGCAATAATACTATAACTAAAGAAAATGATTATATATATATAGGAGGGATCAAATAACCTCCAAATAATCCCCTAGCAAAAAGTCTATGCCCCACTATTTTTTCGGAAGATCCGAACCGTTCATCTTGATCTGCACCCTTTAAAACTTTGACCCACCAATTTTCAGCCCGATCCCATATGTTTTGCCAGTTCATCAACCCTTCGCAAAAGTTCTATTTATGCGAAACCGTTAAATTTGGTTCTGATGGATGAACGAGCAAAACACATGGGATTGTGCTGAAAATTGGTGGGTCAGGGTTTAATAGTGTGGAGATCAAGATGAACGGTTCAGATCTTCCGAAAAATAGGGGGCATAGACTTTTTGCTAAGGGGGGTTTTGGGGTTATTTGATCCATCCTCATATATATATATGGGCAAAGTGTTCCTAGGGTGACTCCTTATGAAATCTAAGGAGTCGCCTCCATTTCCCCACTTATCCCATTTTTTTGGATTTTATTTTTCATGTGTTCACATCATGGATAATCAACATACCAAAAATCAAGTCATTCCAATATTTTTAGAGCCCCCATCCATTTCTTGCAACTTCAACTGTTAAAACTTGCTGAAAAACCTTTGAAGTTGTAAGGGGTAGATGTGGGTTCAGAAAGTATTGGAATGACTTGAAATTTGGTATAATGATCATCCATGAGGTGAACAACAATCCCAAGAAAAAAATTCGAATAAAATGTGGGATATGGGGGAAAATAGGGGCGACTCATTGGATTCATCTAAGGAGTCACCCTAGGAACACTTTACCATATATATATATTGAAAGGTAAGTGAGTATATTCATAAATGAAAATTGACAACTATACAGAAATCACTACGGGTAATTCACATGGGCGAAACGCCTTGGGAGAGGTTGGGAAGTGGTCACAAAGCGCAAGGATCGTCATGTGAAAGGCCTGACACCAAAGTAGAGGCCTAAGGATGCCACAAAAGCTAAACCCAATTACAACCAGAGGGACACACGGGTCCACAAACCCTCACAAGTGTCAGGAACAAGAGACAGGGCTAGCCAAGCTAGGCACCCTACTTGTGCCTGGAGCTTCTCCTGTGAGTGGGAGGGCGGGGGCCCGCTTCGCCTCAACCATCTCAGCCATCTTCCTATCATATGCAATAGTCCATGCCGGACGTGGGGGGCAAAACAGCCGGCTGGGAAGCTAAGGGGCAACGTCCAGGCGAGAGCACTGGGGGATGTGGCCAAGCACCAGGGGGCCAGAGACGCCCACCAGAGGACCAACAGACGGCTGACCACTAGCCTCCTTATCACCACCAGGCACAGAAGGCATCATTGCCCAGTCCGCAACAACGAGCTCCACAGCCACACCTACATGCCCTTCGACAACGATCTCTTCATCGACATCAGATATATCTTCCACATCAACGAACTCATTGCCACAAGAAACATTACAATCAACAACCAACAGATGCATAGGAAGGGTGACAGAAGAGGAGCAACAGGGGCTCGGTCCACAAATAGACCTCAAATTCGTAAGGGGGATGGGTGCAGGCGCAGGGGGGATGGGGGCCTCGGCCGTAACGGCACAATGGGCCCCTGAGCTGTGGGGATCATAAGTAAACTCGATGGAGGGTGGACTAACAGGGGAAGAGGGGGTAGGGGTGGACCTCCGTGAAGCATGAGACATTGGGAGGAGCGCACATAAGAGGGCTGGCTTAGTGAACTCCTCGGTGCAAACGACATGGGTAGTGTTGATGCCGCCCACCAAGGTGACCGATTGCGAACAAGATGGCTGCACAACAGAGGCATGGGTGGCCAAAGCACTATGGCCGTACTGGGCAGCAGCATGAGACGTGGCGACATGGGCGTTGGTGGGCACATCAGGCATGGGGTGAGGTTGCAACACTGCGCCAGCCAGAGGGGGAGAGGGGGCTCCACGCTGGAAGAGGGCACATCATGTAGCTGTTGGGGGCCATTCCAAAGAGTTACTACCAGGGGCATGGACCAAGCGGCAAGCAGCAGCCATCGAGACTACGGGCATCGGAGCCACACCGACAGTGGCCGCAGGGGAAGACATGCCAGTGGTTAGCAGTGGCCCACCATAAGGATGGGCGATCAAAACATTGGGAAGAATGAGAACCGCTGCCTGCAGGCATTCATCAACAACACCAGAGAGAGGGAGGGGAGCAATATGGTCATGGCAAGCAGAAGGCCGAGTAGGGACGGTGGGGGCTTCGTCGGGGACGCGCATTGCGATAAATCATCAACAACACCAGAGGGAGGGAGGGGATCAATATGGTCATCGCAAGCAGAAGGCCGAGTAGGGACAGTGGGGGCTTCGTCGGGGATGTGCATTGCGATAAATCATGCTCAAAGGACATATAATGTGAGTAGCGTGGTGGTCGCCGCTCGTATTCCACTTTGACAGCACTGCGAGAACCATCCGACAGTCTAACCGTTACAGATTCATGGAATGTTGTGCAGGAGTCAATCTCGACGAAACAACGAGCATACGACGAGCGAGTGGCACTCGCAGTAGCCTTATCAATGTACAAAGGCTTGCCGACTATGCTAACAATTCTTCTGATAATATCCAATGACCACAACGGGATTGGGAGTTGGAGAAGCCGAATCCAAAGGGGAATGTCAGATAATAGGTCACGGTCCAGCCCCACATCTGGGGCCCATTTACGGAGGACCACAAGTCTGTCATCGAAAAGCCAGTGACCGCCACGTATGACTTCATCACAGTCAGCTGCACCATCGAACTGAAAAAGAAAAAGCCGTTCTCAGGAGAGTGGATGGCAATAGTCTCTTTCAACTTCCACACCCGTCCTACCCAGTTAAGGAGACTATCGAAGTACGGTCGTGCTCCCACAACATACCCGACTAAAGTATTAGCCCACCTCTGTACTGCCAAGGAGAATGCGCCGCTTGGAATATCAACCAGAACAGTACCATCGAGGGGGGTTAAGGCCAACTCGTAGGAGTGGACCGCGCGTCGACTGCTGGAGCATATATCCCGATAGGAAGCGGTCGAGGAGTAGGAAGAGCGAGGAATCAACGGAGGACGCTGGCTTGGCAAATTGTCAAATACCTTGCGGGCATGAGGTAGACCAAGCAGGGAACCAGAAGCACCCTCCTCAAGGGACCAGTGAGCACGCCAGAGGAAGAATTAGAGGAGAAAAGAGCCCTCCTTGAGTCAGTCATCGAGCTAGGAGCATCGGCACGCCTTGGCACTGCTGGGGCCCAGGGAATACAGGCGGGACCCAAAGAAGTGAGGCCTCCCAGAATGTTTTTTCCATTGCACGATCTTCGCTTAGGAGGAACCAGGAGCCAAGGGGAAGAGGACTCCGCCATCGTTGCCACAGCCTCGTTGCCATCAGCCACCAGGAGGTCATCATCGCAGAAGTCGCCGATGCCTGGGCTCGAGCAGCTCATCTACCCAAAAGGGTAGACAGAGAGGGGAACATAAATGGGTGTAGGGAAGTGACAGGGAAGAGGGAAGTGCTCCGGCGAGCACCGGAGCATCGACGAAATCGGGGAACCAAAATCGCCCACAGTTACCGCCCTAGACAACAATGTATATTTATATATATCTCTCTCTTATACATTTGACAACCTTTTTTAAATTCTAGGGCTGACTAGGACAAGATAAAGAGTGGCTGAGATTTGATCTTAGAAAAATGGAAGATTGAGATGAAGCTTTGAAACCATGAATGTATACTTTGAAATTTGGTCCAGTTTTGAAATTTGGTCCAACTTTGAAATGAAGGGTGCTTTGAAACCATGAATGTGAGCTTTTTTGATATTTGGTCCAACTTTGAAAGCAGCTAGTGAACCAGTTTTGCGCCGAAGGCGTCCGCGAAATTTTTTTACGTTAATTTGTTGTTCCGTGTCGAAGGCGCCCGTTAAATTTTTTTTGTTACGCGCCGAAGGCCCCTGCGTCGAATTTGTTGTTTCGCGCCGAAGGCGCCTGTGCCGCTAAATTTTTTTCACTAATTTGTTCGTTTAAATTTTAATAATTTTTTGGGGAACAAAGATTTTGCGAGGAAAATCTTAAATGAACCGTGCCCGCAGGCACGTGTTTTAACGCTAATTTGTTGTTTCGCATCGAAGGCATTCGTGCTGAATTTGTTGTTTTACGCTAATTTGTTGTTCCGCGCCGAATTTGTTGTTCCGTGTCGAAGGCGCCTGCGCCGAATTTGTTGTTCCGCGCCGAAGACGCCTGTGCCGCTAAATATTTTTACGCTAATTTGTTGTTCTTATAAATTTTAATAATTTTTTGGGGAACAAAGATTTCGCGGGGGAAAATATTTAATGAACCGTGCCCGCGGGCACGTGTTATGACTAGTATATAAATATAAATATAAATATAAATATGACAATGTTGCCTACAATCCATTTTAAGGATCTATTTTCATAAAAGGGTGCAAAATGCAACACAAGAAAAATTCAGTAGTCCAACATCGAGTTGTTAAGTGGATGGCCTAGTTAAGTTTGCTTGGACTCAGAATTTTGACCTAAGGCTTGAGATCATTTAAGCTACAAATGAACTTGTATAAATTATTTTCCAAGATCCTAACAATTTTATAAACCCACATGCATCAAGGGAAATTAAGTAACTCAATTAATAGATAAATTTGCATAAATGTGGCCTTCAAAGTCCAATGCATCTACCTCTTTAAGGGAATTGAATAAATCGATTCCTTTGATAACTTTACTAAACATCATCCTTCAAAGTCCAATGCATGCATGCAAAGGCCAACAATACATGTTTAATCTATTAATGCATGCAAAGGCCAACACTACATGTTTAATCTATTAATGTGAGATAAGTTTAGTGGTTTTATTCTGCTTCACTTCTTATTACGATCGGTTTATTCCTTTTTGCAATGACATTTCACTCGTTACTTGATGTACACAAGTTTCATAATTCTATTTCAGGCATGATATTCATTTTATGAATACCAATTTTAAAAAAGTTACGTATAACAATTTTACGGGTTTAGCATCAGTAAACCTTGACTTTGAATCATATTTTTGCACCTAATGAATTATGTACGTGTTTAGGGTAAATTATAGCAATCATAGCAGTCAACATAGTAGACACGGATGCACATGGATGCACAAAAGCTTTGCTTCCTTATGCACTTTGATGTGGAACGAAAGAGGAAATGTGTGGTGGGATTATTAGAGAAAACTAATTAAGGAAATTAAATAGGTTTAGGTATCTCACCACAATAATCGGACGATCACATATTTCAACACATTGCACACGAAGATTTCTTCGAACCTTATGCCTAAACCGTTAAGTCCACTCTCGCATATCTCATGCAAAAGATTATAAGTGGCAAATAAAGTTTACACAACTTAATGTTTATTCATTCAATTACGTATCATAATAAAGCTGAACTACCAACTCATGTTTATAGGAGAAGAAATAAGAATCATACTTAAACTTCTAATAAAGCTCAAACATCTAAAATAAAATAATACAAATAAAGAGTCTTCCTTACAACAGGGAACTCAAAAGACTAAAGAGTTCTTAAAATTAGAAATTTTAAAAGGACTTAAATGATCAAATCTAAACGGACACAAAAATTACAAAACTAAATTGACTCAAACACTAAAACAATAATACAAATCCAAGTTTGTTTCCCATCATTCTCTCTTGTTTTTAAAAAAATTCATCACCGGGTGAATAAATGATAAGAATTCACAATCTGATAGAAGGCAGCGATATTTTGTAGTTGGACAATACTCGTTCTTAAACTTTAAAAACTTTAAAATGATACAAAATGTAGCCTTGCAGATGAACATTTTTAAAAGAATATACCAAAATCATGAAAGACACGAAGGTAAGCAAAACTGCTAGCTGTGGAGAATCCTTAATGATAAAACTCGATGTACTCAATTGCCTCAAGCTCAACAAGTGATTTATATGATAGCTTTAATGTGAACTATAATTGAGATATTAATTGAGATATTAATTCAGACACTATCTCAAATTTTACATCTAACTGTAACTTCATCTCAGGTTCATGATTAGGATCAAGCTTAATTGCATACTATAAATTGGGCTCAAACTCGATCCCAAACTCAGACTTGGGTTCTGATGGGACCCGCGTATACACGCGGAGGCGGACCTGCGGCTAGCCGCGTGTGTATGAGGAGGGCTTCCCCTAGGGGTGTTTTCGACCATCTACTTTTAATTATATTTTAATGGCAAACTTGTAATTGATTTGATGGGGGATTTATTCTTAAGCTATGGCTATCCGTCATGTATTCTTATTCTTGATTATTGAATTGTTCTTAAGGGAATTCTTAGGAGAGTGCGGACGTCCTCGCTTTTGGCGTCTTGTGAGGGTGGTTGCCCCTTTAGTTGTACCCAAGTTATCAACTTTATTTTTTATTTTTATCAATTTCAGTTCATATTTGCTTTATTTCTATCAATTTGGTATCAGAGCACGTAACGATCCATGACGGCTTCGACAAGATCACAAGACAAGTAGTTCGAGATTTTGGAGGCGAAATTTACTAGCGAGATCGAAGGGATAAAGAAATCCTTGGCAGGGAACGATTAATCCATGGCAAGGTTGACGGCTTCCATTGAAAAATTGACGGCGAAGCAAGAGAAACAAGATGAAGCATTCGCGCAATTGATTTTTCAATTGACGGCCAATGCGGGAAAAGATGGAAAATGTGATGGAAACCTTAAATAAGTGATAAAGGTGCCCCCTTTGGACAAGGGAAAGTAAAAAAAGGAGAAAATCGATGCGGAATTCGTCCTCGAGGAGGAGGAGTACGAGGAGGAGGAAGATGGTGAGCCGTGGAAGGAGTATTATCGGGAAGTGGTGCGACGGAAGGCGGAGGAAGCAAGGAGGGGGCGGCAGCCCTAGCCGCCTCCCCCATAAGGCGCGCCACAGCACGGGGGTCCCTCCTCCGAGCCCCGCGGCCCCCAAGACAGCCGTCGGGGGGGGGGGGGGGGGGGGGGGGGGGGGGGGGGGGGGGGGGCACCCCCAGCTTCGGCCGGGGCCGGCGAAAGGCCCAGGGCCCTCGGCGGCCCCCGCCGACAAGTAGGGGGCGATGGGGCCCTGAAATCCTTCGGCAGGGCCCCGCGGCTAATTCCCTTGGCCGCGAGGGCCCCGTCGACCAGTGAGAAGCCCCCTTGCGGGGTGGGAGGTAGGGCGAGAGGAACGACATCAGTTTGGGGTGTTTCCACCTTATTCGGAGGGTCCGACACGTGGTTTCGAAGACGGTTTTGACCTGGGAGATGGGCAGGAGTACTATGATGACAGAGGAGGGTATCAGGACCTCCTGGCCCTCGGTTTGGCGAGGAGAGCGGGCGTCCTCCACCCCACACCGGTGAGAGTCGCCTCGGAGACGGCGGACGGGGTTACAGAGAGTATCCGGAGGAGTATGTGGGTCAGACGGGAGGCTACGGTGGGCGAGAAAAGGGGCCCCAAGGGGCAATGGAGATCGATGGAGAGGACCACATGGAGGATTTGAGACACATCAGGAGAGGCGGCATCACTACCATCAGCCCAGATATGGCGGGGGACGAGGAGACCAGGGCACGTTCAATATGGACCGGCTGCGGAAACTGAAGATGCCAGTATTCGTGGGGTGGATCCAGTGTCGTGGATCAACAGAGCAGAGAGATTTTTCAGAGTCTCTCGCATGACTGAGGAGCAGAAGCTGGAGGCAGCTTGAATTTGTTTGGATGGGAAGGCCTTCGCTTGGTTTCAGTGGAAGGATGCGAGGCGTCTTTTTCGCTCATGGGAGGAGATCAGGGATCAGATGGTGGAGAGGTTCAGGGATCCCCACTTGGGAAACGTAAGGAAGCAGCTGCTATCACTCAGGCAGGAGGGCACAGTGAGAGATTACCTAGAGAGGTTCGAGGCCCTATCAGGGTATGTGCACGTGGTGACGGATGAGCCGATGGAGAGCCCTTTATGAAGGGGTTGAAGGCCACTGTTCGAGCTGCGGTACGTATGCAGAAGCCCCAGAGTCTGATGGAGGCCATGAAGTATGCTCAGATAGCGGAGGACTGTCAGATGGAGGAGAGGAAGGCGATGGGTGGTTGTAGTGGCCCAGTTTTTCGCAGTCAGACATCGACTGGAGGTCAACAAAGAGCCACAACGGGACCTGATCCGGCCACCAAGGAGAAGAGTGGGGAGAAGGGTAGTGCACCACAGGTTGGGGACAATTCAGTCGGATGACTGATGCGGAGATGAGAGAGACGTGGCAGAAGAGCCTATGCTTTAGATGTGACGAGCGGTTCACACCAGGCCACAGATGTGCGGGGCGCAAGCTCCAGGTACTGCTGCTTGAAGATGAGGATGACGAGGCTGAGGTTGAGGACGAGGCCGCTGAGGTGGATGAGGAGTCTGAGGGCCACTAGCTAGACGTGTCGGAGGTTTCCCTTAACTCCGTGGTAGGGTTCACACCGAACCATACCATGAAGTTGAGGGGGCATATCGGCGGCCAGGAGGTGACCGTACTTATTGACAGTGGGGCGACCCACAATTTCATTTCCAGGAGAGTGGTGGCCCATCAGGAGCTCCAGCTGACAGACTGTGACAGCTTCATTGTCATGATGGGGACGAGGAAGAAGGAGAGCAGCCGGGGGGTTTGCAGAGGACTAGTGCTGACATTACAGGGGGTGCAGGTGATATCAGACTTTTTGCCTCTAGACTTGGGGAGCACCGACGTCATCCTGGCATGACGTGGCTACAGACGTTGGGGGAGATGTCGGTTAATTGGAAACTACTCAGAATGGAGTTTCAGGAGGAGGGGAGAGCAGTCACATTACAGGGGGACCCCAGCCTATGCAGAGTATTGGTCTCGCTGAAGACCGTGGTGAGGACCATTTAGACAGAGGACGGTGTATACTTAGTGGAGTTATATTCATTGACGGGAGAGGGAGGCGCTAAGGCCAGTGGAGAGCAGCCTATCCCAGGAGAGGTACAACAGCTGATGGGGCAGTTCGAGGAGGTCTTGCACCGCTGAGGGATCACGAGCACGCCATAGTACGTGGGAGGGCGTGTCCCCTTCAGCGTGAGGCCCTACCGATACACCCAGCATCAGAAGGACGAGATCGAGAGGATGGTGGCAGAGATGGTGCAAGAGACGACACTAGTATCAGATGTAGAGCAGTATCTGGCAGAGAGGGATCAGATTTTGGCGTCTTGGAAGGGTGGTTGCCCCTTTAATTGTAGCCAAGTTATCAACTTTATTTTTATTTCTATCAATTTCAGTTCATATTTGCTTTATTCCTATCAGGTTCTTGCTCAGGCTAAGCTTAAACATCGGTTCAGCCTCAAACACTAGCACTGATGCAGGCTTTGGTTCATATTCGAGTTGTGGCTTTGGGTTAGAAAGCTTATCATGCAAATTTTGCAATATCTTCTCCATGTAAAAGTTTGTTAAACATCTCATCTATTTTTATTAGTTTCAGCCTTTGAATTTGATGGCAGTGGAGACAAATGATATTTATAATAGTATCAACAAATGATATTTAGAATAGTATCGATATCGAATCTCTTCTTTCATTAAAGACAATCATATACAACCTTGGCGATGCAGAACGAAAGGAGAAACTTTTTGATGGAAAAATTAGGGAAGAATTAATCTAAGGGTTGATAGGATTTTAGGCTTTATACCCTGAGAATTTGATAATTACCCATTTCAATGTTTTGCACGCGAATATTTTTCTGACTTCACGCTCAGGTAATTCACACATCCACTCTAACAATTCACATGCAAAGAGATTCAAGACATCAAATATGATTTTCTAAACACACAATTCTTCATCGATCTAAAAGTTTGTAAGTTTGATTACACGAGCATATTTATAAGCAATACAAGGATTAATTTTACTCATAACTCTTAAATAGACTCAAATAAAGACTCCTAAATATAGTCAAACACTTGAATAAAGAAAAATAAATAGATTTTTTAGAATAGAAACTTTAAAAAAGATTCAAATTTCTTAGACATGAAACTAACTGAAAAGACTCAAAAGAGGATTTCCGTAGAACAAGAAACTAAAAAAATATTGAAATTCCTTAAATATGAAACTAATTAAAAAGACTCAAATTCTTTTCAAAAAAGAAACTAAAAAGGCTTAAACAACTAAATCTAAAAGGACTGAAATAAATTTAAATGTTAAAATCTAAAAATACAAATACTAAAATACTAATTTGAATCCAAGTTGGATTATCATTATTCTTACCGGCTTTGAATAATTCATTACATGGTGACCGTTGATAAGAATGCACAAAATGATAGATATCAGCAAGCTCTCGTAGTTGGAGAATACTCTTGAATTTTGAAATGCAACAAAATGTAAATTTGCAATCAAGTATCTTTATGAAAATGTTCCATAATATGGAAAGATAGGAATGCATACCGAACCTGAGTCAGTTGTAAAGGATTTGGGATTATAAAGTCGATGTGTTGAATATCTTTAAACAGGACCTCCAAACTAAGTTTTGACATAACATCAAACATGTGGCTCGGGCCCTAGCTCGGTATTGGACTCTATCACATGCGCAGTCTTGAATATGGGCACACGTGCATGCTCGCATTGTGCCATCAACTCAAGCTTGGTTGTAGGATCTTGGCACTGGTGTAATGTTTATTTGTAACTCAATGTTTAGAACATGAGTCGCATGTTGCTCTACTTGTCTCACATATAACTAATATAGCCTGGATATATTGCCAATATTTCTTCATCTCTTTTACTTCGGGAGCAAACCTATTTAATTGTTTCTTTGATGGAGGTTTATGGATGTACCGATGTCACAGCTTGATTGACCAACTCAGGTAAGCTTGACAATTTTCAATTCACCATTCTCGAGTTTATTCATCCAATTTGTGCTTAGCATAGAAATATTCACTCATTTGGCAAGTTATGAAATGAAAAAGGATACTCTAAATGATATTACTAATCTTCATAGTCAAACCGATCAATATATTTACGAAAAGATGAGATTCTTTTGAATGCATTCCTTTCAAATATATGTGAATAATAACATCGACCCATAAGCATCATAATTCACTATAAAATACACTCAAAATTTATAAAAATATCCCAAGAGAATTGGGTGGTTGACATAGCTTGCAACTAGCACAGATTGTTCGAAAATTGGTCTTAAAATGGATCCAAAATCACCAGAATAGACATGTATGAAGTATGAACAGTGATGTGAACTGTAACGGTGAACAATGATCATGAATAGTAACCATCCCTTTTATTGGTTGTCTTTTGATTTTTTTGATTTCTTTACTAATGTTAAGCAAAAGATTTTTTGTTAGCTAAAACTAATGTATACTAAAGAAAAGATGGAGAGAAGAAGAAGAAAGATTAGGAATTTTGTGCTAATACCAATTTGATACAGAATAGAGAATGAAAAAAATATGGTGAGAAATTAGGAAGAATTAATCTAGGGGTTGATATTATTTAGACTTCATACCATGTGAATCTGGCAATTACCAACTCCAACGATTCAGACGTAAAGGTTTTTCAAACTTCATACCCATTAATTCACTTACACACTAACAATTCATATGCAAAGAGTTTCAAGAAATCAAAGATTGACTTTCAAACACTCAATTATTCATTGATCTAAAAGTTCGATTGCAATGTCATATTTATATGCAGAACAAAGACTAATTTTATTTATACACAAGCTATTATATAGACTTAAATAAAGCCTCTTAGATAATTTTAAACACTTAAATAAATAAAAAATGTAAAAGGTTTCCTAAGAACATGATACTAAAAAGACTCAATTTCCTTAAATATGAGACTAACAAAAAAGTCTCAAATTCCTTTTAAAAAGAAAATTAAAAATACTCAAAATAACTAAATCCAAAAAGGAATTAAATAAAACTCAAATGATAAAATCTAAAGAGACTCAAATACTAAAAATACTTACTTTAAACTTTGGATGCTGGATTAGCTGGGCCCACCCATAGTAGGAGTTGATTGGGCCGGGCCCAGAAGCACTCCGAGGGGCTCGTCAGTGAACCACACGCGATCCCATGAGTTGTGTGACTGGACCCCGCAGCAGTTGGTGTGTTCTCGTGGCAATGCGGCTCAGCTCCCTGGGGCCGACCTCCTGCAGGTTGGCCCCCTAAACGACAACTCTTTATGGCTCGACCCTCTGAGACCGTCCCATTCGACTCCCTCTAAGTTACTATCCATGGGCCCTCGACATGTGGGTGACGGTTGGCTTTCTCCAAAGGGACACACAATTTGTCTTGTCAGACGGCGCATGATCAGCCCTACCAAAAGTAACACACGCCTGCTTTGTCAGGTAACGTGCATCCAACTTTGTTAGGGGGTGGTTGCGTTTGTGTCTCGTCGAAACCCCGACAATTCGGTTGCAAAAGAGAGCGGGGGACCACTTGACGTGGTGGAAGTGTCCTATCAATCTAATAAATAGAGGGGAACCCCCTTTATCAGGTATGCGAATTTTCTCTCACAAAACCTTTAGCATCTTCATCTTGAACAAAACCCTAGTAATGGATACCTCTAGCCAATGGTCCTCCTTCCTTCGCTTAAATCTAATTTAAGCATTCGAGTCTGATCAGATGGCCACCCCCTTCCGGCAAGGCTAACAAGCTTTATGTCTGTTTTAGGTGTTAGACGAAAGATCTCCATACTCAGTCCAGCGAAACCCACCTGGTCAGGCTCAACATGTTGCGAGAATACTCGTCACTGAGGCCTGATCCGTGCCCAACGAGATTTTATGCATGACAATTGACGCTAGAGGAGGGGTCCTTGTGACAACTCTCATCGCAAAGGCTCTCAACCTAGCGACTCCTGCAGCTCTCTTTATATTTTTCTTCTTCGGTTGCCACCTCCCTATCACTTCTCCAATGGTGGAAGGCAAAGACAAGACTGGAGAGGACACACTCGGCATTACATCCCGAATCCGTGTCACGGAAGAGGCTCCTCTGAGATGGCATGGATGCCCTGTAGCCATCCGCTGCCCCTTCTCATACTCGGGGCCTAGCTTCGTCCCCATTTGCATCGGGCAAACTTGTCCCTCAAGGTGGGCGTGAATGGGAAGCACGGGCCACGAAAGCACCTTGAGCTTCGACTGCTTCCCTCAGCATTAGGGATAGACTTCGTCCTCGTCATTGACAAATGAACTTGACCCGTGAGGAGAATCTGAGTTTGAGAGAGCCACTTCGGTAGAAGATGTGGATGCCATCTCCCTCTCAGACTCCGACCCTACCTGAACGGTTCAGGTCAGGACCGTTTTGCGCCCCGACCTCCGAGAGCCGCTCATCAACTTCCTATGGTGGAATAAGGATGTTTTCGCTTGGTTGTACGAAGACCTGCCTGGTATCGATCTAAAGGTTGCGCTCCCTCGACTGAACATCAACCTAGTCACGCCTTCGATCCGACAAAAGCGTATGACCATCAATGCCGAGAGGAGCCAAGCAATTAAAGAGGAAGTCGACATGCTCCTATGCGTGGATTTCATCAGAGAGGCCACTTATCCGGAGTGGCTCGCCAATGTTGTTCTGGTTAGAAAGGTCTGAAATGACGAATGCGCATTGACTTCACGGACCTAAATAAAGCTTGTTCGAAAGATAGCCTCCCGCTCTCGTGGATCGATCAACTTGTGGATGCTACTGCCAGACATGAGCTCCTTAGCCTCTTGGACGCATACTCCGGCTACAATCAGATCCGCATGTATGATTTAGATAAGGAGCATACAGCCTCTTGACATACTGAGGGTTGTGTTGCTACAAGGTAATGTCCTTTGGTCTAAAGAACACTGGTGCCATACCAGTGTCTGGTCAACAGGATGTTTGCGGATCAGATCGGTAAAACGATGAAGGTGTATGTCGATGATATGCTAGTTAAATCCCTGACAGGTGATAGCCATATTGCCGACCTAGAGGAAACATTCGCAATCTTGGAAAAATACCATATGAAGCTCAACCCAAACAAGTACATCTTTGGCGTGGCTTCATGGAAATTCTTAGGTTTCATGTTCAATCACCTAGAAATCGAGGCCAACACAGAGAAAATCAGTACCTTGACCAACATGCGACCCCCATGAAGGTCAAAGACGTCTAGTGCCTCACTGGACTGGTGGCTGCCATCAATCGC
This sequence comes from Scilla litardierei, assembly GCA_030789695.1. NCBI lineage: Eukaryota > Viridiplantae > Streptophyta > Magnoliopsida > Asparagales > Asparagaceae > Scilla > Scilla litardierei. The sequence continues at coordinate 156,544,594 of CM061136.1, forward strand.
TTCATCTCAAAAGCCACCAACAAATGCTTACCATTCTTTAAAGCCCTGAACAAGGGGAAAGATTTTCACTGGACAGAAGAATGTGAGCGGCCTTTCACACAGCTTAAGGAATATCTTGGTCGAACTCCTCTCCTTTCTAAACCTAGGAAAGGTGAGACACTCATCTTCTATCTTGGTGTATCCACAAGTAGGGTTAGCTCGGTCCTTGTCCCGGAGGAAGACGACATGCAATGGCCGATCTACTATGTTAACCGGTGTCTCCTGTGCACATAGACTAGATACCCAGAGATCAAGAATCTGGCCCTTTGTGCTGATCGTAGTAGCTCGGAAGTTTCGAGCATGCTTCCGGGCACATTCGATCGCGGTCCTGACGACATATTCCCTACGGCAGATACCATCAAGGTTAGACGTGTCAGGGTGCATCGCCAAGTGGACGGTCAAACTCGATGAATTTGATATCCTATACAAGTCTCAGACCGCTATCAAAGACCAGGCTCTAGTCAACTTCGTTGCAGAATACACTTACCATCCCGAATTCTCACCACAGAGCCTACTGAAGGATTAGGGACATGGATCATCTACATGGATGGGTCCTCTATCGAGCCAGCCTCGGGGGCTGGGTACTATTGGTCAGCCCTGAGGGCACTAAGCTCCCGTACGTCCTCAGGTTCAATTTCAAATCCTCCAACAATGAGGCTGAATATGAAGCCCTAATCGCATGGCTCAGACTAGTCAAGGAAGTCACGGTCAGCAATATCGTCATTCGATGTGACTCCCAACTCATCGTTAACCAAGTTAATAATGGATACCAGACGAAGGAGCTCCAGGTGTATGTCACAATAATCAGAGCCTTGCTAACAGGCTTCCAGGCCCTACTAATTGGAGCACATTCTCTGGGCCTAGAGCATCACTGCTGGCACGCTATCCAAGCTTGCCATAGGGTTATATGACGACCTTAGGACCATCGCAATCGAGGTCCTGCAACACCTAACTCGGATGTGAGATCACGTTTGTCCCATGGGGTCGGCACTGTCTTGGGTGGATCCCATCATCCAGTACCTTCGCCACCAGACCATCCTTGAGGACAGAGTCGAGGCTAGAAAATTGAGGCTCAGGTCAGCAGGATGCATTTTCCTCGATGATATCCTCTACAAGCGATGACACTCTTCACCCCTCTTGAGGTGCCTCTACGAGCACGAAATTCCTCCAATGATGGAAGAGATGCATGAAGGGGTATGTGGCAACCACTACTGGAGTAGGTCCATCGCATACAAAATCATGCGGGCTGGATACTACTGGCCCACACTACAGCAGGACGTTAGAAACTACGTCCAGTGATGCGACGCTTGCCAGCATTTCCTAACGTCCTGAGGTTGCACCGAAGGACCTAACCTCACTCATCCCCGTCTGGCGGCCTTTCACAAAATACAGAGTGTGCATTGTTGGAACTCTGCCTTGGGGGAAGAAGGGATCATACACGCGATTGTGGCTATCGACTACTAACTAAATGGGTGGAAGCGGCTCCACTCTCCTCTCTGACAGAGGCCAAGACCGTCGCTTTCATCTGGAAGGAGATGATCTGTCGGTTTGGAGTCATGCATTTCATCGTCACCGATAACGAGGAATAGTTTGACAATGTCAATTTGTAGACAAAGTGCGAGCAATATCACATCCAGCACCACTTCTCTACTTATGCACACCCTCAGGGCAATGGCCACGTTGAGTCCGTCAACAAAGATATCAAAAAGATGCTCAAGAAAAGGCTCGGAGCCAAGAAAGGAGCATGTGTCGAACTCCTCACGTGCTCTGGGCATATCGCACCACCAGTCAGACTGGCACGGGAGAAACCCCTTTTTCCTTGGCATGCGGAGTTGATGCAATGGCTCCAGCTGAGGTGGCCCGCCCTTCCTTCTGAGTGAGCCACTTCAATGAAGCCACTAATAACCAAGCCCTGACCCTAGAGCAAGACCTTGCTCAAGAAAGGAGAGCCGCAGCTCAGATCCGAGCAAGCTCCTGCAAGCGGGCCTCCGACTGGTATTACAACAAGAAGGTCAAAGTCGGGCACTTTTTGAAGCAGGACATTGTCCTCATGCAGATCCTCTGCACAGGGGATGTGACGGAGAAAAGCAGATAACCACTGAGGCCGAATTGGAAAGGCCCGTACCGCATCAGAAGGGTCCTCAACTCAATGGCTTATCAGCTTGAAACTCTGGATGTCATTCTAGTCAAACATCCATGGAATGTCGAGCACCTTCGAAAATACTACCCATGAAAAGGCGCGCACGCTATACTCAAACTAAATCAATAGAAGCATCTTTTTCTGGACGACAGATGTTTGTTCAGACTCTTCGATTCAGTCTGCAGCCAACGTGCAGTCAAGACCTAGAGCCTGAGGCTTCGACCTCTTGCATTCGACCTCTCATGGTCATGCCATGTCTGAAGCAAGCACTTAACCAGGCTGAGGCCCTGACCTTTGGCATTCGACCTCTCACGGACATGCCACGTCCAAAGCAAGCATTCAGCCAGCCTGATGACCCGATCTCTGGCATTCGACCTCAGTTATGCCACATCCGAAGAAAGCCCTCAGCCAGCCTGATGCCCCCGACATCCGGCATTTGACTTCTCACGGTCATGCCACGTCCCAAGCGAGCCCCGCATAATTTCAGTCCTTCATTCGCTTAAAAGACCAAGGGGCCAACACATACTCTGCAACGCACACTCGGAAGATGCGCTGTGATTAGTCTTTCAAGCTTGATTTCGAAGCCAACACAAACAAAGGATAAAGTACAAGTGGATAACTACGAGTGGGTAGTTAGAAGATTGAAGATTGGATTGAAAGCTTGTGATAAGTTTTTTTAAAATATCACCTTTCCATTTCAACAAAATTTCCCACAAACCAATTCTCGCCGACTAAAGTGAAATGCAAAGGCAAAAAACAAAAAAATGTGAGAATGCAAGCTACACATTTTGCGCAGATTGTCCTTCCATGGCTGACATCTCGCTTTGAGGAACCTGATTAATGGGCCCTTCGATGGCTGCGGCAGGGGGTCCGTCATTGGTTGGAGTCCCATCTATGGACATGGGAGTGTCAAGCAAGGCATCTAAAAATGATAAAAGGCCGATATGCTCAGGGTACATATTCTCGAATGACATCCTCACACACCAAATCCCATCGGCAAAGGAACGCCAGGACCAAAGTTCTGCATCGGCCAATTTATCCTCTGCATTGTCAGTTTAGTCTCAAATTCTTGGCGCAACTGATCGACCTGAATCTTCGCTCTATTCCTTTCCACACAAAGGTTTGTAGCTTTTCTCTTTTTCAACTCCTGGGTGGTCTTCTTAGACCTCTCCAACTCTTCCCGCAGGGCAATGACTTAGTCATCATGATCCTGCTCTAGATGAGCCAAAGCCTTGGCAAACTTCTTCCCTTCTTTTCTTAGCTCAGCCTCCACCTGTCGTAATCGCTAGAACTGTCACAAGTTTTCCACCTCTTCTCGTAAGGTAGGGACCCCGTCACACTTCTCTTGAAGCTCAGCTTGTTCTCTCTGGCCCATTGCAGCTCGCCCCTCACCTCCTACAGCTCTAGGAGGTCTGTCTGCTGTCGCTCTAAGCTTTCTCAACAGAGAGGGTTGCATGCGAACGAACTTGACCTCACCTTTTCGCTACTTGAGCGCCCCTCTCAGCCAAGGAAACTTGTGCACGGCTCTACATCCCGCTTCCGCCGCTACCTGCTCTAGCAGAGACACATTCACTTTAACAAAAGAGCCATGGTGTACTCCCTCCACAGGGGATGACTGTGATAAAAGTGGCCCAGCACATGTTGAGCCTGCACATAAAGAGGGGACGAATTCAGGCCTGAGCTCAAATTTCACCATAGGTCACAGAAGGGATTCTGACATGGAAGGTTTTGTTGAGAGCGCAACTGTCCTTTGCAGTCTCCTTAACTATCCTTAACTACGATATAGAAGACTGTATCCTAGAGTTCATCTCTTCTTCCTTCGAGCTCTTACCGCTCTCGAGATTGACTGCCTGTTCCGCCTCAACTTATGCAAAATTCGAAGCATGGCCTGCCTCTTGTTTAGTAGGGGCATACCTAGTTTTCTTTTTGGGGGGCTCAGGGGCCTCGGGAAGAACAGATCTCTTATGCTGTAGGGTCCCGGAGGTCCCCGGAGGAATGGATCCCTGGCACGTTGGCAGAGAAGCCACATGGTTCCTCACCTTTCTTTCTCCTTTTGTGATCGAGGGATGCATTATCGTCATCACTCCTCGACTCGATACAACTTAGCATGATCACTGGCACATCGCTTCTGCTTCATAGAGCCATAACAGATTCCCCAAACAAGACAAGCGCGGGGTCGGTAGCAAAACTCTCCTGACCCGAAACATCGGATTCCCAGTTTGATCACCCGCGTCAGGAGTCAAGGCAGCTGGGAGCTTCGATCTGGAGGAAGAAGCGCCCTTGGCCGGGACCCTTTTTCTTTACTTGGCTGGGACCCTTTTTCTTTCCTTCTGCCATGATGCAGATCAGAATCACGCGTTACTACATGAGAGGAACGCAGGAGAAAGATTAACAGATGAACAGAGGTCCCCTAAACTATTGAATTTTGAAAAGGTACTCATTGACAGCAAGAGTGGCCTCCCCGAGCTCCACGACCGGCTCTGGAGGCATCTCCTGGAGCTAGCGGATCGACACTCCAGACATCAGCACGCTATACGACCTCTGAGGAGAAAGGCAGGGTGACCAACCACAACCACCCCTCCAACTCGTGCATCTTGCCCCTACATTGGATAATGTCGGGTTCCCACCTGCATGGCCAACCGAACCTACGTGGAACCCACTCGTCGGCAGAAGCAGGGTGTTCGCCAATGCTTTCCTAATTCCCGACGGCCCAGAACCACTTCTCATTCCCGTACTTTTTCAACGAAAGGGTGTCGTCGAAGATTTTGGCAAATCCGGTTCGACCACTAATGTAATATTGGGTGGCAAAACTTTTCTTTATCTCGTACACGGCATGCACAGTCTCAGTAGAAAGCAAACCCTTATCGTAGGAAGCAAACATTGCGGCTGAGGTAATCATGACCATAAAGCTATTCGGTGCCAGCTGGCACGTCACCAGGTTAGAAAGGTACAAGATCCCCCGAACCAGACGGTTGAAGGGAAGGTGGACCCTCGCTTCCAGATGTATGACGCTCAATGTGATAGCCCAAGGAGGATGGTCGGGGTCCCATCCAACTCACCTGGGAGTTTTAAAACCACCGAAAAGGAATCACATACATCTCCCAGATCTGCTCCAAATCAATCGCACCTTCCTGATGCATGAACTTTTCCTCTCCTAAGCATGGCGGCACCCCCGCAACTGTCTTTCCTCCTAATTAACCAAGGTCAGCGATTTTGGAAGCGTCGATCACTTCCTGATCCAGGTCTTCAGCACATGCCATGATCCCAGGAAGGAAATCAACGAGAAGAATGGGCGGATCGAAATCGGAAGGAAAATCCCTCTCTCCGGTTGGAGGCGATGACCGCAACAGCAAATGGGAGATTCGGAAATGTGGCAGTCTTTCTCGACGAAAGCTTGTTAGGTAGAGGTGTGAAATCTGATGGCCCCCTCCCCCTTTTCTGCTTACCCTAGGCACGAAGAGGCGGGGTAAGAGCATAGTCGACCGATTCTTTCACACTATGCAAATCAATCCCAGCCGTTTGGCACGCGTGACCCATCGTCTTCTGTGCAAAGACCCTCCAACAAACCGACACTCGCCACATCAGCATCTCATTGGAGAGTGGACGCGTCCCTTCACATCTTACATTAAATATGGATCGTAGCAAAGCTACCTCTAGGCATTTCAAGGAGCACATGTCGACGTTAGTAGGCGTAAGTAGCTCCTTCAAGGAGCCCATCAACCTTGTGTCCAGCTTGACGAGGTACGTCTGCCCCCTTTAGATTTCGTCTTCTTGACCTCGCGCGCATGGCTCGCGTCGGACGTGCCGAGCCAGACGACAAGGGGCTATTGTAGATGATGGATCAGCTGGGGCCCACCTATGATATGAATCGATCGGGCCAGGCTCGGAAGAGCTTGGAGGGACTCGTCAATGAACCACACGCGACCCATGAGTTGTGTGACTGGACCCCTGTGACAATTGGTGTGTTCCCATGAAAATGCGGCTTAGCTCCTTGGGGATGACCTCCTCCAGCCCCCCCCCCAAACGGTGGCCCTCTGCAGTCCGACCCTCTGAGACCGTCCCACTAGACTCCCTCTTAGCTGTTATCCGTGGGCCATCCCCATGTAGGTGACATTATTCTTTCTTAGAAGGGACACAGTCTGTCCTGTCAGACGGCATGCGACCAGCCCTGTCAGAAGTAGCGCGCAGTCGCTTTGTCGGGCGGCATGCAGCCTGCTTTGTCAGGGGTTGGTTTTGTGTGTGCCCGCCGAATCCCCTGGAAATTTGGTTATAAAAGAGAGCGGGGACCATTTGACGTGGCAGAAGTGTCCCCTAATCCAATAAATAGAGGAAAAATCCCATCTATCAGGTATGCGAATTTCCTATCACAAAAACCATATCATTTTCATCCTGAACAAAACCATAGCATTTTCATCTTGAACAGAACCCTAGCGGTTTCTACCTCTAATCAACAACCATATTTTCTCTGCTTAAATCTACCTTATGCATCGGAGTCTGGTCGAAGTGTCACCTCCTCCAGTGAGGCTAACGTGCTTTCTGTCTGTTTCGCATTAGACGAATGATCTTCGCCATTAGTTCGGTGAAACCCACCTGTCTGCGTTCAACCTGTTGCGAGAATACTCGTCCCCACGGCCTGATCCGGGCCTAACTAGATTCTGTGCATCAATAGAATCTAAGTTGGATTTCCATCGCGGTCATACTTTAACCATTAAGAATGAGGTTCACCGGTTAACTTCTATCTAAAATACCATAACTTTCTGTGTATGATAAGTTGTAGTTAGAAAACAATCCCTTTAAAAAAACTCTCATCTGTTATAATCTTCACGATCGGGATATCCTTGAAAAAAGAGAATAATTAAGAATTGATCATACTTCGAAAAATGAGTCGGATGATGATACAAGCCTCTGCAATTTCAATCATCATAAAAGCTTATGGAATCTCAAGAGAAGTAATAGGTCGATTTAGCTCACAACTGCTGTAGATGGCCCAAAAATCAGATTGAAAACGGCTCCGAAAACACTAAATAGTAGACCTTGCACAAAAATCAACTACAATTCCTTAGAAAATCTCAAAAAATTCCAAAAAATATAGTAGTAATAAGTTAATTATTAATATTTCTAGAAATTAACCATGCAGCACTGTAGCAACCGACGGATTGGCTCAATAGCTTGATCAATACTGTTGATTTGGTCAATATAAGCTAGTTCGGGATTAGCTTGAGTTCGGCTTGGTCATCTTGCAACGGCGTTGATGGTCTCAAATCTGGACCCAGCTTGGTGGCTGGCTCAACTCGGTTCGGTATCAAAAACATCTATATAGAGAAGCGATTGGATCTAAGCTGATAATTTTAAAACAGTTTCAAGGTTGCCATGTTTGATTCCAACATTGGATCTTACTGACGATAAGGTCAAAGGCCTCTAGTAGCCTCGACGAATTTTGACAACTCGTATGCCACCAGTGATGGTGGGAAAAGAGTCGGTGATGTTATAAGCAATGGTAGCGATAGTGGTAGAAGGTGGTGATAAGATTTAGGGAAAAATTAGATGTCAACGGCAATGGACGTGGTCGACTGCAACGATGGTGAAGGAGAAGCTAGGTGGCGACAGTGCTCAGGGTTAGGGTTTTGTTGTATTTGGGTTTGTTGTTATGGTTTTGGGTTGAGGAAGATGATGAACATGAACATTTTTGCTATAACTAAATTAGAATTGTTTTTTATCTTAACTAAAAAGAAGAAGATGAATGAGAAGGCAAGAAGGTGATGGAAAACAAGATTTTTTAAGTTAGCTAAAACCTAACTAAAAAAATTAAAAATGGATGGAGACGATGATGAAGAAAATCAGGAAACTCAGCTGTGATGCCAATTGATGGAAACAACGAAAGGAAAAGGTTGTAATTGAATTTTCAGATATGGGAGAACGATTGTTTGAATAAACAGTAAGTTATACAAACTTTGCCACTTAAAAATCTTTTATATGAGAGATGGGAAAGTGAGCTTAATCGTCTACGCGTGTGGTCCGAAGAAATCATTGCTCTTATTCATTCCAAAAGGCAGGAATAACATGTTACACCCAACAACTCACCCGTGGCTAACCAGTAGTTTTTCCACACTCCATTCTCTCTTCGAAATTTTTATGAATCAAGATCTCCATCGCTGTGTGATAGATATGTCTTCATCCTTTTTGTGGCGAATGAAAAATGTGTAGACAATTCATGTGTGTAGGTCCTATGGGTTTACCAAGTTTATGTTGATTTTTACCTGTGACAATGCAAATTGTAGATGTCTAATTGTGTGCACTTATTACAGTGTTCTGTCAGTTTAATGCGTAAGCGAGCAATATCATAAAGATTCTATAACTGCAAGATATCTTGAAAACATATTATCCTTTCTGGCCAGCTAATATGGATATTCATATTGTGGCAGAAAACTTGACATTTCTGAAGGCCTTCAAGATGTGCTGTTTGACTGAGTATCAACATATTGGAAGCAATGGCAAATCAGACTAACATAATTATAATTTGGGTCTCTGTTGGTGTGGCAGTCGGGATCTTGGTAGCATCTTGTGCATTTATTGCTATAAGGTTTTATAGAAAGCGTTCTCATGTGCAACATCGTTCCAACGAGAGTGCAACTTCTCTTCCCATTCGTGTAAATGGGATTGGTGCAAGTATTGATTCCAGTGCTTCAATTACAGTTTCTGATATCAGCCATGACTTACGACCTGCTGGGAAGGTAAACCCCTATTGGGGCCGACGAGGGAATCAGAACAAAGGTCTACTTCATTCTTTATCAGGCATTCCAAGATACTCATACAAGTATGCAATCTCCAACCTTACAGATTCTTGTCTGATTTTCAGCTCAAGATGCTGTAATTTGTGGTACTAGATTCTTACATTTTTCCTATATGAATGATTAGCTTTCTGTTCAAGGAGTGAACTATGGGGGTTTCCCTCGTATTTTATAGTTTGCAGTCTTAACACTTCAAAATTTTCACATACATTCTCTTGTTAACCCAGTACTACCTATAATCTTAATTCCTAAAAGATGCATACATATTGTACATGCACTTAACGAGGTTTTGGCCAACCGCATCAGTTCGGTTTTGGACCCGGGTGGTCTGAAACAGCTGCAAAATATCAGTTTCCGAGGTATCGGCAAAAACCCTCGTGTTTTGTTCAGTTTTGTTGAAGTCATGCATGGTTTTGGCTGTTTAGTTGAAGTTTCAGGTGGTCTTGGGACGATTGTCCTGTAAGAGAATCAGATATTTTGTTGCCAATAATTAGCATAGAGGTTTGACCTATATGGAGGTTGAAGCCTGTTTGGTTTCATGGCAAGCATAACAAGTTACAAGCCTGGTTTGGTGACTTAAGTTATTGTATTAGGTCAGTTGATTAAAATTTAGCTGCTAATCAATTTGGAAGTGGTGCTAATGTGAAGGTTTTTCAAGTTACAAGACACTGTATAATTAGATTTAATTTGATGGTTAGATAAGTTTTGCATTCTATTATGATCATAATCGAGAAGTGAGGTACTTCCATTTTTTCCTGGTAGTGTCAATTAAGTCAAACCCCTTTTTAAAGTGATAGCCAAGTTACTCAAAGCTTCCTTCATAAAATAAACGATTCCTTCCCTCTTTCTGTGGGAATGGAGTAGACAAAATAAAATAGGGTAATTTTTACATTTAGGAAAAAAATGAAAATAATATTAGATTTCGACCACACACAAAAATATTTACAGAATTCGACCAAGTTTGGCCACGTCAGCGGCAGTGCACGTGGCTGAATGGGCTAGCTTGGACAATGACGCAGTTGCCAAGTGCGACTTTTTTGGCCGCACTTGCCAAGTGCGGCATTTTTGGCTGCACTTGCCAAGTGCGCTAGGATTCTACGATTCTTCTTCACATCAGACGAACCAACCCAATCATGTGTTTCAAATAGGGACTGATTTCATCTCCAACAATCAAGTTCATGGAATCGATTTCACCACCCTTCACTCATATCAAGACCAATGGAAATCACACAACCTTCAATAAGCTTCACATGTTTCCCTTTATTCAACAAAATCATCTTCAAAATGCAATATTGTAGGTTGGCAAGCACAAACAATCAACAACAGCTTGCATTCCTCAGCACCTGGCTTGATGCTCACATCCAAGACGCGTGCAACTTCCTCAAGAAGCCGTTGCTCCTGACCGAGTTTGGGAAGTCCTGGAAAGATCTTGGGTGTTGAGGAATGTTCTCAGCGAGGACTCCTCGACTGCGAACCTGATCACCGTCCAATCTCGCAAGCTTCAGAGATGGGCCACTTGAATTGGACCAAAAATGCCGCACTTGGCAAGTGCGGCCAAAAATGCCGCACTTGGCAAGTGCGGCATTGTCCAAACTAGCTCATTCAGCGGCGAGGCCACGCGCCTTGCCGCTGACGTGGCCAAACTTGGTCGAATTTTGTAAATATTTTTTTTGGGTCGAAATCTAATATTTTTTTCATTTTTTTCCTAAATGTAAAAATTAAAAATAAGATTACACAACGCTGACCAGATTAAATCCAAGTAACACAGAATGATGTAATCGAATTTTCTTTGCTATAAAGGGGTTTTGTATTCTTAAAAAAAGTGCAACGTTTGTAATGGAACATTGGAACATGAAGGAAATTTGAGGTTATGAAGGAGTATATAACCATTTCTAGGAGAGGTCATAGATCTTACCTTAATTTCAGACAGTAGCCACCTACTTAAAAGAGATAGAAAAGTCATTTGAACGGTGCTGAACTGTGAACCCTGAGGGCCCTTTTGGCAAGGAGTTGAGGAGATCGGAGATAGGTATTTACTGGATGAATAGTAAAGAGGGTTTGAAAGGTGCGTGTATTTTGAGACAGCCCTGTCCAACCCGAGCTCCAAGCTAGGGTTGAAGTTGGGTTCTTTGCTGCCAAAATGAGGGGACTAAGTGAAAAAATATTATCAAAAATGACCAACTTGCCATTCCCACTAATTTCTCTACTCTCCTTTCTAAATACCTGTTTGGATGGAGTTGGGCGTGGTTGGCGCTAACCGCTACCTCAACTCCTCTTGCCAAATGCAACCTAGTGGAAATGTGTTAGGAGAAAAGACACCGACTGTGTGGTCAAAGAAATGATTTTTTTCCTTTAAAAAATATTAAGTCCAGCTTGGAAATGTTAAATAAAGTATATTATTGGCTTTTTAAGTTAGGGAACAATGGTAAAATTCTTATACAAGTTCGGCAAGGAATGTTGCTCTGCTGCTAATTGCATTCTAAAGTAACAACATATAACTTGAGTAAGCATGGCTGTAGAACAATTAGGTTTTAGGGGTTACAGGAAGTGCTCAGAAGATGGTCATCCTTGATTTACAGGAGCCCTGAGGATGGCTCACAAGCATGCTGTACTTTGAACAGAAGAAATGGACTAGCAATTAATTCCAAGGATTTTGGTAAGGCTCAATATTGTCTAGAAGAATAAGTAGAATTATGAATTATGACAATGGGTGGTCTTGCCATTGAGTAGTTGAGGTATAAAAGTTATGAGAATATTATGAATTAAAACCAATGCTTCTTGGCAAAATTTAAAATTACACAAATCCCCCTTGTTTACCAACTTGCATGAGCATTGAACTAAGAATATGATTGATTAACATATGACAAGCTAACATGGGAAGTTTATAACTAATTCTGAAAGAGCATAAAAGTGATCTGAGTTCTGATATATCTTGAATGTAAAGCACTCCATACTTTATTGATCACACATATTAATAACGAACCATATTCCTTCAGCTTCTGCAACTACTGGGCAGTGCTCTTTTTCTTTCTTTCTTTTCTTGGGTAAAACAAAAAGGAAAGAGAGCATTCATCTGAACGAACATGTTAAAAATGTTCAAAAATTATGTGATCAAAAATGCTACTTGAAGGCCTTTGGGGACAGGATCAAGTTTCTTGAAACTCTGATTATATGTTGACTGCTAATCATCCACGCGCTATAGTAATTTGACTATGGCATGTATTTGACTGTGTCATGTATTTGACTGTGGCAGTCTATTTTTATGCCCTTATGTGTCCAGTCCATTAGTTTATCATTATTTGACAATCAAATTCTGTGAATAGGTTCAACTCTAGTTTTCTCTTGTTTGCTATTTGTAATTTATTTTTCTGGTTGCTTATATTAGATAGGACTCACAAAGGCTCATGTTCTGTTATAGATCAAATACCACTACGCTTGGGCCACTGTGTCATGAAATACTGATTGAAATTGAGCACTCCTAAATCACGGCTAGTGAGATTCATGTAAAGATAAGCTAACAAGTTCCTAGAGCTGTGAGATCTTCCAATAAATAAATGTAGAATATTTTTATGTTATAAATCATTTAACTTAATTAAGCAGCATTATCCATCGGCTAGAGGTGGTCGAGGTAAAATTCCTTAGAAGCTACCTTTTGATAAAGGAGTTCAAGAAAACTTGTGTAAATGTACTAGGCAGACCCAAACAGAGGATTAATATGAGACGATCTAACAAATATTTGGCTAAACATTGTTCCCATGTCATAGATGGTCTAGCTTGTGCAAGAAAATCACTCATACCAAGCGACTAAGTCTTACTGAATAATTAAGGGAACTAATAAAACATCTTTATCATCCTTAGTTGAATATGGAATTACATTGCAAACATCTTGGTCACTGATTATTGTTATGTGACACTAGACACAGTTTGCACAAAATTACCTAGACCCAAGCATGGCTCAAATCAATATGATCAGAGAACTATGGATCCGTATGTTGATCCATTGAATACCTGATCAGTCCACGTGCAGTGCTGGCCAGCCCATTCGTGCTTCTATTGTGTTGGTCCATCGCGCTGAACTTAGACATGTTTCTGTTGTGATTTCTACATCTTCATACCTACTAAACTAGCCTAGACTAAATATAAATATACTAATAATTTTTGTACCCATAGGGGAGGGGTCACATCATTCTTACCCTTTATGTCCCGTCCACATACACACAAGCATATACTCATCATAAATTTTGGTGTCAATAGTAATTCCCTCTCACCCCATCATAAATTCACCTAAACACACATCCACGCCTACATCCTCTCTCTTGGCCCATCCCTGCCATTGTTACCTTCCCCTTCCCCTTATTCTTTCCACCCAAAACGCTAGTGGTTTCCCTCCAATTATTTTAGAAATTTTAATCCTAACTGTTGATTATTCTAGATCAAATTTAAATTGTTCTTCTTCTTACCCTTTTATCTTAGTCACACCTTCATTCAAAAAGATCCGTGTTTTGTATAATTGATTTTTAAAGTTTATATAAAGAATCATAAAATAAAAATAAAAAATAACCACAAAAACTAATTATCTTGTATGATAAGATTAATTTGCTACCAATAAATAATTATTAAAATCCGAGCATGCTACATTAAATCATCATGAGTAATGTTAAATTCCAATTTACTGTAGATAAATAACTAAATGATATATTTTAAAAAACCAATCAAAGTTTGGCTCGTTTTGAAAAAATCATACTAAACTTTGAAACTCTCAAAAAAATTCTCTTGAACTTTGATCTTTGCAAGAAACCCCGAGTCAACGTTAACTTGATTTTTAAGGAAAAACGATCAAAATACCCCTTTCCATCTACTTCCTCTCTTCCTTTTCAATGAACACATGAATTTAAATTCATGGTAGCTCCCAAAAAATAAAATTAAAACAAAAACAAAAATAAAACACCATTCTTAAAAGTGTAGATTTTTCGGTGATTTATTTTCATGATTTTCTTGAACATTTTTTTGTTATTTATAAGGAACATATCACATCTATCTTTTCCTTCTATTCCTCCCTAATAAACACATAAATAACTTTATCAAAGCAACTCTAAAATAAAAGAAAATTTAAAAAAAGTAAGCTGAACATTAAACCTGCATGATTTATGATTAATTTTTTTCGTAATTTTCCATTGATTGTTTGCCAAAACGTGCATACAAATTTTTTTAATTTTTTTTGATAAAGATGAATGGTATTTCAGTCAAAAAAGATTAAAGTCATATGATTAAAACATGATTTTTTGTTGATATGGACTTTCTTTAAAAAGTGACCAAAATTTGAGAAGGGTTTTAAGAGTTTCAAAGTTTAAGACATGTTTTTCAAAACGGGCCAAAGTTTGAGGGGATTTTTTAAAAATTTACCAACAACAAAATACACACACTTATCTATGTTAAAGACATACAAACTCATGTGTTGCTCCATTGCTGCATTAGAATATTTGAATCCATTTAAACAACATAATATTTTATAATATTTCATTCACATCTCCATTTGTGCCATGAACGGGCTGTGCCTTGCTGGACGAAGATATGTCAAGTACGACCTGTAATTTATTTGTGTTGTGTTTTAATAGATGGGGTTTGGCACATATCATTAATTCTAGGGTTCATATACTATATTTCTTAAGGCATGGATCCATTTTAACCCTGTGGGCATCAACACGGAATGAAGGACATGCACTTTTTTATATTGACGAAGGAGAAAGGATATGCAATTGGTAAACCGAGGCTTCAGGTTGAAGTGCGTGTGAGTTTGATGTATTGGTGTCATATCTTTCAAGACAAGCATGCAATAGAGGCAATGATGGTGAAACAAGTCATAATTACTTTCCATATGCATGCAATCATTACTTGGTTAATCTTATACGAGCATGTGATAGAGATTGATTTTCCATAAAAAATTCGCATATCATGAGATGACAAATTGGTACAATGCTTATTGACAGAAAAAGCTTGGTTGGAGTTCATGGTAAATGAATTTGGCTCCTGAAATAAACTAAATCATGACAATCACTTGATGAACAATTGATTGGTTGTAAATTAGAAGATAAAAACAACTCGTGGTTCAACATTGTCCTTTAAAGATTATTGAATAAAACATTCTTTTCTTCATAAGAGAGTGGTGTCTTGGTACCATGGTTATGATATAACAACGGTATCGTTACATGTATGTGACATGGTTAATTCATAAAAGGTATGGTATGGAGGCATGCCGATTACAATATATCTATTATATAATTGAGGGATGTTTTTAAATTGGATTGCTGATTAAGACAAAAGGGTGGATAGAAAGACGGTTGCGATTGAATCTTGAGGAATCAATGGATATGATGAGAGTTTGTGAAAATTTTGAAGGGAAATCCTAAAGTTTCAGGGATAACTATATACAATTGAGTACTGTTTTTGAATGAGGTTGCTGATTTGGACAAAAGGGTGGGTAGAATGATGGTTAAGATTGAATTTTAAGAAATCAATGTATAGGATGCGAGTTTGCAAAAAAATTGGAGGGAAATCCTAAAATTTTGGGTTAATCTTTTGGGGGGTAAACCCTAAATTTTTTGAGGAATCTAACTCTGGAATCAACAAAATTTAGGGAAACTAAAATTTTAAATTTTAGGAAGAATTAAATTTAGAGGAAACTAGATTTTGAAGAGAACTAAATTTTTTGAGGGAACTAAATTCTCTAGGGGACTAAAATCTAATTTAAGATTTTAGGAAAAACTAAATCTGGATGGAATAATTGAGGAATGTTTGTGAATGTGGTTGTTGACTAGAATAAAATGGTTGATAGAAAGTCGGTTGGGATTGAATCTTGATGAATCAATGGGTAGGACAAGAGTGTGAAAATTTTGGGGAAAAGTCCTAAAAGTTTGAGCCCTAAAATTTTGAGGAAAATTAAATCGGGAGGAAACTAAATTTTGGAAAACTAAAAATTTAAATTTTGGAGGAACTTAATCTGCAGAGAACTATATTTTGGAGGAACTAAAATTTTTAGGAAACTAAATTTTCTTAAGGAGTTAAATTTTAATTTAAAATTTTAGAGGAACTAAATCTGGAGGGAACTGAACTTTTGGAAAACTAAAATTTTTGGAGAATTAAATTCTTTGGGGAATTGAATTTTAATTTGAATGTGGTTAAAAAATTATTGGTGGGGGACTATTTTGAATGTGGTTGCAATCTTTTGGGAGGATTTTGAAGAGGCGGTAAATTTCTATGTGTGGAGGGTTTTAATGGGTTAAAATTTTCAGGAAATATTTTGATTGACCCGTGACCATTATGACTAGTTATATTATATTATACACACACAACAACTAACATAATATTAAAGGTGACAATTAAATGATATAATTTTTTAACCACTAATGTAGATAAGTTTATCACTTCATCTTGTACTTATATTTTCTAGGTTTCATATGCATGTACATATTCACAAGTATAACACATAAAATTATATATATGCCTCCACAAAAATATAAGTATAGCCCAAAAAACATGCAAAAATAACCATTTTTGAAACATGCCAGACAAGTATTGTAAAGCATTTGTCACATGTCTAAGAAGTGTCGGTATCCATCATAGATATGGACGTGTTCGGTATGGTATGGTATGGTTTTGTAATATAAGTACTTGTGTTGCATAGATTACTATGATAAGTGTTGATGATGGAGGCTCTAAGTTGTTATAATGGAGAACGCTCTATAATTATATTGATTATGAAAGTAGATCTAATGATTTGTTGTAGTGGGAATTTTAAGAAATTAACGATAAAATTTGGGATATAATAGGTTCGGGGAAGAACTAAATTAAGAGTTTACTGATTTGGGGGAAAACTAAGGATTTAATAAGCTAGGATAACTTAAAGGACCTGAAAGGATAATGGTTTGGTGGAACTTATGCTCATGTTCCTCATACACCCACTTATGAGTATCTCACATGCAACGAAATATTGAAGCAAAGAAATATTAAGGAGATTTAGGGTTTCTCACGAATGTATACGGATTTCTTTCAAAAAGTGTCAACTCATTTGTATTTATTAACTCTGAAAAGTTCTGATACAAGCTTATTTGTAACCCCAAACTATATGCCCAACATGCACAAATATTATAAAAACAAAATAAAAAACAATATAAGCTTCATAACCTCATTGGCGTGCATGCACAAAACATGTCACTTATTAAAATAAACTAAATAAGCCTAAATGGACTAAAAATAAGCTTATTGATCTTTGGCTGATATGAATTTCTTCGGTTTCTAAACAAATATAACTCTTGATGCAAGTTTGTCCTATATCAAAACTTTTATGGTTAAAAAAACTTGAACTCAAATTTGGAAGTCATACTATAAGCAAATTTCAATGATTCTCTTGGAGAAAATATTTCAACAACAATATTTTCTCTTGGAGAAAATATTTCAACAACAATATAAAAGTTTATAGAAATATATGCAAAACTTACTAACAAGTAGGTGCAATCTCAAAGTCGATTGGATGTGGCATTAGAACATGAATCTAGGGTAGATTCACGTTAAGCAACAACTTAAAATGATTCTCATGAGCAAGCTCTAGTTTAAGATCAACAAATTGCTCTAATCGCTACTTTAAGTTGAACTTAACCTGTCTCGATTCAAATCTTGCATTTGATTGTGGCTCCAATTCGGGCTCATACATGACTCGAGCTTAGAGTTAAGATCGTAGTCAAGCTTGGGTTCAATCTCTGTTTATGGTTCTAGCTCAAGTCATGGTTCCAAATCAAGCTTTATGGGCTTTAGTAAGAGCTTGGAATCTAGTTTAGGCTCTTTATGTGACTTAGGGTTAGGCACTACCTTCAAGTAATACTTTGGTGCTAGAGCTGCTTTTTCTACTTGATTTGAAGAACGTCGGGTTACCGCATGTTGAATGCACTTAACCTAATGCAGGGTCTAGTGTGACAATCTTTTAAAATAGGCCGGTCCTTTTGGGGTTAAGTTGTTAGGGTATCTAATCGTATGCAAAGCCTCTCATGATGACAATAACTTCCATTTCTAAGATCCTTGAGCGAGTTGAACATCTCATTGGGTTTCTCAAGAATTATTTATTTGATATGCGTCTTAAAAAAACTATGCAAAATGCTTGAAAATAGCTCAAAATAATCCAAATAGTCAAATACCTTTGAGCCTAGCTTGATTAGAAGCTTGAATCGGATTCTATCGCTTAAAGTTACTCTCAAGTCGCGTAAAACTCAATCGACTCAATTTTGGCTTGAAACGGCCTGAAATTGGCTTAAATCAACCTAGAAATAGGCCTAATTGCTATATCGATGCTCAAGCTTGATTCAATGATTACTGTCAGCTTGATCTCGAGACGTGGTATAGTTATGGCTTAACAGACTATGCGGACTCAATTATGCTGAGTTGGCTCGGGTTTGCTCTATAGAGTCACTTTGTTGTTGACTTGGCTAACATGTGCCAATCGAGTTGGGTTAGTTCAAAGCTGATGGTTTGATTAGAAGCTTGAATCGGATTCTATCGCTTAAAGTTACTCTCAAGTCGCGTAAAACTCAATCGACTCAATTTTGGCTTGAAACGGCCTGAAATTGGCTTAAATCAACCTAGAAATAGGCCTAATTGCTATATCGATGCTCAAGCTTGATTCAATGATTACTGTCAGCTTGATCTCGAGACGTGGTATAGTTGTGGCTTAACAGACTATGCGGACTCAATTATGCTGAGTTGGCTTGGGTTTGCTCTATAGAGTCACTTTGTTTTTGACTTGGCTAACATGTGCCAATCGAGTTGGGTTAGTTCAAAGCTGATGGTTTCATTTCAACTCAGATTGATCCGACCTCGACTGCATCATTACATATACCAAGCACAAAGTGTGAAATGATTGTGATATAACTCAAAGGTTGTTAAGGAAGTGATAAGATGTGTGACTATGATAGTGTTGAAGGTGGAGGTTGTCAGTGGTTGAAACACGATGGTAATCATGCGTGTAAATGGATGTAGTTATAAGAGAAGATCATGACAATGATAGTAATAATAGAGAAGGAACCAAAGGTGAGGTCCAAGTGATGGTGCTGTTAATGACGACAAAGGTGATAATGATGGCAAAGATTGAAGATAATAATGACGGTTGATTGTCGCGGTTGGCAAAGGTGTTGGATAAAGTAATAAAGGGTGACAAATATTTGGGTGATGATGAAGGCAACAAAAATGATGCTGATATTAAATATAGTGACGAGTGGCGGAGTAAGGTTTCAGGGTTAGATTTAGTTTTAGGTGCAGGTTAAAGGAGGAATATACAATGTAGTTTGCGATTTTTTGAATTTAATCCCGTTTTTCTCCGATTGAGGGGGAAGGTGGCAGTTAGGGTTAGGGGTTTTCGATTTTTTTTATACATTTACTCTTTTCCTTATTTTAACCTAGAATCTAGAGGAAGATGATGTTGGAAAAGTAGTAACTATGTTTTTTTAGATTTTGAATTTTTAACTAAAATCTAAAGGACATGCGATATTTTGGTTTTAGATTTAGAGACAAGATTTGGATCTTTTGCATTGATACCAAGTGATGGCAAACTCATTGCAGAAATGAATTTAGGGATTGTTGTTGTGGGGATTTCAAGATGTTTAGGATAAAATTATGATCTAATTGGTCTAGGGAAGAACTAGATCTAGGGTTTGACTATTTAGGAAAAAAGGGATTCAGTAAACTAAGATAACTTAAATAATGACTGTAGGGATAAAGGTTTGGACATCACGCTCAGATCCTCACACCCACTCACAAGCAACTCATATACAAGAAGGCTCTAACGCGAACTAGGGTTCCTTATCTACCAAAAAAAACTTTAACTCATTCTTTGACTCTGAAAAGTTGTGATACAAGCTTATTCACAGTCTTAAGCTACCCGCACAACATGTGCAATTAAAATTAAAAAAAAAAGAAAACAACAACAAAATCTGTAAAAACTTTAAAAGCTCAATGTGCATCATGATCCACTTAATAAAATAAACTAAACAAGACTAAATGCACTAAAAATAAGCTTCTTCGATCTTTGGAACTGGCATGCATTTCTTCTGCTCCCAAGCAAATGTAATTCTTGATGATGATTTATCGGCCATCATGTGTGCTCTCCATTTTATGCATTTCTGTCATGTGGAAAGATTGAAACAAATCAGGGAGTGTATGTAAATTGATTTAGCAAGTGAAGTGTAACCTTAGAAGCATTAATTCATTGTGGAGACTAGAACCAAAGATGAACCTTGGAATAGAGGGGAAAAAAGTGATTGAAGCACATAGTTATATGTTGTAAGATTGTAGTCTGAAGGATTGTAGTCAACATCGGTTATGTTATGCAAAACATCGTAAAACCATTCACCCTTGCTTTAGCAGAAGCAGCACAGGGCTGCTTCACTTTTGCGAGCTGCTTCACTTTTGCCTAAATCCATGGTATAAAATCTTGGCTGCTTTTTAAGAGGTTTGAGGCCCTGATTGGTCGGTTTCTGGTGCTTAGATCTCTGGTTTAAGCTGCTTTTTAGTTGACCAAAGTCGGGGAAGAGACCTTGTTTGTATCATATATTTGCTTTGTTTGCACAGTCGGGGAAGAGCCCTTGTTTGTATCATATATTTGCTTTGTTTGCACGGTCTGTCTCAATTAAAGCACCAGCGGTTTCACTTAACGGGGTATCCCATTTCCTACATCTACTCCACTTCTTAGCTGTCCCAACTCTAACCGGAAACTAAATTGATTGGTAAAAAGCTTTCATGCAGAGATGCTGATACATTTATATACATTTAAATTATTTAAGGGCTCTTGTAAGTGTCCAACTCTCAATCTCTGCTTCCATCGACGTTTCACTTTCCAAAATTTCTTTGAAGGCATCTAATGCCTTGTTTACCCATTGCAAGTATAAGTAGATGCATATACTTGATGGGAAAGATTCAAAGTCTCAGAGGCATAACAGTTATTCATATTTTGAAAATCTCAACTAATTCTCTTACAATGTATTGATATAGGAAGGTATTCCAAGGATGAGGCAACCCCTCGTGTTTGCATCTCCGGTTTCAAACTGGATGAATTTTGGTATAATGAAATCTCAGTCCTTTTTGTAAGCCAGTGTCTGAAGTTCTATCAACTATGGTTGATCAGCTTGTTCTTATTTGAACATATGACACCTATGTTACGTATTTTTTCAAGAATGTTATTGTATCTCGATCTTTCTGAACAGCTAACTATAACTCTCTTTTGACAGTACAAAGGTGTGTGAAAATCGCATCTATCATAAGTTTTATGATTTGCATTGTGGGTTTTGTTATGGATGATATCAATCCTGTGTTTTTTATCTAGGGACATTCAGAAAGCTACACAGAATTTTACCACTATTTTAGGAGAAGGATCTTTTGGTCCTGTCTACAAAGCAATAATGCCTACAAGGGAGGTAGTAGCTGTAAAGGTGCTTGCAAATAATTCAAAGCAAGGGGAGAGAGAATTTCAAACAGAGGTATATTTCTCAGCTTTTTAAAGTGAAATTTGCTGAGTGATTCTTTCTACTTCCATCAGCATTACTAAGCTTGCATAAAGAATTGCTACAATTAAGTGGCTCAAGGTGCCTCTGACATTTGATAGTGATAAAAGATCCTCACACAAGTAAAATATAACAGCATAACATGCTTGAGTTGGCCATAAATGATTTTAAAAATTTTTAATTTGTTTTTAAAGAAAAGCTAAATAAATGATGAATTTGTACAGAAAGGCATATTCGAGGATAATAATTCTCATGCTTCGGTGTAGAAGTGAAGACAGTTCTTAATTGATTGTGTTAATAACAAGAAACATTTAATGCTCTAAACTCATCTTTTGCTGTTACGTGCACACAAACCCCCCACACACAGTGTCTGCTTCTATGGTACCCAGTACCAGAAGGCTTGTATCAGTGAAACACTGTTTCGATGTTGCATGTGTGCTTGTGCGTGCACACATATACTCTTTCCTTTTTAGGAATCTCATTCTATAGCAGCATGAAGTTCATATATAAGTGAACATTACTTGAAGGAAGTAATTCTGAGCAGGGCTACGGTTTTTTTCCCTTTGTTGTCTACCATGCTGGTTCATGCTTGCTACAGAACATTCTTCATATTGCTCATGGTTATATGTAGCAAATCACAAAAAATAACAGGTCCCTTGGTATCTTCAGGTCGATATACAACTGCAACTATAGCACAGATTCAGCTTTGCTTTTGGTTGCGTTTCTTGGGGGTTCAATAACAGCAGACAGCAGTTAAAGTCTTTGTTGCATCCCCCACGAATTATAGTGCATCAACAACTAAGCTTCTTTTTCATTTATTAGATATAATGTTTTTGGAAATTTGGGTGCATATACAAGTAGTATGTAAACTACTTGATCTCTGATCCATGTAGGCTTGATGTGTATAGATTTTATGAACTATGTTGTTAATTATTCTTTAAAAAAGCTAGAAGGAAAATAACGGGAGTTGATTAATCAAAAGGAGCTAAACATGAAGAATATTAACAACAGAAATCCATCAGAATCTTTTCTGCCAGATATTCAAAGAAAAATTCCCCATCAAAACAAAGAAATACTGTGAAATGTTCTTTGGTGATGCAACCGCTGCTACAGCATATCTCTTGATGTGATTATAGAAGAGTTTCAATTCCATAATATTGAATACAGAGTTTTAGGAAACGAAGTAAAATCTTAGTCTTATTCCAGTATGATTAATTGATCCACACATGCAGAACATTGTGACAAATTTCAGTTTCCTATCACCAGAAATTTCAAAGCTCTATTATACTAAATGACATCTTCTGTAACACAGTCATGTTGTAGACTTGGTTCGTTTTGCAAGAATTTGTAGCCAAATCCTTCCCACTCAAAGTCAGGGTCCATTTGAGTTGATCTATGTCTGCCTAAAAACAATAAGTCAAATATTTTGAGTTTACTGCATATTCATCAAATAACATCAAATGGAAGGTGGAAAGTATCATGATGCTAACATTTATGGTTTGGGGTATAGACATATTAATGCAAGGATTTAACTGGGATGTAGACACTTTAGAATATTTGGGCTGCTTGCTGTTTTCAACCGTCGTTCACTACTATTTAATGCATATGCAGGAAAATTTTAAAATCCACTTGAATTTTGGGTTTTAACTGCTCTACACGGTGTGGATCAATTTAAACAAAGTGTACTATGATTTTATACCATTCCTTACAGATGTAGCTATAAAATGAAAAATAGTTGACTCTTGCCTGAAATGCTTGCTATTATGCCTACTATATGTACATGTGACTTCATTCTTGTTCCTGCAGGTATTATTGCTCAGTAGATTACATCACAGAAATCTTGTGAATTTGGTGGGATACTGCGTGGATAAAGGTCAGCACATGCTAATCTATGAGTTCATGAGTAATGGGAGTTTGGCTAACCTCTTGTATGGTAAGTTTCAAACATCATTGTCATCTAAAGGAAATCCATGTTCAATGACTTTATAGGCTAGCCTAGTATGGTTTAACTTGCTACAAGACTATGTACATAATATCTTAACTCTGTTAATCTACAATTATTAGATCATGTATTAGCTTCTTGGTAAGTAAGTTAAATGCTCTCAATGTCTCTTCAATTTCTTGGTGTAATGAGTTTAGAAAATTAAAGAATAAAAAATCTAAGTGAAATTTGACATGTTGATCAATGTATTATTCTCTTAGGTATATCTTTGTTTTAGGTTACTTACTTGACAAATTAATAAATAAAAAACTAGTGATGATCTTATTGCATGAAAGTGCAAGTGAGATTTGAAATGTTAATCAGTGCATTCTTCACAAAATTATCATTTAACTTCATGTGCCTTTACGTTCTGTTGCTTGCAGTGAAAAGATAACCCTTCAGAGGCATATTTTTTTCCTGGAAATCTTCAAGTCTATATGTCTAAATGATTGAAATAAATTGCATAATCTTGCAGAATCAAATTCTATGTTATAGTTCTTGCATGCTGAGACTATTAATGTTCTGTCATGTGTTCCTGTAGGTGATGTGACCCAAAAGTTGAACTGGGAAGAAAGACTGCAAATTGCACTTGACATTTCACACGGAATTGAGTACCTCCATGAAGGGGTATATAATAACGTTGATCATAGTTTTGTTTCAGCTAACTCCAAATCCTTTTCCCATGCATACTGACCTGTGAGTTCTCTCCTAAAACAGGCAGTTCCACCTGTTGTTCACCGGGATCTAAAATCTGCTAATATTCTATTGGACAAGTCAATGAGGGCTAAGGTATACAACTTTATATCAGATAAATTTATTTGTCCATGTCATTACTAAAGAATTTGGTGCGATATAGTCTCTCTCTCTCTCTCTCTCTCTCTCTCTCCCCGCATAACACAAACAAATGCATGTTTTCTCTGAGTCTCTGTGATATCTTGGTGGAGGTATGACAGTGACTTAAAAATCTCACGGGAAAAAAATCGCTTTTGCTAAACTAGGATGAAGCATATACCCATGAGAAACGTTATGAAACCCAAATAACTGAAATTTGAATTTAATATACCTTGGGACTTATGTAAATGGCTATATGTTGCTGATGTAAATGTGTAGACTAAACAAAGCAAAGAACGAAAAGAAAAAGGAAAAAAGAAGGCAAAAGAAAGAAAGAAGAGCAAAAGAAACTAAGAATGTTTTATAAGGGTAAAGAATGCTTGCTCGGGTTTTACTTACAAATTGAATGTAATATAACTTGTAACCACTGACGCCTATACAATAGGCTATATGTAACTGAGCAAAGTAAAAGTAAAAGTAAGTTTAGGTTTTAGAATTCGCTTTGTGAAGATTGTGCCCTAAATGGGCTTGTGCAAGTGCTACTGGTTGGCTATGAAGTACAGTTGCTTCTTTTTTTTGATGCCATGTCATGTCCGATAGTATGCCAAACACAATACCTACCCTTTAAAAAATTTCTTCATGTCCATGTGATGTGTCATATTGTGCCCATGTTGGCATGTCTTTGGCCATGTGTACTGGTTACGGAGGCAAACCAGTACATTGGTGTGTTGGGGATAGCAGGAATGTGAAAACATTCATGGTATCAGTAGTGCTTTATTTCTTCACAAGTGGTATGAACCACACTAGAATCTTCTTTGTCTGAGAAAATCCTGTGAGCAAAGCCCCTGTGTTGGCAGCAGAATGCTCCCATAAAAGGGTCAATAATTCATAGATGATAGTTATGGATCGGCTAAGCTCACTTGGTTCATTATCCTCTTCTACCTTTAGATCTACATTTCAGACTTATATTTTGATATTGGCCAGACTTTGACAATTAGTGCATACATGGGTGTGCGCTACTGACTTCAATTGATGCATGAGACCTTACACGAGATGGATAAGGAGCCAGGATCACTGGAAGAAGATGTGGCCACAATAAGGCATTCGAAAGCTTGACTCAAAAATTCAAGATGGAAGGATAATAAATCGCTCTAACAAGGAAACGATATTGTGGATGATTATGGTTGCTTGGACATCAAAGAGCGCGGGAGCACTAAGGTAGATTCACTAAGAAGTTGGCACAAAAAGTTACCGTCCTTTTCTAGGGGGTCTGAAACTATAAAATGAAAAACTTTGAATTCATTTATGAGCATCATTCAAATGTTTTGGTGGTAGTTAATCAACTTAGAAGAGAGTAAAATTCTACAGGATGTGTGATGGAAAAAATCATTCGATCTCCATATCTGAATTTGATTTTGTCGTCAAAACCATTTAAGAAATGTCCATAGACAAGCTCATTGGTTCTCTCTCAGTTAATGAGCTGAGCAAGCACTGATGTTACAATTTAACTGGTACAGACCAAGCATTGGAGTTCAAAAGTGAACTTAGCTGTTGGTTTCAGATATGTAATTGTATACGTGAAGGTTAAGGAGGCCAACATGAGACATTATAGGAGGAAAAAAATTCACACAATGCTTGCAGAAGAGAATTGGACAAAAGAACATGCACTTTTTTTCATTCAACAGCAAGTAGTCATATGTGTCATAGGGAGGAACATTTTTGAGGATCTTTTTGAAAACGTTTACAACATGTCATTATTAAACTTAATAGCAAAGAAGACTTCAAAATTTTTACGAAAACTAGCAAAGTTAAAACTGTTAGAAGAAGAAGATTAATAAGTTAGAGAAGAGAAAAAGATGAGGAGCATTATTAAACTTCTTCTCTGTGTCTTGTTTATATCAAAAAAATTACGTGTTATCAATTTAAATCCATAATGCAATGTACTAATTGAACACATGTGCATGTTATATATTGTATCTAGCCCTTCTTATTTTGCCCATAATACATTGTATCTAGACCATCTATATATGACACGCTTGAATTCTAACACTTTCTTAAGCAGGAGTATGGATGTCAACCATGCCCAACTCATTACATAAAGAAGAGAACACTTATGGTGACACCGATAATCAAAAGAACCATATGCAACAGTAATATGTTACAGAACTACTGGGTAATGAGAGGAAAACATGTTGTTCATGCTTCTCATTCTTCGCTTCAGGGACGGATATTTTATGGTAGGTAATAGCAAGAACAAGCACTTTACCGAAGGATAGAAAACCATATGTAGTAGCAATCAAAACCTATAGGTAACAATAATGTTGGCAGTAGTAATGAAAACACATAGACAACAGAAGTTAGAGCACATAGGATGCGACAAATCATAACCCATAGGTAGTAACATTCATCGAGCCTATATATATTAGCGGTAGATAGCACATAAGCATTAGCAGTCAAAGCCTATAGGTAGCAGCAATTAGAACTTGTGGATAAATAGTAGTCGTAGAATAGCAATACTATAATGGATATTGTAGTAGTATTTTGGTGAAGGAGCAATAATATAGCAGTACTCTAGCAGAGTAGCACTATTGTACCAAGAATATTATGGAAGCACAATAGTACTATGTCAGTTACTATAAAAGGGTAGCACTATATAACATGTTGCAAGATAGGAATGGGTGATGAGTAACATTTCAATGTTAGCCCAATGCTAAACACAAGCTATATAAGCATAGCCACCACATGCTCTTGGCCGATTTGACAACTACCATATCAGAAGAAAAAGAGTGCCCTTACCATATTAGAAGAAGAATGAGAAGTTGGCGAAGATAAAGAAAAACAAGAAGAGCATTATTGGCACTTTCCCCTTTGTGTCTTACTTATAGGAGAGGAATTACATGTATTTTAATTTTATATCACCATGCAAGGCAGTAATTAAACATGTGTGTGCATGATACATCACTTCATAATTGTCAAAAGATACAATGTGTAACACCCCGTCTCCGGGTGCCGTCACATTTGTGCAATTACATGCATGTCCTGTAGATACCAGTGAAAATAATGTGCAGCAAAGCAGAAAATAATAGCATTAGAATACTCTTTTCATTTCATTACCTCATATCATGCTTATAGAGTTTCAGTACAAGGAAACGAAAGTATAAACTCACTATCTCACTCAGGCTGAAACAAAGATTAATGGAAAGAAAACGTCAAGTACACTCACACTCAGCCAGTTCTCAAGACTCAGCGTCCTGAATCGGAACTTCGACTCGTACCCAGGTGCCTCCGTGTATTCATGTTCGTCACCTAGTGGCAACAACAGAGTGGTACCATTGTTCAATGGAGTAGATTATATCTAACCAAACAACAGAAATAATAATGGTGCATAACAAGGAGATATGATAGTAACAAATATAAATGGTACAGTACAAAGATATAACATATTATGATCATTTTAAAGTCAATCAACACTATAGTGTTGTACTTGTTAATGTGAACCAATTCTAGGTCGTGACTTATAATGGAGAGCACGATGTGCAACCCGGGACCATCTTGGACCGCAGAGCGTTGTCCCGGGCCGAATGACAAGGACACAGGATCCATAAATGAAAATCCTCCTAAATAAGGGCTCCAATCGCTCTCGCACTCTCCTGATTATAAGTTTTTCCAAAGCTCCAACGAGTCGCATGAAGTTGTTTAGTTAACAGTTTGGTGTCATGTGCAATATTCATGTCGGGTCATGTTGTTTAGATTTTCAGTTATCTCCAGTTTTGCATGTCAATAGTGTCATGTCAAGTATTGTTTTAGCTGTCAGGATTTGTTTAAGTTTAATATTATTTAAACTACGTAGCCTGTGGATTATGCATAATAGGTCAAATTTTGTATATGTAGTAACAAGACATGTCATGAGTCAATTTTCTATTTCAATCCACAATCAATACTTATCAGTATCGTTAAAGGCACGGTTTGAGGTATCGCCTGATACCTCTTGGTATCGGACGTATTGGACCGGTGCCGCCCAGTACCGGTCCGATACTGATGCAAAAAATCGGTATCGGCCGAAACCTTAGGGTTTCGGCCAGTTTCGCCCAGTATCGGGCGAAACTGGCGAAACTGGGCGAAACCCTGGGTTCAGGTCAGCAAATGTGAAAGAAACAAGATCTTTTTGAGAAGAAACTGTCCAAGATTGAAAAATAAGACGAAGAAGAGGAAGAAACAAGAAAAATCTGCGAAAAAGAAGAAAAAGAAAAAAAGGAAGATGATGACTAAAAACTTATCTCGCCGCCGCGCCCTTGTCGTGTCGCTGCGCCTGCTGCCTCGCCTCGTCGCCTTGCATGTTGCCTCATCGCGTTGTCGTGCCTGCTGCCTCGCTGCCCCTGCGCCTGCTGCCTCGCTGCCCCTGCCTCTCCCGTGAGAGAGAGATATAGAGAGGACCGTGAGAGAGAGAGAATGGCAGACTTCTTTGAAATTTTGAATGGTAAACTTGTAAATAAGTGATATGTGTGTAGAGTGAGATATTTTATGGCAAACTAGTAAATAAGTGGTATGTGCGCAAATCAAAATGGTGGGTGCGCAAAGCAACTCCAAGCTATATTAGGCAAACTTGCAAATAAGTGGTACGTGCGCAAAGTAAAACGGTGGGTGCACAAGGCAAACTTCTAGCTACTTTAGTTTTTACGTATTTGATAGATTTTATGTATTTAAAACTACCGATACGGACCAACCGATACTCACGTCCGAAACCCGCCGAAACGGGCGAGACCGATACCGAAACTTAAATTTTCGAGAGAGTGATACCGATACCGAGACCTCAAACCTTAGTTAAAGGTATCATCTCCTGGATTACACAGTTTAAGCATAACATTAAAATTTCTAGTGCTAGCATGCTTAAAGAGATAATTTCCCAACAATTTAAATGGCATAATATTAATGCTGGCTTGTTTGAATACAACCTTGGTTGGAGTGATGAGTCAATTACATAGCTCAAAATTACAATTCATTGGCCCATTAAGATAAACGTAAAGATGGATTTATTTTTCCTTTATAAGAAATTGCAGTTTTAAACTAGTATTAAAATAAACACAAACTATTCTATGCAATGAACCAAGATATGAAGGGAACATAAGCAATAGCTTTTATAAAGGAAAACTGGAGATGAAATCCTAATGGTTCTGAAAGTTATATGCCAAAGGGATCGAATTCCAGGACTTTCGCTTTCTTCATCTAGTGACTGCAGGAAGAATTCCGAATTTCCACAAAGGAGTGGAGATGGGCCAAAAGCTACTCTAAGGTCAGGAGGCAAAACCGAGACATTGCAGGGTAAAGGAAAAATACACTTAACCGATTGTAGGGAAATAACCCCATTGCAGGTCACAAACCATCAATCATAAGGCTAAATCCCCAAACAACACAAAACACAGGGGGTCTGTTGATCACCGACATCAAAAATCAGAGGGTCGAGACAAACAGAGGGTAATCAGGAGACCCGAGAGCCCCATAACAGACAAAAACAGAACCCCTGAGCTCCACCTGAGACCTTCGACCTATAATCCCCATAGAAAACAAAAACCGACAGCCAAAGAGGGGCCTCCAGCCAACAATCGTGGGAAATGACACCCCAAACCCAGATCATCATCTCCCTCGTACTCGAAAAAAATCCAATTTTCGCACAAAATTAACCTGAAATTAACTGTGGCATGAGGAAGGTAAGAATCTACCATAAATTGCCGATAAACCAAAGAAATTAAAAAACCGAAATCACCAGCACAGATCCAAGAAATGCCCACAAGAATCAACTCCAAAAGCCAAAGAAATCAGATCAAAAACTTCAGAAAATTTAGAGAACACTTACATTTCACGTGAAAACCTGAAGAATGAAGAAGAGATGAAGATATAAGGTTCGGAGGAACTGGTAGAGGAAAGTGTGGGGGTGATCATAACGCGTGATTTGCACGATCGAGGTGATAGAGGCGGCGGCGGTACCCGGACGGCCCGCTAGGGCTTCCCTCTTTGTCAAACGGGGGCGATGGCATCATACGAGCGATCGCAGGAAATCTCGTGGCTGCTGGCGTCGGGGAGTAGATGTATGGGGTAGGGCTCACGTGGGGATTTTTTTAATGGGGGAGGACTTTGGGCTTGGGCCGAACAGATAGGGGAGGAAAGAAAGAAAAGAAAGAAAAAGATGGGCGGGCCGCCCATTGGGCCTGGAAGTAGGGAAGAAAAGAAGGAAAAAGAAAAGGGAATAAAAGGTGAAAATAAATAGGAAGAGATGGAATTCAGTAAAATACATTTAAAAATGCTTTTGTGGAAAACATGCCGTTACACAATGTATCTAGACACTATATTTAGCACATGTTTGAATTGTAAAAAAAATACTTAGATCTAATTGAAGTGAGGTGTACACCGGAATATGTAAAAAACAGATTGTAATCAAGTATCACTTTATGATTGTTTAAATACCATAATAACATATGGAACCCTTAAAAAACAAATGATCAGATTATTACCTATGTTAGTTGTAAGGGAGTGGAATTGTGTTGCGAAAGGTCCCACGTTTGAGTCCATACAAAGATTTTTGTCCAAAAAAGTAGAAAAAGAAAGAACTGAACCGTCTTGAAAATGATAAGGACTATTTTAAGCAGAAAGGTATGCAAAGGGTCGTTGCTCATGCAGAGATTCTACTCAATCATTGTTGGAATTAAGGTATAAAGATTATGGTTCTCTGGGAAATATCCAGTGGAGAAAAGCCTAAATCAAAGCATGTACCAATCTTTGGGTCCATCACATATGCACAAGTACTTAAGTCTAGGAGAAATAAGTAGAATGATCACGTAGAAAAATGTAGCTTCATCAGACACAAAAGTGTAATGAATGAGATAGTTGTGACTTGAGATCTGATATTCAATGGATTGTGGAGGGAAAAAGGAAAAACAACAACATCAAAATGAGTTCTCAAGGTGGATGATAATTGGTTACCAAACTGGATTTAGATTCTCTCATCTTTACGAGAAGTACTAGGCGGTCATCTTCCTGTTTGGACCATTTACACAGTGATGATCGGAAAACTGCATGAATGAGGAAAAATATAAGCACCCCCTACTTGCATGCCATGTTTAATTTGTATTAGGGGTGGCAAACGGGTCGGGTGGGTTCGAATTCGGGTCGGGTCAGATTTGACCCGACCCGGATAGGGGTAAACCCTAACCCGACCCGGATTGAATCCGGGTCGGGTTCGGGTGACCTGGAAAATTTTCGGGTCGGGTTCGGGCTAACCCGTGGGGTTAAGATTTGTCTTATACACTGCTGCTCCTTTTTCTATATCCAGCTATTTATTAAGAGCTATCGACAATTTATTAAGTGTTGCATAATTTCCAGTAGATCGTCGCTTAAACCGTACTGATGACAGCAAGGAAGTATAATTAACGTTACCATTTTATTAACGAAAGTAATAAAATTAATAAAAAGTTGTATGTAAAGGGAATTGAATCCAAGACCTCTTAAAGAAGAGCACAACAATTCAAATCGTATAAGCACAACTCCCATTGCAACTGTGTATTGAAGTTATTATATAAATCTTTATATATATATAGAAAGTAAACCGGGTCGAATTTGGGTCATCCGTGTTGACATGCCAAACCCATACCCGACCCGGATTTTATCCGGGTCGGGTCAACCCGTTTCCTACTTGACCCGGATTGGCCCCTACCGATACCCGGTTAAGGATGCCGGGTTCGGGTCGGGTCGGGTCGGGTCGGGCTCATTTTGCCACCCCTAATTTGTATGGAGGTCAATCGTAATTGTAATATTAGTTGAGATGCAAAGATAAGTATACATTAAAAGGAACGTAAATCTAAATGTTAAAAGAGATACTTGACTAATTTCACAGTCACATATGGATCAAAACATCTATTTTCACAACATTATCAAAGAAAACATGATATATTTCTAAAGTTAATACAACCCAATATTCCATTTGGCTTTTAAGCTTTGTGAATGTGGGCTACTTTGTTAGTACTAGATTGAACAAAATTGCAACCTGAACCAACCCTCTCAAATTTGGATGATTCGGCCAGGTTATATAGGTTGAACTGAGATATGCTCACCCATTATGGTACTGAGTCACCTCACCTTCCAACAAAGATGGTGAAGAAGATAGCCATGTATCTGTTATGGAGGAAAAAAATTCGTGCCATAGAAAGGAGAGAACCTTGGGAGTTACTTTCACTCTTTTACTTCAGACCGGTAGGCTACCTATGTTAAATAGGTGTGTTAGATGAATCATACAACCAAGGGAGAAGTCGAGGAAAACACAACGTGATATTTGTAGCATAGGGCTATAAATAGCAATAGTGGGTAATTGCACTGCTAGTGTGCTGTGCTCACCAAAACTTGTCCTCAATTGCACATTATAAATGGGAAATCTACTAGCTAAATGTGAATTCCTCAATAACATCCTTGGAAGTGTGGTACACTGGGTTAAGGAGAAAAGGTATCAGGCTTGAGGAAAGCACTTTATGGTCTAAACAGACACAAATTCATGGAAATATTCTTATTATATGCCTTATGTCATGGCTTATAATTCATTGAATACATTGATACAACAAGATTTTTCAAGGTTTGAATAGGAAATATTCTAAGGAGCGTGAGATGTTGGAATGTGGACTTCTGTTCTTTTTTCTGGCATTGAAGTTCATCAAAAAACTTACTGGTTTCTATATTTTAGCGGTAGCATGTAAGGGGGAAGTTTGGAGAATTCCAAAAAGGTCACAACCAAGTAAAAGTGCTTATTGCCAGGACCTCTATCCAAAGGAAGTTGCAGAGTTGTTGCTCCAGATCGACACAAAAGCTTGTTTTGAAGCTTAACGTACATGATGATCTAGCAGGACCTCAGGACATTGAAGAAAACCAAGATTTTTCTGAGTTTCAGCAAATTCGACCAGGACCAATTTTCACTAGTTACCAGTAACAATTAACTAGGGGTCTGACCAAATGCACTTTTTGAAACTGCAGTTTGTTTTCTTTGCGACGACTCCATGTCTTGGGGATATGCACCGGATGAGCGAGTTATGGACCGAACAAGACAAATTGTCAGGCTGTCCGTAGATTTTGAGCCCGAATTTAGGGTGCATTTTATGAAAATCTTTTTTAACTTGGAAACTTTTAGTCCAATTCTACTAGGCCTATGATGCAAGCCTTATAGGGAGAAAAGACAAGATGTCTGTAAATTTATAAATAAGATACTTTTATTGTAAAACCAGAGGGAAGACTAGTAAACTGTGCAATCCCTTTAGAAAAATCAAAATCATAGAATGGGGAGAACCGCAGGAAATCCTTGACAAAGCCCAAAAGTGTAGAAGATCAATAGTTAGTTTTATAATTTTTTAGAGAGATGAGAGCAAGCAGGAATGATATTCATATGATTCAATGATCTTGGATATCACTTTCTCCATCGTCTCACAAAAACACATTTCCTTGTTATTTGCATCTGTTTCTAGAAGATGGATGGGGTAATCCCTCATGTTTTCCTCTCCTATCGATTCACGGATCAAATTAACATCTGTTCCGTAAGTTCCTTTCT
This sequence comes from Scilla litardierei, assembly GCA_030789695.1. Lineage (NCBI taxonomy): Eukaryota > Viridiplantae > Streptophyta > Magnoliopsida > Asparagales > Asparagaceae > Scilla > Scilla litardierei. The sequence goes on from CM061136.1 coordinate 156,578,489, forward strand.
ATGGGGTGGATGCATGACTGTCGGTGGCGTGGCTCGAAGTGTGGTGGGTGGGTGGGCTCTCTCTCTCTCTCTCTGTGTGTGTGTGTGTGTGTGTTGGTTTTTTCCTTTTTTCCATTTTTTTTGGGTGGGGGGGGGGGGGGGGGGTGGTGAGGTTTGCACGCACACATGTACGCACACAAAGAGGCGGGGGAGGGTAATCTTGTATGGAGTGTGCACCCTTGTGTGTAGTAGTGCCAATCATCTCTTGTTTGCTGTTCCATGTCAAATTGTATCAGTGCCTTGCATCCATTCTTTGTAAACGATGATGCATTTCATAAGCTGCATTGAAGGGTAGAGCCTCTTAATAATATTCATCAGGTTGGATCTTAAAGAATCTCTACCGGGATGAGTCATATTATAGCTGCTGCTATATTAAACTGCGCCACTTGCTCTTAAATTTCTAAGCCTCCAAACAGTTTGAATTAGTGCTCTTAGACATTTCAGAGAAAAAAAAGTTTTGTAGATACATTGCTGGTTCATGTAATATCATTAATTACAATCTTTCATCATTTCTGCTAGGTTGTAGAAAATGAATTTATAATTTCCTTATATGCATGCAAGGATTTGTAGATAAACCTTGATTGATCCTAATATCATGGATCTGAATGTCAAATTTGAATAAAATTTGTGGGACTTTTTAATCTTTTTAAAGAATTTTTAATCTTTCTGTTCTAATCACAAGACCGTTTTGTTTAAATCCATCTTACCAAAAAACAGCTAAAAGAATTTAATTTTGAAATCTGATACTTGTGTAGAAATATTTAAAGAACATGAAACTTATAAGATAATAGACGTAGACATATTTAACCTATGCTACATGAACTCACAAGCATGCATATGCAGCTGATGTGGATGCAAGTATTAGCATGCTGGATTGGTTTAAGCTAAATGAAACGGTTGGGGTAATTTCATATGATTTTGATGATACGATATATCTCATAATTTTACTTTATCCCATGAACATTGAGTTGTATGAATTCCTCATAACCAGGTGGCTGATTTTGGGCTTTCCAAAGAGGAGGTGTTTGATGGGAGATACTCAGGTCTGAAGGGGACATATGGCTACATGGATCCTGACTACATGTCAACAAAAAACTACACAAAGAAGAGCGACATATACAGCTTTGGTATAATATTATTTGAGCTCATTACAGCCATAAATCCTCAGCAAGGTCTGATGGATTACATCAATCTTGTAAGTTTTTGTTTCACGCATGGTAAATATATCTAAACAAGTCGTAGATGTCCATGAGAAATCATTGCAATATAATTTCGATATTCTTTCCATAACTTGGATTGTACTATAATATGGTCTTAAAATGACAACTAAAATTTGGTGTAGAGTCTGTAGACAGATAGAATTCAGATGAAACTGTATGGTCGTGGGAGAAATAATGGTTTGATTGTGTAAAGAAGCACATTCATTGTAAAGTTAACAATATAACTAAACCAACAAAATTGGCATATATGCCATCAATTTCTTGTATCGTATTATCATAAAACAAGCGGATGAAATCAAACCGCACCCATAACTCAAATATAATCCTAAACAAATGTCCAAGATTATGTTTGCCTGTCTGAAAAGCAAGGAACGATGTTTGGACTGGTTTCAGCCGTTTCGTTTTGGGTTCGAAGGGAGGTGAGACGAAACTGTTGTTGAAACGCGGTTTCGACTGGTTTTGGTCCAAAACCAAGCGGTTTAGGCTTTCGACCGAAACTACATTGTTTTCAATAATATGTGTGTTATATATATGTTAGAGTTTAAATACATGTACATATTCGAACCATATACCAAATTTTTTTTTAAATTTTAAACTTATAAAGACTCTAAATTTTTTTTGAAATTGTAACTATTATATTTTAAAAATTCTTAAATTTCATTAAAATTTTAAAAACATTTATTATAAATGCATTGTTTTAGAAATATATATCTAAAAATATGTTAGAAGGGTAAAATATCACATAATTTTTCTTTAAACATAATTATCTGACTGACCCTATACACCTCGGGGTCTAAAAGTAAATTTGATGAAAAAAAGTTAAAAACAATGTCATTCTCATGGTAAAAGACAGAAGCGCAATATGTCACATGTTTTTCCTTTAAACATAATTATCTGACTGCGACCAGATAGACCTCAGGATCTAAAAGTAAATTATACGAAAAAAACCAAAGCATCTCTCCGAAAAATATTAACCTGTTGAAGAGTGGACTCACTCAACCCATCTAGAGAGGATTCACTCACTCTGAACTTGAAAGCAACAAACCACCCATTATATCTTCTAAAATGATATGCTCTAAACATACTGATCTCCTTTTTATATAAGTTCTCACTTTTAACACCACAACAATGTGACAAATTATTTAAATACCTAATTTAACACTGCATGGCAATAATGGTATTTCCTTGTATGCTCCCTTGGTTTTTGTGTTCATGTGGGTTATTATTCAAATTAAAGTCATCCGTCACGACTTAAGACCTCCAAACTGCGTAGCATTCTTCATTTCTTTGTACTAGCTTGCAAATATTTTACAAAGAGAAAGGGGTATAGAAAAAACAAAGTGGTTCTCTGAGAAGTCTCTTCCTAAAATGATCTGCCCTTAGCTTCTGATCATCTCTTTCTTTTATAATAAGCTGTGGGAAGGAATCATTTCTGACAAGTTCTTGAGCTAGCTCCTGGTGATTAACGAAAATATTCTCATTTATTTAAGGTAGTTTATAAAATTGGGTTTTCAGGGCTCAACTTTTATAAAGGGGATTTTCTTATAGCTTTATTAACTCATTGCATGTATTCAATGATCCTGCAGTCATCTATCTTATTTTTTTAAAACAAATAGTGCATTCTCTTTAGACATCATCATTTCAACCTGTATTTTTACAAATTATGTGTCGTGTTCAGGATTATGTGCATTTTCTGAAACCATTTGCGTAATAAGAGACTTGTTTGGCTCCTCAGGTATGACTTGAGTATGGGATCATACATATGATCCAACCGAAAACATCTAGGATACGTCAAACATGATTAGGAACTGTCATTTGACATAACCAATATATTTTTGAATTTTTCCAATAGTTCATCCTCAGATACTTGAGGATGTTTTTTCTGGAACATCCTTTTTGACTGTATCAATTAAATTCTCATCTTACAATTCTTTAGTGAGATATTATTAAGAATTGCTTTGTTTCTTTTTATTTACTCAGTTATCTCTAAAACTTTATTTTCAATCCTCGATTAATTAAAAAGAAATATTTGGACATTTTTTACTTCCCTAAATTGGTTCATAAATCAGGAAACTAGTGCAATGCCTCTGAAGTGATAAAGAGGTAAGATTGACCAGTTCAATCCTAATAGCATCCAAATTACCATCCCAATTTTAGCAAAATTTATCAAAAGAGGTTTTAAAAACTCAGGATTGGGGTATCAGTATCAACCAAGCTTTTTCCTATCGAATGGGTGATGAAACTAATAGTTTAATTTCTGGGATTATATCTCAACTTCTCATACTTTATTCTTATATGAAAATACAAAAAATAATGCATGCATGTTTAATCAAGTTATGCCCCACTATAATGTTCAATGGCATCTCACATGATACATGGCAAAAATATGTTGTCGAGCTAATAATACTCCCAGAACCATCCAAAAATTATATGCAACTGAGGTTGAATCTTACCCAGTCATACATAGAATGAGTGAAACAAAATTATTTGAAGGATTATGCATGCATGTACTTGTTTTGCCGAACCAGAAATCCCTCAGCTTTGATGGTGGATGTTTAGCTTCATGATGATTAACACCCACCCTGCCTTAGACGCAATTACCACCTACAATGATGGATATGTATTAAAGTTGAAAACAAAGTCTTGAAGATAACCGAGCAAATAAAAGAAAACAAAGCATTTTTAATTATTCTCTTCCTTTAAATTTCAAGATGAGAAACCATGGTAAAGTCAAAAGGATGTTTTAGAAGAAATATCCTCAAGCATCCAAAAAGAAACTACTAAGAATATATGGGTTGTCAAACAACAGTTACGTAGCAACTTTGAACCATCAGAACTATTGTCGGTATATTCTCTATAGAACCCCCACTTAAGTCATCTATGAACATCCCAACAAGTCTCACAATCATCAAATAATTCCAAAAGATGCTCAATATCAAAAAGACAGCGTTGACTTTGTAAATATATGGGATGAAATGATGACTTCTAAAGGGTAGGAACCAGATATTTTTTAAAAAAGCTGCTAGGAGACTGCAATTATATCCAATACATGCAACATTTTAACACTACTGCAACAAAGATTCCTTTATAAAAGTTGATATCAGGAAGCTGCTTCTATTAAGTACCTTTTCTAAGTTAGGATCTTTTATTTACCAAAGAAAAGTCAGCTCAAAAACTTAAAACTTGTCGGGAGAGATTCCTTCCTCAAGCTCATAAAAAGAAGAGGAGTAGACGATGAAGGCAAAGAATATTAGGAAGAGACTTACCAAAGAGTCATTTTGTTCTTGTAAGTCTGCATGGTTAGGAAATCATAATCTAAATTATGAGAAGCAGAAACGATAAAATTTTAAAAATTTAATCTTTAGTGCATCTATCCAAGAACTACAAAAATCATAAAGCATTATAAAAATTACATTTTCGTAGATATTCTTACGCGATATCTGCTCTCTAAAACTCGATGAAGATCTGAATCTCCTCACCAACTAGCGCAATAGATGTTTCACCTTGATGATAAAATCACTTACAATCCATGAGCTAACCAACTGAAACTGAATTCAGTTTCAAACATTTCTAGTGTTTGAGATAGAAGAAAAAACTTTTTTACTTGAAGAGTTAATTTTTACCTTTGAGCCAATACTTTCATGTTATTTCAACTCTTAAGATTTTTCGATGCTCTTTGAAAGGATTCGAGAGAGCATTTATATAACGATGGCATCCTTAGAACTATCTTATCATATAAGATATGAGACTAAAAGAAATGATTCCTAATAAACATCATCGAATTCAAGCAAGTTAAGTTTGTGTCGAATTCTAATTAAGTTCGTCATGTTCTAACTTTTGGATCTGAACTTAACCAAACTTGACCTAAACCTTAAACCAACTAAATCAAACCATGTCTGGTGGTTGCCTGTCGCAACTACTAACTGGTCGACAACTGCTAGTCGGCTTGGCCAGCCTGTATCTGGTCAATCAACCGGTCGATAGCCGGCCAGTTACAGGCTCTTGACCAGGCAGATCAAGATGTCGGTCGCTAGCTAATCCTCTGGCCACCGACGAGGTTGTGTGGTCATAAAGGATATTTACACGTCACCATCGACGATCCAGACATAACCTGATATATTATATCTCTGATTTTAGGCTTGAAGATGGTTTATTCAGTCTTCTTTTAGAACCGAGTGTTTATTACTCTTTACGAATAATTTACGCTAACATCACAACTTCTTGTGATGAGTTTCACTCAGGTAAATGATCATAACTTTTTATGATTGTTATAATTATGTATATGAGATATACATATAATTTTCCTCGTTTATTGTGACAAGTTCATCCTCTCTGTGATACTCTAAAAGTTCAATTCTTACTTTGGTAATAATGGATTGTACTATTCAATCATATCACATGTACATCAATGAACTCTAGCTACGTATGATGACCACCCAGTTTAGAATCGTAATTATCTGGTTACTGTGAAATTGGATTCTCATCCAGCTCATTGTACCTATCAGCAACAGCTTCCGTATAGTTTCGTCTCTTCGTCATGATTAGGTCACTAAGATTCTAGGGTATGAATATAAGTCAAATCATATTAACATCTTAATGTCATAAGTTGATTATACGATACTAAAATTATCATGAATCAACCTTATTACTCTAATAAGTTTATCCATATCACATTGATCAAAGATTTACTATGGTTTCATATCAACTTCCTATGATACTAAACTATTATAGAAGAGGTAATGAATCTCATCTTAACCATCACCTTCTTTCATACGCTTTGGACTACACATCGAATACCTAACGACTGCAGTATCATTGGTCAGTAAAAGCCAAAGTGTGTTAAGTTTCTTAACGTGTATCAGGTCCAAAGACGGATCTGTATCAACATCTACTTGAGAGCTTCTATTAAAAGTTAGAGTATGTCATTATGTAGAAGATTATAGACGAGTCGTTCTGTGAACTTGTTCTTTACCCGTCTTAATATTCATGACCTTGAATATTCTGGATTATGATTTAAACTATTCAATTAGGACTCATTATCATAATCTCATTATGATAATAATCTCTTCACATAATTCTATAATTTTATTAATGCAACTATATGTTTCATATATGCATATACATGGTAATATAAGACATCACTTATATAAAAGTATCAAATTGTATACTATTATGTTGAACAAGATGTATTATTTACATTAATTACTTTAAAGAACATACATTATAAAACTCTCCCACTTGCATTTGCAGCCAACTATTATAGTGTCTTATTTGAATCTTATACACTAAATGTCTAGATGGCTTTGCGAAAAATACCTTGGTAAGTTGATTTGTTACGTTATCGTTTTTACTAACTCTTTGAAGCTCTTTATAATGATATCTTTGAATCTTATGTGGAACATGAAACTTTCTCCAGATGATTTCTTATGAGATTTTGGCTCCTTGGCTAGAATGACAGATATATTGTTACAATACACAAGTATTGGATCAACAATCAAAGAAACCCATATTAGCTTATAAACAAATTTTTTATTCAGGTCATCTCCTTTACAGCATCATTTGCTAAGTTGTACTCCATGTTCATCGTAGAATCTGCCAAGTATTCTGTTTGAATTTCTCTCAAATCACCATTTAGAAAAGCGGCTTTTACACCCATTTGCCAGATCTTGATGTCATAAAAAGATGATATATCAAGCTTTATTTAAATGAATCTATGCATAGCCACTTATGAAAATGTTTCGTCATAGTCTAAGCTAAGTATTTGACAATACCTTTTTGCCTTTAACACTGCTTTCTTTAACTTTCCATCTGAACCGATCTTTTTAAAGATCCACTTGCTCCTAATATGTTTTACATTTTCTGGAACATCCTCCAAAGTATATAATAAGTTGGTATACATGGATTTTCGGATTTTATAGTGTCTAGCAATCTCCCAAAGTCTACTTTGATTGGCTTCTCAAAAACTAGTAGAATCATCGTTAACTATGATGATATTCTCAACTTTATCATCTGTAAGAAATTTATAGTATCTCATATGTCGTTGAAGTCGCCTACTAGATCTTTTAAGTGATTAAGAGTCATTTTACGGGGTTATGTTGTCTGCTTCAGTCTCTTCTTCTTCTGCAATTTGTATTCTATCACATTGCTACTAACATCTTTAGTGAAAGATATATTCTCTAAGAAGGTGTCATTTATTCCTCAGATTAATAGAATAGATATCCATGAGTTATTCACGTGTCTCACAAACTTACACATCAAAGATCGTGCCTTTAACTTGTCTAGATTATGCCTTTTTATATAGACAATATAACCTCATATCTTAACAAAAATTTAAGAGTAGTTCTTTAATTATTTTTCATATATCATATGGAGTGATAGGCACTGTCTTAGTCGAAACCATATTTAATATGTGCATGATCGTCTTTAGGTTGTAACCTTATAATGAAAGAGAACTCGGTATTACTCATTATGGATCGTAGCATATCTAATAGGATGTAAATTTTTTTCTGTCACACCATTATGTTGTGGTATACAAGTCAAGATGGCCAAAACGCCCGAAAGCCCGCGGCCCGGCCCGCCTAGCCTGGTCAACGGGCTGGCCCGGCCCGGGCCCGAGGGTGTTGACCGGGCCCGAAGCCCGGCCTTGCCCGAGGCCAGGGCCGGGCTTCCGACGCCCCTGGCTCGACGGGCCGGGCCGGGCCGGGGCTCGGCCAGCGCAGCCTAGCCTGCGCTGCAGCAGGCTGCCGCTATAGCCGCAGCCTATGCCTGCATTTTTTTCTGTTTGCTTTGGCAGCAAAGGGGATGGGGGCTTTTTGGTCTTTTTGGTCATTTGACCAAAAATACCTCTCCCAAAGGTTATAAACGGCCATTTGGGAAGTGTATTTTGGTCATTTTACCCCCGAAAAATCCCTATAAATTTTTGAAGTTGCGGTTGTGGTTTGTGCGAAGGATTGGTTTCATGCTGAAAACTGCTCGCAGAACAAGGATCTTTCCGAAGATTTCGAAGAAGAAGATGAGTGATGTATTATTCTTTTCTTAGTTGTATTATTTTTTTTTGTTTTGGCCATTATATGAGGGGTAAGGCTAGCCGATGTACGTTCCCCCCCTCAAAAAAGATTTTAATTAATAAAATTTAAAGCTTCAACCCGGTACCTTCTAGAATTTCGGGCTTAAATTTTATTTTGTCATATGTTCGTTTTTTTTATTTATTTATGTACAAATTACAATGTATTATATTTTTTAAAATTATTATATAATTACAATTTACTATCTATTAATATGTATATATATATATATAACATATAGACTATATAGTAAGTGGAGATTTTTTTTCAAGTTAGAATTTTTTTATAATTTTTTAGATTTTTTTAGTCTTAGCTTTTTTTTAGATTTTTTTGTTTTTTAATAAGTAATAGGCTGGGCTTGGCTTGGCCGCGGGCCGGGCTTCTGGTCCCCGGCCACCTTCCGGGTCGGCCCGGCCCGGCCTGGGCCTCCCGATCAAACGGGTCAGGCCGGGCCGTGGCCCGGTCAAGGCCCGGGCCGGCCCGATGGGCACCCCGATATATAAGGAGGGAATCACATTCTTATTTAGGTAGGTAAGGAATTTCATACTTAAATATTCTCTTCTTCGATCTGATTGAATAATCTTGATATGTTTTCCTTGTCTGGTTCTCTACTTCATTTTTTATACTTCATGAATTTTTTGAAGCTTCACACTAGTGTTTCATCATGAACACATGTCCAAATCTTGAGAGATCATCTATAAAGGTGATGAATATTCACCTTTTGATTATCTAGACATTGGGTCAGATAAATCAGTATATACAAGTCCCAAGAGTTCATAACTCTCCATTTATACTACAAAGGGAATTTTTGGTCATTTTACTTTTGAGACAAAACTTGCAAGTTTCATGTAATTTGAAATCTAAAAGGTCTAAGAACCCTTTTTATGTAACGTGTTAAGTCTTTTCTCATCAATATAGCTTAGCCTACAATATCGCTAGTATGTATTATTCGTATTTGAAGTCCTTTTACTTAAGTTCTGAATAGGACAATTTTTGGAGAAAAAGTCAAAAATAAAAAATTTTAGCAAATTCATCCAATATATATATATATATATAGGGATTAATGGGTATCATACGCCATATGAGAGCTTCTCTCATACGCCCTCTCACATAAAGCACCCAAGTACAAGCCCACATGGGCTTGTACTTGGTTGTACTTGGGTGCTTTATGTGAGAGGGCGTATGAGAGAAGCTCTCATATATATAGTCATATATATATATATATATACATATGTATGTATGCATGTATAGAGCAAACTCGACCAAACCTAGCCATATCAGCACCCAAAGGCGCTGCTTGGGCTTACACTGACTTGACAACACTTGCCAAATGCGATCAATTTGGTGCTGCCTACACATTTTGGCCGTACTTGACAAGTGCAGCCAAATCGTGTATTGTACATATAATATATATGCACATGATATAAATCAAGGAGACGTAGTCTAGTGGTATGACCCTTGGTTGGGAAGGGCAGAGGTCACGAGTTCAAAACCAGTGGCTTGTAATGTTTTGTTTTTTAATTTTTTTTAATTAAATGGATTTATATTGGAATTCCGAGATTCGAACTCAAGACATCCCTTCAACAAATGAAGAGTAATACCACCAAGCTGCACTAAATCCTACTGAATTGTATTATCTCTATAATACTATTAAAAGGATTATTTGTTATTTAAAAAAGAAAAAATCATTTAAAAGGCATTTCGAGAATTGAACTCGAGACCTTACGCCCGGTGATGATTTGGATACAAACCAATTAAATGTAGAAATGCAACCGATGATTTTTTCTTGAAGAATTTTTTTTGACGATTAAATGTCCACTAGTTCACCACTTAATTTTTTTGTTAAAACAAAAAAATAAAAAAAAATCATTAGTTGGAAAAGATGGAATTGGTTGAAAAAAATCATTGGTTGGAAAAAGAATGTGTGTAGGATGTGTACCCACAGTGGAATTGGTGAGTTCAATTCTTGGATGTGTCACCATGATTTTTTATTTTAATAACAAATAATCCTTTAAGTAGTATTATAGGGGTAATACATTTCAATAGAGTTTGTTGCGGTTTAGTGTTATAACTCTTCATTTGTTTGAGGTAGGTCTTGCGTTTGAATCTTAGAATTCCCATATAAATCCTTTTAATTAATTTTTTAAAAAAGATACCATTGTAGCCATGGGTTTCGAACACGTGACCTCTGCGCTTCCCAACCAAGGGTCATAGCACTAGACCACTTCTCCTTGCTTTATACTATATGCATATGTATTATATGTACAATACAAATTTGGCTGCACTTGCCAAGTGCGATCAAAATATGTAAGCAGAGCACCAAATTAGCCGCACTTGGCAAGTGGCCAAGTCAGAGCAAGCCCCGACAGCTCGTCCAGCTAGCGCCCCTATGCATTGACTTAGCCATTGGTCGATTTTGCTAAATATTTATTTTTTTGGTCGATTTTGCTAATTTTTCTAAATTTTGGCTTTTTCTTGAAAATTGTCCTTCTGAATATTAAGTATCGTGTTTGCATTCATAATATAAACATCATTATTTGAAGCACTAAAGCTAATCAAGATAAATTATTTATTGAAAATGTTCATAATATTTTTTCTAAAATAAATTTATACCCTTTATTCAATAAAAAATATATCCAATATCATATATCATGTTTTACACGTAAAAACAATTGCGCAAAACTTGGCAATTGTGATGATATTTACAGACAGTAATGTCAGTAACTCTTGCTTCTAGTTCTACTTGTAGAGTTATCCTACCAATGGCAGTAACTCTTGCTTCTATTCCTTCTTGTAGAGTTATCATATCATCCTTGAGTTTTCTACTTCTCAGTTTCGGTAAACAATTACAGATGTGAGAACCAACTTCGATATCCAATACCCAAGTTGTAGAAAACCTAAAGAGTATGTTTTTGAAATAACAAACATGTCTGGATTTGAAGCATTATTATGCGCCTTCTTCTTTAAGAACTCCAAGTAATTTTTACAATTTCTCTTCAATGTCTAAACTTATGAAAATTAAGCATTTACCCTCTGCAACATCATTCTTCTTCGCTTTTACCTTCTCAACGCCACTATTAGGCTTGGTAACTTTCTTTTTTCTCTTGTAACTTGCTTGTAAGCATAACCAACATTTTTTCCTTTGATAAGTAACTCTCTACTTGTCTCAACATATTGAACAGTTTTGGAAGTGCATATTTCAGCTTGTTCATATTGAAATTCAATAAGAATTGAGAGAATATATATGTAGAAAAGACTAAAAAGTATATCAAAGTATAATTCATTATCTAACACAAGTCATAACTGTTTAAACTCTTTAATGAATCTAATCATCTTTAGGACATGGTCTTGGAGAGGTTCCAGCTACCATCTTCGTTGGAATAATTTTCTCAAAGAATCGAATCTTGCGATTCAAGATTGCTATCCATAAAACTCTTTTACTTGAAGAAATATGAACTGAATGTTTATATTCGCATGCTTTCTTTGTAACTCATTACTTATATAGGCAAGTACGCGGCATTTGGTGGTAGAGCAATCCTAAGTCCAAGTCTTGTAAAGTTCTAAGTATACTTGACGGGACTCATCCATGGGTGGGTTGTGTGGGGTTGCATTTAGAATGTATGTTAGTTTATCACATGTAGTTTATCACATGTCACTGTAGTCTTTAAGCTTCTAAGTCATTCTTTATAGTTAGGTCTAGTGAATATGATTTTTAGAATAAGTTCAAAGTTCGTAATGATGATGCAAATGATATATAGAAAGAATTATGATAATGTAAAACAAATATTCTTAAATAATTAGTTTTATCTAATTATTGTCGTCTAATTTTAGCAAATATCTTAAACCCAAAAATAGACAAAAAAATAAGTTCTTAAGTTTATAATGAAAATTGGGATTCAACCATCGTGAGTTGGATAAACTTGATCGTCACCAACAAATTATCTCACTCTATAGAAGGTAGACAAACTCTTTGTCAATTACAACTTATAATTTCTAATTATGATTTTTGTCACTAATACCTTTATCACATTGACTACCGCCAACAAATCATAAGGGGGGAGTTAAGTTCATTTCTGTACATTTCTTATTTAGTTAGCGAAAGACAAACCATTGACCATATCAACAAGGTTATATGATTTTCCCTACTAAGTACATTGTATGGTTAACAAAAATTCATCACTTAGTAATAATGCTAATATCTTGGACATCGCCAACAACCAGAGCATTAATACATAAGTACTCTATATTTTTGGAATTATAAAGGATCACAGATAATTCTTAAAATAATTTTAAACTAATAAAGTTGATATAATTGAAAAAACTAAGTTATGTTGATTGCAACTGGATTTAAAAATTTCCACTAATCAATTGGTCAAGCAGACTGCAAGATAAGAGAATATTTCTGTGGTAGAATTACCAAGTAATGTTCCTTAATTACGAAATATCTCAAAAAATTCTTTCTTAGACACTAATTTAAAAGGCATAATTAAAAGCTAATGCTTTTAACAATACTATTGTACTTTCGATTTCAAATTTAATTTTTTAATTACCTAATTAATCCAATTAATTAGGTTTTGAATTTGAAACTAATTCAAATTATCTAGCAAAATTCTAATCGGATAAAATTTTACTTAATAATTATGCGGGCCACGAGGCACCATCTTATAATGTTAGGTTAGATGACTAACAGTAGAGCGGTCACTAGATTCTTATAATTATTATTTATATAATCTAAATACATGTATAAAAATTATAAAAAGTAATAAAATATGAAGTTCACTTGCAGACATGTTATCACATAATAATATAAGTATAAAAAATTAGAACGTTACTAGAATAATTCTATAATAATTTTAAAATTATATAGTTACTAAATTTTATCAAATAAAGTTTTAAGATTGCATTAAATTAATGCTAATGGATGGAAAAAATTTACAAATCAAACATATAAGTTAAAAATAATTAAAACAATTCTAGACTAATTTTAGAGTTATTTTAATACACTATATTTATCTTATAAATTTTGCATAAATTAATTTACTTAAAATTCGTGTTTTTACGCAACAAACAAAAACAGATAAATTAAAAAAAATAAAATTGCATTCAAGATTAGTTTCTAATTATATCACAAATTTTCAATTTTTAAAAATTATAAAATTACAATATATCCTAAGCAATTTTAATAAAATTTACAGTATAAAATATAATTATCTAGATGGATTCTACATGGTTAGAAATTCTATGTTGAGTATTTGTGTTTCTACCAGTGTTATTTTGATGATCACAACATTATGTTGTTGCTAATGACTCTCTTGTTTTAGTCTCTTAGTTACTTTTCAAGAATATCATTTTTGGAGACTAAACACTTGGTGTAAGGATAGACATCAAGTGAAGAAGGGCTAAAGCTTGGACTCAAGGGGTGCCAAAGCTTGGAGATGATGAGGAGCATCAAGGCATCAAGATTGAAGCCATAGACTCTAAGGAAAGCATTGTAATCCATGTAATTTCATTTATTGCTTTCTCTCTTTTTGAGTCTAGGTTTAATGTAATGCCTTGATAGATGGTCTCCTCATTCATGCATATACATTTAACTATCTTAGTGAGCCTTAGGATTATCGTAGAATCCAACCCTATAGGTTCATCTTGCCTAAAGACTCAATTGGAGTCGTTGGCTCTCCAACAGTCGCCTGATGAAGGTTTAACAGTCGACTGGGTGATTCCAGTCGACTGTCGAGCCTTCTACAGTCGATTGTAGTACACTGCTCAAGTCAACATTTTTATTGCCTTTACTTGAGCTTTTCGCATCAGTCGACTGATGTTCAATTTACAGTCGCATGTGATTTTACAGTCGCCTGTCAATTGCTCAATAGTCGTCTGTGCGCAACTTGCATTTTCTAGGCTTCATCCTAATTTGCAAGACAGTCGACTGATAAAGTATTTACAGTCGCCTGTGAAATGGTCAACAGTCGTCTGAAAGGCGCAAGTGCGAAAGTGAAACTCTATGTTTATTTCCATTCTCCTGCAACAGTCGCCTGATGAAGGATATACAGTCGACTATCTGTTTTACAGTCGACCGTGTAGTCTTCTAGAGTCGACTGTCCTGGTTCAGATTGTAGCCGTTGGGAATTATTTAGCCGTTGGACAGTCGACTGTCATTTGCTCATCAGTCGACCGTCGGTGACGTTTTTGCCCAAAATCTAGCTGTTGCAGCTTTTTGTTTTTGGCTGTTTTCTTGGCTTTTGAGAGTTCCTATAGGGTTCCTATATATATGATAGGGCTGAGTTCATTAGAACTTCTTGGATCTATTGCAAATCATTAGAGTTTAATTAAGCCACTCTCAAACTCTCTTATTTCCCTCTTAGAGCTCATTATCTCCTTCATGCATTGAAGTCAAGCTCAAGGAAAATCATTCAAGTGCTTTCAAGCAAATCTCATCACTTGGAGATCCTCTTCTATGCCTTGCATTCATTAATGAGTAAGTACATCTCAAGGCAGGTAAGAGTATTTGTTTTACTTTGTTATTTCATTGAAACCCTAGCTTTCTGTGTAGAGTTAGTTGCTCTCTGTGTGAGAGTATAACCTTCGGTGTGAGGGTTGGTTGAGATCTCTCTGTGTGAGAGTTTGAGTCTCTTTCTGTGAGAGCAAAAGTCTTTCTGTGTGAAAGCAAGGATTTCTCTGTGTGAGAATCTAAATCCTCTGTGTGAGCAAGGATCTCTCTGTGTGAGAATCCAAAATCCTCTGTGTGAGGTATCTCTGTGTGAGATTGTATTAACTTCTCTTTGTGAGAATTATAGTGTATATTAGTGTGGCTGGACGTACCCAAGTTAGGAAACCAGGGTAACATATTGTGTTTGCGTTTGGATTTTTGTGGTGTTTAAATTCCTCTTGTATTTATAATTCCGCATTTGAAAGTTTAATTTTTAAATACGCATGTTTAAATTCCTCTTGCATTTATAATTCTGCATTTGCAAGTTTAATTTTTAAATACGCAATTTCTGCCATTACACTATTCACCCCCTTCTAGTGTATTGTTAGTATTGCAAGAGTAAGACGATCCTTAGATTCTAATCTAATTAAGAGAAGCGAAAGCGATAAAAATTTAATTCGTAGTGCATCTATTTAAGAACTATAGAAATTATAGATTACTACTAAAAATAAAACTTGCATTTACGCAAATATTCTTTTGTGATATCTGTTCTCCAAAACTTGATGAAGACCCAGATCTCACCAACCAGCGCGATAGATGTTTCACCTGATGAAATCTCTCCCGATCCATAAGCTCACTAACGGAACCTAAACTCGGTCTCAAACGTTGCTAGCATTTAAAATAAGAGAAGAAAAACATTTTACTTGAAGAGTTGAATTTTACATTTGAGCCAAAGCTTACATGTTATTCAACTTTTAAGATTTTTTATTACTCTTTGAGGAGAGAAAATAGATTCTTTATATAGTATTGGTGTCCCTAGAGTTCGCATATCGTTTCAGATGTATTACTTAAAAAGACTTCCTAATAAACCACCTTTACTTCAAGCAAGTGAAGTTCGAGTTGAACTCTAATTAAGATCAAGTTATGAGTCAACCTTTAGATCTGAACCTAATCAAACTTGACCAAAGCCTTAAACGAATTAATCAAAACCTGGCTGGCGGCTGACCGTGCCAGCTATTATTGGCCAGCCAGCTATCATCCGATTAGCGACCAGCCAGCTGCCAACTAACCTTTCGATCATCGACAATGGCGTGTGGTTTCCAGTGCATTGTTGACGATAATCCAGTCATGACCCAGTATTCTATTTGTCTCTGAATTTAGTCTTCTTTCAGAACCGAATTGTCATAACTCTTTACTGATACTTTGTGCTTACTTTATGCTCACATAACAACTCCTTATGATAAGTTCATCTCTCTCCGTCAAAGCGATCATAATTTCTTATAATTGTTTGACTTGTGTATATCTCATTATACATATAGTTTTCTCCTTTGTTTATCGTGACGAGTCCATCATTTTTGTGAGACTCTAAAGCTTAATTCTTACTTCAGCAATGATTGATCATATTATAGAAATCAAATTACAGGTATATCGATGATGCTAGCTACGTATGATGTTATCATGTTTAGAATCGTAATTAACTAGTTGGTGTGAGATTGGGTTCTCATCCAACTTACTGGGCTTGTCAGTAACATTTTTTTTACATTCTAGTCTTTTCATCGTAAATGTACTTAAGATGATTGAGGTATTTATATCTGTCAAGCCTTATTAACACCTTAATGTCGTAAGTTGCTTGTGTGATACCATATTTATCATGGATTAAACTTATTACTCTAATAAATTTATCCATATCAAATTAGTCAAAAATTTGATATGCTTCCATATTAACTTTCTGCGACGCTAACTTTCATACCAAAGGAGACGAATCACATCTTAATAGTCACCTCTCTTCGCATGTTTTTGACCACACCTAACTAATACATACAACGACGGCGGTGTCATTAGTTTGCAAAAGCCAAAGTGTAGCCCTCTTACAGTAAGATCCTTTAACGCATCTTAGGTTTAAAGACTAAACTACACTAACTGTCACTTGAGAGGTTCAATTGACAATTAGAGCATGCTAGCATGTGGAAGCTTATCGACGGATCGTTCTATGATTATGTTTTCTAACAAACCTATGTATTGACGTATTGACTGAGGATGTCTCTATATCAAATGGTTATGAAATCAGTCATTATCATCTTAATGATAAAAATCAGTGCACACTTGTTTATACGAAATATCAGTATCATGTCTTGATATTTATTTGACCAATAACATTTTGGATTGTGCTTAAGTGATTCTATTAGGTCTCATTATCGTAATCTCTTATATCCTAATCTCATCAGACAGTCCAAGAATGAATGCAATTATATGTTTCATGTATGCATTCACAGCCATATAAAAAATCGCAAAGATAAAGATTACCAAAATAGTATGTTATTATTTTGAACAAAATCTGTCGATTACAATAATTGTCTTAAGAGCGTATATTTCCCCATAGTTCTTTCTCTACATATTTGTCTTCTCTCTGTAAAAAAATTTCAAGCTTGTACAAATAAGTGATGTAACGGTTCATTTCTTTAAGCAAAGGCCCATCCGGCCCATTTCCCTTTCATTTTAACCCAACTGAACCCCCCCTCCACTTATTCTCTCTCTCCCCGACCCAGCAAGCCCCGATCATTTTCCTTCATGCATTCGATCCCTTCACATCGCGCGGGCGAACGAAGCGTCAACGACAGAGAACCCGACCCGATGCCTTCCTCTCTCTTCACGCGCGCAAGCGAAGCAGCAGCGGCGAATAAGAAAAGGGTTTCGAAAACCCTAGGCCGATTTCTTCTCGCGCCGCGCGGATACTTCGGGATTCGCATTCGATAGGGTTAGATAAGAATCCTAACCCCCCTCTCTCTCTCTCTCTCTCCCCCTCCCTCCTATTAATATGAGGCATGGTTAGGGTTTTTGGGCATGCGAAATTGATTCATCTCCCTAAAATTATCTTCAATTGGTTTCGGATTTCTTTGGAATTTCGTTGGGTGCTCTCGGCTTACTTTCTACACTCACGACAAACCTTATTTGTTTTAAATTTCAACTATCTCCTTCATGCTTTTGAATCTGTGAGGGAACTAGGGTTTTGGATTTTCGGATTATAGGAAATGATGATTCGTTTACGTAAATATGAGATTTTTATCTCCTCATGTTAGAAAAGGCATCCTACGAGCGAGGCGGCACCTTTGCCGCAGCTTCATACATATCGATTTGGGACTATTGGGCACTAGGGTTGACCGCCGGGGGTTTTCCTCCTTACCAGGGTGCTTGGTTGTTATCGATTTGCTGTTTTGGCTTCTCGTTAATACTTGCGGCTTGTTGCTTATGGTGTTTAGCCGCTGTTTGTTAATTACTCGCTGTTTTGGTGCACATGTTCGGCTCATTATATGCTATATTTATTACACGTGTAGTTCTGATAGTTTGGTAGCATATTTTGGCTGATTTGTGAGATTTTATATGAGCTTAGTCCATCGTTCTACTTCCAGAAATTGACGGAAAATTCCATTGGGCTGGTAAACCCTAGAAACCCATCACGGATGCCTAAAAATACGAATCTGATCATATAGTGGGATTATTTCATTTCATAAACAATTTTGTTTTAGTTTTAAGATTATCTTTAGAACTGTTTTTAGAACATATTACATATAGTTTCCTTCTCGTAAAAATTGACGTATGGAATTGTTTTGGTTAACAAATAAACTTATTATTAGAATTGTGCAAAATTCAGTAATCGTGAAATTGTCTCTAACGACATATTAGTTTCATGCACTTTTCTTCCTACAAAGTTTATAAGGAATAGAATTAGTGAATAGTTGAGATAGACACTGAAATAGTTAGAACAACATGGGGTTTGGGAACTCTTAATTAAAGTTAGAAAGGGTGGCGAAGACTACGCTCATTGACAGAACCAAATGACTAGATTGTGTTCCTTGATGAATACTTGGACCAATAAATGTAGGGCACCGGTGAGCTCGCCGGTGAAACCCGAGGTTGTTCTTCAGCCCGCTCTTTCCCTTTACATTATGAGTATAATAAAAGATTGGTACGCATTGGTTAGAAAGGTTAATTTAATGTTTAGTGTTGGCCTGCTTAGGACTAGGGTTGCATGAAAGATTTGATTGTTATTTAATGCAAATATTGTTTACGTTATCCTTTGAATGTTTTCTCAACAGAAACTGAACCAGTGTACGAGGAGACTCCAGCTTTCGAGGAGTCGGAGTTTCCAGTGGAGAGTGCTGATTTCTGAGTCAAGAATTAGTAATGAGAGTTTTCTTCTATGGTTTAGTTGCTTTATTGTTGTTTAGAAATAAGGGCTAGTAGATTATCTTTGTTATGCTTTGGTACCCTCTTGGGAGGATAAATAAAGTTAATTCTGTTATGAAATTATCTATTGCTCTATGTTGGCTTCACTGGAACCTTGCAGGGCCTGCACAATTAACGGAAAAGTAATGACACCCGGAAACGGGGCGTTACAAGTGAAGACTATCATGTCGCTTGTAGATCTCTATATGCATGTTTTCTTTTTCTTTTTCTTCTTCTTTTGTATAATCTCTCTCTCTCTCTCTCTCTCTCTCTCTCTCTCTCTCTCTCTCTCTCTCTCTCTCTCTCTCTAAAATAAGTAGAGATGGAATTGTTCCTGTTTTCTTTCTTGGTTTGAGATTTGACATTGACATGTTCTCTTGCTTGCTATTTTCGTTGACATCATTAACATAAAAAACATTTCTTGTATTATGTATGTTCTATTCCTTTTTTGGTTCTATTTTATTGGATTCAATGAAAACAAAGCCATTTTAACTTCATTGCACGTTGCCCTGCTAGGCATATACACAATATGGGTAATTTGGGACACAGATAGGAGTGCTCTATTATCCGACATCTTTTGGTGAATCGAGCATCAACCTACTTCTGCGTGATAAAAACAAAAAATTCTGATTGTGAACTTACCCGATAAACATTATGAACCTTAAGTAACCGAGCAGATGGCTTTTTCACCTCTGTTTAGACTAACCTAGTGTAACTCAGGACGATTATAATTTTTGATTTATTTATAGTCTGATGTATCATTCACTCCTTGAACCTTGCGGCATTGTTCTTTGTTTCTTCCAGGCTGCGATTGGTGGGGATGGGAAGGCCGATTGGGATGAGATAGTTGATGACAAGATCGCGGTTACAGCCAATTTAGAGGAGATCAGGCAACTAGCCGATGTGGCTCACAGATGCTTACACAAGACACCAAGGAAGCGCCCGGCAATAGCTGACATGACGCATGCTATATCAAGAATAGCAAGAAGGCGTCTCAACAAGGATGAGACCGTCTCTATTCCAGGAAGCGTCGCCGCCTTGGGGTTTCTGAAGAGGATTGAGCGTCAGCAAGTCGAGCTGGGCCACTTGACCAGCATAAAGGAATCTCCACCAGCCGTCGCTTGAATCTGTTTCTAGATGAGATTTCGCCGCCTTGCATCAGATACCGGTGTTGGCTGTGACAGTATCAGGCTTGTTGATGCTGTTACATTGGCAGATACGTGCTATCGATGGGTTCTATCCCGGGATGAATCTGCGAGCATCAGCTTTGCAACTGTGATTCAGCGACGAGAGACATTCATGATGATCAGATGCATACATGTAATTTGTTTGGCGAGGGTTGGAAATTTGTTGTAAATTTTGAACGACTGCAAAAGATGGAGGAAATAGAATATAGATGAAGTGTGTATAGTTGTGATTTTAGATTTGGGGGGGGGGGGTGTATAGTTGTGATTTTAGATTTGGGGGGGGGGGGGGGGGGATCACATTACTGTTGGTGTTGTCTCATGGATTCTTAGAATTTTCATAAGCTTGCAGGAACTCCTTGCTCACTCGGAAATGGGTTGACTGTGCATTTTTATACGAAGGCTTTTAAAACTTTTCTCCTATTTTTATACACAGGGTTTGGGGAAAAATCGATGCTGGGAAATACCGTCCTTTTTTTGTAAAAACGACATTGATGTTATGAATAGGACCCATTGGGCCTATTGGGTATCCACCCACATGAGTACCCATTATGAATACTATATAAAAGAGGCTAGGGGTTTCCTAGCCTCAATCCTTCTCCAAATCCTTTTCTTGTTCATAACACGTTATCAGCACGATCACGCTCGTTGGAGGAGACGGCGGCTCGCGGGAAAGGAGATCCACAAATCGCTCAGAAAAAGAAGATCGTAATCTTCTCAACGGGGAGCGAAAAGGGCATCCTTCACCAACCGTCGCCTAGATTCCTCGTCGAATCTAGAGGTAAAAATCCAAACTTTTTAGATCTAAACTTGCTTTTCTCATTAGATCTGCATGTTTTAGGATCAAAAAGTTTACAAACTCGGTTAAATTCAACATTTTTAATAAGATCTGCATGTTTAAAACAATAAAAACTTGTTTTTTATCGATCAAATTTGTTGAAAAATCCGATTTTTTTTACCTCCCCCGCCTTTTGATCCAAAAATAAAAATCCGCACGCCCGTAGGGCGGTACGGCGGTGCGCCCTTTGCGCCGCCGTCGGAGAACAATCGCCGCGGCCAGCAGCCGCGGCCAAGCGCCGCGGCCTCAGGCCGCGGCCAAGCGCCGCGGCCTGAAGCCGCGGCGGCCGCGGCCCGCAGCGCGGCCTGTCGCCGCCACGACGGCCGCGGCCTGTCGCCGCCACGACGGCCGCGTCCTACGCGGCCAGCCGTCGCGGCGACACGCCGCGGGCCCCCCTAGGGTTTCCGAAACCCTAACCCTAAACGGGCCAATTTTTCGGGGGAGGCCCAAATTAACCCTAATGGGTTGTTTTCATGGCCCAAAAGGCCAGAAAATTAGCCCATTTACATAAATAATTTTTCTTCTTTTATTTTTGGCCCTAAAAAGCCCAAAATAATTAAGAGAAACTTTAAAGGGTTTTAAGCGGTAAACAAAACATTAAAATATGGATCAAAAGGTAAAAGTTTTTCAAAATAAATTTTTGCACGTCACACACGTTCGATTATTTAAATTAATCTGTACATGCCTGTGATTGATTATCTGCGTGGTTGTATGTTTCAAATATATTATCTGCGTGGATGTGCAAATTAGGCTATGTTTTTAGGGATCAGCCAGGTTTCCGACACCTTTTTAAATTTCCTGCAATTTTTCTTTTTTTTTTGAGAGAAATTTGTAAGTGAGGATATAAATGTAAAAAGAAGACCGAAGGACACACCAAAAAGGAGCTGAAGGCGTACGCACAATGAAGATAGGGGCTTCTCTCTGAAGTTCCCGAGTTGTATTTTATTCTTTCATGCTATTTTTGATGTAACTTCGGACTGTACTTCTTTTCGGTGTCGGCTGGCTGATCCCCATAGTCCTAAGTCATTTTAGTTTTCATTGCTTATGCATTAATTGCGTGGATGTTAATACCATGTTAATGTTACAATGAAACTGTCAAAAAGCATGCTAAAATCACTTTAATATAGTTCAACGCCTATTGCTAGACTATATACCTGTGATAAGTTTTTAAAAAAAAATGCCTGCAGCATATAAATAGCATGTGTACATCATACTTATTTCATTTCAATTGATCATAATATTTAGTTTAAAAAGCTTTACATTATATGTATGATGGGCTCATGGTATGGCGATATTTATGACAATAAGACAATAATGATTTCAAAAAGTTTAATATCATATCCTCTTTATGAACCTGAAGTTTCAAAATCAAATCAAAAGTCAACACTCTCTCTCCCTAATAAAATAAATACGATGGTTTATGCGAAAATTAAAATTGCTATCTTTATAAAAGATGCATACTTTGCGGTAAACAGATATATAAGATCTATGATCTATATAATCCAATATGGACACCAGAAGTTTTCCATAATACCACTAAACTCTTTAAAAGAGTTCTCTCCTTTATTCTTACAAGGAAAGATTTTTTCTAGCCTTGAATATAAGCATACGCCTGAAGTTGTGGCTTAATGAATAAGTGAGAAATATATTACGCACCCACGTATTTGTTCCCCTCTGAGCATGGTAAACTATCCACATAAAATTTGAACGACTCAAGTAAAAGGCCTGAAGCTATACTCGAGCATTCAAATAGACTTTTTAAAAGTCCCTTATTAAAGTGGAAGTATAAATAATTTGCTCAAACCCCTGCTTATGTCTCCTTAGCAAGACTAATTTTCATTGTCCTTTATAAATAAGGAATATTGAAATCAGGGGAAGTTCAGGATCAAACATGACCTGAAATAAAAATAAGGAAAACTCAAAACAGGGGAAGTCTTGGATTAAATGGGAAAGTGAAGATACGATATACCTCGACATGGAGTAAGCAATGGCAAGCCAAAATCAGACCGGAAGTTCTGATAAGAGCCATAATGTTTTTGCAAACATGAAAGTGCATTAACTTATGCCATATAAAAATACATACATATCTAGTTAAACGACGAAAGTCTAATTGACCTTATGTATATTTAGCTACTCCTCGAGGACAAATAAACCTTGAAATCAAATCTATTGTCATAACATAAGTCTTAAATGAGCATAATTATTGTTGTATGTTTTCAAGAGCACACATCACACTATGTCAATTGTTGACTTATCATCAGCATTATTCTCTTGTAGTCTTAATACATTTTATTTTACTGCGTATGTTTTGCTATCTTGAATACCCCAAAAATAAAACGAGGATGCCATATACTCTCTGAAACTTACACAGTTTCAAAAAGGATATTCGACAAAACGAAATCCCTAATGACTCAAGAAATAAATGAAGCCTGAAGCTTTGTCCCAAAATGATCCGCACAATAGTCAAAGTGAAGATGTAATCCTTCACACTTTGAACACAGTTCAACTATTACCGGACAAAAATTAACTTGAGCATTTTAATGGACTTTTCAAAAGTGCCACATAAATTCAAAAGAGGAATTATTTTGGAACACCAGAAGTGTCCAGAATCGACCAAATTTTGGATCGATATCACCCTGGATTGATGATGCAAGACATCACCAACCACACGAACCCGAAGATTTTTCAAAAAGGGTGAAACTTTCATTGTCCTATTCAAAAAGGAAAAAATGAAAATGAGATCATCTCCATTCACATGGACCTTGACTCTCCCCACTTCCTCAAATGAATTTAAGATGATATACTATCATCATGAAGACCTTTAGGTCTCTTGAGAGTATTTAAGGGATATAAATAGGCTTCGTCCACTCCCTTAACCGGACTGATGATGTACCCTTGGCGTACTCATCAATATATCCTCTAAATAAATGGTCATTATCCAACCACATTCTTTTATAAAATGGTGGTAACTTTGGATAACACTGGGAAATTTAAATATTTTACAACTGGAAAAATAACGAACACCCTGAAGCTTGTGTTCACGCCCAAATATGGGTAAGATAAATCATTAAAATGATTTAAATGGATTTCTTATCCATTAAAAATCCAGTTGTAGGTGACCACATGGGAACATGCAATTACATTGCAAACCATCAAAACGCATCCTTAGAACCTATTTATATGAGTCTGATCACCTCATATAAACAGTTTCCGAAAACCCCTGACGGGGGAAGCGTTTAGAGCACATCTTATAGATTGTGCCATGATGAGTAGACACCCCCCATATCACCACTATAGACCATCAAAATGCAGAACTATTTATCGGAAGTAAATATCCCAGATAAATAGAGTCTGAGCACTCTGAACAGGGGAAGCATTTAAATTCACTTCTCCAAAGACGTGCATTGATGATCCTATTTTAAAGCTTTGATGAGATCCTGAAGATCCCTCACAACTTTAATGTCCCAGAATCAGTTTCAACAGAAATACTACAATCATCCATGAGCCTAAAGCTCAAATGACCATTTAAATCATTAATACCTATGATCTGGTTATCATAAATTGTGATGAGATCCTGAAGATCCACACTTATGAAACTGTTAAAACAGTTATCAGACATAGTTACTGACAATATAGATATTGTCAAAACTTTCACATCCCTGCTACTAAAAATCCAGCTAGGATTGACATACCGAATATATTGGATGCAATCCACCAGTAGCAGAAGTGGATATCCTCAATGGATGAGAGGACATACCACTAGGCTCCAAAAAGAGAGATCTACTCCTGGAGACCGAAAAAACAATACCACCACAGGAAAGTGAGCTCAAATCCAGAACCTTATTGCAACTTGGTTGCTAAGGACCAATTCTGGATCTGTCCATATTCTTTACCCGTCCCAGAACCTTCACTTCTTTAACGCGTCGTGAAGGAGACACCTCTGGGAGAAATCAAATGATTATAGTACGTACGGGGTGAGTTTTGGACAAGAAAGAACACATTTTGTCGACAAATTCTCTCATATTTCATTTTGCCAGTTAAATATAAAATATCGTTTCCACAACTCTGCTTTGCCTAAAGCAAAGAGAGAGATTTGGCCAAATTATAATAATGTGGAATGAGGCAATAATAAGGTGAGCTGGACTCACTTATGAAATATGAGGTGTTGGACCTGAAGTCCTGGTATCAAAAATGATATCAAATCCTGTGGGATAACTGAGTATTGAAGGAGAATTAAAATAAAATCGTTAGCTATAAGCATTTTAATTTGCTATAGTTTTAGAGGTATAAATCGCTCAAACCAGGAAGTAATCAAGTAAGATGAGCTGAACTCACTTACAAGATGAATCTGATGCATCGACTGGTTTATGTCAAGGCGTAACCCAACGAATGGCAAAAAGAGGGAATTTTTGGTTGATGTTGCTATTGGATGTGACAACATCACCGATATAAAATTTCTTCAACTGCATGTACAAATTTTTTCTTTACTTTCCTTTCTTTTTGGGACACATATTAATAATATGATTAAAGGAAAGATAACCTAGACTAAGATCCTTAAAGGACTCATACTAAAAGGTTGTTGTTTGCACCTCTTAAAAACAGTATTGTTCTTAAGAGAGCAAATTAAAAGATTTGAGATTATTTTAATAACTCAAAATATTATCGGATCTCCTGAAGAGAAATTACCGAAATATCTGTTAAAAGCCTATCTATCAGATATGATATGATATGAAAGCCCTAGCTAGACATAAATTCTAGGCTTACAGAACTTTAATCATCCTGAAGATGAACCATCATCCTGAAGATGAACTATTATCCTGGAAATGAACCACCATCCTGAAGATGACGTTAATAAATCATCCCGAAGATGTAAACTTCATACAATGATGATTGATGAAGAAACATTAATTTCATTCTCCACCAAATACACCTATTTGGTTGTATGGATATACATTAAAAGACCCCTTTCCGTTAGCTGGAAGAGGGGAAGAATATATATGGTCCGGAAGTACCTTAAGTGTCTTTGAAACACTCTTTTACCTGGCCAACTGCATGCGTCTCTTTTGAGCGTTAGCAGTATAGCTATTAGCCAGGTACAGTGCAGTGCCCCCAGCGCACCACTGGACCAGAGATATGTAGCTTCTGCGCTATCTCCAAGGGTCGAGGAAAAATCCTCTATGTTAAATGTATTTGCATATGCAGGTTACAGATCATCGCGATGAATGGCATAAAAGGGACGTCCACCTCCTGAAGATATACAAAGAATCCTTCCAAGTCTACATCCTTCCACCATCCCGAGAAGCTCATCACCCGAGGTATAGTTCAAGAACATACAAAGCCAGGTCCTGAAGTACCTCGTAGACAATGACGTTTGAGACGTGGAGCTGTCTACCAAGTTTGCTAGCGCT
Source organism: Scilla litardierei (assembly GCA_030789695.1). Lineage (NCBI taxonomy): Eukaryota > Viridiplantae > Streptophyta > Magnoliopsida > Asparagales > Asparagaceae > Scilla > Scilla litardierei. The sequence continues at coordinate 156,605,112 of CM061136.1, forward strand.
CCTTTAGTTTCAGCTAATGCCTTATATGAGTGAAACTTGTATAGATGAGTGATGCTTGTACTTTACTTTTGCTTTCGGAATGTTGCAGATGAGATGGATGTATAGACACATAGGAGATAAATGTATAGATATATAGGAGATCTGCAAGCCTGAAGCTTGATCAGATTAGGGGGAGTCAACTGTAGAGTTGTACTCTTTTTCCTTGGCTAGTGGTTTTTTCCCACAGGGTTTTCCATAGTCAAGGTTTTAATGAGGCAACCACATTGACTCTGGATCCAGAAGTATCCACCCCTCGACACATCCCCAAATCAGGGGAAGTTATGGAGTGCTGTACTCTTTTCCCTTCGCTATTGGTTTTTCCCACAGGGTTTTCCATAGCTAAGGGTTTTTAACGAGGCAGTTACCCTTAACTTGGATCCAGAAGTATCCACCCCTTAAGATACTCAGTAGTACTAATGAATCATTCAGTATTCATAAGTCGAGTATACCACGTTGGTTGGATAAGGGGAAGTGTTATGAATAGGACCCATTGGGCCTATTGGGTATCCACCCACATGAGTACCCATTATGAATACTATATAAAGGAGGCTAGGGGTTTCCTAGCCTCAACCCTTCTCCAAATCCTTTTCTCGTTCATAACAATTGAATCTTTTTGACCGAAAAATACTTGGAAACTTATTATTTAATTATTTAAACAGAATAGTCTCTTCCCCCTTTTAAATAGAAACATTTAGTTTAATTAATAATAAAATATAATCATTTCATGTTTTTCATAAATTTAGCTTTCACCCAAGATGCTTACGAAGACACATTTTCTTAAAATTTTTGGAAACAAACTAGGTAGAGTGACTTTTAGAAATGATCAAAAATGCAATTATAGTTTTTTTTAAAAGAGAGAAGGATAGATATCATATGACATATAGGTGAATCCATTTGTTTTGATCTACACATTCTAAAACTCCAAAACATCGCATATGGGTGAACCCAATGGTTTTGTTCCTTCATCTATTTGTCACAAATTTAATAGTTTTGCATGAATATAATATTTTGATGGGTGAATGAACTGGCAAAACTTCTTGGGTTCGTTCGGCCAGTCCTAGCCCTAGCTCCGGCCCTATTTTCGTTCTTATAATTTTTAAAACATGTAATTCAAAAGCCCGTCAAAACATCTGGCTCAACCCATATGAAATGAAAAAATTGCCCCATATAATATTAACTCATTCATTCTCTTTCTCTCTCTAATCAAAACCCAAATGCTTATTTCCAAAAAAAAAAAATTTGATTTCAATTTTCTCTCTTTCTAGTTTATTTCCTCCACACAAAAATCCACACGAATCAAATGTGATCTTAAGATAGCAGCCAGTCTTTCTTTTTGGATTGAATTGTTGTTTATTTTTAGATTATGTAATGACGTACTCATTTGTTCCAAGTAATTTTCACTTAGCTTTTTTTTTCGATCAGATAAGCAATTCTTGCTTGAAATATGATTTGATTTCTTATTTACTCTATTTTTTGATTCTGAATCATATTTATTTAGTTCTTACTCCTCCACCTAACGTCGTTACGGAAAAGACCAGAGCACGTAGGAAGATAAAAACTGTAAAAGTGCAATATCATAACTTTTCTTTCATAATGATATAATTTCCTCCTCCATTCCCTTGCGCGTTGATATAGCCTATACACACAAATCTAATCGTTGAACACACAAATCATTTATTTACAAGTTTGACATTCACAATCTACAAGTTTGCCATTGAAATTTTTTCCCATTTTACTTGCATCTCATCTTTCTTTTCTCCTCCCTCCTATTTTTCTTCGGGGGACGTCGGCGGCCGCGGCCAAAGAAGAGGAGGAGAGAGATGGGCATGGAATGGCAAACGTGTAAATAAATGATACGCGTGCTCAACAGGCCTGTGTGTATAGCAACTCGCAAGGGGACGGCGATGGACCGAAGAATATTAATAATGGAGTGAGTGATCGAGAAAGAAGAGAGTGAAGGGCAGGATGCCCGTGTCCGACATGAATGATTAAAAGGTTGTAAAAGGAAGGGGATTGGGTGGGCCCCAGCCCCCAAATCTCATTCAAGCACATTCATCGAACTTGGACAAACAAAGCCCAGCCTAACTTGACTGCATTTGATTATTGATAGCATGTTGTCAGATCATGTTGGCCTTTGGCGTTGGGGAGCACAGTCCATCATTCATCAGCCAATGGGCCACTTGAAAGGGAAACACACTTCTAGCTCTATATGCACGTTAACTTTGGTTTTCAACCAGGCCCACATGTTTTCGGTCCAGGACCGGGTCCGACGTTACCCCCAGCCTTGGCGGTGGCCATATCCTTGTAACTTTTAAGAACATTTATTTTCAAAGCCCATTGAAATATCCGCCTCAACACGTGTAATCAAGAAATTGCGCCATAAAATTTTAACATCTTCATTCTCTCTCTCATCAAAAACCCAACTGCTTATTTACAAAAAGATTCTAATATCAAGTCTTCTCTCTTTCTAGCCTCTTCCTTCCAAAAAAAAAAAAAAAAATCTAACCGTGATCTCAAGATGGTACCATGTCTCTCTTTCGGATTGAATTGTTACCTGTTTCGATATACTCATATTTGTTCCAAATAATTTTGACTTTATTTTTTTGGTCAGATCAGCACTTCTTGCTTGAAATGTGATTTGATTTCTTATTTATTCAATTTTTGACTCTGAATCTTGTTTATTCAGTTTTTTCTCCTCCATCTAATGGCATGAAATTAAGCCATTAAGGGGAAGTAGTTGAATAGGGAGTAAGACTGGAATTGTAAAAATACAATAGCATAACGTCTCTTTCATAAAGTTATCACTTGCATATCTTTTTGATAGAATGATGAACACCTAACAAAAAGAAACTTATAAAATTGGTAGACATTAGTATTATACATACATGCTACATGTATATTTTTACTCTTAACTTTTTGTTTGATATGTTATTATTAATAATCATGTATTAGAATTACAATTAAAAAGGGTAAAGGGTCGGACCAAAAGCACATAGGGTAGGGCTAGGGCTGCCATTTAAAAGGTCCATAGACAGGGCCGGTGTCGAATTTGAGGCCCGAAGTATATTGAGGTTGCGTCGGAGCCTCGCTCGGCCCAGTCTGAATTGTCCTGTTTTCATCCCTAATACGCACGTACATATCACGAAATTAGTTTTAGACAAACTTACCATTAGTCATTCTTGTTAGTTCTTGGGTTCAAGACTAATATTGTTTTGATGATGATCAATACATTATGTTAGTGTGCTAATCAATCTTATGTTTTAGTCTCAGTTTATCTAAATGATTATATGTTGATGAGACAAAGCATAAAGCTTGGAGTATGATGATGGATGGACATCTAGAGGAGTAATGCCAATGATTGGAGCTTGATGAAGGGAAGCTCATCAAGGGGTGCCAAAGCTTGGAGATGATTGGGAGTATTAAGGTATCATAAGCGTGAAGACTTAGACTCTAGGAGATGCAATTTGTAATCTATGTGATTTCAATTACTTGCATTTTTCTTTTTGAGTCTAGGATTATTGTAATGCCTTGATAGATGGTCATACTCTCTTGAATATGCATAAAACCATCTTAGGGCCTGTTCTTTTGCTGGAAAAGAGAAATTGGAAAGTTGGGAAAGATTGTATTCTGAGGAGAGAAAATGGAGTTTTGTGTTCTTTTGGGTGGAAAGCTGTATGGAAAGTGGGGGTTGGAAAGTAAAGTGGGGTCCACGTCTATTCTTGTGTCCTTTTGGGGTTTGAGAGTTGGAATGAGAAAGTGGAAAGTTGGTGAGTTGGAGGAGGGAGGGAGGGAGGGAGAGAGAGAGATGAGATGAGAGAGTGGGCCCCACCAACCCATACTTTCCCAAGCTTTCCCAACAAATTTTGTGGAATGCAAAAAGTGAAAATGGATTCCAAAATGGCCTCCACGTCAGCAAACTTTCCAATTTCAATAAAGCCCCAAAAGAACACGTTTTGGGAAAGGAAGCTAAGAAAGTTAGGGAATAGTGAAAATGTTCACTTTCCTCTCCACTTTCTTGGCAAAAGAACAGGCCCTTAGTGAGCCTTAGGATTATCATAGATATCATCCCATTAGGTTCACCTTGCCTTAAACTCTTACTGGAGTTTTTGGCTCTCCCACAGTCGACTGATGAAGGCACGCCAGGCGACTGGATGGCATCCAGGCGCCTGGTCAATCTTCTACAGCCGACTGATAGCTCAAGTCAACTTATTTCTTGACTCTTCTTGAGCTTTTCGCTTCAGTCGACTGAAGTTCATTTTATAGTCGCAGGTCTTCCAACAGTCGTCTGGAAATTGATCTACAGTCGTCTGTGCGCAACTTGCATTTTCTGGGCTTCATCTCAATTTGCAAGTCAGTCGACTAATGAAGTATTTATAGTCGCCTGTATATTTACAGTCACCTGTATATTTACAGTCGCATGTGAAATGGTCATCTATCGTCTGAAAGGTGTAAGTGCGAAAGTTGCATTTTCTCAACTCATTTCCATCCCAAGTGACAGTCGCCTGTTGAAGGATATTCAGTCCCCTGTCTATTTATAGTCGCCTGTGAAATGCTCTACAGTCGTCTGTACGCAACTTGCATTTTCTGGCTTCATCCTAATTTGCAAGTCAGTCGACTGATGAAGTATTTACAGTCGCATGTCTATTTTACAGTCACATGTCTATTTTACAATCACCTGTGTAGTCTTCTACAGTTGCCTGTCCTGGCTCAGATTGTAGCCGTTGGGATTTTTTAGCCGTTGACCAGTCGACTGTCAGTTGTTCATCAGTCGACTGTCTATATCGTAAACTGCCAAAATCTAGTCGTTGCAGATTTTTTCCCTTTGGGTTTTTGGTTGGTTTTATGGGCTCTTCTTGGCTTCATATATATATGAGATGGCTTAGTTCATTTAGAACTCTTGATTGATATTGAATATCTTTGAGAATCAATAGCCACTCTTACTCTCTCCCATTTCCCTCTCATGAGCACATTCCTCTTCATACATTGAAGCTAGCTCATAGAGAAATTCTCCAAGGGATCTAATTCTCATTCCTTTCTTAGAGATCATCATTCTTCTCTTCATTTCAAACACTCAAGTGAGAAGTGTTAGGATTCTTTCCTAGAAGAGAGAAAAATCATCAAGTGCAATCAAAGCTAATCTCAAGCACTTGGTCATTCACTTGCATGCCTTCTTCTTCACATTGGTAAGATCATATCAAGGCGCACATAAGTGTTATTGCATTCATCGTTTGTGAAACCACTAATTCTCTTTGTGGAAATTAGTTACTCTCCTTGTGAGAGTTACTCTCTGTGTGGGAGTTTGTGTCTCTGTGTGGGACAAAGTCTCTCTGTGTGAGAGCACGAGTCTCTCTGTGTGAGAGCAATGATATCTCTTTGTGGGAATCCAAAATCCTCTGTGTGAGGTATCTCTGTGTGAGATTGTATTTGTTGAGTATTGATACCCCAGATTTGGTTTTGATGATGAACAAACATAAATATCGTGAACTAACTCTTTGAGAGCGCAGTTATGGAGATCGTCGCCAAAATTCCACGTATATCAAAAGCGACGTCTCAAAACTACTCAAAGCACGTAATCGTGTGCCTGAAGCTTCGTTGAAGCTCTAGGAGCATTAAAGTCAAGAGATTCGGATTGAAGCTTTGAAGACGGTTCGTCAAGTTTTATTTATAGTCTTCTAGCTTCTCTTCGTAGAATGTTAAGCCTTGAGTAGGTCTTACGTTTTAATCTTCATAACGCTCATATCTTAGAGCTAGGATTATCTTAGAAGCCCATACATACTTTCCCGAAGCTTCGCGCTTCATTTCGCGGCTTCTGGTGCATCTTAGTTGGTTCAAGAAGAAGAACCAACCGACTAGATTGTCATCTAGTTGGTCGGCAATCCTTCTTGAACCGACTAGATCTCCTTGCTCAATTCAGCCTAGACACTGTTTATCAATTAGTCGGTCCAAGAAGGTTCACCGACCGACTAGTTGTCAAACTAGTCGGTTAGGAATCCTTCTTAGACCGACTAGTTAAGCTTTCATTTTCCAGCCTGAGTTACTGTTTACAGTTAGTCGGTCCAAGAACAACTGTCGACCGACTAGTTGTGAAACTAGTCGGTTGGAATTTGTTCTTAGACCGACTAGTTCACATTGTATTCAGCCTATTTGATTTCATATCTTAGTCGGTCAAAGAACACTCACCGACCGACTAGTTGTGAAACTAGTCGGTTGGCAAGTCTTCTTAGACCGACTAGTTCTATACTCCTTGAACTTTCTATATTGGCTGTGAATCTGTTAATCGGTCCATGTTGAATCACCGATCGACTAGTTGTGAATCTAGTCGGTCAGTGATCCTTCTTAGACCGATTAGACTGCTTCAGAAATAGATCCGTTGGAGCATTAAATGCACGGATTTTCTCTCTCTCTCTCTTCTCTATTCTATATAATCTTGAGATGCTTCTTCATAGCATTCAAGGCTGATATTAATTGTATTTTAGAGAATCAAAGAGAAGATTTTATTCTCATTTTCCAAGCTTTCATTTCTCACAAGAATCTCTCCTCACTCTTATTCCTAAAGGGAGATTCTCATTGATTGTGAGACATTCAAGCCAAGAGCTTGATCCAAGGTCACCAACTCCACCCTAGGCTTCTACTGCTGGTCAACTTCTTGGAGCTAGGGTTTGGTGCCTTCTTCTCCTCCAAAATCCGCCTTGCCCTAAAATCGTAAGTTTACTCAAGGCATAGGATTTTGTTGGTAAGCATTTCATATTTCAATTACATTGATATTGCAAGTTTTACTCTCGGTTGTGAGAGTTGTGTGTGATCCCGATTTGTGGGAGTCACATTTTCATTTGTGTATGATTTGATCTTGTAGAGGTTTTCTACAAGAATTTCATAGTGCAAATTTGAGTTAGAGGTTTCTAACTCAAGTATCCGGAGGGGATCCGGGTGTTTGGGACGTAGGATCACCGGGAACAAGTCGGGGAGACTTGGATGGATCCGAACCCGTTATATCGTTTGTTTGCGATTGTCTTTTATTGTTGTCAACTTTCATTTCCATATTGTTGGTTGAGTTTGCAAGATAATTAGGAATAATTTCTCTTGATTATTTTAAAGTACTATTTACCCCCCACCCTCTAGTACTTGTGCAGTAGCTATCAGGGCATTACATGTGGTATCAAAGCCAAGTTCATAGATATGTCTTTCAATGACAACAAAACCGTTCGTCCACCTTCATACTACAACACCTTCAGGAACCGTGAAGGAGCTTCTTCGGTGATGGAAGGACACTCCTCAACTAGGCCTCCCTTCTTCAACGGTACCAATTGCGGGTACTGGAAATACCGGATGGAAATGTTCCTCCAGAGCACTTCACTATGGAGAGCCACGATGACGGAGTATGTCGAGCCCGCCGAAGAAGATTTAGCGAAGTGGACTACCACAGAGGTCGTCGCGGAGGTAACCAATGCCAAGGCAATGAATGCCTTGCAATGCGCTTTGGAGCCCGAAGATTTCAACAAGATATGCACATGTAAGAGTGCATATCAAATCTGGAACTCACTCCTTATCTTGCATGAAGGAACGAGTTGGGTAAGAGACTCCAAACTCACCGTTGTTAATAAAGATTACGAGTTATTTCATATGCAACAGGGTGAGAAGATGAAGGAGTACTATGCTCGCTTTGTTGACATTACCAACGAGTTGGAGGCTCTTGGAAAGACCTACACCCAAAAGGAGAAAGTCTCAAAGATCATTGACGTACTTCCTTCTTGTTAGGAAAAACGTACCTTCCCCATCGAGAAAGGTCACGATATGAATAAATATACCGTCGTTCAACTAATGTGTACCTTGATGTCTTATGGGGTACGCAAGGATAGCAAAATAAAGATGCAAGACAAGATGAAGTCTTACTTGAAGCAAGACGAGCCAAAGAAAAAGGCGATTGCGTTCAAGGCCGCTCCATCTACTTCTACAGATGAAGAAAAATCGGAAGACGAGTTGGACTTGGAATCCATTGCCCTCATGGCAAAGAATTTCAACCGATTCTTTCGGAAAGGTAACTTCAAGAACAAATCTTAGTTTAGTTCTACTAACGCCTCCGCTCCTTTGTGTTTTAAATGCAACAAGCTAGGACATATGAAAGCGGATTGTCCTCAAAACAAACAAAAGGAGAAGTGGAAGGCGCCAAAGTTCGACAAGTCTCGGAAGTACAAGAAAGGACTTGTCGGGACATTCACCGACTCCGACGAGGACTCCTCAAGTGGAGAGTCGGATGATGAACAAGTGGAGCAAGCACACTGTGCTTCATAGCAAGAGAGGAACATGATCAAGAATCTTCCTCCGATGATAGCGAGGATGAAGGCGATGAGGTAACTATGGATGACCTTAGATTAGTTAACGAGCAAATTTGGTCTAAGTATTCTAAACTAGTAAATAGATATACTAAGACTAAAGATGAATTAACTAGTCTCCAAACCTCACCTAAGCCTATCGTCATCAAAAACGACACCGTTGTTGAAGATTTGAGAAATGAGATTGTAAATCTCAAATCTCAACTTGAGCATGTTACTATTGAGGAATCGGATGAACGCGAGATAGCGGATTTGATTTCTCGAAACTCAACTTTGAGTATTGAGAATGAGAACCTCAAATCTCGTCTTTGTGTACTCACATCGCAAGTGTCCATGTTGGATGCTTCTATGCATTCTCTCACCGAGAAGTATGAGTGCACATTAGGTCGAATTAATAAATTCAATAAAGGTAAGGACCATTTGGATAATATCCTAAATGACTTACTTCCGGCCAATCACCACATTGGCTTGGGGTATAAGATGGGAAATTCATCCAAATCGTCCACTACATTTGTTAGGCCAACTTCCGATGCCTTAACGAGTGGGAACAAACACTCCATTGGTAGTTCATCTACCAATGGTGCTTCCACCTCGTACACATCCCCATTTGGAAAGAAACCCACTTTGTGTGGACCTTCAAAGAAGGGTCATGCTTTTATGTACACCAATACAATGCCACGTAGGAACACACATCCTACTCCACATGTTCACACATATGATGATTTTTGTGCACCACATCCACGGGCACGTGCACACCAAGTGAGCCACCCTCACGCACGTATTCCTCCACATGCCTATGTTCATCCACACCATCATATGAACAATTATCATCATGCACCATTTCATCATGTGCCATATGCCTATCCACGACATGCATCACGTAGAAATCAACAACGTATGCATGCTCCCAATAGGAATAGGGCTCCCAAAATATTCACTATTTGGGGCCCGAAGAACACTAACATGCATGAAAAACAAGCTTACATGAATTCCTATTTTATGAATGTCGAGCATAATGATGATTACGTTGGGAAGTCTAAGTCCAATTGGACTTGGCTTCCAAAGGTCTAATCTTTTAGGACCCAATGACCTTGGGTACCATGGAATGATATTTATATCTTTAGGTACTCAAGAAAAAGAAAAGGAGCAACAAATCCAAATTTAGCTCCAAGAATAATTGGATACTCGATAGCGGGTGTTCAAAACACATGACGGGTGAAGCTCAATTGCTCTCTGGAATGGTGCCCATTGCAAATGGGAACCGAGTCGTCTTTGGAGGCAACGAGAGCGGAACCATCATAGGTGTTGGTAAAGTTGGTAATCCTTCTAAACCACTAATAAGTGATGTTTACCTTGTTAAAGGATTAAATCACAATCTTATTTCAATAAGCCAACTTTGTGACAAAGGTTACAAAGTTAGCTTTGCGAAAGGAATGTGTCATATTTTAAGAAAGGATAATAATGATTTGTTATTTTTTGGCACACGTCATAAGGATATATATATCCTAGATATCCCCAAGTCACATGAACAATGTCTCATTGCCAACACAAGTGAACAACACTTATGGCATCGACGTTTTGGTCATGTGAACTTTGGAACACTTTTTAAACTTTCCAAGTTAAATTCTATTAAAGGCTTTCCTAAGCTTGTCTTTCAAAAGAAAAGCTTTTGTGACTCGTGTCAACTAGGCAAGCTTCCAAAATCGTCATTTAAACCTAAGAAAAGCATGTCATCTAAGCGGCCTCTAGAGCTATTACATCTAGATCTTTTTGGGCCAACTAGAGTTGCTTCATTAGGGAATGCACGATATAAACTTGTCATCGTTGATGACTTTTCTAGATTTACTTGGGTGTTTTCCTTATGTAATAAAAATGATGCTTTTGAAAACTTCACAATATTTGTTAAGAAAGTACAAAATCTCATTGGAACCACCATTGTCACTATTCGTAGTGATCATGGAGGGGAATTTGAGAATGAGTCTTTCTCAAATTTTTGTGATGAAGTTGGTATTACTCACACCTTTTCCTTCCCTCGCGCACCTCCTCAAAATGGTGTTGTTGAGAGAAAGCATAGGACGCTATTGGAATGTGCTCGCACTATGCTTGATGATAGCCAACTTGGCCATCAATTTTGGGCGGAAGCGATACATACCGCTTGCTATGTGTTTAATAGAATACTTTTGAGGCCCAGCACCAAACAAACTTGTTATGAATTGTTGTTTGGTAGATTGCCTCAAGTTAAACATTTTCGAGTTTTCGGTGCAAAATGTTTTATTAAAAACACATATGGTAGTTTGGACAAATTTGATCTAAGATCCGATGAGGGGATATTTGTTGGATATTCCTCCCGTAGCAAAGCCTACCGGATATACAACAAACTAACCTCAACGATCGAGGAATCACTTCATGTTTCATTCAATGAAAATTTTGTCCCGTCTAGAATTACCAATGATGATGACTCCATGGATGTTTTATGTGATTCTATTGGTAATTCTAATTCTATTGATTCTAATGATACTAACCCTACTAATGAGTCTTTTGAGAATGTTCCTAGTGATCAGAGAATTCCCAAACGGCTTCATACAGTTCGTGATCATCCACATGAGCAAGTCATTGGCAACATACTTGATAGTGTCAAGAGGAGATCTTAAGTCAACTACTTCGCTCATTGTGCCTTTGCCTCCTCAATAGAGCCAAAGAATATTAACGAAGCATGCGAAGATAGTGCTTGGATCCTAGCCATGGAGGAGGAACTCATTCAATTTGAGAGGAATGAGGTTTGGGAGCTTGTTCCATTGCCTTTGAAGAACCACACCGTTATAGGAACGAAGTGGATTTTCAAGAACAAGACCGACGAGAACCAAATCGCCGTCCGGAACAAAGCTCGGTTAGTAGCTCAAGGCTACAGGTAAGAGGAAGGTATAGATTTCAAAGATTCCTTTGCTCCGATAGCTAGATTAGAATCTATTAGATTGTTGTTATCTTTTGCATGCCATAAAGATTTTAAACTCTTTCAAATGGATGTGAAAAGTGCGTTTTTAAACGGAGATGTCGTTGAGGAAGTTTATGTTTCTCAACCTCCGGGTTTTATAAATGAAAAATTTTCAAATCACGTTTTCAAACTTAAGAAAGCACTTTATGGTTTGAGACAAGCTCCTCGAGCTTGGTATGACCGCCTAAAGAACTTTCTTTTGGATTTGGGTTTTAAAATGGGTGAAGTTGATTCTACATTATTTGTTAAGTATTCGAATCATGATATTATTTTAGTTCAAATTTATGTTGATGATATCATTTTCGGTGATACTAACTTCACTCTTTGCGAAGAGTTTTCTAATGTCATGAAGGACCAATTTGAGATGAGCCACATGGGTGAGCTCAAATATTTCTTAGATCTCCAAATTCGCTAAATGAACGATGGAATATTCATCCACCAAACCAAGTACACGGTGGAGTTGCTAAAGCGATTTGGAATGGAGAATGCCTCAGGCAAGAAGACTCCAATGAGCACTACTACACATCTTGATAAAGATACGGGCGGTAAAGATGTAGACATTCATCTATATCGAGGTATGATAGATAGTTTATTATATCTTACTGCCAGTCGGCCCGATATTATGTTTGTCGTATGTGTATGTGCACGTTATCAATCTCAACCTAAGGAATCTCACTTAGTAGCGGTAAAACGTATTTTCCGTTATTTAAGTTACACGCTCGACTTCGGATTATATTATCCAAAGTCTAGCACATATGAGTTAATCTCATATAGTGACGCAGATTATGCGGGATGTAAATCCGACAGGAAAAGTACTAGTGGCACTTGCCATTTTATAGGAAATTCTCTCGTCTCTTGGTTTTCCAAGAAGCAGAATTCCGTATCACTCTCAACCACCGAGGCGGAATATATTGCCGCCGGTGCTGCGTGTGCTCAGGTTCTTTGGATGAGACACACTCTTAAAGACTTTGGTATAAACTGTGATACTTGCCCTATCATGGTGGACAACCAAAGTGCAATATGTCTCTCTAAGAATCCGGTACACCATTCCCGTTCTAAACACATAGATGTCCGTCACCATTTCCTAGATGATCATGTTGCTAAAAAGGACATCATTTTAGTGTACGTTGAAACCCAGAAGCAAATCGCCGATATTTTCACGAAACCACTCAAGGAAGCCTCCTTTGTGCGGTTACGTCGAGAATTGGGGATTATGGGTGAATCCGAGATTTAGGATTCATTTTGTTCAATAATCTTGCATGATAATAATTTTCTTTATATATGCTCATGCTAGAATTGTTGAGATTTTCTGGATTTATGGTTGGATTTTCAGAATTTTCGCTAGAAATATTCTTAAACGTCGTATTTAAGATTTTCGATGTTTTTTGGGGTAGATTAATGATGTATGAGAGTATTTCGATGTATCGTCCAAGTGCGATTAGGAGAGAACTCAAAATTTCGACATTTCAAATTTTTGGTCTCTTTTAGTCGGTCCTAGTTCATTGGCCGACCGACTAGATTGAGTTCTAGTCGGTCAGCTATTGAACTGTGACCGACTAACTCGTACCCTAATTTTGGCTTCAGTTACTGTTTGCACTTAGTCGGTTCATGTTCATTGGCCGACCGACTAGATTGCAATCTAGTCGGTCTGCACTTGAACTGTGACCGAATAAATGCTCTAGGGCACGTTGGTCTTTTCCATTTTTATGTCGACTTACACTCCTTGGCACCGATTAGATCTCACTCTAATCGGTGCATCTCTCCTCTCAAACCCCTTAACCCCCGAAAACCCTTCGACTCCCTCAGCCTCCTCTGCCGTTTGCCACCATTTCCGGCCATCTCCGACCGTAGATCACCCTCCATCCTCCGTCCTAGGGTAAAGCTCTCTCTCCCTCTCAGTTTTTAGGGTTAGGTTTCGTTGATTTCCGTCGACTTAGGGTTTCACTCTTAGGTTTTTCTCTTTCATTTCGATTTGTCGATTTCGATCTCGTGCGTTGGTTGTGTTGTCTCGTCTCGGGTATGGCGAAGACACGTATCCCCATCTGTCCCTCGAGTCCGTCTCTCATGACCGTCGAGTCTCCTCCTACGGACCCCCATCAACCTGTCACGACCCGCTTCCCTAAAATGGAGGCGAGGCGTGAAAAGGTCCGCACGAGAGTGGAGCTGTGAAGCCCCAAACCCGATAAGCGTAAATAAAACATAAGCAGGTCCCTGTAACCACAACGGAACAACAATAATAATACAAGGAGAGAATGAAATAAAAACTTCACATCTCAAATATTTTCCAACATGAAAATAAGTTCAACATCCAGAAAAGCCACCAGGCTAAAAGAAAAGAGTCTAAGGCCCAGAACAAGGCCAACAAAAGCAACAACGACAAAGTATAGGTGCTACGCACCGATAACAAAACAACTGACTAACAAAAGTAAAACACAACGAAGACACTAGGACTGGTCCCCAGTGTCTACGTACTCCCCATCAAACACAGACTCGGGCTCGGCGTCAGCAAACACCTCGTCTTCAACGAGGTACTCGGGCTCGGGATCTAACATGTGTCACCCAAAAGAGTAAAGGGGCACATGTCAGCAAGTCTAAAAGACTTGGGCAAGGAAACTGAAAGTAAGGCAACTAGCAACCTAACAGTTATAGTATGCATGACATGGCCGTTATAACATGAGTGCACAAACAAGACATGGCAAGCCAATTTGTACAAGAGAACTATCATCGGGACAAGACAAGACAAGAGTAGCCAAGCTACTATCAATCTCAATCAATTCACTAATCACATTGTTTTGTAGATTGTTTACGCCTTACAGCTGAATGGTTTCACATTCGCTGATTGGCCGCTTAACAACTACCCCAAAACCCAGAGTTTACGCCTTACCACTGCAGTTGCTGATAGGGCAGACTCCCAGTTGATTGGTCGCTTAACTCTTACCCCCAATACCCACACGTAACGGAGCTTGGGTCCCCGCACAATAAGCTCAGCTATTGAGCCTGGGGTTGCCCCGCACAATGAGCTCGCATTCTTAAACATTTGGCGTAGGGGTGCACCTAGCCGGAAACACGCAATTCGGGCATTGGCTGTCAACCAACACATGGCCCGCTTCTGGAACACGAGCCAGGAACACAAGCATTCGTAGCAAGCTACGCAATCACAGAAACACTTAAAGTATGCAATGACATGACAATTAATTTTCGTACCGTTAATGGAAAGTAAACGTGACATGGTAATTGTGCAACATGATATATGTGTCGGAACTAGCTTCGTTGTCAAGCTAGTTCCCCAATTTGCGCCTAGGCGAGTATCATTTCGTCGCCTAGCCTCTTTTACGCCTACAACAAGAAAATGGCCTAAAACATGGCCTAAACCCTAAGTGGCAAGTTTCACTTGCCTAGCACCGGGGATGACGACCACTTCGTCACACGGATGCTATGCTACGGGGGAATCACTGTTATGGGGGAAACAAACATCAAACAACATGAAATTTATTAGGGTTTCATAAAAATATAAATAAGTTATGAAAACAACGGTAGATCGATTTCTTACCGAGAGGAGGCGGGAGAAACACTCCGGGGAACCCTAGGATCAGATCTGGAAAAGATTGGAGAAGTTTGGGGAAACTAGGGTTTCGGGGGATTTGGGGATTTTGATGGATTTGGGTGAGATTTTGGGGAAGATGAGAGGTAGATAGAGTGGATGGATGGTTTGGATGATGGATTTATGGCTTGGAATGAAGGAATGAAGCTTGGAGGAAGATGGGGGCTCAAGGGGAAGATTTTAGGGTTTTGGGTCGTGTTGGGGAAGAAGAAAACGTTTGGGTTGGGTTTAAATAGGATGGGCTGGCGGCTGCCCAGAAATTAGGGTTTTAACACTGGTTAGTCGGTCAAAGAACAACCACTGACCGACTAGTTTGGCAACTAGTCGGTCGGTCGACCAACGCAGACCGACTAAGTGTAAACAGTAACTCCTGAACGAAAATAGGATTTAGAGTTAGTCGGTCCATGAACAAGTACTGACCGACTAGTTTAGCATCTAGTCGGTCGATGAACGTTCTTAGACCGACTAACGATAAACAGTAACTGGTACAAAATTAAGATGATGAGTTAGTCGGTTAAAGAAGCATTGCCGACCGACTAGTTTGCAACCTAGTCGGTCAACCAACGTTCTTAGACCGACTAACGATAAACAGTAACTCCTGAGAAATTTAGAAAGCTAACTAGTCGGTCCAAGAAGGATTGCCGACCGACTGGATCGTCATCTAGTCGGTCGGTGCCCCTTCTTATACCGGCTAATAAGCACAGAAAGTTCCGATACGGAGCGCGGGGCCCCGGGATCGATTCCTAAGACTCCTAGGCTTGATCTAATAGTTAGATACGACCGTTATGAAGTCCGTCACGAATGACATACTTCGAAATCGACAATCCTAAGGAAGAAACGAGAAAATACGACGAATCGATCGAAAATGAAAGCTACGGAGCCGAAAACCACACAAGAGGAGAAAATCCACCAAAACATATATTATATTATAATAAATCCAGATACATGAAAAGCAGTCGTTACATCCTCCCCAACTTAAGAAAAATTCCGTCCTCGGAATCTCCAAATACTCACGAGTCCGGAAACAAAAGTGGGAAACGCTCTCGCATCTCATCCTCATTCTCCCAAGTAGACTCTCCAGGTGAGCCGTGTCGCCACATCACCCTCACAAGATTGACAATCTTGTTTCGAAGCGATTTCTGACGCCTGTCCAGAATCTGCACTGGATGCTGGTCATACGTCATATCGGGGCGAACGGTAATCTCCGAAAAATCCACCGCGTGAGACGGATCGCTAATGTATCGACGAAGCTGCGACACATGGAAAACATTGTGAACTCCTTCCAAAGATGGCGACAAGGCCAAGCGATAAGCTACCTCGCCGACCCTCTCCAAAATGTCAAACGGTCCAATGTATCGCGGGCTCAACCTCCCACGCTTCCCGAAACGAATCACACCACGATTCGGGGAAATCTTCAAGAACACATGGTCGCCCGGCTGAAACTCCAAAGGACGACGTTTAGCATCCGCCCAATGCTTAAAACGGTCCTGAGCAATCCTCAACCTCTCCCGAATATTCCTGACGATATCCACGGCCTCCACGATCATCTCAGGTCCCAACAACTCCCGATCACCAACGTCATCCCAACTCAATGGCGATCGACATTTCCTCCCATAAAGAGCGGCGAAAGGCGCCATGCCAATACTCGCCTGGAAGCTGTTGTTGTAAGAGAACTCCACCAAATGTAGATGGTCCTCCCACGAACCCTTGAAATCCAGCATGCACGCCCTCAGCATGTCTTCCAAAATCTGAATCGTCCTCTCGGACTGGCCATCCGTCTGCGGATGGTACGCCGTGCTGAAACTCAGACGCGTACCTAAACTCTTCTGCAAACTCTGCCAGAACTGAGATGTGAACCTCGTGTCTCTGTCAGACACGATACTCACGGGGACTCCATGAAGTCACACAACCTCCTGCACGATTCACGTTACATCACTATCCAAACTAGGAAAAGGAAACAAAACGGAGAGTAAAAAGAATTTTACCTCCATATATCTCCTTGCTAGCGCCTCAGTGGACTGTCCTACTCGGAATGGAATAAAGTGCGCAGATTTGGTCAAACGATCTACGATCACCCAAATCGCGTCATTCTGCTTCGGACTCCGAGGTAGTCCAGTCACGAAATCCATAGTGATGTGTTGCCATTTCCACTCCGAAATCGGAAGCGGTTGTAGCAACCCAGCCGAACGCTGATGCTCCGCCTTCACTTGCTGGCAAACCAAGCACTTGGCTACACTCCGAGCCACGCTTCTCTTCATACCATGCCACCAATAATTCAGACGAAGATCCTGGTACATCTTGGTGCCACCAGGATGCACAGAATACGGCGAACTGTGTGCCTCCACCATCAACTCCTCTCTGATATCCCCAGCAGGCACACACAACCTGGCTCCAAACCTCAGCGAGCCATCCTCATGAATCAAAAAGTCAGTCCGCAGACCGGCTTCCACCTGCTCCCGAATCTTCACCAGCTTCGGATCCTCAGCCTGGCCAGCCTTAATCCGATCCACGATCGTCGACTGTACCTGCATGTACATCAACGACGAAGCCTCCCCAGGAAGAACAATCTCCACACCAGACCCGCAAAAATCCTGCTGCAATCTCCACTGCGAGGTCAAAATCATCACAGCTGGAAGCCTACTCAAAGCATCCGGAACCACATTCACCTTGCCAGGGTGAAACTGCAAATCAATCTCATAATCTGCCATAAGCTCCAACCATCGACGCTGTCGCATGTTGAGCTCCTTCTGAGTGAAAATATACTTCAAGCTTTTATGATCGGTGAAAATCTTCACATGACAATTAATTTTCGTACCGTTAATGGAAAGTAAACGTTACATGGTAATTGTGCAACATGATATATGTGTCGGAACTAGCTTCGTTGTCAAGCTAGTTCCCCAATTTGTGCCTAGGCGAGTATCATTTCGTCGCCTAGCCTCTTTTACGCCTACAACAAGAAAATGGCCTAAAACATGGCCTAAACCCTAAGTGGCAAGTTTCACTTGCCTAGCACCGGGGATGACGACCACTTCGTCACACGAATGCTATGCTACGGGGGAATCACTGTTATGGGGGAAACAAACATCAAACAACATGAAATTTATTAGGGTTTCATAAAAATATAAATAAGTTATGAAAACAACGGTAGATCGATTTCTTACCGAGAGGAGGCGGGAGAAACACTCCGGGGAACCCTAGGATCAGATCTGGAAAAGATTGGAGAAGTTTGGGGAAACTAGGGTTTCGGGGGATTTGGGGATTTTGATGGATTTGGGTGAGATTTTGAGGAAGATGAGAGGTAGATAGAGTGGATGGATGGTTTGGATGATGGATTTATGGCTTGGAATGAAGGAATGAAGCTTGGAGGAAGATGGGGGCTCAAGGGGAAGATTTTAGGGTTTTGGGTCGTGTTGGGGAAGAAGAAAACGTTTGGGTTGGGTTTAAATAGGATGGGCTGGCGGCTGCCCAAAAATTAGGGTTTTAACACTGGTTAGTCGGTCAAAGAACAACCACTGACCGACTAGTTTGGCAACTAGTCGGTCGGTCGACCAACGCAGACCGACTAAGTGTAAACAGTAACTCCTGAACGAAAATAGGATTTAGAGTTAGTCGGTCCATGAACAAGTACTGACCGACTAGTTTAGCATCTAGTCGGTCGATGAACGTTCTTAGACCGACTAACGATAAACAGTAACTGGTACAAAATTAAGATGATGAGTTAGTCGGTTAAAGAAGCATTGCCGACCGACTAGTTTGCAACCTAGTCGGTCAACCAACGTTCTTAGACCGACTAACGATAAACAGTAACTCCTGAGAAATTTAGAAAGCTAACTAGTCGGTCCAAGAAGGATTGCCGACCGACTGGATCGTCATCTAGTCGGTCGGTGCCCCTTCTTATACCGGCTAATAAGCACAGAAAGTTCCGATACGGAGCGCGGGGCCCCGGGATCGATTCCTAAGACTCCTAGGCTTGATCTAATAGTTAGATACGACCGTTATGAAGTCTGTCACGAATGACATACTTCGAAATCGACAATCCTAAGGAAGAAACGAGAAAATACGACGAATCGATCGAAAATGAAAGCTACGGAGCCGAAAACCACACAAGAGGAGAAAATCCACCAAAACATATATTATATTATAATAAATCCAGATACATGAAAAGCAGTCGTTACACAACCCAAACGCCGCGCCAAATCGACCCATCCATCTTCCTCTTCGCCTCCTCTTAAGAAGAAGAGGACGGCAACTGCGAAGCCTAGAGCCACATCTCAACCCAAGCCACAGCCTAAGAAGAAAATTTTGACTCCAGGCCCCTTTCGTGCTCCCACTCCTCCTGGTGATTCTGACTCTGACGACGAGTATATCCATGAGTCTGAGCCTACCGATAGGGCTCCTACTCCTCCTCCTCGATCAAGCACTCGTCCATCTAAGGGGAAGGCTCCCATGCCTTTGGGCGGTGTCAATATATCGTTGTGTCGCGATGACCCGTTGTGTCTCGCGGCTTACAACCGTATTGAGCACTGTCCATTGATATTGGAGCACTTCGTTCAGTTCTCAGATTTTCCACATCTCGCCGATCTTCTTTCCTCTAGCGGCCTTTTGGACTATCTTCGCCATGACCCCAAGGCGAACCCTCACCCGTACCCCCGACTCGTCAAATTATTCTATGCCAATCAAGTACGGGGTGAGTATGATGACATCCACTCCATTGAGACCGCTGGCTTGGGGACACGTATTGTCCTCACGGCAGAGATTTTAGGGGAGTTGATAGGTGTCTCATCTTCTGGCCTGCTTCCTTCCAATATCTCCGTGGATAATATCCACGATCTTGACCAGGCGATGCTTTCTGAGATGTTTCATGTCATCCCTCCCGCCATGATTGGCATTCCCTCCAAATCATTTAAGCCTAACGCTTGGGTCCTCAATCTTATCTTGAAGTCGTGCCTCCTTCCGAAGTACGGCTCTTCTAGCTTGCCCTCCCAGCCGTTCCTCAAGCTGATCTACGCTCTTTTCATGGGGAGCGAGATCAATTGGGCTCGTATTATCTTAGATAAGATGGACTCTTTTGAATGCATCTGAAAGTCCACCAAGTCTGCTCACATCCCATATCCTTGTCTGCTGACCTTGGTATTTCGTCACTTCGGGGTCCCTCTCCCTCCCGATGATCAGCGTCCTCTGGGTCCTCCTCTGAATGCAACGGCCGTCAAGAAGTCTCTTGCGGTATTACGTCATGTTCAGAGGACTACCCCTTCTGCCATCGAGGGTACCTCTTCTACTGCTCCTCCTCCTGCTCCTACACTCGCTGAGTTTGATGTTTCCCTGCGACGTGTGGAGTCTCGTGTTTCTCGTTCTCAGGAGATGTTAGCTCGCATCCGCTCTCACTTGGGCATTGAGGTTCCTCCGTCAGTTTCTGACGATGAGGAAATGGATGAGGCTGAGCTCCAGGAGCTTGTTGGATCTCCTGTTCATTCGTCTGCTGCTGCTGCTGCTGCTGGTGCTCTGGAGAGCACACCTGCTGCCACCATTCCTTCGGTGGATACTTCTGCTGGTGCTCCCGAGACCACTCTTGTTGCGACTCTCCCTTCTGTGGACACTCCGGTCGACCCAGTGACCATCACCCCTTCTGCAGAGCCTGCTGCTGCTGCTGATCCTCCCTCCGCCTCCTGAGCTTGCGTTGGAGGACTCTCCCATGTGCATCTGGAAGATATATTTTGTAGTGAGAGAGTGTGGTAGGATAGTTGGTGGTTATGGATTTTTAATATTTTTGGATGTCTTGATGATACACTTTTTGTTGTATGTGTAGAGGAATATGCCCTCGGATCATTTGTATTTGATGCAAATGAAAATTTAAGCCTAGATAGGGACTAATTTGCATATAATGCAAAAGAGATTAAATGTGTCTTAAATTGTTTAAGACTATATTTAATTAAATAAACGCGTTGAAAAGGTTACCTAGATGACGGGATCATCCTGCTCTAAACGCAGGTTCAAACCGCGTCAAAAACGGAGTCCAAATGCACAAGTTATAGCCAAAACAAGTCATCCCAAACTGTTGGGCTGAAACCAGCGAAAATGGAGGCCCACCAAGCCCGAATTTTCTGGTTAGGGTTTTTTGAAACCTGGGATTTTCTTGACGGCTACGTTTCTAAGAGAAGCATGACTTTTGGCTAACTTTGGACAATTGTTTGAAGGGTCAAACGGTCTCGGATTGACGAGCCGTTTTTTCCTACGCGTTCACCGTTGAACCCTCTTCGATTTGGTAGGTTGTACCAACATTGAAGCTCAACGGTGAGGGAGTTAAAATTCGAGGAAGTTTGCCCTTTGTGAAAGGCAAACTAACTTGATTTAATTAATCCCAAATTAATAGTCCCACCTCGGTTGTGGAGAAAAGGGGAGAGTCAGCCGCCTCTATAAATAGAGGCCCTCCCCCTTCCTCATAACTCGTCCCAAGCTCTAGATCTGAGCTGCTCTCGTAAATGTTGGAGCACGCTCGGATCTAAGCTAAATTAATATTTCTCCTCTCCCTATAAATTTCTGCCTTGCTCCTGAGGGCTCTAGCAAAGCTGCAAAGGAGTTCGGATTCAGATCCAAAATCTAGGCAGAGGTTTCACTCGCGTGAAACTTTCTTCGGCGCGTGGTTGGCTCGGCGACACGGGATTGATCGCCTCGGGATGCGGAGCGGTTTGATGAGCAGTTCGGGGAGCGGTTCAAGGAGCGGCTCGGCGTGGGACGGGAGCAGCTCGGATGACGGTGCGGAACATCTCGCCTGCTCCAGGGTTGAGATTCCGAGTATGTGTTTATTAGCATTAGTTTAATTTAATCGCTGTAGGCTAGATCCTTCTTGGGATGGTCAGACCCATCCCAAGTCGGCATAGATCTTAGATTAGGGTCTTGGACCTTAGGGTTAAATGTTAATTAGATTAACATGATTATTTTCCGCTTCTTTTCTGTCTATGTTCCGTCCGACTTAGGACGGGCATAGAGTTTTTGTGCCCTAAGGGTCCCAGAAAACTCTACAGTGGTATCAGAGCATATGTCTGCGTAACGATCTTGCATGCGATTATTTTAAACTTAAGAATGCTTTTAAATGCTTTTTAAAAATGTTTTTAAAGTTATGAGATAAATTTAAAAATTTTTTAGATGTTCAAAATTCTATTTGATAAATTTTGAACATGGAATTTTTTTTAATGACGTTTTAAAATTTATGTGATAAATTTTTAAAACTAATTTTAAATCTTTTAAAATTTATGCGATAAGTTTAAAGTGCCTAAAATTTTATATGATAAATTTTTAAGCATGAAAGTTTTTGAAAATGATGTTTTAATTTTATGAGATATTTTAAAACTGATTTTAAAGGTTAAAATTTTTATGCGATAAAATTTTAAAAAGTAGCATGCAAATTTGTGATTTTAAAAAAACAAGTTTTTATGAGATAAAAATAAAATATTTTTAAAATCATATTTTAAATTTAAATGTTAAATTTATGTATGCATGCTAAAATTGTTTATGCGATAAACTTAGTCTATTTAATTGTTAAATAGGTGTGCACTATCTTTATGCGATAAATTAGTGTAGCTTTATTTTAATGGCTAGTTCCTCTTGTCCCTTATTTGATAACACAAGACAACCCTTTAGGTTAGCCATTAAGATGATTAAAATTTATTACTTGAATTTTAATGACATGCTATGTTTTAATAAAACATTAACAACACTTCAAGACCTAATTCCTGATTAGGGTAGTCCTTTTAATGAATTTTTAATTCTAATTGTTATAATTAATTTTCATTAAAGGACTTCGCTTTTAGCGTTGTTAATAAAATTTATTAAAATCCTAATAATGATTAGGATATCACGAGAACCTTATAGTTGATAAGGACTTAATAAAAGTTATTAAACAAATCCTAAAAATTTTGAATTTAAGGATTCAACTAATTGATAGGATTAATTAGTTAATAAAAGCTGTTTAGTCTATGGCACACATACAAAAATGACAAGCTTCATTCAATGGACCATGATCCAGTCAATGTGCTTGGCTAAGTTTGCTGGGTCAACCCTTGCTAGTCCAAGGGGCAGTGATCCTGGCTTAGTCAATTCACTGGCTGTGTTCCGCTGGACCGCAATGTCGCGAATCATGATTGTATGACACCCTGGACTATATCTAGTCAATGCGTTATAAATCTTATTAAAGATTAATCCGTATCCCTCCTTGATTTTAGAGCTTGGTAACTCAAAGAAGACAATTATAGTTGTTGAGTCTCCTCAAGCTATGACATGTTTATCTTTAAGGAACAAACTCCAACATACATGTGATGTAGTTTAGACTTGACCCAAATCGATACGTCGGGTCTCCTCGAGCATCGATCTAAGTCAAATCTGGACACGAAATCAAGGGTCTGACTAGACCCGTCATTATGATTTGTTGAGTCTCCTCAAGATCATAAGTGACTGTGGGTAAAAACGATAGGGAGTCACATGTGATGTGATTGACTAAGAGTTAGTCTACCAATCATGGAACCAATCAACTTGTTGAGTCTCCTCAAGGTTGTGAGGTTCAGGATGATTGGATCCCTCTTTCACTAAATTTTAAATATTTTAATTTGATTAAATCGTTCGTTATTAAGCTTTGAAACGATCGTAAAAATAGTGGGAGGATATAGATAGATGAATGCCAATCTACCTATATTTAATATTGAACATATGCTAAATTAGGGCAAGACTATGTTTACCGAAGGAATCGAAATATAATATTTTAATAGAATAAGTTAACTGGTCAAATAGGTTGATTAATTGAATATCAAGCTAAATTCTAATTGATAGAATCAAAATTATATTCTCGTTGACATTAAAATGACCTTCTAAAGAACAGACTTAAGAAATATGATTTCATTAAGTTCTGGGTCCAACAAATAAATTCACACAACATGTCACTCGTCTCCATATGGGGCAGCTTGAACATATAGGATATTCGAAGTATGTTTCTCCCTACAACTTGTCGAGCTACCCTCAAGGTTGTATGGACAAACAATTCTGATCCGCAAAGTTCGAGAATTCGATCAAACCGTTTGAGTCGAATACGAGTGCATGAGTGGTGCAAGACTATGTATCCCAACCGGATCTTGAGACAAGTAACTTCTTGAGCTACACTCAAGATTGCAACTCTCAGGCGTTTGGATACATGAGTCGCTTGCATAGCTATTCATTTATGTTGGGCCATTTAAATATCTAAATGTGATTTAGAAAAGGAAGAAGGCACACCGGAAAGTCAATCGAGTTAAATAGTTTAATTTATCATTAGTAAAGGCATAAGTAGGAGGATAGAAAATGTGACATATTTTGATGTCACGATTTTATAATTATTGTTATACAAAAGACGTCTAACACAATTTGACGAATGTCATCACCTCGCTTCTGAAGCAATGTTTTGCGTTAGTAATTTATGTATAACGATAATATATATATTAAATGTTAATATATATAAATACACAAGATAGTAGCAAACTTGTATGGAAAAATAGACTAGGCTGTATCGAGAGACTAAGCTTCACAAGTCACATAAAGAGGGGTCTGACCTCTCGTATTATGAAGTCTGCGGACACTTGTGAGTCTTATCCTCTTAGATAGAATGGCCGAAACCCATCTGTAAGACAGTGGGAGAATGAGTTGTCGAACTCAGTCTGTTACATACTGATGAACCCGAGTCTAGATTAACCAAATTAAGTTATTCGTATATTTTATTAAGACACGTGTTCTTGATGAAACACAAGTCTGATAAAATAAAGAACGAAATGACTAAAGTATTTAAAAACTGGTTCGATTAGATCGAATGGTTAAATACTTAGCTACAGTAAATCTTGCGTAATTTAAAGAAAATGTGATTTTCTGTCAGGTCAAGTCTGTTAACACATCCGTGTGTCAAAAGGTATGAATCACACTTAGTTAGACTTGGTGTGATCCATTGTAAGTGACTCTGAGTTAAGTCCTCCTTCTGGTTTAAGTCCCAGATAGTAATGCCTAGGTTTTGATAATGTTCTGTGAGGACATTATCAATAAGATATTCATTAAATCAATCATTAGGAAGTTGTATAATTACTCGAATTTCGTGAGACGAAGAGTCGAGTTAAACATCATAACTGATGATGACTTAGTCAACTTCCGGGATGAAATTCGGAGTAGTAACTCCGATTTAAAAACTTGATGCAATCAGAATAGGTCTGTGTGCGTAAATAAATTTTGGAATTTAGTTTACGTGCACAAGAAAAATGTTTCCTCACTTTCTGCAAGTAAATCTTTAAGTTGAAAGATTGGTGCAGAAAGGAATATAGTAAAGTGCAATCATGTTGGTCGAGAACGGTTTTCATCATAATTCTTATAAAATGGATTATTATGAAACCGTTTTCACCCGCAGATGTGTACAGATCTACTCGGACCAAGCTCGATGTAAACGCTCAAGTTGACCATGGAAATTGGAGCATTCACTTATAAGTTCATTTTTCTAAATATGATTTAGACGAATCAACTTATATGAATTAGCCAAAAAGTTTTCAAAGTCAGTGGGAGCGTATAAATTACATGTGATACATCAAAGGGATGTAACATTTATTTTGACAAAGTTATCAAAAGGTCGGACACTTTATCAGAAATAGAAATGAGCCATTTGAGATGACCATTAACTAATTTAAATTATTATCGTAAGGTACGATGAACTGGATGAGATCCAAGTAAATAAAAATATTATGGATTCCAAACGACCAAGTGAATTATTTGAATGAGATTCAAATGGTTGGTCTAACATGAACATAGAAACCCCTTAAGTCTATAGTGTAGACGGTTTTAGCAAATCCACTCACGAAGGCTCTATTACATGAAGTCGGGAAAACTTATGTGTAAAAACGGTATTAGATACCGAGATAAATGGGTCTGAGTGCAAGTGGGAGATGTTGAGAGATGATACCCTCGAGGCTATCTATCTTCATGTGTGAATAGCACAAACATCTTGTTCGAAATAACAGTAAGCTGTTTGGTAATAATTTATCTAAAGTTATGTTATAATGTAGTTAACATTGGATATTAACTTAGGTAAAGTCATGAGACTTTATGCGAGGTCAAACAGGTATCGAGATGAGTATCTCGATCATGGAGAAATGTTTGACCGTCTGTAGCATAAGTCTAAAAGAGTTCGTGGTCGTAGATGTTTCGAGACAAGGATATCGAAACATCGAACCATTGCGTCATAGTCTTCACCGTTTAGCGGTGGCGATGATCTCATGATCGCTTGACTTGGCGAAGTCGTAGACGAGACACAGGTGCTTATTAGAGAATGAGTTCACTGAACGATCCACAAGAGTTATCATATGGTTATATTGACCAATCTGTCAATGATGACTCTGAGTGATGATAGGCTAGTTGGTCTTTTGACTTGAGGTCATTTTGACGAACCTGTGCGTGAACGGTGCCACTTAGATCAAATGACCTAGCTTCGAGGCAAGGCCTGTCGAAAGGTCTTTGATTGGGTGACACTTAAAGCGTATGAGGAGAGTAATGACCAAGAGAGGATTCGTCTCTCCCGGTCAATGGGAGTTAGTGTCGTGGGGTTAGTTCGGTCTTTAGTAAAAACTCTGGCCAGAGTATGTTGGAAGAAGTCCAACATTTTTGACTAAAAGATCGATAGAAACTATCCGAAGTCAAGTTATTGGGGTTGACAGTTTGACCGTACCCTAGACTTGATCTACACGACATAGTTAAGACGAAGAGACTATAACTGCGGAATTCATCACGGAAACAGTCAGGGTGGTCCCGACAATACTCATGTCAATGAGTCAACCACATAGTGATGATTCCTGAAGCAGGGACGGCAACCACTGCTCGTGGTCACTGCCATATAGGGCTTCGAGCCCAACCTGTTGTAAGGGTCAGGCTGTAGGGTCTCACACAGAGTGTGACCTTCGTCTAGTAATAGGTAGAAATTAGTTAGGGAGAATAATTTGCATTTAATGCAAGGGATAAAATATTGCAAAAGATGTTTGCAATCATCTCCTGCATTCGGGATAAATGATCCTGAGTGCAAGTGGGAGATGTAGAGTAATATGCCCTCGGATCATTTGTATTTGATGCAAATGAAAATTTAAGCCTAGATAGGGACTAATTTGCATATGATGCAAAAGAGATTAAATGTGTCTTAAATTATTTAAGACTATATTTAATTAAATAAAAAAGTTGAAAAGGTTACCTAGATGACGGGATCATCCCGCTCTAAACGCAGGTTCAAACCGCGTCAAAAACGGAGTCCAAATGCACAAGTTATAGCCAAAACAAGTCAGCCCAAACTGTTGGGCTGAAACCAGCGAAAATGGAGGCCCACCAAGCCCGAATTTTCTGGTTAGGGTTTTTTGAAACCTAGGATTTTCTTGACGGCTACGTTTCTAAGAGAAGCATGACTTTTGGCTAAATTTGGACAATTGTTTGAAGGGTCAAACGGACTCGGATTGACGAGCCGTTTTTCCTACGCGTTCACCGTTGAACCCTCTTCGATTTGGTAGGTTGTACCAACATTGAAGCTCAACGGTGAGGGAGTTAAAATTCGAGGAAGTTTGCCCTTTGTGAAAGGCAAACTAACTTGATTTAATTAATCCCAAATTAATAGTCCCACCTCGGCTGTGGAGAAAAGGGGAGAGTCAGCCGCCTTTATAAATAGAGGCCCTCCCCCTTCCTCATAACTCGTCCCAAGATCTAGATCTGAGCGGCTCTCGTAAATGTTGGAGCACGCTCGGATCTAAGCTAAATTAATATTTCTCCTCTCCCTATAAATTTCTGCCTTGCTCCTGAGGGCTCTAGCAAAGCTACAAAGAAGTTCGGATTCAGATCCGAAATCTAGGCGGAGGTTTCACTCGCGTGAAACTTTCTTCGGCGCGTGGTTGGCTCGGCGACACGGGATTGATCACCTCGGGATGCAGAGCGGTTCAAGGAGCAGTTCGGGGAGCGGTTCAAGGAGCGGCTGACGTGTGCCCCGGCTTGCTATCCGCAAATGGCCGGGGGACCCGCGTGGGGGTTTAGAAATTTGTAGCCGCAAGCGCACGATGTTGTAGTGTGGCTTGGGGGTCGAACACAGGGAGGCTAGGATGTGCTTGTGTCAAGGAGGACCAAAATCACCCCGTGGGCGAGCTAGCCCGAATCGGTTGATGGTTGTCACGGAAAGGAATGAAAGGTATGAACAATAAGAAAATAAACCCGGGACTTTGGTTTCCACTCCAACGAGCGACTCTCGCCGATACGGCCTACGGGTGGGATAGCGATCGGAATTAGGGTCTAATAGTGAGACGTTGCCTCTGAAAGTGGTACCAGCATCCCATGGGCCCGATATTCCGGTCGGTGCCCAGGATGATACACCGGACTTCCTGGATTCGATCAGTGGGCACTCCCGTGTCCATTAACACTGATCGATTTCGGGAGCACTAAGCTTGCAACGATAACTCCCAACGTCTCATCCTGCCGCTCCCGCGTGCTAGGATTCGGTGTCTACGCTAAGGGCGTGAGCTATGGCTAGGGAGTCAACCGCCAAGTTTATTCCCCCTTGGCCCAACGGTCAAAGGCGGTCTTTTTCCCGCCGATGACAATGAAACACCCCGCGTAACCGTTAGAATCCTAATCCCTATCGATTTCCTAACCCTATGGACACATCGGGAAGAGCCCCCGAAGGGGTTTCCGCCAAAATCCCAGATTTGGGAACTACTCACAAAAATTCATTAAAAAGCGATCTAAATGAAAATGAACCGTTGGAATCATAATCAGACGATTGGAATGCAGAAGTAATAGAGTAATTAAGACAATACTAAAATTTGAGAAAGATCCGAAAACTTACAAAAGAACAGTAATTACAGCCGTCACAATGGGAGAAAACAGTAAAAACTAGCAGCTCCCCGTTTCTGGAACCCTAGGGGTTCTATTTATAGACTCTCGTATCAACCGATCGGGTGATCCGTTACAGATAATGAACAGAAAACGGCGAGCTTTCACCCGGTCATATGAACCGGTCGGGTGAGTTCTTGGAGTGACCGGTTGGATCTTGGCGCCATCGGGTGAAGGGATCGGTTGGGTGCCCGTGTCTTCAGCTCTTCAGCATCAGCTACAGATGAACCGATCGGGTGAGAATCACCCGATCGGTTGGAATTTGGCTCGAGAAGACAGAGAGTTGGCCCCAGTTGAACCGGCCTGTGAACCGGTCGGGTGACTTTCACTTAAGCTCCGGCTGAGACCTGGTGGTGCACGCGTGCATCACCCGATCGGTTGGAGATGACCAACCGACTGGGTGAAGGGCTGAAAGATGTATTCTTTGACGTTTGACCCCCTGGATCACGTGTGACTCCTCCCGTTGCTCCAGGGACTTGAGATATCGTCGTTAAACGTCCCCTACGCGGTCAATCTCCTGCAAACTTGGAGAAACAAAGAAAAGTGAAAGAAAACGAGAAAATACGAGAAAACGAATAAAAGACGACGGAAAACACGGAGAAACACAAAAGAAAACGTGCGTGAATATATGAAATATAAACGCACGTCAAAATCCCCCAAGCTGAACTCTTCCTCGTCCTCGAGGAAGACGAGTGAGAGTAGGAGCTCGGAGGGGAAAAATAGAGAGAAAGAGAGAAAAAGAAAACTCTATATCCTAGATCGTCCGTCAGAGCCAACAAAATCAAAAACGACACACCAAGTAAGCAAACGTCAAGTCACATCACTTAAACCTAGGAAAACGAGTCCTAATAAGTGTCGTGGGCCCACGCGGTGAAGCGCGTGTGAGTGCGGTCGTGTGCTAGCAAATGGTGTCGCTTTCTACAATGTGCTATGAGCTCATATACGCAATCCAGGAAATGACCCAAATACCGATTCGAATTTGAAATTGCGGTGAATATTAGTTCGAGCATGCATGAGAAGAGTATAAGAAGTGAAACGTATCATGCGTCGGGGAATCCACAACTAGGGTTAAGGAAATCACGCCACTATAGCCTAGATACTAGCTAAAAAGTTCCTAAGCCAAGTGTTTTCGAAAACGGTGGGGGTTGAGATGATGTGGAGTAGAACACTCGGTGCAAATTCTCGCCTTCCCTTTATTCTCGGCAAGTAGGAAAATATTCACACGGGAATTTTTTGGGTTTTGGGTATTTGTATTTTTTTTGGCTTTTTGGCTATACAATTTTTCTTCTTTTCTTTCCTCATCTTTTTGGGTTTTTCTTTTCTTTTTTCTTTTTTTTTTGGATATTTGGGTTTTTGGCTATACACATGTGTACTCTCCCAAGTGGGAGAACGGTACACGACGAGGGGATTTGCACCAAGTAAAACAAAAAAGAAGTCGAAATCTAAACACTTGGGCAAAGGAAACTATTCTCGCTAAATAGAGCATAGGCTAAATGGGTTATCCTAGTCCTTAATTGTGGAATCCCGACGCATGTGAATTGAAATATACGATATAAATATAGCATGCATATAGTGGAAGCAAGTACCGCATATTCAAATCGAAGCATGATAATCTAGGGGTCATTCCTGGACAGGTATATAAAATAAAATCACAAAGTAGAAGCACACCAAATAGCTAGGCACGATGCACGACTCACAAAAAGCTGAGTGGACCCACGATGCGTGAAATGCAAGAGGACTCGAAATCCTAGGGTCAATGAGTGTGATTATCGATGCCATGCTAGGTGTGTGTGATTTTGTGGCGATTCATCATAGGGTTCATCTCTAGGAGAAAGAGATAAAAAAGAAGAAAAGAGAAAAAAAAGAAAAATAAAATAAACGATGAAAACGACACAAAAACGAAAAAGAAGGACTCAAATGACGCACACAGTGCGACTCCCCCAAGCTGAAGTTTGCATTGCCCTCAATGCAATATGAGTGAGTGCGGGAGGGCAATGAAGATGGGGGGGAAATACGCACCGACAAGAAGAAATGAAAACGAGGAAAACACAGAGATGAAACTGAAAATAAAGAAAGATCAGAATCAAAATCAAACGACACGAAAATAGAAATAAAACCACACGACACGACACTCAAAAAGTGAAAAAAAAGCACACACACAAAAATGAGAAAAACAACAAAACACGACAACACACCAAAATAGACGTCCCCCAAGCTAGTCATGACAGTGCTAGCGAATAAAATGTGATCGTGAAATGCAGAAATATGCAAGGGGGAGTCAAAAACAAATAAGGTGAAATCAGAAAGTAGGAGAAGGTGAGTCCTCGTCCTCCTCGGAAGAGGGTGTGGATGGGTGGTCGGGGGAGGCTGGGGGTGTGCGGAGAAGTGGGGAACGAGGTGGAGGAATAGGGGCAGCGGTGGTGTGAACGTTAGAAGGAGTGTCGGTGGAGGTGGGTGGTGGTGGTAGGACGACGATCAAGGCCATGGTGAGAGGAATAGAAATGGGGGAAGAAGATGCAGTGGTGACGGTGGTGGGTGGTGGTGGAAGAGATCTGGAGCGCACCGGTAATTTCCTCCGACGTACGTATGCAGTGATGGAGGAGGAGGGAGGAGGTAGCGTGGGTGCGATGGAAGTGGTCGGGAGAGGTGAAGTGGATACCGGGACGGGAATAGATGACGGAGGAGAAGAATGTGGTGAGGGAGGTGATGGATGTGGGGATGTGTGTGAGGGTGGAGGAGAAGATCGCCGAGGTGGTGAAGGTGGAGGTGGTCCGCGGATGTGAGTGAGAAGGCGAAGAATGGCGGCCACGTTCCTCTCAAGTGCGAGGAAACGTGGGTGAGTGAGAAAAGAGGACGGTGATGGGTCCGAGGAGGCAGAGGACATGGCGAGCTCACGAAGGGCAGCGACCTCCCTTTCAAGACCTAGACGGGCAGAGACCTGACGGCGACCAAAAGATGTGGACTGACGTGAGGCAGAAGTGGTGCCGGCAGGTAAGGTCGAAGTGGTGCCGGACGGCAGTGGTCATGCCGGCACAGGAGACAAGGCCAGAAATGGCCACAAAGAGGTGCTCAAATGTGATGGGTCCCGGAGCAGAAATAGGACGACTCGGGCCAGCCCCTATATCTCCCCGAGACGCAGGGATATCCTGCTCGCCTAAGTGGGCGACAGGGGACGGTGGTCTGCGTGCGTCCGCGGGGAGGAAAGGAAGGTTCAACCCCGCAAGGAAGTTGGGATCAGGTGGTAAGGTCCAATCTCCCACAAGAGCAATGGTCATGCGAGCGGGGTTGGGGAGAATGGTGTAAGGGGCTGGGGGTGGCCATAATTGAAGATGAAGCGGCCATCAGAGTGGGGTCTAATCATGTGAATGTGCCGCAGGACATCAATATCTAGCTGTGAGGGTCCTGCGGCAGCGGGAAGATTATTGGGGATGGGAATATTAAATTGGGGGCAAGAGCAAATGATAGTAATGATGCCCCCACAACAAAACTTCCCCTTACCGGCCCGGCTGATCTCGAGAAGCTTGTAAACAAGCCAATCGCCGCCATGGATGGGGACGGTAGGGGCCCTGAAGCTAATTCCATCATCGTCCCGGACAAAAGGGAAAGTCATGGCCCAGAGGATAAAAAGGTCAGGGATAGTCACGGTGCCGGACTCGTCCCTGGGAAAAAATGCAGATGATATGATCATGTGGGCCAAACGAAACACGGGATGAATGATGGAGGAGGCCTTGGCCCTTCCTCGGGGATAGTCATGGAACAGTGTGAGGCGGAACCAGAATTGATCGACATTAAACTCGGGCGTGTACCCGTAGTGTCGGATGGAGTCATCCCCAAGATTGGGGAAACCAAATATATCGTTAATTGTGTTCAGATTTGTGGTGACACTCCTGTTACGCACCCGGAATTTAATGATCGACCCGGACTCCCAAACAAGTGTAGAGAGAAATTCGAGGGTGAGTGCCGGGTAGGATACGGCAGATGTATTAAGAAAGGCCAACCATCCTAAGTTAGCGAAAAGAGATTCGACCTCGGTGTAGACACCGAGATCGACAAGTGTTTGTGTGTGCGGGAACTTAGTAGATAGATGCCCCCGAGCATCGAGCCTACGGTAAAAATCCTTGTGCTCCTGGTTCCTAAAGATATACCCATGCGGGCCCAACATTGGGTCCACAGGGGGGATAACAGGCGGGGGAGGGCCAAGTGTAAGTGCTCGTGTGTGGGAAGGGGGACGTGTTTGTTTTCGTCTCTTTCGAGACGGTTCCTCTTCCCGCATAATCCCCTTCCCCTTGTCTTTATCCTTAGCCATACGTGAGTGTGCGTGTAAGAATGAGTGCAAAAGCGATGAATGCACACTAACACAAGCAAAATGAGCAAGCACAATTTATAGGGCAAAAATAGAAATATGAGCGTAAGAGCGAGTGTACCCAAGCGAAATGGCGAAGCTTGCTCGTAGATGTCCCCACACTGTGCAATGAGAGTAGCGTGGAGCCGCGGCGACCTCTTTCAGCAAGAATTTTCGAAGTGGGCGTTGTTTGGGGGGAATTAGGTCAGAAATTCGAAATGAAAGGAGAGAGGGAGTGAAGATGATGGAGAGATCGATGGAGGAGGTGGGGAGAGGGAGTATTGGAGGAGTAGAGGACGTGGGGGAGTGAGAATCGGCCGTTGGGGAGGAGAGGCAGGCGAAACGACGACGACAATGGCGATCGGGCGAGGGTGAAAACGAACGGGTGGTCGGGGGTTTATATAGGGTTTTAAGTCGAACCGATCGGGTGACTTGTCACCCGATTGGTTAACGGTTAGGTCAAAAATTCTTGCCGAAGAAGTGCTACAGGCGAACCGGTCGGTTGACTTGTCAACCGATCGGTTGGCCGCTCCACTCATTTTCCCCAGAATTGAGGGCTGCTCACCCGGTCGCTTCAACCGATCGCGCTCGAACTCAACCGATCGGTTGATATTCCCCAAAAATTTCCCGAGAGTTCTCCCCAGCTCACCCGGTCTGTCACCCGGTCTCTTCATTCTTCAACCGATCGGTTCATTTGGGGACAGATTTCGGCTTGTATCTGATACATCCCAACCGATCGGGTGAGCTATCAAACGATCGGTTGGGGCTTTGCTTCCTGCAAAAACCAACAGATTGTCTAAGTCCCTGAACGGATGTTCTCGCGGCTGATTTTATTTATAAAAATAGATAAAATAAAGTAAAAAATAACACTAAAAAGTGGGGAAAAAGTTTAGAACATGGGTTGCCTCCCATGAAGCGCACTTGTTTAACGTCGTTGGCTCGACGCCCGCAAGAAATGTTCACGGTGGTTGATACGGGTGATGCCCGAAGTTCGGCATCTCTTCTTCATTGGAGCTGAAGGCCTTTGGAGTAGTCAGCGGCTGGAGAAAGATTTGCTCGACTACCCTCTCCTTGTTCTTGGGATCCGGGGGCTTCTCTTTCGTATTGGCGCTTACCGCCATCTTCTTTAGGATCCGGACCTCGTCTTTGGTGAGGCCCATGGGTTCTTTCCCCGTTCTCCTCACAGGAGGAGCTTTGGGGAACCCGGGAGGGGTTGTACATGCTGCACTCGCTTTCCCAGCAGCATCATTGCTCTTGGGGCCGTCTTGGTCTTCTGAATCCCCCAAGTCATCGGGGGGGGGGGGGGGGGGTTTCTTAAGAGAATCTCCCAGGAGCTCTATTCAGCAGCTTTTTCTTCTTCCATCTCCAGCAAATTACACCGAGGGTCGTCTGGGGGATCGGGGTACTTCATGGACAACCCCAGATCAAATTCAACTTTTTCTCCGCTGACGTTTAGCGAAAGTTTTCCGTTCTTCACATCAATCAAAACGCCAGCAGTGGCCATGAAAGGCCGTCCCAGGATGATGGGGGGGTGTGCGTCTTCAGGCATGTCCATGACCACAAAGTCCACTGGCACATGCACCCCTTTTACATTAACGGGGAGGTTATCCACAATCCCCACCGGATATTTGACTGACCGGTCAGCTAGTTGTAGGGTCATACCGGTGGGCTCCTAATCACCCATTCCTATCCTTTTATACATCGACAAGGGCATCAAACTTACACTCGCTCCGAGATCGACGAGTGCACGATGAATCTTTACTGCCCCGATCGTCCAAGGAATTGAGAAGCTCCCCGGGTCTTTAAGTTTCGGCGGATTTGCCCTCTGGATAAGAGCGCTATACTCCGCCGTCAACACTATTTTCTCCTTTCTAGACCCTCTAGTCACCAAATCTTTCAGGAATTTCGCATAGGAGGGGATTGTTTCGATTGCTTCTAGGAAGGGGATTTGCAAGCTCAGGTCCTTGACCATGGCGAAGAACTTGCCATATTTCTCGTCAATTTTGGCCTGAGCTAACCGTTGTGGAAATGGCACAACAGGTTTGAACACTTTCGGGCTCCCTTCCTCGTTCTTCTCTTCTCTTCTTCAGAGACTCCCTCCGGAGTCGTAGGATTTGATGACGAAGCACCGGCGTCGTTTGATTTTTCGATCGGTCGCTCAACGACCAACGGTGCTTCCGGTCTGTTAGGGGGCACTCTAGTAGGAATTTGTGTCCCGCTTCTCAGAACGATAGCAGACACATTTGCGTGCTCGTGCACGAGTGCCGACGTTTGGGTTGCTCCCCTCGGGTTCACCTCCGGTTGTGGCGGCAATTGGTTTTGTGACCTCGAAAGGTTCGCCACTTGTAACCCCAGCTGGGTTACTTGGTCCGTGAGGGCCCGCTGACCCATTTCCATCTTCTGATTGATCTTCTCCTGGTTGGTTATATATTGAGTCAAGAGAGACTCAACCGGAGAGACGGCCCTCTGTTGGCCATATTGCTACTGCTGCTGCTGCTGGATTGGCTGCTGATTCCTGGGGGCGTAAAATTGTTGCTGAGGTTGCTGCTGATATTGTTGCTATTGAATCTGACTCTGCTGTGGCCTAGCCGGCTGATATGTTTGTTGCTGCGGCTGCTGAGGCGGCGAGGGCTGAAATGGTGGCCGGTAACCAAAGTTAGGGTGGTTCCGGTTGTTTGGAGAGTAGGCCGGGTTGGAATTGGTTCTTGGCGGATACGGCGCATTTCCCGTGGGGTTGTAAAATAGTGCGCTCGCCTGATCCAACGGTGGTGAGATGTCACCACCGTCGAATTCCCAAAAGAATTCGGATTCTACCGCTGAAATTTGCTGTGTACCGGCCCCACCGGCTCCTACCATTAGTGCGGAGATCTGGGTCGAAAGCAAGTCGAACTTGCTTGAAAGTTTGTCGACATCCTCGACTCTGTGTATACCCCCAGACCTGGGTGGGGCTCTCTCGTCACACCACCGCTCATTGTTGGATGCCATATTTTCCAGAATATGTCCGGCATCTTCCTCGCTCCTTGACATGAAGGAACCCCCAGCCGCGACGTCCATAGAAGATTTCAGGTCATCCCTCAGCCCATTGTAGAACATATTAATAATCTGCCACTTCGGAAGCTCATGGTGAGGGCATCTTCTTTGCATCTCCTTATATCTCGTCCAAGCTTCATGCAAGGACTCGTGGCTGGCCTGGGAGAAGGAGGAGATCTCACTCCTCAACTTCATGGTCTTCCCCGGAGGAAAGAACTTCGTCAGAAAAGCGTTGGAGAGCTTCTCCCAGGTATTGA
Organism: Scilla litardierei; assembly: GCA_030789695.1. Lineage (NCBI taxonomy): Eukaryota > Viridiplantae > Streptophyta > Magnoliopsida > Asparagales > Asparagaceae > Scilla > Scilla litardierei. Next base: position 156,641,608 of record CM061136.1, read on the forward strand.
AAGTGTTGGGGTCCTTCCCCCTAAGCCATTTCTTGGCTTTGTCTCGCAACGAGAAGGGGAACAGCTTCAGACGGATCGCCTCAGTCGTGACACCATTAATCCGGAAGGTGTCACATTTCTCCAAGAAGGAGTCTAGATGCTCGATCGGGCTCTCCATGGACGCACCCGAAAACTGGTCCTGCTGGATCCATGTCACCAAGGACGGCTTTAGCTCAAAGCTTTGGGCCGCAATAGCTGGAGAACGGATGGCGGAAGTGGACTCGATAGATGGCATCGAGTACTCCAACATGGACTTGTGAGGCTGGGTGTTCTCCTCCATGGATTCGGGATCCTCTCTTCTTCGCTTCTCGACGGCCAAACGCCTAAGGGTGGCGTTAATCTCTGGATCAACGGGAATCAAGTCGTCGAGACTTCTTGAACTCTTGCGCATGAAAAACAACAAACACCCGTGAAGCGACAAGTGGGAAAGAAACAGATAAAATAAGAAATAAAAATAAGAAAAATAAAAAGGAAAAAGGAGAATGCGAAAATTATCGCGAGGTAGGGATGAGAGCTAGACACTAGGGTTCAAGAGATCCTAAAATAACAAGCACGTTGCCTCCCCGGCAACGGTGCCATAAACTTTACGTGTGCCCCGGCTTGCTATCCGCAAATGGCCGGGGGACCCGCATGGGGGTTTAGAAATTTGTAACCGCAAGCGCACGATGTTGTAGTGTGGCTTGGGGGTCGAACACAGGGAGGATAGGATGTGCTTGTGTCAAGGAGGACCAAAATCACCCCGTGGGGGGAGCTAGCCCGAATCGGTTGATGGTTGTCACGGAAAGGAATGAAAGGTATGAACAATAAGAAAATAAACCCGGGACTTTGGTTTCCACTCCAACGAGCGACTCTCGCTGATACGGCCTACGGGTGGGATAGCGATCGGAATTAGGGTCTAATGGTGAGACGTTGCCTCTGAAAGTGGTACCGGCATCACATGGGCCCGATATTCCGGTCGGTGCCCAGGATGATACACCAGACTTACCGGATTCGATCAGTGGGCACTCCCGTGTCCATTAACACTGATCGATTCCGGGAGCACTAAGCTTGCAACGATAACTCCCAACGTCTCATCCTGCCGCTCCCGCGTGCTAGGATTCGGCGTCTACGCTAAGGGCGTGAGCTATGGCTAGGGAGTCAACCGCCAAGTTTATTCCCCCTTGGCCCAACGGTCAAAGGCGGTCTTTTTCCCGCCGATGACAATGAAACACCCCGCGTAACCGTTAGAATCCTAATCCCTATCGATTTCCTAACCCTATGGATGCATCGGGAAGAGCCCCCGAAGGGGTTTCCGCCAAAATCCCAGATTTGGGAACTACTCACAAAAATTCATTAAAAAGCGATCTAAATGAAAATGAACCGTTGGAATCATAATCAGACGATTGGAATGCGGAAGTAATAGAGTAATTAAGACAATACTAAAATTTGAGAAAGATCCGAAAACTTACAAAAGAACAGTAATTACAGCCGTCACAATGGGAGAAAACAGTAAAAACTAGCAGCTCCCCGTTTCTGGAACCCTAGGGGTTCTATTTATAGACTCTCATATCACCCGATCGGTTGACAAGTCAACCGATCGGGTGATCCGTTACAGATAATGAACAGAAAACGGCGAGCTTTCACCCGGTCATATGAACCGGTCGGGTGAGTTCTTGGAGTGACCGGTTGGATCTTAGCGTCATAGGGTGAAGGGATCGGTTGGGTGCCCGTGTCTTCAGCTCTTCAGCATCAGCTACAGATGAACCGATCGGGTGAGAATCACCCGATCGGTTGGAATTTGGCTCGAGAAGACAGAGAGTTGGCCCCAGTTGAACCGACCTGTGAACCGGTCGGGTGACTTTCACTTGAGCTCCGGCTGAGACCGGGTGGTGCACGCGTGCATCACCCGATCGGTTGGAGATGACCAACCGACCGGGTGAGGGGCTGAAAGATGTATTCTTTGACGTTTGACCCCCTGGATCACGCATGACTCCTCCCGTTGCTCCGGGGACTTGAGATATCGTCGTTAAACGTCCCCTACGCGGTCAATCTCCTGCAAACATGGAGAAACAAAGAAAAGTGAAAGAAAACGAGAAAATACGAGAAAACGAATAAAAGACGGCGGAAAACACGGAGAAACACAAAAGAAAACGTGCGTGAATATATGAAATATAAACGCACGTCAGCGGCTCGGCGTGGGACGGGAGCAGCTCGGAAGACGGTGTGGAACATCTCGCCTGCTCCAGGGTTGAGATTCCGGGTATGTGTTTATTAGCATTAGTTTAATTTAATCGTTGTAGGCTAGATCCTTCTTGGGATGGTCAGACCCATCCCAAGTCGGCATAGATCTTGGATTAGGGTCTTGGACCTTTGGGTTAAATGTTAATTAGATTAACATGATTATTTTCCGCTTCTTTTCTGTCTATGTTCCGTCCGACTTATGACGGGCATAGAGTTTTTGTGCCCTAAGGATCCCAGAAATCCCTACAGTATGTTCCTTTTTGATGTCTGTTGAGACATATGTTGTATGTGTGCACCGATCTTTCGATCGTTTTTATGTATGTTGGCGGATGTATACATTTTGTTGCACCTTGTTATATATATATATACACATCGTGTTGACATTTACTTCTGTGTGCACATTATATATCTTTTTGTCTCTGATGTTGACCTCATCGCTCGACGACTATATTGATTTAATAGATTTCATTCTATGAAAACATAGAATTGTTTTCCATGCACTTAATTCATCAAGAATGTTGATATTGGAGAGTATGTTCCATAACTCAATACGTGAAATTAATTTGCGTTTTGATGATTTTATTTTTCGATTAACGACTATGGTCTCGTTGGCACGCTTTGATTTACTTCGTATTTTCCTTTGGTGTCATTTGGACCGTGGTCGTATTCTTCGACTCCCGTGCTTTTATTTGTAGCCATTGTTGTTGTCGTTGATCTCCTCCCACTCTTTTTGCTAATGCCAAAGGGGGAGAGAATTAATAATGACGATGTGCTAAATGATAATTTAACGCAATTTACCGTGAATCTAATTTGATATGTTAGATTCAGGGGGAGTTAAGATATAAAAATGGATTTAGATCCTAAATTTCAATAATTGAATTCTCATTTTATACTTTCCTTGTCTACTTGATGCGTATGATTATTATTTAATTTGGAATTAACGTGTCATCAATGCAGGGGGAGTAAGTAAATTTCTTTTGATTCATTATTATTGATTATTATTTATGTTGGTTTGTCATCACCAAAAGGGGGGGAGAAGAGTATTGATTCCCTGGATTTGGTTTTGATGATGAACAAACATAAATATCGTGAACTAACTCTTTGTGAGCGCAGTTATGGAGATCATCGCCAAAATTCCACGTATATCAAAAGCGACGTCTCAAGACTTCTCAAAGCACGTGATCGTGTGCCTGAAGCTTCGTTGAAGCTCTAAGAGCATTATTGAAGTCAAGAGATTCGGATTGAAGCTTTGAAGACGGTTCGTCAAGTTTTATTTATAGTCTTCTAGCTTCTCTTCGTAGAATGTTAAGCCTTGAGTAGGTATTACGTTTTAATCTTCATAACGCTCATATCTTAGAGCTAGGATTATCTTAGAAGCCCATACAAACTTTCCCGAAACTTCGTGCTTCATTTCGCGGCTTCTGGTGCATCTTAGTTGGTTCAAGAAGAAGAACCAACCGACTAGATTGTCATCTAGTCGGTCGGTGATCCTTCTTGAACCGACTAGATCTCATTGCTCAATTCAGCCTAGACACTGTTTATCAATTAGTCGGTCCAAGAAGGTTCACCGACCGACTAGTTGTCAAACTAGTCGGTTAGGAATCCTTCTTAGACCGACTAGTTAAGCTTTCATTTTCCAGCCTGAGTTACTGTTTACAGTTAGTCGGTCCAAGAACAACTGTCGACCGACTAGTTGTGAAACTAGTCGGTTGGAATTTGTTCTTAGACCGACTAGTTCACCTTGTATTCAGCCTATTTGATTTCATATCTTAGTCGGTCAAAGAACACTCATCGACCGACTAGTTGTGAAACTAGTCGGTTGGCAAGTCTTCTTAGACCGACTAGTTCTATACTCCTTGAACTTTCTATATTGGCTGTGAATCTGTTAGTCGGTCCATATTGAATCACCGATCGACTAGTTGTGAATCTAGTCGGTCAGTGATCCTTCTTAGACCGATTAGACTGCTTCAGAAATAGATCTGTTGGAGCATTAAATGCACGAATTTTTCTCTCTCTCTCTCTCTCTCTCTCTCTCTCTCTCGCTCTCTCTCTCTCTCTCTTCTCTATCATATATAATCTTGAGATGCTTCTTCATAGCATTCAAGGATGATATTAATTGCATTTTAGAGAATCAAAGAGACGATTTTATTCTCATTTTCCAAGCTTTCATTTCTCACAAGAATCTCTCCTCACTCTTATTCCTAAAGAGAGATTCTCACTGATTGTGAGCCATTCAAGCCAAGAGCTTGATCCAAGGTCACCAACTCCACCCTAGGCTTCTATTGCTGGTTAACTTCTTGGAGCTAGGGTTTGGTGCCTTTTTCTCCTCCAAAATCCGCCTTGCCCTAAAATCGTAAGTTTACTCAAGGCATATGATTTTGTTGGTAAGCGTTTCATATTTCAATTACATTGATATTGCAAGTTTTAATCTCGGTTGTGAGAGTTGTGTGTGATCCCGGTTTGTGGGAGTCACATTTTCATTTGTGTATGATTTGATCTTGTAGAGGTTTTCTACAAGAATTTCATAGTGCAAATTTGAGTTAGAGGTTTCTAACTCAAGTATCCGGAGGGGATCCGGGTGTTTGGGACGTAGGATCACCGGAAACAAGTTGGGGAGACTTGGGTGGATCCGAACCCGTTATATCGTTTGTTTGCGATTGTCTTTTATTGTTGTCAACTTTCGTTTCTGCATTGTTGGTTGAGTTTGCAAGATAATTAAGAATAATTTCTCTTGATTATTTTAAAGTACTATTCACCCCCCTCTAGTACTTGTGCAGTAGCTATCATGGCATTACAGTATTCACTTCTCTTTGTGGGAATTATAGTGAATATTGGTGTGGCTGGACGTACCCAAGTTTTGGGGAACCAGGGTAAAATCCTTGTGTTTGCGATTGTCGTTGTTGAGCACTCTGTTTTATTTTTGCTGCTTATTGTGCTGTAATTTTAGTAACTTTTAATTAAGCATTTTGCTTTCCATTACACTATTCACCCCCCTCTAGTGTGTGTAGCCTTGCAGGGTCCCTTACAATTCTGAAACTCTTCATTTGTCTTAAGGTGAGATTTAAATATGGTGGTCCTTACCACAAAGGCCCACATTCTCTATCTTGGTCTACTCTAGACACTTCGCCATCAATCTAGCTTTGCTATTGTCATCGCCGCCACGCGTAACTCATAACCTTTTCCCTATCCTTTACACTCGCCACAGATACCACCATGAAAACCCTCCTCTTCTCTTTCACAACCATCACACAAATCCCTCGATTTCTTCTCAAGTCTACTTGTCCTTTGCAATCACCACCACAACCACTTTCGAGAAACTCACTCATCCTTTATAACCACCATCACAACCTTTCTCTTCCTTCTCAATCCCTCCCATCCTCCATAATTACCGTCACAACTACCATCAAGAAACTTCTCTTCCCTTTCACAATCAATATCACAACCCCTCACCTTCACAATCATCATAACAACCACCACAAAGAAACCATTATCCTCCTCTATAATAGCCACCATAACCGCAGAACATTTGTTCCTTAGAACCCAATTTACTCCACTCCAACCACTATCATAATCACCACCAAAGAAACTCCCTCCAGTTGGACCTGTAACATATTTCAACAATACAAATAGGTTTCCTTTTAATTTAGTTTCATAATAGAAGTAAACACATCCTTAGATGAGTTTATATTAGAACTCCCTTGATTGTTTCATTGGGCTTCTGATATGGGCTAGAAATATGGGGAGCTTACTCACACACGAGCCCAATCAAGGGCACATTGCAAATCCAGCTGAGCAATCCAGAGCAATCCAAAAACCCATTAAGCGGGTATGTGGGCACATGATATGCATGTTCATGTGAGATATCAAACATAGTCCCACATTGGCTAGACAAGGGCGTATGGGAGAGTTTAAATATGAATTCGGATCTCCATTGGTATGAGGCCTTTTGGGGAGAGCCCAAGAACAAAATCACGTGGGCTAGTGGGCCCAAGTGGACAATATCATACCAATGTGAAGATTAATGAGTTGAACCCATATTTGTACCCTAACAAGTGGTATCAGAGCCGGACCCCCGACTTAGCCGATGTCGAATGGATACCAGTTTGTTATGCACAGCAGAAGAGATTGTGTGGGTCACTCGTTGAGAGATGAACTTGATCGGTTAAATGATGTGACTTCCCCTCTCCATCATATGAACCAATCAAGTTGAGGAATCAAGGGGTGACAATGTGAGACTATGTTTGAGGTGGAGATTGTGAGATATCAAATATAGTCCCACATTGGCTAGACAAGGGGGTGTGGGGGGAGTTTAAATATGGATTCGGATCTCCATTGGTATGAGGCCTTTTGGGGAGAGCCCAAGAACAAAACCACTTGGGCCAGTGGGCCCAAATGGACAATATCATGCCAATGTGGAGATTAATAAGTTGAGGCCATATTTGTACCCTAACAGTGCATGAGTGGCAAAATCTCAATTTTATACATCAAGGGTGCGCACAAATTTGGTCTCATTTTGCATTTCTTTATAATTGTGTTAGGGCCTAATTATTATTTTTGTTTTGTTATCAGATGATTGCCTATAGATTGCATGCCTATTAGCCTATTAGTAATTATGGCTGTTGGAAAATTTTTGACCATTGATCTTCTTAACATAGATCTTTTTGATTCCTAATAGCCCTTCAGTTTCCCAACAAGACCTAATCGATTACTCTGTGTAAAGGAGTCAACTCCTAACCACTTCCAGTGTCCAGACAAGAGCCAGTCGAGTATAATAGTAGACTCCTACATTAATGGTTGTCAACTTCTAACTGATACATATGGTATGGCTCTAAAAACTTAGGAAATTATTTTCAAAATATTTCAAAACATTTTATGTGTTCCTAAGTATTTGACAGCTTCAACAAAGACTTTAACATGCTACCAAGACTCAAAATAAAAATTACTTCAAAATAAAGAAAGTTATATTAAGCACTTGATGCAATTTGCTATCATCGTCCATTGTCTTGGTTGCCATTGAACTCTATGGTCTTTATTGGCTCTACTCCACCCAGATTTGCATTTTTTAATCATGAAAGCACATTATCTATACATATATACTCAAGAAGTCATTAGGACGAAAATTGTTGCTCATCATCAAAACAAACATGGGGTGACTCAATATCCAACAATACCAACCCTTCCGTTCTCCCTTCATATCATAAGAAGCACTTTAAGAAGCAAAGACCCGACATAAGCTAAATCTAAACTTTTAAAAGAACCACAACACTACTTTCAGGAAGAATAGATTGTGCTTTGTATGCAAAAAGCCCAAATACAATGTCGCCCAATGCCGGTTCCGCTTTAAAACCAAGTGCAAACATGATAAAGGGAGATATTATTGACGTGATGTTCTTGTAGGTTAACTTGGTTGCACATGCAAAGAATTAGGTGATTGATTCTGAGGCAACCCAATATATTTCCACCGATAGAGGAGCTTTTACCTCTTATGTTCTAATCAGGAATAGTGAGAAGAATGCGTATATGGAAGATTCAAGACCTTCACATGTTGTTGGAAAAGGAAAAGTGCCGCTCAAATTGACTCTAGAAAATATCATAACGCTTAGTCAGGTGCTTATGTTCCATACATCATGTTGTTGAGATATTGAGTCTCATCCTGCGTATTTTTGATGATAAACATCCCTATCATCGAATATCTATGAGTGCATGAATAATAGCTTAAGGTAAATCAAAGAAGTACTCGGTGCACTAGTGATTAGCAAATCAAGGTCATGAACAAACTTGAGCAAGACAAAGAGCTTTGAATGTCAAAAATTGCATCAACCATCTTCATTGCAATATTTATTTGATGCAATTTTCTTCTTCCTACTATTAGAATATTAAAGCCTAGTACTTTCAAGTTCACGCATATGGAATCAGATGTCGTTGTATCCTGCAGGATAGTCCGTCGATTCTGACTTGCACCAAGCGGTCTCCGAAAGACGAAAATCTACCTTTAAAGAAAATGTCTAATACGACCCGATCATCATAAATCATTTCTTCTTGAATTAACTATAGCATCACTTTGTTTAATTATTTTTTTAGGACTTCCTTCAAAGCCACTATAATAACAAATTTAGATCAACCCCAAACATGCCCCTTTTGAGGATATCATCATCATCACCCCCCAACTTGGACCCAAAAGCAGTGTGCGCCCAACGGAACTCACCTACCAATCCAACGTCATGCTCTTTTTTCTCCCCCTCCTTTTCTTCTTTCTTTCTTGCGAAATTCTGTCCCCTTCTTTTGTTTTGGATAACCAACACATATACATCAATCGGAAGCTACGAACTTGGTTCTATTTTAAGAAACTCCCTATCGTCTTGTGTCGTGTAGCTTGCCGCTCATGACTCGCGTCCACGTTCCACGTCGTGGCTTGACAATGATTTTTATTCCCTTCCTAGAAAATCCCAAAAAAAAAAGGCAAAAAAGTGAAGCAGCTTTATTGCCAGCATTGCTCGGGTGGAAGGAAAGCGGCCCTGTGGGATTTTACGGGGGTTTTGGTCTGGACCTTTGGTCGATCGCACAATTTTGGATAACGTATTCTTTGGGACCAAAAGAGTGAGGAAAAAAAGGTATTTATGCCGTACACCTGTATTCCCAAGAGCAAAACCCGTGGACTTCGCTATATAAATCCCAAGAGGTTATATATGCATTTTTTTTTTCAAAAAATGAAAAATATGTCACATCATTTATCTTATCACTCTCTTCTAATTTTTTCATTTAGTCAAAGTGAATAGTACATACACCCCCTATTTGAGGGTGTATATAGCACAGCCCACACTGATGTGGAAGAACAAAGCAATCAACTGACAACCCCGAGGCGGAGAAGCTCACAGACGTACCGTAATGATTTCAAGTGCTTAAATAGTAGAGAAAACATACTGCTGCTAGTTCGCATTCAGGCATCAAGTCGGCAAAACGAGCGTCTTGCAGTTCACAATTAACATAGAACACCACGACTCCTGGCTCGTGCTGGGTGTGTACACTCCGCAATCCTAGAAGCTGCAGCTTGAAGGGGCGTCGAGAAAGACACACAATGCAATGCACATACCTACAGTTTTTGATAATCATAACAAATATAACATATGTTCTAATATAAGATGCATATTAAGAAAAAGGAACATAGAGGATATACAAGGCAAGCCATCACGCTTGCCTCCTAAAGCGAAATTGAGACACTTAACGTGCATCTAGAAATATATTTACAGAAGCAGCGGACACCACGACTCCTCACTCCCAACCACAGCTCTCACCCTTTACTAACACACCCGCCCCCTCCTACTGCCAAGTCTTATTCTGGAACCCTCCTACCCATTCTGCGTTCCTTACACCTACACCACTCCAAGGGCGCAACAACAAAACACCAAGCTGCAAACACAAACGAGAACCAACAAACAAACCACCCCCTCTTACTCTATATGATCCTCTCTCTTCATCTTCGTCTATCCTAATCAAAACTGGCAAGAAGTCCCCAGCCTCTGCCTCTGCTTCTGACCGGCGGGCCCGCACCTGCGGTCGCAGAAAGCACCTTGAAGTAGATCGTGGAACTTCTCGAGAAACGCCCCCCACTCTTCCTCGTTCATGTCAGCCAGCTTCACGAAGCTTGCACTCACAGGCAGCTGCTCGTTTGCACTTCTCCTGTTCCCACTCTGATTTCCTCCGCTGCCGTTGTTGCTCTTGCCGACACCCGCATTCCCCCCCTTTGAAACTCCGAGAGGATGGCGCTGGCTTTTCTCCGTGAGGCTGACACCCTTCAATGACATGGATAGCTTCGGAATAGTAGGAAGCAACTCACGAGTACGAGTGAAGAAATTGGCTGCTGCTGCTGCTTCTGTGATGTTCTCTTCACTGACATCTTCGCCGTCTTCCTCCTCTTCCTCATCCAAGCTCTCTAACTTTGAGAATGGATTTCTGCAACTCCCTCCATTGATCCCAAAATGATGCGATGGTGGTGTCCTAGGCATCAAATGCTCGACCTCTTCACAATCGATGACAAACTGGATCTCGTCTTCATCTGCCAGTTCAGACTGTGGAAAGAGCACCTCTCTTTCTGCTACCAGCCTCCTTGCCTCTATACACACCACCTCCAGCTCACTCGGCTCTTCCTCCCTGCCTGTGAACTCCCTGCTCATCATCTCCCCAATTTCAGCCAGACACAGCCCAAAAGCTGCTGCTTCTTTGAGGAAAATCGTGCAGAGGGCCAGAACACGAAGACAAGCGTCACGGATCATTGGCAGCTCCATTCGAAGCATGTCAGAATCTTTAACAGGATCGAGACTAGCTATATACTCAAGCTCATCCTCAGAGAAAGGGATGGATGCTTGCGGCCAGTGAATCCACTCAAAATAAGGATCCTCCAAGCTCTCAGGGAGGCAGAGGCCATGATCAATTGGGATGAGTTCCATCTGACCGCCAAACCTACCAACCCCGCCTTCAAGCTTCCTGACCAGTAAGTTCCCAGCATGCCTATCAGTGTTGAAGATTCTAACATCAAGTATCCCAATTCTGTGCACAGCTGCAACAGGGAAGCTCGAAGTGCCATGGTCACTGGCATCAAAGTCATGAGAGATGAACTGCTGGAATGAAGCAATCTTGCTGATAGGTTGTGGCTTCCTTTCATGAGCCTTGCTATTGCTGCAGTTGACTCCATCATTAACATGAAAAACCGAGTGGGTTATCTTGACAAGAACAGTAGGAGGGACATTGGCAAAGTTATCATAGTCCAGAAGGTATGCTGCAACCTCTCTGAACCCCGTTTCTCCTACCCTAACAGACCTTTTCAAGCCCGGCTGGCCAAGAGCTTTACCAATGAAACCCTTTGGATTGTTTGGCGCAAACGGCTCCTCATCAGTTGGTTTGACAATAGCAACGCTCTCACCCCTGCTGTTCCTGAAATAGTATGCACCGCCGAGCCCACTGTGAACTGGAATCGGATCCACACCACTTTTGATAGCCTTAACAGCATCCTTAACCAGTTGTTTGGTTCGGGCACAGCGGCTTGAGCATCCCAGCACTTCAATCAGGCCGCTCCGATCTCGTTGCTGAATATCCTTCGCAGTGGGAGAGAGGCAAGGAGTTGACGAACTTCTGTGAAGTAAATTCCTAGTCAGAAGTAAAGGTGAATCATTTCTTACAGCACTAAGGTCATTTTTAAGCACAAGATCCCCGAAGGTTAGTGAGCTTTCCTCGGTAGAAACATTGAGGGCCAACTGAAGTCTCCTTTTTACAGTGTGTGCATTGTCCCCCCGATCCAATTCAATGCCCAAGACACAGCCTGTATCAGTTTGAACAAACACCCGTCTCCTACCAGCAGGCTTTCCTTCAGATTTCTTGGACCCATGGTACTCGCAGCTGAGAGCTCGATTGAGGACTGCAACTGCCATTTGCGTCTGAACAGGGCTGTCTAAGTTAGGAGACATGGACCAGAGAGGAGGAGGAAGCAAGAAAAGGGCCAAACTTTTTCCTCTTCTTCTCTCTAGAGCACACGCCAAACACACAGGCTGACGCAGTCAATGAGAGAGGAAGACGTAGTGAAGAAACAATCATGTAGCGATAAACTAACAGTTGGACCACACCATCAAACCCACAGAGAGCAAATAGATGGAGATCGAAGAAGAAATGGAATGCTCCCCCTCACATTGGGGAAGCCATCTGATCTTTCAGATGGAGAAGGACCGAAATCTGTAACAAAGCAGAAAAGCATTTAATACTGTTATTGCATCAGGATAAGAATTAAAAAAAAAACTAAATTTTAAAACTTGTAAATCAGAGCGCATGCAAAAAAAGAAAGGACAAATAGAAAGCAGATGGAAAATGTCACTGATTCATATAGTTAAAGAGGATTTTAAGAAGAGCCCGGAAGACACATCTACATTTCAATTTCTGTACTTGTAAGGGTTATTTCAAGTAGCTGAAAAGCATTTAATAAGAATTAAAAAAAACTAATTTTAAAACTTGTAAATCAGAGCGCATGCAAAAAAAGAAAGGACAATAGAAAGCAGATGGAAAATGTCACTGATTCATATAGTTAAAGAGGATTTTAAGAAGAGCCCGGAAGACACATCTACATTTCAATTTCTGTACTTGTAAGGGTTATTTCAAGTAGCTGAAAAGCATTTAATACTGTTATTGCATCAGGATAAGAATAAAAAAAACTAATTTTAAAACTTGTAAATCAGAGCGCATGCAAAAAATGAAAGGACAATAGAAAGCAGATGGAAAATGTCACTGATTCATATAGTTAAAGAGGATTTTAAGAAGAGCCCGGAAGACACATCTACATTTCAATTTCTGTACTTGTAAGGGTTATTTCAAGTAGCTGAAAAGCATTTAATACTGTTATTGCATCAGGATAAGAATAAAAAAAACTAATTTTAAAACTTGTAAATCAGAGCGCATGCAAAAAATGAAAGGACAATAGAAAGCAGATGGAAAATGTCACTGATTCATATAGTTAAAGAGGATTTTAAGAAGAGCCCGGAAGACACATCTACATTTCAATTCTCTGTACTTGTAAGGGTTATTTCAAGTAGCTGTGAAAGATAATAGAAGGCAATTTTCTCAAAATTTTATATCCGGGAACAAACATGATTATGATTAGAAAAAGGATTTAATGTAGAAAAGGTAGCACCTCATCTAATAGATCAGGTGCCAAGACACAAAAAAGTGGAAAGTACAAGCCCCACGTGGGCTTGTACTCGTTGGGGCCACACCTGTTGTGTCTTGCACCTGATTTATTAGATCAGGTGCCACCTGATCTACATGAATCCCTTAGAAAAATCAGATAAATATTAAACAGACATTAGCGGTAGATTTAATTTTAAAGGGGTAAATGGTTTAGGAAAGAAATGGAGAACTCCTAAAATTGATTCTGCAAATATCAATTGTATGTAACAAAAACAAATAAAAATAACCTAAAGATAATTCAAAAACCGCACGCCCAATGCAACATGTTACTGCTAACACTTTTCCTACAAAAGATGAGATTCAAAGAACAAATTAAAATTAAGGCGCTGATATCAACACCTATAATAACATTTCAAATACAAAGAACCCTCAAGTTGCAGCAATAAGCAGTAGATAATTTAAGATACACATCCTTACATTTAAGGTTCTAACTGATGAAAATGGCTAACGCATTAGAAAAGTTTTGTCCGATTCTATGTAATGATAGCTTAATTGCATGCAAAAAAGAACGCTGAGAAACTTGTAGAACGTATGACAAAGAGGCAGAAAATCACGCAGACAAAAAACAGAGAAAAGATGAATCAAAAAACAAAACATGGTTCATCATTAGATAATTCTTCAAAACTATATTGAAATCTCACAAGAATCTATATATGCTATATAAATCACAAAGGTGACAACACTACAAAAACTAACAAATGTAGGCAAACATGATTTTCGAGAACAAAATAGGCATCATTCGATTTCGTCTAGTACTAGACGGAATCCACAAATTTCTTAATACCAAAATTGAATTGCCCACATCTAAAACACATGATTTGCCTTAACAGCGACAGACAAACATAACTCTCTCACAGATGTATCAGTCAAACACACAAAGATGGAATAAACATCAAAATCTCAAATATTATCTGATAGCTAGCAACCAAATCTAAGACTATATATTATTTGCTGAAACAAGAAATTTGCATGAAAAAATGAAATTAAAAACATAGAATTTGGAATCAAATCAACGAAATAGGCATGGAATCTGAGTTTGGATTCTCCCTCCCTCTCCCTCCCTCCCTCCCTCCCTCCCTCTCTCTCTCTCTCTCAAAAACATCAAAATCTCAAATATTATCTGATATCTAGCAACCAAATCAAAGAATATATATTATTTGCTGATACAAGAAATTTGCAGGAAAAAATGAAATAAAAAACATAGAATTTGGAATCAAATCAATGAAATAGGAATGGAATCTGAGTTTGGACTCTCTCTCTCTCTCTCTCTCTCTCTCTCTCTCTCTCTCTCTCTCTCTCTCTCTCTCTGTGTGTGTGTGTGTGACACACTAAAAAACCAATCACAAGTTGTTGTGGGAAAAAAACTACATACATATTTGACAACGTCTGATTTAACTTCCATTTTAGCAAATAGTGCTTCCCCCTTATATCTACATGTCTTATGCATAATAAAAGCACAAGTAAACATACGTTCTCTGAAATGCAATTAGTTTCAGGATTGATTTTTTAAAGCAGAAATTATTTATATCCCCAACTCCAAAACATTTCAAAGAATTCATCAATTGGTGTTTCAAAACATTCATTTGAAACATTCATCAATTCGAGTAAAATAAAAAAACTTCAATATCCGATATCAAATGCCCAACGTCCTACACCAATGAAAACTATTCATCAATTCTAGCAAAATCGAAAAACATACATATCCGATATGAAATCCCAAACGTCCTTCGCCGATGAAGCAACTAGAACACAAAAAACCGATCAGAAAATAAAAAAAATATCGTCGAACAAGTAATAACAACGCCAAAAATCTCGACTTTATTTCGATTTGAACCATACTCGATAGATCAGAACGAACCACCTCATCCGATCGGATCGATTCAGCTCTAAATCAAACATAAGCTTCAGATCCGCTACATCGAAAAGAAACAGAGGATAAAAACGCACCGAGTACTAAGATCGGAACAGAACAAACGCCGGCCGCCGCCTCCGCCGGCCGCACGAAGAAGATCGGAGATCGACGGCCAGGATCCGAACGAAGCGGCGATCTAACGGCGCAGGTACAACGCAGCTTTCGCTCGAAATCGAACAACGACCGCTGGCGCTCGCCGACTGCTTCGTCTTCGTCTTCTTATTTGCTCCGCACGCTCTCTCGATGCGTGCTCGCGCTCTGTGGTGATCTCTCTCGCTCTCTCGCTCTCTCGCTCTTGTCTATCTCGATCTGAAAGCGGGGGTTAATAAACTAACCAGGGTTAAACCGAGGGGTCGGTTTCAGTTTT
Source organism: Scilla litardierei (assembly GCA_030789695.1). Classification (NCBI taxonomy): domain Eukaryota; kingdom Viridiplantae; phylum Streptophyta; class Magnoliopsida; order Asparagales; family Asparagaceae; genus Scilla; species Scilla litardierei. The sequence continues at coordinate 156,656,871 of CM061136.1, forward strand.
TTAATATTTATTCTTTTCGCAATTTTTGCACAAACAGACGCCTCTTTGTCCGTTTATGTTACTAATGTGCGGTTTTTTTACAAGGATTTACAAGATATCCTCTATTGACAAAATTGCCCTTTCGTGGGGATAAAGGGAGGGATGTTTTCATGTGTTAGCAACTTTATCATTCAACAGTAGCGTACCACGTGTCAAAAAATTTGGTCCGATTAGTGGGTGTTTTACGAAGTCATAATGATGTTTTATTCCATAATTGTTGAGAAAATTAGATGGAATGTTTTCTAAACATAACCTGACTCCGGGAACGGGTTCGGATCCGTCAAACCTGACTCCGTACATGGCCCTGAATTGACCCAGATCCAAACCCACTACGAGATGGGGAGAGGGAGGTTAGAGGCCGGCAGGTGGGGGCGATAATGGAGGGGAGGCGAAGGTTTGGATGTCAGCAACGTTACAAGGGTGACAAGGGGCAGAGATTGGAGGCCAGCAACATTACGGGGGTGACAATGAGCAGAGACGACAATATTGATGACGACGAAGGGAAGCAACGAGGACTAAGGGGTTGGCAACATGGTAAAAAAACTTTTAAACCTACCTGAGGTCCTACCTCGAATTCAAGTGGTCCCGGTAGAATCCAGGTTGCTTACATGTTTCAATTTTTCAACCCAACTTAAATTTAGGTCGGGATTTAAGTAGTCTCTTGAACTGATCGGTTCTTAAAAATTTTTGCAACAATCCCCCGTCCAAAATGCCCTCCCTCCAAATCATTCCAACGAAAAGCAGCTCCTAAAATGCTGGATTTTGGGTTTAAATTAATTTTTTATTGATGTAGCTGTTGAGATTCTGGCCAAATTTGAAGTGGATATTTTTTTAAAAAAAGAAAGTGGCCGTTAGTATCCGTTGGGGATATTTTAGCATTGGATTTTGGGATTTTGGCCAAATTTGAAGTGTTCTGTTGCACTTGTACTCGTTTCGTAGTTCAATTTGAATTTAGCATTGGATTTGGCTGTATGAATTCTACAATGAATCAAGAGGTGTAGTGATCAATTATTGAAACAAGGGTTTTTTTCCTTCAAAAATTTGTATTTTTTTTGAAAAATTCGGCCAAAATCACCATCCCTGCATTTTGGAAAAAACCACATCCCAAACATTTTGGTAACAGCCCCCGGTGGGACTGCCCTTAACAATATACAATGTCTGATACATCAAAAAAGAAATGAAGATAAGTACCATGAAAAAATAAATCTCTATTTTGAACCAAAAAAATATATGAGCAGATGATATTACAAATGAATCAAAAAATGAAGCATTTTTTATATACATATCACTTTTACAGTATACATTATGCTTGAAAGGGGTCTTTTATGTACAAAATCACGAAGACTCATCATTCGCAAAAACCTTACGGCCAGGTTGTGATTCGCAAATACAAATTTCGCCGAGCCCTTTCATGCAAAATAGCAACATAGGCTTATTTTATCACTCCGCTCTTTTCGCTTCTAGTTTTCAGAATGGTCTAGAAGGGGAAAGACCACCCGTAGGATGGGAAATGTATGCCGACTGTTCGGTTAGATTTGCGCCACGTGGTCCGTACTGGAGAGACTAGATGCGCGATGACATGGAGGGCCGAGATTGGCTCCGGGGCAGCGATGTCACCACCCAACCAAAGGCAGTCAGTGGTTCGCCTGCTGCGGGCGTAGAATTGGGCTGTGGGAATGTGGGAATGGACGCTTCTATTTGAAGGTGTTGCGGGTCAAGTCTGTCTAACAAAGATATTTGTAGTTGTTGCGAGGAAGTTTCGCGTACAATGAATTTGTATTGAAGTGGAACCAATAGCACGATGGTTACAAGTTGTGGGGTAATTGGGTAGGCCGTTTACAAGCAGTGAGTGGATGTTGAGGCTAGCCGCACTTCGTAGGTCGATCTTTGGGTTAATCCTGCAAGTTCGCCGCACACCTTGAGTAGGTCGTCGGTTTGCTCGCTGCTTGGGAGAGCTCACCTACGCAAAGAGCAGCACGTCAGAAAGGCATGGTTGAGTTCCAACCCTTAGCCTTTCCGATGCATAAGTTAGAATTAGGGCTTAGAAATTAGGGTTGGGCACGTATGTCGAGCTACAGGTAGGTCGATCTTACATGGCGAGCTTAAGTGGAAGAACAAATATGTGGACGATATTTGCTCTTGTGTGAGAGTGAGAGTTTAGAATACGATTTACCAACCCCTTTCTCGGTGGAGGTGGAGGGGTATTTACAGCTGAAGGAGTCGGTTAGGTAGGGCTAAGCTGGCGTGTTAGACTGCGGAAGGTTCGATCGAGGATGTCAGAGATGTGCGTGTCAGTCATACTTTTGTCAGACGGCGCAACGGCCAGGGGTGCTTTGTCAGAGTGTCAGAGCCGAAAGCATCAGGCGGTCAGACAGCGCAACGGCCAGGGGGTGCTTTGTCAGGCTGTCCCGCGCCAGAAGTTTCAATGGCGTTCTTGTTCAGGGACGCTTGTCGTGTTCGATGGGTTGAAGGGTCATCAGGGCGCGTCCGAGGAGTGAGGCCGCACATGGGTTGCTTGGTCGCCCTTGGAGGATGATGGGCGAGCTGGTTGCTCGATCGGCAAGCTTGAAGAAGAGCTGTCGACCTATCGGCGAGGCTAGGATGAAGTGCGACCTTCCTATTTGGCGAGGCGGACTTCATGGATGGTGAGCGGGCTAAGAGGGGAGCAGGCAGCCAACCGGCGAGATTAGGATGAAGCGCGCCCTTCCTACTAGTCGAGGCGGACTTCACGGAAGACAGGCGAACTTGCCGTGTGTCTGGCAAACTTGGATGGGGTCGAGTTCGCACGATCTTATGTCTTAACAATTGCCCCCGTCGTTCGAGCTTGAGGCGGAAGCCCGGCCTAGTTCGGATGACATACAATCTCTCCATCTGTCCGGAGGGAACGGCCTTTGCTCTGAGTGTTTTGAAACGGTGACAACTATTTTGAAAAGCCCGCCCGCGGTTTTGTTGCCATCATTTCGATTTGAAAGGCGGGAAAAGATTAAGGCGTCCCAGCCATCCAAGAGGCGACGTGTGGCGGACGTGACTCCGGGTGGCAATCGAGGCGTCAGCGAGGCTCGGATCCGCTCCACGTGGCAGAGCTTCGACGGTAGGGACGGATCGGCGTTTTCTATAAATATGGAATGAGGGAACACGTTGAGAGCTTCTTCTTCTTCCAAGTTTCTTCAAGTTTTCCCCTTCAGGTTTCCAGTCGCCGTCGCTGCTCGTCGAAGTTCTTGCTTACTGTTCTGAATGCTACATCGAATCGTATTCTTCTTTTCTTTGTATCTTTCTCTCTCCTTAGCATGGTTTCTCCCCGTTCTTTTTGCTCGACCGCTTCGAGAGAGATCGAGGAGTGGTGTAGGGGTGGTGGAGCACCGAACAGATCTGCCACCGACACGGAGGAGCAGGTGGAGGAGACTTCACCGGTCAGCCAGGGAAGATCTGTGAGTAGGCTGGCGGTCGAGCTTGCTACGGGTTCGTCGTCAGCGGACCCTAGGAATCCAAGGAAAGGGAAAGGGACGCCCATACCGAAGCCCAGATTATCTGCTCGGGCCGTCGGGACTATGGCCGAGGCCGGGAATGTCCCTGCTGAGATCTCCGGCATCGAGTCTGTAGGGCTAACTTCCTTCATTCCTTTGGCCCGAGCCAAGTACCTTAAGCCGCCCTACACAGTCTGCCTCCTGACCTCTCCCTAATGGGTGTGCTTCTCTAAGGATTACGAGGTTGGGGTCTACGTCGCCTGCTTCAACCAAGGACTCCGCTTCCCCCTTCCTCCCCTGATGCTTCACTTCCTTAACTTCCTCGAACTACCCCTTTTCCAACTGACGTCGAACTCAATCAGTTGCATCGTGGGCTTTCTCGTCCTTTGTGCGGGGAGCGGGATCAGTGCGACCGTCCATCTATTCTGACACTTCTTCGAAACTAAGAAGCTGGGGGCGCACTATTATCTCTCGGCGAAGAGAAAATGGCCTCTAATCTTGGACCTACCGGGAAAGATTAAAGTTTGGAAGGAGAGGTACGTGTTCGTCTCGACGCCCCAGGATCTAGCATTAAGATCGAACTGGGGCGTGATAAATCCGGAGGCGAACAGTGAGGTCCGCCTTGATGCGGACGATGCAGAGCGGGCTAGGATCTTGCTGGAAGTCCCCTCGGCAGACAGGCAATATGAGAAACTTGCTAAGGACGAGATGATAGCCCGAAACATCTGGCCCGAAGGTAATCCGAGCATTGTAGTTGTCGGTCCTAGTTTGCTCACCCTGATCTATTTCCTTCTTGCAGGTGACACGATGAGCTTACCAATGGAAGAGCTTGTGAGGCTGGCCTCGGAGCATGTGGCCAATCATACAGCGAAGGGCCGCCCGAAGAGAGCTCGGGAGGGATCGTCGACGGCGAAGGCTGAGAAGCTCGTTTGGATGAAGAAGATGAAGGTGGAGAATGCCACGGCTGCCTCGGGCCCTCTGACGATCGCGACAGACACCGACTGTCCTACTGAGAGCGCCGCAGCCAGAGCTGATCCCATGCCAATCGACCTCGACGCCGATGAGGAGGTGCGGGCGAAGCCAGAGGCCCAATGGTCTCAGAGCGGGCGACCACCTCTGATCCTCGCAATTCTGCTCTGGACCGTCCCGCCCCTGGGGTCTCCCGCCGGGTCGAGCTCCAGCGGGCGAACTTTGGTCGCACACTGCTGGCCACACGGTTGCCGGCCGTGCGGGCTCGGAAAGCCTACACACTCGAGCTGCGAGTCGGCGCTCGCGGTGTTCAAGTCCAAGAGAGACGAGCTCTTGGCTTTGTCGGTGGAGGACTCTCTGGCGGCGTCCTACCCAGTTGGCTCCGCTGAGTCGGTCTTCGACGACTCAGCAGAGCCATTTCGGTACTTTATGATATTAATAGACGCATCTTCTAAATGGTCATATGTGTGCCTACTGTCCACCCGCAACGTTGCCTTTGCAAAGCTACAGGCACAAATTATTAAGTTGCGGGCACATTTCCTAAACAACCAGATTAAGAGAATACGTCTGGATAATGCTGGGGAATTTACATCACAAGTATTTCATGACTACTGTCAAGCAACTGGCATTGAAATTGAACATCTCGTAGCTCATGTTTACACCCAGAACGTGTTAGTTGAATCTCTTATAAAGAGACTACAATGGATCGCTCGTCCATTGCTAATGTAATGCTAGTTGCCTGTGACTGCATATGGATAAGCAATCTTGCATGCTGCATCACTAATAAGGATAAGACCATCTGGTAGTCAAACTTATACTCTGATGCAACTCGCATATGTATCTCCACCATGAGGACATTTGGATGCGCGGTCTACATCCCCATTGCACCACCATAGAGGACAAAGATGGGTCCTCAACGTTGTTAAGGTATCTACGTAGGGTTCGACTTACCATCGATCATCAGATACCTGGAACCCTTAACGGGAGATGCTTTTAAGGCGCATCTAGAAGACTGTGAGTTTGACGAAAATACTTTTTCTAAACTAGGATTAAATTCTAAGAAGCCTGAAGCTTCAGAGACCATTTCATGAGATACCAAGACTTTGTCCCACTTTGATCCGCATACAAACCAATGTGAAGATGAGATGCTGAAGATCCTCCAAATACAAAATACAGTTCACATACTACCTGACAAATTTACTGACAAACAGAAGATTGTCAGATCACACGTCCCTGCTGCAAACACGCCAGCTAGGATTGATATATCTAAAGATGGATGCAATCCACCTGCAGCAGAAGCGACCGTACCTCAACAAAAGAGAGGACAAGCCCCAGGCTCCAAGGATAAGTTTCCTCGAAAGAGGAAAAGTCCTGGAGAAAATATAACGATACCACCACAGGATGCTGAGCTCAGCATAAATACATCTCCCCTCCTTAATTCCCCAGAAGAGGAAAACGTAGGAGAAATATCATTAAATTATGTACGTATTGGGGAGGTATTGGACAGAAAAAGCACTGTCATCGATGACGACTTCGCGTTCGATATTGCTAATCACGTCACTGAATACGACGCTGATATCGATCCACACTATCTAGCAGAATGTAAACGTAGAGAGGATTGGCCAAAATGGAACGAGGCAAGTAGAGCTGGACTCACTCTTGAAACGCAAAGTATTTGGACCAGTAGTTCCAACACCAAAAGGTGTAAAACCTGTGGGCTATAAATGGGTATTCGTAAGAAAGAAAAATGAAAATAATCAGATCGTACGCTACAAAGCACGCCTTGTAGCACATGGTTTTTTCCAACGACCATAAATAGATTATGAAGAAACATATTCCCCGGTCATGCATGCGATCACTTTCCGATTCATAATTAGCTTAACAGCTACGAAAGGCCTAGATATTGATGTGTGACGGGTAATGGAATGTATGGATTTCAGAATTGAAGAATAGAATGGAGGATAGAGATCTGAGAGAAAGGCCATGCCACCACTCAAGATCAGGAAATGATGTTCACCACAACTAAGATTATAGGCCAGGCCACACTCCCAATTGATAAAGAACTCACTTGTCTCACCAATAACCTTCCCACAGTTAGATAAAGAAAACAAGATTAACAACAAGTTTTGAAAGAACTTGCAACTTCAGAATTTTCATTCAACAAAAACTGCTCTTCTAAGTTACAAAGACTCTCTTTTAAAGAAGACATACAACATTGAAAAGACATACATCAGCATTTTAAAGCCAATAACTTCCAAGGCTGATTACACAACTTAATGGGCAACACTTTACTTGGCTACAACTTACTAGGCTACAACTTTCTAGACATTGAATGCTGAAAAAGTAAATGCTAGAGTGGATTTCCAAGGCCAAAGTCTTCAAAATTTGTCCAAACTTTTCAGCTTCCCCTTAATTTGAAATCTAAATCTTCATTTGAGTTTAGATGCCAAAATAATCACTTTCCATCATAGTTGACTCATTAAGGAAGCCAATTAAGCAAAACTTTGCCCAAACATCTTGAGGACCAACCTGAAATTGAGAACTAAAGTTGGAGCTCGAAATTTCTTTGATGTCACTTGGTAACATCATCAGATTAGTCATACTTGCTCTTGCATCATTCTCCCCTCCTTGATTGGGATTTGCCCACAAATCCTCATCATCTTTATTTTCAGGAAAGAATGGAGTTAAGTCACCAATATTGAAATTGGCAGAAATATCGGTTTCTTCAGGCAATTCAAGCTTATATGCATTACTTCCAACCTTCTCAACAATTTTGAAAGGGCCATCACCACGAGCCATGAGCTTGTTCTTCCTTCGAGAGGGAAATCTTTCCTTCCTTAAATGAATCCAAACCAGATCACCATGCGATGCTTGTTTGCCTTTTGCTTGTACAATTCATTCACCCTTTCAATTCTAGTCTGGACTTGTTCATGGAGCTTTTTCATTTCTTTGGCACGATGTTCAGCTTCAAAACTCACTGGGACTCAATAGGAAGTGTGATCAGATCAATGGGAGTAAGAGGGTTCACTCCATAATTCACTTCAAATAGAGACTTTTCTGTTGCATATGATGAAGCTCTATTGTATGCAAACTCAGCATGGGGAAGTTTGTTATCCCAATCTTTGATATTTTTACCCACCAAACTTCTGATAAGAGTTGAGAGTGTTCTATTTGTCACTTCTGTTTGCCCATCAGTTTGAGGATGGTATGCAGTACTAAACAAGAGCTTTGTCCCCAATAATTTCCATAATCATCTCTAAAAATGACTTAAAAAATTAGAATCTCTATCACTTACAATGGTCTTTGGAACCCTATGAAGCTTGAGAATTTCTTTGAAATAGAGATCAGTAACATGAGAAGCATCATCTGATTTCGTGCATGTGATAAAATGAGCCATTTTTGAAAAACGATCAATAACTACCATGATAGCATTTTCCTCTTTGAGTTCTTGGTAGCACCACAATAAAATCCATGTTCACATCTTCCCCAGACTGATTTGGAACAAGCAGAGGAGTATACATTCCTTGATGAAATTGACTCTTAGCTTTATGACAAATAGAGCATCTTGAAACAACATTATGGACATCACCAGCCATCTTAGGCCAATAAAAGTGTTCTTGCAAGATGTCAAGTGTCTTGTTGATGCCAAAATGACTAGCAACAGCTCCACCATGGGCTTCTTTCACCAAGAGATCGCGCATTGAACTTTTGGGAATGCACAACTTATTGTTCTTGAAAAGAAAACCTTCCTGAATCATATAAGGGCCTGAAAGAGCAGCTCTTTCTTCCTCAAAGAATTAAGAAAAGTCTTGATCTTCCTTGTAAAGAGCTTTAATATAATGAAACCAATAATTTTATCTTCAACAATAGATAGAAGAGAATACCTCCTTGAAAGTGCATCAGCTACAACATTGTTTTTCTAGATTATGCTTTGAAACAAATGAGAATGATTGAAGAAATTCAACCCATTTAGCAAGCCTTTGATTCAACTTGTGATGTCCATTAATAAACTTGAGTGCTTGATGATCAGAATGTAGAACAAATTGCTTGGGGCGAAGATAATGACTCTAATGATCAAGAGCTCTTACAATGGCATAGAACTCCTTCTCATAAGTGCTGTAATTGTTTCTGAAGCCATCCAACTTCTCACTGAAATAAGCTATGGGACGTTGAGATTGCACCAGAATTGCCCCAATACCTACTCCACTTGCATCACACTCCACTTCAAAGAGATCATCAAAATTGGGCAAAGCCAAAATTGGAGCTTGACAAAGTTTCTTCTTAATGGATTCAAAGGCATTATGAGCAGCCTTAGTCCATTTGAAAGAACCTTTCTCCATGCTTCAGTTATAAAAGCCAATAGAGTGCTGAAATCTTTAATGAATCTTCAATAAAATGATGCAAGGCCATGGAAACTTCTTACCTCAGATATGTTGGTTGGAACGGGCCAAGATCTCACAGCTTCAACTTTGGATTGATCAACAAAAATACCATCTTTTGAAACAACATATCCAAGGAAAACAACACTAGAAGTGAAGAATTCACATTTTTCCAACTTTTCAAAAAGTTTTTGTTGCCTCAAAATAGAAAAGACATCTGTTAAGTGCTTCAAATGATCTTCATGTTTCTTAGAATAAACCAGAATATCATCAAAGTATACGACGACAAACTTACCGATGAAAGGACGTAAGACCTCATTCATCAGCCTCATGAAAGTACTTAGAGCATTAGAGAGTCCAAATGGCATGACCCTCCATTCATATTATCCTCCTTTAGTTTTAAATGTCGTCTTCCACTCATCTCCTTCCTTCATTCTGATTTGATGATATCCACTACGTAGATCAATCTTTGAGAAGACAATAGAACCATGCAACTCATCAAGCATATCATCCAAGCGAGGAATTGGATATCTATACTTAATGGTGATGTTATTTATGGCCCTACTATCAACACACATGCACATAGTACCATCCTTCTTTGGAACAAGCAAAGGTGGAACAGAACATGGGCTCATACTTTCTCGAACATATCCTCTAGCCACTAATTCTTCCACCTGCCTTTGTAACTCTTTGGTTTATTCTGGATTACTAATGTGTCCACATTTTATACTATTTTCTTATCATTATTCCATTGCATCTCATGCCATTTTCCCATCCAAATACCTCATTTTACTACGATATTGCATTTCTGACGATATTTTCGAGTTTCGTAGTACTTTGTGAGTTTTCAGGGATTTTGGAGCGATTTGGGAGCCCACTTGGATATGGACACATCCGAGGTGCTCGTGAGCTCATTGGCGAGGCTCTGGAGGAGCTCGCCACACTTCTGGAGCCATTAGATGATGAGAAGAGAGAGAGAGAGAGAGAGAGAGAGAGAGAGAGAGAGAGAGAGAGAGACATCAGCCCAGGAGCCTCTGCAGAGTTTTCCCAGAAAATGCTCGGTCCGAGCAGCTCAGCTGCTCGACTGAGCCATATCAGATTGAGAAGAAAGCTGATACGGGCTGACTCGGACCGAGCAGCTCATCTGCTCAGTCGAGTAGCCTCAATTTTCCCAAGCCGAAGCAAGCCATGACGCGGCCTGAGCAACCAACCGAGTCGACCCCTACTCGGACCGAGTAGATCTTATTCGGTCCGGGTAGGCTGAGCCACAACTTTGATTTTCTATAGGCCCGGTCGAGTAGCTTCTCTACTCGGGCCGAGCCACTGAATGAGCAGCCTAGTGCTCAACCTAGTCACCTACTCGGTCGGCAACTCCAGTGTCATTTTTGGAATGTTTTGAAGGGGCCGTGATGCGCGTGATTCTGGGCGACTGAAGCGAGGAGCTGTGCAGGGACTGGGGGAGAACTTGGATAATGAATTTTTGAATAGTTTATTGATTGGGAGCTGTGCAATTTTTGTAAGGATCTTTAGACTAATTTTTGTAAGCAAATTTTGGATCAAACACTTGGATATCATTGCTTTGTTCTTGTCTGCGTTTGCCTATTGGAATTCGGATTTTTTCTGGATCTATTGTTCGTCTATTCTCGCTGTAAGTCTTTTAGCCCTAATATTTTGATTGCTATAATGTTTTCTTCTTTGGAATTGATGTTTTTGTCTGCCACTATTGCGATGTGTGAGTAGATTTATTCTAGAGTTGATGGGTTAGCCCTAGGACCCTAGGGGAAGATGTAGATTTGGATCCCTACGTTGAATTGAGGATTTAAGGTTGTATTTCGATAGATCCTACCAAATCCGTAGATAACCCGTACTGAGATCATGCCCACGGTCTGTGGAATTGATGTGCTTAAGGGGTATCTAGGGATTCGAATAGGGAAATCGATGGATCCAACCAAGGCACGTGACCATGCCCGGCTCGCGCCTTGAGGGGATCCATCGACGAACTATACCGCTACGTTGACGGCCACCGCCATTGCGTCAACGAGAGCCACTGAAATACCCCGTAACTCTAACCCACGAAAGTGGTACGAATTGGGGGATTAATTCCCTAACCTCAATGCAATGTAAGGATCCTATCCCAACATCAACTCCCAACGATCCTAGTGGTGATCCCTAACACCCCAGTCCCTTTTTATTGATATTACAACAACACCCAAACCAAATCCTTTACTCCGACAGCTATCCCAATTCAAGATTTAGAGATAAACTGAGAACCAATTGACACTATCACCGTCCCTGTGGGATTCGACATCTTATATACTATAATTTGACACCGTCCGCTTACGGATTGAGCCCGAAATTGTAGCCTAGGTGCCATATCACGCCTAGCGATCGTGACATCGCTAGGTGGAACCTAGGTGTAGGTTATGAGTGTGTCAAGTTTTTGGCGCCGTTGCCAGGGACGGCAATAGTGTTATATCTCAGTTTGTTTTTATTTTGTGAAGTTTGCTAGCATTCCGATCATTTCTTACCCTTCCATCATTTTTATTCTTTTTATTTATTTCGGTGCTACTGACGGTATTTCTTTGAGTTTTGTTGGTGCATGAACACCCGCTACAAAGGGTCTACTAGAGAATTATTATTCGATCCTGAGATCGAAAAGAAAGCCAGGGCTTTGAGAGCCTCTAGTAGAAGTTCATCTCCATCCGCTCAGATGGGAGAGAATCCTCCTCCTCCTCGCACAGGGTCCATCAGGGACCACATGAAACCTACTTTTGTGAACAACTCCTCCATCCTCAGACCGCAATTGACGGCGACGACCTTTGAGCTCAAGACGGGGTTGATTAATCTGATACAGCAGGATCCCTTCCACGGGCATCCTCATGAAAATCCCAACCATCACATTGACTCCTTCCTGGCGAAGTGTGATACGTTCAAGGCGAAGGACGTCAGTGAAGCTGCGGCTTTTCCCGTTCACCTTAAGGGACAAAGCCTCATATTGGCTCCGGGCCCACCCTCCCAACCATTTCACCACATGGGAGAAGCTCGCCCTTGCATTTGTGGATAAGTTTTATCCATCCTCGAAGACGGTTCGAATCTGTGGGGCCATTTCTAACTTCAAGCAGCTCCCACAGGAGTCACTTTACGAGGCATGGGAGAGGTTCAAGGATCTCCAACACCAATGTCCTCACCATGGGATCGAGCCCTGGGATTTGGTGCAGAGCTTCTACAACCGGCTCCAGCCTAGCACCAAGATGATCATCGATGCTGCGACGCAGGGCGCCTTACTTGATAAGTCTCCTGAGGAGGCTATAGATCTGTTGGAGCACATGGCGGCCAATACTCAGCAGTGGAACGATGAACGGACCGTTGTGACCCGGACGCCTGAGGTCAAGGTCGCTAGCCACTTGGATTCTCACATTGAGACCTTGTGCAAGCAAGTGGCCCACATTGAGCAGTGTCTGGACTCCATCCCTGCTTCGCCCAGTACATCATATCATCCTACTGAAGAATATGTAGATCCGGGATATATCCCTAGCGAGGCCCACTACGATGGTGCTGAGACTTCTGAGACCGTACAGTACGTCCAAGGAGATGGACGGAATCAGTGGCAGCACCCTGCCACCAGGAATCACCCGGGGGTTTTTATGGAAATCCAAGTGGAGGGCTGCAACCTTCGCAATTTCAGAGACCACCTTCTCCTCCTCAGCAGTAGCGGAGCCAGCAGCAGGGCGGCTTTCGGCCATCTGGGCCTTACATGCCACCGGGATATCAGTTCAACCGGCCGCCTCAGCAGAATTTTATGTCGGCTCCGCCCAAGTCTAATCTTGAAGCCACATTGGAGACCTTCATGAGCGGCCAGATCCGCTTCAATCAGGATACATCGAACCAATTCAAGAATATAAATTGTTCACTCGATGAACTAAGGGGGCAGATGTCGCAGCTACTGAAGAATCAGGGGAGATTGCCATCCCAGCCGGAGACTAACCCTAGAGCTCAAGCCAATGCCGTGGTTTCAGTGACCACACGAGGAGGACGGGTGACTGACGTCGTCATGGTCCCGGTGCTTAATAAAGAGAAGATCACCAATGAAGAAGCTATTGATGACAGCGATAGAGTTGAGGCCACTGAAGGGTGATCACTCCATATTTTATACCTTTTTTCTGCATGTTTTCATGACGTTTTGATCGCCCATATTGCGTTTTTCACGATTATTTGACGATATTGCGATGCTTTTCATTATTTCTTGTTTTTGTCGTATTTCAGGAAATGTGGAGCGATTTGGAGCGAAAATGAGATCAAAGGAGTTTCACGCACTTTGGAGTATCGCCCACAGCTTATTGGAGGACTTATCAGTGATAGAGGATGAGCGGAGGAAGAAGAAATTTCATAGGAGCGACAAGGAGGCAAAAAGGAGAAGAAAGGAGCTGAGTAGCACCTCACTCGACCGAGCAAGATTGCTCATTCGGCCGAGTGAAAGGTTACACTCGCCCGAGGGAAACAGATACCTACTGAAGATTTTATACGTTTCCTCGGCCGAGTAAGGAATTCCATTCGGCCGAGTGAGAAAGCTCACTCAACCGAGTTAGTTAGAGAAATCAGACAGAAAAGAGCCCAAGTTACTGGAAAATCTAAGGAAGCTTGATCACTCCTTATTTTACACCTTTTTCCCGCATGTTTGCATGCCATTTAGATCGCCCAAATCATGCTTTTCACGATATATCGACGATATTGCGATGCTTTTCACGATTTGTTGTTTTTGTCGCATTTCAGCTGATTTGGCGCGATTTGGAGTGATCTCGAGATGCTCTTACTCCAGAGGGTCACCGACGACCTCCCCGAGGGGTATTTTGCTGTTGGAGAGGAGCGGAAGAAGAACGGACGTCGCAGGAGCGACGAGGAGGCCAAAACAAGCAGTTTGGGCATGTTTTCTGTCCCACTCGGCCGAGTGAAGGAGTCACTCGGCCAACCAGCGAGACACCTCTCGGCCGACCAGATCAGACACGATTCATATGTGCACTCGGCCGAGCGACGGAGACCACATCGGCCGAGTGACGAGACCCCATCCGCCCGAGTGGCGCCCAGACGAAGCCCTTCAAAAATCGCCATGTTACTGTTTTTCGGCTGCCTGAGCTTCAGAAGACCCACTCGGCCGAGTGGATAATCCCGTCCGCCCGAGTACCATGAAGCCATCGGCCGAGTGACGACAACTCACTCGGCTGAGCCGCCCCCGAAGTGAAGACCCCTGAAGATCGAGACTTACTGGAAAATTACAGGGTTTTCACTCGGCCGAGCGACTTTTGTCACTCGGCCGAGTGCGACGCGCTGCCTGTAGCGAAAATTGCGGAAAACAGGCTGCGCAGGGGTATTTTGGTCACAGTTTTTGGACGATTTTGGGGGCTATTTAACCCCTGTTTTTACCCTAGTTTTGGGGGCCTCTCTCTTAGATTTTTTGCAGCTTTTTAGATTAGCTTTTTAGTTTTATTCTCGAGATTGGAGAGGAGACAAAATTGGATCTTTGTAGGATTATTTGAAGAACTCCATTGGTTTGCTTTTCTCTTCTCTAAAAATTCTATTTTTATTGCATATCTCAATATTGTGATGAATTCTATTGCTTATTTCATTGATTATTTTTTTGATCTTGCTATGAATTGTGAGTAGTCGCCGCGTCTTAGGGCGTGGGGATGAACCATACAAGCCCTATTTCATGATTGTGATGAATTGGTAGAAATTGTGCTAGAATTGCTACTAGGGATTAGATTGGGATCAATCTACTACGGATGGCTAGGAATTCACATCGATTGGGATTTGCAAGAGATTGGATCCCAATTCGATAGGAAATCCTAGAAACCCGAATTGGGTTGGAATCGAATTTCCGTAGTATCGGTTTGCAAGAGATTGGACCGATACTAGGGTTTCCGGTTCCAATTCCGCGCCAATACCCGTTTGCAAGAGATTGGACGGGTAGGAACTATCCCAATCTAGGTCGTGAGCCGAGTTTGCAAGAGATTGGGCTCGGTGCGCGATTGAACGATGATGTTGATCCTAATGCTAGCTTCCCTAGGCTAGGGTTTGCAAGAGATTGGACCCGAACCTAGGATATCTATAGACCGGCAACAGCGCGAGAGCGTGAGCTTGGTTCTACATTCAGTTGCAACTAGTTCATCCAAAATCTTATTCTAGCGATTTTGATGCCGATGAACCGCTTTTACGAAATATGGTGAGTAGCGGGAATTCCCCATTCCCTAGACGTTCTTTATTTGATTTGATATTTCCGTACTTTGTCTGACGATTGTGACAGGATCGCCAAGGGCAAATTTCTCTCTTCTTAAATAGCCAGGTTGATTGGAACAAGCACGGTCATTCGTCCTCCCTGTGTTCGATAACCCGCTCGCTGCTACACCGTGCACTTGCGGTAAAACTGCAACCGTTCTTTAGGGTTACGTCCCGGAGCGATCAAGTTTTTGGCGCAGTTGCCGGGGAGTCGATTGCGTTTGATCTTACCACCTTAGCTATTCCTTTTTATTATTATTATTATTATCACTATTATTTCCATTTCTTTATTTTTACCTAACCCTTCCACGGTACTAATCATCTCTCTGAAACTCTGTTTTCCCTGTGCATGTACACGAGATCTACGGCGGACCTTGAAGCTATATTATTTGATCCTGAGATCGAACGTACCGCGCGGAGACTTAGAGCGGAAAGGAGACAAAATCCGGAAGGGCAGTTTATGACCAACCCGGAAACTGCGGACCAATTAGCGGCAAGGATGGCGAGGATAATTTCTATTCGAGATAGGCTTCGGCCTAAGACCTCTTCTACGACCTCATCCATTGCCGTGCCGGAGTTGGCGGCCGACAAGAACTTCGAGCTAAAGACTGGACTAGTGGTTCTGATGCAGCAGGATCCATTTCATGGAAATGCCCATGAGAATCCTCATTACCACATCCAATTATTCTTGTCGAAGTGTGCCACATTTCAGATGCCGGGGGTCTCCATCGATGCCATCAGACAGCGTCTCTTCCCGTTCACACTAAAGGACAAGGCACTCTATTGGTTGAGGACGCAGGCTGACGGAGTCTTCACCTCTTGGGACGAGTTGGCAAGAGAATTCATTGACAAGTTCTATCCGCCATCCAAGACGGTGAAGATCCGGAGCGCTCTCATGTCCTTCAAGCAAGGACCCCAAGAGACGCTCTATGAGGCTTGGGAGCGTTTTAAAGATCTGCAGCACCAATGCCCGCACCATAGCATAGAAGATTGGGAGCTAGTTCATAGCTTCTACAACGGTCTCCAACCGGGGACCAAACAAATTATTGATGCCGCGGCGAATGGTGCTATCTTGTCAAAGACTCCCGAGGAAGCTACGGCCCTAATTGAGGAGATGGCCTCAAACAACCAACAATGGGGCGATGAGCGAGGACACTCCACGTCCTCCTTGAAGCCAACTAGTATATATGAGGCGAAGGCCGTAGCGGAGCTTACAAGCAAGTTTGATTCTCTCCACAAGGTAGTGGAGAGACTGGAGAAGTTTATCACGGAGCCCCAAGGAACCCCTTCCACCTCCGCTCCAACGAACCAAATGTGTGATTGGCAAGACCAATCTCAAGCCATGTATATGGGTGGAGAGCAAGGAGAAGGATCCTTGGAGCAAGTACAATATGTCACGGGGAACCAAGGATATTGGGCCAATCAGGCCATAAGAAATCATCCCGGATTCTCTTACGCCAACAATGAAGGAGCTTTGAACCCGCCACAACAACCACCTCAACAAGCTCGACCACCACCACCCCAACAACAACACTATCCGCCGAGGGGGCCTCCACAACAAAATTTCCAACCAAAGCAACAAGTTCCACCATATAGGCCGCCCGGATACAATCAAGGGTGGAGGAATCAAAATCAAAACCCTCCACAAGCTCAACAACGATCCGACTTCGAAGCTAGAGTGGAGGCGTTTATGGTCGAGCAAAATAAGGTCAATGCTACCTTGAAGGCGGGGCAAGACTCCCTCAATACCGTTGTGGCTCAAATATCGGAGCAATTGGCGTTGCTCAATCGAAACACTCAACGATTGTAATGCCCTACAAGCTACTGCACAAGTACTAGAGGGGGGGTGAATAGTACTTTAAAAATAACGAGGAGTATAATTCCTAATTATAATGCAAACAACTACCAAATCAATTTGCGGAAGCTTAAATTGAATGACAACACAAAATTAACAACGCAAACAAGAGATGTTACTGGGTTCGGATCCACCAAAGTCTCCCCGACTTGTTCCCGGTGATCCTACGTCCCAACCACCCGGATCCCCTCTGGATACTTGATCACTCCTTATTTTACACCCTTTTCCCGCATGTTTGCATGCCATTTTGATCGCCCAAATCATGTTTTTCACGATATATCGACGATATTGCGATGCTTTTCACGATTTGTTGTTTTTGTCGCATTTCAGGTGATTTGGCGCGATTAGGAGTGATCTCGAGATGCGTGTAATCTAGACGGCCACCGACGACCTCCCCGAGGGGTATTTTGCTGTTGGAGAGGAGCGGAAGAAGAATGGACGTCGCCGGAGCGACGAGGAGGCCAAAACGACCAGTTTGGGCATTTTTTGTGTCCCACTCGGCCGAGTGGAGGAGCCACTCGGCCGACCAGCGAGACACTGCTCGGCCGACCAATTCAGACACGAGTTACCTGTGCACTCGGCCGAGCATAGAAGACCCACTCGGCCGAGTGACGAAACCACGTCCGCCCGAGTGGCGCCCAGACGAAGGCTCTCAAAAAGACCGAAGTTACTGTTTTTCGGCCTCTGAGCTTCAGAAGACCCACTCGGCCGAGTGGCAAATCCCGTCCGCCCGAGTGAAGTGAAGCCATCGGCCGAGTGACGACAACTCACTCGGCCGAGCCGCCCCCGAACTGAAGACCCCTGAAGCCCACGACTTACTGGAAATTGACAGGGTTTTCACTCGGCCGAGCGACTTTTGTCACTCGGCCGAGTGCGATGCGCTGCCTGTAGCGAAATTTGCGGAAAACAGGCTGTGCAGGGGCGTTTTGGTCAGGATTTTTAGACGATTTTTGGGGCTATTTAAGCTCTGTTTTTACCCTAGTTTTGAGAGCCTCCTCTCAGATTTTTTGCAGCTTTTTGAGTCTACTTTTTAGCTTTATTAATTGTGATTGGTGAAGAGAAAAACTTGGATTTTTGTTGGGTTGATTGAAGATCTACATTGGTTTGCACTTCTCTTCCACAAAAACTCTATTTTTTATTGTTTATATCATTGTTGTGATGAATTCCATTGTCTATTTCTTTGCCAATTATTGTGCTATTGCTATGATTAGTGAGTAGTCTCCACGTCTTGGGGCGTGGGGATGAACCCTACAAGCCCAATTTCGTATTTGTGTTGAACCGGTAGAAATTGAGCTAGGATTGTTATTAGGGATTAGATTGGGATCGAACTACTACGGATAGCTAGGTATTCACATCAATTGGGATTTGCAAGAGATTGGATCCCAATTCGATAGGAAGCCCTAGAAATCCGAATTGGGTTGGAGTCGGATTTTCGAAGTATCGGTTTGCAAGAAATTGGACCGATGCTAGGATCTCCGGTTGCAATTCCGCGCCGATACCCGTTTGCAAGAGATTGGACGGGTAGGAACTATCCTAATTTAGATTGTGGACCGAGTTTGCAAGAGATTGGACTCGGTGCGCAATTGGACGATGATGTTGATCCCAATGCTAGCTTCCCTAGGCTAGGGTTTGCAAGAGATTGGACCCAAACCTAGGATAGCTATAGACCGGCAACAGCGCGAGAGCGTGAGCTTGGTTTCACATTTAGTTGCAACTAGTTCATCCAAATTCTCATCCTAGCGATTTCGATACCGGCGAACCACAATTGTGAAATACGGTGAGTAGTGGGGATTCCCCATTCCCTAGGCGTTCTCTATTTGATTTGATATTTCGCACTTTTGTCTGACGATTGTGACAGGATCGCCCAAGGCAATTATCCCTCTAAATAGCCAGGTTGATTAGGAGCAAGCACGGTCATTCGTCCTCCCTGTGTTCGATACCCGCTCGCCGCTATACCGTGCGCTTGCGGTAAAACTACAACCGTCGTCCCGGGACGTGTACGCCGGGGCGCGACCAAGTTTTTGGCGCCGTTGCCGGGGAGGTGTTTCCGTTGGGTGCCAATTTGTCACAATTAGGTTGATTAGGAGCAAGCACGGTCATTCGTCCTCCCTGTGTTCGATACCCGCTCGCCGCTATACCGTGCGCTTGCGGTAAAACTACAACCGTCGTCCCGGGACGTGTACGCCGGGGCGCGACCAAGTTTTTGGACCACTCACCACCACCTCCGCCTCAGGACGGAGACGGCGCGGCACCGCCTTCTTAGGCACTCTTGATGCCTTGATCCATTCCTGTCGTTGTGCTGCCCGTCTCTGCTGGGTCCTGATGCACTTTTGTCCACCCCCCTCCCCTCACTTATTTTGGGATTATATTTCTGATCATATCTATTTGTGCATATCATATCATATCTACTTGGGATTCTCATTTTTGATCACATCTATATATATCTTTTTTGGGAGAGAGGGAGAGTTCTGGGTGCCATATTTATTTTCGTATCACTCCTAGCTGTGCATGCATCATTTCCGCATCATATTTTCATTTCTTACTTTTCCTTTTTTATATTTTTTCTTCCCATCATGCATCCATCCTCACTTGCCCCTCACATTGCTTGTCTCTCTATGTGCCACACTTTGCACATTGAGGACACTGTGCCGTTTAGCTTGGGGGAGTGAGCTTTCACGTTCTTTTTTCGATTTGCCACCTTTATTTTCAGTTTTTCACACCGCTTTTCACTTTTGCACTCATTTTTCGTTATTTTCCTTTTGTTTCGCCATGCATCACGTTTTCCTTACTTACCTGTGTGCCGCATTGCATGGTTCTATTTTCCTTTTATCTTTACTTCTTCCTTATTTTTCATCTCATGCTAGAGATGAATTTTCTGTGATGATGTCTACGTGGAGTTAGCTTATTCTATATGCATGCTATATTTGTCGTGTCTTAGATTTCATTTCTGATATCATATGCTATGACTCGCTTGCATTTAGAAATAGGAGCCCACACTTTTTCCTCATGAAAATGGATGAAATTTTATTATTAGCTGAGCCTGAATATTCATATGTATGCTATCACAGAAAACACACCAAGATTCACGCATTGAATGCCTATATCTGGAGTACTGACTTCTTTTCCTTTATCACTTCTATATGCATGAATTGTACACTTCACTTCCGGATGATTGAATGATTGTTAGCTATGATATATCTGGATTAGTTAGCTTTTTTGCGATCGAAACTGAGTAGATTAGATCACCCTGCTGAAGTTGTCGTGCATGTCTTATAGAGTGAGCCGAGAGTTATATTTATTTCTTTCTCCACAAATCTTGAACAACATTTCTCTACTTTTAAAATCATTGGTGAATCTCCCCTTAGTGATTCTATTTTATGGCATTTCCCCCGTTATTAATTCCTAGCTCCAAATCTCTTATTTCAAAAAAAAAGGAAAAAAAATATATATAATAAAAGAGAGAAGAACATTCTCGTATATCATTATCTCTCTTTGAATTGGGATCATTGTATATATGATATTAAAAAAAAAATCCTCAATAAAAGATCCCATCTCGCTTATTTTCTTTCTTTCTTCTTTCTCTTCTTTGCCTTTGGAGCTTTATAAAAATGGGGATGTAAATATTTTTGTGCCACCACGCTTATAGATAAGCTTGGGGGAGGAGATCCATTGATGTGTGAGAGAGCGACTACTTGACATAGCACGACAACCTAGGCTAAGTGATATTCTATACTCGGTGAGATTGTTTCTAGCTTTACGAAATCCAGAAATCTAAGCCTAGCATTCATTTCATGAAACCCATACTTTTCTATTCTCTCTATTCTATGATGTGATACTCTTATACTCCAGATAGAAAGCGTTCAATTGAAAAGTGTGTGATCTGAGACTTGTATACCGCTTTAGATGATTCAGGCGATGTTAATTTTAAAATCATTCCGTTTCTCATGATTATGCCGTTGTTCGTGGGTTTTCTATTTTCTACTTGCACTATTCTACTATGATATCAAAATGAGATTCTTTGACATGTATTTCTCACTCGGTGCATGCCATAAGAGTAAGTGAAACCCACGTCCTGAGAAAATGATCTAGCATCCTACCTCTTCTTTCTTTCTTCCTTTATTTTCGTTTGGTTTTCATTCTTCTTCGTTTTTCATTTTTTTTCGTTTTTCGCCGTTTTCGTTTTCCGAATCCACCGGGTTCGCTTTTTACTTATCTTCCTCGAGGACGAGTAAGAGGCAAGCTTGGGGGATTTTGATCACTCCTTATTTTACACCCTTTTCCCGCATGTTTGCATGCCATTTTGATCGCCCAAATCATGTTTTTCACGATATATCGACGATATTGCGATGCTTTTCACGATTTGTTGTTTTTGTCGCATTTCAGGTGATTTGGCGCGATTAGGAGTGATCTCGAGATGCGTGTAATCTAGACGGCCACCGACGACCTCCCCGAGGGGTATTTTGCTGTTGGAGAGGAGCGGAAGAAGAATGGACGTCGCCGGAGCGACGAGGAGGCCAAAACGACCAGTTTGGGCATTTTTTGTGTCCCACTCGGCCGAGTGGAGGAGCCACTCGGCCGACCAGCGAGACACTGCTCGGCCGACCAATTCAGACACGAGTTACCTGTGCACTCGGCCGAGCACAGAAGACCCACTCGGCCGAGTGACGAAACCACGTCCGCCCGAGTGGCGCCCAGACGAAGGCTCTCAAAAAGACCGAAGTTACTGTTTTTCGGCCTCTGAGCTTCAGAAGACCCACTCGGCCGAGTGGCAAATCCCGTCCGCCCGAGTGAAGTGAAGCCATCGGCCGAGTGACGACAACTCACTCGGCCGAGCCGCCCCCGAACTGAAGACCCCTGAAGCCCACGACTTACTGGAAATTGACAGGGTTTTCACTCGGCCGAGCGACTTTTGTCACTCGGCCGAGTGCGATGCGCTGCCTGTAGCGAAATTTGCGGAAAACAGGCTGTGCAGGGGCGTTTTGGTCAGGATTTTTAGACGATTTTTGGGGCTATTTAAGCTCTGTTTTTACCCTAGTTTTGAGAGCCTCCTCTCAGATTTTTTGCAGCTTTTTGAGTCTACTTTTTAGCTTTATTAATTGTGATTGGTGAAGAGAAAAACTTGGATTTTTGTTGGGTTGATTGAAGATCTACATTGGTTTGCACTTCTCTTCCACAAAAACTCTATTTTTTATTGTTTATATCATTGTTGTGATGAATTCCATTGTCTATTTCTTTGCCAATTATTGTGCTATTGCTATGATTAGTGAGTAGTCTCCACGTCTTGGGGCGTGGGGATGAACCCTACAAGCCCAATTTCGTATTTGTGTTGAACCGGTAGAAATTGAGCTAGGATTGTTATTAGGGATTAGATTGGGATCGAACTACTACGGATAGCTAGGTATTCACATCAATTGGGATTTGCAAGAGATTGGATCCCAATTCGATAGGAAGCCCTAGAAATCCGAATTGGGTTGGAGTCGGATTTTCGAAGTATCGGTTTGCAAGAAATTGGACCGATGCTAGGATCTCCGGTTGCAATTCCGCGCCGATACCCGTTTGCAAGAGATTGGACGGGTAGGAACTATCCTAATTTAGATTGTGGACCGAGTTTGCAAGAGATTGGACTCGGTGCGCAATTGGACGATGATGTTGATCCCAATGCTAGCTTCCCTAGGCTAGGGTTTGCAAGAGATTGGACCCAAACCTAGGATAGCTATAGACCGGCAACAGCGCGAGAGCGTGAGCTTGGTTTCACATTTAGTTGCAACTAGTTCATCCAAATTCTCATCCTAGCGATTTCGATACCGGCGAACCACAATTGTGAAATACGGTGAGTAGTGGGGATTCCCCATTCCCTAGGCGTTCTCTATTTGATTTGATATTTCGCACTTTTGTCTGACGATTGTGACAGGATCGCCCAAGGCAATTATCCCTCTAAATAGCCAGGTTGATTAGGAGCAAGCACGGTCATTCGTCCTCCCTGTGTTCGATACCCGCTCGCTGCTATACCGTGCGCTTGCGGTAAAACTACAACCGTCGTCCCGGGACGTGTACGCCGGGGCGCGACCAATACTTGAGTTAGAAACCCTAACTCAAGATTTCCACTATGAAATACTTGTGAAAATCCTCCACAAGTCAAATCATACAAAATGTATTTTGTGACTCCCACAACCCGGGATCACAACCACACTCTCACAACCGAGAGTGAAACTTACAAATCAAATATGAAATGAAATAAGAAAAACTTCTTACCGAACAAAATACCTATGCCTTGAGTATTGCTTACGAATTAGGGCAAGGATGATTTTGGGGAAGAAGTGGCACCAAACCCTAGCTCCAAGATGTAGATCAGCGATGGAGAGCTTTGGGGATGTTGGTGACCTAGAATCAAGCACTTGGCTTGGAAGGCTTCACACTCAATGAATCTCTCTTTGGAAGTAAGAGTTAGGAGAGATTATTGAATGGAGGGAATGAGCTTTGAATGAGCTTGGATTGATTTCTCTTGATCTCTAAACTTGCATTAATATCAGCCTTGGCAGCAATGAATGCAGCCCAACAAGTATATATAGGATAGATGAGAGAGAGAGAGAAAAACTTTTCAATTAAAGCTCCAACGGCTCTTTTCTGAACCCAACTAGTCGGTCAAAGAACAACCACCGACCGACTAGTTCATCAACTAGTCGGTCGGTCAATTAACGTAAACCGACTAATGAGTAAACTGAGAAAAGATCAAAGTACAGACTGAGGAACTAGTCGGTCTAAGAAGAGTAGCTGACCGACTAGTTTCACAACTAGTCGGTCGGTTACTCAACGAGGACCGACTAACAGATAAAACTGAAGTCTGAGAAGAATTAGACTTAGTCGGTCCAAGAACAAATGTTGACCGACTAATTCACCAACTAGTCGGTCACCAAATGAACATAGACCGACTAACAATAAACAGTAAGTATGGTGAAAAATTTGGCATGAACAGTAAACTAAACTAGTCGGTCCAAGAAGGAAAGTTGACCGACTAGTTCATCAACTAGTCGGTCGATCAATGAACACAGACCGACTAATGATAAACAGTAGCTCAAGCTCAAATGTGCATGTTCAGGGAAAGCTCAACTAGTCGGTCACAGAAGCATCACTGACCGACTAGTTCACAAACTAGTCGGTCGGTGAGTCAACTTAGACCGACTAACTGTAAACAGTAAAGAGCTAAGAATTAACTGACTGAAACTAGTCGGTCCAAGAAGCTTGGCTGACCGACTAGATCACCATCTAGTCGGTCAGTTCTGCTTCTTGAACCAACTAACATGCACAAGAAGTCCCGAATCGAAGCGCGAAGCTTCGGGAAGAATTGTATGGACTTCTACTAAGATCCTAGAGCTAAGATATGAGCGTTATGAAGAATTAAAACGTAAGACCTACTCAAGGCTTAACATTCTACGAAAGAAGCTTAAAGACTATTAAATAAACTTGACGATACCGTCTTCAATAGCTTCAATCGAATCTTCATGACTTCTAAATAGGTCCATAAGCTTCAACGAAGCTTTAGGCATACGATCACGTGCTTTGAGAAGTCTTGAGACGTCGTTATTGATATTCATGTGAATTTGGCGACGATCTCCATAACTGCGCTCACAAAGTGTTAGTTCATATTATATTTATGTTTGTTCATCA
Organism: Scilla litardierei; assembly: GCA_030789695.1. Lineage (NCBI taxonomy): Eukaryota > Viridiplantae > Streptophyta > Magnoliopsida > Asparagales > Asparagaceae > Scilla > Scilla litardierei. The sequence goes on from CM061136.1 coordinate 156,681,512, forward strand.
TCCAAAACCAAATCCGGGGAGTCCAATATCCAACATTCTCCCCCTTTTTGGTGATGACAAACCAACATAAATAATAATAAAAAAATAATAATTCAAATGAAATTTACTTACCCCCCCTGCATTGATGACACGTTAATTCCAATTTAAACAAAAATGATACGCATCAAGCAGACGAGTGAAGTATATTAAATGAGAATCGATTGTTGAATTATTGAAATACCAAATGAAGGTTATTGAAATATCGGATTTGAAAATCTATTTATATATCTTAACTCCCCCTGAATCTAACACATCAAGTTAGATTCTTGGAGAAATGCTTTAAATTTTCATTTGGCACATCGTTATTATTATATCTCTCCCCCTTTGGCATAAGCAAAAAGAGCGGGAGGATAACAACGACAACAACAATGGCCTCAAATTAAAAAGCACGGGAGTCGTAGAATACGACGAAGGTTCAAGTGACACCAAAGAGAAAAATATAAATTGAATCAAGGTGTGTCAAAGATACCAAAGTCGAAAAATCATAAAACGAAATCATCAAAACTCAAATCAATTTAACGGATTGAGTTATGGAATATACTTTCCAATATCAACATTTCTTGGTTAATTTAGTGCATGGAAAATAATTCTATGTTTTCATAGAAGAAATTTCTATTAAACCAAGTGAATATCGTCGAGCGACGAAATCAAACATCAGAGACATAAAAATTATACATTGCACAAAATAATGAAATGTCAACTGAGATATATATATATATATATATATATATATATATATATATATATATATATATATATATATATATATATATATATATAATGCATGAAGCTGAGTACATCACCGATACACACACCGACGATCGACAGATCGGGGCACAAAAATACATCATACATCATCACAAAAAATACATCATGTCGGAATGCAAAATACATCAGCACAGATATCAAAACAAAACATCAAAATGATCCAAAATACATAGCCACCCACACTATCCTACCCAACATCTCTCACTACAAGATATATCATCCAATGAGTATCAGGAGAGGCCTCGAAGAAACTCAAGAGGCAGCGGGAGGACCAGAAGCAACTGCAGGCTCAGCAGGAGCAGAAGAGGTGACTGGATCAGCAGGAACGTCCGGAAGATCAGCAGGAGAGACGACTGAAGTGGCAACCTCTGAAGCAGCAACCGTAGTGGCCTCGGGAGTACCAGTCGGAGTATCCACCACAGGAGTGGTGGCAACAGGTGTGCTCTCGGGGGCACCAGCAGACGTAGCAGCAACAGCAGCACCGGAAGAGGTAGCACCAGCAGCAGCAGTACCAGCAAAAGTGCCCTCGGGGGCACGAGTCGAAGCACGACAAAGCTCCTCAATGTCCTCCTCAGCCATCTCATCTAACTCCTCATCCTCAGACACGGAAGGAGGAAGCTCAACACCCATCTGACGAGCCATACGGCAGACTACCTCCTCGGTACGAGCCAAGCGGGACTCGTGACGAAGAAGTATCCGGACGACATCATCAAGGGTGGCAACGGGAGTAGCAGAGGCACTGGCAGAGGCAGGGGCAGACGCTGAAGGTGTCGTCCTCTGAATGTGATGAAGCGCCGCAAGAGATTTCTTGACGGCCGTCGCATTCAGGGGAGGACCAAGGGGACGCTCATCGTCACGAGGCAACGTGACACGAAAATGACGAAAAACAAGGGTCAACATGCAAGGAAATGGGATATGAGCCGATTTATTGGACTTTCGAATACACTCGAAAGAGTCAATCTTATCGAGTATAATTCGAGCCCAATTAATCGAGCTCCCCATGAAGATCGCATAGATAAGCTTCAAAAATGGCTGGGATGGTAAAGATGAGGAGCCGTACTTGGGAAGCAAGCACGACTTCAGAATCAGATTTAGGACCCACGCATTAGGCTTGAATGATTTAGATGGCACGCCAATCATGGCAGGAGGGGTCTGATGGAAAATCTCTGAAAGGATGGTCTGATCAAGAGAAGAAATATCGTCAACCGAGATATCAGGGGGAAGAAGGCCAGACGAAGAGATACCCAAAATCTCTCCTAAGATTTCCACAGTGAGGACTATAGGAGTCCCCAAAACGGTCGTCTCAACAGAGTGGGTCTGATCGTACTGACCCCAGATCCTATTCGCATAGAAAAGCTTCACTAATCTAGGGTAGGGGTGAGGATTCGCCTTCGGGTCAAATCGAAGGTAATCGAGGAGACCCGACGACGAGAGAAGATCAGCTAACCCTATAAAGTCGCTAAACTGGACGAAATGCTCCAGAAGCAGAGGGCAATGTTCGATACGGTTGTACGCCACGAGACACAAAGGGTCATCACGACACAACGAAATATCGACACCGCCCACCGGCATCGGACCCTTTCCCTTAGGCTTTCGGGTAGACGTACGAGGGTGGGTGCTAGACTCGTGATGGATAGGAGGAGTGGGTTCCCTATGAGTCTTGGTCTCGGGGTTATACTCCGTATCGGAATCGGTAGGAGTATGGAACGAAGAAGGAGAGGCAAGAATTTTGGCCTTTGGCTTAGGCTTGGGTTTGGGTTTCGGTTGACCTCTAGGTTTAGCGGTCGTCGTCCTCTTCTTCTTGAGAGGAGGCGAAGACGACGAAGGATGGGTGGTCTTGGCTCGACGTTTCGGAGGGGTTGGATGTTCGGGATCCGAAGGGTTTGGATCAACGGTCATCGGAGAGGGGCTAGACGGAGTGATCGGAATACGTGTTCTTGCCATAGTCGAAGCAAGACACGACACAAGATGATCAAAAGTAGAAGCCCTAGTCGAAAAAGAAAGATAAACCCTAAGAACCCTAGAAACCGAGCAAGCCCTAGCTCTAGGAAAGGAAATCTAACCCTAGAAGGAGAAGAAATCACCTAGAAGGAGGGGCCGACGGTGGAGATCGACGGAGACGGCCGGAAAATGGCCGGAGATCGATCGGAAGTCGAAGGGTTTAGAGGGAGGACGGGGTTTCGAGCTGGAGGAGAAAAAAAATCAACCGACTAAAGTGAGAATTAATCGGTTTAGATCGAGTTTAAGTCGGTCGAAATCGCAAAAGACCAAACAGTCACTGGCACAACTAGTCGGTCACAGTTCAAGCACTGACCGACTAGATCACGATCTAGTCGGTCGGTCAATGAGCTTGAACAGACTAGTTGTAAACAGTGGCTGAATCCAAGATATACTGACAAGATTTAGTCGGTCTGCGTTCATTTACTGACCGACTAGTTCTCAATCTAGTCGGTCGGTCACTGAACATGAACCGACTAAAGAGTTAAAAATTTGAAAATCAATTTCTCTCCACAATACGCTTGGACGATATATCTCAAAACTCTCAATAATCATCTAAACTACCCCATTAAACATCGAAAACTCAAAATTTGACGATTACGCACAAATCGAACGAAAAATCAAAATGTCACATAAATTCCCGAAAAATCCAATAATTCTAGCATGAAAGAGATATTGCCAAATATAATAGCATGCAAAATTATTGAATGAAACATGAATCCTATATCTCGGATTCACCCATAATCCCCAATTCTCGACGCAACCGCACAAAGGAGTCCTCCTTTAGGGGTTTTGTGAAAATATCGGCGATTTGCTTTTGGGTTTCAACGTACACTAAAATGATGCCCTTTTTAGCAACATGATCATCTAAAAAGTGGTGGCGGACATCTATGTGTTTCGAACGGGAATGGTGTACCGGGTTCTTGGAAAGACATATTGCACTTTGGTTGTCAACCATGATAGGGCAAGTATCACAATTTATACCAAAGTCTTTAAGTGTGTGTCTCATCCAAAGAACTTGAGCACACGCGGCACCGGCGGCAATATATTCCGCCTCGGTGGTTGAAAGTGATACGGAATTTTGCTTCTTGGAAAACCAAGAGACAAGAGAATTTCCTATAAAATGGCAAGTGCCATTAGTACTTTTCCTGTCGGATTTGCATCCCGCATAATCGGCATCACTATATGAGATTAACTCATATGTGCTAGATTTTGGATAAAGTAATCCAAAATCTAAAGTGTAACTTAGATAGCAAAAAATACGCTTTACCGCTACTAAGTGAGATTCCTTAGGTTGAGATTGATAACGAGCACATACGCATACGGCGAACATAATATCGGGCCTACTTGCGGTAAGATAAAGCAAACTACCTATCATACCTCGATATAGACGAATGTCTACATCCTTACCGCCCGTATCCTTGTCAAGATGCGTAGTCGTGCTCATTGGAGTCTTTTTCCCGGAAGCACTCTCCATTCCAAATCGCTTTAGCAACTCCACCGTATACTTCGTTTGGTGGATGAAGATTTCATCGTCCATTTGGCGAATTTGAAGACCTAAGAAATACTTGAGCTCACCCATGTGGCTCATCTCAAATTGTTCCTTCATAACATTAGAGAACTCTTCGCAAAGAGCAAAGTTAGTAGCACCGAAAATGATATCAGCAACATATATTTGAACTAAAATTATATCATTATTCGCATGCTTAACAAAAAGTGTAGAATCGGCTTCTCCCATTTTAAAATTCAAATCCAAAAGAAAATTCTTTAGGCGATCATACCAAGCTCGAGGAGCTTGTCTTAAGCCGTAAAGCGCTTTCTTTAGTTTAAAAACATGATTTGGAAATTTTTCATTTATGAAGCCCGGAGGTTGAGAAACGTAAACTTCCTCAACAACATCTCCATTTAAAAATGCACTTTTAACATCCATTTGAAATAATTTAAAATCCTTATGGCATGCAAAAGACAATAGTAATCTAATTGATTCTAATCTAGCTACCGGAGCGAAGGATTCTTCGAAATCAATACCTTCCTCTTGTCGATAGCCTTGAGCAACTAACCGAGCTTTGTTCCGGACGACGACTTGGTTTTCGTCGGTTTTGTTCTTGAAGATCCACTTTGTCCCTATGACGATGTGGTTCTTCGATGGCAATGGAACAAGCTCCCAAACTTCATTTCTCTCGAATTGAATGAGCTCCTCCTTTATGGCTAAGATCCAAGCGCTATCTTCGCATGCTTCATTAATATTCTTTGGCTCTATCGAGGAGGCAAAGGCACAATGAGCGAAGTAGTTCACTTGCGATCTCGTCTTGACACTATCATGGATATTGCCAATGACTTGCTCATGAGGATGGTCACGAACGGTATGAAGCCGTTTGGGAATACCTTGATCACTAGGAACATTCTCAACAACTTCGTTAGTTGGGTTAGTCTCAATAGAATCAATAGAATCATTAGACTTAGAATTATCAAATGAATCACATAAACCATCCATAGAATCATTATCATTTGAAATTCTAGTTGGAACAAATCCTTCATTAAAAGAGACATGAAGCGACTCCTCGATCGTTGAGGTTCGTTTGTTGAATATCCGGTAGGCTTTGCTACGCGACGAATATCCAACAAAAATCCCCTCATCGGATCTTGGATCGAATTTGTCCAAACTACCATACGTGTTCTTAATAAAACATTTCGAACCAAAAACACGAAAATGTTTAACTTGAGGCAACCTACCAAACAACAATTCATAACAAGTTTGTTTAGTGCCGGGCCTCAAAAGTATTCTATTAAACACATAGCAAGCGGTGTGTACCGCTTCCGCCCAAAATTGATGGCCAAGTTGGCTATCATCAAGCATAGTGCGAGCACACTCCACTAGCGTCCTATTCTTTCTCTCAACTACACCATTTTGAGGAGGTGCACGAGGGAAAGAGAAGGTGTGAGTAATACCAACTTCATCACAAAATGTCTCAAAAGACTCATTCTCAAATTCACCTCCATGATCACTACGAATAGTGACAATGGTGGTTCCTAAGAGATTTTGTACTTTCTTGACAAAAATTGTGAAGTTTTCAAAAGCTTCATTTTTATTACACAATGAAAATACCCATGTAAATCTTGAATAGTCATCTACGATGACAGGTCCATATCTTGCATTTCCTAAGGAGGCAACTCTAGTTGGCCCAAATAAGTCTAGATGTAATAGCTCTAGTGGCCGTTTAGTAGAAATGCTTTTCTTAGGTTTAAATGAAGATTTAGGAAGCTTGCCACGTTGACAACAATCACAAAAACTTTTCTTTTCAAAAACAAGCTTCGGAAAACCTTTAATGGAATGTAATTTTGAAAGATTATATAGTGTTCCAAAGTTCACATGTCCAAAGCGTCGATGCCATAAGTGTTGTTCACTTGTGTTGGCAACGAGACATTGTTCATATGACTTAGGAAGATCCAAAATATAAATATCTTTATGACGAGTGCCGGAAAATAATAATTTATCATTATCTTTTCTTAAAATATGACACAATCCTTTCGCAAAGCTAACTTTGTAACCTTTGTCACAAAGTTGGCTTATTGAAATAAGATTATGATTTAAACCACTAACAAGATAAACATCACTAATTAGGGGTTTAGAAGGGTTACCCACTTTACCAACACCTATGATGGTTCCGCTCTCGTTGCCTCCAAATACGACGCGGTTTCCATTTGCTATGGGAACCACTCCGGAGAGCAAACTAGCGTCACCCGTCATGTGTTTTGAACACCCGCTATCGAGTATCCAATTTCCCTTGGAGCTAAATTTAAATTTGTTGCTCCTTTTCTTTTTCTTTTCCTTGAGTACCTAAAGATAGAGAATTTCATATCATGGTACCCAAGGTCATTGGGTCCAAAAGATTAGACCTTTGGAAGCCAAGTCCAATTGGACTTAGACTTCCCCACATAATTTCTACTATGCACAACATCCGAAAAATAAGCATTCATATACATTTGTTTTTCGTCCATGCTTGTGTCCTTTGGGCTCCAAATTGTGAAAATCTTGGGAGCCATCATCCTATTGGGTGCATGCATGCGTTGTTGGTTTCTACGTGATGCATGACGTGGATAGGCATACGGAACATGATGGAATGGTGCATGACGAGAATTATTCATACGATGAGGTGGGTGAACATATGCATGTGTGGGAACACGTGCGTGAGGGTGTCTCACATGGTGTGCACGTGCCCGAGAATGTGTTGCATAAAAATCATCATATGTGTGAGACGGTGGAGTAGGACGTGTGTTCCTACGTGGCATGGTATTGGTGTACATATAAGCATGCCCCTTCTTTGGAGGTCCACCCAAAGTGGGTTTCTTTCTAAAAGAGGGTGTGGACGAGGTGGAAGCACCATTGGTAGATGAACTACCAATAGAGTGTTTGCTACCACTCGTAGAGTCACCGGAAGTTGGCCTAACAAAAGTAGTGGCCGATTTGGATGGACATCCCATCGTATACCCCAAACCAATGTGGTGATTGGCCGGAAGTAAGTCACTTAGGATTTTATCCAAATGGTCCTTACCCTTATTGAATCTATTGATTCGGCCTAATGTGTTCTCATATTTCTCTTTGAGAGAACGCATAGAGGTATCCAAGTTGGATACTTGCGATGTGAGCACATAAACACGAGATTTAAGATTCTCGTTCTCAATACTCAAAGTCGAGTTTTGAGAGGTTAAATCCGCTATCTTATGTTCTTCCGCATCCTCAATGCTAACATGTTCAAGTTTAGATTTGAGATTAACAATCTCATTTCTTAACTCTTCAACAACGGTGTCGTTGTTGGTGATGATAGTCTTAGGCGATGTTTGAATGCTAGCTAGGTCATCTTTTACTTTAGTATATCTATTTACTAATTTAGTGTATTTTGACCAAAGTTGAGAGTTAGCATTCCTAAGATCGTCCATGGTTACCTCATTGCTTTCGTCATCACTATCATCAGAAGAGGAGGATCCTTGATCGTGCTCCTCTCTTGCCATGAAGCACATGTGCGCTTGCTCCACGTTCTCATTGTCCGACTCTCCGCTTGAAGAATCCTCGGAGTCGGTGAATGTTGCTCCGACAAGTCCCTTCTTGTACCCCTTTTTGTACTTCTTGGACTTATCGAATTTTGGCGCCTTCCACTTCTCCTTTTGTTTGTTGAGAGGACACTCCGCTTTCATGTGTCCTGGCTTATTGCACTTGAAACAAAAAGGAGAGGAAGAAGCGTTAGAAGAACCAAATTTAGCTTTGTTCTTGAAGTTACCTTTTCGGAAGAAACGGTTGAACTTCTTGGCCATGAGTGCCATGGACTCCAAGTCCAACTCGTTTTCCGAGTCTTCATCATCGGTTGATGTGGATGTGGATGGAGCGGCTTTGAAAGCAATAGCCTTCTTCTTTGGCTCGTCTTGCTTTAGGTAGGACTTCATCTTTTCCTGCAATTTGAGCTTGCTATCCTTGCGTACCTCGTATGACATTAAAGTACCCATTAGTTGAACTACGGTGTACTTGTTCATGTCATTACCTTCCTCGATGGCGAAGGTGCGCTTTTCCCAAGAAGAAGGAAGTCCTTCGATAAGCTTCGAACACTTCTCCTTTTGGGTGTAGGATTTGCCAAGAGCCTCTAACTCGTTTATGATGTCGACGAAGCGAGCGTAATACTCCTTCATCTTCTCGCCCTGTTGCATATGAAACATTTCGTAATCTTTGTTTACAACTACGAGTTTAGAGTCTCTTACCCGACTCGTCCCTTCATGTAGAATGAGGAGGGAGTTCCAAATTTGATATGCACTCTTACATGTGCATATCTTATTGAAGTCCTCGGGCTCCAATGCGCATTGCAAGGCGTTCATCGCCTTGGCATTGCTTACCTCCGCGGCGACCTCCGCGGTAGTCCATTTCTCAAAATCTTCTTCTTCGGGCTCGATGTATTTCTTCATTGTGGTCCTCCATAAGGATGCACTCCGGAGGAAGGTTTCCATCCGGCATTTCCAGTACCCGTAGTTGGTACCGTTGAAGAATGGAGGCCTCGTAGAGGAATGTCCTTCCATCACCGAAGATGCTCCTTCACGGTTCCTGAAGGTGTCATAGTTGGAAGGTGGACGCACGGTCTTGTTGTCGTTGGAAGACATAGCTTAGTATCTGGCTCTGATACCAAATGTAATGCCCTACAAGCTACTGCACAAGTACTAGAGGGGGGGGGGTGAATAGTACTTTAAAAATAACGAGGAGTATAATTCCTAATTATAATGCAAACAACTACCAAATCAATTTGCGGAAGTTTAAATTGAATGACAACACAAAATTAACAACGCAAACAAGAGATGTTACTGGGTTCGGATCCACCCAAGTCTCCCCGACTTGTTCCCGGTGATCCTACGTCCTAACCACCCGGATCCCCTCCGGATACTTGAGTTAGAAACCCTAACTCAAGATTTCCACTATGAAATACTTGTGAAAATCCTCCACAAGTCAAATCATACAAAATGTATTTTGTGACTCCCACAACCCGGGATCACAACCACACTCTCACAACCGAGAGTGAAACTTACAAATCAAATATGAAATGAAATAAGAAAAACTTCTTACCGAACAAAATACCTATGCCTTGAGTATTGCTTACGAATTAGGGCAAGGATGATTTTGGGGAAGAAGTGGCACCAAACCCTAGCTCCAAGATGTAGATCAGCGATGGAGAGCTTTGGGGATGTTGGTGACCTAGAATCAAGCACTTGGCTTGGAAGGCTTCACACTCAATGAATCTCTCTTTGGAAGTAAGAGTTAGGAGAGATTATTGAATGGAGGGAATGAGCTTTGAATGAGCTTGGATTGATTTCTCTTGATCTCTAAACTTGCATTAATATTAGCCTTGGCAGCAATGAATGCAGCCCAACAAGTATATATAGGATAGAGGAGAGAGAGAGAGAAAACCGTTTCAATTAAAGCTCCAACGGCTCTTTTCTGAACCCAACTAGTCGGTCAAAGAACAACCACCGACCGACTAGTTCATCAACTAGTCGGTCGGTCAATTAACGTAAACCGACTAATGAGTAAACTGAGAAAAGATCAAAGTACAGACTGAGGAACTAGTCGGTCTAAGAAGAGTAGCTGACCGACTAGTTTCACAACTAGTCGGTCGGTTACTCAACGAGGACCGACTAACAGATAAAACTGAAGTCTGAGAAGAATTAGACTTAGTCGGTCCAAGAACAAATGTTGACCGACTAATTCACCAACTAGTCGGTCACCAAATGAACATAGACCGACTAACAATAAACAGTAAGTATGGTGAAAAATTTGGCATGAACAATAAACTAAACTAGTCGGTCCAAGAAGGAAAGTTGACCGACTAGTTCATCAACTAGTCGGTCGATCAATGAACACAGACCGACTAATGATAAACAGTAGCTCAAGCTCAAATGTGCATGTTCAGGGAAAGCTCAACTAGTCGGTCACAGAAGCATCACTGACCGACTAGTTCACAAACTAGTCGGTCGGTGAGTCAACTTAGACCGACTAACTGTAAACAATAAAGAGCTAAGAATTAACTGACTGAAACTAGTCGGTCCAAGAAGCTTGGCTGACCGACTAGATCACCATCTAGTCGGTCAGTTCTGCTTCTTGAACCAATTAACATGCACAAGAAGTCCCGAATCGAAGCGCGAAGCTTCGGGAAGAATTGTATGGACTTCTACTAAGATCCTAGAGCTAAGATATGAGCGTTATGAAGAATTAAAACGTAAGACCTACTCAAGGCTTAACATTCTACGAAAGAAGCTTAAAGACTATTAAATAAACTTGACGATACCGTCTTCAATAGCTTCAATCGAATCTTCATGACTTCTAAATAGGTCCATAAGCTTCAATGAAGCTTTAGGCATACGATCACGTGCTTTGAGAAGTCTTGAGACGTCGTTATTGATATTCATGTGAATTTGGCGACGATCTCCATAACTGCGCTCACAAAGTGTTAGTTCATATTATATTTATGTTTGTTCATCATCCAAAACCAAATCCGGGGAGTCCAATATCCAACAACGATTGCCGGCGCAACCCGAGCAAAACCCACGGGGCAACACCGGCTACATCAATGCCGTAGTTGCCGTTACTACTAGAGGCGGGAAGGATACCTCCCCCGCTATGATTCTTACCGAGGAGCCCGTGGAGGAAAGCTTGGAGCCAATTGAGCCGGTAGTTGAAGATGATAAGGAGAAAGAGCCACAAGAAAAGGAGAAATCTAGAGCGGAGCAATTGATTGAGGAAAGGCGCTTCATGCCACCGGTCCCATTTCCCCAAAGGCTCGCTAAAGCGAAAATGGAGAAAAGGCTAGCAAAGTTTCTCGAGTATCTTAGAGGAGTTAGCCTCAACATTCCCTTCCTCGACGCCATCGTGGAGATCCCCACATATGCTAAATTCTTAAAGGACTTGATTTCGGGGAGAAAGAGGAAGGAGAAGATTATGCTAGCCGAGGAGGGCTCTTGGTTCACCAAGAGAGAGAAGGAGCCGGTCAAATTTAAAGACCCGGGGAGTTTTCGGATTCCTTGCACCTTGGGCGGCGTCCCTCTTCAAAAGGCGTTGGTAGATCTAGGGGCTAGTGTGAGCCTCATGCCTCTCTCCATGTTCTTAAGGCTAAACATCGGGACGAAGTTGAAACCTACCGACATGCGGATACAATTGGCCGATGGGCGAATAACAAGGTCGGTGGGGATCGCCGAAGACATCCCGCTACAAGTCCCGGGGGGAATATGCTTGCCATGTGACTTCGTGATCATGGACGTTAAGGAGGAGGGCGATACTTCATTGATACTTGGACGCCCGTTCCTCGCCACCGCCGGAGTGATTGTCGACGTGCGAGAAGGTACCCTAACTTTGAACGTCGGCAACATCGAGGTGGAGCTTCACATTCCTAAGGCCATGAAACACATGCCTTACCACAAGGAACTTGACTACATGGACCTCCTTGATGAGGTGATTGAAGAGGTGACTCCCCACTCGATTGGCGCTCTTTTCGATGAAGATTTCGAGGAAGGCCCGGATCTAGGCCAAGATGAGAAGATAGATGATCCCCCCGACATCTCCGCTGAAAATGATGAAGGCGACGCTGATGTCGCAAGGATTCGAGAGCTCTGCAAGCTCTCGAAATTAAAGTCTCCAAAGAAAGCTCCGCCGATACGGAAATCGGCGTCACCGGTGAAGCCGTTGACCGGAGCAAACGCTAGCTTGGGGGAGCCTCCCCCCAACACTATTCGAGATGAGAGACCACCGAGGGAGAACACGCCGCCGCAACTTCCGAATCCAAGCGTTCTCCCCGGAAAGTTTGATGGGTGCATCTCATATGCACCAAACATCCCGCATTAATTGAAAATCATAGGGGGTCGAGCTCACGACCTTAAACGAGCACTTGTCGGGAGGCAACCCGACGGTTATTGCTTTATTTTTACTTTTTCTTTATTTTTGTTTTAGAAATTTTTAGTGTTTTGAGTCGTTCGCCCAAAAATTTTGCGATAACGGGTCCTATTTTTCTTGACAGGAGAGGAGATAGGTAAATCCATCATGAGGAGGATGAACGAGACGACGAGGAGCGCCCCAGGAAGACGCTCGATGCTTAGGAGTAAGATGAAATCGACTGGAGGAAGAAAGACGGAGTTTAGAGCCCAAACGAAGACAAACAGCAGAACACAAGGCTCACTCGGCCGAGTATACTAGACACTCGGCCGAGTACACAAGTTCGTCTGGCCGAGCCGCTCACGAACGAGGGAAGTCTGCTGTACCCAACTCTCTGTTTATTTTCCTGATTTCAGTATAAATGCTACTCGGCCGAGTATATATTTTCACTCGGCCGAGTAAAACGGATACGCTCCTAGGGCGAGTCTTGCCGAGTAGCTTGAGCCACTCGGCCGAATGGACTTACTCCACTCGGCCGAGGCTGGCAAAGCCACTCGGCCGAAGCGTAAGCGGGGAGGATATTACCATTGATCTCACTCGGCCGAGTGACCTAGTCACTCGGCCGAGTCGTAACTTTTAATATATAAGTGGCCGAGGGGGCCACGTTTTTCGAAACGCAAAAACCCAAATCGCGCCCGACCCTTCAGCTCCCCTCGCCCGCTCGCCTCGCTCGCGCCCCCACTCGCCCGACCGACCGTCGCCGTGCCGCCGCTCGGCCAGCCACCGCCAGCCGAGCACCGCCGCGCCTCGCCCGAGTCGCCGCCGGCGGCCGCCGCCCCGACCACCTCCGGTATCGCTTATTTCGCCCTCTTCTCCTCTTTTTGTGTATTTTTCGAGGATCCGCGCGTTAAACGAACCCCAAACCCAAATTGATTTCTATATCTATCTATTATACCCCTAATGCTCCATACGTTTTGAATATTACCCGCTGATATCTCCATTTCATGCGCGGGTTGTTTTTGGGAGCTTAGGGGAGCCCCGGGGAGCTTCTAGGGACTGATTCGGGCTTCGCGGAGGCGCTGACTTCGCACGCTTCCATTATCTTGCACTCGTGACGTGTCTGGGTACACTCTTTCCTTTATTTTGCACACGCCGCACTTTTTACACTTTTTCGGCTCGCGCTCGGGGCCGATATGCCGCCCCGGACACGGCCGCGGTCGAAGAGAGCTTCCGCCAAGCGGAAGCGGTCAGATGATGCCGGCCCCTCCCACGAGTTGGAGGACTCTCCTCCACCTTCTCCCACACACCCCATACACCCAGCACAGCCTGCAGGCCCCGCACACCCCGCACAGCCTACAGTGCCCACACAGCCCGCACAGCCACTCCCCGCCGCTCCACAGCCACCACCTCCGGCTCCACTGGTCGGGCCGCTTGGGATTACGTTCCGAGACGACGCACACCGCGCCGTCTTCGAGCGTATGTCCCAGCGCTCGATCGTACCCTCCAGGTTTGCACACCTTGCCGACTTAGGACGCCTGGGGGTACTAGAGGGGATGCTCACGTTGTACGACAACGTGGGCTGGCGAGATTTCTTCCAGGTGTCGGAGGACACGTTCACCCGCCCAACACTTGAGATTCTTAGTTCGATCGCCCGGACCGACGAGGGATGCTCGTTTCGGTTCATGGACCGGGAGTGCCAGGTCACTCTCGATATGATGAGAGCATTTTTCTCGTGGCCCGCTGTCCCCGGAGCCGATCGCGGTTACGGCCCCACCCATATCCCCCCACCTTCCTTCGACGCCGGTGCCTTCTGGGCCCGGATTACAGGTCTTCATGCTGCCTTTGACCCTAGTAGGGCCAAGGCCTCGGCCATTGTCCATCCCTGCCTCCGTATTGCTCAGCGCCTTATGGCGACGACCTTTTTGGCCAGATATGAGCCAGGCACGATGTCTACGCCGGAGCTCTACATGCTCTACGCGATGACACGTCCCAGAGATCTATCTAGGGATGGCGATGAGCTGGTCCCCGCCGTCGTGATTGATGTCGCGGCCTGGTTTTTGGACCGCATCATTGTATCGGTGGGCGCTCGCTCACCGATATGCTGCGGCGGCCTGATCACCTTGCTTGCCCTTATGACCGGCGAGGACTTCCCTGACAACCTGCGATGAGTACCGGGCCCCACTTCTTTGTCGATCGATGTTATGGCCCGGATGAAGATGCTTCGTCCGCACGGTGAGCGTCACTGGGTCTGGTTGCACGGCCCTTACGGTGCCGATTACATGATTCTTCCGAGCCCAGCTCGGACTCAGATTGCATCAGCCCACGTTGAATGGCTCCCTGCGATGGATGTTCTCATCCCCGCTGCTTACGTGCTCGAGGCCGAGGAGGCCGAGCAGGCCCACGCTGCCTACGCTGCCCCCGCAGACCCTGCCGCCCCTGTTGACCCCGTGGCCCCTCAGCCTACACCTGATGTTTCCGCTGCTCCTGACACCTCTGTCCCCACCTCTGTCGGTGTCGGGAGCACCTTAGCTGAGCCCACCTCCACCACTCCCGCGGCTGTCACCATCCCCACTGGCCCTCTGTCTGCTGAGCCTGTTTCTTTTGCCCCACCCGAGCGCCCGTCGACCGTAGTTGAGTGCGGCAAGCCCTCTGTCTCCACTGCTGCTGTATTTTCCGAGAGTGTCGTGGCGTCTGTCCACACTTCTGTGCCACTGACCTCTCTGGCCGCCTCGCTGCCACTTTTGCACTCTTCTTTCGCTGCCGCTGCCTCTACTTCTCACCAGCCGGTGCCCCGGTCTCACACCGAGGCCAGGCCCACATTTGCAAGCGCAGCACCTTTCGTTCCCTTCCCCGCTGAGCCCGTCACATACGCGACCCGAGTACGCCAGCCCCGCCCTGCACAGCCCCGACCGGTGCGTCCCTCTGCACCACCTCCCCCTGACACTGTACTTCAGAGCATTCGTGCTCTAGAGGGGGCGGTGAGTGGCCTCCGAGGCGACCTTAGGACCCTGTCCTCCACCGTCTCTGCGATGGCTAGCCGCTTTGACCTGATCCCGCAGAATCACTACTGTCTTACCCAGGTCCTGGAGCGTCTCCCGCGCGTACCCCCACCCACCCAGCAGGTTCCCACCCACACTTCCACACACACTCAGCCTGCTACCACTTCCACACCCACACCCGCTCAGCGGCCTGTCCAGCCACCACCAATTCCGCCTCAGGACGGAGACGGCGCAGCACCACCTTCTTAGGCACCCTTGATGCCATCGATTATTCCTGCCGATGTGCTGCCCGTTTTTGCTGGGTCCTGTTGCAGTTTTGTCCACCCCCCACTCCCCTCACTTATTTTGGGTTTCTCATTCAGATCGTATCCTTATATATCTTTTTTGGGAGAGAGGGAGAGTTTTTGGTGCCCCACCTTTATATCCGTATCACTCCATTCCTGCATGCATCATGTCCGCATCATATTTTTCATTTCTTTATTTTCTTTCTTTTATTTTCATTTTTTTTCATCATGCATGCACCCTCACTTACCCCTCCCTTTACTTGTCTCTCGGTGTGCCACACTTTGCACATTGAGGACACTGTGCCATTTAGCTTGGGGGAGTGAGTTCTCACGTTCTTTTTCGATTTGCCACCTTTATTTTTAGTTTTTCACACCATTTTCCGCTTTTGCACTTATTTTCATCATTTTTCTTTTATTTTGCCATGCATCACGTTTTTCTTATTTTTCTGTGTGCCACATTGTAAATAGTTCTATTTTCCCTTTATCTTTATTTCTTTCTTTTTCATCTCATGCTAGAGATGACTTTTCTGTGATGATGATGACGTGGAGTTAGCTTACTCTATTTGCATGCTATATTTGTCATGTCTTAGATTTTATTTCTGATATCATATGCTATGACTTGCATTGCACCTAGAGATAGTAACCCACACTTTTTCCACATGAAAATGGATGAAATTTTATTATTAGCTGAGTCTGAATATTCATATGTATGCTATCACAGAAAACACACCAAGATTCACGCATTGAATGCCTATATCTGGAGTACTGATTTCTTTTCCTATATCACTTCTATATGCGCGAACTGTACATTTCACTTCAGGATGATTGAATGATGTTAGCTATGATAAATCTGGATTAGTTAGCTTTTTTGTGATCGAAACTGAGTAGATTAGATTACCATGCTGAAGTTGTCGTGCATGTCTTATAGAGTGAACCGAGTGATATGTTTATTTCTTTCTCCACAAATCTTGAACATCATTTCTCTACTTTTAAAATCATTGGTGAATCTCCCCTTAGCGATTCTATTATATGGCATTTCCCCGCTATTAATTCCTAGCTCCAAATTTCTTATTAAAAAAAAAGAGAAAAAAGAGAAAATATTCTTGTATATCATTATCTCTCTTCGAGTTGGGATCGTTGTGTATATATTTTTATTGCAAAAAAAAGAGAAAAAAAAAGAGAAAAGAGGAAAATCCTCAATAAAAGATCCCATCTCACTTTCTTCCTTTCTATTCTCTTTTCATTGCTTTTGGAGCTTTATAGAAATGAGGATGTAAATATTTTTTATGCCACCACGCTTATAGATAAGCTTGGGGGAGGGGATCCATTGATGTGTGAGAGAGTGACTACTTGACGTTGCACGACAACCTAGGCTAAGTAATATTCTATACTCGGTGAGATTATTTTTAGCTTTACGACATCCAGAAATCTAAGCCTAGCATTCATATCATGAAATCCATACTTTTCTATTCTCTCTATTCTATAGTGTGATAC
Organism: Scilla litardierei; assembly: GCA_030789695.1. Taxonomy (NCBI): domain Eukaryota; kingdom Viridiplantae; phylum Streptophyta; class Magnoliopsida; order Asparagales; family Asparagaceae; genus Scilla; species Scilla litardierei. The sequence goes on from CM061136.1 coordinate 156,698,488, forward strand.
TCTTATACTCCTGATAGAAAGCATTCAATTGAAAAGTGTGTGATCTGTGATTTGTATACCGCTTTAAATGATTCAGACGATGTTAATTATAAAATTATTCCGTTTTTCATGATTATATAGTTGTTCGTGGGTTTTCTATTTCTATTTGCACTATTATACCATGATATCTGTCACGACCCGCTTCCCTAAAATGGAGGGGAGTACGTGAAAAGGTCCGCACGAGAGTGGAGCTGTGAAGCCCCAAACCCGATAAGCGTCCACACTACATAAACAAGTCCCTGTAACCACAACAGAATAGCAATAATAACACGAGGAGAGACTGAAATAAAATTCACATCTCACAAATATTGTCCAACATCACAAATAAGTTCAACATCCAGAAAAGCCACCAGGCTAAAAGAAAAGAGTCCAAGGCCCAGAACAAGGCCAACAAAAGAATACGACATAACAAAGTATAGGTGCTACGCACCGAATACAAAACAACTGTCTAACAAAAGTGAAACACAACGAAGACACTAGGACTGGTCCCCAGTGTCCACGTACACCCCGTCAAACTCAGGCTCGGGCTCGGCGTCAGCGAACACCTCGTCCTCAACAAGGTACTCGGGCTCAGGATCTGACATGTGTCACCCAAAAGAGTAAAGGGGCACATGTCAGCAAGTCTAAAAGACTTGCGCAAGGAAACTGAAAGTAGGCAACTAGCAACCTAGCAGTTTAGTATGCATGACATGGCAGTTAAGTATGATGCAACAGTTTAAAAGGGAGGCAAGCATGCACAATGTAGCAAAAGCTACCAAATCACTAATCACTTATCATTTAACACTTATCACGTAACACTTATCACTTATCACTTATCACTTATCACTTAGTGCATAGAGAGTCCACCTGCTGGCCAGCTCGTGGCTCAGTCCGCTTATCTCTATCACTGTTATTCATTTACCACTGTTTATCACTTAGTGCATAGAGAGTCCACCTGCTGGCCAGCTCGTGGCTCAGTTCGCTTATCTCTATCACTATTAATCACTTGAACACTAGAGATTTCACCTGCTGGCCGGAGTGGCGGATCAGGCCACTCGGCTCAGTCCGCTTATCTCTTACCCCACCCATATGTGTCGAGCGTTGGGGTTTCCAACTACAGGGCTCGCTTCTGGAACACGAGCCAGGAAAATAATAGCATTGTAGCGTGTGCTACACAATCACGATGACAATCAAAATGCAATGCTAGGAACAGATAATTGCGTACCGTTAATTGAATTTAAACGTGACAAGCAAGATGCAATGACATGAACATATTCGCGTACCGTTAATGGAAAGTAAATATGACATGGTAATTGTGCAACATGATATATGTCGGAACTAGCTTCGTTGTCAAGCTAGTTCCCCAATTTGCGCCTAGGCGAGTATCATTTCGTCGCCTAGCCTCTTTTACGCCTACATTAAGCAAGTGGCCTAAAACTTGGCCTAAACCCTAGGTGGCAAGTTTCACTTGCCTAGCACCGGGAATGACGACCACTTCGTCACACGGGTACCAATCTACGGGGAATCGCTGTTTTGGGGGACAATCAACAAACAACATGAAATTTATTAGGGTTTCATAAAAATATAAATATGTTATAAAAACAACGGTAGATCGATTTCTTACCGAGAGAAGGCGGAAGAAACACTCCGGGGAACCCTAGGATCAGATCTGGAAAAGATTGGGGGAAGTTGGAGAAACTAGGGTTTTGGGTGATTTGGGGGTTTTGATGGATTTCGATGGAGATTTGGGGTAGATGAGAGGTGGAATGAGTGAATGGATGGATTGGATGATGGATTTAGGGCTTGGAATGAAGGATTTGAAGCTTGGAGGAAGATGGGGGCTTGGAGGGGAAGATTTTAGGGTTTTGGATCGTGTTGAGGGAGAAGAAAACGTTTGGGTTGGGTATTTATAGGCTAGGCTGGCGGCTGCCCAGAAATTAGGGTTTTAACACAGACTAGTCGGTCAAAGAACAACCACTGACCGACTAGTTTGGCAACTAGTCGGTCGGTCGACCAACGCTGACCGACTAAGTGTAAACAGTAACTCCTGAACGAAAAATAGGATTTAGAGTTAGTCGGTCCATGAACAAATACTGACCGACTAGTTTAGCATCTAGTCGGTCGATGAACGTTCTTAGACCGACTAAGAGTAAACAGTAACTGATACAAAAATAATATGATGAGTTAGTCGGTTCAAGAAGCATTGCTGACCGACTAGTTTGCAACCTAGTCGGTCAACCAACGTTCTTAGACCGACTAACGATAAACAGTAACTCCTGAGAAATTTAGAAAGCAAACTAGTCGGTCCAAGAAGGATTGCCGACCGACTGGATCGTCATCTAGTCGATCGGTGGCCCTTCTTACACCGGCTAATGAGCACAGAAAAGTACCGATACGGAGCGCGGGGCCCCGGGATCGATTCCTAAGACTCCTAGGCTTGATCTAATAGTTAGATATGACCGTTATGAAGTCCGTCACGAGTGACATACTTCGAAATCGACAATCCTAAGGAAGAATCGAGAAAATACGACGAATCGATCGAAAATGAAAACTACGGAGACGAAAACCACACAAGAGGAGAAAATCCACCAAAACATATATTATATTATATTAAATCCAGATACATGAAAAGCAGTCGTTACATCCTCCCCAACTTAAGAAAAATTCCGTCCTCGGAATTTCCAAAAACTCACGAGTCCGGAAACAAAAGTGGGAAACGCTCTCGCATCTCATCCTCATTCTCCCAAGTAGATTCTCCAGGTGAGCCGTGTCGCCACATCACCCTCACAAGATTGACAATCTTGTTCCGAAGCGATTTCTGACGCCTGTCCAGAATCTGCACTGGATGCTGGTCATACGTCATATCGGGGCGAACGGTAATCTCCGAAAAATCCACCGCATGAGACGGATCGCTAATGTATCGACGAAGCTGCGATACATGGAAAACATTGTGAACTCCTTCCAAAGATGGCGGCAAGGCCAAGCGATAAGCTACCTCGCTAACCCTCTCCAAAACGTCAAACGATCCAATGTATCGCGGGCTCAACTTCCCACGCTTCCCAAAACGAATCACACCACGATTCGGGGAAATCTTCAAGAACACATGGTCGCCCGGCTGAAACTCCAAAGGACGACGTTTAGCATCCGCCCAATGCTTAAAACGGTCCTGAGCAATTCTCAACCTCTCCCGAATATTCCTGACGATATCCACGGCCTCCACGATCATCTCAGGCCCCAACAACTCCCGATCACCAACGTCATCCCAACTCAATGGCGATCGACATTTCCTCCCATAAAGAGCGGCGAAAGGCGCCATGCCAATACTCGCCTGGAAGCTGTTGTTGTAGGAAAACTCTACCAGATGTAGATGGTCCTCCCACGAACCCTTGAAATCCAACATGCACGCCCTCAGCATGTCTTCCAAAATCTGAATCGTCCTCTCAGACTGGCCATCCGTCTGCGGATGGTACACCGTGCTGAAACTCAGACGCATACCCAAGCTCTTCTGCAAACTCTGCCAGAACTGAGATGTGAACCTCGTGTCTCTGTCAGACACGATACTCACGGGGACTCTATGAAGTCGCACAACCTCCTGCACGATTCACGATACATCACTATCCAAACTAGGGAAAGGAAATAAAACGGAGAGTAAAATAATTTTACCTCCATATATCTCCTTGCTAGCGCCTCAGTGGACTGTCCCACTCGGAACGGAATAAAGTGCGCAGATTTGGTCAATCGATCTACAATCACCCAAATCGCGTCATTCTGCTTCGGACTCCGAGGTAGTCCAGTCACGAAATCCATAGTGATGTGTTGCCACTTCCACTCTGGAATCGGAAGCGGTTGTAGCAACCCGGCCGAACGCTGATGCTCCGCCTTCACTTGCTGGCAAACCAAGCACTTGGCTACACTCCGAGCCACGCTCCTCTTCATACCATGCCACCAATAATTCAGACGAAGATCCTGGTACATCTTGGTGCCACCAGGATGCACAGAATACGGCGAACTGTGTGCCTCCACCATCAACTCCTCTCTGATATCCCCAGCTGGCACACACAACCTGGCTCCGAACCTCAGCGAGCCATCCTCATGAATCAAAAGTCAGTCCGCAGACCGGCTTCCACCTGCTCCCGAATCCTCACCAGCTTCGGATCCTCGGCCTGGCCAGCCTTAATCCGATCCACGATCGTCGACTGTACCTGCATGTACATCAACAACGAAGCCTCTCCAGGAAGAACAATCTCCACACCAGACTCGCAAAAATCCTGCTGCAATCTCCACTGCGAGGTCAAAATCATCACCGCTGGAAGCCTACTCAAAGCATCTGGAACCACATTCACCTTGCCAGGGTGAAACTGCAAATCAATCTCATAATCCGCCATAAGCTCCAACCATCGACGCTGTCGCATGTTGAGCTCCTTCTGAGTGAAAATATACTTCAAGCTTTTGTGATCGGTGAAAATCTTCACTTTCTCACTCAGCAGGAAGTGCCTCCAAATCTTAAGAGCAAACACAACGGCAGCCAACTCCAAGTCATGTGTCGGGTAATTCTTCTCATGAACCTTAAGCTGACGAGACGCATACGCCACAACATGCCCATGCTGATGCAACACACAACCGAGACCCTTGCCAGAAGCATCGCAAAAGATCTCAAATCCACCGCTGCGATCAGGCACAACAAGAATAGGGGCGGTCGTCAACCTCTCCTTCAGAATACCAAAAGCACTCTCACAATCACCCGACCAAACATAAGCAACATCCTTCCGCGTCAACCTGGTCATCGGCTCAGCAATACGGGAAAAGTCCTTGATGAATCGCCGATAATAACCAGCAAGTCCAAGAAAACTCCGAATCTCAGACGCCGACGACGGAACAGGCCACTCCCTGATGGCCCGAATCTTTTCGGGATCCACCGAAATACCATCTCCAGTCACCACATGCCCGAGAAAAGCAACTCTATCCAGCCAAAACTCGCACTTCGAAAACTTAGCATACAACCGATGCTTCCTCAAAATCTCCAACACCGTCCTTAAGTGCGAGGCATGCTCTTCCTCCGACTTCGAATAGATCAGAATGTCATCAATAAAGATAATGACAAACTTATCCAAAAAGTCGTAGAAAATCAGGTTCATCAGATTCATGAAAACTGCGGGCGCGTTAGTTACGCCGAAAGGCATAACCACGAACTCATAGTGTCCATACTTCGTCCTGAACGCTGTCTTCGGAACATCTCCCTTCTTCACCTTCAACTGATGGTAACCACTCCTCAAATCCAATTTAGAAAACACCCTCGAACCTCCAAGCTGATCAAAAATATCATCAATGCGAGGCAACGGGTATTTATTCTTAATGGTCACCGCATTCAACTCCCGATAATCCACGCACATGCGACGCGAACCATCCTTCTTCTTCACCAACAGCACCGGTGCTCCCCACGGAGACACACTAGGATTAATATAACCCTTCTGCAAAAGCTCATCCAACTGCTTCCGCAACTCTTCCAACTCTGCAGGTGCCATACGATACGGCGCCTTCGAAATCGGCCGCGCACCTGGAACGAGATCGATAGAAAATTCCAGAGCTCGATCAGGCGGCAAACCAGACATCTCCTCGGGGAAGATGTCGCCAAAATCTCGCACCACAGCTGGCCATTCCAGCTCCATCTGCATAGCCACAGCCTCCACCGGCCTGGCCCGAAATCTGACAGGACCAAGCAAACTGCTACCACGACTGAACTCAAACACTGGATGTCCGGGAATCTCGAACACCACCTTCTTCCTCCGACAGTCGATCGTAGCATAGAAGCTCGCAAGCTAATCCATCCCAAGAACTGCATCATAGTTGATGATGTCGTGGACAATGAAATCAGCGAAGAGCTCATGTCCACAGACCACCAACGAGCAAGAATTGCAACCACGATGCACCGAGACCACGCCATTCCCTGTAACGATATTCCAACTCTTCGGAAGAGGGGAAGTCGACAAGGAATGCTTCTCCACGAAGCTCCGAGAAATAATACACATCGATGCACCAGAGTCAAAGAGGACTCGCGCAGGAAATGTGCACACCAACACCAAACCTAACAAGCAATTAACAATCAACCCCTATTCTAGCAAACAACCATGTTCAAGCAAACAACACAATCAAACAATCAAAACCAGCTCAGAAAATAACAGCTAGATTGAGGATTACCTGCGATAACCTCATCCACAGCCTCGTTCTCCACAGCGGTCATCAGAAAAGCCTGCCTCCTCGGCGGAACAGCCTGCCGAAAAGCATGCCCCTGCGGAACAAGAGCTGCTCCACGACCAACAGGAACAGACGCTCGCTGCTGCAACGGCTGTGCTGCAACAGGTGCCCTCCAAGGCTGCTTCAACCTCGGGCACTCCCTGATGGCATGGGAGGGATCTCCACAAGCAATACATTGCCCCAAGAACTTCCTACACGACTCCTTAACATGGCCCTCCCTGCCACAGAAATGGCAAGTCCTCCGAACAGGCCCTCCCGGCCTCTTAAACTGAGCAGACTGAGTAGGCCTGAATCCAGGTCTAACCACAGCCCTCGCCTGCTCCACAGGCCTCTTCCCAGCACCAACAACAGATCCCCTCCTCTGGTTCACAAGCAGCTCCTGCCTCTTGGCAGCGACCAAAACCTTCTGATAAGACTCCCGGTCAGAAGAGGTCACAAAACTCTGGAGCTCCGAAGCAAGCCCCTGCAGAAACCTCTGAGCTCTCTCCTCAGCGTCCTGCACCATCTTTGGTGCAAACCGACTCAGCCTCATGAACTCTTGGTGATACATGTCCACCGACGAGTTCCCCTGCTTCAAATCGATAAAACGCTGCAGCATCTCCTCCTTGGCAGCCTTCGGGAAGAACTCACCCTCAAACCTAGCCTTGAAGGTAGCCCAAGCTATCGGCTCCACCAACATCTTCTCTTCCGCATCCCACCAATTCCTGGCGTTATTCTTGAGTTGCCTCTTCGCCAAATCAACCCATCCAGCCGGGGTGATCTTGGCCATCTTCAGATTATCCTCGACGTTCCGAATCCACTCATCGGCAGCCAGAGGACCCTCAGAACCATCAAAATATGCGGGACCCAGCTCCCGAAATTGCTTCACTCCTGGCTCAGAGCGAGGGACATCCGGAAGAGCCCGGGCAGCTCGAGCAAGTGGAGCATTCTGGACTTGCAAAAGCACGCCCTGCTGCACTTGCATCATCTGGAGCATCATCCGCATCATCTCACAGCTGGTGGGTTCCCGCTCAGGCTCCTCATCATGAGGGACCGCACCACTACCACCACCACGGGTGAAACGCCTTCCTGCCATCTAATGACACAGAGAACGAATCAGATTAGACTCATAGCTTATGACATCGGACGTCGAACTTAGTCTATTGGACATTCTAATATTATTATCGCTATTCCAAAAATCGAAGTTACAGAAGGACCTGCATGGGCCACCACTAAAACCTGTCACGACCCGCTTCCCTAAAATGGAGGGGAGTACGTGAAAAGGTCCGCACGAGAGTGGAGCTGTGAAGCCCCAAACCCGATAAGCGTCCACACTACATAAACAGGTCCCTGTAACCACAACAGAATAGCAATAATAACACGAGGAGAGACTGAAATAAAATTCACATCTCACAAATATTGTCCAACATCACAAATAAGTTCAACATCCAGAAAAGCCACCAGGCTAAAAGAAAAGAGTCCAAGGCCCAGAACAAGGCCAACAAAAGAATACGACATAACAAAGTATAGGTGCTACGCACCGAATACAAAACAACTGTCTAACAAAAGTGAAACACAACGAAGACACTAGGACTGGTCCCCAGTGTCCACGTACACCCCGTCAAACTCAGGCTCGGGCTCGGCGTCAGCGAACACCTCGTCCTCAACAAGGTACTCGGGCTCAGGATCTGACACGTGTCACCCAAAAGAGTAAAGGGGCACATGTCAGCAAGTCTAAAAGACTTGCGCAAGGAAACTGAAAGTAGGCAACTAGCAACCTAGCAGTTTAGTATGCATGACATGGCAGTTAAGTATGATGCAACAGTTTAAAAGGGAGGCAAGCATGCACAATGTAGCAAAAGCTACCAAATCACTAATCACTTATCATTTAACACTTATCACGTAACACTTATCACTTATCACTTATCACTTATCACTTAGTGCATAGAGAGTCCACCTGCTGGCCAGCTCGTGGCTCAGTCCGCTTATCTCTATCACTGTTATTCATTTACCACTGTTTATCACTTAGTGCATAGAGAGTCCACCTGCTGGCCAGCTCGTGGCTCAGTCCGCTTATCTCTATCACTATTAATCACTTGAACACTAGAGATTTCACCTGCTGGCCGGAGTGGCGGATCAGGCCACTCGGCTCAGTCCGCTTATCTCTTACCCCACCCATATGTGTCGAGCGTTGGGGTTTCCAACTACAGGGCTCGCTTCTGGAACACGAGCCAGGAAAATAATAGCATTGTAGCGTGTGCTACACAATCACGACGACAATCAAAATGCAATGCTAGGAACAGATAATTGCGTACCGTTAATTGAATTTAAACGTGACAGGCAAGATGCAATGACATGAACATATTCGCGTACCGTTAATGGAAAGTAAATATGACATGGTAATTGTGCAACATGATATATGTCGGAACTAGCTTCGTTGTCAAGCTAGTTCCCCAATTTGCGCCTAGGCGAGTATCATTTCGTCGCCTAGCCTCTTTTACGCCTACATTAAGCAAGTGGTCTAAAACCTGGCCTAAACCCTAGGTGGCAAGTTTCACTTGCCTAGCACCGGGAATGACGACCACTTCGTCACACGGGTACCAATCTACGGGGAATCGCTGTTTTGGGGGACAATCAACAAACAACATGAAATTTATTAGGGTTTCATAAAAATATAAATATGTTATAAAAACAACGGTAGATCGATTTCTTACCGAGAGAAGGCGGAAGAAACACTCCGGGGAACCCTAGGATCAGATCTGGAAAAGATTGGGGGAAGTTGGAGAAACTAGGGTTTTGGGTGATTTGGGGGTTTTGATGGATTTCGATGGAGATTTGGGGTAGATGAGAGGTGGAATGAGTGAATGGATGGATTGGATGATGGATTTAGGGCTTGGAATGAAGGATTTGAAGCTTGGAGGAAGATGGGGGCTTGGAGGGGAAGATTTTAGGGTTTTGGATCGTGTTGAGGGAGAAGAAAACGTTTGGGTTGGGTATTTATAGGCTAGGCTGGCGGCTGCCCAGAAATTAGGGTTTTAACACAGACTAGTCGGTCAAAGAACAACCACTGACCGACTAGTTTGGCAACTAGTCGGTCGGTCGACCAACGCAGACCGACTAAGTGTAAACAGTAACTCCTGAACGAAAAATAGGATTTAGAGTTAGTCGGTCCATGAACAAATACTGACCGACTAGTTTAGCATCTAGTCGGTCGATGAACGTTCTTAGACCGACTAAAAGTAAACAGTAACTGATACAAAAATAATATGATGAGTTAGTCGGTTCAAGAAGCATTGCTGACCGACTAGTTTGCAACCTAGTCGGTCAACCAACATTCTTAGACCGACTAACGATAAACAGTAACTCCTGAGAAATTTAGAAAGCAAACTAGTCGGTCCAAGAAGGATTGCCGACCGACTGGATCGTCATCTAGTCGGTCGGTGGCCCTTCTTACACCGGCTAATGAGCACAGAAAAGTACCGATACGGAGCGCGGGGCCCCGGGATCGATTCCTAAGACTCCTAGGCTTGATCTAATAGTTAGATATGACCGTTATGAAGTCCGTCACGAGTGACATACTTCGAAATCGACAATCCTAAGGAAGAATCGAGAAAATACGACGAATCGATCGAAAATGAAAACTACGGAGACGAAAACCACACAAGAGGAGAAAATCCACCAAAACATATATTATATTATATTAAATCCAGATACATGAAAAGCAGTCGTTACAATATCAAAATAAAATTCTTTGACATGTGTTTTTCATTCAGTGCATGCTATATGAGTAAGCGGAACCCACGTCCTGAGAAAATGATCTAGCAGCCTACCTCTTCGCTTCTTTATTTTTTCTTTTTTTATTTCGTTTTTCATTTTTCTCCGTTCTTCATTTTTATTTTTATTTATTTTTTTCTTTTCATTTTTCTTTGCCGTTTTCGTTTTCCGAATCCACCGGGTTCGCCTTTTACTTATCTTCCTCGAGGACGAGTAAGAGGTAAGCTTGGGGGATTTTGATCACTCCTTATTTTACACCTTTTTCCCGCATGTTTGCATGCCATTTAGATCGCCCAAATCATGCTTTTCACGATATATCGACGATATTGCGATGCTTTTCACGATTTGTTGTTTTTGTCGCATTTCAGGTGATTTGGCGCGATTTGCAGTGATCTCGAGATGCGCTTACTCCAGAGGGTCACCGACGACCTCCCCGAGGGGTATTTTGCTGTTGGAGAGGAGCGGAAGAAGAACGGACGTCGCAGGAGCGACGAGGAGGCCAAAACAAGCAGTTTGGGCATGTTTTGTGTCCCACTCGGCCGAGTGAAGGAGTCACTCGGCCGACCAGCGAGACACCGCTCGGCCGACCAGATCAGACACGATTCATATGTGCACTCGACCGAGCGACGGAGACCACATCGGCCGAGTTACGAGACCCCGTCCGCCCGAGTGGCGCCCAGACGAAGCCCTTCAAAAATCGCCATGTTACTGTTTTTCGGCTGCCTGAGCTTCAGAAGACCCACTCGGCCGAGTGGATAATCCCGTCCGCCCGAGTACCATGAAGCCATCGGCCGAGTGACGACAACTCACTCGGCCGAGCCGCCCCCGAAGTGAAGACCCCTGAAGATCGAGACTTACTGGAAAATTACAGGGTTTTCACTCGGCCGAGCGACTTTTGTCACTCGACCGAGTGCGACGCGCTGCCTGTAGCGAAAATTGCGGAAAACAGGCTGTGCAGGGGTATTTTGGTCACAGTTTTTGGACGATTTTGGGGGCTATTTAACCCCTGTTTTTACCCTAGTTTTGGGGGCCTCTCTCTTAGATTTTTTGCAGCTTTTTAGATTAGCTTTTTAGTTTTATTCTCGAGATTGGAGAGGAGACAAAATTGGATCTTTGTAGGATTATTTGAAGAACTCCATTGGTTTGCTTTTCTCTTCTCTAAAAATTCTATTTTTATTGCATATCTCAATATTGTGATGAATTCTATTGCTTATTTCATTGATTATTTTTGTGATCTTGCTATGAATTGTGAGTAGTCGCCACGTCTTAGGGCGTGGGGATGAACCATACAAGCCCTATTTCATGATTGTGATGAATTGGTAGAAATTGTGCTAGAATTGCTACTAGGGATTAGATTGGGATCAATCTACTACGGATGGCTAGGAATTCACATCGATTGGGATTTGCAAGAGATTGGATCCCAATTCGATAGGAAACCCTAGAAACCCGAATTGGGTTGGAATCGAATTTCCGTAGTATCGGTTTGCAAGAGATTGGACCGATACTAGGGTTTCCGGTTCCAATTCCGCGCCAATACCCATTTGCAAGAGATTGGACGGGTAGGAACTATCCCAATCTAGGTCGTGAGCCGAGTTTGCAAGAGATTGGGCTCGGTGCACGATTGAACGATGATGTTGATCCTAATGCTAGCTTCCCTAGGCTAGGGTTTCCAAGAGATTGGACCCGAACCTAGGATAGCTATAGACCGGCAACAGCGCGAGAGCGTGAGCTTGGTTCTACATTCAGTTGCAACTAGTTCATCCAAAATCTTATTCTAGTGATTTTGATGCCGATGAACCGCTTTTACGAAATATGGTGAGTAGCGGGAATTCCCCATTCCCTAGACGTTCTTTATTTGATTTGATATTTCCGTACTTTGTCTGACGATTGTGACAGGATCGCCAAGGGCAAATTTCTCTCTTCTTAAATAGCCAGGTTGATTGGAACAAGCACGGTCATTCGTCCTCCCTGTGTTCGATAACCCGCTCGCTGCTACACCGTGCACTTGCGGTAAAACTACAACCGTTCTTTAGGGTTACATCCCGGAGCGATCAAAGCTCACTCGGCCGAGCATGATTGCTACTCGGCCAAATGAAGAAGACTGCTCGGCCGAGTCACCCCGAGAGACGAACCCCTGAGAACCCTGAAGTTACTGTTATTTTACAGGGTTTTCACTCGGACGAGTGACAAGGGTCACTCGGCCGAGTGACCCTCTCCGACTGTTGCTAGGAATGCGAATTCTGGGCTACGCATGGGCAGTTTTGTCACGATTTTTTGGACGATTTTGGCTTGTATTTAAACCTAGTTTTAGACCTAGTTTTAAGAGAGACTTGAATTATTTTTTAGAGACTTCTTTTAGGTTTTTGACGGCTATTCTTTGGAGAAATCTCAGCTGGAGATCATTGGCTACATCATTGGTTTGTTCTTTCTTATTAAAAAAACTCATTTTTATGAATTGTTTCTTATTTGCAATGAATTGTGCCATGATTATTATTGTTATTTTTGAGATTTTCATGATGATTAGTGAGTAGTTCTGTAGTTCTAGGGCATGTGACCTGATCTTTTGAATTGTGATGAATTTATGGATTTGTTGCTAGAATTGATAATGGTTAGGTTATGATCGATTTATTACGAGTAGCTAGGAATTCATATCGATTGGGATTTGCAAGAGATTGGATCCCAATTGATAGGATGGCCTTGATATTCGATTTAGATTGATAATTGAATCTCTCTAGATTTGGTTTGCAAGAGATTGGACCAAAGCTAGGATTTTTAATTATGAATCTATATTAATATTCGTTTGCAAGAGATTGGACGAATACGAACTATCATAACCTAGATTGTAGCTCAAGTTTGCACGAGAGTGGGCTCGAGATGCGATTGGACAATGATGTCGTTCTTCACGCTAGCGGCTTAGGCTAGGGTTTGCACGAGAGTGGGCCATATCCTAGGTTTGCTATAGACCATCAATAGCGAGAGAGCGTGAGCTTGGTTCTACATTAAGTTGCGACTAGTTCACCTATATTCAAGCTTAGCAACAATGAAATCTATGATTCACAAGGATGAGAGACGGTCCGTAGTGGGGATTTCCTATCCCTAAACGCTTTATTATATTGATATTTCTTGCTATTTGAACGATTGTGACCATTACACCAAAATTATTCTTACTCTCTTGATAGCTAGGTAATTAAAGTGAGATACTGTCAATTGTCCTCCCTGTGTTCGATACCCACTCGTCACTATACCGTGCGCTTGCGGTAAAACTACAAGTCGTTTTTCGGGTGTACATCCGGACGCGATCAAGTTTTTGGCACCGTTGCCGGGGAGGCGACGGTATTTTGTTTTCTTTACTTAGTTATTTCTTTTTGTTTTATTATATTTTTTATTTTTATTATTCCTATATCGTGCTAACAATCCCATCAAAGCTCTATTTTCCTATGCATGTACACGAGATCGACGGAGCATCAAGAAGATCTATTATTTGATTCGGAGATCGAGCGTACCGAAAGGAGGCTTAGAGCCGAGAGAAGACTTGCTATAGAGGACGATTGTATGAACCGACGGGAGACACCGGAAGAATTAGTGGCACACATGGCTAGGATAATATCTATCAGAGATAGGCTTCGGCCTAAGACTACTTCTACTACTTCATCCATTGCGATGCCGGAGTTGACGGCGGATAAGAATTTCGAGCTCCAGACGGGACTTGTGGTTCTAATGCAACAAGACCCATTTCATGGGAACTCCCATGAGAATCCACACTACCACCTTCAGTCGTTCTTGTCCAAGTGCACCACCTTTCATATGCCCGGTGTACCGGTCGATGCTATCTGATTGCGCCTCTTCCCATTCACTCTCCGAGACAAAGCTCTATATTGGTTGAGGACGCAAGCGGAGGGGATCTTTACTACATGGGATGAGTTGGCTAGTGCCTTTGTTGATAAATTCTACCCACATCCAAGACAGTGAAGATAAGGAGCGCACTCATGTCCTTTAAGCAAGGACCACAGGAGACTCTAAATGAGGCATGGGAGCGCTTTAAAGATCTCCAACATCAATGCCCACATCACAGCATTGAAGCATGGGAGCTAGTACATAGCTTTTACAATGGACTCCAACCGGGCAACAAGCAAATCATAGATGCAATCGCCAATGGAGCCATTCTATCAAAGACACCGGATGAAGCTACGGCCCTACTAGAGGAGATGGCCTCTAATAACCAACAATGGGGCGACGAGCGAGGACATTCTACATCCTCCTTGAAGCTGACAGGCATATACGAGGCCAAGGCCATAGCGGAGCTTTCTACTAAGTTTGACTCTCTCCACAAGGTCGTAGAGAAATTGGAGAAGTTGATTACCGAGTCGCATGAAACTCCCGCCACATCTACACCGGGAGGTAATATGAGCGATTGGCAAGACCAATCTCAAGCTATGTTCGTTGGAGGAGAGCAAGGAGACCGTGCTATAGAGAAAATCCAATATGTTGCGGGGAACACCGGTTATTGGGCCAACCCGGCCACGAGGAATCATCCGGGCTTCTCGTATGCTAATAATGACGGACCTTTAAACCCACCACTGCCGCAACAACCTCAAGCTCGGCATCCACCTCCACAACCTCAATATCAACCGAGAGGGCCACCACAACAAAGCTACCCGCCTAGGCAACAAGCGGGACCATATAGGCCACCGGGCTATAATCAAGGGTGGAGAGCTTCGAACCCACCACAAGCACCACCGAGATCAGATCATGAAGCCAGGTTGGAAGAATTCATGGTAGAGCAAAAGAAGATAAACGCTAGATTGATTGCTCAACAAGACTCTCTCAATACAGTCGTGGGTCAACTAGCGGAGCAACTTACGTTGCTCAATAAAAATACTCAACAGTTGTCGGCTCAACCGGAGCCTAATCCACGGAGCAATACCGGCCACATCAATGCGGTGGTGGCGGTTACTACAAGGGGCATGAAGGACACTACTGCCGCCATGGTTCAAACCAAGGAGCCCGTGGAAGAAATTGCGGATGACAAGGAGCCGGCAATTGAGGAGGAGCGCCCAAAAGAGCCGCAAGAAGGTGAAAATTCTGAAATTGTGAAGCCACGCGAGGAGCGCACCTATATGCCACCGGTACCCTTTCCACAACGGTTGGCGAGAGAAAAGATTGAGAAGAGACTTGCCAAATTCCTTGAGTACTTGCGAGGAGTAAGCCTCAATATACATTTCTTGGATGCTATTGTAGAGATCCTGTCATATGCCAAGATCTTGAAGGACTTAATTTCGGGAAAGAAAAGAAAGGAGAAGATAATGCTTGCCGAGCAAGGAACTATAAGGATCGCCTTACCCTTGCAATACTAACAACACACACTAGAGGGGGGTGAATAGTGTAATGGCAATAAAATTGTCCAATTAAAATTTAACTTGCAAATGCGGAATTATAAATGCAAGAGGAATTAAAAGACACAATCAATCCAAACGCAAACACACAGTTTTACCCTGGTTCCCCAAACTTGGGTACATCCAGCCACACCAATATTCACTATATTCTCACACAGAGAAGTGAATATAAATATCACAAGGAGATACCCCACAAAGAGGATTTATGCCCTACACAAGGACCCAACCAATCCTACACGAGGATCAAGACTCCCACACAGAGAATCACTAACTCCCACTCAGAGATTTAGGGTTAGCCCTACACTAGGACACTAGAACTCCCACAAAGAGAGTTAATTCCCACAAAGAGAATTCCCTAGTCCCACAAAGAGACAACCTCCCACAAAGAGAGAAACTCCTACATAGAGAGTATCCTAATCACACAAAGAGAAGTAGGAAAAAAAATTACACCAAGTAAAGTAAATACTCTTACCTATGCCTTGAGATGCTTACTCATGAATGAATGCAAGGCATGGAAGAGGATCTCCAAGTGTTAAGATATGCTTGAGAGCATTTGGATGATTTTCCTTGAGCTGGACTTCAATGCATGAAGAAAGATGAGCTCAATAGAGGGAAATGAAGGAGCTTGAGAGTTGCTTATTGATCTCTTGAGATTTTCTATAGAGTCAAGAGTTATCAAGTGTTGTCAAGAGTTCTCAAGTGATGGCAGCACACTCATATTTATAGGAACCCCATATCAAGCCCCAAAACCCAAGGAAACAGCCAAAGAAAGAATTCTGCAACGGCTGGTAGAACTGGGTGAAAACGACAGGAACAGTCGACTGTTGATCAAAAGACAGTCGACTGATCAACGGCTAGAAAATATCCAACGGCTATAATCTGAGCCAGGACAGTCGACTGATGAAGTCAATACAGTCGACTGACAAACATGACATGCGCCTGTTAATCCTTCAGCAGGCGACTGCTGTAAGGGATGGATCGAAACAGAGAGTTGCACTCTTTCTCCAATTCTTCGCACAGGCGACTGATGTTAATACTACAGTCGACTGTCAAGAAATCAGGCGACTGTATATTCTTCATTAGTCGTCTGTAGTAAGAGATGGAGAAACAACAGAGAGATGCAGAGAATGCACTTACGATATACATGCGACTGATGACCAATCTCCAGGCGACTGTAAAAATACAGGCGACTGTAAACTGAGCTACAGACGACTGTGCATAAAGCTCAAGTTTGAGTCAATTGAAATGTTGACTTGAGCTGTGCATGTCAGGTGAATGTAGAAGGATCTACAGGTGACTGGAAATCACCCAGTCGACTGTGTTTCCTTCAGCAGGCGACTGACGGAAAGCCAGAGACTCCAAATGAGTCTTTGGACAGAGTGAACCTATTGGGTTGGATTCTATGATAATCCTAAGGCTCACTAAGATGGTTAAATGCATATGCATGTATGAGTAAACCATCTAACAAGGCATTACATTAACTCTAGACTCAAAAGAGAGAGAAAGCAATAAAGTAAAATACATAGATTATAATGCTTCTCAAAGAGTCTAAGTCTTCAATCTTGATGCCTTGAGGGCTCTCCACCATCTCCAAGCTTTGGCACTCCTTGAGTCCAAACATTGGCCCTTCTTCACATGATGTCCATCCTTACACCAAGTGATTAGTCTCCAAGAAAGTGTAAGGACCCTGTCTATGGGGAAAACACTAGAAGGGGGGTTGAATAGTGTTTATGCAAATTTAAAAGGAATTTACGCCAAATAAAATGCAATCCAACAAATAGTGCGGAATAGAAAAACAACCCAAAGAGAAACACACGCAAACACAGCTATGTTTCAAGGGTTCGGATTACCCAAGTCAACTCCCGACTTGTTCCCGGTAATCCTACGTCCCTACCACCCGGATACCACCGGATACTCAAGTTAGAACCCTAACTTGAGGTTTCCTTAAAAACCCACTTGTAGCAACCCTACAAGTGCAATCGAATACAATCGATGTCCTTGACTCCCACAACCAGGGAGCAAGCAAAAACCACTCTCACAACCGAGAGCACAATTCAAATAATGAAGTTATGAAATCTGAAAGCAACACTTACAATCACCTATGCCTTGAAGTAGAACTTGAAGGAGAAGTGTGATGTGTGTTGAAGAACTCTCTTGGAAGAGAGGAGAGAAGCCCTTTCTCTTGACTGCACCAAATGCCTAGAAGATCAATCTTTGGTTCTAGGGTGGAGAGCAAGAGAACAAGATTTGGAAATACTTAGGGCTTTGGATTTGAAAGCTTTGATCTTTGGAAATGAAAGCTTGAAGGATTTTGCAATGAATGAGTAACCTTCCAATGAAACAGTAGAAGCTCTATTTATAGCTTTCTCAAATCCACAAAACAGTTTAGGCAAAAACCCAATCGAAATCCGTGAGAAAAATCTCAACGGATATAATCTGAAATCGCGACAGTTGACTGTTGAACAATCCACAGTCGACTGTTGCACAGTCAGCAAGGGTAGGTGAGAATTCATAACGGTAACTTACCACGTGGACAGTCGACTGATAAAGCCAAGACAGTCGTCTGTAAAACCAACAGGCGACTGTACATTCTTCGACAGGCGACTGGCCGAGAGAAGAGTAAGTTAGAAGAAATACTGAAAATCTCACAAGATACAGGACAGACAACTGATGCAAGGAACACAGTCGACTGTTAATCAGAACAGGCGACTGTAAAACCTTGAACAGACGATTGTCACAGACAGGAGAAATTTCCTGAGAGCTGAGTCAAAGCATAGACTTACAGACATGCGACTGTTGCAGCATAGACAGTCGACTGATCTAATAGACAGTCAACTGTATATCCAGCATAAGTCGACTGGCCGTAGAAATCGGATCAAACAGAGTTTGGGCAAGGAGATACAGGCGACTGATGAACCATTCACAGTCGACTGTCGCTAAGACAGGCACCTGATAAACGTTCAACAGTGGCATGTGCGAGGTAATCAGAGAGGACCCAAAACTGCATTGTAATAGTCTGTGCATAACAAGCGACTGTAGAACAAAACACAGTCGACTGTTTTTGAGACAGGCGACTGTAAACTGTTAAGCAGTCGGCTGTTATAAACAATCTTAGCACAAACAAAAGAGAATTGAATTGAGATCAAAGGACAAAGGTCTAGAGATGTCCTATGACCGAAAGTAGATGTGTGTGAGTGCTCCATCAAAGTTCTACTTCTAAGCTACATACTAGAAGAGATAAAAGAAAAATTACATTGACGAATAATCTCTTCTTTCCATCGTATGAGCTTGAAGTCTTTACGAAGCTTCAATCATCAATCTACGATCATCCAATTCATATCATTTGCCTTCAATCACGTTTGTGAGTCATCCATTGCTAGTTGATCTTCATAGTAAGCTTAGACAATAGATTAACTGCAAAATAGGGGATTAGTCACAAGTATTTATGTTTGCTCATCATTAACACCAAGTAGGGAGAAGTCCAATACTCAACATTCTCCCCCTTTTTGATGATGACAAACAAACATAAACAAAAAGATAAATAGTTGTGCGCAATGAAAACTTACTCCCCCTATATAGATGCCAAATGAAGTTAGCCAACAAATATTAGAGCATCTATATAGCAATTGAAGCAAATGAGTGAGATATGAATGAATTTAATTCAAGAAATCTAGGAAGTAAAATCCCTATTCATTGTAATCTTACTCCCCCTGAATCTAAGGCAACGAAAATCTTAGATTCAAGCGTTAGAACATACTTAGCACATCCATTATGAATCTTGTATGTTTATTTCTCTCCCCCTATGGCATTATCCAAAAAGGTGGGAGTAAACAACAACAACAATAATAGTGCTAAAATACGAACTAACAACAATCAAGGAGTATAAAGATATTTCGAAGCAAAAAAATTTCATAAAGTCTCATCATATACACATGTGAGTAAAGGAATTGAAATCCAATATCAACATTTTAGATATTCGAAATGAAGATAATTTTCACAAATTCATCACATCAATGAAAGAGCATGAATTAACCAATATCAAATTCGTGTATTGTCTCAAAAGCGCACCAAAAAAATGAAGTATACATAGAGACAATATATCATACATCACACAGAAGTTAATCAATATAGCATAGTGTGACACAAAAGAGAGATGCAACATCATATATATATATATATATATATATATATATATATATATATATAATAAAGCAGTTGAGTACATCAACGGATGGTCATCAACATGGCCATCCCAAAAAGATACATCATGAGCAACAAAAAAAATAGCTACACCATGACGACAGCAAAGAGTATATCATCATACATATATAAAGTGTCGCATACATCATCATCCATCATACCAAAAAATAACATCACTCAAAAGCATCGATCTAAGGGTGAGCGTCTCCAGGGGCTGTGGACGAGGAAGCAGGCTCTGACGCAGCAGGAGTGTCCTCTGGAGAAGGGTCAGAAGGAGCAACAGAAGCAGCAGCAGCAGCATCCTGTGTAGAGGCAACAGCAGGAGGCTCAACGACACCAGAAGGCTGAGGTGGCACATGAGGCTGAGGAAGATACTGTCTCAAATCCTCAGGGAAGGGAATTCACTGATGGAGGAGAGAGAGAGAGACAGCAGCCTGTAAATACCAGAGATCATCGACAAAATAGTATCCTGAGACGGTGGAGCAGATGATGATTAAGGCAAATCAGCTGGAGGCACAGTGGATGAAGATGGAGCTGAAGTAGTCTTCCTCTTCTTCAAGGCAGTCTGCAGAGCTGAAGAGGACTTCGACTTCACAGAAGTGTCGAGGAGAGGGCCAAAGGACACGGGCTCGTAACGGGTCAAGTCAATACCAAAGTGACGGAAGACACGAGTCAAAAGACCACCAAAGGGAATGTGAGACGAGGAGGACGTGAATTCAACCTTGTCCATCCTGTCAAGGAGGACACCGGCCCAGTTCACGGGCATGCCAGAGAGAATAGCATACATACACTTTAGTATATCTTGAGACGGCTGGTCGGACGATCCATATCTCGGCAGAATGTTGGACTTCACCACTAGGTGAACTGCCCAACCCCGTGCAGAGAACATGGATGATCTGACACCCGAATCAAGAGCTAAAGGAACCTCTCGAAACATATCCCTGAGAACAGACTGGTCAAGATCGTCAATCTCCGAAAAGCTGATATTAGTGGGGAGGGAACCGACAAAGGAATCCTAAGGATAGTCCCTAAGATAGAGGGAGTGAGCTGAATGGGGGTTCACTGGACGACAGTATCAAGTATGCCAGTAGTCGAATACTCACCGCGAACGCGGTTCACATAGAAGAGCTTCACCAGAAATGGGTAGTCTCTGTGGGACTCGCTCTGAGAGAAGCGAAAAAGGTCGGCCAGGTGAGTAGCGGACAGAATGTCAGAAAGTTTCTCAGCAGTGAATGCGGGGAAAGCAATGTACCGCTCCCTAAGCAGATTGATCCCAAGAAGAGAGTGAAACTTTGCCAGACAAAGATCGTCTCGACAAACGGGAACCAGGGGATCAGAGGGAGGTACAACAGGAGGCTCTTCGGACGAACTGGATGCAGAAGGAGATACATGAGGGATCTCAGCAGCAGGCTCACTGATGTGAACACCAGTAGGCTTACGCTGACGATGAATCAAGGGCTGATCATCGCTCGACGAAGAAGAAGGAGAATAACCCGGCGACGATGAACGTATGGGTGACTGGGCATGCTTGGTTCGAGCTTTATAGGGTTTCTTTCTCTTGTCGATGAGTTTCTTAGGAGCCCTAGGTTGTTTAGAAGAAATGATCTTCTCTTTTCCCTTAGGTTTAGGAGCCATAGAAACAAGAGAGGAAGAACAAACGCAACAAACGGAAACAACGAAAAGTCAAGAGAGAGAAAGCACACCAACCGAGGGAATACAGACGATCGCGAAGATGAAGATCAAAGACGACGGAAGACCACGATCGACAGTGACGTTGAGGAGGAGATCGACGGTTGAAGAAACAGAATCGATCGATTTGTAGAGAGAATCGAGCGGGAAGTTGAAAGGTCGATGCGGAGGAGAGAGAAAAACGACGTGGAGAGTGATTGCGTCGATTGAATATAAATTAGGGAAAATCAATCTGAGCCGTTGGATCAATGAATCGACGGCTCGGATCAAATCAAATGAACCGACACAATAGGAGACAGTCGACTGGAGAACAAAAGTCAGTCGACTGTATGAAGTGATAAAATTAAATCTCAGAGAGATAGGCAGTCGACTGGCAAGTATAATGCAGTCGCCTGTCCGCTGGACAGTCGACTGACATATACACAACAGTCGGCTGGCCGAGAATTAATACAGATCACAAGAATAACAGAGAATACTGTAAAAAGTTCGACAGAGAGTACAGTCGCCTGATGACTAAAGTGTAGTCGCCTGTTAAATTAACAGTCGACTGTAAAACAGTCAACAGTCGGCTGTGCGAAAGATATCAATTTTCATATGGAGGATATAGGGTAGGGCAGTCGACTGTCAGAAGATACACAGTCGTATGTCCTGGTCCAAAAAATGCACAGTGAGATAGAATTCCAGAGAATAAGAACACTCACCCTAGGACCTATACTCTAATCACAAAAACATCTTAAAATCATTATGAAGACAATAAATCTATTGAAACACAAATTATTCCAATCAACTTCGAAAACTCATGAAATCAAATAAGTCACAATTGCCTTTCTTAATCTCATAAAACAATAAAGCACATGAAGAAAGACAACCAAAAATATATGAGCTCAATAAGGAGTTATAGCATGAAAATTGAGCTTCTAGATTTTAGATTCACCCATAATTCCCAATTCTCCACGCAACCTCACAAATGAATCTTATTTAAGAGGTTTAGTGAAGATATCGGCAATTTGTTTTTGGGTTTCAATGTACTCTAAGATGATGTCCTTCTTAGCTACATGATCATTTATAAAATGGTGTCTCACGTCTATGTGTTTGGTACGGGAGTGGTGTACCGGATTCTTGGAAAGACAAATAGCACTTTGATTATCAACCATGATAGGGCAAGTATCACAATTGACACCATAGTCACTAAGAGTGTGTCTCATCCAAAGAACTTGTGCACATGCAAGACCCGCGGCAATATATTCCGCTTCAGTCGTGGACAATGACACCGAATTCTGTTTCTTAGAGAACCAAGAAACTAAGGAATTTCCTAAGAAATGGCATGTGCCACTAGTACTTTTCCTGTCGGACTTGCATTCGACAAATTCGGCATCACTATATGAGATTAACTCATACGTGCTAGACTTAGGGTAAAGTAACCCATAATCTAGGGATTGATTGAGATAACGAAATATTCGTTTAACCGCAATCAAGTGTGACTCCTTAGGTCTTGCTTGATATCTAGCACATATACATACGGAAAACATGATATCGGGCCTACTAGCGGTTAAGTAAAGTAAGCTACCGATCATACCTCGATATAGACGAACGTCTACATCTTTTCCGCTTTCATCCTTGTGAAGATGAGTAGTAGTACTCATGGGAGTCCTTTTGATTGAAGACGATTCCATCCCGAATCGCTTAATAAGCTCCCCTGTGTACTTTGTCTGATGTATGAAAGTGACATTCTCCATTTGTCGAATTTGCAATCCAAGGAAGTAGGTGAGCTCTCCCATATGGCTCATCTCAAACTCATCCTTCATAGACTTGGAAAATTCTTGACAAAGATGAAAGTTAGTAGAACCGAAAATAATGTCATCTACATAAACTTGAATCAAAAGAATGTCATTTTCATAATCTTTAATGAAAAGTGTAGAATCAACTTCTCCCATTTTAAAACCTAAATTCAAAAGAAAGGTCTTAAGGCGATCATACCAAGCTCTAGGAGCTTGTCTCAATCCATACAACGCTTTCTTAAGTTTGAAAACATGGTTTGGAAATTTCTCATGAATGAAACCGGGAGGTTGAGAAACATAGACTTCTTCATTTACAAATCCATTTAAAAATGCACTTTTAACATCCATTTGAAATAATTTAAAATTCTTATGGGATGCAAAAGATAAAAGCAATCTAATAGCTTCTAATCTAGCTACGGGGGCAAAGGATTCTTCGAAATCAATACCTTCCTCTTGCCGATAGCCTTGAGCTACTAACCTTGCTTTGTTCCGTGTGATTACCTCGTTTTCATCCGTCTTGTTCTTGAAGATCCATTTGGTCCCGATAGCTTGGTGACCACTTGGAAGAGGTACAAGTTCCCAAAGTTCCTTTCTCTCGAATTGCACTAGTTCTTCTTCCATTGCCACTATCCAAGAGCTATCCTCACAAGCTTCTTGAATATTCTTTGGCTCAATGGTATAGACGAATGCGCAATGGGAGAATTCTTCAATTCTTGATCTCGTTCGAACACCCACACCAATATCTCCAATGATTTGGTTATGTGGATGGTTGCGAACAGTTGGATAAGCTTTGGGTAAACCTGGATCACTAGGAACAACTTCAACGACTTCGTTAGAAGTGTTAGTCTCAACAATATTATCATTAATCTTAACATTATTAAGAGAATCACAAAGAATATCTACATTATCATCATCAACATGAGGAAAGTCAAAATCTTCATAAAAAGATACGTGAAGTGATTCCTCAATCGTTGAAGAAGTTTTGTTGTATATCCGGTAGGCTTTGCTACGTGTGGAATATCCAACAAAAATTCCTTCATCGGATCTTGGCTCAAATTTGTCTAAATTACCAAAGGTGTTCTTTATAAAACATTTTGAACCAAAGACACGAAAATATTTCACTTGAGGCTTTTTATCGTAAAACAACTCAAAACAAGTTTTGTTTGTTCGGGGTCTCACTAGGATTCTATTGAGCACATAACATGCCGTGTGCACCGCTTCTGCCCAAAATTGTAGTCCTAAATGACTATCATGAAGCATAGTGCGAGCACACTCAATAAGAGTCCTATTCTTTCTTTCTACAACACCATTTTGTGGTGGTGCACGAGGAAAGGAAAAGTTATGAGTTATCCCGGAGTCATCACAAAACTTAGTAAAAGACTCATTCTCAAATTCTCCTCCATGATCACTACGAATAGTGATAATGATGGATCCTAAAAGATTCTGAATCTTCTTTGCAAATTTGGTAAACTCTTCATGAGCTTCATTCTTATTAGTTAAGAATGAAACCCAAGTAAATCTAGAAAAGTCGTCGACGAAAACTAGTCCATAATGAGCATTACCTAAAGAAGCGGTTCTAGTTGGCCCAAATAAATCTAGATGAAGAAGTTCTAGGGGCCTCTTAGAAGTAATCCCTTCTTTAAGCTTAAATGAAGATTTACTTAGTTTACCTCTTTGACATGAATCACAAAAGTTTTTCTTATTAAAAACAATCTTAGGAAAACCTTTGACTAGATCATGCTTAGCTAACTTATATAAGTGCTTGAAGTGAACATGACCAAAACGGCGATGCCATAATAGTTGTTCACTTGTGTTAGCAACTAAGCAATGTTCTACGGTTTTAGGCACGCTTAAATAATAAATATTTTTACGCCTAATACCGGAAAATAAAACATTTGAATCACAATCAACAATAGTACACAATCCTTCTCCGAAGTTAACCTTGTAACCTTTGTCACAAAGTTGACTTATGGAAATGAGGTTATGACATAAACCACTAACAAGATAAACATTAGTAATTAGGGGTTTGGAAGGATTACCAACGATACCTACTCCAATGATGGTTCCCTTTTGATTACCTCCAAAAGTGACCGTTGCACCATCTTTGATGCTAATCACTTCGGAGAGCAATGAGGGATCTCCCGTCATGTATTTGGAGCAACCGCTATCTAGAATCCATCCTTTCCCTTTAGAGCTAATAAGGATTTTGTTGCTCTTCTTCTTTCTCTTGGGTACCTATATAATATACCATAAGCTTATGGTGCCCAATGTTTGTTGGGTCCAAGGGGATTAGCCCTTTGGAAGACAAGTCCAAGTGGACTTCCGCTTCCCAACATAGTTACTATTTCTAATTACGTCATGAAAGTAGGAATCAACATAAGCATTCCTAACATTTAGACTAGTGTTCTTAGGACCCCAAATAGTGTACATCTTGGGAGTCCTATTCCTAGTTGCATGCATATGAGTTGGATATCTATGTGGTGCATGCTTCTTAGGAACATGGTTTCTAGCATAGATATGAGGTGGAGGATATGCATTGTACATTCTTGAATGATATGAATTCTTGAGAACATGAATATTACATGAAGCATATTGATCATGCATGACATGTGGAGAATTAGCATACATGAAAGAATGATTCGTATGAGCATATGGGTGTGTGGGAGCACGTACATGAGTATTTCTCATGTGTGGTTGTGTACGTGTCCGTGGGTGCGGAGCATAAAATATGTCATGATTATCCACTTGTGAAGTAGGATGTTTCCTACGTGGATGAGTATTAGTGTACATATAAGCATGGCCTTGCTTTTGGTTTCCACCCTTAGTGGGTTTCTTGCCAAAAGGAAGAGAAAGTGATGTGGTGACATTCTTGGTAGGATTGCTACCTATAGTGTCTTTGACACCACTTGTGGATGCACCGGAGGAAGGACTCACAAAATCTATAGTGACACCGTTATAGGAGGTGCGATCATTAGATGCATTAGCTTTTACAAATCCAAGGCCAACACGATGTGTGGCCGGAAATTGATTTGCAAGCAAATCATCCAATTGTCCTTTTCCCTTATTGAATCTCACAATACGGGAGGACATGAGCTCATATTTCTCCTTTAAAGAAGAAATGTTGGTATCCAAGGTGGACACCCGTGCTTTGAGCTCGTGCACTTGGGTTTTAAGAGAATCATTCTCTAATCCCAATTGTGTGTGGCGTGTAACTAGATCACTATTATCCATGGGATGTGTTTGATCTAGTTGAGATTTGAGGGAATTTATCTCATCTCTCAATGTGACATTTTAAGAAGCTAAGTTTGCTTTCTCAAGGGTTAAAGTATCAACAATGGTGTCATTGTTGATAATGCATGGAATGGATGACTTGCTAACATTTGATTTCTTTAAGCTAGAGTATCTAATCATTAAAGATTGGTATTTAGCAAATAGTTCTTCATTAGCTATGCGAAGTTCATCCATTGTTACCTCGGTGTTATCCGTATCAGAATCACTCTCATCCGAGAGTGGGTCTTCAAGTGCCATGAAGCACATGTGGGCGCTCTCACCCTTCTCATCATCGGAATCGCTTGATGAGTCATCACTTGAGTCATCAAAAGTACCGACGAGTCCTTTCTTCTTGTCTTTCTTGTTCTTGTTGGACTTGTGGTACTTTGGTGCCTTCCACTTTTCTTTGTTGTTTAGCAATGGGCAATCCCTCTTGATGTGCCCTGGCTTATTACACTTATAACAAAGAGAGGAAGTTGCATTAGTAGATTCAAAACGTTTGTTGGAGGGAAATTTACCTTTGCGGAAGAAGCGTTGGAACTTCTTCGCCATTTGGGCCATTTCACCCAAATCCATCTCGTTCTCGGATTCATCACTTTCAGAGGATGACGAATTGGCGTTGAACGCCAAAGCTTTCTTCTTGGCCTCCGATGGATTCATCATGGCTCGAATCTTCAATCGGTTATCCCGTCTTACTTCGTAAGACATAAGAGTCCCGATGAGATTCACCACGGTGTAGTTCTTCAAGTCATTGACCTCCTCAATGGCGATTGCTCGTCTTTCCCATTTAAAGGTCATCCCCATGATAATCTTCCTTACCTTTTCAGGTTCGGTGTAGATTTGGCCAAGGGCTTCCAATTCGTTTGTGATATCGGTAAAGCGTCCGTACATCGACACAATGCTCTCATTTTCCTGCATGTGAAACAAGTCGAAGTTTTGCACGGCAACATATAACTTTGAAAGCTTTACCTTATTCGTTCCCTCGTGGGTAACGATGAGATGGTTCCAAATTTGATATGCACTCTTACATGTGCATATCTTGTTGAACTCATTCGGGTCCAACGCACAATGAAGAGCGTTCATTGCTTTAGCGTTGTTGACTTCGGCGGACTTTTCGGAAGTCTTCCATTTCTCGAAATCATCTTCGGAGGGCTCGACGTATTCCTTGTGGAGAGTTCTCCAAAGGGAAGCACTCGTAAGGAACGTCTCCATCCTACACTTCCAATAACCAAAGTTAGTATCATTGAAACGTGGAGGACGTACCGTAGATTGACCTTCGAAAAGTGTGGACGCTCCATCACGGTCGTGATTGTTGTACGTAGGCGGCGGAGGAACGTTGTTGTTGTTGGATGCCATAGATAAAACCTTGTGCTCTGATACCAATTGTAAGGACCCTGTCTATGGGGAAAACACTAGAAGGGGGGTTGAATAGTGTTTATGCAAATTTAAAAGGAATTTACGCCAAATAAAATGCAATCCAACAAATAGTACGGAATAGAAAAACAACCCAAAGAGAAACACACGCAAACGCAGCTATGTTTCAAGGGTTCGGATTATCCAAGTCAACTCCCGACTTGTTCCCGGTAATCCTACGTCCCTACCACCCGGATACCACCGGATACTCAAGTTAGAACCCTAACTTGAGGTTTCCTAAAAAACCCACTTGTAGCAACCCTACAAGTGCAATCGAATACAATCGATGTCCTTGACTCCCACAACCAGGGAGCAAGCAAAAACCACTCTCACAACCGAGAGCACAATTCAAATAATGAAGTTATGAAATCTGAAAGCAACACTTACAATCACCTATGCCTTGAAGTAGAACTTGAAGGAGAAGTGTGATGTGTGTTGAAGAACTCTCTTGGAAGAGAGGAGAGAAGCCCTTTCTCTTGACTGCACCAAATGCCTAGAAGATCAATCTTTGGTTCTAGGTTGGAGAGCAAGAGAACAAGATTTGGAAATACTTAGGGCTTTGGATTTGAAAGCTTTGATCTTTGGAAATGAAAGCTTGAAGGATTTTGCAATGAATGAGTAACCTTCCAATGAAACAGTAGAAGCTCTATTTATAGCTTTCTCAAATCCAAAAAACAGTTTAGGCAAAAACACAATCAAAATCCGTGAGAAAAATCTCAACGGGTATAATCTGAACTCGCGACAGTCGACTGTTGAACAATCCACAGTCGACTGTTGCACAGTCAGCAAGGGTAGGTGAGAATTCATAACGGTAACTTACCACGTGGACAGTTGACTGATGAAGCCAAGATAGTCGTCTGTAATACCAACAGGCGACTGTACATTCTTCGACAGGCGACTGGCCGAGAGAAGAGTAAGTTAGAAGAAATACTGGAAATCTCACAAGATACAGGACAGACGACTGATGCAAGGAACACAGTCGACTGTTAATCAGAACAGGCGACTGTAAAACCTTGAACAGACGACTGTCACAGACAGGAGAAATTTCCAGAGAGCTGAGTCAAAGAATAGACTTACAGACATGCGACTGTTGCAGCATAGACAGTCGACTGATCTAATAGACAGTCAACTGTATATCCAGCATAAGTCGACTGGCCGTAGAAATCGGATCAAACAGAGTTTGGGCAAGGAGAGACAGGCGACTGATGAACCATTCACAGTCGACTGTCGCTAAGACAGGCACCTGATAAATGTTCAACAGTGGCCTGTGCGAGATAATCAGAGAGGACCCAAAAACTGCATTGTAATAGTATGTGCATAACAGGCGACTGTAGAACAAAACACAGTCGACTGTTTTTGAGACAGGTGACTGTAAACTGTTAAGCAGTCGGTTGTTATAAACAATCCTAGCACAAACAAAAGAGAATTGAATTGAGATCAAAGGACAAAGGTCTAGGGATGTCCTATGACCGAAAGTAGATGTGTATGAGTGCTCCATCAAAGTTCTACTTCTAAGCTACATACTAGAAGAGATAAAAGAAAAATTACATTGACGAATAATCTCTTCTTTCCATCATATGAGCTTGAAGTCTTTACGGAGCTTCAATCATCAATCTACGATCATCCAATTCATATCATTTGCCTCCAATCACGTTTGTGAGTCATCCATTGCTAGTTGATCTTCATAGTAAGCTTAGACAATGGATTAACTGCAAAATAGGGGATTAGTCACAAGTATTTATGTTTGCTCATCATTAACACCAAGTAGGGAGAAGTCCAATACTCAACAGAAAGATATCCTTGAAATAAACTGAGAGACTAAAACATGAGATTCATTAGCAACAACATAATATTGTGATCATCATCAAAATATGATTGGTATGAAACACCAATACTCAACAATCTCCCCCCTTTTTGATGATAACACACATTATGTAAATCATAAAGAATTAAAGCACAATGCTAATGATCTCCCCCTACTTATATGCACCAATTACATAATGAGCTACACAATGGTAAATACTCAAAATACCAATTAAAAACATGGTGACATATAATAGGCATGGATTACATAAACCAATTGCAAAGGATAAAAGCTTGCAAACATGAATGGTTTATCTAATCCCATATATCTCTCCCTAAAGAGATATGTCTCCCCATATGCATATGTATATATCTCTCCCCCTATAGATATGATTACATAATGCATATATCTCTCCCCCTTGACATCGTCAAAAAGGTGGACATCAAAAATATCCCCCTTTGTCATCTTAAACAAGATGTGACAATATGCAAGAAAAGAAAGATATGTATGATACCAAATTTAAAAATTTAGTGGGTATCAATTCACTATCCCATGCTCCCCCTAGATCATAGAAATGGTCAACTTATGACTTCTAGGATCTAATACCAATTATAATTAATGGAGCCATGGGCCTAAAGTGTATCAAAGCAAAAGATATGGAAAAAATCAAGCTTCAAAAATACGCAAGGATATTGCCAAAAACAATGAAACAAGAAACATGTTGGCAATAAACAAGAGGTTTGGTTTGAGACCCAAAATAACCAAATGTAAATAATGATCTCAAATAACATCCGAAATGAGAGTTAAAATATGTCTTAAAATAATTTAAACATATAATATATTAACTCCCCCATTGACATACACATGGATCAAAAATGCATGCATGTCAATAAACCCCAAGGTTCCCATTTTCATGAAAAATACATATAATAGAAAGTATTTTCAAAAACATGAAACACACACACAACCAATGGGTATGCAAAAATATAGCATTAAGCACAATACCCATGCAATATGCAAATGTGTGTGAGGAACCTAAACATTAGGTAACCAAACCCAAGAGGAGTTTGATTTCCTAATGTAATCACATGAGGTGATCACATCCCTAACTAGAGAGTTGATGTAACTATCCCTCTCTTGCACACTAACCTTAGCGGGAATCCATAATCTCAAGGAATTCCTAGGCAAGGGTTTTGCCTTTGCAAGAGGGGGGATGTGGCATGCTTAAGTGTAGAAACGAATTTCTTGGCATGCAAAGAATGAGAATTTTGCTTCTCAGCAAAAAATGAAGATTTTTCATTTTTCCTCATTACCTCGTGATCTACATGCTTCTTGTTGATGTTATTGTTGTACAAGAAAGCATGGTGATTCTTCTTATGTGCTTTAGCAATATTTCTTGTATTTGCACCATAAGAGGAATTAGAGGTGTGTTCGAGAACCATATTTTGAATATAACCCAAACCTCCTCTATGATTTGCCGGATGTTGTTTTTCCAACAAATCGTGGAGTGAATCCCTAGAATACACAAAGCTTATGAGCTTACGGGATTCCTCTTCACATTTCAACGTAAGTTGTTGAATGTGAGCATCTAAGCTAAGGTTTTGAGCAACAAGTTTTTTATTTGTAAGGCTCAATTCCTTAACTTGAGAGAGAAGTGTGTCTCTCTCACAAGTGTCATACACATGCCTTTCATCATGAATTACACTTGCAATATCTAGTTCATGCAATCTACTCTTAGCAATCTTATATTTTGCTTTTAATCTATTGTAAGAGTTGATGCACTTACTAGCCTTTTCGGAGACCAAGTCAAAATTGATCTTGAGCTCCTCGTATGAGATCTTTTTCTCATCGATCTCAACAACAACATCATCATCCTTGCAAGAGCTTGATGACGACTTCTCCTCCATAGCCATGAGGCACGAATCCTCATAGGAATTGTATGCGTCAAGCCAAGCATCCAACTCTTCTTCATTTAATCCGGAGGGGATTGGTGTAGGACCATCAATGGCTACAAAGCATGTGTGAGCATCCTCCTTTGTATCCTCTTCTTCGTTACTCGAAGTGTCCTCACTCGAATCATCAAAGGTCCCGACAAGTCCCTTCTTATGATTTTTGGACTTGGACCTTCCTTTCCAATGCTTCTTCCCTTTACCCTTGTAAGTTTCCTTGTTGGGTTTGGAAGGGCATTCAGTGGACAAGTGACCTTTTCCACTGCAAGTGTAACACGTAGGAACCTTGTTAGAATTTGAGGCAAACTTTGACAAAGACTTACCTTGTTTGCACTTGAAGAATGCTTTGAATTGCTCGGCAAGCTCCTCAATTTCTTTTCCACTTGCATCTTCTTGCTCATCTTCTTCACTAGGAGCTTCTCGATGGAATTTCTTTTTCCACTTGAAAGACTCCTTCTCACCATGAAGAGCAACGCCCTTTTTCTTCTCGGGCTTGGTTGACTGAATCTCTTCCTTATGTTGAAGTAACACTTCATGAGAGATATCCATTGTGTGCCAAATACTAATGGCCGATTTGCACATGGAGATGCGATCGAACTCATCTGGAGTGAGTGCGCAATGGAGAACACACATAGCCCTAGCATTGACTTTGATCAAGTCCTTCTCTGCTTTAGTTCTCAATGCCGCGGGTGAAGTAGGCTCCTCGAAAGGTGACTCCGTTATGTCCCAAAGGTCATGACTCTTCAAGTAGACCATCATCCCGATCTTCCAACTCGGGTAGTTGGTTCCGTTGAAGAGCGGTGGTCAGACGGTAGAATGACCTTCTTCATGAGGCGCGGATGGTGCGTTGAATGCCATCGTTGCAGTATGCTTTAACCTCGCTCTGATACCAATTGTAAGGCTCACCTTATCCTTGCAATACTAACAACACACACTAGAGAGGGGGTGAATAGTGTAATGGCAATAAAATTATTCAATTAAAATTTAACTTGTAAATGCGAAATTATAAATGCAAGAGAAATTAAAAGGCACAATCAATCCAAACGCAAACACACAGTTTTACCCTGGTTCCCCAAACTTGGGTACATCCAACCACACCAATATTCACTATATTCCCACACAGAGAAGTGAATACAAATCTCACAAGGAGATACCCCCACAAAGAGGACTTATGCCCTACACAAGGACCCAACCAATCCTACACGAGGATCAAGACTCCCACACAGAGAATCACTAACTCCCACTCAGAGAATTAGGGTTAGCCCTACACTAGGACACTAGAACTCCCACAAAGAGAGTTAATTCCCACAAAGAGAATTCCCTAGTCCCACAAAGAGACAACCTCCCACAAAGAGAGAAACTCCCACAAAGAGAGTATCCTAATCCCACAAAGAGAAATAGGAAAACAAATTACACCAAGTAACTTAAATACTCTTACCTATGCCTTGAGATGCTTACTCATGAATGAATGCAAGGCATGGAAGAGGATCTCCAAGTGTTAAGATATGCTTGAGAGCACTTGGATGATTTCCCTTGAGATGGACTTCAATGCTTGAAGAAAGATGAGTGCTCAATAGAGAAAAATGTAGGAGCTTGAGAGTTGCTTATTGATCTCTTGGGATTTTCTATAGAGTCAAGAGTTATCAAGTGTTATCAAGAGTTCTCAAGTGATGGCAGCACACTCATATATATAGGAACCCCATATCAAGCCCCAAAATCCAAGGAAACAGCCAAAGAAAGAATTCTGCAACGTCTAGAAACTGGGTGAAAACGACAGGAACAGTCAACTGTTGATCAAAAGACAGTCGACTGATCAACGGCTAGAAAATATCCAACGGCTATAATCTGAGCCAGGACAGTCGACTGATGAAGTCAATATAGTCGACTGACAAACAAGACAAGCGCCTGTTAATCCTTCAGCAGGCGACTGCTGTAGGGGATGGATCGAAACAGAGAGCTACACTCTTTCTCCAATTCTTCGCACAGGCGACTGATGTTAATACTATAGTCGACTGTCAAGAAATCAGGCGACTGTATATTCTTCATTAGTCGTTTGTAGTAAGAGATGGAGAAACAACAGAGAGATGCATAGAATGCACTTACGCTATACAGGCGACTGATGACCAATCTCCAGGCGACTGTAAAAATACAGGCGACTGTAAACTGATCTACAGACGACTGTGCGTAAAGCTCAAGTTTGAGTCAATTGAAATGTTGGCTTGAGCTGTGCATGTCAGGCGACTGTAGAAGGATCTACAGGCGACTGGAAATCACCCAGTCGACTGTGTTTCCTTCAGCAGGCGACTGACGGAAAGCCAGAGATTCCAAATGAGTCTTTGGACAGAGTGAACCTATTGTGTTGGATTCTATGATAATCATAAGGCTCACTAAGATGGTTAAATGCATATGCATGTATGAGTAAACCATCTAACAAGGCATTACATTAACCCTAGACTCAAAAGAGAGAGAAAGCAATAAAGTAAAATACATGGATTACAATGCTTCTCAAAGAGTCTAAGTCTTCAATCTTGATGCCTTGAGTGCTCTCCACCATCTCCAAGTTTTGGCACTCCTTGAGTCCAAACAATGGCCCTTCTTCACATGATGTCCATCCTTACACCAAGTGATTAGTCTCCAAGAAAGATATCCTTGAAATAAACTGAGAGACTAAAACATGAGATTCATTAGCAACAACATAATGTTTTGATCATCATCAAAATAAGATTTGTATGAAACACCAATACTCAACATGAACTTGGTTCACCCGAAAGGAGAAGGAGCCGACAAAATTCAAAGATCCCGGAAGCTTCCGCACCCCATGCACACTTGGAGGAGTCCCGCTACAAAAGGCTTTGGTAGAATTGGGAGAAAGTGTGAGCTTAATGCCCTTAAGCATGTTTAAGAAATTGAATACGGGGGCTGACTTGAAGCCGACGGATATGAGAATACAACTTACGAATGGTCGGGTTACTAGGCCGGTGGGAATTGCGGAGAACATACCACTTCAAATACCGGGAGGAATTTGCTTGCCGTGTGAATTCGTCATTATGGACATCAAGGAGGAGGGCGATACATCACTTATACTTGGACGCCCCTTCTTAGCCACCGCCGGCGTGATAGTTGACGTGAGAGAGGGTACTTTATCTTTGAATGTCGGAAACATCAAGGTTCAGCTCCACATCCCTAAAGCGATGAAGCATATGCCTTACCAAGAGGATGTCGACTATGTGAACCTCCTTGATGAGGTGATTGATGAAGCTATACCGCATTCTATTGGCGCCCTACACGATGACGGCCTTGAAGAAGGCCAATCTTCTAGTGATGGAGAAAAGTTGGAAGACCCACATGACTATCCCTTGGTTGATGACAAAGACGACGCCGATGTCGCAAGAATAAAGGAGCTATGCAAACTCTCCACGGCCAACAAATTGAAGAAAGCTCTACCGGATAAGAATCATCACCGGTGAAGAAAAAGAATGGTACAAGCTCAAGCTTGGGGGACTTATCACCCAACACTACCCATGATGAGGGGAAGCCGAGGAATGCCCACGAGCATCAACAATTGAATCCGAGTTGCCTTCCCGGTAAATTTGACGGGCGCATCTCATATGCGGCAAATATCAAGCACTAAACGAATATCTTAAGGGGTCGAGCTGAAGACCTTAAACGAGCGCTTGTCGGAAGGCAACCCGACGGTTTTATATCATTTTTAGTTGAATTCTATTTTTGTTTTAGAATTTTCTTAGTGTTTAGAATCTAGAGTCAATAGAAATCGTGACAACGGGCTCTATTTTTCATGACAGGAGATAGAGAACGAGAAATCATTCATATGGAGGATGACCATGACAAGGGAGAGCACTCCAGGAACACGCTCATGCCTTAGGAAGAGGAAGAAACTGACAGGGACGAGAAAAACAGAGAATGGAGCAAAAACAGAGAGCCGAGGCTAAAAATAGCAAGCCACTCGGCCGAGTGTACATGTTACTCGGCCGAATGAAGACTCTACTCGGCCGAGTAGAGTACTGATTAGGGAAGATCCTAAAGACCCACTCTCTGTTATTTTCTGTAGTTTACAATACTATTGCCACTCGGCCGAATGACTATGTTACTCGGCCGAGTGAATCTGATACCCTACACGCTTCATAATCGCTGAGTAGCCTTGCTACTCGACCGATGGGCACTTGTCCATTCGGCCGAATGGGAAAAGCTACTCGGCCGAGTCTAAGTATTGGGAGATTTTCAAAATACTTTTCACATATGCCATTCGGCCAAGTGAACGCGTCACTCGGCCGAGTCGCCCATCCTTATATATGCCATCGGGCGCTGCGCGATTTTCGAAACCGCAAAAATCCCAAATTTTCTTCCCAGCGCCCGAGCCTTTTTGTGTTCCCTCCACCCGAACCCCGCTCTTCCTCGCCCGAATGCCACCCATTACCGTCGCTGACCGGTGCCCCCTTGTCGCCGACGCTCCCCGCTGACCGGTCACTGCCGGCGCCGCCGCCCGTTCGCCGTTCTTCCCCCATTTTGCCCAAATCTCCCATTTCTCCTCCATTTCTCCAAATCGTATGCCCCCTATGCCCAATTTTGAAATTAATTCCTATATATATCTATTATCCCCTATCTTTCCCATGTATATTGATTATCATTAGCTGATTTGATTGTTTGTTCTTCAGGATAGCTTGGGGGAGCTTGGGGGAGATACATGACGCTTCAGAGCTCCGTGGAGGAGGCTATTCTACGCACACTTCAAGTATTTGCTGTCACGTCGTGCTCAGGTATACTCGTTCCCTAGTTCTTTTTAGCACTTCACATTCTCACTTGGGTGGGCATGTCTCACGGGCTACATGCCCCAACGACTTAGACCACACACTCGGGAGCCCGCTTCCAAGCGGAAGAGGTCAGGCGATCATGGCTCCTCTTCCGCTAGGGCGGACTCCCCTCTACCTAGCCCACCACCACCCACACAGCCGACTCCTGCCGCACCCATTCCACCACCAGCACAGCCTGCCCCCGCGTTCGATGCGATGGAGATTACGTTCAGAGACGACGCCCAGCGCGCCAGATTTGAGCGTATCTCCCATCGCTCGATTGTACCCACTAGGTTTGCACACCTTGCTGACCTTGAGCGCCTAGGGGTCCTAGAGGGGTTACTCCAGTTGTATGACAACGTGGGGTGGCGTGATTTCTTGTCGGTGTCGACGGACACTTATATCCGTCCGACACTAGAGGTCCTTAGTTCTATTGACCGGACCCCTGGAGGATGCTCCTTTCGTCTAATGGATCGAGAGTGTGAGGTCACTCTCGACATGCTCCGAGCATTCTTCCAGTGGCCCGCTGTCCCTGACCCTGACCGAGCCTACAGCCCCACGCACATCCCACCGCCGTCATTCGACACCCACGCTTTTTGGACACAGATCACGGGATCTCCCCTCACCATTGACCCTAGTCGGGCCAACGCCTCTGCCGTCGTCCACCCGTGCCTCCACATTGCACAGCGCCTTATGGCGACCACTTTTCTTGCGAGGTACCAGCCCGGGACGTTGTCGATGCCAGAGCTCTACATGCTCTACGCGATGACACATTCTAGGGTCCTTGATGGAGGAGACTTTTTGGTCCCTGCAATATAGATTGATATTTCCAGCTGGTACATCGACCGCATCATTATTTCTGTCAGCGCTCGGACGCCTATCTGTTGCGACTGTCTGATTACTCTCTTGGCCCTTTTGTGTGGAGTTGACCTCCCAGCTGGCTTGCTAAGACCACCGGGCCCCACCTCACTCTCCATAGATGTCATGGCCCGGATGAGGATACTGCGTCCTCATGGTCAGCGCCACTGGGTGTGGCTGCACGGTTCACACGGTGTCGATTACATGATTCTGCCGAGCCCTGCTCGGACACATATTGGACCTGCGAGCGGGGAGTGGATTCCAGCGATGGATCTCCTCATCCCCGTCGCATACGTGCTAGATCCTGAGGGTGCTCAACAGGAGCCCCTCCTTCCACCCCTTGACCCCGTGATCCCTCAGCCTGCACCAGATTTGCCTGCACCTCCTAACACCTCTGTCCACACGTCTGTTAGTGTCGGGAGCACTTTAGCTGAGTCCACCCACACCACCACCATCACTGTGCCCATGTCTATAGATCCCATTTCTGAGGCTAGCCCCGAGCGTCCCCCACCATAGTTGAGAACGGCAAGCCTTCTTTTGCCTCCACAGTGGAGACAATTTCCTCATTTTTTTCTCGACTCCTGGGGAGTCATTTTCTGCACCCTTCACGACCTCCCCAGTCGTCGACCTTACTGTCTCCATCGCCACTGTATACTCCGAGAGTGTCGTGATGTATGTCCCCACGTCTGTGTCACTGACCCCTTTGCCCACCTCGTCGCTTACCACCACTGCCATTTCTACTGCTGCTCCATCCTCTTCGACCATTCCCACGTCTCGGCCTCCCACTGAGTCTTAGCGTCACTTAGTGAGCATAACACCACCGCACCACACCACTGTCGCACCCATCCTTTACAGTAGCCATGCGAGACAGCCCCGTTCTTCACCTGTTCGTCCTGCTCGACCCTCTGCTCCACCTCCCCCCGACACCCTATTTTAGCACCTCCGTGCTCTAGAGGGGACAATGAGTGGACTTAGAGCAGATTTTCGGGCTCTCTCCGCTACTGTTAGTGCTGTCCAGACCCGCGTCACGTTACTTCCTGGTATTTAGGCTTGCCTGAACCAGATTCTTGACCATCTGCCTCAGTCACCCACCCCCACCCAGCATCCCCCACGACCACCACCTCCGCCACAGGATGGTACTGGTGCACCCCCACCCACCTAGGCACATACTGGATGCCTTCCATATTTTTGCTGATGATTCGCTGGACATTTTGAGCTTGCTGATTTTGCACCCCTCCTCCACACACGTTTTGGTCACTTTTTGGTCAGTTCTGTCTATATCTTTTTGGAAGAGAGGAGTATTTTTGGGGACACCCATCTGGCACTATTTTGATCTCTGCATGCATCACTTGCATTCCCATCACATACTTTTATTTTCCTTTTTATTTTTATTTTATTTTCATGCATGCATCCTCACCCGCCCCACCCACATTTTTGTCTCTCGGTGTGCCACACTTTGAACATTGAGGACACTGTGCACTTTAGCTTAGGGAGTGAGTTCTCACGCACTTTTTATTTTTGTCGCCTTTTCTTTTCATTTTCCCACATTTCTTCGTTTTTACACTTATTTTCGCCCTCTTTTTCATTTCTTCCCATGCATCACGTTTTCTTACTTTTTGAGTGTGCTGCATATGTACAGTAGTTTTTATTTATCCTTATTTCTTTTACCCTTTTTGCTAGAGATGAATTTTCTGTGATGACGACGATGTGGTATTAGCTTATCTCTATATGCATATTATCTTGTCATGCCATAGTTTTTATTTCAGATATCATACGCTATGTCTTGCTATGCATTTGAGATAGTAACCCGCCTTTTCATGTATGAATATGGATGAAATTCTTTTATTAGCTGAGTCTGATGATTTTTAC
The DNA here is from genome assembly GCA_030789695.1 of Scilla litardierei. Classification (NCBI taxonomy): domain Eukaryota; kingdom Viridiplantae; phylum Streptophyta; class Magnoliopsida; order Asparagales; family Asparagaceae; genus Scilla; species Scilla litardierei. Next base: position 156,737,542 of record CM061136.1, read on the forward strand.
TGTATACTCTTCCTAGAAAACACACCAAGCTTCACGTAATGATTGCTTATATTTGGAATACTGCTTTCTTTTCTTATATCACTTCTTACTGCATGAAAAATGTACGCTTCACTTTCAGGTTGATTGAATGTATGCTAGGCTGATATAACTGGATTAGTTTACTTTCTGTGATTAAACTGAGCAGATTACATTGCTCTGCTGAAAGTTGTCGTGCACATTCTATAGAGTGAATCGAGTGTTACATATATTTCTTTCTCCACATATCTTGAGCATTATTTCTATACTTAAAATCATTGGTGAATCTCCCTTTAGCGGTTCTTATATTGGCATTTTCCCCCGCTACAAAAATATATGCTTCAATACCACAAAAATCAAAAAGAAAAAAATATTCTTGTATATCTTTCTATCTTTTGATTTGGGATCACAGTTGTTTGCAATGAAAAAAAGGAGAAAAAAAGAAAAGAAAAGAAAAGAGAAAAGAAGTTCATATATGATTCCATCTCACACTCTTTCTCTCTTTCTCATCTCTTTTATCTTTTTATGGAGCTTCAAAAATGCGGAATAAGCTTATTTATTTATCTTATACCACCACGCTTATAGATAAGCTTGGGGGAGAGGATCCAATGATGTGTGTGAGAGAGTGACTACTTGATTGTGCATGACAACCTAAGTTATGTAATTTTCTATACTCGGCGAGATTACTAAAAGTTTTTACGAAATCCAGGGATTGACACTTAGCATGCATTTCATGAAAACCATACCTTTCCTATTCTTATTGATCCATATTGTGTGATATCTCTTCTACTCCAAATAGAAAGCATTCAATTGAAAGTGTGTGGTCTATGATTATGTATGCCGCTTTAGATGCTTCAGATGATGTTAATTCCAGACTGATTCCATATTTCATACTATTTTGATATTCTTGGGTTTCTATTTGAATGCATCCTTATATCATGATATCGAGATAAAAATCTTTGGCATGTGTTTTATATTCGTCGTATGCTATATGAGTAAGCAAAATCCACGTCCTCAGAAAATGATCTAGCGCCTCCCTCTTTGTTTTCCTTCCTATCTTCTATCTCTTTCATTTTTTCTTTTCTTTATTTTTTCTGCCGGGTTTGCCTTTTGCTTATCTTCCTCGAGGACGAGTAAGAGGTATGCTTCGGGGATTTTGATCACTCCATATTTTATACCTTTTTTCTGCATGTTTTCATGACGTTTTAATCGCCCATATTGCGTTTTTCACGATTATTCGACGATATTGCGATGTTTTTCACTATTTCTTGTTTTTGTCGTATTTCAGGAAATATGGAGAGATTTGGAGCGAAAATGAGATCAAAGGAGTTTCACGCACTTTGGAGTGTCGTCCACGGCTTATTGGAGGACTTAACAGCGATATGGGATGAGCGGAGGAAGAAAAAATTTCATAGGAGCGACAAGGAGGCGACAAGGAGAAGAAAGGAGCTGAGGAGCACCTCACTCGGCCGAGCAAGACGGCTCATTCGGCCGAGTGAAAGGTTACACTCGCCCAAGGGAAACGGATACCTACTGAAGATTTTCTACGTTTCCTCGGCCGAGTAATGAATTCCATTCGGCCGAGTGAGAAAGCTCACTCGATCGAGTCAGTCAGAGAAAGCAGACAGAAAAGAGCCCAAGTTACTGGAAAATCTAAGGAAGCTCACTCGGCCGAGCATGATTGCTACTCGGCTGAATGAAGAAGACTACTCGGCCAAGTCACCCCGAGAGACGGACCCATGAGAACCCCGAAGTTACTGTTATTTTACAGGGTTTGTCACTCGGGCGAGTGACAAGGGTCACTCGGCCGAGTGACCCTCTCCGACTGCTGCTAGGAATGCGAATTTTAGGCTGCGCAGGGGCAGTTTTGTCACGATGTTTTGGACGATTTTGGCTTGTATTTAAACCTAGTTTTAGACCTAGTTTTAAGAGAGACTTGAATTATTTTTTAGAGACTTCTTTTAGGTTTTTGACGGCTATTCTTTGGAGAAATCTCAGCTGGAGATCATTGGCTACATCATTGGTTTGTTCTTTCTTATTAAAAACTCATTTTTATGAATTGTTTCTTATTTGCAATGAATTGTGCCATGATTATTATTGTTATATCTGAGATTTTCATGATGATTAGTGAGTAGTTCCATCCTTCTAGGGCATGGGGATGAACCCTATGGACCCGATCTTTTGAATTGTGATGAATTTATGGATTTGTTGCTAGAATTGATAATGGTTAGGTTGTGATCGATTTATTACGAGTAGCTAGGAATTCATATCGATTGGGATTTGCAAGAGATTGGATCCCAATTGATAGGAAGGCCTAGATATTCGATTTAGATTGATAATTGAATCTCTCTAGATTTGGTTTGCAAGAGATTGGACCAAAGCTAGGATTTTTAATTATGAATCTATATTAATATTCGTTTGCAAGAGATTGGACGAATACGAACTATCATAACCTAGATCGTAGCTCAAGTTTGCACAAGAGTGGGCTCGAGATGCGATTGGACAATGATGTCGTTCTTCACGCTAGCGGCTTAGGTTAGGGTTTGCACGAGAGTGGGCCCTATCTTAGGTTTGCTATAGACCGGCAATAGCACGAGAGCGTGAGCTTGGTTCTACATTAAGTTACGACTAGTTCACCTATATTCAAGCTTAGCAACAATGAAATCTATGATTCACAAGGATGAGAGACGGTCCGTAGCGGGGATTTCCTATCCTTAGACACTTTAGTATATTGATATTTCTTGCTATTTGAACGATTGTGACGATTATATCAAAATTATTCGTACTCTCTTGATAGCTAGGTAATTAAAGTGAGATACTGTCAATTGTCCTCTCTGTGTTCGATACCCGCTCGCCACTACACCGTGCGCCTGTGGTAAAACTACAAGTCGTTTTTCAGGTGTACATCCGGACGCGATCAAAGGGCCTATCACTATTGAAGAGAAAGAGGATGTCCCTCCTGTCACACCCACTACGACACCGCCTCCCGTCGATGCATCCAAGAATAAAGTCTCCAGACCTCGTCCTCCATACCTACAAAGGCTCGCCCTAGCGAAATTGGAGAAGAAGTACTCCAAGTTCATGGAGTTATTAAAGGGAATCCAGCTGAACATTTCGTTCATGGACCTCATTACCAAGATCCTGATCTACGCTAAATTTCTAAATGATCTCATCACGGGGAAGAGAAGGCCCGAAGAAATCAAGTTATTGGAGGATTCTACCTCCATTATCAAAAATCACCTCCCTCGGAAGCTGCTGGATCCGGGGAGCTTCACCAAGGGATGCCCATCAGCAGGGCGTTGATTGACTTGGGGGATAGCATCAGCCCGATGCCCTTCTCCATCTTCAAAAGACTCCAGACGGGAAGTGAGCTGGAACCGACGAGCATGTCCATCCAGCTCGCCGATCATTCTATCACCTACCTGGTAGGAATAGCGAGGGACGTCATCCTTCAAATACGTCCAGGACTATGTGTCACAGTCGACTTCATCATCGAGGACATGATTGAGGGAAGGATCTCCCAACTTATACTCAGCCGCCCCTTCATGGCGACGGCCGGTGTGCTGTAGATGTCCGAGAAGGGACCCTCTCTCTCAACGTGGGGGATATTGAAGCTGAATTCCGGCTACAAAAGACGATGAGGGAGCGTGCCCATGTAGAAGGGCTAGTTATCTGGAGCTTCTTGAAGAAGAAGTAATTGAAGATTTTACTACCGAGGGGGTCTTGAAGGACCCAATGAAGATGAGCATCGACGATGACGTCGACCCAACCTACAATAAAACGGTCGTCACGTACATCCAAGTTTTGGATGAGGAATTTCAACGTCATTCCCACAATGAAAAGGAACCGGAGATCATATGTTACGTGGAGGAGAATCTTGAAGCGGGCGGAAATCAAATGCCACCGGATTGCACCATCACAAAAATTGAGGCGTGACCACCGCGCGCACCAAATGAAAACTGATATATTAGAGGGAGTCGAGCTCACGACTGAAAACGAGCGCTTATTGGGAGGCAACCCAATTTCGTAGACTTTGGATTTTCTTTTTTCTTATTTTTGTTTTTTATTTCGTATTTTTAGACAAAACTACAAAAATCACAAAAATTTGATGGTTCATACTTTGTGTAGGACGAACAATTGGGGGCATGCATATGGACATTATAAACGGAAGGAAGCTGGAGGAGAACATCAGATTCGAAGATTTGGGGAGAAATCAAAGAAAATGCAGAGGGACAGGAGACACCGGAGACTCGACCGAGCAGCTTCACTGCTCGGTCGAGCAGCGCAGACACGGAAACAGGAAGGATATGTGGCCATTTCTACGAGGCCCGAGCAGCTTCCTGCTCGGTCCGAGTAGAAATCAACTCGGTCCGAGCATTAGACTGCTCGAACGAGTACTACATGCTATCGAATTTGAGGAGAAAACGTCACTCTATCGACCCGGACAGAATATTATTGGCCCGGTCCGAGTAGGATCGACTCGGTCCGAGCAATCCATTACTCGGTCGAGTACTACAAGGTCTTGAAGATGAGGAGAAAATGTCACTCTGGCAACCTAGACAGAATATTATTGGCTCGGCCCGAGTAGGAATCCACTCGGACCGAGCAACAAGTTACACTCAATGGAGTATTCGCATCAAAAAATTTTCATTGACCCGGTCGAGCAGCCAAGCTGCTCGAACCGAGTCGGGTCGGGTTTCAAATCCAACCCGTTTCACTTCCTTTTAATCTCACCGTTAATTTTTTTACCCTAAATCTAAAATTTTACCCCCCCGAGCTCCCTAACCCCTACTCGTTCAACGCCCCCACACCGCCGTCTCCACCCGAAGCGCCGCCTGCACCGCCTTCAACGCCGCCCTACTCCAGTCAGCTTCTTCCCCCGATCTCTCCCTTTCTCTCTCTATCTCTCCGCCCCCTCCCCTCTCTTCCCCCCTTCGCCCTGCACAGTCGAGCCCATCGTCGACGGCGCCACCGCCGCCGATGGCGCAACTGATCCCCCCCACCGACCCCCCTCTCTCTCCCCCCTCAGATCTCCCTAAACCCCCCCATTCGCCCAATTTCGTCGACGGCACCGTCTCCGTCGACGGCACCGTCGCCGTCGACGGCACCGCTGACTCCCTTCCCCACAAATCCCCACCCCCGCCTCCTAAAATCCCCCACCCACATGCCGTTCGCCCCCACCTTCTCTCTCTCTACGACGATCGCTTTTCGCCCCCCCCCAAATCTGTGCCCTATGGCACGACCGAGCACTACAGTGCTCTGTCAAATCCCCTGACCGAGTAGCACATCTCAGACCGAGCATTATTACTGCTCGGTCCGAGTCACCTCATATCTGCGTATCACCCATATTTTACTCGATTATCTGACGTTTTTATCGTTTCGAATTGCAGGTACTCACCGCTTACGTCAGTAGAAGCTGTGCTGACTATCTTGGGGGATCTTTCATGCACCCGCATCATTTGCATCCCTAGCACATACGGTACACTCGTTCCCTTATCTATTTTTTATACCGTATCATCATACTGCACGCGACACGATGGTTCGCACACGCGGATCCACCTCACCCCCGGTTCGCGGGAAGAGGCCGTCGTCTGGCGCCTCCTCTATATGACCCCCGCATCGTGCCTGCCTTACCACCACTTCCGCCACTACCACACCGTCTACCACTGCTCACATCACCACCCCCCACCCCCACCACACCTGTCACGTCGCCGTGATCCCCACCACCACAGACCCTATCCATTCCACCACTGCTTCCACCGTCTCTACCACATCACCCCCACACACCTTACCCACTAGGGATGACATCCCCGCACGTCTCCCGACTTATGGTATACAGTTCCGAGACCCCGCACACCGGGAGCGCTTTTACAGGCTCTCCCAGCACCATTTCATTCTGACCGTGTTCGTAGACATGCCCGCCCTTAGGTCCCTGAGACTCCTACAGTGAGTTCACCACCTGTAACCGAGTGATCGGTTTCGACCGATTCCTCGGTGTACACGCGTCGACCTACACCCACATAGCACTAGAGGGTCTCGGCTCCCTTGCTCTCACCCCGGCAGGTGACGGCATCACCTTCCGCCTCCTGGATCACGACTGCACCGTCACATTTGCTATGATCCGGGAGTATTTTCACTTCCCTGCCGTCCTAGAGCCCAGACTAGCCTTCTCCCTGCTTTTTGATGTTGAAGATTTTGACGCTCGCTCCTTTTGGGAGCGTATTTCTGGACTTCCACAGCATCGCCCTAGCCGCGCGAAGGCATCGTGCATTGTGCACCCATGGCTTCGCTACGCTCAACGGCACCTAGCTTGCACCATTTTCTGTAGACCTGAGGTCGGGACCATATCCCTCCCCGAACTTATCCATCTTATGGGTATGACTCGCCCTCTTTGTTTCCACCCTAATGGCTCTCTGCGACCATTCATGCTCTCTGACGCAGCCCACTGGCCGTGTCACCGACTTTACCAGACAGCCATCAGCTACCACTCCACAAACATTTGCTGCGGTGCCTTCTTCACTATTTTTGCGAGGATGCTAGATATTCCCATCCCAGGCGACCTTCACCATCCCCCCGGCCCGATACGCTTGACCATTGGAGCGCTCGAGCACATGCACATTATCCGACCACACGGTGTTCGTCACTGGCAGTATCTAGTAGGCACCACACATACTCCTCAAGGGTTCTACCCACCCCTCACCTGACGCACATCCCCACCGTCCAGCTTGACTGGATGATTCCTCCGGTCTTTCCACTCCCTCCCATCCATGTTCTCGAGCCCCCTGGAGCACCGGTCGAGGCACCTGCCGATGATTCAGTTTCCTGCTCCCCTGTGTTCGATCTCCTTGACATAGCTGCATTAGTTGCCGACCTCCCTGCCCCACCAGCTCACCCATCAGTTTCTAGAGCCGCCTCTTCCACCACTTCTGTTTCCACCTTATCTACCTCCGTCGAGTCCTCGGGGACTGTCTTCACCTCCTGTACCGAGACTCAGATTTCTTCTATCTCTGTACCGATATACATTTTGTTGACACACCCATAGATCTTGACTCCCCCGTCCACGATCCTACCCCCACCCTCCCACCTCTTTCGGACCTTATTGCATCAGTTCCTATCTCTTTAGGTCCACACATCCCACTATCTGGCACCACCCCCTCCGCATCAGTCGCCATTTTTACTGAGAGCGTGTCGACGTCTGTCTACACTTCTGTGTCGGCTACAGCTCTTTCTTCAGACGTCTCTGACCCACTTACGAGTTCACCCTCTCCTACCTTTCACGCTAGGCACACTGCATCAGTTGCATAGGGTCGCTTCATGAGAGTGGCGTCTCACAGACGTTTTCCTCGCTCTCCACCCGACTCGCGTACTCCCGACGACCGCTTGACCTCGTTAGAGGAGTTGACTTCCCGCTTATGTCGGGATTTCGATGACTTTTTACTCGCAACGGCGACACACAGATACAGAGTCGAGTCGGATCTTACCTCTATCATCGACATGCTTCGCCACTGTGGCCCACCTACTGTCATCCTTGCACCAGCTCCTCCTCCCAGGCTAGACACTGTGACACACTTTGCACCACTCAGTGCTTCACTTCCTCAGGCTTCTGCAGAGCGTGTTTCTACCATTTTTAAGTCGTCTGTCACAGTAGATACACTTTCTGCCCTAGTCTTACATTCAGCCGAGCCCTCCACTGCCACCGTCGATATCACCGCCAGCCCACCACATGAGTATCAGCCGGACCTTCCACCCACCACCACTGGTCCACAGCAGAGGGACCCACCACCACCCCCAGAGGGTGGTGCCTCTGCTTGATGTAGTCCTTACCCGCTTTTGCCTCCCCTATATTTTTGGTGCCCATCTGTCTCTTCGGGGCCCTACTTTTACATAGCTTTGGGGAGGCCCCCACTCATGCATCATATCTCATTTTGCATTTTATCATGTCATGTTTTTTATCTTATTTCTTTTTGCATGTTTTAGTTTAGTTTATTTTTATTTTATTCCACCACCCACCGACCCCTCTAGCATCGCCTCCCGCTCATGAGCAATTTCTTAGCAGTGAGGACACTGCTAGGTTTAGCTTGGGGGATGAGCGCTACCGCTTTATTTTTGATTTTTTCTTTTACATTTTCTTTCCTTATTTCAGTTTTTATTTCACTTTTTCACTGTTTTTCCTGTCATTTTCTTTTTTCTCATTTTGCATCATATTTCCTATTTTTACCATGCATGCATCTCTTTTTCTATATTTTCTCTTTTTCTCCGCTCCTTTTTCTTTATTTGCTAAAGATGTTTACGCATGATGATATCTCTCGTGGCCTTATTAGTCTTTTGCGATGCTTATTTTTGTTGAGGTGCTATTAGGGTGAATTTGCATTTCTTTTGATGATCTATCTGATTTAATACTTGAAATGAATTGAAAATCGAATGCATAAATTAGTATATAGTATCATCTATGTTGGGAAACGCACCTAGGTTCACGCATCACTAGAATACTTGGAGCATCTGTTTTCTTATCTCAGTCACTTCTGTTTGCATGCCTGTTGATATTGTGATTATTATTGCATGCCTTTTTCAGTATTCATTTTGAGAAGTGAAAATATCCATGCTATATATGAGTTTAATTAAGGTTTTATTTTATCAAACTGTTGTGCATCCTCTTATGAGTGAATCGAGAGTCCCACTATTTTCTTTCTCCACGTATCTATTTATATCTCTACATATCAGTTGGTTACACCCCATAGCCATCTTTACCGCATCTCACTTCCCAGACCCAAAAAGAAAAAGTATAGCTTCTAATTGAGAGAGAGAGAGAGAGAGAGAAATGTGCATATATTCATACTTGAAAAAGAAAAGAAAAAAGAGAGAGAGAGAGAGAGAGAGAGAGAGAGAGAGAGAGAGAGAGAGAGAGAGAGAGAGAGAGAGAAATGTGCATATATTCATACTTGAAAAAGAAAAGAAAAAAATAAAGAAAGAAAATGAATAAATACTGTTTTATATCATTTCATTAGACGCTATCATTTATCCTGGGAAGAGAAATAAAAATTCCATATCACTTTCCTTGATGCGACACCTCAAGCTAAGCTTGGGGGTAAACCAACTGATTACATGAGTGAGCATGACATTAGAGTGGAGACGGTGCACATCAGGGAGGTTAAATAACACCTAAACTTTACGATTTAGTTTTGGAGATTTTTCATGTATCGAACTGAATATCTGAATGTCATGATTTTTCTATTCTCTATTGCATGCGGTGTGATTCCTTTATGCTCCTTGTGTATCTGTGATTGAAAAGGGCGTTGCCAACTTTATACTAGACTCTAGGGATTGCATGAGATTGATATGATTTGATGGTGTTTTTTCAGTAGATCCATATTCTTTGCCTACACTGCATGCTAGTCATATGATGTGTAAAGCTAGAAATTGCCAGTAGCATGTATGTTTATCATTCAGAGTATCGTGATATACTATTTAGGCCTGAGGTCTGACCGATCATCCTTAGCACTCTCCTTTCGCTTCTATTTTTTGTTTTTCCTTTCTTTCTATTTTCATTTTCTTATTTTCTTTTTGTTTTTCTACCGGCGTACCGATTATTCGTCTTCCTCGAGGACGAGTAAGAGGTAAGCTTGGGGGATTTTGATGTGTCCACATTTTATACTATTTTCTTATCATTATTCCATTGCATCTCATGCCATTTTCGCATCCAAATCCCTCATTTTACTACGATATTGCATTTCTGACGATATTTTTGAGTTTCGTAGTACTTTGTGAGTTTTCAGGGATTTGGAGCGATTTGGGACCCCACTTGGGTATGGACACATCCGACGTGCTCATGAGCTCATTGGCGAGGCTCTGGAGGAGCTCGCCACACTTCTGGAGCCATTAGAGGAGAAGAGAGAGAGAGAGCAGAGAGAGAGAGAGAGAGAGAGAGAGAGCAGCCCAGGAGCCTCTGCAGAGTTTTCCCAGAAAATGCTCGGTCCGAGCAGCTCAGCTGCTCGACCGAGCCATATCAGATTGAGAAGAAAGCTGATACGGGCTGACTCGGACCAAGCAGCTCATCTGCTCGGTCGAGTAGCCTCAATTTCCCCAAGCCGAAGCAAGCCACGATGCAGCCCGAGTAGCCGATCGAGTTGACCCCTACTCGGACTGAGTAGATCTTACTCAGTCCGGGTAGGCTGAGCAGCAACTTTGATTTTCTATAAGCCTGGTTGAGTAGCTTCTCCACTCGGGCCGAGCCACTGAACGAGCAGCCTAGTGCTCGACTGAGTCACCTACTCGGTCGGCAACTCCAGGGTCATTTTTGGAATGTTTTGAAGGGGCCGTGATGCGCACGATTCTGGGCGACTGAAGCGAGGAACTGTGCGGGGACTGGGGGGAGAACTTGGATTAGGAATTTTTGAATAGTTTTTTGAATGGGAGCTGGGTGATTTTTGTAAGGATCTTTAGACTAATTTTTGTAAGCAACTTTTGGATCAAACAGTTGGAGATCATTGCTTTTGTTCTTGTCTGCATTTTGCCTATTGGAATTCGGATTTTTTCTGGATCTATTGTTTGTCTATTCTCGCTGTAAGTCTTTTAGCCCTAATCTTTTGATTGCTATAATGTTTTCTTCTTTGGAATTGATGTTTTTGTCTGTCACTACTGCGATATGTGAGTAGATTTATTCTAGGGTTGATGGGTTAGCCCTAGGACCCTAGGGGAAGATGTAGATTTGGATCTTTACGTTGAATTAAGGATTTAAGGTTGTATTTCGGTAGATCCTACCGAATCCGTAGATAACCCGTACTGAGATCATGCCCACGGTCTGTGGAATTGATGTGCTTAAGGGGTATCTAGGGATTTGAATAGGGAAATCGATGGATCCAACCAAGGCACGTGACCATGCCCGGCTCACGCCTTGAGGGGATCCATCGACGAACTATACCGCTACGTTGACGGCCACCACCATTGCGTCAACGAGAGCCCCCGAAATACCCCGCAACTCTAACCCACGAAAGTGATACGAATTAGGGGATTAGTTCCCTAAACTCAATGCAATGTAAGGATCATATCCCAACATCAACCCCCAACGATCCTAGTGGTGATCCCTAACACCCTAGTCCCTTTTTATTGATATTACAACAACAACACCCAAACCAAATCCTTTACTCTGACAGCTATCCTAATTCAAGATTTAGAGATAAAATGAGAACCAATTACACTATCACCATCCCTGTGGGATTCGACATCTTATATACTATAACTCGACACCGTTCGCTTGCGGATTGAGCCTGAAATTGTAGCCTAGGTGCCATATCACGCCTGGCGATCGTGACACTACCAGGTGGAATCTGGGTGTAGGTTACGGGTGCATCAATTACACCGATAGGCAGATTTTTTGGCAAAGGAGCACAGGTATGAGATCAATTTGATGCTCAATCCCTCTTATTGGAGGCAAACCAGGTGGTAGATCATCCGGGAATACATCTTGAAATTGCTCAATCAATGGTTGCACCAAAGGATGCAACGGTTCTTCATTTCTTCCTTTCGAAGCCTCAACCACAAGTAAAGCATAAACAATGTTGAAATTAAGTAAGTAATGATCAACTTGTGTCTGGCATAGGTAGGAGGCTTTCTCACTTGTGGTTCCCACCCCATCATATAAATTCACATAAATCTGACTAGGTGGTAAAGGAGCAAGTGTAATTTTCTTTTGATTAACAATAAGAGAATACATGATTTTGTAGCCATCATGAATAACAAGTTTATCAAACTTCCAAGGTCTTCCTAAGAGAATATGGCTAGCATCCATAGGAATCACATCACACAAAATACGATCATGATAAACATTGCCAATGGAAAGAGCAACAAGAGCTTGTTTGGTTACCTTGACATCACTATTCTTGCTAAGCCATTGAAGTTTGTATGGATGGGAGTGTGGTGTAGTTGCAACTGAAGTTTCTCAGTGAGTGTTGTAAAAGCAACATTTGCACAGCTGCCACTGTCTATAATGAGATTGCATACTTTGCCCTTGATGGTGCACCTAGTGTAAAATATTTGCTCTCTTTGGCCTTGTTCTTGTGGTGCTTTCTTTGCATGGAGAACCCTTCTGCACATAAGAAGTTCACCTTGATCAGTTTCTAACACCATCTCATCTTCAGGATCAACATTTCCTTCAGTATCCATAATTACTTCCTTTTCAACTTCTTCCTCAATTTCTTCAATCTCCTTAAGTGTCATAATTCTTCTATTTGGACAATCGGCTTGGAAATGGCCAAAACCATGACACTTAAAGCATTTCTTCCCATCAAACCTTTTCTAAACTTTTTAAGAGTTTCCTTGACCTTCTCCTTATTCTTATCAGCTTTCGAATAAGAAGAGTCATTTTTAGAGAAATCACTCTTAAAGAAATTTCGAGGCTTGCTTGCCGTCTTCTTCAACTTAGCATGTTTCTCCACCTTCATGGCCAACTTGCACACGTCCTCAAAGGTCTAAAAAGGCTGTAGATCAACCTTCTCAGCAATATGTGGATTCAACCCACCAACGAATCAGACAATTTTCTGCTCAGATTCTTCTTGAATTCCACTCTTCATAAGGAGCTGCTCAAATTCTCTAATATACTCTTCAACACTTAGACTTACTTGCTTAAGGGAAGCAACCTTGAGATACAAATCTCGCTTATAACTTGCTGGAATAAAATCTTTTATCCATGAGTCTTTTCAGTTTGATCCAAGACTTAAGCTTTCTTTTGCCTTCTTGACTTCTCTCCAATTTCAGGTTCTCAAACCATATTGATGCATACCTTTTAAGCTTGATGCATGCAACCTTGAAGCATTTCTCATCATTATAACATTTGGCTTCACAAATTCGCTCAATAGAACGAACCCACTCCAAATATACATCAGGATTCAAACTTCCATCAAAATCTGGTGGATCTATCTTCACATCTTTGAAATCATCTTTGGGAGGCCTTCTATGATGAACTTGAGGAATTGAATCTTCAGATGAAGATCCTGCATCATTAGAGTCTGAATTAGATAAGGAAGAGGTGCCATGAGTGCTCCTTGAGTTCCTCCTTCTTCCATGATTCATTCTTAGGCCTAGTTGAGCAATGGCTTGGTGTATTTCTGCAATCTTGCCTCTTAATTCAGTAAGCTCTCTATCGTGTCGCAGATTTTGCTTGCTCAAGGGTCATATTTCTGGGAATTTTATCCATACTTTAGGCTTGAAAAGGGTTGTGTTTAGGCTTATGAAAGTGGTTAGGCTAGAATGGAATAGAGATTAGGTTGAATGGAGAAGAAAAGATAACAGTAAAAGGGATGAACACATGATTTTAAGCTCTAATACCAAGTTGATGCGTGACGGGTAATGGAATGTATGGAGTTTAGAATTGAAGAATAGAATGGAGGATAGAGATCCGAGATAAAGTCTATGCCACCAGTCAAGATCAGGAAATGGAGTTCACTACAACTGAGATTAAAGGCCAGGCCACCCTCCCAATTGATAAAGGACTCACTTGTCTTACCACTAACCTTCCCACAGTTAGATAAAGAAAACAAAATTAACAACAAGTTTTGAAAGAACTTGCAACTTCAGAATTTTCATTCAACAAAAACTGCTCTTCTAAGTTACAAAGACTCTCTTTTAAAGAAGACATACAATATTGAAAATGACATACATCAGCATTTAATAGCCAACAACGTCCAAGGAAGATTACACAACTTAATAGGCAACACTTTACTAGGCTACAACTTACTAGGCTACAACTTACTAGCCTACAACTTACTAGCCTACAACTTTCTAGACATTGAATGCTGAAAAAGTAAATGCTAGAGTAGATTTCCAAGGCCAAAGTCTTCAAAATTCGTCCAAACTCTTTAGCTCCCCCTTAATTTGAAATCTGAATCTTCATTTGTGTTTAGATGCCAAAATAGTCAGTTTCCATCATAGTTGACTCATTAAGGAAGCCAATTAAGCAAAACTTGGTCCAAAACAGCTTGAGCACCAACCTGAAATTGAGAGCTAAAGTTGGAGCTCGAAATTTCTTTGATGTCACTTGCTAATATCATCAAATTAGTCATACTTGCTCCTGCATCAGGTATGCATATCATGGACGTTGTGACTGCATACTTATACGGTAATATATATATATATATATATATATATATATATAACAATTGAGAGCTGTTTTTGAACTTATCCTATGTGGCAATGTCACATCAAATTTTGGAGGGAAAATTTTTGGGTTGGGAGAAAATTTGTTGGGAGAACAAATTGCTTTTTTGAAATTGAATGCATCAGCCTTTAATACCCACACATTCAGCAAAGAGGCATGCTGTGCTTTAATACCCACACGTTTCTCAGAGAGGAGGAATATGCAGAGGCACATTGCAGGTCCCATTGTTTTGTGCGGGCTGAGATTGAAAGCCAGCTGGAAAACAAAGAGACATTTGTCAAGTTGTAACCTGCATACACCTATTTGATGCACGTTCCACCCATTATAAAACCCCTCCATCGTCACTGTGCTCACATCACACTGAACCTCCATTGTCCCTTGATCATTCATGGCTAAAGCCAAGGCTATTTTCGTAATATCTATGGAGTAATGGTGCACACGATGGAGCCCGCAGCCACCTAAACGTTCCATCGTAACAACACAACATGCTCCTAAAATGATTGTTTAAAAGAATTGTTTCACTATAAATACGCACACATTTACATATATGTGTATCCACATGCAATATATATTTTTGAACCAACAGAAGGCGTCTGTGCCGAAGGCGAATTTTGGCCAGTGCCAAAGGCGCTGGCGTCGAATTTGTTGTTCCGCGCCGAAGGCGTTTACGCCGAATTTGTTGTTCCGCGCCGAAGGCGCCTACGCCGAATTTGTTTTTCCGCGTCGAAGGCGCACATATCGCTAAATATTTTTACGCTACTTTGTTTTTCTTTTAAATTTTGGCCGTGAAAATATTTTTTTGGGGAACACAGATTTCGCGGGGGAAAAATCTAAATGAACCGTGCCCGCGGGCACGGGTTATGACTAGTATATATATATATGAAACTTTCGGATGGTTATAAACTACCAACAAAAATGACAAATAGACCACGAGACGTCTATTCTGTCAAACTCCAAAGATCACTGTATGGTCTAAAACAATCGAGAAGAATGTGGTATAACAGATTCAGTGAATTCCTTGTGCAACAAAGATTCACCAATAATGAAGTCTGCCCTTGCATCTTCATAAGAGCAAATGAAACATGATTTGTTATTATTGTCGTCTACGTAGACGATTTAAATCTCATAGGATCTCCCGAAGAGATATCTTAGGTATCCAAAAGCCTTCCAAAGACTTTTGAGATGAAATACCTAGGCAAAACCAAATACTGCCTTGGCTTACAAATTGAACACATCAACAGAGGAATCCTGTTACATCAATCCACTTATACACTGAAATTGCTAAAAAAAATTTCAACTGAACAAATGTCACATGCTGAAAAAAATTTCAAATAAACAAATGTCACCCGCTGTGTACACCAATGGTCGTCAAATCATTAGATGTTAAGAAAGACCACTTCCATCCGCTGGAAGAGGGGGAGGAAATACTTGGTCCTGAAGTACCATATCTAAGTGCTATTAGTGCACTCCTCTATTTGGCAAACTGTACGCGTCCCGATATAGCGTTCACAGTAAACCTACTAGCCAAATACAGTTCAGTGCCCACAAAGTGCCACTGAAACGGAGTGAAACACATTCTGCACTACCTCAAGGGTCAATCGATCTGGGATTATATTAGCAGAAAGGTGTATCCTCCAACTTAATTGGTTATGCAGATGCACGGTGGGACGACCATTTCATGGAGATCTGTGAAGCAGACCATGACAACAATCTCATCCAACCACTCTGAACTCATTGTGATCCATGAAGCTAGTAGAGAATGTTTCTGGCTACATTCAGTCATTCACCACATCCTAGTGACGACCGCCCTGAAGACGAGCAACCTTGAACTAACCACCATATTTGAAGACAATGCAGCCTGCATAACTTAACTACGATATGGCTACATCAAGGGTGACCAGACGAAGCATATCTCCCCCAAGCTTTTCTGGACGCATGAAGTACAAGAAGACAAACAAATCGACATCCAGCAAATCCAGTCTTGCAACAACTTGGCTGATCTGTTTACTAAAGCACTATCTCGATGTACTTTTAGAAATCTTGTAAAAGGGATTGTGATGAGACAGTTGAGAGACTTACAAGCCTGAAGCTTGTACACAACGGGGGGAGTTAAAAGTTGAGTTGTACTCTTTTTCCTTAGCTATTGGGTTTTTCCACTGGGTTTTCCATAGCCAAAGGTTTTAATGAGATAACCACATTAACTCTGGATTCAGAAGTATCCACTCCTAGTGATATCCATCGATCAGGGGAAGCTAAGGAGACTTGTACTCTTTTTTCCTTAGCTATTGGTTTTTTCCACTGGGGTTTCCATTGCCAAAGGTTTTAACGAGACAAGACCTCCTAACTTAGGATCCAGAAGCATCCATATCCTCATGATCAAATAAGCTCTATGAATACCGAAGCATTCATATACCAAGCTTACAATGATGGATGGATAAGGGGAAGTGTTATGAATAAGCTTTTGTAGGACCATGTGGAGCCCACTTAGGATTAGGGTATCCACCCATTATGTAATCTTTTCCTATAAATATATGACTATGGGTTCCGTAGCCGACACCTTCACAATAGTTAAAACTAATTAAATTCTTAGATAGAATTTTTTCCTAGAGGATTGTATATTTCGTAAAACAATATTTACAAACTCTAGTGTTCTACTTGCCATCATAGAATCCCAACTACTTTTGGTAGCCAGCAACATTTTGTTGAAAATTTTGTGACGCTTAACTCTTGAAGTCTGAGAATGTCAATTTTACCAATTTTAATCGATTTTAATTAATTTTAATTTGTTGTGAGTTGAGGGAGGCCTTTGGCCTCCCTCCCCTCATCACTCTCCATTACTCCCCACTAAGTTAGTGGGGAGACCCTTGGACTCCCACCTCAACATGAGAGTTTTATAAATATAGTACCATGGCTATTTGCCATGGTTAATTCTCTTCAACACGTTATCAGCACGAGTTCGCTCTAGAAATTTATTTTTTTTGAGCCAACAAAATTTCCCCACAAAATTTCCCTCTTGCTAAGGAATCTTATAGTTGCGGCAAAGTTTTCGCGACGACGATCAACTGCTTTCTTTCTCGGATTGCGGGAGCGGGGATTTTTATCTACGGATTTTATTTATTCTTCCCTAGATCTTTGATCTAGAGGTAAAATTCTATTCCCGTAGATAAACATTATAGACCATATGTTGATTATTTTATACAAATCAACATATCAAAAAAATAGAATAAATAAAAACCAAAACGGTTTTTCACCCAAATTCCCCTAAATTGGGTTTATAACATATTTTTTTTTAAATCAAATAAAAAAAAATTTATTGTCCCCGAGTCTTCCTGGGCTCGGTCGCCCCACCTCGCCCCCCTCCCCCGGTCGGGAGGGGGTTTCTCCGGTGACGCCTCCTCCCCTACCGGCCCTGAAGCGTCGGTTCGGCTTCGTCGGTGTTGGCCTCCTCCAAATCGCCCGCCTCGATTCGCCTCGAATCGCCGCTTCGGCTTAGTCGCCGAGTGAATTATATTGAATGGCTGGCTGATTGCTTAGAATTGAATGTGGCTTGCATGATTAAACTTCATAGCATAACTGTTATCGAAAGAAAAAAAAATATATTATTAAAAGCCTAGGTAAATTTTTTGTTCATTTCCATTTAATAAAACAGCATGCATAACAGTTATTTACAGATTTCCTTTGGACGTTCTATAACGATCCATTATCATTCTCCAACTTTCAATTAATATTGATTAATGGATACATATATGAACCAAACAAATACATGCTAGATTAAAATGATGTCGGCTTATATACATGCTAAATTAATACACCTCCAATTTTGCATGTCATAATCGGATATCTCAAGGTTTTTCCTTGGAAATTAGGAACGGTATTACCTTGGAAATGATGTCGGCTTATAACAGCAGCACACTCATCATTATATGTTTAAGTCCATGTCATAATCCAAGTGAACTCCAATTTTGCCGATTACAACAAAAGATGAAACATTTGGACATATTAGAATAATAATTAATTTTGTGTTCCAATTTGGGCCTGAAGCCCAGATTATAACAATGAAAATTAGTTTTCTATTTCTTATGGGCCCGAAGCCCCAATCAGATCAATAATTCATTTTATCTTCTAATTTGGGCCTGAAGCCCAGTTAATCCAATTGCAATATCAATTTGTTAATCAAATTTTTGCAAATGGGCCTGCAGCCCAAATATTAATAATATATTAATTTAGCCATTTTTTTCTCTTCCTTATGGGCCAGAAGCCCAGTAATTACAAAATCCTAATAATAAATTGGATAGCCTGTTTTTTTTGGCCTGAAGCCCATTTGTAGCAATGAAAATATGGTATATGCGCCAGTAGCCCCATTCATATTAATAATTAATTTTGACTTCTCAATTGGGCCAGCAGCCTAGTAAATCCAATTACAAAATGAATATGTTAATTACACTTTTGCAAATGGGCCTGCAGTCCAAAACATTAAATTATTTATTAAATTATTTATGGGCCTGCAGCCCCAATAAAAATAAGAATTCATTTTAAATTCTTGTTTGGGCATGTAGCCCAATTAGTCAAATTGCTAATATTATAACACTCTCACATTATTATTAATTTATGGAATATTAGGATTTTTTTAAAAAATATAATTATCTTAAGGATCCTGCGACCGCTCTGCCGTTAGTCAACTAACCTAACGGTGTATGACGTCTCCCCGTGGTCCTAGAGATTATTATATTTTTTAGTCTCTTTTTCCATATTATATATGCCTGTGTTATATAAACTGTGTGGTTGCTTATTTTGTGCCTGTAGCATATTATAAACTGCGTGGTTGTTAATATAAGCTAAAATGTGATTTTTGGGATCGGCCATTTTGATACCCTTTTTAAATTCCTTGCAATTTTATTTTCTTTTTGAGAGAATTTGTAAGTGAGGATTAAATGTATTAATGCCAAAGACCGGTGTACCGATAAATGAAGACGGAGGCGAAAATTGGAAAATATAGGGACCCTTCTGGGTTTTCGAGTTGTATTTTTCTTTTATTTATGGACTGTATATTCGGACTTTGGACATTGTATGTCTTTGGGTATCTGGCCGATCCCCACATTTTACTTATTTTATTGTTTATGCATGAATTTACACTTTAATTAATTCATGCTTATTTTAAATTGCATAGATAAATGGTAAAATTGGCAAGCGTCGATTTCGAAGTTCTTGATGCTGCAGTAAATAATTACCTGAGTTGGCGAGTGGACCTGAAGTTCCACTTGCGTTCGATGGCCCTCCTTGGCTCAATTTTGGCTCCTTCATCGGTCCCAGCAGCGACCGATGCTTCTGCTAGTAAGGCCCCAGAAGCGGAACAATCATCTAGCAGAACTCCTACCACCATCTTTGATGTGGATAAGGCGAAAGACATTATCTATATTAGGAGACATATAGATCGGACCTTAAAGGCCAAATAACTAACGGTAGAGGACCTTATGGAGCTGTGGACAGCGCTGGAGGCATGTTATAAACATCAAATTGATGTAATATTACTGCGTGCCAGTTATGAGTGGGAAAACCTCAGACTTCAGGACTATAAGTCCGTCGCTGAGTATAACTCTGCACTTCATAATATCACCTCACGCCTGAAGTTGTGTGGTGAAGAAGTGACAGAACAACGCATGTTGGACAAGACATTTACCTCGTTTCATGAGAAAGATACAATCCTCATGCAGCAGTATCGTGAACGCAACTTCACGAAATTCTCTGATCTGATCTCATGCCTACTTAGGGCAGAACAGAATCAAGATTTACTGCTAGCCCCTCATAATTTACGTCCAGCTGGCACTGCACCTATCCCTGAAGCCCACCACGTTTCTCCCAAGAAGTGGAAAAATAAGAAGAAGGCTAATAATAACAAAGGAAAAGCTGTGATGAAGAATGGACGAGGAGCAGCACCCCCGTCCAATAACAACAATACAGGAAAGAGTAACTTCACATGGAAGCAAAAGAACACTGACCAAGTGTCACTTCCTAAGAAGAACTGGGAGGATAAATGCCATAGATGCGGCATGACTGGCCATTGGTCCAGAATCTGCCGCACTCCTCGCCACCTCCAGGCACTATATCAGGCGAGCCAGAAGTCTCTGCCTGAAACAAACTTGGCGGCTGTTCAGCCACCAACGATGTTCACCGCAAAAGACTTCGAGAACGACGACCTGCTCGATTAAGCTTCATCTTTTATCTATGCATTTAAAATTCAATGTTGCTTCATCTTTAATTTGCTTAAGTACGAACTTTTTTGTCTTTTTCATTGACTTAAATAAAATTTCGTTTTGCTTATAGATGAAGTATTTAATATTGTGGACAGTGCCTCGTTGCACTGGTGTAGCATTAATATTGCTCCCACATACAACGAGACTATAAGATGCAAACTTCTCCCCTTAAACATATAGGAATTTTCCAAGTTTCAAGGATATTTCGTTTAAACGAACATAACTTGAAAACTGTGGATAATAAATATTGAATATCAATATGTAACTCGTAAAGAGGATGGCCAGAAGCCCAGCTACTTACGATTTCATTGGACCCTCGTCGGGCCCCTATAATTACAGATATTCATCCTATAGAAAGCCAACTTGACTGAGCACCAGAAGTGCCTTTTATTTCTATAGTTTTTAACTCTGGCAAAATGGACTTAGTCATCTAGGATCAGCGATGATGGACGCATCATCAAATGAATCCATTGGAGAACCTGAAGATTCTTCAAAAGGTTGAGTTTCTTTGTCCCCCTTTGCCATAAGGGAAAACTTAGAGAGAGACCTTCCCTCCTGAAAGTGGGTTTAGAGTCTCCTGGCTTCATTGAGAGAATACATGGTGACCTTTTGCGGGCCTATTCACCCCGTAAATGGACCATTTTCGGTACTTCATTACTGTACTGATATATGCATCTACTAGATGGTCTTCTGTGTAACTTCATATTCACTCGCAACATAGCTTTCTCAAAGCTAATAATGAGGGTGAATTCACTACTCATATCATTCAAGACTTCTGCCAAGCAACTGGCATTGAAATTGAACATCCTGTAGCATGTTCATACTCAGAATGGGTTATCCGATTCTCTGGTAAAGAGACTCCAATGGATTTCACGTCCATTGTTAGATTCCAGTTGCCTGTTGATATTTAGGGACCAACAAGCTGCACTCCGCATCGCTTATCATGATACGGCCCGCTTGTGGCCATATCTTATTGCTGATGCCGCTTCCTTATGGTTTACCACCAAGTCTTGATAAAAGTGAATTTGATGAGTAAAGTCTCATTGTAATAGGCACGCAGTCTAAAGAAGCCTGCAGCTTCTGAGACTATATCATGGGACACATAAGTCCTCATCTCGTTATGATCCGCATACTTTTTCTGTGTGACGTTGAGATCCAGAAGATCCTTCACATTCAGACTAAAGTACATCAATTGACGGATAAAATTGCGGACAACCAGAAGATTGTTCGTTCACACGTCCCTGCTGCCAACACGCCAGCTAGGATTGACATTCCCAAAGATGGATGCAATCCACCGGCAGCAGAATTGGCTGTACCTCATTTGAAAAGAGGACGCCGGCCAGGTTCAAAATAAAAATTTTCTTATAATAGGAAGATTCCTGGATATATAAAAATGATCCAACCACGGGATGCTGAGCTCAGACCAGCAACCTCTCCCCTCCTAATTTCCCCTGCAGAGGAAACAACAGGAGAAACATCATTATATTACGTACGTACTGGAGAGGTACTGGACAGATATAGCACAGTCGTCGACGACAGTTTTACTTTCGCTATTGCCATTCACGTCGCTGAATACGACGATGACGTCTACCCACTTTTCTATAGCGTAAACGCATAGAATGGCCAAAGTGGGACGATGCAATAAGAGTAGAGCTGGACTCACTCTTGAAAAGCAAAATCTTTGGACCAGTAGTCCATACACCTGAATGTGTAAAAACCTGTGGAATATAATTCGAATTTCATAAAGAAATTGAAATCAAGGAAATGTGATCATTTTCCTACTATGCCTACACTTCTCTGCAAAAGCCAATACATGCAGCTCATGGACGTTGTGACTGCATATATATACGTCAATATAGATATATAGATCTAAATAAAACTTCCAGAAGGGTATACTCTACCCCCAGAGATGAAAGAGAAACGTAGAAACGTCTTCTCCATAAAGGCTACAAAGATCATTAGTTGATCTTAAGCAATATTCTGCCCTTGTATCTTTTTCGAAAGATCGTTGACAGGATTTGTTATATTTGCCTTACATATGGTTGACTTAAAGCTAATAGGATCTCCAGCAGAGACCATTGAGATTTCAGATAGCTTTAAAGCGTACATTGGAAATGAAAAACCTAGGTATAACGATCATCCTGACGATGACATTAATCCTCCTGAAGATGGCAATAATCAGCCTGAAGATGAACTATCATCCTGAAGATGACATTAATCATCCTGAAGATGAACTATCATCCTGGAGATGAACCATCATCCTGAAGATGACATTAATCATCCTGAAGATGAACTATCATCCTGAAGATGAACTATCATCCTGAAGATGACATTAATCATCCTGAAGATGAACTATTATTAATCATGCCGAAGATGTCTCGGCTTACATATTAAACACCTTCGTGGTGGAACCCTTTCATATTCTTCATACACCTGGAGTTTATGAAGAATGATGTCCTTTTGCAACCTATTAAAAATGGATACTTATTTATGACACCTTTCAGTAGCTGAAAGAGGGGGGGAGGGACATCCTAGGTCCCGAAGAGCCTAGCTCTAGTGTATTATCTGGCCAACTGCACGTATCTTTGATAGAACGTCTCCAGTAATGTTGTTAACCAGATACAGTGTTGTCCTGGAGAGCAACACTAGACCAAGGATAAGCTGCTTTTGCGCAACTTCCAAGGGTCAAGGAATATATATTGCATATGCAGGTTTAAAGATCATCGCGATGACTGAAACACAATAGGCCGGCCACCTCCTAAATATATACACATCATCATCCAATGTCTACATCTTCTGAGAAGCTCATCATCCAAGAAGCAAGTATTGAAAACGTTCAGCCAGGTCTAGCAGTACCTTGCAGACACACTGAAGACTGATTCAAAGAATACTTTAGTGGAGTCATCTACCAACTTCGAAGAGCATTACACTTTAGAGCGACGCTGCCTTCCAATAGCCGCTAGATGAGTGAAACTTGTGTAGATGAGTGATAATTGTATTTTCTTTCAGAGCATGATGGATGTATAGACGAATAGGAGATGATTGTATAGATACATAGGAGATCTGCAAGCCTGAAGCTTGTACATATCAGGGGGAGTCCCTCGATAGTTGTACTCTTTTCCCTTAAGCTGCTGGTTTTTCCCACTGGGTTTTCCACAGCTAAGGTTTTAACGAGGCAACCATAGTGGCTCTGGATCCAGAAGTATCCACCCCATTGGCATACTGAATCCTGAAGTATTCATATGCTTAACCCAAGGTAATAGAGAGATGAGGGGGAGTGTTGTGAGTTGAGGGAGGCCTTTGGCCTCCCTCCACTCATCACTCTCCATTACTCCCCACTAAGTTAGTGGGGAGGCCCTTGGACTCCCACCTCAACATGAGAGTTTTATAAATATAGTACAATGGCTATTTGCCATGGTTAATCCTCTTCAACATAATTGTGTTTTATATCCGTTGGGTTTAATTTATTTTATTGGATTTTGTGTGTGTGATTGAACTCATTGTAAAGGAAATTGTAAGGGTAGAAGGCGGAGGAAGGATGTGTATCAGAAGAGGAGATGAAGTGGGAGGGTGACCATGATAATTGAGGAGTGCAAGTTAAATATTTATTGTGTGATTAGCAATTTTAAAATTTATATTGTTTTTAGAACCTAGTATGTTTAAATAGAAGCAACCCCCCTTCAATTGGTACGTTTCCCGGTATAACCCAAGGACAGTAACGGCAGTGTGACAGCCCCGTTATGATAATCGTGGCAGTTTCCAGCTAATAACAGAATCACGACGAAAGCGATGTTACTATGTTGGGAATTTTCCTTTAAGAGTGATGTTAGTTGCACCGCACGATTTTATGAGTTCACCGCACCTATGAATTCACCGCATAAATATTTTTGGCTTTCTTAAAAACCACTTTTCTTTCCAATTTTAACCTCATCTCTTTCCATCACTCATCTCCTCTCCCATCACCACCTCCCTCGCCACCGCCTTCACCCCAAGCTTGGCACTCTCCATTGTATCATCAGGACTATGCCAGTGTTTAATTGATTCTGATCAAAGATATCATGATCTCTTTGTTGTATATTAGTCAGTTTCAGTCCGTTGTCGTCCGTCTCCTTCTAACAGTATGTATTCCTTGAGAAATGATACCACTAACCTTCTCGCTGTACAAATAAATCAACATTTAGTGAACCAATCACGTTGTAAATGGTTAGATCTAGGTACAGTAATTACATTCGAAATCAAACCTGATGCCTAGCTTGTTTGTCATATGGATTTCATGAAGTCATCCCTCACTCAATTAGACTTGGTGGATTTCATGAAGTCATCTTGCATAGTCTTGAAATGTCCATTTTTGGACTGATCAACGATGATGCTCCTTCAAATTGCAGTACATCTAGTGGTCGAGACTCCATGCTGGTGAGGGTTCACGTTTATCCGGTGGGTTTTTTCTTTCTATTTGTTGTGTGGTGAACCCGATGTTACTATGTTTGGAATTCTTCCTTTAAACCATTTTGCGAGGTCATTTTCGGCATTAATAAATTCCTTCCACATATTTACTATGCCGCCCTTACAGATATGCTTTTGTCCACATCGATGACGAGAGTGAGACACATAAGGCCCACAGAGTTGTTATGTTAATGATGGTTAATTAAGTTTCAAAATTACATTAATATCGTGTCGAGAGATAAATAAATTAAATAATGTCCATTTGGATGCATCTTTGTCTGTGGCTAGAGGAGACCATGAGAGGGCGTGGGGCTCTCGAAGATACGGGGCTTAACGTGGAAAGGACGCATTAGTGATGATGGTATTAGGCTGATCTTATTATATCTACGGATTTGATGTTTTGATCCTTTGATCCTTGATTTATTAAATTTTTTTGGGTGCATATCCTTGATTTATTTGAGAGATCGTGTTGTCTTTTGGGCTATCCTTCCAAGGGGACAAGTTGTTCTATATAGTGTGCATTGAATAAAATGCCGGTAAAGTGATCAAACCTGAAACCGATCCATTTAGGACACAAGTCCAACAAGTAGATATGTAATTGACCCGGATATGGATTTATCTTCACCAAGGGGTGGCAATTCAGGTTGGTCCGGTCTGGTCTTCTTAAAGGACCTGATCTGTCCGGTTCGATAAGACTTTGGACCATTCTGATGCTGCCCGAGCATGGCCCAATAAAAATTAGGGCCGCACGGCCCTGCCCGATAGGGTTGAAAGAATTACGTATGTGAAAGATTGATATCCCCTTTCAAAGTTCATGTTTGTTCTGTTTATTTTATGGAGCAAGTACACTCCAATATAGACGTTGCGAAAAACAAAAATGTGGGGTCCAAACGTGGATAGTTGTTGTCTACCCTCCATCAGTCCATCCTCATGGATCATGATCATCTCCAGCGTCTGCAAGGTCACTGGAACAGACCATTGTCTGGTGCACATCATCAAGTAGCATCTGATCATTGAACTGGTAAGAGAGATTTATCCATTGCAAGCTTGTATAGTGAATAATACCAATAATTCGACACAAACAATGCTAGCAAGTTAACGAATTAGTACTCATTAATACGAATTGAACTACTGAAGTGAAGCGGTCAAGCAAACTTAAAAGGATGTGGTGTCGTGCCGTATTGCCCAATGGACCGAATAGCTTGGCCAGGGCATGGTACGAAAATGAACTGGGCCGGGCCGGCCCCGCCCGATAAGAATTTCGGCCCAAAATTGCCAGCACAGTCACTGTCTTATCATACCGGACCCGTGTCGTTCTATCATGTCGGGCCAAAAATTGCCGCCCATATTCACCCATACGTAAAGTTTGGGTTGGATTTAGGTTTGAATGATCGTATCAAGTCCAAATTGGTATGGTTGGTGTCAGGGAAAGGAGGGGTGGATGTACCTCAATGTTTAGTTACTAAGACGTTATCCCACCGTTGATCTTCGAGTTGGATCTGAACATGACCCACTAGCCACACGGATAAACCTTAGCCTAGTCTTGGGCCAAAAATCCTAAGGTGAAGAGTTTGCAGGATATTGATTCGACCAAGTTGTGTCATCTCAGACTTGGACATGTTGCATAGAAGATTTTGGAAGCTTTGAAAAAGAATTATTTGATCAAAGAAGTGAATTTTAAGGAGCCGGAATTTTGCAAGGATTACGTCTATGGAAAGCATACAAAGGGTAGTTTCGATGAAGGGGAGTACGTTCCAAGAGGAATTTTTGAATATGTTCATACGAACGTTTGGGGTCCTGAACCAATTCACTTTCTAGGTGGAGCTTGTTATTTTATATAATTTATGTTGGATATTGGACACCCCTAGCGTTTCTGATGATGAGCACACAATTAAGTGTGTTAATAAAGTTTGAGAGTGAACATAAATTAAAGATTAATTACTAATGATGATGGGTTCATAGCTAGGATGATGCTATGTACCAAAGACTTGTGGTGCTTACCATTGAAGATAAAGCTTACAAACAAGGAGCCCAAAGTCTAGTGTTGAAGCACACCCAAACTTCATGAAGTACAAGAAGTCAAGACATGGACCAAGCTCAAGTAGACAACATCAAATATTCAAGTATTTTTGAGTCTTTTTGATGTATTTTTCGTCATGTCTTAGATTTCTACATACAACCATCTATTGAGGCTTCGAACACTTGGAAAAATACTTTTCATTCTTAAACAATGTTTTAAAATATTTATGAAAAGTTTTCCTAGATGTTTAGTCCATATCTTAAGTTTCTTAGGCATACTGGTCAACCACTCTAATACACGGTTGACCAGTCACTATGTCTTAAAACTAGGCTAGAAGCATGTCTAAAAGTAGTCGATTGTAGTTATGAAACTAGTCAACTAGTTATTCGACATTGGTCGACTAGTACATGGACTATGGCTGACTGGTTTTTACAGAGAGCAATTAGCTTCTGAAGACATGCTTGAATGGTCGACAATATTCACCAACTAGTCGACTAGTAGATGAACTATGATCAACTAGCAACTAACCATTAGCCCATAATGATACGATTTTTCTAGTCATTTCATTAGCCGTTGGAGGGCATCTTGGGAATCTGTTTTGGTCAGATTCACCCCTTATAAATAGTAGGTTATTGTGTGGATTGATTATGAATTTAATGAGCTATGTTTTGATAAAAAGAAATTTTTTCAAAGCCCTCTTCAAGCCATTCAAAAGATTTTTGACCAAAGATTTTCAACAAAGATTTTAAGAAAGTTTCTCTTGGCCTTTAAGTTGTGATCTCCTCAAGCTTTCATTTTGACTTACCTGAGATCATAACTTATTTTTTCCTTAGCCACTATACATTTCAAGCTTCAATCTTGGTTATATGAAGGTTGTAAATCTCCACTAAAGCAAGGTTTGTTGAAATCCTCAATTGTGAGATGGTAAGTTCTTTATTATAATTGCTTGGTGATTTGGAAATCCTTACTTTATAAGGGAGTGTTGTAATTTGAAATCCACAATTGATGTGGTGTTCTGTGAAAGTCCTCGGTTGTGAGGCAAGTTAAAAGTTCTCGTGTTGTGAGACAAGGCAAAGTCCTCTTGGTTGAAGGGCAAGCGTACTATTCGTTGAGTAGTGGATTAAATCCCCAGTGAATGGAAACTAGATGTAGCCATGAGCGATGAACATGGATAAATATTTTTCTTTGCAGTGCTCTCATTGTCTCTTTACCTCTATCTCTTTATTTACATATTGTGCTTACATTTCTACTGATTATCTTCGAATATTTGAGATTGTTGATTAATAATCAAATTAGGTAACTCTAATTGATCTCTTAGGTAGACTTACAGGGTGTGAAATTTTAAGTTAAAGTTTTTACCAGATAGCACTATTCACCCCCTCTAGTGTCTATTTGCCGTCTACAAGAAATCCCAACACGTGGTATTAGAGTAAGGTTTGATGGTGGCGTCAACAAAAGGGCAAGAATCACCTATGTTCGATGTCTCCAACTACTTACGTTGGAAAAGGAGAATGATGGCATACCTTTAGTCCATCAACATCTACTATTGGAATATTGTGAACTTACCCTATCATATCTGTTACAGATATAATATGCTTAGCCGACCTACGTCCCAAAGCTCTGTAGTTGAAAGGGTCAACCCTAACCTCGCTCACAAGGAGCCATCCGTGGCGGGCCATTATGCACCATCAATGGCGGGCCATTATGCACCATCAATGGCGGGCCATTATTCACCATCAATGGCAGGCCATTAATGTGCCATTATGCACCATCAATGGTAGACCATTGTACCTCATCAATAGTGGGCCGTTAATGTGCCATTGCGCACCATCAATGGTAGACTAGTGTACCTCATCAATGGTGGGCCTTTAATGTACCATTATGCACCATCAATGGCGGGCCGTTAATGTGATATCAATGATATGGAATTATATGCTCATTCTCCTCCCTATAAAGGAACTCGGGAACAACAAGAAAGGGAGGAAAACTCTTCATCTTCTTCCACACTAGACATGGAGGTCTTCTGCTAGGAAGGGACAAGATCTTTATCTTCTTCCTCATCTCTAGATCGTCCTCATACGATCACCTACAACAGCCAGGTCGGATCCTACATCCAACCTCAGGTATTCTCTAAATAGGATCTCCTCCGGCCTAACTCTTTCCTCTCTTAGCTCGACGACAACTACTGGCAATCTCCCAATAGATCGGACATAGCTGTCACGAGCCATCTTGAGTCTCTTACTGACTTAAGCATCTGAGGGGCTTATGCCGGACCCCAGATCTAGCCCACCCTCACGAGTTATTCATGTTGCAGTAGATAGCTTACAGGTCAGAGCCCATAGCTCGGAGGTTGGAACATGGTGATAGCTCGGATCTGGCTCGGGGATAGCTTGGGCTTGTCGGCGATAGCTAAGACTAAGATAGCTCGGCCAAAGTCTCTCCAACCCGGAGGCTAGCACGCCCAGTCTTCCTACAACCGGCGTCATTTACCGACCTTAGTTAATGCTACGTCATCTCCACTATCATCGTCTCTGTACGATCTTTCATTATTGAGGGGCCAAAAATACCCCCCAACAAGTGGCGCTGTTTGTGGGAAGCGAGTCGACATCCATGTCGTCAACCACACCGACAATGACTCATTCTGCTAATCAAATGCCTTATAGACCAACTCGCAAAAGGATGACATGCTAAGTCTCGGGTGATAATTATACATCATTTCTTTGGTTCTGTCAAAAGGAGTCTCCCCCTTTATACATACAAATGATTGATCGTCGGCTTGGAAGGCAGCAGATTAGAGCGACCCCCTTATAATCGATCTCGATCAGTACCTAACTGTAGATCCTCACTCAAGATCCAATATCAGCTGAACAATGGGGTTAGAAAATTCTCCGAAAGATGTAGACTTCAGACTGCGTCTACGGTAGTTTTAACAGGACCGGGACCCCTCAATCTAGGCAGGAGAAGAAGGCTGGTGGTTGGGACCACATCTTCAACGAGGACCTGCTCGATTTCTCGAACGAAGAGGAAGGTAACATGACTAACATTGGAGGTGATGGAGGTCTCAAGGCCAGGACAGGAAATCAGTGGAGTCATCGACCGTCACTACCATCGACAGTTGCAACTTATCATTCTCTAGCGGCGGTCAGCATTTCTCTGGCATTGCCGATGCCAACCTCGCCGGTGATCCGTGTGAGCCGTACGATGATTTAGCAGACCTCGAATGGCTTTCCAATTTTGTTGAGAACTCCTTCTCAAAGCGAAGACCTTTAGAAGCTCCAGCCCATCTTAGGGGGTCAAAGTCGTTACGAGATCAGGTTCGGGTTCTGGGTCAAACTCATCATCGTTCGACACCCGCGACAGCGAGATCCCGTCTTCTGCCAAAAAGCACACAGCCCCTGAAGATAGCCCTAACACTGAAAAAAACCACCGCCCAGGAGCAGGCATCGTTCTTCCTCGTTGAAGTGACTGCCGTCCTAGAGAAGGCCTGAAGCAAGTGTTCCAGTGTCGCTCCCAACAGCTGGTCCTCCTACATGGTCGTCCTTGTGTCGACCCCTGCCACGTCATCCTCAAATTAGGGCGCAATCCTACCGAGCTAATTGCGGTGGTGAGGAAAGCCCCAGACCCAGCCTCAGCTCAAGAGACCTCGCATCTTGTCTATCCTTCTATAAATTTTTGCTTATTCTTCAAGAATCAGCTCACAGATTCAGTCAAACGAGCGAAATCGAGGGATGAAGGACCCGATCTTTCTGGAGTCCTCTAGTTGTTTTCTCTCTGTAGACCTGAGATAAACTTGTTGTCGTGGGTGAAAGGAGACATGATCCTCAGCAAGCCTTCATCTTCAACTCCATCTTCTTCAGGCCAATCATTCTGCCGCAAAAAGAAAAGGTAATCTGCAAGCCGAGAGCACCTTCAAGTCGAAGCCATGAACATCCTCAGCACAAAGCCACGACATCTTCATTTTTGATGTCACGCCACACTCTCCCAATTACGGGGAAAGACATGGTGGACTAGGCCGCCGTAGTATTTAGACACTGGACTTTGAGCCCCAAATGTCCAAATACTACTAGGCTGTAATTGTGGATAAAGTAAAATCATTTAAGCAGGCTACTGCAATACACGAAAAGTAAGAAAAGTAATGCTCCAACAAATTAAAAATGTAAGTGCTGAAAAATAAACTGTACTAAACATCTTTATACAAGATACAGTATACATCTCTGTACAAGTACCAGAGGGTACCAAAAGTACACAAAAAAGGTAGAACAAAAAGGGAAACTCACCATCGAGAACCCTCAAAAAGTGTCCACACCCCGTACAACACACTCCCTAGTATAATTCAGGGAAGTCCCGGTGGACCAACTCTCCATCTGATGACTCCAGCTGTACCTGAGGAGAGGAAGAAGTAGAAGTCTGCACACTACATAACCTAAAAATATCAGTGGGACACGTCAACGCGTGACCCTAATAGAAATCCTAACTAAGCTAGGTAGGACCCAGTTTAAAACTGGACTACCCATCGAAGGGTGGTCTGAAAGTAAGAGGCCAACAAAGCATACATGAGTGTACATATTAAAACATACAAGTATTGAGAAGAATCTGAAGACATGTTAACATAATGGCAACATTTATATTTAACATTAATTTTAACAAGGTAGCTGTTCGCATGTTTGGGACTCCGTGTAACTAGTAGGACACTTTTAAGGAGCTGGACTTCACCCAGGGGGGTGGGGGAATATTGGTATCCCAAACAGCGACACAAGCACTGTAGGGGCCTCTCGCAACTTCCCCTGTCGGAAGTGAGACAACCCTTGATTTTGTGGAAAAATGAAGGAAACCATTCTACCTCATGGTGCATCACGAGTACACCATGGGCCTCTCTAACCCTGCCCGCTCCCCTTGCCGGCTGTCGGGAGTGCGAATGAGACTATCATCAAAGTGTCCACTCCTTAAAAGTCTACTTTTTTTACATGTTTCCCCCCAACTCATATCTGGAGCTTCACCCATTTTAGGATGGATTGAAGATCCAGACATATATTCTATCTTCTCAATCTGTTTGCAGGTATTTCACAAAACTTTCATTCTTGAATATCATTTTCATATTCATCATTATTCTTATTTCACAAATTCATGATGCAGTGAAGTCTTACTTCTCAGCGTTATTCATCATTATTCATTATTTACATTACTTTTTAATTCCAGATTTCATATGGAAACTTGCATAAATAAACATACTTGCAATATGAATAAGACAAGTGATTTCTCTTCTATATTTCAATACAGTTCATAACTTGGTGATTAAGCAATTTATTTAATCCAACACTTTGATTTTGCAAACATACAGATCATAGTTAGCAATCATGATTAGTCCACAATCTGGCAATATCAAACAACTATATAACAATCACTATCAGTTCTCAAGGAAAATAAAATTGAGAAAATCAAGCTAAGAACACTACACGGTCGTATGGCCAAATCTATATGGCCATGTGGATTTAATAAAAGAGGCTAGTAGATCCACACGGTCGTATGGTGAAATCCATACGGTTGTATGGATTTTGGTTAGCTGAAGGAAAACATACGTTCGTATGGCTGATGGCCACGCGGCTGTATGGTAAATTCCATACGGCCTTGTGGATTAAATTGACTCAGCTGCATCAATGATACTAAAAACTCACACGGTCGTATGGCCAAATCCATACGGCTGTGTGGGAGTAAAAACTTGAATACGGTCGTGTCACAATCGCACACTCCTCCATTGATCAAAATAACGACCCTACGGTCGTACGGGGTAGGCCATACGGCCGTATGACTGATGATGTCTAAAATCGACAGTGACAAAACTATAGCGCGATTAAATTAAACCCTAACTAGCTTGTTTAGGATTCTACCTTATCCATTCCACCACAGAATCTGGGGCCCTTCTTAGTCCTGGAAGACCCTCTGACGCTAGCTCCTTCTTCTTTTCCAAGAGTTAATGAACTAAGTTTCAGTTTGGGCTGAGGGGTTCGTAAAGAAATAAACAGAAAGTGTTGAGGCGCGAGAGGGAGGGCTGTAAGAGCGAGAGTCCTTCTATTTCTTTTTCTGCCCTTTTATTTTGATTTTTCTCATCGATTTTTCCTTTAATCTCCCTCCACTCCACCTCCTGCTTCTCCAAAATCAGCTAGACTTGCCACCTAATTAAAATTAGGTGGGAATTAACATAAGGGTGACACCTCACAAGGTGGAGGTGTCCTAATAGAGTAATTAGGGATTTTAATTTTAAGTTAAATATAAATACCCCATTATACCATGTATACATTACAAAATACAAGTATATTTCCCTGTACACATCATCTATTAATTCCAGAATGTGCTATAAATTTATTAAAAATAATTTTAATATCACCAACATTAAAAGAAAATTATACCAAGCCTCCAAAAATTAACACACGTTTTTATAAGCCCAGAAAAATGGTATTAATACACGTATATAAGATTCGAAGCCATTACATCCTATCCCCCTTAAAACAAATTCCGTCCTCGGAATTTCAAAATAAAAGGGGAGAAGTCATTCTATAAATCATGTTATCTTATATAGTCTTATAACAAACATCATATTATTACATAAACAGGTGATGGTATTTTTCTCTTATCTCATCCTCGAGTTCCTAGGTAGACTCTCCTGGTGACTCTCGGTGCCACATAACCTTTACAAGATTGATGGACTTCTTTCTCGGCATCTTTTGTCTTCGGTCCAGAATAGCTACTGGTTGCTGATCGAAAGTCAAGTCCGGTCGTACTTTGATCTCCGAGAAGTCGACGATATGACTAGGATCTCCAATACATCTCCTGAGTTGTGATATGTCAGATGCTGGTAATGTAAGCTTGTAAGCCACCTTACCAATACGAGCTGAAACTTCGAACAGTCCGATGTACCTTGGACTCAACTTCCCTCGTCTACCAAAACGAATTAAACCTCGAGTAGGAGAGATCTTCAAAATGACGTGTTCTCCTGGCTGAAATTCTAAGTGTCGTCTCTTTGCATCTGCTCAATGCTTGTAACGGTCTTGGGCTATACGAAGATTATCTCTGACGACTCTCACCACATCCACTGTTTCGACAATCATGTCAGGGCCCAATAATTCACGATCACCAATATCATCCCAACTAAGAGATATCAACACTTCCTCCCATACAACGCTGCAAATGGTGACATGCCTATACTGGCTTGATAACTATTATTGTAGGCAAACTCTACCAGATGTAAATATTCATCCCAAGAGCCTTTAAAGCCAGTATGCACGCCCTTAACATATCTTCTAAGATCTGAATCGTCGTCTCTGACTGGTCGTCTGTCTGTGGATGGTATGCAGTGCTGTAACTCAATTGAGTTTCCAGGCTGGCATGCAAGCTTCTCCAAAAATCTGATGTGAATCTGGTGTCACGGTCGAAGACTATGCATATAAGTACTCTGTGAAGTCTCACGATTTCCTCCTTGTATCTCTTGGTAAGATAGTCGGTCAACTGGCTAACATGAAAGGGTATAAAATGAGCTGATTTGGTCAATCGATCGACAATTACCCAAATCACATCATATCCTCGAGGAGTACGAGGTAACCCAGTCACAAAGTCCATCGTCACATGCTGCCACTTCCACTCTGGAATTGGAAGAGGCTGCAGCAGTCATGTCATTCTCTGATGTTTTGCTTTAACTTGTTGGCAAGTTAGACATGAAGCCATACTCCTGGCTACACTTCGCTTCATACCATGCCACCAGAAATGTTGTCATAGATCACGGTACATTTTAGTGCCTCCGGGATGAATAGAATAAGGTGAACTATGAGCTTCTCTCAGTAGTTCATCCTGTATATCACCTGATGGCACACAGATTTTACTCCCAAAATGCAGAGACCCATCATCATAAATACCGAAATCATTGCGGTGTCCGGCCTCTGTCTGCTCCCAAATCTTCTTCAACTTCTCATCTCCAGATTGAGCCGCCCTAATCCTTTCAACCAAATCAGATTGAACTTGCAGATTTATCATCATCATTGAAGTACTAGGTAAGACAACTTCAATCTCCATCTGCCAAATATCACCCCGAAGCTCTTTCTGTGTTGTTATCATCATCACCGTCGGCATACAACCAAGAGCTTCAGGTACGACGTTGACCTTTCCTGGATGATACTGGAGGTCGATATCGTAATTAGCCATTAACTGAAGCCATCTACGCTGCCTCATATTCAATTCCTTCTGAGTGAACATATACTTCAAACTCTTATGATTTGTGTATATCTTCACACGTTCACCTAGAAGAAAATGCCTCCATAACTTCAATGCGAATATCACTGCAGCTAACTCCAAATTATGCGGAGGATAGTTCCTTTCATAAGTCTTCAACAGTTTAGAAGAATAGGCTGCTACCCTACCATGCTGATGGAGAACACATCCCAATACTCTACCTGACGCAGCACAGAAAATCTCAAATCCACCTGAACGGTTTGGTATCGTCAGGACAGGTGCAGTAATTAACCTCTGCTTCAGTTCATCAAATGCTTGCTGACGTCCCTCTGACCAATTATATGTAATACTCTTCTTAGTTAGATGGGTCAATGGTGTAGCTATCTTGGAAAAATCCTTGATGAATTTTCTATAGTAACCAGCTAATCTCAAGAAACTTCTGATTTCTATAACTGACTTAGGAACTGGCCACTTCACTACTACAATAACTTTTTCTGGATCTACTGCTATTCCATCTCTAGATATGATATGTCCGAGAAAAACAACCTTGGTCAACCAGAACTGGCACTTGCTATACTTAGCATACAACTGGTGCTGCCTCAAAGTCTCCAGGACTATCTTCAAGTGCTTAGCATGGTCCTCCTCTGTCCTTGAATATACAAGATATCATTAATGAAGACTACCACAAACTTGTCCAAATATTCATAAAAGACCAGATTCATCAACCTCATGAATGTGGCTGGTGCATTCGTAACGCCAAAGGCATCACTAAGAACTCATAATGACCATATCGAGTCCGAAATGCAGTCTTCGAAACATATGATCCTCTGACCTTCACATGGTGATATCCACTTCTCAAATCCAGTTTCAAATATACCCGCGATCCACCAAGCTGATCGAAGATGTCATCAATCCTAGGAAGAGGATACTTGTTCTTCACTGTAACCTTATTCAATTCCCGGTAATCGATGCACATCCTTCGAGATCCATCCTTCTTATTTACCAAAAGCATTGGCATACCCCACGGTGATACACTAGGTTGAATCAAGCCATGCTCCGACAAATCTTTCAACTGACTACGAAGCTCAACTAACTCTGGAGGAGCCATATGGTACAGAGCCTTTGCAATCGGTTGAGTGCTTGGAATCAGATCAATAGTGAACTCCAAGGATATATCTGGAGGAAGTCTATAGATGTCGTCTGGAAAGACGTCAGGAAAATTACGGACTACCCTCGACAAAACTGGTTCAGCCTCCATTGCCATTAGAATCGCTTCCACTGGGTTGGCCTTAAACTTCAATTGTTCAAGGGAACTGTTACCACTAAAGAACTCAAACTCTGGATGATTGAAAATCTAAAACACTATCTTCCCGAGTCTACAATCTACAATGGCATAGAACATCCCTAACCAATCCATTCCAAATACTGCTTTGAAGTAAGGCATCTCCATTACTAGGAAATTTTCATACAACCTTCGTCCAAAAATCTCTATAGGACACTGTCGATATCTCGAAGAACTGTGAATTACCCCACTTCCAGTGTGTATGTTTCAAATGGAAACAAAGGAATCTACCAGTATGGAATTCCTAGTCACAAATTGGTGAGACAGGAAGCAGTGAGATGCTCCTGAATCAAAGAGTGACAAGGCAAGAAAAGAAGCAACTCTAATAATGCCTATGAGAGAAACCAAAAACTAACATAAGAGTCTAACCATCCTATTCATATCAAAACAACATATCAAACAAAAGAAAGAATATTCATCCCTTAATGACAAGTGAAGAGGTACCAGTGATGACTCGTCAGGTATCCTCCGCCTCCACAGCCGTTATGGTGAAGGCCTGACGCCTCGGTGTCGCCCTCCTGGTAGTCTGCTACTGCTGGGGAGGTTTGGGTGGTCCTCTCAGAGTCATGGTACCAGGTGCTGGTGGCGGCGGTAATGAAAGTCTCTGTGGAGCTGGCGGAAGGGTCCTCTGCTGCATCGACCTGGCTGCCACTGGTGCCATCGAGCCTGAAGTCTGTTCCTACTGAGGACACTACCTGCTGAAGTATCCAGTCAATCCACATGTGTAACACTACTTGGTAAGAGATCTGCAATCCTTCTTCTCATGCCCAGGCTTGCCACAATACTGGCAAGACACTCGCTACTGTGGTGCTGCTGGAGCTCCAGGCCTCCTGAACTAAGTAGTCCAGGTATGTCTAAGAAAACTCCTCTACTGACCTACAGGGCATCTCTCTGCTACTGTTGGTTCCCTTCCCACACTCTTCAAGTGCGTCTTATGCATCGTAGCCGCCTCCAGTACGGCCCCGTGGCTAGTCAGGACCATAGTCAACATCCCTGCTCTATACTCCGGGTCCAGCCCCATCTTGAATCGTCTAGATCTAGTAGTCTTTGACTTCACTAACTACGGAGCGAACTTGCTCAATAATGAAAACTCAGCATCATAAGCATATATGCTCCATCGTCCCTGAGTCAGGTGCTCGAACCTCAGACGCAACTCGTCCTTCTTCGTCTCTGGAAGGAACTGTGCCTCAAATAACTCTCTGAACTTCTCCCACGAGATTGGTCTGGTCAAGTGTAGCTCCTGTACATCCCACCAATCACGTGTCTGGTGTGTCAACTGCCTCTTTGCCGCATTCACCCATCCATCCTTCGGATACCATATAGTTGACAAGTCATCCTCTGTATGCCTGATCCACTCGTCCACCTCCAAAGGACTTGACTCTCCCTGAAAGGTTATACTCGCAAGTGTATGAGGTCGGTAAATAATATATCCGGTAAGTATGGGATCGTATCCACAGAGACGGAACTAATCTGCAAATTCACACAAATAGTCAGAGCATGTAAAGAATGGTTGAGGGTTCTAACCACCCTATGAGGGTAAATGATTGTTTGAATAGATGGTTTATCTAAGTACCCTAGAGTTAGGGTAATGTCCTAAGGTTTGGATGCATGGGAGAACAAGAGTGCGGGTGTTGAGGATATCGGTAAGATTATTTAATTGCTCTGCTAAATGTTAATTCCATGATAACTCGATCACTCATCAATGTCAAGGTATGCGGATCGAGAAAAAAATCTATTAAGCACATATGGGGTGCATCAAAGGTAATTGCTAATTGGGTTCTTCTCCGAATTAAATCTCATGAATCACACCCACACCCATTTCAAGGTATGTGGGAGTAGTGCATATGGGTTGTGTTGCACATCACACAACCATCGTTCTGCGGCCCCTTTCGGGTAATGCACGATTCGATAAACAGGTTACAACCCAATTAACAATTTAGGTTATTGGGTGAATTAAACATCTAAATTACGAAATATGGATTAAAGGGTCTTGCATTCATTTCAAGATATGCAATACCAATTAGATACATAGATGCAATAATTACGAAGCACCACCATTCTATGGCTCCTCCATGGATAGTATCAAATCCAATTAATCATAAGCTTATTTCACCCAACAACATGGATTAACAAAGGGGTACTGGAAATTAACATTAGTAATGCAATCAAGACATCCTACATCAATACCAAACTCCCACACAATGAATCTAGCGTAACATATCAAGAATAGAATAAGCATTCATATAAATAGACATAGTTCAATGTGAGGAATGAAAGCAAATGTGTATTAGCAAGAGGGTTGGAGATTTGTCACCAAATACAAGCTTCCTCAATCTTCAATTAGTCTCAGCAATAGCAAAAACGAAATCAGAAAGCTCAAAACTCTCCAAAACCCTAATCCCCTTCTTAAGGAAGAAGATGACCGTAAATAGCAAAAGATTAAGTTCTATCTATTACATCTGAATAGTAGTGTTTTATACCCCCTAGGGGTTACATCTCATTCATCCAAATTATCATCCAACGATTCACAGCAACTGGAGAGAAATTGGGTTAAGAAAAACCTGCTTCTCGTAAACTAGATTGCGGGCGAAAAACCCCGATCAGTCGACTGTCGAACAAACGACAGTCGACTGATGAGAAGAAACTCTTATTGCTTCCAAAGGGAGACACACGACTGTCTCAAAAATCTCAGTCGCCTGTGTGATCCACAGGCGACTGTCTTTTGTTCTTCAGTCGCCTGCTGCAGAAATGTCAAAATAACAGAGAGTTGGCTCTTTTTGCTCCCTCAAGAATCTGAAATATCAGTCGACTGATGCGAAGATGACATGTGACTGTACAATATTACATTCGACTGTTAATCCTCTTGCAGGCGACTATCGTTGGGCTTCAGCTTCTTCAGCTCCAGTTCTTTTAGGGCAGCGACTGCCGTTGTTTGGGCATTCGACTGTCTAGTTTCCCAGGCAACTGTTATTCCTTCTACAGGCGCCTGTTTTGTACTCCTCTTCTTGAGTTGATTTAGTCCCCTTCGGGACACCTGCAAAATCCCTAAAGATATAATAGACATTTATAATGCTTTGTGAAGTGAAATTGTGCCAAAATAAAATCATATGCTCACAAATGATGAATTAGCGTAAATGTAGTTAAGAGAGCATGATTCCAAGGATTATGTGCACAAGAGTAAATGATTATGAGGTTAAAATATGCAATATTCAATCATACTCACACCCCAACTAGTATTTTGTTAGTACCTAGCAAAATAAGTGACCAATGCCAAAAGACAATGTTGACTCCATTCATGGATTATTGGCAATACTAAAGGGTATTGAAATTATATATATATGACAAAGTTCTCAAGTCTATACACTCTTCCCTATGACTATAATCTCATTCCTCTTACGCGCTCCACCATCTACACCTAAGCTTAGTATATCCCTTAATATGTCATAATCTCCTTATGTAAGATCCCTAGGAACTCTCGAGCTTATGGATTATAACACTTACCCCCTCAAAAGATCATAGAAAGGAGTTGTGGTTCAAATTTCATGCATTTACTCAAATTTCATGGCAATTTTTGCCTTATTCAAAGTACCATGGCAAAAGTTTATGTCTTATTCAAATGTGCACAAGCGCACTTATTAATATAGGATTTGATGGCAATCATTTGAGCAACTCCAAATTCCAAGTCACTATCTTAGGATCCATGAATATAAACCTAGCCGAATTTTTAAAATTCCTAAGGCTTAATCAATTGATCATTGATACCAAGGTTTCTACATCACTATAGGGTTTCAAATAGGTGGTAATTGTCATGAGCTTCAAGCTAAAGGGTCAAGAGTAAGCATGTAGAGAAGCAATTAATTGCCTATAGTACATAAAGATACAACACACCCTAATTTGCCAAAATCCACTCCAAGAATACATTTTTACCAAAGTTGGAAAGAATCACCACATTTAATCAATGGGTCTAACAAAAAGCTATGGGTTGCAGAAATGTTGGTGATAGATGTAATTTTTTTATTTCATTCAATTTATTCACAAAAAGATGAAAATAATAAAAAGATGCTCAAGAATTTTCTATATCCTAGTCCACCCCCAACTAGAAATAAACATGGTCCTCAATGTTTGAAGGATGAGATGAAATAAATGCAAAAAAATGGATAAACTAGGATAAGAAAGCTCGAGAAAGAGTTATTCATTACTACATAGTACTAGATAGGAAAGTTTTGGAACGAACACAGCTAGTTGGTTCCACCCGACAGTGGTTCCGTAAGCTCCATGGTGTATTCGTCTCTACTCCACGGCTCTTGGTAATGCTTTAAGCATTGGCCGTTCACCTTGAATTCATTGTCGTTTTGTGGGTTGGCAATGGTCACCGCGCCATGTGAAAACACCTCTCGAACAATGAAAGGTCCAATCCACTTCGAACGAAGCTTTTCGGGGAAGAGATGAAGTCTTGAGTTGTAGAGTAGCACTTTCTCCCCCAGGGTGATTTCTCTCCTCAAAATGATTCGATCATGGGCGCACTTAAGCCTCTCCTTCACAAGCCTGGAATTGTTGTATGCCTCCCTCTTTATCTCTTCGAGCTCCACTAACTGCAATTTACGAGAAGATGGGTCAATTCCACAATTAAACTTTTTAATGGCCCAAAAAGATTTGTGTTCAAGTTCAATGGGAAAGTGGCAAAATTTTCCAAAAACTAACCGATATGGGGACATCCCTAAAACCATTTTATAGGCGGTACGGTATGCCCACAATGCCTCGGGAAGACGCATGCTCTAATCCTTCCTTAATGGATTCACCGTCTTTTGGGGTATCTTCTTGATCTCTCGATTTGCTGACTCCGCTTGTCCATTGGTTTGGGGGTGGTATGGTGTAGAAACCTTGTGTTTCACCCTAAAATTCTTCATGAAGCTTGCGAAGAGGTGGTTGCAGAAATGTGACCACCTGTCGCTTATCATAGCTTTTGACATTCCAAATCGTGCGAAAATGTTTTCTTTCATGAATTTAAGCACGATAGCCGCATCATTGGTCCTACATTGAATAGCCTCCACCCATTTAGATACATAATCTATAGCAAGCAAAATATATGTGTACCCAAAGGATGGAAGAACTGGCCCCATAAAATCAATGCCACAACAATCAAAAATTTCTAATTCAATAAT
Source organism: Scilla litardierei (assembly GCA_030789695.1). NCBI lineage: Eukaryota > Viridiplantae > Streptophyta > Magnoliopsida > Asparagales > Asparagaceae > Scilla > Scilla litardierei. Next base: position 156,779,141 of record CM061136.1, read on the forward strand.
GGGGTTTAACGGCATTATATTTCTTTTAGTAATCCCCCCAACTTTTGGCAAGCTAAGCATGACTTACAATATGTATAAGTGTCCTTAAACATGCTAGGCCAATAAAAACCACATTGTAGAATTTTTGATACGGTCTTTTGGACGGAAAAATGACCACCACACACACCCTCATGGTAAAAATGCAAAACACTCTCAAATTCGTGGTCGGGTATGCATCTCCTCACTATTTGGTCATTAGAATACTTGTAAAGGTAAGGGTCATCGAAAAAGAAAGATTTTACCTCAAAGATGAACCTTTTGTAATCTTGACAAGACTAAGTGTAGGGAGTCTTACCGGTGACCAAGTAGTTTATGATGTTGGTATACCATGGGAGTGTGTGGGAGATCGCAAAAAGATGTTCGTCGGGGAACAAATCATTCAATGGGATGGTTGCCGACTCCATGCTCAATGTTAACCGTGAAAGGTGATCGGCACCATGATTTTCCACTTCCTTCTTGTCCTTAATGGCGATGTTGAATTCCTGCAAGAGCAAAATCCAACGGATTAGTCTGGGCTTGGCGTCTTTCTTGGAAAGGAGATATTTAAGAGCGGCATGGTCGGTGAAGATTGTAATTGGGAATCCCAATATGTAGCTCCTAAATTTCTCCAACGCGAAAACAACGGCTAAAAGCTCCTTCTCCGTGGTGGTGTAGTTTCGTTAAGCTTCATTCATGCTCTTGCTTGCATAGTAAATCACCACGGTGACATTGTCCTTGCGTTGTCCAAGCACGGCACCAACCGCATAGTCGCTAGCATCGCACATAATCTCGAAGGGTGATGTCCAATCTGGCATCTGAAGAATAGGTGAACATGTAAGCAACATTTTCAACTTCTCAAAAGCAAGTTGACAATCATTATTCCAAGCAAAATCTACATCATTTTTCAAAAGCATGCAAAGAGGTTGAGATATTGAGCTAAAATCTTTTATGAACCTCCTATAAAAACCGGCATGCCCAAGAAATGATTGAATATCTCTTACATAACGAGGAGTGGATAGCTTTTCTATTACATCGATCTTGGCTTTGTCAACATGCATACCTTCCTTGGAAACAATATGACCGAGGACTAAGCCTTCGGTGGTCATGAAATGGCATTTTTCCCAATTTAAGAGAAGATTTTTCTCGATGCACCGATCTAACACCAAAGCCAAGTTAGATAAACAGTTATTAAATGAGCTACTATACACAGAGAAATCATCCATGAATACCTCCACAATCTTTTCAACCATATCATGGAAAATGCTAAGCATACAATGTTGAAAAGTTGCAGGGGAATTACATAAGCCAAAAGGCATCCTCTGGAAAGCAAAAGTGCGAAAGGGAAATGTGAAGGTGGTCTTCTCTTGTTCTTCGGGTGCTATTTCAATTTTATAATATCCAGAGTAGCCATCAAGGAAGCAATAATACTCGTGTCCGGCCACCCTCTCTAGGATTTGATTAATGAATAGGAGAGGAAAATGGTATTTACGGGTCTTCGAATTAAGCTTCCTATAGTCAACACACATGCGCCATCCCGTGTTGGCTCGCATGGGGACTAGCTCATTGTTCTCATTTTTAACTACCGTTAGCCCCGATTTCTTAGGTACAACTTGAATGGGACTAACCCATCTACTATCGGCAATGTGGTATATAATACCCGCATCAAGAATCTTAAGGATTTCACCCTTTACCACTTTCTTTAGGTTTACGTTGCATTTCTCTAGTGGGTTTGGTGTCATCCTCTAAGTAGATGTGGTGCTTACTAATTAGGGGGTTGATACCTTTAATGTCGGTAATTGTCCAACCAATTTCCCCCCTTGTGAGTTTTAAGCACTTGTAATAATTGCATTTCTTGCTCATTAGAGAGTTTAGACGATATTACCACGGGGAATGTATCGGATTCCCCACGAAATGCATACTTCAAATATGGCGGTAACGGCTTCAAATCCAAGGATGGGTGTTCCAGCTTTGATGGCCTTTGGTATGGCATGTCCAACAGTAGCGGCTCAAAAGATGGCATCCACTTAGTTACGGTGCCAACTTCCTGCGAAAAACAATTGGTGTCAATATTTTCACAAAAATGTTCAATAAAATTAAGCGCTTCAACAAACTCCGCATCAAAATGCTCTTCAACTAGAGTTTCAATCATGCAAGCATCCTCAAACTCACCATCCCCCGATGGCAACTTACAAGCTTTAAAAATGTTTAAGTCAAGGGTTATGTTGCCAAAAGAGATTTTAAGTTGACCATCCCTACAATTGATTATAGCATTGCTTGTAGCTAGGAATGGTCTACCCAAGATAATGGGGGTTGGTTTCTTGGTTTGAGGTCCAAGGATATCCAACACGACAAAGTCCACCGGGTAATAAAATTTGTCCACTTGGACAAGCACGTCCTCTATGCTACCCTTGCGGACCTTGATAGATCAATCGGCCAATTGGAGAATAATGGGTGTAGATTTCAATTCTCCGAGTCCTAATTGCATGTACAAGTCATGTGGCAAAATGTTAACACTCGAACCTAAATCGAGGGCTTGCCCTATCTTTTGGGTTCCTATGAGGCATGTGATTATAGGTGATCCGGGATCCTTGTATTTAGTAGGAGTGTTGTGTTGCATAATAGCACTAACTTGTTGCGTTAGGAAGGCCTTTTTCTTAACGCTAACATTCCTATTAACGGTGCACAAATCTTTTAAAAATTTAGCATATGTGGGAGTTTGATTTATTGCATCAAGAAGAGGAATATTAATTTGACATTTCTGAAATATTTTGCGGATTTCGGATTGAAACTTATCTTTTCGTGGAGGTTGAAGCCTTTGAGGGAATGGTGCGAGAGGAATGTATGGCTCGGGCTCTTCAATGATGATCTCTTCGGAATGGTTGCCTTTGTCCGATCTTTCCTCTTGCACCTCTTTGTTTGAGGTGGCCTCATTCTCCATAACTATCGCTGCCTCGACTCTCGGTGGCTCCGGCTTCTCAATTTCTCGACCACTCCTCAAAGTTGTCACGCTTGATAAGACTTGACGTTGGGTCCTCCCAACGATGAATTCATGTTAGGTTTGGGGATTGGTTGTGTCGGAAGCTTGCCCTTCTCTAGAGTTGCCGCAAGCTTTGCCATGTTCTCGTTGAGTTGTCGAAATTGTTGTTGATGTTGCGCCTGGGTTTGTTGTAGTTGTTGCCATTGTTGGAAGTTGGCTTGATTTTACATTGTTTGCATTTGGATGAATTATTGCAAGGTGTCGCTCAGAGATTGCACTTGGGATTCATTTGTTTCATCCCTCCTCCCTTGGATACCTTGTTGATTGTTGTTGTTGGTGAAGGGTGGTGGACGATACGATGGTTGAGCTTGTTGTTGTCTTTGGGGTCCCAAATTCAAACTCGGGCTATTCCTCCAACTCGGGCCTTGATTATGGGAATTGTTGTATCCTTGCCCTTGGATGGAGTTCGCCACATAATTCACGTGTGTGGGGGTCTTGAAGTACTTCCTTTGCTAGCGGTAGGTTGGGACATTGGTTGATACCATGGTCTGCGCTACTGCAAAGGTTACATAACCCTTCATTACCAACCATCACGGCCTTCACTCCTTTCAACTGCAACCCTTCAAGTCTCTTGCAAATGATGGCCTCCATTCTTACCTCAAAGGCTTCGTCTTGGGTCAATGTAAGGAGACCTCCACGTGCCAAAGGTTGAGGTAATTCTCTTCTCTCAGATTCGGGAGTCGCCTCCCAACTTTGCGCATTCTCCGCTATGGATTCTAAGTAATTCCATGCCTCCTCTGGTGTATTATCCAGAAATTCCCCGTTGCACATCATTTCCACGAATTGTTTCATGGATGGGATGAGTCCGTCGTAAAAGAAACCGATGAGACGATATTCATCAAATCCATGGTGTGGACATGCTAGTAGCAGCTCCTTGAGCCTTTTCCAAGTGATATCAAATCTTTTGTTTGGCTTCAGAGAAACGTTTGCCATTTGACGCTTTAATCCTTGAGTCCTGTGTAAGGGAAAAAAACTTTTTCAGAAATTCATCTTGCATTGCTAACCAGGAGTTAATATTATGAGGAGATATATCATTAAACCAATTTTTAGCTTTATCCTTTAAATAAAAAGGAAACAGTTTAAGATAAATGGTTTCATTTCTAGCCTTTCCATCAGAACATGTGAGGCAGACATCTTCGAAATCCTTTATATGTAGATAAGGGTTCTCCTTCTCTACACTATGAAAAGTGGGGAGAATTTGAAATATCCCATGTCTTGGCCTAAAGGAATTCGCATGGCTGGAAGCATAATGCATGAGCCGGTAGCAGACCTACTCGGTCTGAATACATATCTCAAACTTCGATCACCCTTATATTGAGAGTGATCGTCGTCACTATGATTGGTGTTGTCATTACCGTTGGTGTTGGTATTGTTATCGGCCATGTCTATGTTTCTTACTAATCAATGTGTTCGAGGAGTCCTTAATCACATAAACTAGACAATTGAGTTTAAGCCAAAACTTTCCAAGATTAGCCTAATTTTTATAGTTTTGATGATTATATATATTGAAAAACAAACTCAGATATCCACAATGAATATAAACAATAGAATGGAAAGATCTCACCAAATTTTCATGACAAAAACCAAAGTGTGAAATGAAGATGCGCCGTCCCCAGCAATGGCACCATTTTGCTTGACTCTCCCTGAAAGGTGATACTCGCAAGTGTACGAAGTCGGCAAATAATATACTCGGTAAGTACGAGATCGTATCCACAGAGACGGAACAAATCTGCAAATTCACACAAATAGTCAGAGCATGTAAAGAATGGTTGAGGGTTCTAACCACCCTATGAGGGTAAATGTTGTTTGAATAGATGGTTTATCTAAGTACCCTAGAGTTAGGGTAATGTCCTAAGGTTTGGATGCACGGGAGAACAAGAGTGCGGGTGTTGAGGATATTGGTAAGATTATTTAATTGCTATGTTAAATGTTAATTCCATGATAACTCGATCACTCATCAATGTCAAGGTATGATGATCGGGAAATAAATCAATTAAGCACATATGGGGTGCACAAAAAGTAATTTCTAATTGGGTACTTCTCCGAATTAAAGCTCATGAATCACACCCACACACATTTCAAGGTATGTGGGAGTAGTGCATATGTGTTGTGTTGCACATCACACAACCACCGTTCTGCGGCCCATTTCGGGTAATGCACGATTCGATAAACAGGTTACAACCTAATTAACAATTTAGGTTATTGGGTGAAATATACTTCTAAATTACGAAATATGGATTGAAGGGTCTTGCATTCATCTTAAGATATGCAATACCCATTGGATACATATATGCAACAATTACGAAGCGCCACCGTTCTGTGGCTCCTCCATGGATAGTATCAAATCCAATTAATCATAAGCTTATTTCACCCAACAACATGGATTAACAAAGGGGTGCTGGAAATTAATATTAGCAATGCAATTAAGACATCCTACATCAATCCCAAACACCCACATAATGAATCTAGCCTAACATATTAAGAATAGAATAAGCATTCATATAAATAGACATAGTTCAATGCGAGGAATGAAAGTAAATGTGTATTATCAAGAGGGTTAGAGATTTGTCACCAAATACAAGCTTCCTCAATCTTCAATTAATCTCAACAACCACAAAAACGAAATCAGAAAGCTCAAAACTCTGCAAAACCCTAATCCCCTTCCTAAGGAAGAAGATGACCGTAAATAGCAAAAGATTAAGTTCTCTCTATTACATCTGAATATTAGTGTTTTATACCCCTAGGGGTTACATCTCATCCATCCAAATTATCATCCAACGATTCACAACAACTGGATAGAAATCGGGTTAAGAAAAACCCGTTTCTCGTAACCCAGACTGCGGGCGAAAAACCCCGATCAGTCGACTGTCAAACAAACGGCAGTCGACTGATGACATGCAACTCTTATTGCTTCCAAAGGGAGACATGCAACTGTCTCAAAAATCTTAGTCGCCTGTGTGATCCACAGGCGACTGTCTTTTGTTCTTCAGTCGCCTGATGCAGAAATGTCAAAATAACAGAGAGTTGGCTCTTTTTGCTCCCTCAGGAATCTGAAATATCAGTCGACTGATGCGAAGATGACATGTGACTGTACAATATTACAGTCGACTGTCAATCCTCTTGCAGGCGATTGTCATTGGGCTTTAGCTTCTCCAGTTCCAGTTCTTTAAGGGCAGGCGACTGCCGTTGTTTAGGCAGTCGACTGTCTGGTTTCCCAGGCGACTGTTATTCCTTCTACAGGCGCCTGTTTTGTACTCCTCTTCTTGAGTTGATTAGTCCCCTTCGGGGCAACTAAAAAATCCAGAAAAATCCCTAAAAATATAATAGACATTTATAATGCTTTGGGAAGTCAAATTGTGCCAAAATAAAATCATATGCTCATAAATGATGAATTAGGGTAAATATAGTTAAGAGAGCATGATTCCAAGGATTATGTGCACAAGAGTAAATGATTTTGGGGTTAAAATATGCAATATTCAATCATAATCAGGACTCTCCTTGCCTGAAAAAGACTTCGGGTGCAAAGCTCTAAACTACTTGATACCTCTTGGCTTCTGTGCCACGCTACTAGCCACCGTATCCTCCAGCTGACTCATATGCTCCAGGATGACTATCAGAATCTTCCCCATCAGGGATGCCTCAGATGATGCTGCATCAGAAACGGGAGTCCTGTTCTCGGATGATCCATTCCCTTTAGCCATTCTCTCTCTGCAATAATGAACATGGAAAACAATGTACAGTACAAACTATAGATTATAATGTTGGAGCATTACTCGTACTATTCTTACGCATATCGTAGTGTTCTGGACCTGCATGGGCCACCACAAAACCTGTCACACCTCGCTCTCCCAAATAAGGAAAATACATGGTGGACCAGGTGATCGCGCCCCGGATACACGTCCCGGAGCGGCGACACTGTAGTCTTACCGCAAGCGCACGGTGTAGCGGCGAGCGGGTATCGAACACAGGGAGGCCTAATAACAATGTCTTCTTCAATCACCTGGCTATAAGAATAGTCAAGAAACGTTCACAGTAATGCGGTCACAGTCGTTCAATTGTTTAAAAGAAATAACAAATTAATAAAGACGCCTAGGGATAGGGAATCCCCGCTACTTGCCGTATCTCATCATTGTGATTCGTAGGTTTTAACAATTGCTAGATTTGAAATTCGGGTGAACTAGTTGCAACTAAATGTAGAACCAAGCTCACGCTCTCGCGCTATTGCCGGTCTATAGCCAACCTAGGGTAGGGTCCAATCTCTTGCAAACCCTAACCTAGGCAAACTAGTGTGAAGAACAACATCATCGTTCAATCGTATCTCGAGTCCACTCTCGTGCAAACTCGAGCTACGACCTAGGTTGGGATAGTTCCTACCCGTCCAATCTCTTGCAAACGGGTATTGGTATAGAATTACAATCGAAACCCTAGTTTCGGTCCAATCTCTTGCAAACCGATTCCGGAGAAATTCAATTGCAACCCAATTCGAATTTCTAGGGCTTCCTATCGAATTGGGATCCAATCTCTTGCAAATCCCAATCGGTATGAATCCCTAGCTATTCGTATTATAACAATCCCAAACTAACCCTACTCAATCCTAGCAATAGTTTCACCAATTCATCACAAATTTGAAATTGGGCTTGTAGGGTTCATCCCTACGCCCTAAGACGATGGAACTACTCACAATTCATAATAGAATGCAATAGAAATTCACAAGTAAAATCAATGGAATTCATAGCTATATTCAAATTATCAATAAAAATGGAGTTTTTGAGAGAGAGAGAGAGAGAGAGAGAGAGAGAGAGAGAGAGAGAGAAACCAATGAAGAACAAGATAGCATCCAACAAAATATCACTTTTCTCTCCTCCCTAAAAGCTAAATCTAATCCCTAAAAAGTTAATCTAAAAAGGCTGCAAAAAGTTCTGAAAAGCCTCTCTAAACTAGGTTAAAAACTGGGGTTAAATACCCCCAAAATTGCCCAAAAAACCCTGACGAAAATGCCCCTGCGCAGCCTCAAAATCGCACTTTACGCTACAGGCAGCGCGGCTCACTCGGCCGAGTGACAAACCCTGTACAATTACAGAGAGTCAGGGGTCTTGGGGGTCGTCTTCTCGGGAGTCACTCGGCCAAGTGACTTTTCTTCACTCGGGCGGTGGGCGTTCTTCACTCGGGCGGACGGTGTTCCTCACTCGGCCGAGTCGGAGCTTGGGACTGTACAGACGGATTCCAGAGAGTTCAGCATTTTTGATGCCGTTGTCTTGGCTCCACTCGGGCGAGGGATGACTCGGTGCTCGGCCGAGTGGTATGGCGATGCTCGGCCGAGTACACGCTGATATTGGCCCTGTTGCGTGTCCGATCTGGTCGGCCGAGCGGGCTGTCTATGCTTGGCCGAGTGACTCCTTCACTCGGTCGAGTGGCATGCTGAAAATGCCCATTCTTCATGTTTTTGCCTCCTCGTTCTCCTACGACGTTCTTTCTTCTTCCACTCCTCTCCAATCGCAAAATACCCCTCAAGAGAGTCGTTGGTGACACTCCGGAGTGGGTGCATCTCAGAATCACTCCAAATCGCTCCAAATCTCCTGAAATACGACAAAAACAACAAATCGTGAAAAGCATCGCAATATCGTCGAATAAACGTGAAAAACACGATTTGAGCGATCTAAATGGCATGCAATCATGCAGAAAATAGGTGTAAAATACGGAGTGATCACCAGGCCGTCGTTGTATTCAGACACTGGACTTTGAGACCCTAACGTCCAAATACTACTAGGCTCTAATTGTGGATAACGTAAAATCATTTAAGCATGCCACTGCGATACACCGAGGATCTTGTGTACATGCAAGGGAAAACAGAGTTTCAAAGAAATAGTTAGCACAACGGAAGGGTAAAATAAAAATAGAAATAATAGAACAAAAAAGAAAAATAGCTAGGTAGGTAGAATCAAACACTATTGCCTCCCCGGCAACGGTGCCAAAAAGTTGATCGCGCCCCGGATACACGTCCCGGAGCGACGACACTGTAGTCTTACCGCAAGCGCACGGTGTAGCGGTGAGCGGGTATCGAACACAGGGAGGCCTAATAACAGTGTCTTCTTCAATCACCTGGCTATAAGAATAGTCAAGAAATGTTCGCAGTAATGCGGTCACAGTCGTTCAATTGTATAAAAGAAATAACAAATTAATAAAGACGTCTAGGGATAGGGAATCCCCGCTACTTGCCGTATCTCATCATTGTGATTCGTAGGTTTTAACAATTGCTAGATTTGAAATTCGGGTGAACTAGTTGCAACTAAATGTAGAACCAAGCTCACGCTCTCGCGCTATTGCCGGTCTATAGCCAACCTAGGGTAGGGTCCAATCTCTTGCAAACCCTAACCTAGGCAAACTAGCGTGAAGAACAACATCATCGTTCAATCGTATCTCGAGTCCACTCATGTGCAAACTCGAGCTACGACCTAGGTTGGGATAGTTCCTACCCGTCCAATCTCTTGCAAACGGGTATTGGTATAGAATTGCAATCGAAAACCCTAGTTTCGGTCCAATCTCTTGCAAACCGATTCCGGAGAAATTCAATTGCAACCCAATTCAAATTTCTAGGGCTTCCTATCGAATTGGGATCCAATCGCTTGCAAATCCCAATCGGTATGAATCCCTAACTATTCGTATTTTAGCAATCCCAAACTAACCCTACTCAATCCTAGCAATAGTTTCACCAATTCATCACAAATTTGAAATTGGGCTCGTAGGGTTCATCCCTACGCCCTAAGACGATGGAACTACTCACAATTCATAATAGAATGCAATAGAAATTTACAAGTAAAATCAATGGAATTCATAGCTATATTCAAATTATCAATAAAAATGGAGTTTTTGAGAGAGAGAGAGAGAGAGACAAACCAATGCATTCCTCCCTAAAAGCTAAATCTAATCCCTAAAAAGTTAATCTAAAAAGGCTGCAAAAAGTTCTGAAAAGCCTCTCTAAACTAGGTTAAAAACTGGGGTTAAATACCCCCCAAAATCGCCCAAAAAACCCTGACGAAAATGCCCCTGAGCAGCCTCAAAATCGCAGTTTACGCTACAGGCAGCGCGGCTCACTCGGCCGAGTGACAAATGTCACTCGGTCGAGTGACAAACCCTGTACAATTACAGAGAGTCGGGGGTCTTGGGGGTCGTCTTCTTCGGAGTCACTCGGCCGAGTGACTTTTCTTCACTCGGGCGGTGGGCATTCTTCACTCGGGCGGACGGTGTTCCTCACTCGGCCGAGTCGGAGCTTGGGATTGTACAGACGGATTCCAGAGAGTTCAGCATTTTTGATGCCGTCGTCTTGGCTCCACTCGGGCGAGGGATGACTCGGTGCTCGGCCGAGTGGTATGGCGATGCCCGGACGAGTACACGCTGATATTGGCCATGTTGCGTGTCCGATCTGGCCGGCCGAGCGGGCTGTCTATGCTCGGCCGAGTGACTCCTTCACTCGGTCAAGTGGCATGCTGAAAATGCCCATTCTTCATGTTTTTGCCTCTTCGTCGCTCCTACGACGTTCTTTCTTCTTCCACTCCTCTCCAATCGCAAAATACCCCTCAAGAGAGTCATCGGTGACACTCTGGAGTGGGTGCATCTCAGAATCACTCCAAATCGCTCCAAATCTCCTGAAATACAACAAAAACAACAAATCGTGAAAAGCATCGCAATATCGTCGAATAAACGTGAAAAACACGATTTGAGCGATCTAAATGGTATGCAATCATGCAGAAAAAAGGTGTAAAATACGGAGTGATCAAAATCCCCCAAGCTTACCTCTTACTCATCCTCGAGGAAGATGAGTAAAAAGCGAACCTGGCGGAGAAAGATAAAGAAAACGGCGGAAAGGCGGAAAACGGAAAATGAAAAACAAAATAGAAAACGAAGAGGGAAGTTGCTAGATTATTTTCTCAGGACGCGGGTTTTACTTACTCATATAGCATGCATCGAATATAAACCACATGTCAAAAACTTTTATTTTGATATCATAGTATAATGGTGCATTTGAAATAGAAAACCCAAGAATATCAATATAGCATGAAAAATGGAATAATTCTAAGATTAACATCGTCTGAAGCATCTAAAGCGGTATACAATACCGTAGATCACACACTTTTCAATTGAATGCTTTCTATAAGGAGTATAAGAGATATCACACGATAGAGTAGAAAGAATAGAAAAAGTGTGGTTTTCATGAAATGAATGCTAAGCGTAGATTTCTGGATTTCGTGAAACTTTAGCAATCTCACCGAGTATAAAATATTACTTAGCCTAGGTTGTCATGCACCGTCAAGTAGTCACTCTCTCACACATCATTGGATTCTCTCCCCCAAGCTTATCTATAAGCGTGGTGGCATATACAAAACAATATTTACATCCCCGTTTCTTATGAAGCTCCAAAAGTCAAAGAAAACAAAAATAAAAGCGATAGAGGGAAGAAAGAGAGAAAGGATATGAGATGGGATCGTTTTCGAACTTCTTTTCTCTTTTCTTTTCTTATTCTCAAATCTTTTTCCTTTTTCTTCTCTCTTTTTTTAATAATAGCATATATACACAAATGATCCCAAATCAAAGAGAAGGATATACAAGTATTTTTTTCTTTGGGTTTTGGGGAATTTGGAGCATGTGATTTAATAACGGGGGATGCCGATAATAGAATTGCTAAGGGGAGATTCACCAATGAATATAAAATAGAGAAATTATGTTCAAGATATGTGGAGAAAGAAATAAATGTATCTCTCAGTTCACTCTATAGGACGTGCATGACAACTTCAGCAGGGTAATATAATCTACTCAGTTTAATCTCAAAAAGTAAACTAATCCAGATTTATCAAAGTTAGCAAACATTTCAATCAACCTGAAGTGAAGCGTACAAATCATGCAAATAGAAGTGATTAAGAAAGGAAATCAGTACTCCAGATATAAGCAATCAATGCGTGAATCTTGGTGTGTTTTCTACGATAGCATACATATGGATCATCAGACATCAGCTAATAATAGAATTTCATCCATTTTCATACATCAAAAGAGAGTGGGTTACTATTTCTAAATGCGAGGCAGAACATAACATATGATATCAGAAATAAAAAAGCTATGACATGACAAATATAGCATGCATATAGAGAAAAGCTAACACCACGTCGTCATCATCACAGAAAAGTCATCTCTAGCAAGAGATGAAAGAAATAAAGACAAAAGAAAAATAAAAACTATTTACAATGCAACACACAAAGAAAATAAGAAAAACGTGATGCATGGTAAAAAAAGAAAAAACGTGATGAAAAATGGGTGCAAAAGTGGAAAAACGTGAAAAAAAAACTAAAAATAAAAGTGATAAAAGCGAAAAGTGTGAGAACTCACTCACCCAAGCTAAAGTGCACAGTGTCCTCAATGTGCGAAGTGTGGCACACCGAGAGACGTGTAATGGGAGGGGGGTGGGTATGCATGATAAAAAGAAAGAAAAATAAAAAATAACAAAATGAAAATATGATGCGGATGTGATGCATGCAAGGATAAGAGTGATGCAGATATGTGTGTGTCACCAAAAATACTCTCACTCTCTCCCAAAAAAGGATATAGAATGATATGATCAAAAGGTGGACAAAAATAGTGATGGGAGGAAGGGGTGGCAAAAATCATCAGGACCAAGCAGAGAATGGGCAGTATAACGGCAAAAAATATCAATGGCATCAAGGGTGTGCCTAAGCTGGTGGTGCTGTGCCATCTCCGTCCTGAGGTGGAGGTGGGGGTGGCGGCGGCTGAGTAACAGTCTGCTGGGTGGGTGGGGGTGGGGGTGGTGGTCGTGGAACAGTCTGCTGGGTGGGTGGTGGTCGTGGCAGTCGCTCGAGAATCTGGGTCAGGCAAAAGTGAATGCCGGGAAGTAGCTCGAGGCGGTGCTGCATGGCGGTGAATGTGGAAGACAGAGCCCTAAAATCGCCCCTGAGTCCACTCATCGCCCCCTCAAGAGCGCGAACGCTCTGAACTAAGGCGTCAGGGGGTGGTGGAGCAGAGGGACGGACAGGTCTAGGCTGAGCAGGTCGGGACTGTCTGACACGGGCAGTGTAGGTGATCGGGACAGCAGGCATGGGTGGAATGGGGGTTGTGCTCACTAGTGGATGCCCAGCCTCAGTGCGAGGCTGGGACACAGGCTGGTGTGAGGTGGAAGCAACAGCAGTGGGAGTGGAAGACAAAATCGGTGACGAGGCGGTAAGAGAGGTCAGTGACACAGACGTGGGAACAAACGTCACGACGCTCTCAGATAGGACAGCTACGGTGGAGACAGAAGGGTCGACCGCTGGGGAGGAAGTGTGGGGTCCAAAAGGTGAAACCCAAGCGGAGATCAAAGTGGATATGGTCTCCACGACGGAAGCAAAGGAAGACTCACCGCTCTCAAGTATGGTGGGTGGACGCTCGGGTAGCAGAGAGGTGAGTGGCTCAACCGACAGGGGCACAACAGTGGTGGGGGTGGTGGTAGACGTGGTGGTAGTGGACGGTGACTCAGCAAGTGTACTCCCGACACCGGCAGAAGTGGGGACAGAGGTGTCGGGAGCGGCAGAAAGTGCAGACTCAGGCTGAGGGAACACAGGGTCTACAGGTGCAGGGGGTGCCTGCTCAGGCTCCTCAGCCTCAAGCACGTAGGCGATGGGGATCAGGAGATCCATCACCGGAAGCCAGTCCTCGTGTGCTGGTCCTATGTGTATCCGAGCGGGGCTCGGAAGGATCATGTAGTCAGCACCGAAGGGACTGTGCAACCATACCTAGTGCCGCTGGCCGTGCGGACGAAGCATCTTCATCCGGGCCATGACATCTATCGAAAGTGAAGTGGGGCCCGAATGTCGACGCAGGTCGGCCGGAAGGTCCTCGCCGGTCATCAGGGCTAGTAGGGTGATCAGGCCGCCACAACATATCAGGGAGCGAGCACCCACCGATACGATGATGCGGTCCAAAAACCAGCTAGCGACATCAATCTCAACGGCGGGGACCATCGTAACACCACCCCTATCCAGAACTCTGGGGCGAGTCATCGCGTAGAGCATATAGAGCTCAGGCGTAGACATCGTCCCAGGCCCGTACCTCGTTAGAAAAGTGGTCGCCATAAGGTGATGTGCTATGCGGAGGTAGGGGTGGACTATGACCAAGGCCTTGGCCCTACTAGGGTCAAAGGCCTGAGGTAAACCCGTGATCCTGGCCCAAAAGGCGTGTGAATCGAAAGATGGAGGAGGGATGTGTGTGGGGGCGTAGGCTCGGTCGGGCGCGGGGACTGCGGGCCACTGAAAGAATGCTCTAAGCATATCGAGAGTGATCTGACACTCTCGATCCAAAGTCTAAAGGAGCATCCCTCAGCGGTCCGTGCGATCGAGCTGAGTACCTCGAGTGTCGGACGGACGTAGGTGTCCGCTGACACAGAAAGAAAATCTCACCAACCCACGTTGTCGTACAACGTGAGCATCCCCTTAAGTACCCCCAGGCGGTCTAGGTCAGCTAAATGGGCGAACCTGGAGGGTACTATCGGGCGCTGGGCGATACGCTCAAATCGGACACGCTGTGCGTCGTCTCTGAACGTAATCCCCAGCGGCCCGACAACAGGAGCCGGTGGTGGCTGTGCGTGAACGGGATCGGCTAGAAGTGGCTGCGGGTGGATGGGGTCGGCTGGTAATGGCTGTGTGGGGGTGAGGTGGTGAAGGTGGAGGTGAGTCCTCCCTTGCGTGGGAGGGGCTGGGCTCATCCGTCTACTTCCGCTTGGCGGAAGCTCCCCGAGTGTGTGGCCGTGTACGGGGCGGGATGTGTGCCCCGAGTGCTCACCCAGCTAATATAAAATGCGGCGTGCCAAAAATAATGGAACGAAGGTATCTGAACACGCCGCGAGAGCCAAACAGCGGGTAGGTGCGAAGACGCCGCCTCCACGAAGCCAATAGCGTGTCCAAAAGCTCCCCTAAGCTCCCCCAAGATAGCATGCGCATCAAACAATGATATCAGCGTATAAAATTCAAAATACATGGGGGAGATGGGGTATAACAGATAAATAAAGAAATCGATTTGAGTTAGGGGCTCAATGGGTACTCAGATCGTCAAAAATGGGGAGAAAATAGGATTTTACGCGAAATAGGGGTTACCGGAGCTTGGCCGGCGGTGAGGAAGGTTGCCGGCGGCGGGGGTGGTCGTCGGAGCGGTCGCCGACGGTGGGTTGACGATCGGGGCCGGCGGCGTGGGGGATCGGGAGAGTGGGAGTCGATCGCAGGCGAGGGAGCTGAAGGGTCACGGGCTCGGGCGAGAGAACTGATTTTGGGCGTTTCGAAAATCGCGCCGAGCCCGTTCGCCTTATATAAGGGGAGTTACGACTCGGCCGAGTGACTAAGTCACTCGGCCGAGTGATCGTAACGAAAAAGTTTTTTTAAATTTTCTTCCTCCGCTTACGACTCGGCCGAGTGGCTTTGCCACACTCGGCCGAGTGGAAAAAGTCCATTCGGCCGAGTGGCTCAAGCTACTCGGTAATTTTCGCCCTAGGAGTGTATCAGTTTCACTCGGCCGAGTGAAGAAATATACTCAGCCGAGTGGCAGTTTATACTGAAATCACAAAAAAGACAGAGAGTTGGGTACAGCAGACTTCCCTCGTTGGTGCGCCACTCGGGCGGACGGCTTTCTTTGCTCGGCCGAGTGGCTATGGTACGCGGCCGAGTGGGGCTCTGTTTTCTGCTTCGGGGCTCCGTTTTGGCTCTACTCTCTGTTTTTCTTCCTCCAGGTGGTTTCTTCTTCCTCCTAAGCCTCGAGCGCATTCCTGGAGCGCTCTTCTTCGCCTCGATCATCCTCCATATAATAGATATCCTTTTTTTCCTCCTCCTGTCAAAGAAAATAGGACCCGTTGTCAAAAATTTTCGGGCAAACGACTCAAAAACACTAATAAAGTCTAAAACAAAAGTAGAAACTAAAATAGAAAAAATGCGATAACCGTCGGGTTGCCTCCCAACAAGCGCTCGTTTAAGGTCTTGAGCTCGACCCCTTTAAATTTTCAACTTAGCGCGGGATGTTGGGTGCATATGAGATGCACCCGTCGAATTTGCCGGGAAGACCGCTCGGATTTGGATCATGATGGTGTGTGGTCTTCCCCAGTGCCCCTTCGTCATGGGCAATGTTGGGGGGTGGCTCCCCCAAGCTAGAGCTTGCTCCGGTCTTCGAATTTGCCGGTGACACCGATCGTCGTATCGGTGGAGCTTTCTTCGGAGTCCTCAACTTCGAGAGCTTGCAGAGCTCCCGTATTCTTACGACATCAGTGTCGCCATCATCAATCGCCATGGAGATATCGGGGGAGTGCTCCATCTTCTCTTCCTCGGCCAAATCTAGGCCTTCTTCGAAGCTATCTTCGTGGGGTGCGCCGATGGAGTGGGGGATCGCCTCTTCGATGACCTTATCATGGAGGTCCATGTAATCTAGCTCCTCATGATATGACATGTGCTTCATCGCCTTCGGTATATGGAGCTCCACTTTGATGTTGTCGACGTTCAAGGTAAGAGTCCCCTCCCGCACATCGACGATGACACCGGCGGTGGCGAGGAATGGGCGTCCAAGTATGAGCGATGTATCGCCCTCCTCCTTGATGTCCATTATCACGAAATCGCATGGCAAACATATGCCCCCCCAGAACTTGGAGTGGGATGTCCTCTGCGATCCCAACCGGCCTTGTAATCCGCCCGTTCGCTAGTTGAATCCGCATGTCGGTAGGCTTTAAATCCGTGCCGGTATTCAACTTCCGGAACATGGAGAGAGGCATGAGGCTAACACTAGCCCCCAAATCTACCAATGCTTTTTGTAGGGGGACGCCGCCTAGAGTGCAAGGAATCCGGAAACTCCCTGGATCTTTGAATTTGACGGGCTCCTTTTCCCTCTTTGTGAACCAAGTCCCTTCCCCCGCGAGCATTATCTTCTCCTTCCTCTTCCTTCCCGTGATCAAGTCCTTTAAGAACTTGGCGTAAGATGGGATTTCCACTATAGCGTCGAGGAAGGGGATATTGAGGCTCACCCCTCTCAAATACTCGAGAAACTTGGCTAGCCGTTTCTCCATCTTGGCTCTAGCTAGTCGTTGAGGGAAGGGCACCGGTGGCATAAATTGGCGCTCATCAATAAGCTCCTCCATTCTAGATTTTTCTCCTTCTTGCGGCTCCTTCTCCTTTGCCACTTCAATTACCGGCTCGCTTTCTTCTAGATTCTCCACCACGGGCTCCATGTCTTGAGTCATGGGGGGAGTGGTATCCTTCCCTCCTCTTGTTGTAACCGCAACGACCGCATTGATATGGCCGGTGTTGCCCCGTGGATTCGGCTCAGGTTGAGCTGGCAATTGTTGATTGTTTTTATTGAGCAACGCAAGTTGCTCCCCAATTTGAGCGACGACGGTGGCGAGAGAATCTTGTCCCGCCTTCAACGTGGCGTTGATCTTTCTTTGTTCCGCCATAAAATCCTCCACCTTAGCTTCAAAATCCGGACGTGGTTGAGCTTGCGGAGGGTTAGGATTTCTCCACCCTTGATTGTACCTGGGTGGCCTATAAGGTCCCACTTGTTGCCTCGGTGGAAAGTTTTGTTGCGGTGGTCCCCTTGGTGGATAATTTGGTTGTGGTGGTGGAGCTCGAGCTTGAGGAGGTTGTTGTTGCGGGGGGTTCAATGCACCATCATTATTATCATATGAGAAACCCGGATGGTTTCTAGAGGTCGGATTGCTCCAATATCCAGAATTCCCCGCGACGTATTGAATTTGCTCCAAAGCTCCTTCTCCTTGCTCTCCTCCTACATACATGGCTTGGGATTGGTCTTGCCAATTGCTCATATGATTTGTCGGCGTGGATGTAGAAGGGGCTCCTTGAGGCTCCGTAATGAATTTCTCCAATCTCTCCACTACCTTGTGGAGAGAATCAAATTTGTTGGCTAGCTCCGCGACGGCCTTGGCCTCATAAATGCTAGACGGCTTCAAGGAGGACGAAGAATGTCCTCGCTCGTCGCCCCACTGTTGGTTGTTCGAGGCCATCTCCTCAAGCAAGGCCGTAGCTTCATCGGGAGTCTTCGACAAAATGGCTCCATTTGCGGTGGCATCAATAATCTGCTTCGTGCCCGGTTGGAGTCCATTGTAGAAACTGTGGACAAGCTCCCAATCCTCAATGCTATGATGGGGGCATTAATGTTGCAAGTACTTGAAGTGCTCCCATGCTTTGTAGAGAGTCTCCTGTGGTCCTTGCTTGAAGGATATGAGAGCACTTCTTATCTTCACTGTCTTGGAGGGCGGGTAAAATTTGTCGACGAAGGCACTCGCCAATTCATCCCAAGTGGTGAAGATTCCTTCAGCTTGTGTCCTCAACCAATATAAGGCCTTGTCCTTGAGTGTGAAAGGGAAGAGGCGCAGTCTGATAGCATCCACAGAGATGCCCGGCATTTGGAAGGTGGCACACTTTGATAGGAAGAGCTGGATGTGGTAATGAGGGTTTTCATGGGAGTTTCCATGAAAAGGATCTTGTTGCATAAGGACCACCAATCCGGTCTTCAACTCAAAATTTTTGTCGGCCGCCAACTCCGGCATGGCTATGGACGAGGTCGTGGAAGAAGTCTTAGGCCGAAGCCTATCTCTTATGGAAATAATCCTCGCCATTCGCTCTGCCAATTCTTCGGGTGTCTCAGGATGGGTCATAAAATTTCCTTCCGTAACAGGTCTCCTCTCCGCTCGAATCCTCCTCAATGTACGCTCGATCTCCGGATCGCATAGTATCTCTTCGGGGTTCGCCGAGGATCTTGTGTACATGCAAGGGAAAACAGAGTTTCAAAGAAATAGTTAGCACAACAGAAGGGTAAAATAAAAATAGAAATAATAGAACAAAAAAGAAAAATAGCTAGGTAGGTAGAATCAAACACTATTGCCTCCCCGGCAACGGCGCCAAAAACTTGATCGCGCCCCGGATACACGTCCCGGAGCGACGAAACTGTAGTCTTACAGCAAGCGCACGGTGTAGCGGCGAGCGGGTATCGAACACAGGGAGGCCTAATAACAGTGTCTTCTTCAATCACCTGGCTATAAGAATAGTCAAGAAATGTTCGCAGTAATGCGGTCACAGTCGTTCAATTGTATAAAAGAAATAACAAATTAATAAAGACGTCTAGGGATAGGGAATCCCCGCTACTTGCCGTATCTCATCATTGTGATTCGTAGGTTTTAACAATTGCTAGATTTGAAATTCGGGTGAACTAGTTGCAACTAAATGTAGAACCAAGCTCACGCTCTCGCGCTATTGCCGGTCTATAGCCAACCTAGGGTAGGGTCCAATCTCTTGCAAACCCTAACCTAGGCAAACTAGCGTGAAGAACAACATCATCGTTCAATCGTATCTCGAGTCCACTCTCGTGCAAACTCGAGCTACGACCTAGGTTGGGATAGTTCCTACCCGTCCAATCTCTTGCAAACAGGTATTGGTATAGAATTGCAATCGAAAACCTTAGTTTCGGTCCAATCTCTTGCAAACCGATTCCGGAGAAATTCAATTGCAACCCAATTCGAATTTCTAGGGCTTCCTATCGAATTGGGATCCAAACTCTTGCAAATCCCAATCGGTATGAATCCCTAGCTATTCGTATTATAGCAATCCCAAACTAACCCTACTCAATCCTAGCAATAGTTTCACCAATTCATCACAAATTTGAAATTGGGCTTGTAGGGTTCATCCCTACGCCCTAAGACGATGGAACTACTCACAATTCATAATAGAATGCAATAGAAATTCACAAGTAAAATCAATGGAATTTATAGCTATATTCAAATTATCAATAAAAATGGAGTTTTTGAGAGAGAGAGAGAGAGAGAGAGAGAGAGAGAGAGAGAGAGAGAGAGAGAGAAACCAATGAAGAACAAGATAGCATCCAACAAAATATCACTTTTCTCTCCTCCCTAAAAGCTAAATCTAATCCCTAAAAAGTTAATCTAAAAAGGCTGCAAAAAGTTCTGAAAAGCCTCTCTAAACTAGGTTAAAAACTGGGTTTAAATACCCCCCAAAATCGCCCAAAAAACCCTGACGAAAATGCCCCTGCGCAGCCTCAAAATCGCAGTTTACGCTACAGGCAGTGCGGCTCACTCGGCCGAGTGACAAATGTCACTCGGCCGAGTGACAAACCCTGTACAATTACAGAGAGTCAGGGGTCTTGGGGGTCGTCTTCTCGGGAGTCACTCGGCCGAGTGACTTTTCTTCACTCGGGCGGTGGGCGTTCTTCACTCGGGCGGACGGTGTTCCTCACTCGGCCGAGTCGAAGCTTGGGACTGTACAGACGGATTCCAGAGAGTTCAGCATTTTTGATGCTGTTGTCTTGGCTCCACTCGGGCGAGGGATGACTCGGTGCTCGGCCGAGTGGTATGGCGATGCTCGGCCGAGTACACGTTGATAATGGCCCTGTTGCGTGTCTGATCTGGTCAGCCTAGCGGGCTGTCTATGCTTGGCCGAGTGACTCCTTCACTCGGTCGAGTGGCATGCTGAAAATGCCCATTCTTCATGTTTTTGCCTCCTCGTCCTCCTACGACGTTCTTTCTTCTTCCACTCCTCTCCAATCGCAAAATACCCCTCAAGAGAGTCGTCAGTGACACTCCGGAGTGGGTGCATCTCAGAATCACTCCAAATCGCTCCAAATCTCCTGAAATACGACAAAAACAACAAATCGTGAAAAGCATCGCAATATCGTCGAATAAACGTGAAAAACACGATTTGAGCGATCTAAATGACATGCAATCATGCAGAAAAAAGGTGTAAAATACGGAGTGATCACCAGGCCGTCGTTGTATTCAGACACTGGACTTTGAGCCCCTAACGTCCAAATACTACTAGGCTCTAATTGTGGATAAAGTAAAATCATTTAAGCATGCCACTGCGATACACTGGAAAAGTACGAAAAGTAAGAGAAGTAATGCTCCAACAAATTAAAACCGTAAGTGCTAAAATGTAAACTGTACTGAACATCTTTATTCAAGAAACACTATACATCTCTGTACAAGTACCAAAGGGTACCAAATGTATAACAAAAAATGGTAGAACAAAAAGGGAACCCCACCCTCAAGAAACCTCAAAAAGTGTCCACACCCGTACAACACACTCCCTAGTTTAACCCAGGGAAGTCTCGGTGGACCAACTATCCATCTGATGATTCCAGCTGTACCTGAGGAGAGGAAGAAGTAGAAGTCTGCACACTACCTGACACTACCTCAGAACCTGAAAATATCAGTGGGACACGTCAACGCGTGACCCTAGTAGAAATCCAAACTAACCTAGGTAGGACTAAGTTTAAAACTGGACTACCCATCTAACGGGGTCTGAAAGTAAGAGGCCAACAAAGCATACATGAGTGTACATATTAAAGCATATAAGCATTGAGAAGAATCTGAAGATATGTTAACATAATGGCAACATTTATAATTTAACATTAATTTTAACAAGGTAGCAGTTCGTGTGTTTAGTAATCCGTGTAACTAGTAGGACAGTTTTAAGGAGCTGGACTTCACCCATGGTGGGTGAATAGTGGTACCCCAAACAGCGACATGAGCACTGTAGGGGCCTCTCGTAACTTTTCCTGTCAGAAGTGAGACAACCCTCGGTTTTGTGGCAAAATGAAGGAAACCATTCTACCTCATGGTGCATCACGAGTACATCATGGGCCTCTCTAACCCTGCCCACTCCTCTTGCCAGCTGTCGGGTGTGCGAGTGAGACTATCATCAGAGTGTCCACTCCTTAAAAGTCTACTTTTTACACGTTTCCCCCCAACCCATATCTAGAGCTTCACCCATTTTAGGATGGATTGAAGACTCCAGACATATATTCTATCTTCTCACTCTGTTTGCAGGTATTTCACAAAACTTTCATTCTTGAAAATCATTTTCATATTCATCATTATTCTTACTTCACAAATTCATTATGCAGTGAAGTTCTTACTTCTCAGTGTTATTCATCATTATTAATTATTTTCATTACTTCTCAATTCCAGATTTCATATGGAAACTTGCATAAATAAACATACTTGCAATATGAATAAGACAAGTGATTCATCTTCTATATTTCAATACAGTTCATAACTTGGTGATTAAGCAATTTATTTAATCCAACACGGTTGATTTTGTAAACATATAGATCATAGTTAGCAATCATGATTAGTCCACAATTTGGCAATATCAAACAACTAAATAACAATCACGGTCAGTTCTCAAAGAAAATAAAACTGAGAAAATCAAGCTAAGAACACTACGCGGTCGTATGGCCAAATCCATACGGCCGTGTGGATTTAATAAAAGAGGCTGGGAGATCCACACTCACGTAGGGTGAAATCCATACGGCTGTATGGTGAAATCCATACGGCCGTATGGATTTTGGTTAGCTGAAGGAAAACATACGGTCGTATGGGCTGATAGCCACACGGTCGTATGGTAAATTCCATACGGCCGTATGGATTGAATTGACTCAGCGGTAGCGATGATACTAAAAACTCACACGGCCGAATGAACAAATCCATACGGTCGTGTGGGAGTAAAAAATTGAATACATTCATGTCACAATCGCATGACTCCTCTATTGATCAAAATAACGACCTTACGGTCGTACGGGGTAGGCCATATGGCCGTATGGCTCATACTGTCGAAAATCGACAGTGACGAAACTAAATGCGATTAAACTATACCTTAACTAGCTTGTTTAGGATTCTACCTTATACAGTCCACCACAGAACTAGGGCCTTTCTTAGTCCTGGAAGACCCCCTGACGCTAGCTTCCTCTTCTTCTCCAAGAGTTAACGAACTAAGTTTCAGTTTGGGCTGAGGGGTTCGTGAAGAAATCGACATCAAGGGTTGACGCGTGAGAGGGAGAGGCTGTGAGAGCGAGAGTCCTTTTTCTTTTTCTGCCTTTTTCTTTCGATTTTTCTCATCAATTTTTCCTTTTATTCTCCCTCTACTCCACCTCCTGCTTCTCCAAAATCAGCTAGGCTTGCCACCTAATTAAAATTAGGTGGAGATTAACATAAGGGTGACACCTCACAAGGTGGATGTGGCCTAATTGAGTAATTAGGGATTTTAATTTTAAGTTAAATATAAATGCCCCATTATACCATGTATACATTGATAAATACAAGTATATTCCCCTTTATACATAATCTATTAATTCCAAAATGTGCTATAAAATTTATTAAAATAATTTTAATATCACCAACAGTAAAGGAAAATTATACCAAGCCTCCAAAAATTCACATGCATATTTATACGTCCAGAAAATGGTAATAATACACATATATAAGATTCTGGGCATTTACATCTATGTCGTTGATCTTTTAGTTGATGCTTTCTGCCGTGGAGAGATCCCCTGCCATGAGCTTTTAGTGCCTTGCCAAGACAACATCTTGTTCTTTGTTTGCAGATTTTGTGTTCAAAGCAAACGACCGTCAGTTCTTATACGTGGTCTTGTTGCTGCTTGAACATCTTGCTGCCAATTTCTTTTGCCAAGGCCCATGCTGCCGTGAGTTGGCTATGCCATCAACTTGTTGCTTGGTGTGTTGAAGAATCAGCCCACGTCGAGAAGTTAGAGAAATTGCAAGTGCTTTCTTAGAAACTTTCCTCCCTTCAAATCCTTACAAGTGTGAGACAATCCAACCTCCCCTTGACGCGTCGTCTCTGGTACGTCCTTGGCAAATCCCCACATCAACGGGTCCGAGACTGGAGGGATTCGATCAGCAGGCCTACCGACCCAGGAGGAGGCCGACCTTACCAGGTCGACCCATCCAGGAGGAGGTCGACCAGACTAAGCCGATTGACCCAGGAGGAGGCCGACCAGATGAGGCCGACTTACCTAGGAGGAGGCCGACCATACCAGGCCGACCCATCCAGGACAAGGACAACCAGACCAGGTCAACCGATCCAGGAGGAGGCTGACCAGATGAGGCCAATCCATCCAGGAGGAGGCCAACCAGACCAGGCCAACCGACCCAGGAGGAGGCCGACCATACCAGGCCAACCCATCCAGGAGGAGGCCGACCAGACCAGGCCGACCGACCCAGAAGGAGGCCGACCATACCAGGCCAACCCATCCAGAAGGAGGTCGACCAGACGAGGCCGACCGATCTAGTAGGAGGCCGATCATACCAGTCCGACTGACCCAGGAGGAGGCCGACCAGACGAGTTCGACCGCCTTACCGAGCATCATTGCTGAGCATCCATGCCAAGCATCCGAGCCTCCGCGTTGATCCTATATGCCGAGCATCTGAGCCACCTTGTCGAGCTTACAAAGTTATCCCCACCTCGACGGAGCTGCTGACGAAGCCAAGCTTGCCCCTGTCCAAACCAGCCGAGCTAGAAGACCTACCTCAGTCCGAGCCCACCGACTTGCACCAACATGATGAAATTTTCAGCGACTTGAGTTTCCCACCTTTTAGGGCAAACCCGAGCCACGGAGGGGGCAAGGATAACGTACAAGGGAGGACCAGTACTACCTCTGCCTTTCAAAGCTCACCCAACAGTACAGAAACTGAGGCGGCAACATAGAACCTCCACCGACCAGATTAGAGCTTGGGCTAAGACTGGGATCCAGATAAGAGCCGGGATCATTCGTAAGGCTTGGGAAAACTCCTCCAGCAGGCCGACCTGTATAGTTCGTCGTAAGGCTGGGGTAACTCCCCCAGCAGGACGAGCTATGGGTTTGCCGTAAGGCTGGGGGAAACTCCCTCAACAGGCCAATAACACCCGAATCAGTTGTAATGATGGGGGCAACTCCTCCAACAGGCATATCGACCGTAAGATTGGGGGTGGCTCCCCTAAAAGGCCGATCGACCTGTTGACCGTAAGGCTGTTGCGAGATGTATGCCCTCAAGGCAATTTATCTCTGTATATCTATACAAACATCTTGTTCAAAATTATAGTAAGCTGTATGGTAAGAATTTATCTAAGTTAATTATAATGTAGTTATCATTAGATTATGACTTAGGTAAAGTCTTGCGACTTAATGCAAGGTCAAACATGTATCGAGATGAGTATCTCGATCATAGAGAAATTCTTGACCGTCTGTAGCATAAGTCTAAAAGGGTTCGTGGTCGTAGATGTTTTGAGAAAAGGATATTGAAACATCGGATAGACCATTGTGTCTTAGTCTTCATCGTATAGCGGTGATGATGATCTCATCATCGTTTGACTTGGCAAAGTCGAAGACGAGACACATGTGCTCATTTGAGAATGAGTTCACTGAACGACCCACAAGAGTTATCATATGGTTATGATTGACAAATATGTCAATGATAACTCCTAGTGATGATAGGCAAGTTGGTCTTTGACTTGAGGTCATTGTTCGAACATGTGCGTGAACTGTGTCACTTAAACCAATGACCTAGCTTGGAGGCAAGCCCGGTCGAAAGGTCTTTGGTTGGGTGACACTTGAAGCGTACGAGGAGAGTAATGACCAAGAGAGGATTCGTCTCTCTCGGTCAATGGGAGTTAGTGTCGTAGTGTTAGTTCGGTCTTTAGTGAAAACTCTGGCCATAGTATGTTGGAAGTTGTCCAATATTATTTGACTAAGATCGATGGAAACTAATTGGCTTCAAGCTATTGGGTTGACAGTTTGACTGTACCCTAGGCTTGAGCTAAACGACATAGTTTTAGACGAAGAGACTAAAACTGTGGAATTCATCACAGACATAGTCAGGGTGGTCCCGACAATACTCATGTCGATGAGTTAACCACATAATTATGATACTAAAACAAGGATGGCAACTGCTGCTCGTGGTCACTGCCGTATGGGGCTACGAGCCTAACCTGTAGTAGGGTCAGGCTGTAGGGTCGCACACAGAGTGCGACCTTCGTCTAGTAATAGATAGAAATATTAGGGAGAATGTGCATTTGATGCAAGAGAGAGAAAACTGCATTTGATGCAAAAAGATTATTTTAAGCTTAGATATGGACTATTTGCATGTGATGCAAAAGGAGTTAAATATGTCTTAAATTGTTTAAGACAATATTTAATGAGATAAATGCAAGGAAAAGTTTACCTGTAAGACAAGAATGTTCCGGTGTAAACACAGGTTCGAACGGTGTCCAAATCGGACGCCAAATGCAAACGTTATGCCCAAATATGTCAAGACAGCACTAATGGGTCAAGTTAGACCCGGACCAGACCCGGACGTCTAGGCCCGGTGCCCTCGGCCAGGTCTCCCGGGGTGCCAGGCGCCTGGGGGGCACCTTGGGCCTAGGCCCAGGACTGGGTGCCTGCGCCCAGGCTGGGTTGCAGGCGCCTAGTCAGCCTGTTTTGTGCAGTGGGGCCCACACAGTGGGCCACACATCTGGGTGCAGAACCATAGGCAGTATGCAGTTTTTGACGGCTGATTTTGGACGAAAATCAAGATTTAGGCTGATCTTTGGACGATCAATTGGAGGGTTAAACGGACTCCGATTGACTCGTCGTTTTTTCCTACGCATCGAACGCCCTTCGATTTGATAGGTTGTATCAACGTGAAGGTCAACGGTGAGGGAGTTAAAATTCATGGAAATTTGGCCTTTGTGAATGGCAAACTAACTTGAATTATTTAACTCCAAACTTTAGTCCCACATCAGAAGTTGAGTAAAGGGGAGGGGTCAGACGCCTATATAAATAGGGGTCTCCTCTCCTCCTTTAAACTTGTCTCAAGCTCTAGATTTGAGCGGTTCCCAAAAATATTGGAGCACGCTCGGATCTAGGCTTAAATTGAATATTCTCTTCTACCTATAATTTCTGCATTACTCCTGAAGGACTCTAGAAAGCCACGAAGGGGTTTGGATCCGATCCGAAATCTTGACGAAGGTTCACACTCGGGTGACACTTTCTTCGGCGAGTGGTTGGCTCGACGACAAGAGGATTGCTCACCTCGGGACGCGGAGCGGATCAAGTACCGGTTCGTCGGGGGACGAGGAGCGGCTCGGAAGACGGTGCGGTACACCTTGCATGTACCAAGGCAAGGTTCCGTGTATGTAAATTTAATTAGCGTTCTTTTAATTTAGTCGCAGTAGCTTAGCTCCCTCTTGGGATGGTCGAACCCATCCTAAGTTTGCAGATATCTTGACTAAGGGTCTTGAACCTTAAGGCCTTGTTAAATAGTTTAATGTATCTAATTTTTTCCGCTGCATTCTTTTGCGTCTGTGGTCCATCCGACTTAGGACGAGCACAGAATGTGCCCTGAGGGTCCATCAAAACCTAACATTGGTATCAGAGCTTAGTTTGTTTCTTGATCTAAGGATTTCGATTTTAATTAATTGAAATGCTTTTTAAATGCCGTTTAAATTTTTTTAAATTTATGTGATAATTTTAAAATGATTTTAAATGCTTTAAAATTTTATGCGATAAGCATGCAAATTTTATGATGATTTTTTAAAACAAGTTTTTTTATTTTTTATGAGATAAAAATAAAATGTTTTAAAAATCATAATTTTAAATTTAAGTGTTAAATTTAAGAATGCATGTTCATTGTTTATTAGATAAACCTTTTTCTATTTAATTGTTAAATAGTTGGATGCCTATTTTTATGCGATAAAATTAGAGTAGTTTATGTTTTAATGGCTATGTTATTTGACGTGTGTGTATATTTTATATATTCACGCACGTCTTCTTTGTGTTTTTCCGTTATTTTCCGCCGTCTCGTATCTGTTTTCTCGTATTTTCTAGTTTTCTTTCACTTCTCCGTGTTTTAACGTGTTTGCAGGAGTTTGCCAGCATAGAGGACACATAACGAAGATATCACATGTCCCCGGAGCAACGGGAGGAGTCACGCGTGATCCGGGGGGTCAAACGACAAAGATTTCTATCTTTCAGCCCCCCCTGATCGGTTGGTACAGCCAAACGATCGGGTGATGCACGCGTGCACGACCCGGACAGCCGCGGAACAACGTGGGCATCAACCGACCGGGTCGACGACCGGTTCAGTCCGACTGTCTTCTCGAGAAATTGGAGCTGAAATCCAACCAATCGGGTGACCTTCACCCAATCGGTTCACATGTAGCCGATTCCCCTAAAGAGATGACCCGGAGAGCTCACCCGACCGCCAGCAAACCGTGCCAAAACGTCGCAACTTTCTGTTTATTTGGGTGACGTTTCCAATCGATCGGTTGATTTATCCACCGATCGGTTCACCTGATGAGCTCAAGCTTCCGCCAACCGATCGTGTCACGTGACCGGGTGAAGTCCTGAAGAGCGCTGCCGAAGAATGAAGCAGGTCACCCGATCGGTTGATTCTTCAACCGATCGGGTGACGTCGTTTTCTATATATATTAACCCTAGGTTTTGAGAAACGTAAGCTGTGTTTTTGGGCTGTTTTTATTTTCTGTTTTTCCTCTATTGCGACGGCTGGAATTTTATACTTATTTGTAAGTGTTTCGATCTTTGTAAAACTTTAATACATTGTTAATTGCATTGCTACTACTTCATTTCTATTGCCCGATCATGTTTTTAACCGTCGATTTTCATTTAGATTGCTTTTTACCTAAAATGTGTGAGTAGATCCCAAATCTGGGATTTTGGTGGAAACCCCTTCGTGGGTTCTCCCTAATGCGTCCATAGGGCTAGGAAATCGATAGGGATTAGGAATCTATTGGTTACGCGGGTCGTTTTATTGTCATCGGTGGGAAAAAGACTGCCTTTGACCGTTGGGCCAAGGGGGAATAAACTTGGCGGTTGACTCCCTAGCCATAGCTCACGCCCTTAACGTAGACATCGAATCCTAGCGCGCGGGAGCGGCAGGATGAGATGTTGGGAGTTATCGTTGCGAGCTTAGTGCTCCCGGAGTCGGTCAGTGTTAATGGACATGGGAATGCCCACTGACCGAACCCGGGTAGTCCGGCGTATCATCCTGGGCACCGACCGGAATATCGGGCCCATGGGACACTAGTATCACTCCTAGAGGCAACGTCTCACCACTAAACCCTAATTCCGATCGTTATCCTATCCGCCGGTCGTAATGGCGAGAACACGTGATAGGGTGGAAACCGAAGTACCGGGTTTCTCTTTATATTGTTTAACCCCGTATTTACATTCCGTGACAACCCATCCATCGATTCGGGCTAGCTCATCCATAGGGTGAATTCGGTCCCTTCTGACACAATCACAACCACGCCTCCCTGTGTTCGACCTCTAAGCCACACTACAACACCGTGCGCTTGCGGTTATAAATATTTAAATCTCACGCCCCCAATCTCATATTGCACTCTTATGCTACAAACATCTAGGGGACGTCATTATTCGTGTCCCTTATTTGATAACACAAGACAACCCTTTAAGGTTAGCCATTAAGAACTCGTTAAAATTTATGAAATGAATTTTAATGACATGCTATGTTTAAATAAATCATTAACAACCTTTTGAGACCTAATTCCTGATTTGGGTAGTCCCTTTAACGATGATTATTATTTTAATCGTTATAATAATAATTCTCATTAAAAGACTACGCTTAAAGCGTTGTAAATGAATTTATTAAAATCCTAATAACGATTAGGATAGCACGTGAACCTTATAGTTGATAAGGATTTAATAAAAGTTATTAACAAATTCTAAAATTTTGAGTTTAAGGATTCAACTAGTTGATAAGATTAATTAGTTGTTAATAAAGGCCTTTTAGTCTATGGCACGCATATAAAAATGACAAGCTTCATTCAATGGACCATGATCCGGTCAATGTGCTTGGCTAAGTTTGTTGGATCACCCTAGCAAGTCTAAGGGATAAGTGATCATGGCTTAGTCAATTCCCTGGCCGTGTTCCGCTGGACCGCAATGACACGAATCATGATTATATGACACACTGGGCTATATCTAGTCAAATACGTTAATAATCTTTTTCAAGGTTAGCCATAGCCCTTCTTGTTTTAGAGGTTGGCAACTATAGGACATGTGTTCCAGTTGTTGAGCTACACTCACGCTGTGACATGGCAACGTTGTAGAAACCAACTTCTTAAATACATATGATGTTATCTTGATTGACCCAAATCGTCGTGTCGTGAATACACCGAGCGCCGACGTAAGTTAATCTAATGATATAGTCTAGACTTGTCCCAAACCGTCGTGTCGTGAATACACCGAGCACCGGCGTAAGTTAGGTTAGAAAAGAAAACAAGGGTCCGACTAGACTGGTCATTGTGATTTGGATGAGCACACTCATGATCACAAATGGCTAGGGGTAAAAACCGATAAGAGAGTCATATCTGATATGATCGATTGCAAAGTCATCTATCGATTGCAGAGTCAAGCAATTTGTTGAGCTACAATCAAGATTGTTAGGCTCAGGGTGATTGGATCTCTTACCCATTAATTTAATCTGTTTAAATTGTTCATTATTAAGGCTTAGAATGATCGCAAAATTAGTGGGAGGATATAGATAGATAAAATTCATTCTACCTATATTTAATATTGAACTTATGCTAAACTAGGGTAGGTACTAAGTTTACAGATGAAATCTAAATATAATATTCTAACGGAATAAGTTAACCAGTCAAGTAGGTTGGTTAATTGAATATCAAGTTAAATTCTAATTGATAGACTAAAATTTATTCTCATTGACATTAAAATGACTTTCTTAAGGACAGACTTAAGGAATATGATTTCATTAAGTTCTGAGTCCAACAAAATACATGCACGCTATATGTCACTCGTCTCTATATGGGGCAGCTCGAACATATCGATATTCAAAAGCAAGTTTCTCCATACAAGTTGTTGAGCTACACTCAAGATTGTATGGAAAGCAGGTTCGATCCGTAAGGTTCGAAAATATTATCAAACTGTTTGAATCGAATATGAGTGCATGGGCGGTGAAAGACTATGTATCCAAACCGGATCTTGAGACGAGCAACTTGTTGAGCTACACTCAAGGTTGCAAAGCTCAGGCGTTTGGATATATGAGATGCTTGCATAGCTATTTAAATTTTTGTTGAGACGTTTAATATCTAAATGAGATTTAGAAAAGGAAGAAGGTACTAAGGAAAAGTCAAATTGAGAAAGATAGTTTTATTTATCATTAGTAAAGGCATAAGTATGAGGAACTGAATATGTGACATATTTGATGTCACGATTTCAGAATAATAGTTATACAAAAGACGTCTAACACATTTTTGACGAATGTCGTCACCTTGCTTCTGAAGCAATGTTTTGTATTAGTAATTTGTAATAACTATAATATATTAAATGTTAATATATGAATACGTAAGATAGTAATAAACTTATATGGCAAAATAGACTAGGTCGTATCAAAGAGACTAAGCTTCACAAGTCGCATAAAGAGGGGTCTGACCTCTCGTATTATGAAGTCTACGGACACTTGCGAACCTTATTCTCAAAGGTATGATGGTCGAAACACCTTCTATAAGACAGTGAAAGAGCGAGTTGTTGAACTCGCAGTCTTGTACATACTGATGTACCCGGACCCAAATCTAAGTTAGCCAGGATAAGTCGTTTTTATTTTATTATGACATGTGTTCTTGATAAAACACAAGTCTGATCAAATAGAGAACAAAATGACAGAAGTATTTGAACTGATTCGATTAGATCGAAAATTCGAATACTTAGCTGTATAAATCTTGCGTAAATAAAAGAAAATGTGATTTTCTCTCAGGTCAAGTATCTTAACATATTGGATGTGTTAGAGAGCATGAATCATACTTTGTTAGAGATAGTGCGACTCATGGCAAAGTGACTGAGTTACAATCCTCCCTCTGGGTTAAGTCCCAGATAGAAATGCCCAGGTTTTGATAAGATTCTATAAGGATCTTATCAATAAGATATTCATTAAATCAATCTTTAGGAAGTTGAAAGATTACTCGAGTCTCGTGAGACAAAGAGTCGAGTTGGACATCATAATCGATGATGGCCTAGTCAACTTTCAGGATGAAATTTAGAGTATAGACTCTGATTAACAACTTGATGCAATAGGTCCGTGCACGTAAATAAAGTATGGACTTTAGTTTACGTGCCTAAGAAAAGTGTTCCTTTAACTGCAAGTAAATCTTCGAGTCTAAAAGATTGGTGCAGAAAGAAAATAATGAAGTACAATTATGTTAGTAGAGAATGGTTTTCATCCTAACTCCTATAAACGGATTATGATGAAACTATCTCGCCAGCAGATGCGTACAGATTTACTCGGACTGAACTCGATGTAAACACTCATGATAACCATGAAAACTGGAGCATTCATCTATAGTTCGTTTTCTAAATATGATTTACAAGAACAAACATATATGAAATAGCCAGAGAGTTTTCAAGGTCAGTGGGAGCGAATAAAACACATGCGAGGCATCAAGGGGATGGAACATATTTTAATAAAGTGGTCAAAAGCGTTTGACACTTTTAAATATGAATCGTCTAAAATGACCAATAACTTATTAAAAATTATTGTCGTAAGGTATGGTGAGCTGGATAAGATCCAAGAAAATTAAATGGATTCCAAAGGACCAAAGTAAATTATTTGGATGAGATTCAAATGAATAGTCTAAGATAAACATAGAAAACCCTTTAAGCTTATACAGTAGACATTTTAGCAGATCCACTCACGAAGGCTCTACTACATGAAGTCTGAAAGACTTATGTGTAAATGCGGTATGAGATACCGGGCTAAATGAGCCTGAGTGCAAGTAGGAGATGTTGCGAGATGTATGCCTCAAGGCAATTTATCACCGTTTATCTATACAAACAGCTTGTTCAAAGTTACAGTAAGCTGTATGGTAAGAATTTATCTAAGTTAATCATAATGTAGTTATCATTAGATATTGACTTAGGTAAAGTCCTGAGACTTAATGCAAGGTCAAACATGTATCGAGATGAGTATCTTAATCATGGAGAAATGCTTGACTGTCTGTAGCATAAGTCTAAAGGGTTCATGGTCATAGATGTTTAGAGAAAAAGATATCGAAACATCGGATAGACCATTGTGTCTTAATCTTCACCATATAATAGTGACGATGATCTCATGATCGTTTGACTTGGCAAAGTCGAAGACGAGACACAGGTGCTCATTGAAGAGTGAGTTCACTGAACGACCCACAAGAATTATCATATGGTTATGATTGACAAATCTGTCAATGATAACTCTTAGTGATGATAGGCAAGTTGGCCTTTGACTTGAGGTAATTGTTCGAACATGTGCGTGAATGGTGTCACTTAGACCAATGACCTAGCTTCGAGGCAAGGCTCGTCGAAAGGTCTTTGGTTAAGTGACACTTGAAGCGTACGAGGAGAGTAATGACAAAGAGAGGATTCGTCTCTCCCAGTCAATGGGAGTTAGTGTCGTAGTGTTAGTTCGGTCTTTAATGAAAACTCTGGCCAGAGTATGTTGGAAGTTGTCCAACATTATTTGACTAAAGATCGATATAAACTAACCGGCTTCAAGCTAGTGGGTTGACAGTTTGACCGTACCCTAGGCTTGAGCTAAACGACATAGTTTTTGACGAAGAGACTAAAACTGTGGAATTCATCATGGACACAGTAAGGGTGGTCCCGACAATACTCATGTCGATGAGTTAACCACATAATTATGATATTGAAATAGGGACGACAACTGCCGCTCGTGGTCACTGTCGTATGGGGCTTCGAGCCCAACCTGTAGTAGGGTCAGGCTGTAGGGTCTCACACATAGTGAGACCTTCGTCTAGTAATAGATAGAAACATTAGGGAGAATGTGTATTTGATGCAAGAGAGAGAAAACTGCATTTGATGCAAAAAGATTATTTTAAGCTTAGATAGGGACTATTTGCATGTGATGCAAAAGGAGTTAAATATGTCTTAAATTGTTTAAGACAATATTTAATGAGATAAATGCAAGGAAAAGTTTACCTGTAAGACGGGAATGTTTCGGTGTAAACACAGGTTCGAACGGTGTCCAAATCGGACGCCAAATGGAAACTCTATGCCCAAATATGTCAAGACATCACTAATGGGTCAAGTTAGACCCGGACCAGACCCATGCGCCTCATTAGACCCGGGTGCCTGGGCCTGGGCACCTGGTCTACATGGGCTTGGCGCACAGGGTGGGTGCCCTGGGCCTGTGCGCCAGGCCCGGGTCCGGGCCCAGGCGCCTGGGTGCCTGGGCGCCCAGGCGCACTAAGCTGTTGAGTATTGGTGTTTCATACCAATATTATTTTGATGATGATCACAACATTATGTTGTTGCTAATGAATCTCATATTTTAGTCTCCAGTTTATTTCAAGGATATCTTTCTTGGAGACTAATCACTTGGTGTAAGGATGGACATCATGTGAAGAAGGGCCAAAGTTTGGACTCAAGGAGTGCCAAAGCTTGGAGATGGTGGAGAGCACTAAAGGCATCAAGATTGAAGACTTAGACTCTGTGAGAAGCATTGTAATCCATGTAATTTACTTTATTGCTTTCTCTCTCTTTTGAGTCTAGGTTATTGTAATGCCTTGTTAGATGGTTTACTCATTCATGCATATGCATTTAACCATCTTAGTGAGCCTTAGGATTATCATAGAATCCAACCCAATAGGTTCACTCTGTCCAAAGACTCATTTGGAGTCTCTGGCTTTTCGTCAGTCGCCTGCTGAAGGAAACACAGTCGACTGGGTGATTTCTATTCGCCTGTAGATCCTTCTACAATTGCCTGACATGCACAGCTCAAGTCAACATTTCAATTGACTCAAACTTGAGCTTTACGCATAGTCATCTATCGATCAGTTTACAGTCGCCTGTATTCTTACAGTCGCCTGTCTAGCGTAAGTGCAACCACTGCATCTCTCTGTCTTCTCTCCATATTATACAGTAGTCGACTGATGTAGAATGTACAGTCGCCTGACTATTTGACAGTCGACTGTAGTATTAACATCAGTCGCCTATGCGAAGAATTGGAGAAAGAGTGCAGCTCTCTGTTTCGATCCATCCCCTGCAGCAGTCGTCTGCTGAAGGATTAACAGTCGCCTGTCTTGTTTGTCAGTCGACTGTATTGTCTTCATAAGTCGACTGTCCTGGCTCAGATTATAGCCGTTGGATATTTTCTAGCCGTTGATCAGTCGACTGCCTTTTGGTCATCAGTCGACTGTTCCTGTCGTTTTCACCCAGTTTCTAGCCGTTGCAGATTTGTTCATTTGGCTGTTTCTTTGGGTTTTTTGGCTTGATATGGGTTTCCTATATATATGAGTGTGATGCCATCACTTGAGAACTCTTGACAACACTTGATAACTCTTGACTCTATAGAAAATCTCAAGAGATCAATAAGCAACTCTCAAGCTCCCTCATTTCCCTCCATTGAGCACTCATCTCTCTTCATGCATTGAAGTCCAGCTCAAGGAAAATCATCCAAGTGCTTTCAAGCATATTCCAACACTTGGAGATCCGCTTCCATGCCTTGCATTCATTCATGAGTAAGCATCTCAAGACATAGGTAAGAGTATTTACTTTACTTGGTGTAATTTGTTTCCCTATTTCTCTTTGTGGGATTGGATACTCTCTTTGTGGGAGTTTCTCTCTTTGTGAGAGGTTGTCTCTTTGTGGGACTAGAGAATTCTCTTTGTGGGAATTAACTCTCTTTGTGGGAGTTCTAGTGTCCTAGTGTAGGGCTAACCCTAATTCTCTGAGTGGGAGTTAGTGATTCTCTGTGTGGAAGTCTTGATCCTCGTGTAGGATTGGTTGGGTCATTGTGTAGGGAATAAATCCTCTTTGTGGGGTATCTCCTTGTGAGATTTGTATTCACTTCTCTGTGTGGGAATATAGTGAATATTGGTGTGGCTGGATGTACCCAAGTTTGGGGAACCAGGGTAAAACTGTGTGTTTGCGTTTGGATTGATTGTGCCTTTTAATTCCTCTTGCATTTATAATTCCACATTTGCAAGTTAAATTTTAATTGGACAATTTTATTGCCATTACACTATTCACCCTCCCTCTAGTGTGTGTTGTTAGTATTGCAAGGGTTAGACGATCCCTACAATGGTATCAGAGCGAGGTTATAGCATACTGCAACGATGGCATTCAACGCAACATCCGCGCCTCATGAAGAAGGTCATTCTACCGTCCGACCCCCGCTCTTCAACGAAACCAACTACCCAATTTGGAAGATCAGGATGATGGTCTACTTGAAGAGTCACGACCTTTGGGACATAACGGAGTCACCTTTCGAGGAGCCTACTTCACCCGCAGCCTTGAGAACTAAAGCTGAGAAGGACTTGATCAAAGTCAATGCTAGGGCTATGTGTGTTCTCCATTGCGCCCTCACTCCGGATGAGTTCGATCACATCTCCATGTGCAAATTGGCCAATAGTATTTGGCACACATTGGATATCTCTCATGAAGTGATACTTCAACATAAGGAAGAGAGTCAGTCAACCAAGCCCAAGAAGAAAAAGGGTGTTGCTCTTCATGGTGAGAAGGTGCCTTTCAAGTGGAAAAAGAAGTTCCAACAAGAAGCTTCAAGTGAAGATGAAGAAGATCTTAGCGACGATGACTACATCGAGCTTGCCAAGCAATTCAAGAATTTCAAGGCATTCCTCAAGGATAATCAAGGTATGTCTTCATCAAAGTTTGTCTCACAGTCTAACAAGTTGGTTTGTTTCAACTGCAGTGGAATAGGTCATGTGGCTACCGAATGCCCTTCCAAACCCAACATAGTTACCTATAAGGGTAAAGGGATGAATCTTTGGAAAGCCAAGTCCGAGGTCAAGAACCAAAAGAAGGGACTTATCGGCACATTTGATTATTCCGATGGGGACACATCTAATGATGAAGAAGAGGATGACAGGGAGCACGATCAAAGGTGTTTCGTTGCCTTTGATGATTCTTCATCAACTTCATCTAACACTAGCGATGAAGAGATAGAGACATGGCTCAACTCCAAAGAAGAAAGTTGCTTCATGGCTAATGGGGAAGAGTCTTTGTCAAGCTCAAGCGAGGAGAAAAGTGATGAGGAAGCCGAGGAGGAAAAGCCATTCTATGAGGAGCTTGAATACTGCCTAAATGTGGCCTCCAATTTGGCAAGTAAGTGCATCGACTCATATGAGAAAATGAAAGATAAACTTGATAATGCTATGAGTATGGTGCATGATTTAGAATCTTCTAGTGTAAATGTTCATGATGAAAAGCGTATTTATGACACTAGTGTGAGAGACTCACTTCTCTCTCAAGTTAAGGAATTGAGCCTTTCTAATGAAAAACTCATTGCTCAAAACCTTAGCTTAGATACTCACATTCAACAACTTACGTTGAAATGTGAAGAGGAATCCCAGAAGCTCATAAACTTTGTGTATTCTAGGGATTCACTCCACGATTTGTTGGAAAAACAACATCCAGCAAATCATAGAGGAGGTTTGGGTTATATTCAAAATGTGGTTCCCAAACCCACCTCTAATTCCTCTTATGGTGTAAATACAAGAAATAATGCTAAAGCACCTAAGAAGAATCACCATGGTTTCTTGTACAACAAGAACACCAACAAGAAGCATGTAGATCACAAGGTGATGAGGAAGAATGAAGAATCTTCATTTTTTGCTAAGAAGCAAAATCCTCATTCTTTGCATGCTAAGAAATTTGTTTCTACACCTAAGCATGCAACATCCTTCCCTCTTGCAAAGGCAAAACCATTGCCTAGGAAATCCTTGAGATTATGGATTCCCACTAAGGTTAGCGTGCAAGAGAGAGATAGTTACATCAACTCTCTAGTTAGGGATGTGATCACCTCGTGT
This sequence comes from Scilla litardierei, assembly GCA_030789695.1. Taxonomy (NCBI): domain Eukaryota; kingdom Viridiplantae; phylum Streptophyta; class Magnoliopsida; order Asparagales; family Asparagaceae; genus Scilla; species Scilla litardierei. Next base: position 156,816,866 of record CM061136.1, read on the forward strand.
GATTACGTTAGGAAATCAAACTCCTTTTGGGTTTGGTTACCTAATGTTTAGGTTCCTCACACATATGCATATTGAATGTGTATTGTGCTTGAATGTTTACTTTTTAGCATACCCATTGTTTGTGTGTGTTTCATGATTTTGAAAATATTTTCAAACTTATTTTTCATGAATATGGGGACCTTGGGGTTTGTTGACATACATGCATTTTTGATCCATGTGTATGTCAATGGGGGAGTTAATATATTATATGTTTAAATTATTTTAAGACATATTTTAATTCTCATTTCGGATGTTATTTGAGATCATTATTTACATTTGGTTATTTTGGGTCTCAAACCAAACCTCTTGTTTATTGCCAACTTGTTTTATGTTTCATTGTTTTTGGCAATATCCTTGTGTATCATTGAAGCTTGATTTTTCCATATCTATTGCTTTGATATGCTTTTGGCCCATGGCTCCATTAATTATAATTGGTATTAGATCCTAGAAGTTAAAAGTTGACCATTTCTATGATCTAGGGGGAGCATGAGATAGTGAATTGATACCCACTAAATTTTAAATTTGGTATCATACATATCTTTCTTTTCTTGCATATTGTCACATCTTGGTTAAGATGACAAAGGGGGATATTTTTGATGTCCACCTTTTTGACGATATCAAGGGGGAGAGATATATGCATTATATAATCATATCTATAGGGGGAGAGATATTTACATATGCATATGGGGAGAGATATCTCTATAGGGAGAGATATATGGGATTAGATAAACCATTCATGTTTGCTTTCTTTTATATTTTGCAATTGGTTTATGTAATCCATGCCTATTATATGTCACCATGTTTTTATTGGTATTATGAGTAATTACCTTTGTGTAGCTCAAAATGTATTTGGTGCATATAAGTAGGGGGAGATCATTAGCTTTGTGCTTTATGTCTTTATGATTTACATAATGTGTGTCATCATCAAAAAGGGGGAGATTGTTGAGTATTGGTGTTTCATACCAATCTTATTTTGATGATGATCACAATATTATGTTGTTGCTAATGAATATCATGTTTTAGTCTCTCAGTTTATTTCAAGGATATCTTTCTTGGAGACTAATCACTTGGTGTAAGGATGGACATCATATGAAGAAGGGCCAAAGTTTGGACTCAAGGAGTGCCAAAGCTTGGAGATGGTGGAGAGCACTCAAGGCATCAAGATTGAAGACTTAGACTCTGTGAGAAGCATTGTAATCCATGTAATTTACTTTATTGCTTTCTCTCTCTCTTTTGAGTCTAGGTTATTGTAATGCCTTGTTAGATGGTTTACTCATACATGCATATGCATTTAACCATCTTAGTGAGCCTTAGGATTATCATAGAATCCAACCCAATAGGTTCACTCTGTCCAAAGACTCATTTGGAGTCCCTGGCTTTCCGTCAGTCGCCTGCTGAAGGAAACACAGTCGACTGGGTGATTTCCAGTCGCCTGTAGATCCTTCTACAGTCGCCTGACATGCACAGCTCAAGTCAACATTTCAATTGACTCAAACTTGAGCTTTACGCATAGTCATCTGTCGATCAGTTTACAGTCGCATGTATTCTTACAGTCGCCTGGGAATTGGCCAACAGTCGCCTGTCTAGCATAAGTGCAACCACTGCATCTCTCTGTCTTCTATCCATATTATACAGTAGTCGACTGATGTAGAATGTACAGTCGCCTGAATATTTGACAGTCGACTGTAGTATTAACATCAGTCGCCTGTGTGAAGAATTGGAGAAAGAGTGCAGCTCTCTGTTTCGATCCATCCCCTGCAGCAGTCGTCTGCTGAAGGATTAACAGGCGCATATCCTGTTTGTCAGTCGACTGTATTGTTTTCATAAGTCGACTGTCCTGGCTCAGATTATAGCCGTTGGATATTTTCTAGTCGTTAATCAGTCGACTGTCTTTTGATCATCAGTCGACTGTTCATGTCGTTTTCACCCAGTTTTTAACCGTTGTAGATTTGTTCATTTGGCTGTTTCTTTGGGTTTTTGGGCTTGATATGGGTTTCCTAAATATATGAGTGTGTTGCCATCACTTGAGAACTCTTGACGACACTTGATAACTCTTGACTCTATAGAAAATCTCAAGAGATCAATAAGCAACTCTCAAGCTCCCTCATTTCCCTCCATTGAGCACTCATCTCTCTTCATGCATTGAAGTCCAGCTCAAGGAAAATCATCCAAGTGCTTTCAAGCATATTCCAACACTTGGAGATCCGCTTCCATGCCTTGCATTCATTCATGAGTAAGCATCTCAAGACATAGGTAAGAGTATTTACTTTACTTGGTGTAATTTGTTTCCCTATTTCTCTTTGTGGGATTGGATACTCTCTTTGTGGGAGTTTCTCTCTTTGTGAGAGGTTGTCTCTTTGTGGGACTAGAGAATTCTCTTTGTGGGAATTAACTCTCTTTGTGGGAGTTCTAGTGTCCTAGTGTAGGGCTAACCCTAATTCTCTGAGTGGGAGTTAGTGATTCTCTGTGTGGAAGTCTTGATCCTCGTGTAGGATTGGTTGGGTCCTTGTGTAGGGAATAAATCCTTTTTGTGTGGTATCTCCTTGTGAGATTTGTATTCACTTCTCTGTGTGTGAATATAGTGAATATTGGTGTGACTGGATGTACCCAAGTTTGGGGAACCAGGGTAAAACTGTGTGTTTGAGTTTGGATTGATTGTGCCTTTTAATTCCTCTTGCATTTATTATTCCGCATTTGCAAGTTAAATTTTAATTGGACAATTTTATTGCCATTACACTATTCACCCCCCCTCTAGTGTGTGTTGTTAGTATTGCAAGGGTTAGACGATCCCTACATGGGACGGGCGCCCTGGGCGCGTGGCGCCTGGGTGGCCCAGGACTGGGCACCTGTGCCTGGATGGGTTGCAGGTGCACAGTCAGCCTATTTTATGCAGTGGGGCCCATACAGTGGGCCCCACATCTGGGTGCAGAACCCTAGGCAGTGTGCAGTATTTGACGACTGATTTTGAATGAAAATTAAGCTTTAGGCTGATCTTTGAACGATCAATTGGAGGGTCAAACGGATTCCGATTGACTCGTCGTTTTTTCCTACGCGTTCACCGTTGAATGCCCATCGATTTGATAAGTAGTATCAATCTTGAAGCTCAACAGTGAGGGAGTTAAAATTCATGGAAGTTTGGCCTTTGTGAAAGGCAAACTAACTTGAATTATTTAACTCCAAACTTTAGTCCCCTGTCGGAATTTGAGTAAAGGGGAGGGGTCAGCCGCATATATAAATAGGGGTCTGCTCTCCTCCTCTAAACTCGTCCCAAGCTCTAGATCTGAGTGGCTCCAAAAAATGTTGGCGCACGCTCGGATCTAGGCTTAAATTAAATATTCTCTTCTCCCTATGGTTTCTGCCTTACTCCTGAAGGGCTCTAGCAAAGCCACGAAGGGGTTCGGATCCGATCCGAAATCTTGGCAAAGGTTCACACTCGGGTGAAACTTTCTTCGGTGTGTGGTTGGCTCGGCGACAAGAGGATTGCTCGCCTCGGGAAGTGGAACGGTTCGGCAGGGGATGTGGAGCGGCTCGGAAGACGGTACAGTACACCTTGCATGTACCAAGGCAAGGTTCCAGGTATGTAAATCTAATTAGCGTTCTTTTAATTTAGTCGCAGTAGCTTAGCTCCCTCTTGGGATGGTCGAACCTATCCCAAGGTGGCAGCGATCCTGGCTAAGGGTCTTGAACCTTAGGGCCTCGTTAAATAGTTTAACGTATCTAATTTTTTCTGTTGCATTCTTTTGCGTCTATGGTCCATCCGACTTAGGACGGGCACAGAATGTGCCCTAAGGGTCCATCAAAACCCAATAAAGGCTGGGGGCAACTCCCCCAGTGATCGCGCCCGGGCGTACACCCTAAAGAGCGACCGTGTAGTCTTACCGCAAGCGCACGGTGTAGCGGCGAGCAGGTATCGAACACAGGGAGGACGTATGATAGTGCCTTCTCCGAACAACCTGGCTATGGGGACAGAAAAGTAGGAAATTGCCTTTCGGCGATGTTGTCACAATCGTCAAACAATGTAAAAAGAGATATAAAATCAAATAAAGACGCCTAGGGAATAGGGAATCCCCGCTACTCACCGTATCTCGTCATTGTGATTCATCGGTTTCACAATTGCAAGGGTAGAATGTCAGGTGCACTAGTTGCAACTGAATGTAAAACCTAGCTCACGCTCTCGCGCTGTTGCCGGTCTATAGCAAACCTAGGCTCAGGTCCAATCTCTTGCAAACCCTAGCCTAGGCAAGCTAGCATTAGGATCAACTTCATCGTTCAATCGCATCCCGAGCCCACTCTCGTGCAAACTCGGGCTACGACCTAGGTTGGGATAGTTCCTACCCGTCCAATCTCTTGCAAACAGGTATCAGTATAGAATTGCAACCGAGAATCCTAGTATCGGTCCAATCTCTTGCAAACCGATACTAAGGAAACTCAATTTCAACCCAATTCGGATTTCTAGGGTTTCCTATCGAATTGGGATTCAATCTCTTGCAAACACCAATCGATATAAACACCTAGCTATCCGTATTATATCAATCTCAAACTAACCCTAATCAATTCTAGCAATAGTTCTACCAAATCGTCACAAATCGGAAATTGTGCTCGTAGGGTTCATCCCCACGCCCTAAGACGTTGGCACTACTCACAAATCATATTGCTAATGGAAGAATAATCAATAGAAACAACAATGGAATTCATAGCAATATTCAAAATAGCAATAAAAATAGGATTTTTAATAGAGAGGGAGACAAACCAATGTAGCTTTCCAAGAATCCAACAAAATAACACTTTTCTCTCCTCTCCAATCACAAGAATTAAACTCTAAAAATCTAATCTAAAAAGGCTGCCAAAAGCAATAGAAAAGGCTCCCTAAACTAGGTTAGAATCTGGGGTTAAATACCCCCCAAAACTGCCCAAAAATTCGTGACCAAACTGCCCCTGCGCAGCTCCAAAATCGTGATTTCCGCTACAGGCAGCGCTGCACACTCGGCCGAGTGACAAAGGTCACTCGGCCGAGTGAGGGACCCTGACGGATTCCAGTAACTCTGGGGTCTTGGGGGTCGTCACATCGGGCGTCACTCGGCCGAGTGAGTTGTAGTCACTCGGCCGATGGGCTATCTTCACTCGGGCGGACGGCAATTGCCACTCGGCCGAGTCGGGCTTCTGCTGCTCAGACTGACGGATTACAGTAAGTTGGCTCTTTTTGATGGCCGTCGTCTGGGTGCCACTCGAGCGGACGGGATACGTCACTCGGCCGAGTCAGCTTCTGATGCTCGGCCGAGTGCACGCTGATATACTACTTGGAGCGTGTCTGATCTGGCCAGTCGAGCGGGGGTCTCGTTGGTCGGCCGAGTGACTCCTTCACTCGGCCGAGTGAGATACTGAAGATGCCCAAATTGTGTATTTTTGCCTCCTCGTCGCTGCTACGATGTTCTTTCTTCTTTCGCTCCTCTCCAATCTCAAAATACCCCTCAAGGAAGTCGTCGGTGACACTCCGGAGTGGGTGTATCTCGGAATCACTCCAAATCGCTCCAAATCTCCTGAAATACGACAAAAAACAACAAATCGTGAAAAGTATCGCAATGTTGTCGATAAATCATGAAAAACGTGATTTGAGCGATTCAAATGGCATGCAAACATGCGGGAAAAAAGGTGTAAAATATGGAGTGATCAAAATCCCCCAAGCTTACCTCTTACTCGTCCTCGAGGAAGATAAGTAAAAGGCGAACCCGGTGGATTTAGAAAATGAAAACGATGGAAAAACGGAAAACGAAAAAAGAAAGAAGAAAGCGAAGAGGGAAGCTGCTAGATCATTTTTCTCAGGACGTGGGTTTTGCTTACTCATATAGCATGCATCGAATGCAAAACACATGTCAAAGATTTTTATTTCGATATCATAGTATAATGGTGCAAATAGAGATAGAAAACCCAAGAATATCGATATAGCATGAAAAATGAAATAATTCTAAGATTAACATCGTCTGAATCATTTAAAGCGGTATACAATATCGCAGATCACACACTTTTCAATTGAATGCTTTCTATGAGGAGTATAGAGGATATCACACAATAGAGTAGGAAGAATAGAAAAGCGTGGATTTCATGAAGTGAATGCTAGGCGTAGATTTCTGGATTTCGTGAAGCTAAAACAATCTCACCGAGTATAGAATATTACTTAGCCTAGGTTGTCATGCACCGTCAGGTAGTCACTCTCTCACACATCATTGGATTCTCTCCCCCAAGCTTATCTATAAGCGTGGTGGCATATACAAAACTATACTTACACTCCCCATCTCTATTGATGCTCCAAAAGTAAAAGAAAATAAAAATAAAAACAAAAAGAGGGAAGAAAGAGAGAAGGGGTATGAGATGGGATCATTTTGAGCTTCCTTTCTCTTTTCTTTTCCCCTTTTTTCAAATCTTTTTCTTTTCTCTTTTTTTATAGCAATAATACACAAATGATCCCAAATCAAAAGAGAGAGAAGGATATACAAGAATTTTTCTTTTTCTTTTTGGTTTCGGGAAATTTGGAGCTAGGAATTTAGCAACGGGGGAAATGCCAAATATTAGAATTGCTAAGGGGAGATTCACCAATGATTTTAAAATAGAGAATTAATGTTCAAGATATGTGGAGAAAGAAATAAATATGTCTCTCAGTTCACTCTATAGGACGTGCATGACAACTTCAGCAGGGTAATCTAATCTACTCGGTTTCGATCTCAAAAAATCAAACTAATCCAGATTTATCATAGCTAACATCATTCAATCTTCCTAAAGTGAAGTGTACAAGTCATGCAAATAGAAGTGATATAGGAAAAGAAAATGGTACTCCAGATATAAGCATTCAATGCGTGAATCTTGGTGTGTTTTCTACGATAGCATACATATGAATATTCAGACTCAGCTAATAAATAGAATTTCATCCATTTTCATACGGAAAAAGTGTGGGTTACTATCTCTAAATGCAAGGCAGATCATAGCATATGATATCAGAAATAAAAGCTAAGACATGACAAATATAGCATGCATATAGAGAAAGCTAACTCCATGTCATTATCATCACAGAAAAGTCATCTCTAGCATGAGATGAAAGAAATAAAGATAAAAAGGGAAAATAAAACTATTTACAATGCGGCACACGAAGAAAATAAGATAAGCGTGATGCATGGTAAAAAAAAGGAAAAAGTGATGAAAATGAGTGCAAATGCGAAAATGGCGTGAAAAAAAAAACTAAAAATAAAGGTGGTAAATCAAAAAGCGTGAGAACTCACTCCCCCAAGCTAAAGTGCACAGTGTCCTCAATGTGCGAAGTGTGGCACACCGAGAGACGTGTAATGGGAGGGGTAGGTGAGGATGCATGCACGATGAAAAAGAAAGAAAAAAAACAAAATAAAAAATGATGCGGGCATGATGCAAGCAGATATAAGAGTGAATCAGATATAAGAGTGTCACCAAAAATATTCTCTCTCTCTCTCTCCCCCAAAAATGATATAGAAAGATATGATCAAAATGTGGATCCAAAACAGTGAGGGGAGGGGGAGGTGGGCAAAAATCATCAGGACCGAGCAGAGACGGGCAGCATAACGGCAAAAAAAGATCAATGGCATCAAGGGTGTGCCAAAGAGGGTGGTGCTGCGCCGTCTCCGTCCTGAGGCGGAGGTGGGGGTGGTGGTGGTGGTGGACGTGGAACAGTCTGCTGGGTGGGTGATGGCCGTGGCAGTCGCTCGAGGATCTATGTCAGGCAATAGTGAATGCCGGGAAGTAGCTCGAGGCGCTGCTGCATGGCGGCGACTACGGAAGACAAAGCCCTAAAATCGCCCCGGAGTCCAGTCAACCCCCCCTCAAGAGCGTGAACGCTCTGAACTAAGGCGTCAGGGGGTGGTGGAGCGGAGGGACGGACAGGTCTAGGCTGGGCTGGTCGGGGCTGTCTAATACGGGCGGTGTAGGTGATCGGGACAGCAGGCATCGGTGGTAAGGGTGCTGTGCTCACTAGTGGATGCCTAGCCTCATTGCGAGGCTGGGACGCAGGCTGGTGTGAGGGGGAAGCAGTAGCAGTGGGAGTGGAAGACAGAATCGGTGACGAGGCGGCAAGAGAGGTCAGTGACACAGACGTGGGAACAGACGTCACGACACTCTCAGATAGTACGGCCGCAGTGGAGACAATAGGGTCAACCGCTGGGGAGGAAGTAAGGGGTCCAAAAGGTGATACCCCAGTGGCCAACAAGCTAGATAGTGTACGCACAACAGCAGGGAAAGAAGGCTCTCCGCTCTCAACAAAAGTAGGTGGGCACTCAGGTAGCAGAGAAGTGAGTGGCTCAACCGACAAGGGCACATCAGTGGTGGTGGCAGTGGTAGACGTGGTGGGCGTAGGCTCAGCAAGTGTACTACCGACACTGGCAGAAGTGGGGACAGAAGTGTCGGGAGCGGCAGAAAGTGCAGGCTCAGGCTGAGAGAACACAGCCTCAGCTGGCGGTGCAGGGTGTGCAAGTGGGGCAGGCTCAGCTCCTTCGGCCTCAAGCACGTAGGTGACGGGGATCAGGAGATCCATCGTCGGAAGCCAGTCGTCGTGTGCTGGTCCTAAGTGTGTCCGAGCGGGGATCGGAAGGATCATGTAGTCAGCACCGTACGGACCGTGCAACCAGACCCAGTGCCGCTGACCGTGCGGACAAAGCATCTTCATCCGGGCCATGACGTCTATCGAAAGTGCAGTGGGGCCCGGGGCTCATCGCAGGTCAGCCGGAAGGTCCTCGCCGGTCATCATGGCTAGCAGGGTGATCAGGCCGCCGTAACATATCGGAGAGCGAGTGCCCACCGATACGATGATGCGGTCCAAAAACCAGCTAGCGACGTCAATCTCAACGGCGGGGACCAACGTGACTCCATCCCTATCTAGAACTCTGGGGCGAGTCATCGCGTAGAGCATATAGAGCTCAGGCGTCGACATCGTCCCAGGCTCGTACCTCGCCAGAAAGGTGGTCTCCATAAGGCGCTGTGCTATGCGGAGGCAGGGGTGGACTATGGCCGAGGCCTTGGCCCTACTAGGGTCAAAGGCCGGTGGTAAACCTGTGATCCTGGCCCAGAAGGCGTGCGAATCGAAGGATGGGGGAGGGATGTGTGTGTGGGCGCAGGCTCGGTCGGGTGTGGGGACTGCGGGGCACTGAAAGAATGCCCTAAGCATATCGAGAGTGATCTGACACTCTCGATCTATGAGTCGGAAGGAGCATCCCTCAGCGGTCCGGGCGATCGAGCTGAGCACCTCGAGTGTCGGACGGACGTAGGTGTCCGTCGACACGGAAAGAAAGTCCCGCCAACCCACGTTGTCGTACAATGTGAGCATCCCCTCAAGTACCCCCAGGCGTCCTAGGTTTGCAAGGTGTGCAAACCTGGAGGGTACAATCGAGCACTGGGAAATGCGCTCAAAAACGACGCGATGTGCGTCGTCTCGGAACGTAATCCCCAGTGGCCCGACAAGTGGAGCCGGTGGTGGCAGTGGGTCGACTGGGAGTGGCTGTGCGGGGTGAACGGGGTCTGCAGGCTGTGGCTGTGCGGGGTGAGGTGGTGTAGGCGGAGGAGAGTCCTCCATCTCGTGGGAGGGGCCGGGCTCATCCGGTCGCTTCCGCTTGGCGGAAGCTCTCCTAGACCGTGGCCGTGTCCGGGGCGGCATAGGTGCCCCGAGTGCTCACCAAAAACAGAAAAAGTGCGGTGTGTGAAAATAAGTGGAACGAATATACCGGAACATGCCACGAGAGAAAAATAGTGGATGCGTGCGAAGACGCCGCCTCCACAAAGCCAAAAATGCTCCCCGAAAGCTCCCCTAAGCTCCCCAATATAGCCTGCACATCAAACGAAGATATCAGCGTGTAACATTCAAAATGTATAGGGGGTTAGGGGTATAATAGATCAATATTGAAGTTAATTTGATTTAGGGGTTCGATTAGCACATGGATCGTCGAAAAATACAAGAAAAAGGAGAAAATAGGGCGAAATGGGGCTACCGGAGCTCGGCCGGTGGTGAGATCATCGTCGACGACTCGGGCGGAGGGGCGACGGCATCGGCCGGCGGTGGTCGGCCGAGCGCAGCAGCGACGAGGTGATTCGGGCAAGTGGGGGTCACAGCGGGCCGAGGGATTCGAAGAGACGCAGCGGGATCGGGCGATGAGAATTTTGGGCGTTTCAAAAAATGCGCCGACCCGCTGCGACTTAAATAGGAATGGTTACGACTCGGCCGAGTGACTATGTCACTCGGCCGAGTGAACGTAACGGAAATATTTTAAAAACTCCTCCCCTCTTACGACTCACTCGACCGAGTGGCTTTGCCACTCTCGGCCGAGTGGAAAAAGTCCACTCGGCCGAGTGGTACAAGCTACTCGGCAATACTCGCCCTAGGAGCGTATCAGTTTCACTCGGCCGAGTGAAGATATATACTCGGCCGAGTGGCAATTATACTGAAATCAAGAAAAGAAACAGAGAGTTGGGTACAGCAGACTTCCCTCGTTTGTGCGCCGCTCGGGCGGACGAACTTATGTACTCGGCCGAGTGGATATTCTACTCGGCCGAGTGACTCCTGTTTTCTGCTGTTTGGCTCCGTTTGGGCTCTAATCTCTGTTTTTCTTCCTCCAGTTGATTTCTTCCTTCTCCTAAGCATCGAGCGCATTCCTGGAGCGCTCTTCGTCTCCTTGTTCATCCTCCTAATGATAGATATCCCTTTCTCCTCTCCTGTCAAAGAAAAATAGGACCCGTTATCACGAATTTTTCAGGCAAACGACTCAAAACACTAATAATTTCTAAAACAAAAATAAAGAACAAAGTAAAAATAAAGCAATAACCGTCGGGTTGCCTCCCGACAAGCGCTCGTTTAAGGTCTTGAGCTCGACCCCCTTGGATTTTCAATTTAATGCGGGATATTGGGTGCATATGAGATGCACCCGTCGAATTTACCGGGAAGAACGCTCGGATTTGGATGTTGTGGCGGCGTGTTCTTCCTCAGTGCTCCTTCGTCTCGGGTAGTGTTGGGGGGTGGCTCCCCCAAGCTAGTGCTTGCTCCGGGCCTTGGCTTTACCGGAGACACCGATTTCCGTATCGGTGGAGCTTTCTTCAGAGTCCTCATCTTTGAGAGCTTGCAGAGCTCTCGTATTCTTGCGACATCAGTGTCGCCTTCATCAATTTCCATGGAGAGATCGGGGGAGTGCTCCATCCTTTCTTCTTGGCCCAAATCTGGGCCTTCTTCGAAGTCATCCTTGAATATTGCACCGATGGAATGGGGGATCGCCTCCTCAATGACCTCGTCAAGGAGGTCCATATAGTCGAGCTCCTCATGATAAGGCATGTGTTTCATTGCCTTGGGTATATGAGGCTCCACTTCGATGTTGCCGATGTTCAATGTTAGAGTCCCTTCACGTACGTCGACAATGACACCGGCGGTGGCGAGGAATGGGCGTCCAAGTATTAGCGACGTATCGCCCTCCTCCTTGACATCCATGACCACAAAGTCGCATGGAAAACATATGCCTCCCAGGACTTGTAACGGGATGTCCTCTGCGATCCCTACCGGCCTTGTGATCCGACCATCTGCTAGTTGTATCTGCATGTCGGTAGGCTTCAAATCTGTGCCGGTGTTCAGTCTTCGGAACATAGAGAGAGGCATGAGGCTAACACTAGCCCCTAAGTCTACTAACGCCTTTTGTAGAGGGACGCCGCCTAAGGTGCAAGGAATTCGGAAACTCCACGGATCTTTGAATTTGGCGGGCTCCTTCTCTTTCCTTGTGAACCAAGTCCCCTCCTCAGCGAGCATGATTTTCTCCTTCCTCTTTCTTCCCGTAATCAAATCCTTTAAGAATTTGGCGTATGTCGGGATCTCCACGATAGCGTCGAGGAAGGGGATATTGAGGCTTACCCCTCTCAAATACTCGAGAAACTTGGCTAGCCGTTTCTCCATCTTTGCTCTAGCTAGCCTCTGAGGGAATGGGATCGGTGGCATAAAACGGCGCTCATCAATCTGCTGCTCCGCTCTGGACTTTTCTTCCCCTTGCGGCTCTTTCTCTCTCTCAACTTCAATAACCGGCTCGCTTGGCTCTACAATCTCCACCACGGGCTCCTCGGTAGGAATCATGACGTGAGTGGTATCCTTCCTGCCTCTCGTAGTAACTGCAACCACGGCGTTGATATGGCCGGTGTCGCCCCGTGGATTTTGCTCGGGTTGAGCCGGCAACTGTTGACTGTTTCTATTGAGCAACACAAGTTGCTCCGCAATTTGTCCAACGATAGGTGTAAGAGAGTCTTGGCCCGCCTTTAAGGAAGCATTGATCTTCTTCTGCTCGACCATAAACTCCTCCACCTTAGCTTCAAATTCAGATCGTTGTCGAGCTTGTGGAGGGTTTGGATTTCTCCACCCTTGATTGTATCCGGGCGGCCTATAGGGTCCCACTTGTTGCCTTGGTGGGAAATTCTGTTGCGGTGGCCCCCTTGGTGGATAATGTTGTTGTTGTTGTTGTGGTCGAGCTTGATGAGGTAGTTGTTGCGGGGGTTCAATGCACCATCATTGTTGGCATAGGAGAAACCGTGATGGTTTCTAGTGGCCGGATTGGCCCAATATCCTTGGTTCCCCGCGACGTATTGAACTTTCTCCAAAGATCCCTCTCCTTGTTCTCCTCCTAAATACATAGCTTGGGATTGGTCTTGCCAATCGCACATTTGACTTGTTGGTGTGGATGTGGAAGGGGTTCCTTGGGGCTCCGTAATATATTTCTCCAGTCTCTCCACTACCTTGTGGAGAGAATCAAACTTGTTGGCAAGCTCCGCCACGGCCTTGGCCTCATAGATGCTAGATGGTTTCAAGGAGGACGAAGAGTGTCTTCGCTCGTCGCCCCACTGTTGATTGTTCGAGGACATCTCCTCAAGTAAGGACGTAGCTTCGTCGGGAGTCTTCGATAGGATGGCCCCATTTGCCGTGGCATCAATAATCTGCTTGGTCCCCGGTTGGAGACCATTGTAGAAGCTATGGACGAGCTCCCAATCTTCAATGCTATGGTGGGGGCACTGATGATGCAGGTCTTTGAAGCACTCCCATGCCTCGTAGAGTGTCTCTTGAGGTCCTTGCTTGAAGGACATGAGAGCACTCCTAATCTTCACCGTCTTGGAGGGCGGATAGAACGTGTCGATAAACGCGCTCTCCAACTCATCACATGTGGTGAAGACTCCTTCAGCTTGCGTCCTCAACCAATAAAGAGCTTTATCCTTTAGTGTGAAGGGGAAGAGGCGCAGTCTGATGGCATCTAGGGTGACGCTCGGCATCTGGAAGGTGGCACACTTTGATAGGAAGAGCTGGATGTGGTAGTGGGGATTTTCATGGGGATTCCCATGAAAAGGATCCTGCTGCATAAGGACCACTAATCCGGTCTTCAACTCGAAGTTTTTATCGGCCGCCAACTGCGGCATAGCTACGGACAAGGTAGTGGAGGAAGTCTTAGGCCGGAGCCTATCTCGAATGGAAATAATCCTCGCCATTCTTGCCTCTAACTCTTCAGGCGTCTCCCGAACGTTCATAAACCTCCCTTCCGTATCGGGTCTCCTCTCCGCTCTGATTCTCCGCAATGTACGCTCGATCTCAAGATCAAACAATATATCTACGGGGTCCGCTGTGGATCTCGTGTACATGCACGAGAAAACAAAGTTTCAAAGAAGTGATTAGCACAATGGAAGGGTTAGATAAAAACTGAAGAAATAAAACAAAAAGAAAGAAATAGCTAGGGTGGTAGGATCAAACACAATCGCCTCCCCGGCAACGGCGCCAAAAACTTGATCGCGCCCGGGCGTACACCCTAAAGAGCGACCGTGTAGTCTTACCGCAAGCGCAGGTGTAGCGGCGAGCGGGTATCGAACATAGGGAGGACGTATGATAGTGCCTTCTCCGAACAACCTGGCTATGGGGACAGAAAAGTAGGAAATTGCCTTTCGGTGATGTTGTCACAATCGTCAAACAATGTAAAAAGAGATATAAAATCAAATAAAGACACCTAGGGAATAGGGAATCCCCGCTACTCACCGTATCTCGTCATTGTGATTCATCGGTTTCACAATTGCAAGGGTAGAATGTCAGGTGCACTAGTTGCAACTGAATGTAAAACCTAGCTCACGCTCTCGCGCTGTTGCCGGTCTATAACAAACCTAGGCTCGGGTCCAATCTCTTGCAAACCCTAGCCTATGCAAGCTAGCATTAGGATCAACGTCATCGTTCAATCGCATCACGAGCCCACTCTCGTGCAAACTCGGGCTACGACCTAGGTTGGGATAGTTCCTACCCGTCCAATCTCTTGCAAACGGGTATCGTTATAGAATTACAACCGAGAATCCTAGTATCGGTCCAATCTCTTGCAAACCGATACTAAGGAAACTCAATTTCAACCCAATTCGGATTTCTAGGGTTTCCTATCGAATTGGGATCCAATCTCTTGCAAATCCCAATCGATATGAACACCTAGCTATCCGTATTATATCAATCCCAAACTAACCCTAATCAATTCTAGCAATAGTTCTACCAAATCGTCACAAATCGGAAATTGGGCTCGTAGGGTTCATCCCCACGCCCTAAGACGTTGGCACTACTCACAAATCATATTGCTAATGGAAGAATAATCAATAGAAACAACAATAGAATTCATAGCAATATTCAAAATAGCAATAAAAATAGGATTTTTAATAGAGAGGGAGACAAACCAATGTAGCTTTCCAAGAATCCAACAAAATAACACTTTTCTCTCCTCTCCAATCACAAGAATTAAACTCTAAAAATCTAATCTAAAAAGGCTGCCAAAAGCAATAGAAAAGTCTCCCTAAACTAGGTTAGAATCTGGGGTTAAATACCCCCAAAACTGCCCAAAAATTCATGACCAAACTGCCCCTGCGCAGCTCCAAAATCGTGATTTCCGCTACAGGCAGCGCTGCACACTCGGCCGAGTGACAAAGGTCACTCGGCCGAGTGAGGGACCCTGACGGATTCCAGTAACTCTGGGGTCTTGGGGGTCGTCACATCGGGCGTCACTCGGCCGAGTGAGTTGTAGTCACTCGGCCGATGGGCTATCTTCACTCGGGCGGACGGCAATTGCCACTCGGCCGAGTCGGGCTTCTGCTGCTCAGACTGACGGATTACAGTAAGTTGGCTCTTTTTGATGGCCGTCGTCTGGGTGCCACTCGGGCGGACGGGATACGTCACTCGGCCGAGTCAGCTTCTGATGCTCGGCCGAGTGCACGCTGATATACTGCTTGGAGCGTGTCTGATCTGGCCGGCCGAGCGGGGGTCTCGTTGGTCGGCCGAGTGACTCCTTCACTTGGCCGAGTGAGATACTGAAGATGCCCAAATTGCGTATTTTTGCCTCCTCGTCGCTCCTACGATGTTCTTTCTTCTTTTGCTCCTCTCCAATCTCAAAATACCCCTCAGGGAAGTCGTCGGTGACACTCCGGAGTGGGTGTATCTCGGAATCACTCCAAATCGCTCCAAATCTCCTGAAATACGACAAAAAACAACAAATCGTGAAAAGTATCGTAATGTTGTCGATAAATCGTGAAAAACGTGATTTGAGCGATTCAAATGGCATGCAAACATGCGGGGAAAAAGGTGTAAAATATGGAGTGATCAAAATCCCCCAAGCTTACCTCTTACTCATCCTCGAGGAAGATAAGTAAAAGGCGAACCCGGTGGATTTAGAAAATGAAAACGATGGAAAAACAGAAAACGAAAAAAGAAAGAAGAAAGCGAAGAGGGAAGCTGCTAGATCATTTTTCTCAGGACGTGGGTTTTGCTTACTCATATAGCATGCATTGAATGCAAAACACATGTCAAAGATTTTTATTTCGATATCATAGTATAATGGTGCAAATAGAGATAGAAAACCCAAGAATATCGATATAGCATGAAAAATGAAATAATTCTAAGATTAACATCGTCTGAATCATTTAAAGCGGTATATAATATCGCAGATCACACACTTTTCAATTGAATGCTTTCTATGAGGAGTATAGAGGATATCACACAATAGAGTATGAAGAATAGAAAAGCGTGGATTTCATGAAGTGAATGCTAGGCGTAGATTTCTGGATTTCGTGAAGCTAAAACAATCTCACCGAGTATAGAATATTACTTAGCCTAGGTTGTCATGCACCGTCAGGTAGTCACTCTCTCACACATCATTGGATTCTCTCCCCCAAGCTTATCTATAAGCGTGGTGGCATATACAAAACTATACTTACACTCCCCATCTCTATTGATGCTCCAAAAGTAAAAGAAAATAAAAATAAAAACAAAAAGTGGGAAGAAAGAGAGAAGGGGTATGAGATGGGATCGTTTTGAGCTTCCTTTCTCTTTTCTTTTCCCCTTTTTTTCAAATATTTTTCTTTTCTCTTTTTTTTATAGCAATAATACACAAATGATCCCAAATCAAAAGAGAGAGAAGGATATACAAGAATTTTTCTTTTTCTTTTTGGTTTTGGGAAATTTGGAGCTAGGAATTTAGTAACGGGGGAAATGCCAAATACTAGAATCTCTAAGGGGAGATTCACCAATGATTTTAAAATAGAGAATTAATGTTCAAGATATGTGGAGAAAGAAATAAATAAGTCTCTCAGTTCACTCTATAGGACGTGCATGACAACTTCAGCAGGGTAATCTAATCTACTCGGTTTCGATCTCAAAAAATCAAACTAATCCAGATTTATCATAGCTAACATCATTCAATCACTCCATATTTTACACATTTTTCCCGCATGTTTGCATGCCATTTGAATCGCGCAAATCACGTTTTTTCACGATTTATCGACAACATTGCGATACTTTTCACGATTTGTTGTTTTTTGTCGTATTTCAGGAGATTTGGAGCGATTTGGAGTGATTCCGAGATACACCCACTCCGGAGTGTCACCGACGACTTCCCTGAGGGGTATTTTGAGATTGGAGAGGAGCAGAAGAAGAAAGAACATCGTAGGAGCGACGAGGAGGCAAAAATACGCAATTTGGGCATCTTCAGTATCTCACTCGGCCGAGTGAAGGAGTCACTCGGCCGACCAACGAGACCCCGCTCGGCCGGCCAGATCGGACACGCTCCAAGCAGTATATCAGCGTGCACTCGACCGAGCATCAGAGGCTGACTCGGCCGAGTGACGTATCCCGTCCGCCCGAGTGGCACCCAGACGACGGCCATCAAAAAGAGCCAACTTACTGTAATCCGTCAGTCTGAGCAGCAGAAGCCCGACTCGGCCGAGTGGCAATTGCCGTCCGCCCGAGTGAAGATAGCCCATCGGCCGAGTGACTACAACTCACTCGGCCGAGTGACGCCCTATGTGACGACCCCCAAGGCCCCAGAGTTACTGGAATCCGTCAGGGTCCCTCACTCGGCCGAGTGAGCAGCGCTGCCTGTAGCGGAAATCATGATTTTGGAGCTGCGCAGGGGCAGTTTGGTCACGAATTTTTGGGCAGTTTTGGGGGGTATTTAACCCCAGATTCTAACCTAGTTTAGGGGGATTTTCTATTGCTTTTGGCAGCCTTTTTTAGATTAGATTTTTAGAGTTTAATTCTTGTGATTCGAGAGGAGAGAAAAGTGTTATTTTGTTGGATTCTTGGAAAGCTACATTGGTTTGTCTCCCTCTCTATTAAAAATCATATTTTTATTGCTATTTTGAATATTGCTATGAATTCCATTGCTGTTTCTATTGATTATTCTTCCATTTGCAATATGATTTGTGAGTAGTGTTAACATCTTAGGGCGTGGGGATGAACCCTACGAGCCCAATTTCCGATTTGTGGCGATTTGGTAGAACTATTGCTAGAATTGATTAGAGTTAGTTTGGGATTGATATAATACGGATAGCTAGGTGTTCATATCGATGGGGATTTGCAATAGATTGGATCCCAATTCGATAGGAACCCCTAGAAATCCGAATTGGGTTGAAATTGAGTTTCCTTACTATCGGTTTGCAAGAGATTGGACCGATACTAGGATTCTCAGTTGCAATTCTATACCGATACCCGTTTGCAAGAGATTGGACGGGTAGGAACTATCCCAACCTAGGTCATAGCCCGAGTTTGCACGAGAGTGGGCTCGGGATGCGATTGAACGATGACGTTGATCCTAATGCTAGCTTGCCTAGACTAGGGTTTGCAAGAGATTGGACCCGAGCCTAGGTTTGCTATAGACCGGCAACAGCGCGAGAGCGTGAGCTAGGTTTTACATTCAGTTGCAACTAGTTCACCTGACATTCTACCCTAGCAATTGTGAAACCGATGAATCACAATGACGAGATACGGTGAGTAGCGGGGATTCCCTATTCCCTAGGCGTCTTTATTTGATTTTATATCTCTTTTTACAGTGTTTGACGATTGTGACAACATCGCCGAAAGGCAATTTCCTACTTTTCTGTCCCCATAGCCAGGTTGTTCGGAGAAGGCACTATCATACGTCCTCCCCGTGTTCGATACCCGCTCGCCGCTACACCGTGTGCTTGCGGTAAGACTACACGGTCGCTCTTTAGGGTGTACGCCCGGGCGCGATCATCCTTCCGTTTATAATGTCCATATGCTACCCCCAATTGTCCGTCCTACATAAAGTACGAACTCATCAAATTTTTGTGATTTTTGTGGTTTTGTCTAAAAATACAAAATAAAAAACAAAAATATGAAAAAGAAAATCCAAAGTCTACGAAATTGGGTTGCCTCTCAATAAGCGCTCGTTTTCAGTCGTGAGCTTGACTCCCTCGAATATATCAGTTTTCATTTTGTGCGCACGGCGATCGCGTGTCAATCTCCATGGTGCAATCCGGCGGCATTTGATCTCCGCATACTTCACGACTCTCCTCCATATAGCACATAGTCTCCGGTCCTTGATGATTGATGAACGACGTAAAAAATCCTCATCCAATACTTGGATGTACGCGGTGACCGCTTTGTTGTAGGTTGGGTCGCCTTTGTCGTCGATGCTTGACTTAATTGGGTCCTTCAAGACCCCCTCGGTAGTAAAATCTTCAATTGCTTCTTCTTCGAGAAGCTCCAGATAAGTAGCCACTTCTACATGGGCTTGCTCCCTCATCGGCTTTTGTAGCCGGAACTCAGATTCAATATCCCCCACGTTGAGAGAGAGGGTCCCTTCCCGGACATCAATAAGAACACCGGCCGTCGCCATGAAAGGGCAGCCGAGTATGAGTTGGGAGTTCCCTCCCTCGGGCATGTCCATAATGATGAAGTCGACTGGAACACATAGCCCTGGAGGTATTTGAAGGTTGATGTCCATCGCTATTCCCATCGGGTAGGTGATAGAATGATCGGCGAGCTGGATGGACATGCTCGTCGGTTCCAGCTCACTTCCCTTCTGGAGTCTTTTGAAGATGGAGAGGGGCATCAGGCTGATGCTAGCCCCTAAGTCAATCAATGCCCTGTTGATCGGTATCCATCCAATGGAGCATGGCACGGTGAAGCTCCCCGGATCTGGTAACTTCTGGTGGAGGTGATTTTTGATAATGGAGGTAGAATCCTCCAATAACTTGATTTCTTCGGGCCTTCTCTTCCCCATGATGAGATCCTTTAGAAATTTAGCGTAGATCAGGATATCGGTAATGGTGTCCATGAACAGAATGTTCAGCTGGATTCCCTTTAGTAACTCCATAAACTTGGAGTACTTCTTCTCCAATTTGGCTAGGGCTAGCCTCTGTGGGTAAGGAGGAGGAGGTCTAGAGACTTTGCCCTTAGATGCATCAACAGGAGGTGACGTCGTAGTAGGTATGACGGGAGGTGCATCCGCTTTCTCCTCAATGGTGACAGGTCCTTTAGTTGCCTCAACTCTATCGCCGTCATCAACAGCTTCTTTAATGGTGATATTCTCTTTATTAAGCACAGGGACCATGACGGCATCAGTCACCCGTCCTCCTCGTGTGGTCACTGAAACCACGGCATTGGCTTGAGCTCTAGGGTTAGTCTCCGGTTGGGAGGGTAATCTCCCCTGATTCTTCAGCAGCTGCGACATTTGCCCCCTTAATTCATAGAGCGAAGAATTGATATTCTTGAATTGGTTCGATGTATCCTGATTGAAGCGGATCTGGCCGTTCACGAAGGTCTCCAGTGTGGCTTCAAGATTAGACTTGGGTGGAGCCGACGCAAAATTCTGCTGAGGCGACCGGTTGAACTGATATCCCGACGGCCTGTAGGACCCAGCTGGCCTAAAGCCGCCCTGCTGCTGGTTCTGCTGCTGCTGAGGAGGAGGAGGAGGTCTCTGAAATTGCAGAGGTTGCAGCCCTCCACTTGGGTTTCCATAGGAAAACCCCAGTTGATTCCTGGCAGCTGGATGCTGCCACTGATTCTGTCCCTCTCCTTGGACGTACTGTACTGTCTCGGATGGCTCAGCACCTTCATAGTGGCCCTCACTAGGGATGTATCCCGGATCTACATATTCTTCCGCGGGATGATATGATGTACTAGGAGAAGCAGGGGTGGAGTCTACCCGATGCTCAATGCGGACCACTTTCTTGCACAAGGTCTCGATGTGAGAATCCAAGTGGCTAGCAGCCGTGACCTCAGGAGTCCGGGTCACAACGGTCCGTTCATCGTTCCACTACTGGGTGTTGGCCGCCATGTTCTCCAACAGATCAATGGCCTCCTCAGGAGACTTATCAAGTAAGGCGCCCTAAGCCGCAGCATCAATAATCATCTTGGTGCTAGGCTGGAGCCGGTTGTAGAAGCTCTGCACCAAATCCCAGGGCTCGATCCTATGGTGAGGACATTGGTGTTGGAGGTCCTTGAACCTCTCCCATACCTCGTAAAGAGACTCCTGTGGGAGCTGCTTGAAGTTAGAAATGGCCACACGGATCCGGACCGTCTTCGAGGGTGGATAAAACTTATCCACAAATGCAAGTGCAAGCTTCTCCCAGGTGGTGAAATGGTTGGGAGGATGGTCCTGGAGCCAATAGGAGGCTTGCGCTTGCATTTGTGGTGAAAGGGAAATGCCGCAGCTTCACAACATCATCCCTGACGTCCTTCGCCTTGAACGTATCACACTTCGCCAGGAAGGAGTCAATGTGATGGTTGGGATTCTCATGAGGATGCCCGTGGAAGGGATCCTGTTGCATCAAATTAATCAACCCTGTCTTGAGCTCGAAGGTCGCCGCTATCAGTTGCGGTCTGAGGATGGAGGAGTTGTTCCCAAAAGTAGGTTTCATGTGGTCCCTGATGGACCCAGTGCGAGGAGGAAGAGGAGGAGGATTCTCTTCCATCTGAGCGGATGGAGATGAACTTCTACTAGAGGATTTCAAAGCCCTGGCTGTCTTTTCGATCTCAGGATCGAATAATAATTCTCTAGTAGACCCTTTGTAGCGGATGTTCATGCACCAACAAAACTCAAAGAAATACCGTCAGTAGCACCGAAATAAATAAAAAGAATAAAAATGATGGAAGGGTGAGAAATGATCGGAATGCTAGCAAACTTCACAAAATAAAAACAAACTGAGATGGAACACTATTGCCGTCCCCGGCAGTGGCGCCAAAAACTTGACGCACACGTAACCTACACCTAGGTTCCATGCCTGGCGATCGTGACATCGCCAGGTGGAACCTAGGTGTAGGTTACGGATGCGTCAATTGTCTTAAGGAGTATCATATAAACTTAATTAGGGAGTTAGTGGATTCAATTAGGGCTTGTGAGCATGTCCGACTTGTGTCTTGATGAGATCCATCGACGAACTATATTACTAAATGACGGCTATAGTCATTGCATCAATGAGAGCCACCAAAATACATCGAAACTCTAACATATGAGAGTGGTGTGAGTTGAGATCATTCTGACCACGAGAGTGCATGACTATGTCGATTCTTAATGCATGGATCGTTGTGCCTGTCGCGAGAGCGGAGTTAATGTGATACGTTATATTCATGAAGCTTAGATCCATGAATTCCACATCTTAGATGCGACAACCCCTAATAAAACCAATGCAACGTAAGAATTCTAGCCTAGCATCAACATCCGACGATCCTAGTGGTGAGTCCTAATGCCCTAGTATTTTATATTTTATTCTTTTCTTTGTGTGGAGTCAGTTTGCGATATCGAGTGACACGACCTTCGCATCCATCACCATCACGACACTCCATAATCTATAGATATGTAGTATATCACCGCTTCCCCATGTTCGATACCCGCTCGCCACTATACCGTGCACTTGCAGTAAAACGACATAGTTTCAGAGTTAAATCCGGGCCGATCAAGTTTATGGCACTGTTGCCGGGAAGGCGTTCTGCCATATTATCTATTTATCACAATTAGGTTGATTAGACTTCGAAAAAAAGAAGAAAGTTATATTTTTCCCCACCACCTGCTTTATTATTATTTCTATCTTCTTGTACCACTGATATCTTTTCTAGGTTGTTTGCATTGACTATTCAGGTACAATGGATCACTTTTGCTATATTTCAGGCAATGATTATTTGGCACAGTATGAGGCTCCAATGGAATAATGCGGATATTATTCACAGGACCCATACTATTATATGGAAGGATATGACTCTTCAGAGTGCTATGTCTACTGCGAGTATTGTGACAAGGAGGGACACATGCCCTACGAAAGCCGCATTTGTAGCTTGAGTCCTGACTATCCCCTCAATTTGATGCTTGCATGCTTTTTGGAGGGGTGTGCAGCTTCTCACCTTCAAAGAACTAATGAGGGAACTACGGTGAGACACTCGGATGATATTACTGCAGAGCCATGTTGCACCTTCGTCACTCCACCACCCACCGACACAACTAGTTCATACGATGAGTGGATGGACGGATATGATCAGATGGAGAAGACAATGATGTTATTTACCTCGTGTCGGTTGACATATCCGATGCATCCAAGGGCGACACATTCACTTCCATACCTAGAGAGCCTGAGGATACTTTAGCGTCCCGCTTGTCTCCCTACCAGATACCTGAGCTCACAGTGCCACATGCACCTACTATTGAGAAGGCCAAGCCATGCAATTGGGTGCCTCGAGCTCCAAGACGGAAACGAAGAAGGAGGCATAAACAAGGAGAAGATGAAGTTTGCATTACCTTCTATACCTGAGGAGCATGAGGAGGATGTCCACATTCATCTTGGGAAGATATTATGCGCTTTGATATTGCCACCTCTGACGAGACAACGGCACCTGGCACTGTGGAGTCAGCTTGTGCCATCGTCGCCCCCTTGCCACCCACATAAGTCAGATCAATCTATACCATCAGAGGATATTATTGAGGAGGCCATGCCTACACTATCAGAGCTGACCGTCGAGGAGGAACTGACTTGGGACAAGGACACAACCATTCATGACGATCCCGAGCATTACCCTCCTCCATTAGAGCTTTCGCAACCACCTCACCCTTCCACTGACACCGAGAACTATCCCATAGAGCTTATGGCTCCCATTCAGGGAGATATCTTTACTCCATCGCTCTTTGCATTTGATTCCCCTCATATATATGTCATTTTTTATGATGCAGATTTTGATGACTCATTGCACCTTTTGCAGGATACACATACATATAATCAAGAGGCACGATGGGACGTATACGAGGAGGATAGCGAGGAGTTAGCACCCATGGACGCATATGAATACGATCAGGAGGTGCGCTAGGATAAGTCTGACGATGATGAGGAGTTGCCTAATGAGGCACATGCTTATATGCCAGAGTTACCCGAAGAACCTGAAACGAACAGCGAGGAGTTGGTCGACGTGGTGCACGAGAGTAGAGATTTATTTCCAGGAAAGTGTTGTCAACCATCATTAATTTTAAATATTTCTTTTGATGACTTTCTTTGGAATACATTTATTTTAGGGAAGAATTATCCACATCAGATTGATGCGGCTTATCTCTTGCATGGTACAGTTAGAGTCCTTATAGAGATGCTGAAAGCCGCATTGCTGGAATCTGATGGAGTCTGTGGACACACGCACCTGGCAGAGCCACGGAAGGAGCAGTTGGAGCAGTTGCCTATGCCGGCAAAGATACTTGATCCGCCTTTTGCTATTGGTGATATCAATCCAGTGGTGTAGTATTTTATGCTTTCAATAAACACGAATCCTCTCGACAGTGAGAGACCGTATAGATTTGCTTGATTTATTAGTTTAGAATAAATATCACCCCATATGGCAGCAACAATAATCTTTTACACCCTACCTTTTATATGCTATATTGATTGCTATCCTCTGCATATTTTGATGTGTCACATCCTTTTGCTTACCATTATCGAGTATTTCTTTCAAGTGAAATCTTACTTTCTTATTCATTTGACTTGATCTCGCTTAGTGAAGCCGTGACATTTTTGATCAAGTCATTTGAATATGATTGTTTGGTATAAGCTTGGGGGAAGGTGCTCTCATGCATCATTTCATGTGCATGTAGTTGCATTAGGATTTCATGTCATTCATTTCATCAGTTTTTATTCACCCCCTCATATTTATCGTTGTTCCTCATAATTACCTTTTATGATCACATTGAGGACAATGTGAAGTTTAAGCTTGGGGGAGTGCATTTCCATGCCATTTAGTTGCATTTTTACTTCATTTTAGGTTTTTTAGCATTTTTCAAATATTTGCATCATCTTTTCAATTTTTCCATCTTATTTTCCTTTTATGTGTGTTCATGCATCATATTGTGTGCTTGTTTTTCTTTTCCTTCTTCTCTTTTGTATTTATTCCTTTATTCTCTTTTCCTTCTTTTGCTAGATATGTTCCTTATGATGATATCTCTTATTGCTTTAGTAACCATCACGATGCTTATATCTCTTGCCATGCTATTTGGAGTATTTCAGTATCCTGTTATCCATGTGCTTGCTTATATATTCTTTTGATGATTCCTCTATATGAATGCATGCTACTAATTGAAGCTGAATATATACAATAGTATTTAGTATGCTTTTGTTGGAAATGTACCATGATTCATGCATCATTTGTATATCCGAAGCATCTGTATTTTTGTATTATTCACCTTCTGTTGCATGCCTGATATGATTGTACACTTTACCGCTTGACTTCACTATTTATTAAGATGATTAAGAGTATCCATGCTTACATATGAGTTTATTTTGAGGTATTATCTTATTGAACCGTTTATGCACATTTTATGAGTGAACCGAGTGTTACATCATTTCCTTCTCCACATATATCTTTTTATTCTCTACATGTCACTTGAGTTCACCCCTTGCAGCTACACATACTGCATCTATTCCCAAAAATCACGTGCAAAAGAAAAGTTAGCTCCAAAAAGTTCAAAAAGCCAAAAAGGAGCCAAAACTAAAAATACATATCATATAGCTCCTACGAAAATCCAGAAATAAAAATGAGAACCAAAAAGAAAAAGAAAAATATTTCTCTATCTCATTATTGGAGCCACAAAAATACTTGGGAAAACCAAGGCAAAAATTCCATTTCCCCCTATCATTTTCCTTTAGATGCGATGCCTCAAGCTAAGCTTGGGGGGTGAATTCATTTGACCATAAGAGTGAGTACACCATTAGAGTAGAGAGGTGCACGAATAGAGAAGTTTGATAATGCTGAAACTTAGCAAAATACTTTAGTTACGGAGATTTCTTATGATTCGATATAAATATGTGAATGACATGATTTATTCCATTCTCCATTGCATGCTTGGTGTGATTCTTATATGCTTCTGTTATAACTCTTGATTGAAAGGTGCATCGCCAATGATCTGCATATTAAATTCTATAAATTGCGTGAAGTGGATATGAGTTGATCACATGAATTTAGATGGTCCATTTTATTGTTCTTGAAAGCTTGCATGTCCCATGTTTAAGTAAGATATAAAATCTTTATAGCATATGATTCGTATTTTCCGAGTTATCGTGATGTATAGCTTATGGCTTGAGATCTGAGAGAATAATCTAGCGACTACCTCCACTTCGTATTCTTTTTGTTTTCGTATTTTTACCTCCCGGTGAGCTTCGTATTCATCTTTCTCGAGGACGAGTAAGATGTAAGCTTGGGGAATTTTGATATGCTCCTATTTTGCATGAATTATCGCATATTTTCATGATGCATTTCACCCTCCAAACCCCCATTTTATACGCTTTTATGCTATTATTTAGAACAATACGACTTTCGGAGTGTTTATGCCTATTTCAGGGATTTGGAGCGATATTGGAGCAAATTGGAGTCAATGAGACGATCGGCAACGTGAGAACACCTGGAAGACTCATGATGACATGCCTGAGGTGCCAAAGAAGAAGACGAGAGGAGGAGAAGAGAGCGAAAGATGAGAAGCTCAGGCCATCTTCCGTTTCCCAGGCAACTCGACCGAGTAGCAATAGATACTCGGCCGAGCTGACATGCAGAGTTAGCACGGAAATGGCCACGACCTACTCGACCGAGCAGATAGCCAGCTTGACCCGAGCTGCATCAAACAGAGCGACAATTTTGAGCTATTCTCCAAGACACTATAGCTCGACCGAGCAGCAAAGTAACTCGACCGAGCAGTTCAACTACTCGACCCGAGTCATCATCAAACAGAGCAGCGTTTTGGAGGAAGTTCTGATCTACTGTAGCTCGATCGAGTAGGGGGCTACTTGACCAAGCACGAAGGGTACTCGGTCGAGTAAGGCAAGCGCCCAGATTTTCAGACAGCCTCTCACTCTTTTGAGATCTGCTATCATTCCAGTTGGAAAAGTATTTTTCTCATATGTTTTATGATAGTAGACTCATTATGGTTCCAATGCGGCCAAGGATGCGCTAATCGGAGGTCGGATTAAATCTGGAGAATTTTTGCAAGTTGACGCTGCAATGTTGAAATCACCTGCTCGATCGAGTGTTGTGTTCTACTCGACCGAGCTGGCTGGGGCCCAGAACTTAAGTTGCAGCCAGAGTTGATTTTGGGCACGAATTTCAAAGGGTTTCTTAGGTTATTTACTAGGGTTTTGAGGGGACTATATATAGGGATTATAGCCGTCATTAGAGGGAGTTTTTGGGAGGGAGAGGTTAGATCTTATTTTCTTAGGAGTTCTTGGAGACTTTCTTTTGGAGTTAGGCCATGCCATAGGCCACTCCTCTTATATCAAGCTAAGTATTCTATTCTCTTTAATTCTATTTTAGTTCTTCTTATTGATTGCTTATTGAATATCTCTTTGATGCATGTAATGATGTTTTCTATCGTTCTTATATCTATTGCTATGATCCATGAATAGTCTTTTCTAGGGCTAATGGATTAGCCATAGGATCTTAGGATTTAGATGTAAAGTTAGGATTTTTAGGTTGCATTGGTATAAAAGGGACGTATTTTGGTCAATCACTGAGATCGTGCCCACGGTCGGTGGAATCGATTGGCTTAAGTAGTATCTTATAAACTTAATTAGAGAGTTAGTAGATTCAATTAGGTCTCGTGACCATGTCCGGCTTGTGTCTTGATGGGATCCATCGACGAACAATATTACTAATTGACGGCTACCATTATTGCGTCAATGAGATCCACCAAAATACATCGAAACTCTAACCCACGAGAGTGGCATGAGTTGAGATAATTCTGACCACGAGAGTGACAAGACTATTGTCGATTCTTAATGCACGGAACGTGTGCGCTTGTCACGAGAGCGGGGTTAATGTGATACGTTAGATTCATGGCGCTTAGAGCCATGAATTCCACATATTAGATGCGACAACCCCTAATAAATCCAATGCAACATAAGAATTCTAGCCTAGCATCAACATCTGACGATCCTAGTGGGGAGTCCTAATGCCCTAGTCATTTATATTTTATTCTTTTCTTTGTGTGGAGTCAGTTTGCGATATCCAGTGACACGACCTTCGCATCCATCACTTTCATGACACTCCATAATCCATATCCACCAATAAACTTGCAAGTCTAACTCAACCTAGGAGTAGATAGGTAGTATAGCACCGTTTCCCTGTGTTCGATACCCTCTCGCCACTATACCGTGCGCTTGCGGTAAAACGACATCGTTTCGGAGTTAATTCTGGGCCAATCAGAACCCAACTCCATGCTCAACTCCTCCACCCTCCACCTAGGTTCCATCTCTCCATCCTCCCTCACCGAAGTCGGCGCCCACCTCCGGCGGTCCACTGCCCTCTGCCGACAGCCGTGTGCCGGTCGTCGCCCCCTTCGCGAAGCCGCCGAGCCCCACCAAGCAGCCCCGCGGGCTGCTGCTGCTGCTGCTGCTGCATCCTCCCACTGCATACAGCTGTGTGCACAACCACCCGCCAACACCGGAGACGCACCGCCCCCACCGCCGTGAAGCCCATCGCCTATGCCTCTGTTTGCCACCCTCTGACGCTGCCCCCACCGCGCGCGCTGCTGCTCTTGCAAATCAAGTGCACAGTACCCGATACATACGGTGGGAATGCACAGTGTTTTAGTATTATACGTATATACGTATATATATACGTATGTATATAATTATATATTAAAGGTTGATTGCATTTTAAATTCGTAATTAATTGTATAGGTGTCAGAAAGATACGAGGGAAGAGCCAGAAAATCCGAAACGACAAAACGGATCTGTAGACACTGGTTTCATCTCCAAAAGGCAAGTACATCTACTACAATGATTTTTCAAGGTAAAACTCAATAAAGCTAATTTCGCTTTACAATTCATATCACGAGATTTTCATGTACACTGATGTACGAGAAAAATATATGTTATAATGCTACTTAATACGCTCAATTTATCAGATTGATTCTGACGTACGGTTTGC
The DNA here is from genome assembly GCA_030789695.1 of Scilla litardierei. Taxonomy (NCBI): domain Eukaryota; kingdom Viridiplantae; phylum Streptophyta; class Magnoliopsida; order Asparagales; family Asparagaceae; genus Scilla; species Scilla litardierei. The sequence goes on from CM061136.1 coordinate 156,845,610, forward strand.
TCTAAATAAATCGTTGAATATATTGTAAAAATCTTTTTCTTAGTTTAAAAATTAATTTTTGACCTTTGTAACTTAATTATAAATGCCTATTAATTATTTTGAAGTCTTGAAAATTATATACTTGTTATAGAAAAATATTCTAGGATCATTTGCTTAGTTATAATCATCGTGTACTCGTTTCTTAATATAATCACATGTTTTCAACCTTTGGTAAAATTGTAATTTGTACTTGTAAAATCGTAAAAATGGTGTGGACTATTATATGGACTATTAAGACACCACGGAACAACCGTACAGATCTAATACGATTCAGATAAACTGAATAGACTGAATGGATGATGGAACTTCGATAACACGAACTTTAGCTTGGCACATGACTTGACCTATGGGCTTGGGGTAGTCTATAGTCACAGAAGATGCAGGAGTGACTGGGTCTACTCGACAACTTTACCTCGCACATACACTAAGTGGAGGAAAGTACTCGACCAATCACCCAAGAAAAAGGTGTTGGTGATTAGCACCGCGGGTAGCTCCTGATGGTGGGGCACATTTTAGTCACATATTGTATCTTCGGGCATGGACTTAGCACTAGAACAAATTGGTGATTAAATATTGCTTTAACATCTTCTTCTTACAGGTTGCTATTTGCAATCAAACGTTAAACTGCTACAGGTTGCAAAATTGCTATCAAATGCTTAACTGCTACAGGTAGCAAAATTACTATCAATTATTTAACTGATGTAACTCTTTCATATTAAACTGGTTAATTGCTTTTATGTACTCACGCCAAGCTTGATTGTAAAGTTATGACTAAATTGATGGAGCAGAGATTTTAATTGGCATTTTTAACATTGGTTTCACCCGGTGTCTAAGATCGTTTGCGTCCAAGTTTTGGACCACCCTGCTTGCGGGGATAGTGACATACTTGGTCAAACTTGACTGGCCGTGAATGCATTGGCCAATGTTAGAATCTTAATCATCATCGACTTAAACATTGGTTATGGCTAGATCTTGATTTCAGCTTGGATTAATTAAAATACTTAACTTTTTGTTTTGGAAATTATCTTGCCGAGTAAACCTCGCTGACGGACATTTCACTTTGTTGTTTTATGAAATGTCCTTCAGGTATCGATAGTAAGTTCTCTGAAGACACTACCATAGAAGTCGAGCCATTACTCGAAGAATACGTGGAGTGCCTATTCGCCGAAGATTAGACGATCACCTTCGCGACTGCACCTTTATATATTTGAAATAATGTAATTTGTGTACCTTGTTGATTCGGCCATGCTAGGCCTATGTTGTACTTTACTTTTAGACGCTTTGGTATTGTAATAATGTCACTTAAATTATTTCTTATAAGCATGCAAGATCCTACCGTTTTATTTCACAGACGCGTTATTGTGTTTAAGCCAAGGAGGAAGAAAAGGATTTTTTTTTAAAAGTACTCCTCCTTGTTTTAAGCACATTGCGGGCATGTTCTCGTCCTCCCTCCTGGTAGAATGGGAAGCGAGGTGTGACATCTATTATTTGGTACTTGCGGGGATGTGGAGGATATGCTCACTCCTGCCGATGGCGGAAGTTCGAGAGGCCACATTAAGGAAACAATGCTCGTGTAACACTAGCGAGGTAGTCTATTTCAGCCCCACCTTGGGGTGAGGTCCATTTCCTTATGTCCTACGTTTACTCAGGGTTTCGAATAAATATCAATAACTGAAGACTCTTAATTTAATATAACACACTTGTAGTTCTTCCTCCTACTTGTTATAGTTGTAAGCACCATTTATGTTTACCCCTTTTATGTTTCCTTCCATGTTTACTTCCATTATGTCACACATGATACATATTGTCATAACACTAATGTTCGCCTTAAACATGACTAATTGCAAGTTGTATCAATTTCATACAATGCATGAGCGTATGTAGTGACCTATTTTGTTTATTTGGTGTACATGTGGCTATTCAATTATGCCTCACATCCTTGTAGCTTATGTTTACTTTTATGTGACCATTGCATTATGCCATTTCATGTCACATATTGTCTCTTTGATGTTCACTTTCATGTTTTTCTTTCCATTATGCCATACTATATCCTATTGTGTGATTGCATCATGTGTTGAATAATATGCCATAAGAGTTGTTTGTGAATAATCAATATCAAAAGATGGTGTTTCTATCAGGTTATTTTGGATCATATTACAGTTATCTTTCTCATCAGTGTTGTCAAAGTGTAAGTTAAAAGGCCTACGGTTTGGTGCAGACATTATGCTAAAAATATGGGAACCTGATTTGCAGGGTTGCGAGTGGTGTAGAGAGCAGATAATCTTAATAGCAGAGGGAGCTGAGATGATGTTGATAGCGGAGGAAGTAGGGATCTAAGATGATCTTGATAGCGGGGGAGCCTTGAACTTGATAATGAAATGAGCGCGAGCTTGACAGAGATCTAGCGGGAAGTTGACGAGATGTGCCTTGAGCTTGATTGCTTGAACGTATGAGAGAGTTTGAGAGAGTTTGAGAGAGTATGATAGTTTGAGAATGTAAAAAAATGAGAGGGGTTGGCTGAAATTTATTGGGAATTTTCGGCGGTAAAATGACCTAAATAACTCTCCCAAATGGCCATTTATAACCGTTGGAAGGGGGGTTTTTTGGTCAAAAGACCAAACAATTACAAAAACCCCCCTCCTTGGCTGCAAACATCAAGGAAAAAAAAGCAAAGCTCTGTAGGTTGCACAGGCTGCAGGCTGTAGGCTGCAACTGCAGCCTACAACTGGGGCCGAGCCGGGCCCGGGTCAGTCCGGCCCGATGCGTACGTGATATTTGTATTAGTGTGGAGTCCAGTAAAATAAAGAAAGAAACCGATCAAATTAGAATTTTATGCAAAAACTTCCTTTGGTGGATATTTTTTCGCAAATTGAAGTTTGCGAAAATTCTATGCAAAAAAATCGATGTCCCAGAGCCTAATCATAGAAAAACTCCATCTTTCCTACATCCAGGAAGGCATCGGCCAACCCCATGAGCGCATACTGGGGCAACATCGTAAAGATGGTGAGAGGAACCTTCACCCCGCTCGGCATGACTTGGAAGAGAAAGGAGAGTGTCTAAAAAGTCAATATTTTTGGTGGAAAAAAAACATGTGCGGTGAAATAAGATTTGCGATGTATTCAGAAATAGTTGCAGTGCAATTAACATCACTCCTATATTAATGTGTCAAAACGGTTTAGGTTGTCTAGCAGGTACCAACCCGTTTAATAAACGAGTTAATGGTTTGGATCATTTATAGAATTTAGCATAATATACTTGACCCAAACTCATTTATAGCATGTTAATACAATGTGATTCATGTAAATCAGGTGGCACCTGATCTAATAGATCAGTTGCAAGACATAAAAATGTGGGCCCCAACGAGTACAAGCCCATGTGAGGCTTGTATTTTTCACTTTTTTTGTGTATTAATAGATCAGATGCCACCTTTTCTACATTAAATCCTAATACAATTTAGGTTTATCAGTCGGACTATGAAATTGCCACCCTTGTCCATCACTCTTGACTAGGTCATCAACTAGGTTTATTTGTATATGCAAGACATCAATATTAATTACACTCAAAACCTAGTTGACTCGCCCCAAGTCCAAGTGCATAGCACCATACATTACCAACAGAAGGCAAATAACTATGGCATTAAAGAAAGAGGTGGACTGAGCGGAGTGCACGTGCCTCGCAGCAAACGAGGGAATCAAGACACATGAGAGAAAGCCGCATCAAAAATAAACTACATTATGATGCAGAGCTTAATCAAGGTCAAAACTGTGATTAAACTATGAAGCTTTGCTTTCTGCAACGGCTACTTGCTTATTATTTTAATGAAAACGCTTTGATATTTTATAACTTTTTTGATGGTGGTGGATGGCATCATCATGAAACTCCCCGAGAGTCAAGGTTGGCTTAATTAGGATTTCAAAGGCTATGACCATGACGTGGCAACATAATGATATCATTTCTTATCCTCTTATTGTATATGTGGGCACATGACTAGTATTCATGTTAGTATCGTCGAGGGCCGAGATTAGCGCATGGAATATTGGATAATCTCGAGTGTCTTGAAGTCGTGATCATGGAAGTGCTCCCCCTGTCGCAATTTCCTCCTGACTTCTTTTATTGCCTATATCATGCTCCTAACCCTCTTCGTCAGGGCTAAGAAATTTTTCTACACATTCATCATGTATGTGGTGCATCGATGAAGATATCTAGACGGTAGATTCTTAGTCCAATTCATCCTATGTCAAGTCAGACTGGGGGAGGTATACTCAACTTTGTTAGACCATTGGGCCGACACTCGAGGGAGGGAGAAGATAGTCGCCAAGACGCCCATGAAGATAACGTCGGGGCCCACTAAGCCGACGAGGCTCGCGAAGGATATTAGCCGTTAACCTGGTCAAAACCCACATGTCAATTGCCCGTAGAGTTTTTCTTGCTTGAGGAGGCAGTTGATAATGGGCTCATAAATAACAGGAGGAGTGGAAAATGGTTATCGAATATTTATGAGGAATAATCGTGCCACCATAAATGGTGACCATTATTCCCCAACGTCACTGAACAGACACCTACGTCTATTTAAATATAGAAGAGATAAACAGGATGAAGGACTTATTCCCAAGGTACGAGAGACCTGATACTCTGGCATCTCACTCTCCATTCTCTTATATTTCTTCATCCAAATTAGCTTGAGGTGACTGACTCGAGACGAGCCTCCATGGGTTGATCTCGACAACCCGGAGCTTTTCTTAAGTTCTGAACTAACTTAAGCATCGGAGGGGAATTGGATCGGAACCCAAATCTGACCCCCTAACAATTTCTGTGGTGCAGGAAGTCTGTGGTTTGACACATTAGGAAGGTCAGACGGTCGTCTTAATCGACCTAGAAATCAACCTTGCGATCAACCAAACAATCAATCGAGCTCACAACACACTCTGCTCAACGTTCATCGACCTGGTTCTACCAACCAAGGGCATCATTCTATCAGGTGACGAGGTTCCACCTTGATAGAAGAGTCCACGTCAACTCCACCTTCAGTTTGGCAGAATCCATTCGTCAACATTTGGCACCGTCTGTTGGAAACATCACTCTACATCCTAAGGCAACCAAAGCCCCATGTCGACTAGACCCAACAACATTGGACCAACCTTTGGTCCAAACGACAACCCCAGACCACTCCTTGGTCTAATCGAAGCACGTTGAACGAGAATGTTCAAATTGAAGACACTGAGGATTCTGAGTCATCGTTAAAAGAATCAAATGTTCAAACGAAAGAGCCAAATGTTCGAATGGTGACTCAGGAACAATTCGACTAGTTCGATGAGCAGATCGAGAAGAGCCTATTTGTACTGGCTGCTGCTGTGCAATAAAACATCGAGCGTTCACAGCATGTGGCCAAGGAGAAACATCCCCCATTTAATTCAAACACCAGGCGGGGAGAAGGCTACTCCCAGAAACCAAAGGACTGGCGAGCAAGGACCTAAGCGACATGCAATCTGCAACTGCAACTCAATACCACTCTTACATCACAACAGAGAGGGGAACTGACAAACAACAACCACACTCCCAGACGTCTCATAGGTCCGGGACCCTCCAACAATGGGTGAGCCACCTGCGGCCTTGTTGATCAAGTGATGGATCATCTCACCCGGGACCGCAACCTTGGTCCCCTCGGATCCATAACTAGCGAGAAAAGGAAGGAGGAGAAGAAAAGCCATATCCAGTCCTCCACCGCTTCACCTCAGCCACGTAAGGAGGAACGAGTTCGACTTGTTCTTCCTGCTAACCAACGTACACCTTTGAAGGAGAACATCACATCCACCCCCACGACTCTTCAAATTGAATATTTCCACCCTTGCAAATGTACGACGGCATGGGTGACCCATTTGAGCATGTCTGCAAATATCAGAACATGATGGAATTGCATAGAGCCGAGCTTTTCACACCACGCTGAAAAAGGCAGCAGATGGATGGTACAACAGAATACCTGATGACAGCATCGGGTCATTTGATGATTTGTTTGAGCTTTTTTGCATGCAATTCATTGCTGGGATGAACCCAAAGCAAAAGTCTTCATACCTCTTCACTTTGAAGCAAGTGGAGAAGGACCGACCTGGGACTTCGTCCAGTGTTTCAACGAAGAAAGACTGGAAGTGTAGGACGTCTCGGATGCTACTATCAACGGAGCCCTCATCCAAGCAATCAGAAATGAAGATCTGATGAAGTCCCTGCATCAATTCCCACCGAGCAATCTCATGGAGCTGTTCAACGTGACAACCCGATTCATGGCCTTGCAGGAAGCACTTACCACTGCGAATAAAGACACCCCTAAGCATCATGAAGAAACGAGGCGAGATACACAAACTCGATGAAACCCCCGTCAGGAACCACGAGCTCGACGCCAATGAGACAAGAGTCCTCGGAGCAAGGAACGCCCTGCTAAAGACGCCTATATCAGATCAAACACCCCTAAGGTAGAATGGCGTATTCTCAATGATAAGGACTCGTCAATGAACCTATTAAGAAGAACATGTATGGAAAGAGAGACGACCTCAAGTTCTGCAGGTACCACAACGACCATGTCCATGACACGGATGATTGCTGGACCTTGAAGAAGGAGATTGACACCTTGGTCAAACGTAGTCATCCAAAGAAATCTGGTGATAACATACGATCTAAATACGGACCATCAAAGCAGGAAGGCAATGGGCCAATGATAGGGTCACCGGTCACCAAAGTCGTCGATTAAGGCCTCTAAATAAGGATCAAATGGCGTTTGGCAAAAACAGCCCCGAAATTCAAGCATCATTGATACAAATGATATTGCAATAGAAAAAATAACAAATAAAATGTTGGCAACATCAATGGGTAGAATTTGATATCATAATAACCAATTTAAAAAAATCATCTCAAAAATAACCCAATATGAGAGTTACGATATGCTTTAAGATAATTTTAAACATACATTACATATAACTCCCTCATAGTCATAAATATGGATTAACAAATGTGTTATGGAATCTATCATGCATAAACTAGTTTATACACAGTGAAAAAATAGAAACCTACCAAGATCCATGAGTTTTCAAATTGATTTGATCAGATTACTAACCTTTTTTACGATTCGAATGTATCGACTGCAGGTGCTACTCTACGAACGACCACCCTCTATCAGTATCCACACGCGAACGTCACGAACAAGAATTGCGATGGTGGTAGCTCCTTCGCTACAGCTAGGGTCTCTCTCTCTCTCTCTCTCTCTCTCTCTCTCTCTCTCTCTCTCCGCTTTTCACAAAAAACGGGAGAGATAGTTTGAATGCGTAAAAAACTGAAAATTCGCTCTATATCATATATAGAATCACACGTTAACCCTTTAACACGTTTCAGTTACGCAACGATATCTTTAGGGATAATAGCTTAACAAGATACATTATCTGTTAACTCTTTAACGCATTTTAGTAATGCAGCGATATCTTAGGGATAATACCTGACAGTTAAGATATTTCACCTTATTACGATTTCAAATCAAATTTGAAATAAACCTTATCATATCCATTACGCTCTTTGTGTGCGACCCAATAGGCTCATATCAAATTGGCAATGAGCCTAATCCCATTAAAAGCCCACAAGTCATAATTGGTCTCTAGCAAGACATTATGACTACCCAATTAATATGAATTCGTTAGTCCGACATTAACCTAACCAATAGAACATGTCATAATCCTTTTGTCATACGATATCTTATTTGAACATAAGTCATGGACGATGTCATACTTATATTGTTCAAACATTCAATTTCTCGATTACTAAGTAGACTGATAATATCAAATGACATTCATTTGAGCACGGTCATGTATTTCTTAATCCTACTTATCGAGGGGCCCATTATATATCTCTCTCATAAGAGCAGGACAAATTCCATCATGTTCACTCACTTTCCTCTGCATGATTCACATCATATTCAATCATAACCTTTATGATTATCTGATTAAAGATAATGTTTGGTTATGTCAAAATATGATGTTCCTCATGTAGGAAACTGTGATGATCTCAGGTCTAATGATTATATGACATAACTATTATGAGATCATTTATGACACTGATCCATGTAATGATCTCATATTGAGTCTATCCAGTACCTTGTTATCCAACAAGTACCTATATATAAGTTTGATTTGTATCACCATACATATAATTATATCATAATTATCAACCAAACTCATACTAGTCTTAATTCATCATTATACCTTTAACGATGAATGACTAGAGATACTTAGAATAATATAAAATAGCTATTCAAACATTAATATAATGAAACATACAAGCAATATAACAATAACATTAAGAGAAACATTTTATAAATGAAAAAATGACACAACATAAAGGTCCAAATATTTGGTTTAGGGCATAACCACTAATAAAATGCATGTATGACAATGAAATCCCCAAGGTCCCATTTTCATGAAAATTACTTTGAAAATAATTTCAAAAAACATGAAAAAAATCACACATAATCAATGGGTATGCTAAGATATAGAAATAAAAGCATAATACCCATGCAATATGCACATGTGTGAGAGACCTAAATATTAGGGAACCAACCCCAAGAGGAGTTTGATTTCCTAGTGTAATCATATGAGGTGATCACATCCCTAACTAGAGAGTCGATATATCTATTCCTCTCTTGCACACTACACCTAGTGGGAATCCAAAGACTTAAGGATTTTCTAGCGATGTTTTTGCCTTTGCATGAGGGATATATGTGGCATGCTTAGGTGTAGAAAAATATTTCTTGGTATGCAAAGAATGAGGGGTTTGCTTTTTAGCAAACAATGAAGAATTTTCTTTCTCCCCCATCACCTTGTGATTTACATGCTTCTTATTAGTGTTATTTTTATACAAGCAGGCATGGTGATTCTTCTTAGGTGTTTTAGCAATATTTCTTGAATTTGCACCATAAGAAGAATTAGAGGTGGGTTTGGTTACCACATTTTGAATATAACCTAATACTCATCTATGATTTACTGGATGTTGTTTTTCCAACATATCGTGAAATGAATACCTAGAATGAACAAAGCTTTTGAGCTTTTAGGATTTTTCTTCGTATTTCAACGTAAGTTGATGAATGTAAGACTCGAAGCTAAGATTTTGAGTTACTAATTTATCATTTGCAATGCTCAAATCATTAACTTGAGAGAGAAGTGTGTCTCTCTCACTAGTGTCACAAGTATGCACATCATTCATATTTACACTAGTAGATTATAATTCATGCAACCTACGTATAGCATCTTTAAATTTCGTTTTTAATTTAGAATATGAGTTGATGCACTTACTTGCTCCGTTGGAGACCACATCGTAGCGATATTCAAGCTCATCATACGATAGCTTTGGCTCCTCCTCATCTTCATCATCGGATTCCTCCTCGTTAGAGCTTTATGGAGACTCTTTCCCTTTTGCCATAAAGCACACTTCTTCATTGGTGTTGAGCCAAGCCTCCACCTCTTGAGAAATTACCTTCCCAAGTCCTTCCAAAGCGTTCACAATATCTGTGAACCTTATGAACATTTTTGAGATGCTCTCTCCTTCCTGTATCTTAAAAAATTCATATTTAGATCTAAACACACTATGTTTAGATTTCTTTACCTTGGACGTCCCTTCGTGAGTAATCTCCAATGTATGCCAAATTTCGTTGGCTGTTTTACATATGGAGATGCGGTTGAACTTATTTGGAGTGATGGTACATTGAAATGCATTTATTGCCCTCACATTGGATTTGATCAAATCCTTCTCCGCCTTTGTCCTTGTAGGAGTGGGTGTAGTAGGATTCACAAGAGGAGACTTTGTGACGTCCCATAGGTCTTGACCCTCCAAGTAGATCATCATCTTGATCTTCCAACTTTCTGTCGGGAGTCGAACGGTTGATAGACCTTCTTCATGAGATGTAGATGAAGCATTGAATGCCAGCGTTGTTGATATTTCAACCTCGATTTGATACCAAAAGTAAGGACCATATGTACTTTGTAATACTAACAACAAACACTCTACATGGGGAGTGAATAGAGTAATGGCAAAGATCGTGTAATTAAAAATTAAATTTGCAAATGTGGAATTATAAGCACTAGAGGAATTTAAACAACACAATCAAGCAAACACAAACTCACAAGATTTTACACTGGCTCCCCAACTTGGGTATATCCAGCCACACCAAATATTCACTATAATCCTACACAAGGTAGTGAATACAATCTCACACAAGGGATACTCTACACAAGGGATTTGAACTCTCACAAAGAGAGAAACTAACTCTCACAAAGAGAGTACTCAACCAACCCTACACAAGGGTTAAACTCTCACAAAGAGAGAAACTAACTCTCATAAAGAAAGTTAGGGTTAAACTCTCACAAAGAGAGAAACTAACTCTCACAAAGAAAGTTAGGGTTACACTTTACAAAGATTAAAAAATTCTCTTTACAAAGAGAGAAACTAACTCTCACAAAGAAAGTTAGGGTTACACTTTACAAAAAGAAAATAAATACTCTTACATATGCCTTGATGAGATAAACTTACTCAATGATGAATGCAAGGAATGGAAGAGGATCTCCAAGTGTTGAGATGAGCTTGATTACACTTGGAGGATTTTCCTTGAGCTAGCTTCAATGTATGAAGAGGAATGTGCTCATTGGAGGGAAATGAGAGAAAGGAGTGGCTTTGAGATTCTTAATGATCTTCAATGTTAACCAAATGTTCTAAGAGTTCTAAATAAACTAAGCCCACTTCCATATATATGAAGCCAAGAAAATCCCATAAACCCCAAGCAAAGAGCGAAAAAAACAAATCTGCAATGGCTCTATTATGGAAGTTTATGGCTTGGACATGCGCTTATAAGTCAACTGACAGACGACTGATCAACTGCTAGATTATTCCAACGCTATAATTTGAGCCAGAACATGCAACTGTAGAAGACCACACATGCGCATGTATACTGTACATGCGCCTATAAAGACTTCGTCAGGCGTTTATCAAATGGGATGGAAAGGAGCTGAGAAATGACAACTTTCGCACATGTGCATTCAGATGATTGGAGAACATTGTTCAGGCACCTGATGGATGGCGACTGCCAATTGAACTTCAGTAGACTGACCCAAAATATGGAGTGAAGCACAGAAAAGTCAAGTTACGCACTTTGGCACACAGGCGACTTCTGAACAATCGCCAGGCGCCTGATGGTAGACAGGCACCTGTCAAATAAACTTCAGTCGCTTGCACCAAAAGCTCAAGAAAAGAGTCAAGAAATATTGACTTGAGCTGTGCATAACAGCCACCTGTAGAAGACTGGTCAGGCACTTGGTGATCACCAGTCGCCTGTCCTGCCTTCAGCAGTCGCCTGTTGGAAAGCCAGAAACTCCAATTGAGTTATTTGGCAAGGGGAACCTATTGGATTTGGTTTCTATGATAATCTTGAGGTTCATTAAGATGGTTAATGCATATGCATGAATGAGTAGACCATATAATCAAGGCATTACAAATTCCTAGACTCAAAAAGAGAAAATAAAGTAATAGAAATTATATGGATTACATTTTGCTTTCATAGAGTCTAAGTCTTCAAGCTATTGATGCCTTGATGCTCCCCATCAACTTCAAGCTGGCACTTTTTATTGAGCTTCCCTTCATCAAGTTCCAAGCTTTGGCAATGCTCCTCTTGATGTCCATCCTTGCACCAAGCATTCAGTCTCCAAAACACAATTCTTCAATTGATAAACATGAGACTAAAACATAGAGAGTCATTAGTAATAACATAATGTTGTGATCATCATCAAAACAATATTGGTCTAAAACACCAAGACCCAACAGAAGGGGCCACCCCCTCGCGACTGAACGACCCATCTCGATCGTCGGTTGTAAGTTGGAGGGACCATGTCCCTCGCCACCGAACAAAAAATGTCGTCAACTATAATACAAAGGGGCCACCACCTCACGATTGACCGACCCATCTCAGTCGTCGATCGTAAGTCGGAGGGACCATGTCCCTCGCGACCGAATGACAAATGTCGTCAGCCGTAAGACGAAGGGGCCACCCTTTGGGACTGAACAACCCATCTCGATCATCGACCGTAAATCAGAGGGACCATGTCCCTCACCACCGAACGACAAACGTCGTCAGTTGTAAGACAAGGGGGCCACCCCCTTGCGGCTGAACGACGCATTTCGATCGTCGGCCGTAATTCGAAGGGACCATGTCACTCGTCTCCGAACAACGAACATCGTCAGCCATAAGACGAAGGGACCACCCCCTCGCAACTGAATGAACCATCTCAGTCTTCGGCCATAAGTCGAAGTGACCATGTCCCTGCTACCGAACGACAAACATCATCAGCGTAAGAAAAGAGGCCATCTTCTTGCAACTAAACGACCCACCTCGATTATCGATCATAAACCGAGGGGCTATCCCCTTACAACTAAATGACTCATCGTCGTTGTTTGTCATAAGTCAAGGGGCCATCTCCCTTACCACTAAACAACCATCATCATCAGACATAAGGAGAGAGGCCACTCCTCTTGCTGCTTAGAGAATCATTTAGCAACTCAATCACTGTCCTCATTTTTGGTGAGTAATTGACCTGTTGAAAGGGGCCAACTGACGATACGAATGCTCATGCTCTTCGTCCTCTTTAAAACAAAGAGTTACAAGACAATTTCATAAAATATCATACATTTTTTGAAATACCTTTATAAAATTCATTACAAATTTAAACCACATATACAAAAAGAAAGGTTCAAAAGTCTCGGGAAGGGTGAGATTTCTAAGGTCCTTCAACAGAAGCAATGGGCCCTTAATCTCCCTCGACTGAAGCTGTATGCTCTTGTTCCCCTGAAGCAGCAACGTCAGCAGCTTCACTTGTCGTGACAGCGGCTTTCTTGGTAGGAAGAGCAGCTTTCATGGTTATGGCTTGACCCACTTCCTCAAGTGGGCTGTCTGGTTCGTCGGCATCCATGATAACAGGAACTTCACCGATCACATCCGAAAAATCAGGAAATCGATCCTTTTGACATCGTTCATAACCTATTATATACAACACATCCAAGTTGGGCAAATTGTCCATATATACCTAAACAGCCTTCTCCGCAATCTCCTTCGCGTTAAATTCTTCGGAGCCAACAAGAGGTCGAGCCTGAAGATCATTCACTTTGGCCTCCCACTTTCTCATCTCCTTAAATAGAGTCCCCTCAGCTTGCTCCCATAAAGCAACTTCCTTGATGGCTTCCATTGAAAGGGTAGATTCCCTCTTACGAGATTCACCCAATTCTTGCTCAAATCGACTCAACTGCAACTTGAGCATCTTATTACGAAGCTTCCAACGCACCAGCTTTGCTTCCACCTTATCGACAGCCTTGTTGGCTAACTCCACCCCTTTCAAGGTGGCCTCGTAATTAGCCACCACCAATGAATGACGATGTAGCTCCGTATTAGCAAAAAGGGCATGTAAACAGGCAAAAGCGTCAACTCCAATTCTTAAGTTCAATCAAAAATTGGGAACAAATAGTTTTTACTTGGAGGTTTTGATGGATCGCTATTGTGGTCAATCTTTCATAATCGATCCTCGTCAGAACGTCCATGTCCTTATGAAGGGTTGATTTCTCGGCCAGTCGAGAAGCAGTCCTGCAATCAAAGAGAGCGGATTCATCTTTTCCTAACAAGTAATCCAGACGAAAAGCTCTTCGTCTGGATATTCGACCTGGACCTGAGACGACCTATCTTCCAGTAAGATCGACCTAAACTCAGGAAGGATATCCTCAGCTAGTGGTTCCTGAGGGAATAGGCCTCCCTAAGGAAAAGAATATTGACGTAAAGATGGTCCTCGAGAGAAAGATGACTATCCTGAAGTTTTCTTTGGAGGGAGATCCTTATCGCACTCAGAGGACCGACTTTGTTCACGACCTCGGTCCTACACCAGGACCACAGTCAGAACAGTGACGCCAATCGACTCAGACGAATATGAGTTAGCAGTTATCTGCCTTTGCCTGCACTTCAATTTCTTGGCCTCGACCCTTCCCACTTCAACCGAGGGTCTTTTCTTTTTCTTGGCCTCGACCTTCTCAACTTCGATTGAGGAGATCTTCTTCTTCTTTAATGATTGAATCGACTGAGGAGCTTCATGGACCACCAGAGGTACGCTCTCGGCAACCTCAATAACTTCACCCTCCAAAGGACCCATCTGAGTGGATGGCACATCATTCTCAGCTTCTCTAATGGAAGCTTCAAGCGCCTCCCGCACCTCTGGTTTGACCTGGTACTCCAGTGCGACCATACCTACAAAGACGAGAAAAAATTCAGGAAGAAGAAAAACAAACAAAGGTAAAGCAAGATATTCAACCTTTCATCCAGACTGCCTCAAGTAACACTGGGTCAGACAAAAGCCACTTTGTCGACTTACCCCCCTCGGGCAGCTTTAGCAAGAAGTCAGCAACATTTTGTTCCTCAACAGAAAGGGGTTTGTCTTCATTCATATCAAGCTTATGATTTCCACATCGAGTGACGAAGCTTTCCTCACCAGAAATACTACAAATACAAATTGGTCTTTCCACGTTGGGTTTGTCACGACCCCCTCCCTGGGATACGTAGGGAGGCAGTGAACATGACGAGAACTAAAACATATCTGCAGATCCACTGCGCATTGCTGGAAATAGTACATGTAGTATTCAACAAACAGCCAATCCACAAACACATAACATCTCAAAGTCATAGAGAAATACTGGAAGCCAAATACTGAACAATTTCATATACATCCCATGCATCAATTCATATAGTACAAGTATCTGAACATACATATATAACAATCTGTACACAGATATACAAGGATCTGTACATAGATAGGTGAAGATCTGTACCCACAGATTTACTACACAAGCATGTGTATACACATATATAAGAGACTACATACATATAAACTGCACTGGACACAGATATATAAGGATCTGTACACACATATACACTTCAATGTATATATACATATATACTGCAGTGTACACAGATATATAAGGATCTGTACACAGATATACACTGTACTGTACATACATATTCGAACAGTGTACATAGATATAAACTACACAGATATATAACAGCTGTACATACATAAATAAATATATGTACACAGATATATGAACAACTGTACATACATATAATACAAGGTGTATACAGATATAACCTATACTACAATATGATCATTCAAACAATAGAAAATGGACACACTTATATTAAAACATGAACAAACATATAGTACAATAGAATACAAACACACTTATTATATAATAAGAACACATACATATTACAATCTGAACACACATGTACTACAGTGTTTACTAGCATATACACGCTACATAGATACACACTAGTATACAAGCATATACACACTACATAATACACAGATATTCACTTTATTTTCACACAAAATATAGGCCCTACGTATATGGCACTCTGGGCCATTACATTCTACCCACCTTAAAATCAAGTCCGTCCTCGGACTTTCCAAACTAAGGGACAACTTAAGGATGTCAGACTTAGACATTAAGGTCACTATACCCCAAGCTTACTATAACAAAAGTACGGCATACTCATATGCATACACTTACACATATATCAAATAGTCGCACACATACACATACTCCTACTTGCATATACATTTACTCACATATTCATACTTACCCTATTACACACCTACCTCTTATATACACAAAACATAGACATGCATACTTTGTGGACACACAAGTATACACAACATGATACTTCACATAGGGCTAATACACTACCAGATATACACATCTATACACAGATATAGACATACAATCTCCTATGATACATCCAAACATACACATATATATCTCATCACATAAGGTCATGCAACACAACACAACACCATATCCCTACTACTATAAATAAGGCCCCCATATCCATACTATGCAAGCAGATACATATAACCAAGAATACACCTACCCATGCATGGGCACACACCTGATCACTCCTTATTTTACACCTTTTTTCCGCATGTTTGCATGCCATTTGGATCGCCCAAATCATGTTTTTCACGATATATCGACGATATTGCGATGCTTTTCACGATTTGTTGTTTTTGTCGCATTTCAGGTGATTTGGCGCGATTTGGAGTGATCCCGAGATGCGTTTACTCTAGACGGTCACCAACGACCTCCCCGAGGGGTATTTTGCTGTTGGAGAGGAGCGGAAGAAGAATGGACGTCGCAGGAGCGACGAGGAGGCCAAATTAAGCAGATTGGGCATTTTTTGTGTCCCACTCGGCCGAGTGGAGGAGCCACTCGGCCGACCAGCGAGACACTGCTCGGCCGACCAGTTCAGACACGAGTTACCTATGCACTCGGCCGAGCACAAAAGACCCACTCGGCCGAGTGACGATACCACGTCCGCCCGAGTGGCGCCCAGACGAAGCCCTTCCATAACATCGAAGTTTCTGTTTTTCGGCTGCCTGAACTTCAGAAGACCCACTCGGCCGAGTGGAGAATCCCGTCCGCCCGAGTGCAGTGAAGTCATCGGCCGAGTGACGACAACTCACTCGGCCGAGCCGCCCCCGAACTGAAGACCCCTGAAAGCCCCGAATTACTGGAAAATTGCAGGGTTTTCACTCGGCCGAGCGACTTTTGTCACTCGGCCGAGTGCGATGCGCTGCCTGTAGCGAAAACTGCGGAAAACAGGCTGTGCAGGGGTATTTTGGTCACGATTTTTGGACGATTTTTGGGGGCTATTTAAGCCCTGTTTTTACCCTAGTTTAGAGAGCCATCTCTTAGATTTTTTGCAGCTTTTTAGATTACTTTTTAGTTTTATTATTGTGATTGGAGAAGAGGGAAAACTTGGATTTTTGTTGGATTAAATTGAAGAACTACATTGGTTTGCATCTCTCTTCCCTAAAAATTCTATTTTTATTGTTTATCTCAATATTTGTGATGAATTCTATTGCTTATTTCATTGATTATTTTTGTGCTATTACTATGATTTGTGAGTAGTCTCCACGTCTTGGGGCGTGGGGATGAACCCTACAAGCCCTATTTCCTATTTGTGATAAATTGGTAGAAATTGTGCTAGAATTGCTATTAGAGATTAGATTGGGATCGATTTACTACGGATGGCTAGGAATTCATATCAATTGGGATTTGCAAGAGATTGGATCCCAATTTGTTAGGAAGCCCTAGAAATCCGAATTGGGTTGGAGTCGGATTTTCGAAGTATCGGTTTGCAAGAGATTGGACCGATACCAGGATTTCCGATTGCAATTCCATGCCAATACCCGTTTGCAAGAGATTGGACGGGTAGGAACTATCCTAATTTAGATTGTGGACCGAGTTTGTAAGAGATTGGGCTCGGTGCGCAATTGGACGATGATGTTGATCCTAATGCTAGCTTCCCTAGGCTAGGGTTTGCAAGAGATTGGACCCAAACCTAGGATAGCTATAGACCGGCAACAGCGCGAGAGCGTGAGCTTGGTTCTACATTCAGTTGCAACTAGTTCATCCGAATTCTCATTCTAGCAATTTTGATATCGACGAACCACATTTATGAAATACGGTGAGTAGCGGGAATTCCCCATTCCCTAGACGTTCTTTATTTGATTTGATATTTCGCACATTTGTCTGACGATTGTGACAGGATCGCCCAAGGCAATTTTCTCTATTCTCAAATAGCCAGGTTGATCAGGAACAAGCTCAGTCATTCGTCCTCCCTGTGTTCGATACCCGCTCGCTGCTACACCGTGCACTTGCGGTAAAACTACAACCGTTCTTTGGGTGTATATCCGGAGCGATCAAGTTTTTGGCGCCGTTGCCGGGGAGGCGATTGCGTTTGATTCTTTCTCACCCTAGCTATTCTTTTTTTATATTACTATTATCATTATTTTTATTTCTTATTTCTTACCTAACCCTTCCACGGTGCTAACCATTTCTTTGAAACTCTGTTTCCCCTGTGCATGTACACGAGATCTACGGCGGACCCTGAAGCTTTATTATTTGATCCCGAGATCGAACGTACCGCGCGGAGACTTAGAGCGGAAAGAAGACAAGATCCGGAAGGGAGGTATATGACCAACCCGGAAACTCCTGAAGAATTGGCAGCAAGGATGGCGAGGATAATTTCTATTCGTGATAGACTGCGGCCTAAGACCTCTTCTACTACCTCGTCCATTGCCGTGCCGCAGTTGGCGGCTGACAAGAACTTTGAGCTAAAGACTGGATTGGTGGTTTTGATGCAACAAGACCCATTTCATGGGAACGCCCATGAGAACCCCCACTACCACATCCAATTATTCTTGTCAAAGTGCGCCACATTCCAGATGCCGGGGTCTCCATCGATGCTATCAGACTGCGTCTCTTCCCCTTCACGCTTAAGGACAAGGCACTCTATTGGTTGAGGACGCAGGCGGACGGAGTCTTCACCACTTGGGACGAGTTGGCGGGTGCATTTATTGACAAATTCTATCTGTCATCCAAGACGGTGAAGATCCGGAGCGCTCTCATGTCCTTCAAGCAAGGACCACAGGAGACGCTCTATGAAGCTTGGGAGCGTTTTAAGGATTTGCAGCATCAATGCCCGCACCACAGTATAGAAGATTGGGAGCTAGTTCATAGCTTCTACAACGGTCTCCAACCGGGGACCAAACAAATTATTGATGCCGCGGCGAATGGTGCAATCTTGTCAAAGACTCCCGAAGAAGCTACGGCCCTAATTGAGGAGATGGCCTCAAATAACCAACAATGGGGCGATGAGCGAGGACACTCCACGTCCTCCTTAAAGCCAACTAGCATCTACGAGGCGAAGGCCGTAGCGGAGCTCACGAGCAAATTTGATTCTCTCCACAAGGTGGTGGAGAGATTGGAGAAGTTCATCACGGAGCCCCAAGGAAGCCCTTCCACCTCCGCTCCAACCAACCAAATGTGTGATTGGCAAGACCAATCTCAAGCCATGTACTCGGGAGGAGAGCAAGGAGAAGGATCCTTGGAGCAAGTACAATATGTTGCGGGGAACCAAGGGTATTGGTCCAATCCGGCCGCAAGAAATCATCCCGGATTCTCCTATGCCAACAATGAAGGAGCTTTGAACCCGCCACAACCACTACCTCAACAAGCTCGACCACCACCACCCCCAACAACAAAACTATCCACCGAGGGGACCTCCTCAACAAAACTTTCAACCGAAGCAACAAGTTCCACCTTATAGGCCGCCCGGTTACAACCAAGGGTGGAGGAATCAAAATCAAAACCCTCCGCAAGCTCCACAACGGTCCGATTTCGAAACTAGAGTGGAGGCGTTCATGGTCGAGCAAAATAAGGTGAATGCCACTTTGAAGGCGGGGCAAGACTCTCTTAATACCGTAGTGGCTCAAATATCGGAGCAATTAGCGTTGCTCAATCGGAACACTCAACGATTGCCGGCGCAACCGGAGCAAAACCCACGGGGCAACACCGGCCACATCAACGCCGTAGTCACCGTTACTACTAGAGGCGGGAAGGACACCACCCCCGCTATGATTCCTACCGAGGAGGCCGTGGAGGAAAGCTTGGAGCCGATTGAGCCGATAGTTGAAGTTGAAAAGGAGAAGGAGCCACAAGACAAGGAGAAATCTAGGGCGGAGCAATTAATTGAGGAAAGGCGCTTCATGCCACCGGTCCCATTCCCCCAAAGGCTCGCTAGAGCGAAAATGGAGAAAAGGCTAGCGAAATTTCTCGAGTACCTAAGAGGAGTTAGCCTTAACATCCCCTCCCTTGACGCCATCGTCGAGATCCCCACGTATGCTAAATTTTTGAAGGACTTGATTTCGGGGAGGAAAAGGAAGGAGAAGATCATGCTAGCCGAGGAGGGCTCTTGGTTCACCAAGAGAGAGAAGGAGCCGGCAAAATTCAAAGATCCGGGGAGTTTTCGGATTCCTTGCACCTTGGGCGGCGTTCCTCTTCAAAAGGCGTTGGTTGATCTTGGGGCTAGTGTGAGCCTCATGCCCCTCTCCATGTTCTTAAAGCTAAACACCGGGACAAAGTTGAAACCCACCGACATGCGTATTCAATTAGCCGATGGACGGATAACAAGGCCGGTGGGGATCGCCGAAGACATACCGCTTCAAGTCCCGGGTGGAATATGCTTGCCATGTGACTTTGTGATCATGGACGTTAAGGAGGAGGGAGACACCTCATTGATACTTGGACGCCCGTTCCTCGCCACCGCCGGAGTCATCGTCGACGTGCGCGAAGGTACCTTAACCTTAAACGTCGGAAACATCGAGGTGGAGCTCCACATTCCCAAGGCTATGAAGCATATGCCTTATCACGAGGAACTTGACTACATGGACCTCCTTGATGAGGTGATAGAGGAGGCGATTCCTCACTCAATTGGCGCCCTTTTTGACGAAGATTTTGAAGAAGGCCCGGATTTAGGCCATGAAGAGAATAAAGATGATTCCCCCGACTTCTCCGCTGAAGAAGACGAAGGCGACGCTGATGTCGCAAGGATTCGAGAGCTCTGCAAGCTCTCGAAACTAAAGTCTCCAAAGAAAGCTCTGCCGGCACGGAAATCGGCACCACCGGTAAAGCCGTTGACCGGAGCAAATGCTAGCTTGGGGGAGCCTCCCCCCAACACTATTCGAGATAGGAGACCACCGAGGGAGAACGCAACGCCGCCACATCCAAATCCAAGCGCGCTCCCCGGAAAGTTTGATGGGTGCATCTCATATGCACCAAACATCCCGCATTGATTGAAAATTATAGGGGGTCGAGCTCACGACCTTAAACGAGCGCTTGTCGGGAGGCAACCCGACGGTTTTTGCTTTATTTTTACTTTTTTCTTTATTTTCGTTTTAGAAATTTTTGGTGTTTTGAGTCGTTCGCCCAAAAATTTTGTGATAACGGGTCCTATTTTTCTTGACAGGAGAGGAGATAGGTAGATCCATCATGAGGAGGATGAACGAGTCGATGAGGAGCGCCCCAAGAAGGCGCTCGACGCTTAGGAGGAAGATGAAATCGATTGGAGGAAGAAAGACGGAGTTTAGAGCCAAAACGAAGACAAACAGCAGAACACAAGGCTCACTCGGCCGAGTATACTAGTCACTCGGCCGAGTACACAAGTTCGTCCGGCCGAGCCACTCACGAACGAGGGAAGTCTGCTGTACCCAACTCTCTGTTTATTTTCTTGATTTCGATATAACTGCTACTCGGCCGAGTATATATGTTCACTCGGCCGAGTGAAACGGATACCCTCCTAGGGCGAGTCATGACGAGTAGCTTGAGTCACTCGGCCGAATGGACTTACTCCACTCGGCCGAGGCTGGCAAAGCCACTCGGCCGAAGCGATAGCGGGGAGGAAATTTTCATTGGCCTCGCTCGACCGAGTGACCACGTCACTCGGCCGAGTCGTAACTTTTTTATATAAAGGGCCGAGGGGGGGCGCGGATTTCGAAACGCAAAAACCCCAAACCCCCCGACGCTCCAGCTCCCCTCGCCCGAACCCCCCTCGTTCTCGCCCTCACTCGCCCGACCAGCGCCGCCCCGCCGCCGCTCGGCCCGCCACCGCCGGCCGAGCACCTACCGACGCCTCGCCCGAGTCGCCGCCGGCGGCCGCCCGTCCGATCACCTCCGGTACCCCTGTTTTCGCCGTTTTCTCCTCTTTTCGTGTATTTCTTGAGGATCCATGTGCTAAACGCCCCCTAACCCAAATCAATTTCTATATCTATCCATTATACCCCTATTGCTCCATACATTTTGATTATTACTCGCTGATATCGCTTTTTCATGCGCAGGTTGCTTTTTGGAGCTTAGGGGAGCTCAGGGGAGCTTCTACGGGCTGTTTTGGACTTCGTTGAGGCGCGGACTTCGCACGCTTCCACTGCTTAGCACTCGCGGCGTGTTTGGGTATACTCTTTCCATTCTTTTTGCACACGCCACCCTTTTCACGTTTTTCGGCGCGCGCTCGGGGCCGATATGCCGCCCCGGACACGTCCGCGGTCGAAGAGAGCTTCCGCCAAGCAGAAGCGGTCAGATGATGCCGGCCCCTCCCACGAGTTGGAGGACTCTCCTCCACCGTCCCCCACACACCCCGCACACCCAGCACAGCCTGCAGGCCCCGCACACCCCGCACAGCCTGCAGTGCACCCACAGCCCGCACAGCCTCTCCCTGCCGACCCACATCCACCACCACCGGCTCCACTGGTCGGGCCGCTCGGGATTACGTTCCGAGACGACGCACACCGCGCCATCTTCGAGCGTATCTCCCAGCGCTCGATCGTACCCTCCAGGTTTGCACACCTCGATGACCTTGGACGCCTGGGGGTACTAGAGGGGATGCTCACGTTGTACGACAACGTGGGCTGGCGAGATTTTCTGCAGGTGTCGGCGGATACTTTTACCCGCCCGACACTTGAGGTTTTGAGTTCGATCGCCCGGACTGATGAGGGATGCTCATTCCGGTTCATGGATCGAGAGTGCCAGGTCACTCTCGATATGATGAGAGCATTCTTCTCGTGGCCCGCCGTCCCCGGTGCCGATCGCGGTTACGGCCCCACCCATATCCCCCCACCTTCCTTCGACGCCGGTGCCTTCTGGGCCCGGATTACAGGCCACCACGCCGCCTTTGACCCTAGTAGGGCCAAGGCCTCGGCCATTGTCCACCCCTGCCTACGCATTGCCCAGCGCCTCATGGCGACCACCTTTTTGGCCAGGTACGAGCCGGGCACGATGTCTACGCCAGAGCTCTTCATGCTCTATGCGATGACACGTCCCAGAGCTCTATCTAGGGATGGACACGAGCTTGTCCCCGCCGTCGTGATCGACATTGCGGCTTGGTTTTTAGACCGCATCATTGTATCGGTGGGCGCTCGCTCACCGATCTGCTGCGGCGGTCTGATCACCCTGCTTACCATGATGACCGGCAAGGACCTACCTGACGACTTGCGACGCGTCCCGGGCCCCACTTCTCTGTCGATAGACGTTATGGCCCGGATGAAGATGCTTCGTCCGCATGGTGAGCGTCACTGGGTCTGGTTGCACGGCCCTTACGGTGCCGACTACATGATTCTCCCGAGCCCTGCTCGGACTCAGATTGCACCAGCCCACGTCGACTGGCTCCCGGCGATGGATGTTCTCATCCCCACCGCCTACGTGCTCGAGGCCGAGGAGGCCGAGCAGGCCCACGCTGCCCACGCTGCCCAGGCTGCCCCCGCAGACCCTGCCGCACACCCTGCCGAGCCTGCCGCCGACCCTGTTGACCCAGTGGCCCCTCAGCCCATACCAGATGTTTCCGCTGCTCCTGACACCACTGTCGGTGTCGAGAGTACTTTTGCTGAGCCCACTTCCACCACTGTCACCACTTCCGAGGCTGTCACCACCACTCCCACTGCCACCTCTGGCCCTCTGTCCGTGGAGCCTCTTTGCTCCGCACTCCCCGAGCGCCCGCTGACCTTTGTCGAGAGTGGAGAGCCCTCGTTTGCCGCGGTCGTGGAGACCATGGCTAGCATGATCTCCGCTGGGGTTACGCCTTTTGGTCCACACAGTTCCGCCCCAGCGGTCGTTACCTCTGTCTCCACCCCTGCTGTATTTTCTGAGAGCGTCGTGGCGTCTGTCCACACTTCTGTGCCACTGACCTCTCTGGCCGCCTCGTTGCCACCTTTGCACACTTCTTTCGCTGCCGCTGCCTCCACTTCCCACCAGCCGGTGCCCCGGCCTCACACTGAGGCCAGGCCCACATTTGCAGGCGCGGCACCTTTTGTCCCCTTCCCTGCTGAGCCCGTTACATACTCCACTCGCGTACGCCAGCCTCGCCCTGCACAGCCTAGACCGGTGCGTCCCTCTGCACCACCCCCGCCCGACACTGTACTGCAGAGCATACGTGCTCTTGAGTTGGCGGTGAGTGGTCTTAGAGGTGACCTTAGGACCCTGTCCTCCACCGTCTCTGCGATGGCTGGACGCTTCGAGCTGATCCCCCAGATCCACTACTGCCTTACACAGGTCTTGGAGCGTCTCCCACGCGTACCCCCACCCACCCAGCAGGTTCCCACACACACTTCCACGCACACTAGACCTGCTTCCACTTCCACGCCCACCCCAGCTCAGCAGCCTACACCACCACCACCACCACCTCCGCCTCAGGACGGAGACGGCGCAGCACCACCTTCTTAGGCACCCTTGATGCCTTGATCCATTCCTGCCGTTGTGCTGCCCGTTTCTGCTGGGTCCTGTTGCACTTTTTGTCCACCCCCCTCCCCTCACTTGGTATGGTATTCTCTTTTTGATCATATCTTTTTATATCTATTCTGGGAGAGAGGGAGAGTTTTTGGTGACACTTTTATCTATGTATCGCTCCTATATGTGTATGCATCATGTCCGCATCATATTTTCATTTCTTTATTTTACCTTTTTCTTTTCATTTTTCCATGCATGCATCCTCACTTGCCCCTCCCATCGCTTGTCTCTCGGTGTGCCACACTTTGCACATTGAGGACACTGTGCCATTTAGCTTGGGGGAGTGAGTTCTCACGTTCTTTTTCTATTTGCCACCTTTATTTTTAGTTTTTTCACACCATTTTTTCGCTTTTGCACTTATTTTTCATCTTTTTTCTTTTATTTTGCCATGCATCACGTTTTTCTTATTTTCCTGTGTGCCGCATTGCATAGTTTCTGTTTTCCCTTTATCTTTATTTCTTTTTCATCTCATGCTAGAGATGACTTTTCTGTGATGATGATGACGTTGGATTTAGCTTACTCTATATGCATGCTATATTTATCATGTCTTAGGTTTTATTTCTGATATCATATGCTATGACTTGCCTTGCATCTAGAGATAGTAACCCACACCTTTTTCCGCATGAAAATGGATGTAATTTTGTTATTAGCTGAGTCTGAATATTCATATGTATGCTATCACAGAAAACACACCAAGATTCACGCATTGAATGCTTATATCTGGAGTACCGACTTTCTTTTCCTATATCACTTCTATATTCATGAATTGTACACTTCACTTCAGGATGATTGAATGATGTTAGCTGTGATAAATCTGGATTAGTTAGCTTTTTTGTGATCGACACTGAGTAGATTAGATTACCCTGCTGAAGTTGTCGTGCATGTCTTATAGAGTGAACCGAGAGTTATATTTATTTCTTTCTCCACAAATCTTGAACATCATTTCTCTACTTTTAAAATCATTGGTGAATCTCCCCTTAGTGATTCTATTTTATGGCATTTTCCCCCGCTACTAATTCCTAGCTCCAAATCTCTTATTCTATAAAAAAAGGGAGAGAAAAAAACATTCTTGTACATCATTATCTCTCTCTGAGTTGGGATCGTTGTGTATATATTGCTTATTGCAACAACAAAAAACAAAAGAAAAAAAAGGGAGGAAAAATCCTCAATAAAAGATCCCATCTCACCTTCTTTCTTTCTTCTTTCTTTTCGTTGCTTTTGGAGCTATATGTATAAAAAAATGGGGATGTAAATATTTTTTATGCCACCACGCTTATAGATAAGCTTGGGGGAGGGGATCCATTGATGTGTGAGAGAGTGACTACTTGACATCGCACGACAACCTAGGCTAAGTAATATTCTATACTCGGTGAGATTATTTTAGTTTTACGAAATCCAGAAATCTAAGCCTAGCGTTCATTTCATGAAATCCATACTTTTCTATTCTCTCTATTCTATAGTGTGATACTCTTATACTCCAGATAGAAAGCGTTCAATTGAAAAGTGTGTGATCTGTGATTTGTATACCGCTTTAAATGATTCAGACGACGTTAATTTTAAAATTATTCCGTTTTTCATGATTATATCGTTTTTCGTGGGTTTTCTATTTCTATTTGCACTAGTATACTATGATATCAAAATAAAATTCTTTGACATGTGTTTCTCATTCGGTGCATGCTATAAGAGTAAGTGAAACCCACGTCCTGAGAAAATGATCTAGCATCCTACCTCTTCGCTTCTTTCTCTCTTCTTTATTTTCACTTCGTTTTCATTCTTCTTCGTTTTTTTTCATTTTTCCGTTTTTCGCCGTTTTCGTTTTCAGAATCCACCGGGTTCGCCTTTTACTTATCTTCCTCGAGGACGAGTAAGAGGCAAGCTTGGGGGATTTTGATCACTCCTTATTTTACACCTTTTTTCCGCATGTTTGCATGTCATTTGGATCGCCCAAATCATGTTTTTCACGATATATCGACGATATTGCGATGCTTTTCACGATTTGTTGTTTTTGTCGCATTTCAGGTGATTTGGCGCGATTTGGAGTGATCCCGAGATGCGCTTACTCTAGACGGTCACCAACGACCTCCCCGAGGGGTATTTTGCTGTTGGAGAGGAGCGGAAGAAGAATGGACGTCGCAGGAGCGACGAGGAGGCCAAATTAAGCAGATTGGGCATTTTTTGTGTCCCACTCGGCCGAGTGGAGGAGCCACTCGGCCGACCAGCGAGACACTGCTCGGCCGACCAGTTCAGACACGAGTTACCTATACACTCGGCCGAGCACAGAAGACCCACTCGGCCGAGTGACGATACCACGTCCGCCCGAGTAGCGCCCAGACGAAGCCCTTCCATAACATCGAAGTTTCTGTTTTTCGGCTGCCTGAACTTCAGAAGACCCACTCGGCCGAGTGGAGAATCCCGTCCGCCCGAGTGCAGTGAAGTCATCGGCCTAGTGACGACAACTCACTCGGCCGAGCCGCCCCCGAACTGAAGACCCCTAAAAGCCCCAACTTACTGAAAAATTGCAGGGTTTTCACTCGGCCGAGCGACTTTTGTCACTCGGCCGAGTGCGATGCGCTGCCTGTAGCGAAAACTGCGGAAAACAGGCTGTGCAGGGGTATTTTGGTCACGATTTTTGGACGATTTTTGGGGGCTATTTAAGCCCTGTTTTTACCCTAGTTTAGAGAGCCATCTCTTAGATTTTTTGCAGCTTTTTAGATTACTTTTTAGTTTTATTATTGTGATTGGAGAAGAGGAAAAACTTGGATTTTTGTTGGATTAAATTGAAGAACTACATTGGTTTGCATCTCTCTTCCCTAAAAATTCTATTTTTATTGTTTATCTCAATATTTGTGATGAATTCTATTGCTTATTTCATTGATTATTTTTGTGCTATTACTGTGATTTGTGAGTAGTCTCCACGTCTTGGGGCGTGGGGATGAACCCTACAAGCCATATTTCCTATTTGTGATGAATTGGTAGAAATTGTGCTAGAATTGCTATTAGAGATTAGATTGGGATCGATTTACTACGGATGGCTAGGAATTCATATCAATTGGGATTTGCAAGAGATTGGATCCCAATTTGTTAGGAAGCCCTCGAAATCCGAATTGGGTTGGAGTCGGATTTTCGAAGTATCGGTTTGCAAGAGATTGGACCGATACCAGGATTTCCGATTGCAATTCCATGCCAATACCCGTTTGCAAGAGATTGGACGGGTAGGAACTATCCTAATTTAGATTGTGGACCGAGTTTGCAAGAGATTGGGCTCGGTGCGCAATTGGACGATGATGTTGATCCTAATGCTAGCTTCCCTAGGCTAGGGTTTGCAAGAGATTGGACCCAAACCTAGGATAGCTATAGACCGGCAACAGCGCGAGAGCGTGAGCTTGGTTCTACATTCAGTTGCAACTAGTGCATCCGAATTCTCATTCTAGCAATTTTGATACCGACGAACCACATTTATGAAATACGGTGAGTAGCGGGAATTCCCCATTCCCTAGACGTTCTTTATTTGATTTGATATTTCGCACATTTGTCTGACGATTGTGACAGGATCGCCCAAGGCAATTTTCTCTATTCTCAAATAGCCAGGTTGATCAGGAACAAGCTCAGTCATTCGTCCTCCCTGTGTTCGATACCCGCTCGCTGCTACACCGTGCACTTGCGGTAAAACTACAACCGTTCTTTGGGTGTATATCCGGAGCGATCAACACCCATACACGTTGATATACAAATCATACCAACATACATGTGCATTCAACTATACACACACATATCGTAGGTACATCCAAATACCTATATACATATCAATACATATAGATAACCATATAAAATATACTCATCCATACACAGGTGTAAGCGTACCAGCTTACAGCCATACATGTATCCTATACTCATTACATCTATCAACTCATAATACAAATACTCTTAAGACATATCAACACATACATGGGTGGAACTTAAAGATCCACACATGTATCTGCACACTCTACAGGTGCATATATCACATACAGTATATAGCCAATACGCAGTACATATATACACTACTTGAACCTCAATCAGACATATAACTCAACTCTACACAATACTCATAAGTCAACCATGTATTAACACATATACTTCAAAGACAATCACATAGTCATACAATCATTCATACATATACCATAATCATATGCATACGAGCATATCATCTCAACATGCTCGACAAGCCATATTCAACACCAATAGAACTATAGATGTATATGCACACATGCCTACACACATAAATACGTACATACATTCATTTTGAACCAACATTCGAATCTCAATCCTCAGGATTATATACCTCACACTCCTGATATCTGGTTCTGTCCTAAGGTTGGACTCTACCGACCTTAGAACTCAACTACCCACAAACACACGAACACTACTCGTACTATTCCGTACACAA
This sequence comes from Scilla litardierei, assembly GCA_030789695.1. Classification (NCBI taxonomy): domain Eukaryota; kingdom Viridiplantae; phylum Streptophyta; class Magnoliopsida; order Asparagales; family Asparagaceae; genus Scilla; species Scilla litardierei. The sequence continues at coordinate 156,874,300 of CM061136.1, forward strand.
CCGCAGTGAGGGGACCTGTGTGGGCCACCACCTGTCACGATCCCCTCCCTGGGATACGTAGGGAGGCAGGGAACATGACGAGAACTTAAACGTATCTGCAGGTTCACTACGCATTGCTGGAAATAGTACATGTAGTATTCAACAAACAGCCAATCCACAAACACATAACATCTCAAAGTTATAGAGAAATACTGGAATCCAAACACTGAACAATTTCATATACATCTCAAACATCCCATGCATCAATTCATATAGTACAAGTATCTGAACATACATATATAACAATCTGTACACATATATACAAGGATCTGTACATAGATAGGTGAAGATTTGTACCCACAGATCTACTACACAAGCATGTGTACACATATATAAGAGACTGCATATACATATAAACTGCATTGGACACAGATATATAAGGATCTGTACACACCTATACACTGCATTGTATATATACATACTAGTCATAACTCATGCCCGCGGCCACGGTTCATTTATGATTTCCCCCGTGAAATCTATGTTCCCCGAAAAATTATTTCCACAGCCAAAATTTAACAGAACAATAAATTAGCGTAAAAATATTTAGCGGCACGGGCACCTTCGGCGTGGGCATCTTCGGCGAGGAAAAACAAATTCGACGCGGGCGCCTTCGACGAGAAACAAAAAATTCGGCACGGGCGCCTTCGGTGCGAAACAACAAATTCGGCGTCGGCACCTTCGGCATGGAACAACAAATTCGACGCGGAACAACAAACGCCGAACTTGGCGCGGGCGCCTTCAGCGCGAAACAACAATTTAGCATAAAAAAATTTAGCAGGTGCCTTCGGCGCCGATACGAAACAACAAACCTCAGGGTATTTTTACGCTAATTTGTTGTTCCGCTAAATTGTTTTACGCTAAATTTTCGGCGCGGAACAATAAATTCGACATCGAACAATAAATTTGGCGTGGGCGCCTTCGGCGCGGAACAACAAATTAGCGTTAAAAAAGTTTGCAAGCGCAACGAACCTTAGGGTATTTACACGCTAATTTGTTGTTCCGCTAAATTGTTTTACGCTAAATTTTCGGCGCGCCTTCGGTGCGGGCGCGGAACAACAAAACTCATGGTATTTTTACGCTAATTTGTTGTTCCGCTAAATTGTTTTACCCTAATTTTTTTACTTTGTTTAATTTAATAGATCATACTTCTCCACAATTTTTCCAAATGTACTTTTAATTTCAAATTTTAGGTTCCCAAGGCACTTTCCCCACCAAATTTAATCTACACAATCTTTTCCAATGCACTTCTAATTTCAAAGTTTAGGTTCCCAATGCATTTTCCCCCAAATTTAAGCTTCACAATCTTTTCCAATACACTTATAATTTCAAAGTTTAGGTTCCTAAGGCACTACCCCAAATTCAATCTTCACAATCTTTCCCAAGACACTTCTAATTTCAAAGTTTTGATTCCCAATGCACTTTCCCACCAAAATTTAAGCTTTCCCACTAAAATTTTCACAACATCCAATCTCAACCATTGATTTACCAAGATCAAATCTCGGCCACTCTTTATCTTGTCCTAGTCAGCCCTAAAATTCAAAAAACGGTGTCAAATGTATAATAGATATACTGCAGTGTACACAGATATATAAGGATCCGTACACAAATATATATTGTACTGTACATACATATTCCAACAGTGTACATAGATATAAACTACACAGATATATAACAGCTGTATATACATACATAAATATATGTACACAGATATATGAACAACTGTACATACACAGATATAACCAAGACTACAATATGATCATTCATACAATAGAAAACGAACACACTTATATTAAAACATGAACCCACATATAGTACAATAGAATACAAACACACTTATAATATAATAAGAACACACACATATTACAATCTGAACACACATGTACTACAGTGTTTACTAGCATATACACGCTACATAGATACACACTAGTATACAAGCATATACACACTACATAATACACAGATATTCACTTTATTTTCACACAAAATATAGGCCCTACATATATGGCACTCTGTGTTGTTACATGGTTAAAGGAAGGAAGATCATTAAACAATTTCATGTGCTGGCGGGCAGTGATCAAGTACCAACCCAGAGACTGTAGAGGATGTACTCTGAAAAAGAAGTTGAACAGGCTTTTGGTTGGTTCAACTCCGTTCTACGTGTACATCACTATGAAGCTGACCAATATGCCCACAACAACATCAATTGACAGAGGAAAAGGCCTAGCGTCTTCAATACACACAACATGAAGGGATGCATGGGAAATCGGAGCCCATGGTGAAAAGCTTTGACATAAACCCCAACATCGGTATCGCCAGGAAGATGAACTCTCTCCTCCGCACAGGACAATCTAATCTGATAGTCGCACCTCGTATCATCTATAAAAATCAGGGAACTGGTCAGCCCCAACTCAGAAGACTTAGCCCGAAACTAGATCAGGTGTGACCACTTCCCCCTTATTTTTCCGAGGGATGGGAGTAGAGGTTCCGGAGAGGCGCGAGCAGATGAGGAATCCATAGTCAAAGGTTGAAGATCGATTCGAGAGTATCTGAGATGATGAACTTTTTTCTCTCTCCAAAACTAACTAATCAAGTAAAAGGTATGGATAAGTTAATTTTGTCATCAAGGGACATGTGTCCACGATCCGAGCATGCATGTATCTTGGATTTCGAATCAACGCACCATCTAAATCACAAAAGTGGAATTTTTGGTACTTAAACTCAAATACTACCGCCTCAACTGTCGTGCCGCATTAATGCGAAATCACGTCACTTGGCCTCAACAGACTCGTCGTCTGAACCTAAGTGACGGGGGCCATTGTTATATCATTGGGCCGACACTCGAGGGAGGGAGAAGATAGTCACCAAGAAGCCCATGAAGATAACGTCGGGGCCCACTAAGCCCACGAGGCTCGCCAAGGATAATAGTTGTTAACCCAGTCAAAACCCACATACTATTTGCCCATTGAGTTTCCATTGCTTGATAATGGGCTCATAAATGGCGGGAGGAGTGGACAATGGTTATCTGCTATTTATGAGAAATAATCGTGCCACCATAATTGGTGACCAGTATTGCCCAACATCACTGAACAAACACATATGTCTATAAATATAGAAGAGATAAACGAGATGAATGACAGATTTTCAAGGTACGAGAGACCTGATACTCTGACATCTTACTCTCCAATCTCTTATATTTCTTCCTCCAAATTAGCTTGAGGTGACTGACTCGAGATGAGCGTCCGTGAGTCGATCTCGACCGCCCAGAGCGTTTTTTAAATTCCGAACTAACTTAAGCATCAGAGGAATTTGGGTCGGAACGCAGATCTGACACCACTAACGAGTTTTGTGGTGCAGGAAGTCCGTGGTTCGACCCAGTAGGAAGGTCAAACCGTCGTCTTAATCGACCTAGCAATCGACCTTGCGATCGACCGAACAATCGATCGAGCTCACAGCACACTTGGCTCAACATTCATCGATACTGTTTCTACAAACCGATGGTCTCATTCCATCAGCTGACGAGGCTCCACCTTGATAAAAGAGTCCATGTCAACTCCACCTTCAGTTTGGTGAAACCCATCCGTCACCGCAACTATAACCGAATAGGCTTGGTAAGGGTACCCAAGTCGGATTTGATTTGGAATCAATGAGGCCCACGAGGTTATTTATAGGCCAATGATAAATTTTAATAAGGTATCCACGGCCGATTCTACAAATATTACGTAGTAAATGGAAACATGTGTATCTCATTCATTACATTCAAATCCTATCCTTTGCTTTCCGATTATTGCGTGTGCTAATCAGAATTCTAACTAAAGTGTTGGAGGTATCAAATCATTGGGCCCGGTTCAAATAACGCACTTGTTGTCTTTGGTGTGCAGGCTTACATGCAAGAGTTTCTTTCCATCATTCATGACTGAATCCTAATCTTACTGGCCTCTAGAATAATAGTGTGTTTGTATTCTAGTTATAATTCTGTACATTCATTGAACCAGGGCAGACTCTTATCTCTATGTTCGTACTTGCTTTCTTCTCTATCGTTTTCTTAGCATTGTTTTATTTTATCAACGTGAAAGAAAAGATTTCGATTCGTATGTACTGCATGTCCTGTGCATGTGCATGTACATGGAGTTTACAAACCGGCCGGTCTCGAGGTTACATAGAATCCAAGGTAATCTAAAATTATATTGCTGCATGTAAGTCTCTCGAGAGTCATGATTACGACCCCTTGAGCTATGCATCGAGTTGCAGCATCGAAAAGGCCGCGGTTAATTTGTCCCATTGCATTTGTGTACTTGTTTGTTGCTTACTTCCATTGTAGTACAGCGAAGTTAATCTCTTGTTTGTACGTAGTTTGCGATAACAATTTTGTAATGATAATTCCAATTTACATCCAACATCAACAACTACAAAAAGACACTACAAGCATGCCAGATATGCAACCATGTCTCTGTTACAGCATCGATCTGAGAGCGAGGTTTAGATTCTATGTATCATGATACACTAGTTAGTTTGCTAAATTTCATATAAAACTATCATAAATTATGGTCGCATACTTTGGAAACTACAGGAAAAAAACAATATATATATATGTTGAAGAATAAAAAACTTTCATAAACTTTTCGCGTTTCAAATAATTACGTGTTGTGTATTTTGAAAAATATATTTCAAAGTCAGGAAGCGCAAGAAGCAGACTGTAGACGTTGTGTGCTGGTTGGCGTCAACATAAATTTAAGAGGTACACCAAATTAACATAAATTTGGGCCAACAGACAAATTGATTTGGCCCATAACCCATTAACCGAATAAATGCATTCAAAATTAACACAACGTAGGGCCCATCTACAAATCGATTGGGCCAAGACCATTGGTCCAATTGAATTTGTTCTTAATTGCGCAAAATTGGGTCACTCGGCAATTACTTGCCCCATGGGCCTTGATCAATTGGGTGGACACGCAACAGGTATAGAAAGAAATGCCCCTATGTTTGTAGACCCACATTATCTCTGGTAGATTTGATGCCCCTCAAGTTAGATCCAAGCCTTGAACTCCTCCATCAGCCTACCCAAACGCAATTAGAGATTAAATCCTCCTTTCAATGTTTGCCAGACCCTAGTTTCCTGTAATGACCCTTCGATAGATTCCTGAAGCGATCGTCTTTGGTTAGGTAATTTCTTCTATTTGGGGGCGTGCATATGTTAACTAGGATCCATTTAGTTGGATCAAACATGCAGATACATCCAAATCAAATCTATAATTGTGTAACATAAATTGAAAATTCGTTCGGTCGGATGTGATCTAACATGTATAAACTATCTGCATATAAATTTTAAATGATTTGTTCATATTTTACACATGCACCAAGTGGTTACAAAAATCAACGTTTGAGAATCGTCATAAAATCGACTAATTTACAGCCACTTGATGCATGGGTAAAACAGTCATCATTTAAAATTTATTATATATAGTTTATACCTGGTAGATCACATCCCATAGAACAAATTTTTAATTTATATTGTCTAATTTTAGATTTAACTAGCATGGATCCGCATGTTTGGTCTATCCACATGGATCCGCATCAACCTCTATTCGTACAAACACACACACATAATACTGTATATATATACAGCATAGGGAATTTCTTGCGTTGTCAGCTCGGTTTTTAATTAAAAAAATCTGGGTTGTGGTACACATTCTAAAATCCCAAAAATGGGTGAACCCTCAAGGTATTTGACCATTGATCCCCCCATTACAAAAAGAACTATTCTTCCAAAACTGTTGAATTTGTAACTTATAGATCAAAGGTCAAATAACATTGGATTTACTTGATTGTTTGTGTGGTGATCATTCATAATGTGTAAAACAAAAACAAAAAATATTTGAAAATTTTGTTTATTGTTATGAATAAGGGAGACATTTGGTCTCCCACCACTTACATCCACTATTACACCCACTACTAAGTGGGTGTCGCTTGGGATCTATATTTGTAACTCCTTCTATTATCAATATATATATGTGGCTATGGTCGCATCCATTAGCCTACACTTCTAATATTATTCTAACACGTTATCAGCACGCTCAACTGCTGAGACCGAATCTCTGCCGACGGACGAATCGCAAGGACACGGATAGGGCTTCCTTCTTCGAACTTCGCTAGATCCGACAGGTAGGATCTAGAGGTAAATTTTTATATAAATCCCTAGATCATCATTATTCATGTGCATGTTGGTAAATTTGTGAGATTTATTTTCAACGAAATCTATAGCAAGATAATCTACTTACAAACACAGATTTACTATAAATCATCAATCTGAAATAGATTAAATACATTTTTTTTAAAAATAAAAAAATTGTGGGCAGACTACCCGCCGCCCCCCCCGACTTTCGAACAGTCCGGGGGGGCCTCACGGCGGCCCTCCGTTCTGCCACCCCTCGTGTCGGGGGGGGGTCTATCGGCGCGAGCCGCCAATTCGCCGTCCCCTCCCCCCGGTCGGGGGGGGGGACGGCTGCCTTCATCGGATCCCCCCCCGTCGGGGGGGCCTGCCGCACGTCAGAGCGTCGAGCGCCTCCCCCTGTTGAGGTGCGGGGGCGATCTTTTCGTCGCCGACCGCCGCCCCCTGTCGGGGGGGGGGGGGGGGGGGGGGCAAACTTTTCGTCGACGGAGCGCCGCCCCCTGGGACCTATAGATTTCCGCCCCCTCCCAGTTGGAGGTGGGCCCTCCTTTCGCGCCTCCCCCCTGATAGGGGACCTTGCAGTGCCGCCCCCTCCCTGTCGGAGGGGGGCCTCCTCTTTGCGCCCCCCTGTCGGAGGCGCTCTGGGGGTCTCCTTCAGATCGCCGGCGTAATTTCCCTGGCGATTATATAAGGGGTTTACTAATGGCAATAGAATTTTCGATGGCAATGGCAATTATATGATGGATTAAACAAGAAAAATACGAATATATAAGGGGTTTTCCGATGCCCGAAGCATTTTCCCTGGCGGCTACCTCTATCCTGCCCCCTCCCTCCCTCCTTAAAACCCTAACCCTAGGGTGAGGGGGAGAAGGGTCATGGGCCTCCCCCTGATGGGCTATGAGCCCAATAAAGAATAAAAATAAATATATAAAACTGGGTATTTTCTTGTTAACGGACCTGCAGCCCACGGGCCACTGGCCTGCAGGCCAAATTTATTTTAAATTCAAAAAATATCCTATTAAACCCTGAAAATTCCAAAAAAGTATAGAAAAATCCAGAAAAATCAGGAAAAAATCAGGGTGAGGATATTGAGTTTGATTAACTCCTCTCGGGATATTTGTGGCAAGTAATAAATTTGTTACTTAAATTTGATGTGTAATTGATTATTAATCGCCTTATTTTTTGGATAAAAATTATTTTACGTTTTAATAATTACAAGGATCCTGAGACAACTCTTTCGTTAGGTTAGGTAACTAACCTAACGGGTAATGACGTTTCCCCGTGGTCCAAGTAACTATTAAACATAAATTTAATATATTTATCCAATATAATTGCATGTGATGTTGAATATACTGTATTGTATATGCCTGTAATGTTGCATACTTATATAAACTGCCTGAAATGTTGGTAAACTATGTTATGGTTTTTGGATCGGCCGTTATTAGTCACCACTATTTATTTTCCTTGCATTTTTTCCTTTTGAATGAAAATGTAGTGAGGAACTTGTTGGACGCAACGATCTAGGACCTTTAGTTTGATGATGAAAAATGTGTGTGTTATATTTAATGTGTGTGCTAAGTGTGTTTCAGGAATGGCAAAATCGTAATTCTAAGCGTTGGAGAAATTGCTATTCATATAGCAATTTAGGTGAGCAAGGAAGTGGTGTGTACAAAGAAATGGGACATGGTCAAAATTGTTGAGATGATAATGAGAGATTCTCTTAGATTGGTTCCTATCAATTAGGATTCAATTTGAACTCCTAATCCATTTTGGTTGCAAACAAATCCTCACCAAATCTCTACTCAATTCAAATTCCAATTTCATATCCAATTCAAATCATACTACAACTCCAAATCCAACTTGAATTGCAATTGGAGATGAAATCAAATCCCATACAATCCTACATTCAAATCTCAAAATCCGTTAATCATGGGGATTCTCCTTGATCATCATTGATCCCCTCCTAATCATATATAAACCCTCAAGTTATGACATGATTTTCTGGTGAGGGGGCTACAAAAATAGTGCGGCCATACAACAACAAAAACATCCAAGCCCTAGCCACAACCTTGCTTCATAAAACATTACAGCCACCACCTTGGAAGAGAGAGAAAGAAAACAAAGAGAGGAGTAAGTCACGACAAGCCAAAAGAAGAAGACCGCCTAAACCCTAGCAAGCAAGCCGCAATACTCCATTGCAAAACCTCTTGCCGCAAGCATACTACATTGCCATATCTTTAAGCCGCAAGCTTCTCAACATCAAGCCACGCACGTCGAGCTTCTCTCAAAATCTCTCCAAGCAAGACTCCAAGAGCACGACCGTGTGTGTAGTTGCATGTATGTGAGTATAGTAGTAAAGTATTTGGATTCCTATTTGGTGTGTATGTTTTGCTTTATGTAATGAGCTTGGTATTGGGGTGATTGCATGAATATGTATGGATATACATGAAGTGTATTTGTTAGTTGTTTTGTGTTGGATAATTGCATTGAAGATTGGTAGTGAATATTTGTATGTCTATAAGAAAGTTATGTAGAGATATGAATGAATGTTAAAATGATTGAATCTTAATGTATATTTGGATGAATGGATATGTATGGTAGTGAGTATTATTGGTAGTGTATACATTGGTGTATGTTTAATAGGAAGTATGAGAGTTTTTGTAATTATTTTGTAATATTGTGAACTACAGGGTGTTTTGTGCAAAAGGGGGTCTTATTCTTTTTCTTTCCACGTCCTCTCTCCTTATCTAGAACTCTCTTTCCCCTTCCCAAATGAAACCGAACCAACAAGCCCCCTCCCCTTAGCTGCGAAATCATAGAGGAAATGGGAGAAAAAAATGGGAAGATGAGGAGAAAAGAAGAGGAAAAAGAGAGGAGATGAAGCCCTAACCGATTCCCACCATCTACACTTTCATTTCCCCCTCTTTGTCTTCATCTCCATAGCCAAAACCACCCCCAAAAACTGTCCAGATCTGGACAGTTTCTGTCCATGCTGGTTTCCGTCAATTTCTAGCCCAAATTCCTTTTTGTTCATGCTTCTCTTGAGTCCTAATGTTAGCTAGATGTATATGGGGGAGTTTGGAGCTAGAAGGAGGTGATTTCAAGGCATAAGATGATGAACTTTGGAGTGGTGATGCTCAAATACGGGATTCTTGGAGCTAGGTGGGTTCTTGGAAGATTTCTTGGTGAAAGCTCATCATTTGAGGTAGGAAACTCTCTCTATCTAGTTTGTTATCCAAAGATTTCATCCAAGCATGCTAAGAGTTTATCTCTAATTATGGAAATGCATTTCTTTTCATGCTATTGGTTTATTCATGCTATGAAATTAATCAACACCTTATCAGGTTATTATTTTGCAATTGGTTTATGTTGATTTCAATTGAATTAATTAATATGTTGATATGTCATCCATGTGTTTGTAGAAATATTTATGTGATGAAAGTTGTCACCTTGCTTTTTAGTTTATGTTGAATCCATTGAATAAATGATCATGCTCATTGTGCCATCCAAGTGTTTGAGAAAATGTTTACATGTAGTTAAGTATGAAAAAGAGAGCTATGTGTTGAAAGCTATGGTTGTACAATTATATGTGTTGAAAAGAGAACTATGTTGAAATTATATGTGTTGGAAAGAGAAAAGGTGGGAGTGGTGAATGATGCAAAGATGTAAATGGTGGACATTGGATTTGAAATTATGTAACATGGAAGGGGGATTCTAATGCCATGCATATTTGGAGGATGGTAACATATATGGCATGGATTTATGTGGGAGTTGTTATATTTATATGGTTAATTGTTATGTTGGAATGATGTGGTTATGGTGATGGGCATGGCACAAGGTGCATGACCCTTATGTGAGAGTTATGAAATAAAAAGAAAGCTCCTAAATGAAGCCATGCCATAATGACCACATTGTCCACTTATGCATGACACTATTAGCCTATCACCATACTTAATGCTAATTGTAATAATCTAAAGCAATGTATGAAATGTTGGTTTGTTGTAGTTCTTTTTTAGCATGTGAATCCTTGTGCTTTTAATGCAACATGTCACTTTGTAGTTGTCATTACATTTTTGCTTCATGTTCACCCTTATGTCATTTTGTGAGATGCCATGTCATGCTAACCATGGAAGCTTTATGATCATTTTTATGTTTCATTTCATATCGTCATGACATGCCATTTATTAATGTCTGCATTACAACATTGAATCAGATGGCATATGATAGTTGCATCATGCATTGAATAATATGCTACATTGAGATGGGCAATTCCTACTGGGCCACGCGTTGACATGCCCCTGTTGATTTTTTTCAGGTAGCAAATAGTTGGAGATCCTTGGAGTTGGGTTTGGAGGCTTGGGGTGGTTAGAGTGTTGAGTTGTACTCGTGGGTGTAAGATGGGTGGTGTTGTAGCTAGTTGATGTTGTATTTGAGAGAGTGTGGTTAATAATTGTATTCTTATTTGTAATATTGCAAATGGACTTCCACATTTATAAATGGGTTGTTCTTTGTTGTAGGTGATCTCTATATAATGTATGTAAATGTGGTGGTGTTATATGTGTTGTATATGAGGGTTGTAATTATGGAGAGATGTATGTTAATTCGAATATGAACTTTGTTTCTAATATAAATGAATGATGTTCAATATTCATTATTCTCTTAGGTTGTATTTTATATTGTGGAGCCTTATGTGTACTTCCCAACACGAGAACAGTGGACCTGCTATATTTGTATTGTCTTTTGTATTCCCTTTCGTAACACTCGCTTCCTTGGGAGTATCCCGGAGAGCGGAGCGTTACAACTGAGCTAGCCGCTAACGCCGTGGAGACGACGTACTGTCGTGACGAAGAAGCAGACATCGGAGCAACCTCTTGCCTTCGTCTTCACCGTCTTCCTGCCATGAGTCCGTATCCTCAAGTCCTGCTGCTCGAAGAAGCCCGCTGACGCCGATGCACGTCGGAGGCAGAGAAGAGAAAGCACCCGTCGCCTTAGCAATCGCTGTCGCCGTTCGAAGCATGCAAGTAGATCATACCGCTGCTGCCCTCACCGTCGAGCTCGCAATCGAAGACGAGTTGCTTTCCATTGCCATCGACGAGACCTTCATCCTCAAGCTACTCTCGCTGTTGAAGCCACGCTCCCGTCGGAGAAGTCTGAATCGATGTCGTCCGTTGCAGAAGTCGTCGATCACGCCGAGTCGGAGAAGTCGAGGCCTCCCTGTTGCAGGTCGTAGTCAGAGCTGTGCAGAAGTTGCTGTCGTCGAGCGTCCGCCGTCAACGCTGCTCTGTTATGCCGCCTGCATGCCCTAAGTCGAAGAAGGATTCGAGTCGGATAGCTGACGTGGTAGAGGATCACGTGAAGGCGAAAGAAAACGAAAGTTTGCGTGCGAGGCTGACGTGGATTTTTTAAGACATTACTGTGCGCACAGACCGCATATTTATTTGATTTGAACCGGGATTTCCTTACACACATACCAAAGTGCGATTTGAGACAGATTGAGATCCAGGACTCGGATCGAGACACCGTTTGCATCAGATTAGAGCTGACGACGTGCTGATTAACAGAGACGACTACATGGATACGAACTGAGCATTTCTAAACCCTTTACTCTTTATATTCGTGTCTTAGTGTAACATTCTCTTTAGAGGAAACTTTTATCAATATTTTTGACTATTTTGGACTTGTCTGATTGGGCTAGACAAGAGGGTCTTGACGTGTTGTTACAGTCAAGATACGCATTTACTAGATTGATAGGGTTCTGCACTTTGTTGAGTGTGGTACACTTTAGGTGGGGAGTTGAAGCTAAGGCCCCATTGTATGTGTACAAAAGGAACATATTAATGCTAGTATTTGCTTGGGGCTGGACGTAGGTCATTGATGTGATCGAACCATGGTAAATCTGTGCGTACTCTGTGATTGTCTCTTATTTACTCTGGTTGTGCTTTTAACTGTGTGTGATTTCTCGTGGGTAGCGCAAGAATTTTTTATTAACCTATTCTCCCCTAGGCTAGGATCCAGGTCCAACAGAACTAAATGTAAAAGCCAAAGCCCGGAGAAACTTCGCCTGGAGACAGAGAAAAATTGCTAATGATGGGACCCCCAAGGGTTTCCAAATTTTAATTTTAATTTTCACGTAATTCGAAATGTATAAGGGACTTTGGACTTTTATTATTTTTGGTGGTGACCGGCCGATCCCCACAACTAGTTTAGTTTTACTTCTATGCATGTTTTAATTTTTGATGTATAATTAATTCATGCTTATTCCATGCTTAGATAAATGGCAAAGATTGCGAGCGTCAATTTTGATGTTCTCAATGCGGCTGGAAAAAATTACTTGAGCTGGCAGCTTGACCTGAAGGTCCATCTGCACTCACAGGACATAAGTCACACAATTCAAGTTACAGCTACGGCTGTGACACCTGATGAAGGGACTTCTACTGTTATAGTCTCCGATGTAGAGAAGGCGAAAGCCATTATCTATATCAGGAGACATATTGATGGGATCTTGAAGGCCGATTATCTAACAGTGGAAGACCCTCATAAACTGTGGACAGCACTTGAGGACAGATACAAACATCAGAAAGATGTTATCCTCCCTCGTGCACGTTATGAGTGAAAAAATCTCCAACTTCAGGACTTCAAGTCCGTAGCTGAGTATAACTCAGCTCTCCGTAACATCACCACACGCCTAAAGTTGTATGGTGAACAAGTCTCGGAAACCCGCATGCTTGAGAAAACATATACATCCTTCTATGAGAAGGATGCTATTCTCATGCAACAGTATCGTGAATGCAAGTTCACGAGGTACTCTGATTTACTCGTATGACTTCTTATGGCAGAGCAGAACAGAGACCTCCTACTGGCCACTCATAACCTACGCCCTGTTGGCTCTGCTCCTCTCCCTGCATCTCACACAGTTTCTTCCCAGAAGATGAAGAACAAGCACAAAGAAAAATTCAACAAGGGGAAAGCTACGAAGAAGCAGACTAGAGCTCCTCCCCAGAACAACAATAATGAGGGGAAGAAAAGAATACGTGGAAGAGGAATACCTCTGACCAAACGTCTGCTCCCAAGAAAAACTGGGAAGATAAATGCCACAGATGTGGCATGAATGGACATTGCTCCAGGGTCTGTCGTACTCCATGCCACCTCCAAGTTTTGTATATGGCAAGCCTGAAGCCTTCTGCAGAAACAAATCTGGTGGACATACAGCCTCCAACTCGGTTCAACACCGAGGATTTCGAGAATGACGACCTCATTGACTAAAGAAAATTTAGTCATATTTTAGCCTTTATCATTAATGTTTTAAATGTATCTTCAATTATGTCCTTTATCTTCATTATGAATCGAATGTAGTTTTACTTTTCATAAAAGTTTTTACATTCTTTTCTAGAGATGAAGTGTGAAAGCCTAGTGGATAGTGCCTCCACGTACATGATCCTTCGTGATAGATGCTATTTTAAAGCATCATTAATTATAATGGTCCCGTCACTACAATTACATGACTAAATAAAATAATAGAAGGATCAGGTGAAGCAATTTTATTGCTCCCACACCAAACACAAGTTATAATAAAAGATGCTTTATTTTCTCCCATATCAAACAGAAATTTATTAATTTTCAAGGACATCCGTTTAAACGGATATTACTTGTAAAATGAAGATTTCAAATAGTGTTGAATAATTGTATGTTATTCGTCATAAGGATAGTATTAAAACCATCCTAGAACATTTTAAAGGACTCACATCGGGCCTTTATCAAACATACATCCAACTTATAGAAGCTAATCTGATAGAGCACCAGCAGTGTTCTACATCACCAGAATTCAATCTCTGGCATTATAGACTAGGTCACCCAGGATCGGTAATGATGCACCACATCATAACCCAATCCCGTAGACATAATTTGAAGACCCTGAAGATTCTTCAAAATGGTGATTTTCCTTGTCCCCTGCTATAAGGGTAAATTTAATCACGAGACCATCCCACCTAAAAGTGGGGTTTGAGTCTCCTGGCTTCTTGGAGACAATACATGGAGACATTTATGGGCCAATTCACCCATCAATTTTTCCATTTCGGTATTTTTGGTACTGATAGATGTATTTTATATAATTCTTTTCCTATACTAGGCTCACAAACTAAGAAACCTGAAGCTTCAGAGACCATTCTTGGGACACTAAGTTTTTGTGTCATTATCATCCGTGTACTAATCTGTATAAATATGAGATTCTGAATATCCTTCACATTCAGTATACAGTACATCTACGACCAGACAAATTCACCGATAACCAGACGATTATCAGATCACGTGTCCCCGCTGCCAATACGCCAGCTAGGATTGACATCTCCACAGATGGGCGCAATTCACCGGCATCAGAATTGGCGGTACCTCAAAGAAAAAGAGGACGACCGCCTGGCTCCAAGGATAAATTCCCTCGCAAGAGGAAAATACCTGGAGAAATAAAGAATATCCCACTACAGGATGCTGAGCTCAGACCATTAACCTCTCCACTCCCTCAGTTCCTCGAAGAGGACAATACAGGAGAAATATCATTAAAATCTGTACGTACTGGGGAGGTACTGGACATAAAAAGCACTATCATCGACGATGACTCCTGATCACTCCTTATTTTACACTTTTTTCCCGCATGTTTGCATGCCATTTGGATCGCCCAAATCATGTTTTTCACGATATATCGACGATATTGCGATGCTTTTCACGATTTGTTGTTTTTGTCGCATTTCAGGTGATTTGGCGCGATTTGGAGTGATCTCGAGATATGCCTACTCCAGAGTGTCACCGACGACCTCCCCGAGGGGTATTTTGCTGTTGGAGAGGAGCGGAAGAAGAACGGACGTCGCAGGAGCGACGAGGAGGCCAAAACAAGCTGTTTGGGCATTTTTAGTGTCTCACTCGGCTGAGTGAAGGAGTCACTCGGCCGACCAGCGAGACACCGCTCGGCTGACCAGATCAGACACGATTCATATGTGCACTCGGCCGAGCGACGGATACCACATCGGCCGAGTGACGAGACCCCGTCCGCCCGAGTGGCGCCCAGACGAAGCCATTCAAAAATCGCCAAGTTACTGTTTTTCGGCTGCCTGAGCTTCAGAAGACCCACTCGGCCGAGTGGATAATCCCGACCGCCCGAGTACCAAGAAGCCATCGGCCGAGTGACGACAACTCACTCGGCCGAGCCGCTCCCGAAGTGAAGACCCCTGAAGATTGAGACTTACTGGAAAATTACAGGGTTTCTCACTCGGCCGAACGACTCTTGTCACTCGGCCGAGTGCGACGCGCTGCCTGTAGCGAAAATTGCGGATTTCAGGCTGCGCATGGGTATTTTGGTCACAGTTTTTGGACGATTTTGGGGGGTATTTAACCCCTGTTTTTACCCTAGTTTTGGAGAGCTTTTCTCTTAGATTTTTGCAGCTTTTTTATTTTTACTTTTTAGCTTTATTCTTTGGATTTGGAGAGAGGACAAAAGTTGATTTTGTTGGATTAATTGAAGAACTCCATTGGTTTGCCTCTCTCTTCTCTAAAAGTTCTATTTTTATTGCTTGTCTCAATATTGTGATGAATTCTATTGCTTATTTCATTGATTATTCTTGTGTTTGTGCTATGAATTGCGAGTAGTCTCCACGTCTTGGGGCGTGGGGATGAACCCTACAAGCCCTATTTCATATTTGTGATGAATTGGTAGAAATTTTGCTAGAATTGTTGTTAGGGATTAGTTTAGGATTGGTTTACTACGGATAGCTAGGAGTTCATACCGATTGGGATTTGCAAGAGATTGGATCCCAATTCGATAGGAAACCCTAGAAATCCGAATTGGGTTGGAATCGAATTTCCGTAGTATCGGTTTGCAAGAGATTGGACCGATACTAGGGTTTTCGGTTGCAATTCCGTGCCGATACCCGTTTGCAAGAGATTGGACGGGTAGGAACTATCCCAACCTAGGTCGCGGGCCGAGTTTGCAAGAGATTGGGCTCGGTGCGCGATTGAACGATGATGTTGATCCTAATGCTAGTTTCCCTAGGCTAGGGTTTGCAAGAGATTGGACCCAAACCTAGGATAGCTATAGACCGGCAACAGCGAGAGAGCATGAGCTTGGTTCTACATTCAGTTGCAACTAGTTCATCCAAAATCTTATTCTAGCAATTCTGATACCGACGAACCACATTTACGAAATACGGTGAGTAGCGAGAATTCCCCATTCCCTAGACTTTCTTTATTTGATTTGATATTTCTACATTTTGTCTGACGATTGTGACAGGATCGCCAAAGGCAAATTTCTCTCTTCCTAAATAGCCAGGTTGATTGGATCAAGCACGGTCATTCGTCCTCCCTGTGTTCGATAACCCGCTCGCTGCTATACCGTGCGCTTGCGGTAAAACTACAACCGTTCTTTGGGTTACATCCCGGAGCGATCAAGTTTTTGGCACCGTTGCCGGGGAGGGCATTTTGACGGTGTTCGTCATCGACCACCCGGTTACTTCTTCTTTCTCTCTTTCTTTACTTTCTTCTATTTGCATATTCTCCCTGTATTTTGCATAAGGCCTTTACAGGAAGAATGGAGGATGCAATGTCAACAATAGAACTCAGTCAGGAAGACTATGACTCCTTCACAGACCTCCTTAAGGAGCTTGTCGACGAGGTCCACGCTACCGGATCTTTCGCTATCGATGTCAAGGACCCCGACGAACACCTGTTTGCTAGTTTTGTGATGGACCGGATCTCCCCGGAGGGGACTATCGGGGGCAGTGTCAGAGTTGACGTGATCGACGACAAATTATATTTCGAAGACGGTAGAACAAATGTCGAAGAACACTATACTCCCGAAGAATCCTTCGAGCAAACCGACATTCAGGGAGTTGCACTCTATGACGCTCACTCTTGCTTTTATGAACCGTCTGATGTGTTTCTTGATTCCAGGTACGAACCGGAACAGGGTGAAGGTTCAGACGATGCTAGCACAGAATCGGAGAGCGCCTATTTCGATGCATCGTCCTCACTAAGTAGTGAGCCTGACTCTTCACAAGAGAGCGCGCCACCTGAGCACGAGCTAGACCCGGCTGACAAGGAAGAAGCCAAACTCATGCGAGCTGATGAAGTAGAAGGAGCGGCGCCTATTCAGGTAGAACTCAAACAATTACCACCGAATCTAAGGTACGCCTTTTTGGGTAACAAATTAACTTTCCCGGTGATAGTAAACTCCCACCTCACGCCAGACCAACTTGAAAAACTCCTAGACGTTCTTAGGAGCCACAAAGATGTCCTTGGCTACACTATCTCCGATCTAAAAGGGATAAGCCCTAGGCTTTGCACTCATAGGATCCATTTGGAGGATACTGACGCCATCTCCATAGAACCTCAAAGGCGGTTAAACCCTAACATGAAGGAGGTGGTTAAAAAGGAAATCCTAAAATTGCTCGACGCCGGTATTATTTATCCTATCTCTGACAGTAGATGGGTTAGCCCCGTTCACGTCGTCCCCAAGAAAGGGGGGATGACTGTCATAAAAAATGAAAAAGGTGAGCCCATATCTACGCGCACCATCACGAGATGGCGAATGTGCATTGACTATAGGAAACTCAATAAAGCCACCCGAAAGGACCATTACCCATTGCCCTTCATTGATCAAATGCTTGAACGCCTTGCAAAACATAAATACTTTTGCTATCTAGATGGGTATTCGGGATTCTTCCAAATCCCTTTGCACGAAGATGACCAAGAGAAGACAACTTTCACTTGTCCCTATGGCACCTATGCCTACCGTAGGATGCCGTTTGGCCTTTGTAATGCTCCCGCCACCTTTCAGAGATGCATGACATCCATATTTTCCGATTACATTGAAAATATTATGGAAGTTTTTATGGATGATTTCTCGGTTTATGGAAGTGAGTTTGACTCTTGCTTGGAAAATCTTACTAAAGTCCTAAAAAGGTGCCAACAAAACAATCTCACTCTCAATTGGGAGAAGTGCCACTTCATGGTCACGGAAGGTATAGTTCTCGGACACCTTGTCTCTTCGAGAGGAATTGAGGTAGATAAAGCAAAGATTGAGGTAATCGAGAAACTCCCCCCTCCTATTAATGTCAAGGGCATTAGAGGTTTTCTTGGTCACGCGGGGTTTTACCGCCGCTTCATCAAGGATTTCGCCTCGATTGCCCGACCACTTACTTCCTTGCTCGCTAAAGATATTCCTTTTGTTTTTTCAGGAGAATGCTTGCAAGCCTTCAACACCTTGAAGGAAGCACTAGTCTCCGCGCCCATCATACAACCACCGGATTGGAGCCTCCCTTTTGAGCTAATGTGTGATGCTAGCGACCAAGCCATTGGAGCGGTGTTGGGACAAAGAAAAGATAAGAAGCTTCATGCGATATACTATGCGAGCAAGACATTGGATGACGCGCAGAAAAACTACACAACTACCGAGAAAGAGCTTCTAGCGGTCATCTATTCCATAGAGAAGTTTCGCTCCTACCTCCTCGGTTCCAAGGTGATTGTCCACACCGACCATGCGGCATTGAAGTATCTTTTAAACAAGAAGGAGGCCAAACCTCGGTTGATTAGGTGGATACTCTTGTTGCAAGAATTCGACTTAGAGATCAGAGACAAGAAGTGTACGGACAATGTCGTGGCGGATCATTTATTTAGGCTCATTCACGACAAGGAGGATGAGAGTTTGCCTATCGACGACACATTCGTGGATGAGAGGCTATATGCCATAAGGACCGGAGAGGTCCCTTGGTATGCGGACTTCGTCAACTACTTGGCTTGTGGAATTAAACCGCATGGGATGCCCACGCATCAAAAGAGGAGATTTCTTCATGAGGTCCGTAGCTATTTCTGGGAAGATCCATACCTCTTCAAGATATGCAAGGATAGCGTCATTCGGAGGTGTGTTTCTAAAGAGGAGGCGACATCCATCATTTTGCATTGCCACGGTCTACCATGCGGAGGACATCATGCCGCCTCTAAAACTACCGCTAAGATTTTGCAGAGCGGGTTCGTCTGGCCAACAATGTTTAGGGACACCCACGCTTTTGTAAAGGGGTGCGATCGATGCCAACGGACCGGGAATATCTCCAAGCGCAATGAGATGCCGATGAGACCCATCCAAGAAATTGAGCTTTTTGATTGTTGGGGAGTAGACTTCATGGGACCATTTCCGTTGAGCAATGGCAACAAATACATCCTATTGGCCGTCGACTATGTCTCCAAATGGGTGGAAGCAATCGCCACCCCTACTAATGATGCAAGGGTCGTCTCCAAGTTCTTCAAGCAAAATATCTTCCTGCGCTTCGGAGTGCCTCGTACCTTGATAAGCGACGGGGGGAGCCACTTCATAGAGAACAAGTTTGAAGCCATGCTAAAGAAGTACGGAGTAAACCATAGAGTTGGCATGGCATATCACCCCCAGACAAGCGGCCAAGTGGAAGTCTCAAATAGAGAGATCAAGCAAATTCTTGAGAAGACCGTGGATCGATCTAGAAAGGATTGGTCAATGAAGCTAAACGATGCTCTATGGGCATATCGCACGGCCTTTCGCACTCCCATCGGTACCACACCGTTCCGACTAGTTTATGGGAAGGCTTGCCACTTTCCGGTAGAGTTGGAACACCGCGCATATTGGGCCATCAAGACCTTTAACTACGACTACAAGAGTGCGGCGGTGAGGCGACTCTTGGACATCAACGAGCTTGATGAAATAAGGAGAGACGCCTACGAGAGCTCGAGAATTTACAAAGAAATGACCAAGATTCTCCACGATGCCCGCATAACCGTCACAGACTTCAAGGTAGGAGACAAGGTCTTACTCTATAATTCCCGGCTCTGACTATTTCCCGGAAAGTTGAGGTCACGTTGGTCCGGACCTTTCACCATTAAGAACATACAACCGGGAGGGGCTTTCGAGTTGGAAAGCAAGGACGGTTCCACATTCAAAGTAAATGGTCAGAGGCTCAAACACTATTCTGAAGGAGTCCCGACGGGCGAAACCAATAGAATATATTTGCTTAAGGGACGGCCGGATGATCTTTCGGACCTCCTTGATGAGGTAATTGAAGAAGCGATCCCCCACTCGATTGGCGCTCTTTTCGATGAGGATTTCGAGGATGGCCCGAATTTAGGCCTAGATGAGAAGATAGATGATTCCCCCGACCTCTCCGCTGAAAATGACGAAGGCGACGCTGATGTCGCAAGGATTCGAGAGCTCTGCAAGCTCTCGAAATTGAAGTCTCCGAAGAAAGCTCCGCCGATACGGAAATCGGCGTCACCGGTGAAGCCGTTGACCGGAGCAAACGCTAGCTTGGGGGAGCCTCCCCCCAACACTATTCGAGACGGGAGACCACCGAGGGAGAACACGCCGCCGCAACTTCCGAATCCAAGCGTTCTCCCCGGAAAGTTTGATGGGTGCATCTCATATGCACCAAACATCCCGCATTAATTGAAAATCATAGGGGGTCGAGCTCACGACCTTAAACGAGCGCTTGTCGGGAGGCAACCCGACTGTTATTGCTTTATTTTTACTTTCTCTTTATTTTTGTTTTAGAAATTTTTAGTGTTTCGAGTCGTTCGCCCAAAAATTTTGTGATAACGGGTCCTATTTTTCTTGACAAGAGAGGAGATAGTTAAATCCATCATGAGGAGGATGAACGGGGCGATGAGGAGCGCCCCAGGAAGGCGCTCGATGCTTAGGAGGAAGATGGAATCGACTGGAGGAAGAAAGACGGAGTTTAGAGCCCAAACGAAGACAAACAGCAGAAGACAAGGCTCACTCGGCCGAGCATACTAGTCACTCGGCCGAGTACACAAGTTCGTCCCGCCGAGCCGCTCACGAACGAGGGAAGTCTGCTGTACCCAACTCTCTGTTTAATTTCCTGATTTCAGTATAACTGCTACTCGGCCGAGTATATATATTCACTCGGCCGAGTAAAACGGATATGTTCCTAGGGCGAGTCTTGCCGAGTAGCTTGAGCCACTCGGCCGAATGGACTTACTCCACTCGGCCGAGGCTGGCAAGGCCACTCGGCCGAAGCGATAGCGAGGAGGAATTTTCCATTGATCTCGCTCGGCCGAGTGACCTCGTCACTCGGCCGAGTCGTAACTTTTCCTATAAAAGGGGGGGGGGGGGGTCGGGCTCGTTTTTCAAAACGACGCACGCGATTTTTTCCCCGACCCTTTAGCTCCCTCGCCCGCTCGCACCCCCTACTCGCCCGACCGCCGTCGCCGCGCCGCCGCTCGGCCATCCACCGCCGGCCGAGCCCCCGCCGCGCCTCGCCCGAGTCGCCGCCGGCGGCCACCACTCCGGCCACCTCCGGTATCGCCTATTTCGCCTTTTTCTCCTCTTTTTGTGTATTTTTCGAGGATCCATGTGCTTAACGACCCCCAAACCCAAATTAATTTCTATATCTATCTATTATACCCCTACCGCTCCATACATTTTGAATATTACCCGCTGATATCTCCATTTCATGCGCAGGTTGCTTTTGTGAGCTTAGGGGAGCCCAGTGGAGCTCCTAGGGACTGATTCGGGCTTCGCGGAGGCGCTGTCTTCGCACGCTTCCATTGCTTAGCACTCGCGGCGTGTCGGGGTATACTCTTTCCTTTATTTTGCACACGCCACACTTTTCACGTTTTTTCGGCGCGCGCTCGGGGCCGATATGCCGCCCCGGACACGGCCGCGGTCGAAGAGAGCTTCCGCCAAGCGGAAGCGGTCGGATGATGCCGGCCCCTCCCACGAGTTGGAGGACTCTCCTCCGCCTTCTCCCACACACGCCGTCCACCCAGCACAGCCTGCAGGCCCCGCACAACCCGCACAGCCTGCAGCGCCCGCACATCCCGCACATCCCGCACAGCCACTCCCTGCCGCTCCACAGCCACCACCTCCAGCTCCACTTATCGGGCCGCTGGGGATCACGTTCCGAGACGACGCACACCGCGTCGCCTTCAAGCGTATTTCCCAGCGCTCGATCGTACCCTCCAGGTTTGCACACCTTGCCGACCTAGGATGCCTGGGGGTACTAGAGGGGATGCTCACGTTGTACGACAACGTGGGCTGGCGAGATTTATTTCAGGTGTCGGCGGACACATTTACCCGTCCGACACTTGAGGTACTTAGTTCGATCGCCCGGACCGACGAGGGATGCTCGTTTCGGTTCATGAACCGAGAGTGCCAGGTCACTCTCGGTATGATGAGAGCATTTTTCTCGTGGCCCGATGTCCCCGGGGCTGATCTAGGTTACGCCCCCACCCATATCCCCCCACCTTCCTTCGACACCGGTGCCTTCTGGGCCCGGATTACGGGTCTTCACGCTGCCTTTGACCCTAGTAGGGCCAAGGCCTCGGCCATTGTCCATCCCTGCCTATGTATAGCTCAGCGCCTTATGGCGACGACCTTTTTGGCCAGATATGAGCCGGGCACGATGTCCACGCCAGAGCTCTACATGCTCTACACGATGACACGGTCCAGAGTTCTATCTAGGGATGGCGATGAGCTGGTCCCCGCCGTCGTGATTGATGTCGCGGCTTGGTTTTTGGACCGCATCATTGTATCGGTGAGCGCTCGCTCACCGATATGCTGCGGCGGTCTGATCACCTTGCTTGCCCTTATGACTGGCGAGTACTTCCCTGACGACCTGCGATGAGCACCGGGCCCCACTTCTCTGTCGATTGATGTTATGGCCCGGATGAAGATGCTTCGTCCGCACGGTGAGCGACACTGGGTCTGGTTGCACGGCCCTTACGGAGCCGACTACATGATTCTTCCGAGCCCAGCTCGGACTCAGATTGCACCAGCCCACGTGGACTGGCTCCCTGCGATGAATGTTCTCATCCCCGCCGCTTACGTGCTCGAGGCCGAGGAGGCCAAGCAGGCCCACGCTGCCCACGCTGCCCCCGCAGACCCTGTTGCCCCTGCCGAGCCTGCTGCCCCTGTTGACCCCGTGGCCCCTCAGCCTATACCCGATGTTTTCGCTGCTCCTGACACCTCTGTCCACACCTCTGTCGGTGTCGGGAGTACCTTAGCTGAGCCCACTTCCGCTGCTTCCACGCCTGTCACCACTACCACTGGCCCTCTGTCTACCGAGCCCGTTTCTTCTGCCCCACCCGAGCGCCCGCTGACCGTAGTTGAGTGCGGAGAGCACTCTGTCCCCACTGCTGCTGTATTTTCCGAGAGTGTCGTGGCGTCTGTCCACACTTCTGTGCCACCGACCTCTCCGGCCGCCTCGCTGCCACTTTTGTATTCTTCTTTCGCTGCTGCTGCCTCAACTTCCCACCGTCCTGCCCAGCCTCGCACTGAGGCCAGGCCCACATTTGCGAGCGCAGCACCTTTCGTTCCCCTACCCGCTGAGCCCGTCACCTACGCCACCAGAGTATGCCAGCCCCGACCTGCACAGCCCCGACCGGTGCGTCCCTCTGTACCACCTCCCCCTGACACTGTACTTCAGAGCATTCGTGCTCTCGAGGGGGCGGTGAGTGGCCTCAGAGGCGACCTTCGGACCCTGTCCGCCACCGTCACTGCGATGGCTGGCCGCTTTGACCTGCTCCCGCACATTCACTACTGCCTTACCCAGGTCCTGGAGCGTCTCCCACGTGTACCCCCGCCCACCCAGCAGGTTCCCACCCCCACTTCCACACACACACAGCCTGCTACCACTCCCACACCCACACCCGCTCAGCGGCCTGTCCAGCCACCACCACCACTTCCGCCTCAGGACAGAGACGGCGCAGCCCCACCCCCTTAGGCACCCTTGATGCAGTCGATTATTTTTGCCGTTGTGCTGCCCGTTTCTGCTGGGTCCTGTAGCATTTTTGTCCACCCCCCTCCCCTCACTTATTTTGGGATTCTCATTCTGACCGTATCTTTATATATCTTTTTAGGAGAGAGGGAGAGTTTTTGGTGCCACACTTATATATCTGTATCACTCCTATTTCTGCATGCATCATGTCCGTATCTAATTTTTCATTTCTTTATTTTTATTTTCTCTTTTCCATCATGCATGCACCCTCACTTGCCCCTCTCATTACTTGTCTCTCGGTGTGCCACACTTTACACATTGAGGACACTGTGCCATTTAGCTTGGGGGAGTGAGTTCTCACGTTCTTTTTCGATTTGCCACCTTTATTTTTAGTTTTTCACACCATTTTCCGCTTTTGCACTTATTTTCATCATTTTTCTTCTATTTTACCATGCATCACGTTTTTCTTATTTTTTCTGTGTGCCGCATTGTAAATAGTTCTATTTTTCCTTTATCTTTATTTCTTTCTTTTTCATCTCATGCTAGAGATGACTTTTCTATGATGATGATGACGTGGAGTTAGCTTACTCTATTTGCATGCTATATTTATCATGTCTTAGGCTTTATTTCTGATATCATATGCTATGACTTGCCTTGCATCTAGAGATAGTAACCCACACTTTTTCCACATGAAAATGGATGAAATTTTATTATTAGCTGAGTCTGAATATTCATATGTATGCTATCACAGAAAACACACCAAGATTCACGCATTGAATGCCTATATCTGGAGTACCGATTTCTTTTCCTATATCACTTCTATATGCATGAATTGTACATTTCACTTCAGGATGATTGAATGATGTTAGCTATAATAAATCTGGATTAGTTAGCTTTTTTTGTGATCGAAACTGAGTAGATTAGATTACCCTGCTGAAGTTGTCGTGCATGTCTTATAGAGTGAACCGAGAGATATATCTATTTCTTTCTCCACAAATCTTGAACATCA
Organism: Scilla litardierei; assembly: GCA_030789695.1. NCBI lineage: Eukaryota > Viridiplantae > Streptophyta > Magnoliopsida > Asparagales > Asparagaceae > Scilla > Scilla litardierei. The sequence goes on from CM061136.1 coordinate 156,899,258, forward strand.
TTTCTCTACTTTTAAAATCATTGGTGAATCTCCCCTTAGCGATTCTATTATATGGCATTTCCCCCGCTATTAATTCCTAGCTCCAAATTTCTTATTCAAAAAAAAAAGAAGAGAGAAAATATTCTTGTATATCATTATCTCTCTTTGAGTTGGGATCGTTGTGTATATATTGCTTATTAAAAAAAAGGAAAAGAGGGAAAAATCCTCAATAAAAGATCCCATCTCACTTTCTTTCTTTCTTCTCTCTTTTCGTGTTCATTTTCATTGCTTTTGGAGCTTTATAAAAATGAGGATGTGAATATTTTTTATGCCACCATGCTTATAGATAAGCTTGGGGGAGGGAATCCATTGATGTGTGAGAGAATGACTACTTGACGTTGCACGACAACCTAGGCTAAGTAATATTCTATACTCGGTGAGATTATTTTTAGCTTTACTAAGTCCAGAAATCTAAGCCTAGCATTCATATCATGAAATCCATACTTTTCTATTCTCTCTATTCTAATGTGTGATACTCTTATACTCCTCATAGAAAGCATTTAATTGAAAAGTGTGTGATCTGTGATTTGTATACCGCTTTAAATGATTCAGACGATGTTAATTATAAGATTATTCCGTTTTTCATGATTATATTGTTGTTCGTGGGTTTTCTATTTCTATTTGCACTATTATACTATGATATCAAAATAAAATTCTTTGACATGTGTTTTTCATTCAGTGCATGCTATATGAGTAAGCGGAACCCACGTCCTGAGAGAATGATCTAGCAGCTTACCTCTTCGCTTCTTTCTTTCTTCTTTATTTCGTTTTTCATTCTTCTCCGTTTTTCATTCTTCATTTTTCGCCGTTTTCGTTTTCCGAATCCACCGGGTTCGCCTTTTACTTATCTTCCTCGAGGACGAGTAAGAGGCAAGCTTGGGGGATTTTGATCACTCCTTATTTTACACTTTTTTCCCGCATGTTTGCATGCCATTTGGATCGCCCAAATCATGTTTTTCACGATATATCGACGATATTGCGATGCTTTTCACGATTTGTTGTTTTTGTCGCATTTCAGGTGATTTGGCGCGATTTGGAGTGATCTCGAGATATGCCTACTCCAGAGTGTCACCGACGACCTCCCCGAGGGGTATTTTGCTGTTGGAGAGGAGCGGAAGAAGAACGGACGTCGCAGGAGCGACGAGGAGGCCAAAACAAGCTGTTTGGGCATTTTTAGTGTCTCACTCGGCCGAGTGAAGGAGTCACTCGGCCGACCAGCGAGACACCGCTCGGCCGACCAGATCAGACACGATTCATATGTGCACTCGGCCAAGCGACGGATACCACATCGACCGAGTGACGAGACCCCGTCCGCCCGAGTGGCGCCCAGACGAAGCCATTCAAAAATCGCCAAGTTACTGTTTTTCGGCTGCCTGAGCTTCAGAAGACCCACTCGGCCGAGTGGATAATCCCGACCGCCCGAGTACCAAGAAGCCATCGGCCGAGTGACGACAACTCACTCGGCCGAGCCGCTCCCGAAGTGAAGACCCCTGAAGATCGAGACTTACTGGAAAATTACAGGGTTTCTCACTCGGCCGAGCGACTCTTGTCACTCGGCCGAGTGCGACGCGCTGCCTGTAGCGAAAATTGCGGATTTCAGGCTGCGCAGGGGTATTTTGGTCACAGTTTTTGGACGATTTTGGGGGGTATTTAACCCTTGTTTTTACCCTAGTTTTGGAGAGCTTTTCTCTTAGATTTTTGCAGCTTTTTTATTTTTACTTTTTAGCTTTATTCTTTGGATTTGGAGAGAGGACAAAAGTTGATTTTTGTTGGATTAATTGAAGAACTCCATTGGTTTGCCTCTCTCTTCTCTAAAAGTTCTATTTTTATTGCTTGTCTCAATATTGTGATGAATTCTATTGCTTATTTCATTGATTATTCTTGTGTTTGTGCTATGAATTGCGAGTAGTCTCCACGTCTTGGGGCGTGGGGATGAACCCTACAAGCCCTATTTCATATTTGTGATGAATTGGTAGAAATTTTGCTAGAATTGTTGTTAGGGATTAGTTTGGGATTGGTTTACTACGGATAGCTAGGAGTTCATACCGATTGGGATTTGCAAGAGATTGGATCCCAATTCGATAGGAAACCCTAGAAATCCGAATTGGGTTGGAATCGAATTTCCGTAGTATCGGTTTGCAAGAGATTGGACCGATACTAGGGTTTTCGGTTGCAATTCCGTGCCGATACCCGTTTGCAAGAGATTGGACGGGTAGAAACTATCCCAACCTAGGTCGCGGGCCGAGTTTGCAAGAGATTGGGCTCGGTGCGCGATTGAACGATGATGTTGATCCTAATGCTAGTTTCCCTAGGCTAGGGTTTGCAAGAGATTGGATCCAAACCTAGGATAGCTATAGACCGGCAACAGCGCGAGAGCGTGAGCGTGGTTCTACATTCAGTTGCGACTAGTTCATCCAAAATCTTATTCTAGCAATTTTGATACCGACGAACCACATTTACGAAATACGGTGAGTAGCGGGAATTCCCCATTCCCTAGACGTTCTTTATTTGATTTGATATTTCTACATTTTGTCTGACGATTGTGACAGGATTGCCAAAGGCAAATTTCTCTCTTCCTAAATAGCCAGGTTGATTGGATCAAGCACGGTCATTCGTCCTCCCTGTGTTCGATAACCCGCTCGCTGCTATACCGTGCGCTTGCGGTAAAACTACAACCGTTCTTTGGGTTACATCCCGGAGCGATCAACTCCGCGTTTGATATTGCTGTTCACGTCGCTCAATGGGACGATGATATCGATCCACGATCTCTAGCTGAATGTAAACACAGAGATGATTGGCCAAAGTGGAACGAAACAATATGAGTAGAGCTGGACTTACTCTTGAAACGCAAAGTCTTTGGACCAGTAGTCCAAACACCAAAGGGTGTAAAACTTGTGGGATACAAGTGGGTATTCGTAAGGAAAATAAATGAGAATAATCAGATCGTAGCTACAAAGCACGGCTTGTAGCTTAGGGATTTTTCCAACGACCGGGGATGGATTATGAATATACATATTCCCCAGTTATGCATACGATCACATTCCGATTGATAATAAGCTTAACTTCAATGGAAGACAGAGAAATGCAGCACGTGGACGTTGTGACTGCATATTTAAATGGCAATATAGATAAAAATATCTATATGAACCTTCCAGATGGTTTCAAAATACCAACAGAAATAAGTTTCCATGATGCGACGACTACCTCTTTTCAGATTCAGATTTGACCCATGCTGAACGACAGAGACGACACACCATCACAAACTAAGCTATTCTAAACTCTAATTATTTTATTTGTGATATTTGTGTGTAAATCTCTGTAGGACCATTGTTACATTTTGGGGTCTTGTCTAGTTGGTCTAGACAAGAGGGACTTGGCTAGTTGGGGCTAGCCAATAGAAAGCTCTTACTAGTATTAATTATGTTGAACACATGTGTTGTGGGGTACTAAGAGCCTATCGAGTTAGAGACGTAGGTCATGCTCTAGCTTGTGGTTGTATCTGTCGCATAATTAATATAGTATCTACTTTGGGGGCTGGACGTAGGTCGTTGGGAAACCAGGGTGCATCTGTGTTTGCTCATTATTTACTCTGCATGTGCTTAAAACTACGTGTGATTGTTCGTGGGTTGCACGAATATTTTTATTAGCTTATTCACCCCCCCTCTAGGCTACGATCCAGAACCAACACTTCCAATTACAATGACCATGTATCATCATCACCTTCACCATCACTGCCAGCTGCCTTACTTGCCCTCTCATTCTCCTCAATTTTCTGCTCAAGGAATCTCTTCATTGACGGCTCCGACATCACCAAAAACCTCATCCCGTCATGCGCATGCTCGCTCAGCTCCATAAACATTGTATCCAACATCTCTGCTGGATACTCTATGTTTGCATACAATTGCTTAGATAGCAACTCAGTCTAGTGGGAGTGTGAGATCTTTATTTCTTCGGAGACCTCACTTACATTCTCAACCATTTCCCACATGAGATCGGGTCATCCCTTATAGCCCATCTACGTAATTTATTTTCCCCCACAGAGGGTGAGCTAGCATGGCTCGGCCCAGTTGGAAAGTACCAGTTGATGTGTCATTAAATTCCACAGTTTATCTATAAGATTACACGTCAAAATGATTGCTCAATTAAACATTTCATACGATTTTACGATCATAATTGGAACTATCGTACTTTAAGAGTGTTTGGTTGCATTTCAGGGAATATCGAGCGATTTGAAGTATAATGGAGGAGAGAGCGCGTGCTTCGACATCGGAGCTCCTGAGGCGCCGCGTTCGGTGACCCAAAGCTGCTGGGGAGCAAGGAAGTGGCAAGAGAGAAGGAACAAAGAAGAGGAGAATGAAGAAAGAATGGTTCTATAATACTATGATTCATGGATTCCAGGTCACCCGATCGAGATATGATGCAGCGAAGGAATCGAGCGATCCGAAGTGCTGGAAACAGGATAGCCATGCACTCTTTTCAAATCTACTATCACCTGAGATTTTTCAGTATTTTTCTGATATTTTTTCCAGATATTAGACTTCAAGACGGTTCCAACGCCACCAAGAACTCATCAATCGGAGGTCAGATGAGCTCTGGGGAATTTCTGCAAGCTGATACTACAGTGCTGAAATCTGTTTTTGATCTCCTACTCGACCGAGCAACCACCTAATCGACGAAGCAGAGTGACAAATGCAGATGAATTTAAATGCTTCTGAAATCTATTTTCGACCACTACTCGATCGAGCATCCACCTACTCGACCGAGAAGAGTGACAACTCGACCGAGCAGACCACACTCGGTCCGAGCAGGCAGTGCGATGTTTTGGGCGATGGATTCTGACTTCTGACGACTCGACCGAGCAGCCACTTACTCAACCGAGCAGCTACCTACTCGACCGAGCAGACCATACTCGGTCCGAGCAGGCAGAGCGCGATTTTGGACATTTTCTGACGACTCGACCAAGCAGCTACCTACTCGGACCGAGTCGCCGTAGGCCTAGATTTTAAGTTGCATCCGGATCCGTGGTTTTGCAAGGGGGTTTGAGGGGATATATTCGGAGGGCAGCCGTCACTTTTAGGGAGACATTTTTGGGGAGTTTTTAGAGGGTTTTAGAGTTTTTTTGGAGACGATCTTTTGGGGAGTTAGGCTATGCCCTAGGCCACTCCCTTGTATCAATATAAGTATTTTATTTTTCTTTAATTCTATTTTAGTTCTTCTCATTGATTAATTATTAAATATCTCTCTGATGCATGATATGACAAATTCTCTTGCTATTATTGAATTTTCTATTGTTTTTCATATGATGCATGAGTTGTTCTATCAGGACTAAGGGATTAGCCCAATGATTTTAGGATTTAGATGTAAAGTTGGGATTTTTATGGTGCGTTGGTATAAAAGGGGTTGTATTTTGGTTGATCTAGCAAGATCCCTAGGAGAACTCGTACTGAGAATGTGCCCATGGTCGGTGGAATCGATTAGCTTAATGAGTATCCTACGAATTTAATTAAGGAATTAGTGGTTTCAACCGAGGCACGTAACCACGCCCGGCTCGTGCCTTGATGGGATCCACCGACGAACTATATCATTAATTGACGGCTATCGCCATTGCGTCAATAAGAGCCACCAAAATACCTTGAAGCTCTAACCCAAGGGAGTGGTATGAGCTGAGAGACCATCCCCATAAATCCAATGCAACGTAAGAATTCTAGCTTAGCGTCGATATTCGACGATCCTAGTGGCGAGTCCTAAAGCCCTAGTCTTTTATATTTTATTTATTTCTTTCTTTGTGTGAAACCCCTTGTTTGCGACATCGAGTGACATGACTTTCGCATCCATCACCATTACGAAGCTCCACATCCACCAATAAACCCGCAAGTCTAACTGAACCTAGGAGTAGATAGGTAGTATAGCACCGCTTCCCTGTGTTCGATAACCGCTTTCTACTATACCGTGCGCTTGCGGTAAACGACATCGTTTCGGAGTTAATTTCGGGCCGGTCAAGTTTATGGTGCCGTTGCCGGGGAGGCATTCCACCATATTATCTATTTTCCATAATTAGGTTGATTAGATTGCGTTAAAAACCTAAAAAAATCAAAACAAACCAAACAAAAAAAGCAGAGAGAGATAAATTTTTCCCCGCCACCTGCTTTATCTTTATTTCTATCTTTTTCATTTTTGTGCCACTGATATTTTTCTCTAGGTATTTGTCTTTGTTGATCAGGTGTTATGACCGAAATGGCTGAGATTATATGGACCACATATTTTTATGCGTACCTTGATAGGATTTTTGCACGGCAGGCTAAGGACCTTGATGCTTTAACCTGTGAGGAGACAACGGTCCTAGAGCTTACGCAGACACCTCATCCTTTCACTGACACCAAAGACTATCCCACAGAGCTTATTGCTCCCATTTAGGGAGAATATTTTACTCCCTCGTCCTTTGCTTTTGATTCCCCTCATGTATATGATGTTTTTTATGATTCAGATTTTGATGACTCATCGTGGATTTTGCAGTATACACATACATATGATCAAGAAGTACGATGTGATATATATAAGGAGGAGAGCGAGGAGTTAGCACCCATGGATGCTACTGAATATGATCAGGAGGTGCGATGGGATGAGTCTGACGATGATGAGGAGTCTCCTGATGAGACCTACACTCATACGCCAGAGTTGCCTGAAAAGCCTGAGACAAATGACGGAGAGTTGCCTGTCGTGGTACATAAAAGCGCAGATATATTTTCAAGAAAGTGTCTGGATCCGCCTTTTTCTATAGGTGATATCAATCTAGTAGTGTAGTATTTTATACTTTCAATAATCACAAATCCTCTCGACGGCGAGAGGACCCTATAGGATTTTATATACTTTCTTAGTTTAATAAATTCACCCCATATGATGGCTCAATTATCTTTTGCACCCAATCCACTATTTATCATCCATGCCCACCCTTATATTTGGCGCTTATTTCGCCTCTCCCCCTAATTTTTATGTGATGTTTAAGCTTGGGGGAGAGAAACTATTGTGTTGAGTGGCCCCCCTATCTTGTCATTGTCCTCTATTTATATCAAACATACATTGAGGACAATGTGATGTTTAAGCTTGGGGGAGTGCATAGTGCACTCACTTTGCTTCATCGTGAAACACACTTCGAAATTTCCATATGAACCATGTTAACTTCTACATTTATGTCTCAGATGCTTCATTTTCTATGAAATATCGTGGATTTTTTTTAATGAACTCTGATATCTGTTAGATTAAAGTTCGATTCCTTGATTAGTGTATCTTTGTTAATGTGCTTTTTCATAGTAGAATCCATAGTTTCACAACCATATTCTCGAAACGGTTAAGCTAAAAATGAATGAATCAAATCTGAAAATAATCATTTGACTCCTGCGTGATTTGATTGATAATTCTATTACTTCATGGATGTTTAGTGATTCAAAAAGAGATAGGATAACCACACAACAACAAAGTAGTGATGATAGGATTCCTGAAACCGAGCCATGTCTAGATTCTATGCTTTTCCTTTTCCTTTTGTGAATAGCCAATAAATGATTTTTGATCATGTTTTACATTCCATCGCGTTTACGTGAGTTTGCAAAAAATCCCAAAAATGCAAAAATCAAACAAATATCCTGAATAAAAGGCCCTAGGGGTTATTCGTAACCCAATGCCCTAAAACCGTCTGATCTGGGATGCATAGGTCGATTTTTATATATATTGAGTTATCTCGTGTTTATAAAGAAAGAAAATACATATGAAATATTCATATAGCCAAAAACAATATAAAAGTACAAAAATCCCATATCTTTATCTCCATTTATATATAGAACAAAGACATGGCAAAGTTGATGGGTTCTAGGAGTCTTGAAATGGTCGTAGTGTGGTGATGCTTTACCTTAATTGAATTTGCTAAATTCATTCTATGAAGTATAACAAAATACCACACATGCTTGAAAGTGTTTGATCATGACATATTATACTGCTTAGAGAATGAGTTGTGGATATTGGTTTCATTTCTGTGAACTTAGTATATTACATGATAAACTATGATATGATATAACTCTACTCTCATTTTATTGCTTATCAAGTTCATTACATTTATTGAAATCCACGTTATTTTAATTTAAGCGAGATTTAAGTATTTGTTGTGTATATGTGTTCTAATTTCATATTGGCGTGTGTTCACGAGATCTTGCATACCTTGAGTTCTTATATTTTCTGAATTTAAGATTGAACCCCTTGTCTCCATTACACGCCATTGTCTCACATCTCCATTGTATCCCTCTCCCATGTTCGCTTCTTACTAGACTTCCTCAAGGATGAGTAAGAGGCAAGCTTGGGGGGGATTTTGATGTGTCATTATATTCCACATTTTATCCATAAGATTGCACGTCAAAATGATTGCTCAATTACACATTTCATACGCTTTTATGCTCATAATTGGAATTATCGTACTCTAAGAGGTTTGGTTGCATTTTAGGGAATATCGAGCGACTTGAAGTATAATGGAGGAGAGTGTGTGTGCTTCGACACTGGAGCTCCTGAGGTGCCGCGTTTGGTGACTCAAACCTGCTGGGGAGCAAGGAAGGGGCAAGAGAGAAGAGACGAAGAAGAGGTGAATGAAGAAAACATGGTTCTATAATACCATGACTCATGGATTCCAGGTCACTCGATCGAGCTATGATGCGGCGAAGGAATCGAGAGATCCAAAGTACTGGAAACAGGACAGTCGTGCACTCTTTTCAAATCTTCTATCAACTAGGAATTTTTTGGTATTTTTTGATATTTTTTCCAGATGGTAGACTTCAAGATGGTTCCAACGCCACCAAGAACGCACCAATCAGAGGTCAGATGAGCTCTGGGGAATTTCTGCAAGCTGATGCTGCAGTGCTGAAATCTGTTTTTGACCTCCTACTCGACCGAGCAACCACCTACTCGACCGAGCAGAGTGACAAATGCTGCTGAAATCTGTTTTTTGCCTCCTACTCGATCGAGCAACCTTTTACTCGACCAAGCAACCACCTACTCGATCGAGCAGAGTGACAAATGCTGCTGAAATCTGTTAAATGCTGCTGAAATCTGTTAAATGCTGCTGAAATCTATTTTCGACCACTACTCGACCGAGCATCCACCTACTCGACCGAGCAGAGTGACAACTCGACCGGGCAGACCCTACTCAGTCTGAGCAGGCAGTGCGATGTTTTGGACGATGGATTCTGACTTCTGACGACTCGACCGAGCAGCCACTTATTCGACCGAGCAGCTACCTACTCGACCGAGCAGACCCTACTCGGTCTGAGCAGGCAGAGCGCGGTTTTGGACATTTTCTGAAGACTCGACCGAGCAGCTACCTACTCGAACCGAGTCGCCATGGGCCCAGATTTTAAGTTGCATCCAGATCCGTGGTTTTGCGAGGGTTTTTGAGGAGGATATATTCGAAGGGCAGCCGTCACTTTTAGGGAGACATTTTTTGGGGGAGTTTTTAGAGGGTTTTTAGAGTTTTTTTGGAGACGATCTTTTGGGGAGTTAGGCTATGCCTTAGGCCCCTACCTTATATCAAGATAAGTATTTTATTTTTCTTTAATTCTATTTCAGTTCTTCTTATTGATTGATTATTGAATATCTCTCTGATGCATGCTATGACGAATTCTCTTGCTATTATTGAATCTTCTATTGTTTTTCTTATGATGCATGAGTAGTTCTATCTAGGGCTAATGGATTAGCCCTAGAATTTAGGATTTAGATGTAAAGTTGGGATTTTTATGGTGCGTTGGTATAAAAGGGATTGTATTTTGGTTGATTTAGCAAGATCCATAGGAGAACTCGTACTGAGAACGTGCCCATGGTCGGTGGAATCGATTAGCTTAAGGAGTATCCTACGAATTTAATTAGAAAGCTAGTGGTTTCAAGCGAGGCATATGACCACGCCCATCTCATGCCTTGATGGGATCCACCGATGAACTATATCACTAATTGACGGCTACCGCCATTGCGTCAATAAGAGCCACCAAAATACCTTGAAGCTCTAACCCACGAGAGTGGTATGAGCTGAGAGACCATCCCCATAAATCCAATGCAATGTAAGAATTATAGCCTAGTGTCGATATCCGACGATCCTAGTGGCGAGTCCTAAAGCCCTAGTCTTTTATATTTTATTTCTTTCTTTCTTTGTGTGGAACCCCTTGTTTGCGACATCGAGTGACACGACTTTCGCATCCATCACCAGTACGACGCTCCACATCCACCAATAAACCCGCAAGTCTAACTCAACTTAGGAGTAGATAGATAGTATAGCACCACTTCCCCGTGTTCGATACCCGCTTGCCACTATACCGTGCGCTTGCGGTAAACGACATCGTTTCGAAGTTAATTCCGGACTGATCACCAGTGGAGGCAGACGGTGGGATGTTATGGTAGGCATCATTTTCTTATGATGCATGAGGGTCAGTTGTAGGACTTGCACGATTGCCAACACCTTCCGCGAATGCGCCGCCAAAAGGTTGATACACAACCTTCTTAAAATCCCCCTTAGCAGCGTCAACTTCTATTATCGACGAAAGATCATCAAGCCACGTCAAGCGTTGATTAACATAGTCTTTCAACCTATGGTTTGCCTGCACGAATAATGCATTATTTATTAAGGAGTTTAAACTGAAATAAGTTAACATTATTTTCAGTTTACCGAAAATGTAGAAGTTAATACCGCGGCCCAGAGTTCATAAACTTCAGCATCCATTTCTATCATCTTCTTCTCGACACACCAACTAGCCCAATGTATGTTGAAGCACGCTAAACATCGAAAAGGCGACGAGCCAGACATTTTATATGATTGCAGATATGTTTGCTTGTGTATTCCGTGCCATATATTGTATTGATGTGTGCAGCTGCAACGGTGAAGGAAGTCCCTTTAAAAGTTTATTTGACTTTATTTCCATACCTTGCCTACTCCACAAGGAAAGGAATTCGGGACATATCATTCTCCCACTGCCAAACTTTGTTCAGCTGCCCCTTGGGTGTATGCTTCTTAGTTTTTTTTTCCTTGGACTTGAAACTGATGCATCCTCCTCCTCCTCCTCATGTCGACCCGACTTCCTAGAAGAGCCACTGCCGACATTCTTGTCATTACCGCTTTGCAAAGAAGTCTGGTTGAAAGCACTTTGTGTAGACGGGCTTATAAAGGGATGGATTCACCCTTGGAGCATATGCATAAATCCCGAGGGTGTTGGCATGTGTATGGGCATGCTATATTGGGAGAATTGTGTAAACTGCATAGTTGGGCCTACACCATGGATGCTCTGCGTAAGATACTGGAAATAACTCATCATATGTGGCATCGGTCGCCAAAGCGATGGATCATTACCACGTTCGTCTTCAACCCATGGGTTCCCATATGAATGGTCATATATTGGTGGCATAGGATCACTCCTTTGCCCTGGAAGTGATGACCCTGCCATGCCTACAAAATGAATTATTTAATAGTGCAATTGAAAAATTAGGACAATTGACATACACCCACATATAGTACATGTATTGAAAATACCAGATATCCATAAGAGGTGGAAACATCCCATGATACATATCACATAATCAAAGTAGAATCCCGATAGTTTTACACAAGAGTCAAAGTAATAAAGAATCCACATACATCAAAAATAAAAGCATCCATTATAGGCCATGTTCCAGTGTGTTCCAAAGATCATGTATGTTACAATAGTCGACCCACAGTTCCCAAGCTATTTGATCCATGCAAAGTTTCCATTGGTCCCTATGTTGGGTTTGTTTACGTATGGGCGACTATTGTGAAAGATCCATAATCGCATCATCATGCTCATCGATAACATCGCCATGCTCCTCAAACGCATCCACATCCTCAGTTAGATGGGGTCATGTGGATCTGCTGCTCGGATATAATTATGCAACCAGTGCAAGCTATGACGGTATTGACCGGATTTGGTAAGGATAGTGAGGCTTGTCCGACAATATCTGAAACTTGTTCTTCAATATTCCAAAATTCGACTCGATCTTTGTTCTTAATGAAGAATGGCGTAAGTTGAAGAGCGCTTTGCGATCTCGAGTAACTCGATCAGTATGGCCCTTCAGATGGTAGCTAATGCCCATTTATGGAGATATGAACCCTGGCATGGTAGTATATCCAGCATCCCATAGGTAATATTTCCCTACAACCAGAAATGTAAACCCATTTCATAATCCCAAGACTTCAGAAATAAGTATATAATTTATTTAGGTTAAATTATGCATATTACTATCATACACTCGAAGACTGTTTGGGGGGTAATGACAATGCATCCTTCAGGACAGTAAAATCATTTGCAGATCCTTCCCACCTGGCCATTACGTACGTGAATCTTTATTTGGAGTTACAGCTATAAGCACATTTTGCGACACCCATTTACGCCTCTAAATCGGGGAACGATATTGGTTGGTAGCATGGCATCGATATGTGTCCCATCAATGAGACCAATGCAATCCTACAAGTTCCATCAATAAGGAAAATGTTGCAATCACCTAAACTCAATATATACTACTGCCAACTATTCAGGAAAACACAATTACCTTGAAATATGGAACCAATTAGGATTATTGACTATCTCAGGAGGAGTCTCATTTGGAGCTTGCTTCATGAACATATCCCGCAAGGCACAATCTGATTGCATTACTATATTAAAGTAACTGCTAACTGTAGTCCCAGACCGTATAAAATCAACTTGGATGACTTTGTTCTTTGACTTATGCCCTACGATATGTAGAATCATGGCCAACTGCTCCTCTATGGACACATGAATAGTGTCTTTGAGAATATCACTTTGTCTTATTAAAGTTGCCAAATTCATGAACGCATGGCTCCTCATTCTTAAGTAGTTTAAACAACTACTTTCACTCCCATAAAGAATTCCACGCATTTGGGATTTTCTATAAAGATCACGCATATCTGATGGCTCTCCAGGTATACGGTTTGCCCTACCCTCTTTGTATAGTATGAAGTGTAAGATGATAAAAATGATAGTCGGTGCGACCGCTGTACAGGTTGTACAGCCCGACTGTTCTCCGTGGTGATCCATCTAAACCATATTTGAATCAAACATAAAAGCATGCATAAGTTGAAACAGACATATGAAATTATAAATTTCTTCGAGAAAGGTACATAACTCTGTGTACAAAAAGATGTTTATGGCACAACTACAGCACACACTTCAATTCTATAATGAACCACATTCCCACATTCCATAACAAAGCAAACTGGAAAAAAAATTATTTTGAGCCCTCGGATAATTTTTCTTCATTTTCCATATTAGTGGCATGGCAGTTGCTCTTTCAGTATCTACCTAAACATTGAAGCAAAAAATAACAGTTTCAATCTTCTCCATCACAGAAACCATAGTAATCAATATGACAAGGGAAATGAAACAGATAAGCAAAATCCATATCATCTCCAAATTAATCACCATCAGTGTGAAATAAAACCTTATAAAAATCCATATCAATGCCTCTGAAGCTATAACAAAAACAAATTCATTGTGTGGACTAAAGGAACCTTCCAGCCAGCCTTACTTTTGAACCGCAAATTCATATATGCTCATACTTTACTGTCTGCACTTTTTTTTTCATAAATGTGTACTAACATTTTTTTGATTCCATTACAAGTTGTTCTTAATTCTTTTACTATAAATATCTTGCCGAATTTCTCGCTGACATATATTTCATGTGTTTGTGAAATATATGTTAGGTTCAGAAACTGATTACTTTGCAGACCCCGCTTTTGAGGATCTTACCTTAGAGGTGGACCCGTTGATCAGAGTTACAAGGACGCTGAGGTCTTACCTGCTGAAGACTAGAAAATTGTTGCAGTCTTTATCTATTTAGTTGTATTTGATATTTTCAGGTGTGTTGCTTTCAGCAGATTGTACGGCCATGCTAGGCCTAAGTCACTTTGTGTACTTTGCTTTTAAAAAAACGCTGGAATAAATTTGTAATAAATATTTGTACTGTTTCTGAAAAATTCGCGTGTAGGGACCTGCTTACTAAATAACGCTTATTGTGCTTAAGTCAAGGAAGGAAGAAAAAAATGTACTCTTTCCTTGCTTTAAGCACATGCGGACCCGCTCACGTTCTCGCTCCCGTACAATGGGAAGCGAGACGTGACAACGGTGCTCGGAGTCCTTGACTACGGGTAGCGCAGTAAGAATCGTCTCGGGATCGTCTCGGCTGCAGGTAGCGTAGCGAGATGGCACGGCAACAGAAACGGCGTCAGGATTGCTTCGGTTGCAGGTAGCACAACAAAACAGCACGGCGACGGCTACGACGTCGGGGAAACGCGTGAGATATACGATGTGCGTGGACTCCTAGACGCACGAGGCTGTCGGGGATAGGTGGAGGCCGAAGGGGGTCGCGCTCGCCTGAGGGGTGGCCGGAGCAACAGCCGACGGCAGAGAGGTCGGCTGTTTGAAGGAGAAAAGGACAGTTTTGTGTGGTTGCCGGGCTGTTTTGGGTCGTTGCGAGGTTGCCGCAGCTGAGGGGGAGCAAGGGGCGTCGACAGTGGGTAGAGGGGCTGTAGGGGGAGTCGCCGGCGGCGGGAGGGGGGTCGCCAGTGACGACAACTAGGTAGGCCATGGGTTTCAAGGGTCTGGGCGACTGTTTTCAGCGGCTAACGGCAGTTTTGTGAGGTGTTTTGATGTTTTGCGTGGAGGAGGAGAGGAAGGAGGGCTGACCGGAGGTGGGGGTGGTGGCCGAAGCCCTTGGGAAGGCTGGCGACGATGGAGGTGGCCGGATGTGTGAGTTGGAAGGAGTGGCGGCTGGTATGTATGAAAACCCTAGGTTGCGTTTGGGTTGTGTTATAACATGATATCTTGCTAAATAGGGTTAAAAAGGGGTGTAGTTTAAATTGATTGGAAAGAGGGGGTGTGAGAGGGAGATGGTAGATTTAGGGTTAGGATAGCTAGAAGAATCATTCATATGCTACGTATGAATCCCATTTGATTTAGGTTAAATTTTGAAATTCAAATTAGATTAGGCTAATTGGGTTTGAAAGTAATTAGTGTGATAGGTCGGGCTAACGGTGTCCAAAAATTATGAGAAAAATATTAGGATGACCGTGACGACGAAAGGATCGAGAATATGGGGTCCGGTCACGAGCTAAGCCTATCGAGAACGATAATAAAAATAAAAACAAAGCGTTGAAGTCTAAAGGCTAAAACACCCCTTCATTCAAAGCTGATATGTGGAAGAACGACACACGAAATGACGTTCATAAAAATTACCAAAAATTTCTACTCTTCCATATGGTCACAATGATATATAACATCGCGTATTTCAAATAGAAGAAATGGCAAAGAAAAATACACGTACAAAAGAGAAAAATACGCGCAAAATACGAACGGTCGGAAAGCGGCCGTTACAGAGCCCACTCTCGTGCAAACTCGAGTTACGATCTAGATTGTGATAGCTCGTAGACGTCCAATCTCTTACAAACGAATATGGGTAATGATTTATAATAAAAATGCTAGCTTTGGTCCAATCTCTTGCAAACCAAGTCTAGTGAATCTCGATTATAAATCTAAATCGAATATCTAGGCCTTCCCATCGATCAGAATCCAATCTCTTGCAAACTCCATATCGATAGAAATTCCTAGCTATCCATGATAAATCAATCACAACCTAACCTCCTATCAATTCTAGCAACATTAAATTCATTCATCACAAATCTGAAATTAGCTCCATAGGGTTCATCCCTATGCCCTAGAACAGTGAATCTACTCACAATTCATTAAAGCAATAACACAGTCAATGATAGAAATCATATTGCAATTCAGACTTCAAAAAGAACAATTCATAAAAGTGCAAATATTCAAAGGAATAGACAAACCAGATCTGAGTTCTTCAATCTCCAAATCTCAAATTATAATTAGAAACAATCTAAAATCTATTTTCTGGTCTCTCTAAGCTGGGATGAAAACTGGGCTTAAATACATGCCCAAAAGGCCCAAAATTCTTGACAGAATTGCCCTTGTGTAGCACAGAACCCTAGCTTTCGACACAGGCTGACGGCGCTACTCGACCGAGAGGAAATCTCACTCGGTCGACTGACAGATCCAAGTAAAAACAGAGAAGTTGGGGGTTTGGGCGCTCTGGCACTCTGCGTCACTCGGCTGATTGGGATTTATCACTCGGTCGAGTGGATTTCCTACTCGGCCGAGGGGGTCTTCTGCTCTGCTCCCCAAAATTCCAGAGAGTTGGCTTCAATTCCCTTCAGAAATTCTGACTCACTCGGGCGAGTGGAGTTTTCTACTCGGTCGAGTGGAATTATCCACTCGGTCGAGTGGAATGTGGCACGAGATATTTTCGTATCAGTTGTACTCGGCCGAGTATGCTTCTTCGATCGGCCGAGTGGACTGCGTACTCGGCCGAGTGGCCTGTTATGGAAGCTGCTCTTCTCATCCTCGCCTCTTCGTCGATTCTATCGATCTTCTTCTTCTTCCGCTCATCATCCAGAGCTGTTAGCTCCTCGATAAGGCCGTGGGCGATGCTCCGGTACGCGTGCAAGTGCCTAAATCTCATTTATGCTCCCGATCGCTCCATTTTTCCTGAAATCTGACAAATACAAGAAATAGTGAAAAGCAACACAATATCGTCGAATAATCGTGAAAAGCGCGATATGGGCGATATAAATGGTATGCAAATATGCAGAAAAAAGGTGTTAAATATGGATCGATCACGGTCGCCCCTCCCTCATGGCCCGGTCTTCTCTGGTCGACGAATCTTTGGAGATGTCCGTCTTGAATCAGCCGCTCTATGTCTTTCTTCAAAGTGTGGCACTCGTTGGTATCATGGCCGTGGTCTCGGTGATATCGACAGTACTTTTGCAGATTTCTTGCGACTAGCCTTGACCTCATCTCCGGGGCACGTCTTTGAGAAGCCTATTCACCATGGCCACCGTCATCACCTCCACCAGGGGGCATTGAGCCTTGTGTAATGCACTGCCTCATGCGCTCTATCGGACCCGCTTCTCAGAGCGGGGTTCCTTGGGGTGGGGAACCCCCTTAGCGGCCCGGGCGATCTTGCCCTCGAGGGCCTCCTTGGTCGTGTCAGGGCGGTCTTGATCGTGACCTCTGGGGCTGTCCTGGTCACGCCCTTGGGGGTGATCATCCTATCTCTTCCGGTTACTAGGCCTCCCTTCAACATGAGGAGCTTAGGCTGTTACGGCCTCCTTCATCATCCCCAATGCCTCCTCGCTAAGCATGAACTTCTCTGCCTAGGCGAAGAGGGTGTCGAGGTCGGCAGGCGAATCATGGAGCAGCAACTTGAGTAGACTCTTATTTAACAACCCCTTCTTGAAGGCCGCTATGACGAGCTCATCTCTGCTGCTCGTCACGTTGAGTCTCTCCTCATCGAAGTACTGCAAGAATTTGCGGATGGTCTCCCCCTCCTTCTAGACCACCGTGAATAGATAGTCTGATGCCTTCCTCCTTTGCCACACCAAGAACTGCTGACAGAACTTGCAGAAAAGGTCACCGAATGAATCGATGGAGCGGTTGGGCAACTGACGTGTGTTTATATTTTATATATTCATGCATGTCTTCTTCGTGATTTTCCGTTGTTTTCTGTCGTCCCGTGCCCATTTTCTTGGGATTTTTAGTTTTCTTTCACGTTTTTGTGTTTTTGTGTATTTGCATGAGATCGCCAGTGTAGAGGATATACAACGAAGATATCATGAGTCCCCGGAGCAACGGGAGGAGTCACGCGTGATCCAGGGAGTCAAACGACGAAGATCGCTATTTTTCAACCCTCAACCGATCGGTTGGACACAGCCAACCAATCGGGTGGTGCACGCGTTGTAATGCCCTGCTAAGCTACTGCACAAGTACTAGAGGGGGGGTGAATAGTACTTTAAAATAATTAAGAGGATAATTCCTAATTATCTTGCAAACTCTACCAATTAATGCGAAAATGTGGAAATGTAAATAATGACAACAAAGAAACAATCGCAAACACACGATGTTAATGGGGTCGGGTCCATCCAAGTCTCCCCGACTTGTTCTCGGTGATCCTACGTCCCAACCACCCGGATCCCCTCCGGATACTTGAGTTAGAAACCCAAACTCAAGATTTGCACTATGAAATACTTGTGAAAAACCTTCACAAAGTCAAATCATACACAAAGGAAATTGTGACTCCCACAACCCGGAATCACAAACAAACTCTCACAACCGAGAGTGAAATACTTACAATATGAAAGTAAATGAAATAGAAATTCTTACCGACAAAATCCTATGCCTTGAGTATAACTTACGATTTAGGGCAAAACAGATTTTGGGGAAGATGAAGAGGCACCAAACCCTAGCTCCTAGTAGATGACCAGCAATGGAGTCCTAGGTGGATGTTGGTGACCTAGAATCAAGCACTTGGCTTGGAAGGCTCACAATCAATGAATCTCTCTTTTGAAATAAGAGTGAGGGAGAGATTCTTGAATGGAAATGAATGAGCTTTAATGAGATTGAATGATTTCTCTTTGATCTCTAAATTTCTCTTAAAATCAGCCTTGAGTGCAATGAATGTAGCACACCAAGTATTTATAGGTTAGAGGAAAGAGAGAGAGAAAAACGTTTCAATTAAAACTCCAACGGCTCTATTCTGAACCAAACTAGTCGGTCAAAGAACAACCACTGACCGACTAGTTCATCAACTAGTCGGTCGGTGAAACAACATGAACCGACTAAGAGGTGAACAGTGAATAGATGAAGTTTCAGACTTAAAGAACTAGTCGGTCCAAGAAGACTTGTCAACCGACTAGTTTCACAACTAGTCGGTCGGTGAGTGAACTTAGACCGACTAAGAGATAAAACAAATAGTCTGAGTACAAAGTGATTTAGTCGGTCCAAGAACAAATGTTGACCGACTAGTTCATCAACTAGTCGGTTGCCAAATGTACATAGACCGACTAACGATAAACAGTAACTTGGCATGTACAGAGAAAGCTCAACTAGTCGGTCTAAGAAGCTCAACTAGTCGGTCGGTGAGTCAACGTAGACCGACTAACTGTAAACAGTAAAGAGCTTAGAATTGAGAAGGCAAACTAGTCGGTCCAAAAAGCTTTGCCGACCGACTAGATCACCATCTAGTCGGTTGGTTCTTCTTCTTGAACTAACTAACATGCACAAGAAGTCGCGAATCGAAGCGCGAAGCTTCGGGAAAGTTCGTATGGACTTCTTACAAGTTCCTAGCTCTAAGATAGGAGCGTTATGAAGATTAAAACGTAAGACCTACTCAAGGCTTAACATTCTACGGAACGAAGCTAAAAGACTATAAATAAAACTTGACGAACCGTCTTCGAAAGCTTCGATCCGAATCTTCATGACTTCTAAAATGGTCCATAAGCTTCAACGAAGCTTTAGGCATACGATCACGTGCTTTGAGAAGTCTTGAGACGTCGCTTTGGATGTTCATATGAATTTGGCGACGATCTCCATAACTGCGCTCACAAAGAGTTAGTTCACGATATATTTATGTTTGTTCATCATCCAAAACCAAGTCCGGGGAGTCCAATATCCAACATTCTCCCCCTTTTTGGTGATGACAAACCAACATAAATAATAATCGAAAATAATGATTCAAATGAAATTTACTTACTCACCCTGCATTGATGACACGTTAATCTCAAAATTAAATAATAATCATACGCATCAAAGCAGACTAGTAAAGTATAAAATGAGAGTCAAATATTGAAATTTAGGATTTGAAATCCATTTTTATATCTTAACTCCCCCTGAATCTAACATATCAAATTAGATTCATGGAAAAATGCTTAAATTATCATTTAGCTCTTCGTCATTATTATATCTCTCCCCCTTTGGCATTAGCAAAAAGTGTGTGAGGATATCAACGACAACAACAATGGCTTCAAATAAAAGCACGGGAGTCGTAGAATACGACCACGGTCCAAATGACACCAAAGGAAAATACGAATTAAATCAAAGCGTGTCAATGAGACCAACGTCGAAAATCGATAAATAAAATCATCAAAACTCAAATTAATTTTACGAATTGAGTTATGGAATATACTTTCCAATATCAACATTCTTGGTTAATTTAGTGCATGGAAATCAATTCTATGTTTCCATAGAAATATTTTCTATTTAACCAAGTTATTATCGTCGAGCGACGAAATCAAACATCAGAGACATTAAAAAAGTATATAATGTGCACAAGAGAATAAATGTCAACATCGATGTATATATATATATATATATATATATATATATATATATATATATATATATATATAAAGCATGAATACATCACAATGATACATCGTCGACATACATAAGCGATCCAACGATCGAGGCACAAAATACATCATATCACACAGCTGATATCAGAGTATCACAAAACATACAAAAATCTCAAAACATCATATGAGATACATCAAAATACATCAAAATGATCCAAAAATCATAACCACCCAAACTATCCTACCCAAACTCTTTCACACTACAAAAATCATCCAATGTGCATAGGAGAGTCCTCCAATGAAGCTCAGGAGGCAGCGGGAGGATCTGCAGTAGCCACAGGCTCTACAGGAGTGGAGGTGGTCACCGGATCAGCTGAAGTGTCCACGGGAGCGACGGTAGTGGCCTCGGGAGCACCAGTCGTAGTATCCACCGCAGGAACGGTGGCAACAGGTGTGCTCTCGGGGTCACCGGTAGACGAAGCAGCAGCACCAAAAGTGCCCTCAGGGGCACGAGCAGCAACACGAACAAGCTCCTTAATCTCCTCCTCATCCAACTCCTCCTCGTCAGAAACTGACGGAGGGATCTCAATGCCCAAACGAGAGGCGATACGAGCTAATATCTCCTCAGTACGAGCATATCAAGACTCCATACGTCTCACCAAACGTGCGAGCTCGTCAAGAGTGGTAGAGGGAGAAGGAGAAGCTGAGGCAGAAGCAGACGCTGAAGCAGAGGGGGTTGTTCTCTGAATGTGACGAAGCACGGTAAGAGACTTCTTGACGGCCGTCACATTCAGAGGGGGACCGAGAGGACGCTCATCATCAATGTGCAAAGGTACACGGAAGTGACGAAATACGAGTGTCAGAAGGCACGAATATGGGATATGAGCAGACTTCGTGGACTTACGGATACACTCGAAAGAATCAATCTTATCGAGTATGATCCGAGCCAAGTTAATCTCTCTCTCCATGAAGATGGCATAGATGAGCTTGAGGAATGGCTGGAAAGGCAAAGAAGAGGAGCCGTACTTCGGGAGGAGGCACGACTTCAGAATCAAGTTTAGGACCCAGCCATTCGGCTTGAAAGACTTAGATGGCACCCCAATCATGGCAGGAGGGATCTCATGGAAAATCTCAGAAAGTATGACCTGATCAAGGGAAGAGATGTCATCGACGGAGATATCGGAAGGGAGGAGGCCAGACGACAAGCAACCAATCAACTCCCCTAAGATTTCTGTCGTGAGGACAATCGGTGTCCCCAAGACAGTCGTCTCAATGGAGTGGGTCTCGTCGTACTGACCCCGGACACTGTTCGCGTAAAAGAGTTTGACTAGGCGAGGATATGGATGTGGATTCGCCTTAGGGTCATACCGAAGATAATCGATAAGACCGCTAGACGACAGAAGATCAGCAAGGCCTGGGAAGTCTGAAAACTGTACGAAATGCTCCAACAGCAGCGGACAGTCTTCGATACGGTTATATGCCGCGAGACACATCGGGTCGTCGCGACATAATGAGATATCGATACCGCCAACCGGCATCGGACCCTTTCCCTTAGGCTGACGTGTGGAAGTACGGGGTGGAGGAGTAGGTTCCCTATGGCCAGGCTCAGTCTCAGGTATGTATTCTGTGTCGAAATCGTATGGAGGAGTGGGGGCATGGAATGAAGCAGGTGAAATGGGTTGCTTCCTAGGCTGAGATCGGGCTCGGGGTTTCGCTATCGCCGTCCTCTTCTTCTTAAGAGGAGGCGACGACGAAGACGGATGGGTGGTCTTCGAACGTCGTTTGGGTTGCGAGGGTTCCCTAGGGGCGACTCTACGGTCTTAGGGGACGTGCTCGAGGGATCGATCAGGATACGTGTTCTCGCCATAAGTGTGACGAGACACGAGCAATCAACACTAGAATTCGAAGAGACCCTAGTGCAAACCCTAGACAAGAAAAAATCGCAAGAAACCCTAACCCTAGAACCCTAAACAGCTGAAAGAGATGATAGGAAGATACCCTAGGGGAGATCGACGGAACCCTAGGTCGGAGATGGCCGGAGTTTTGGTCGAAAAACGGCGGAGGGAGAGATGGAAGTCGAAGGGGAACGGCGGTTTTAGGCTGAGAGAGAAGTTTTCGATCAACTAGAATGGAAATAAGTCGGTCGGGGGCTTATAAAATCGATTGGAAGTCGAAAAGACCAAGCAGTCCCCGTCGTAATTAGTCGGTCACAGTTCAAGCACTGACCGACTAGATGACGATCTAGTCGGTCGGTCAATGAGCTTGAACCGACTAGTTGCAAACAGTAAATGAAGCCAAAATTTAGGGCTTGAGTTAGTCGGTCGGAGTTCATTCACTGACCGACTAGATGATGATCTAGTCGGTCGGTCAATGAACATGAACCGACTAACAGAGTTCAAAAATTTTAGAATTTGAAATTTTGAGTTCTCTCCTAATCGCACTTGGACGAAACATCGAAATACTCTCATTAATCATTATACTACCCTATTAAACATCGAAAATCTGAAATTTGACGTTTACGAACAAATCGAGCGAAAATTCCGAAAATTCAACGAAAAATCCAGAAAATTTCAATAAATCTAGCATGTGCAAATATAATGAAATTGAATAGCATGCAAGATTATTGAATAAAAATGAATCCTAAATCTCGGATTCACCCATATTCCCCAATTCTCGACGCAACCCCACAAAGGAGTCTTCCTTTAGGGGTTTCGTGAAAATATCGGTGATTTGCTTTTGGGTTTCAACGTACACTAATATGATGTCCTTTAAGCAACATGATCATCTAAGAAATGGTGATGGACATCTATGTGTTTCGAACGGGAATGGTGTACCGGATTCTTAGAGAGACATATTGCACTTTGGTTGTCCACCATGATAGGGCAAGTATCACAGTTTATACCAAAGTCTTTAAGTGTGTGTCTCATCCAAAGAACCTGAGCACACGCGGCACCGGCGGCAATGTATTCCGCCTCGGTGGTTGAAAGTGATACAGAATTCTGCTTCTTGGAAAACCAAGAGACAAGAGAATTTCCTATAAAATGGCAAGTGCCACTAGTACTTTTCCTGTTGGATTTGCATCCCGCATAATCTGCGTCACTATATGAGATTAACTCATACGTGCTAGATTTTGGATAAAGTAATCCAAAATCAAGTGTGTAACTTAAATAACGAAAAATACGCTTTACCGCTACTAAGTGAGATTCCTTAGGTTGAGACTGATAACGAGCACATACACATACGGCAAACATTATATCGTGCCTACTTACGGTAAGATAAAGTAAACTACCTATCATACCTCGATATAGACGAATGTCTACATCTTTTCTGTCCGCATCCTTATCAAGATGTGTAGTAGTGCTCATTGGAGTCTTCTTCCCGGAGGCATTCTCCATTCCAAATCGCTTTAGCAACTCCACCGTGTACTTCGTTTGGTGGATGAAGATTGCATCGTTCATTTGGCGAATTTGGAGACCTAAGAAATATTTGAGCTCACCTATGTGGCTCATCTCAAATTGATCCTTCATCATATTAGAAAACTCTTTGCAAAGAGCAAAGTTAGTAGCACCGAAAATGATATCATTAACATAAAATTGAACTAAAATTATATCATTATTCGAATACTTAACAAATAATGTGGAATCAACTTCTCCCATTTTAAATCCTAAATCCAAAAGAAAATTCTTTAAACGGTCATACCAAGCTCGAGGAGCTTGTCTCAAACCGTAAAGAGCTTTCTTAAGTTTGAAAACATGATTTGGAAATTTTTCATTTATAAAACCCGGAGGTTGAGAAACATAAACTTCCTCAACAACATCTCCATTTAAAAACGCACTTTTAACATCCACTTGAAATAATTTAAAATCCTTATGGCATGCAAAAGATAACAATAATCTAATGGATTCTAATCTAGCTACCGGAGCAAAGGATTCTTCGAAATCAATACCTTCCTCTTGTCGATAGCCTTGAGCTACTAACCGAGCTTTGTTCCGAACGACGATTTGGTTTTCGTCGGTCTTGTTCTTGAAGATCCACTTTGTCCCTATGACGGTGTGGTTCTTCGAAGGCAATGGAACAAGCTTCCAAACCTCATTCCTCTCGAATTGAATGAGTTCCTCTTCCATGGCAAGGATCCAAGCGCTATCTTCGCACGCCTAATTATTATTCTTTGGCTCAATCGAGGAGGCAAAGGAACAATGAGCGAAGTAGTTGACTTGAGATCTCGTCTTGACACTATCATGGATATTGCCAATGACTTGCTCATGAGGATGGTCACGAACTGTATGAAGCCGTATGGGAATTCCCTGATCACTAGGAACATTCTCAAAAACTTCATTAGTCGGGTTAGTATCAATAGAATCAATAGAATTTGAATTACCAATTGAATCACATAAAACATCCATGGAGTCATCACATTAGTAATTCTAGTTGGAACAAATCCTTCATTAAATGAGACATGAAGTGATTCCTCGATCGTTGAGGTTCGTTTGTTGTATATCCGGTAGGCTTTGCTACGTGAGGAATATCCAACAAATATCCCCTCATCGGATCTTGGATCGAATTTGTCCAAACTACCATACATGTTTTTAATAAAACATTTTGAACCAAAAACACGAAATTTTTTAACTTGAGGGAATCTACCAAACAACAATTCATAACAAGTTTGTTTAGTGTCGGGCCTCAA
The DNA here is from genome assembly GCA_030789695.1 of Scilla litardierei. NCBI lineage: Eukaryota > Viridiplantae > Streptophyta > Magnoliopsida > Asparagales > Asparagaceae > Scilla > Scilla litardierei. The sequence continues at coordinate 156,924,229 of CM061136.1, forward strand.
AAGTATTCTATTAAACATATAGCAAGCGGTGTGTACCGCTTCCGCCCAAAATTGATGGCCAAGTTGGCTATCATCAAGCATAGTGCGAGCACACTCCACTAGCGTCATATTCTTTCTCTCAACAACACCATTTTGAGGAGATGCGCGAGGGAATGAAAAGGAGTGTGTAATACCAACTTCATCACAAAAGTTCTCAAAAGACTCGTTCTCAAATTCCCCTCCATGATCCCTACGAATAGTGACAATGGTGGTTCCTAAAAAATTTTGTACTTTCTTGACAAATATTGTGAAGTTTTCGAAAGCATCATTTTTATTACATAAGGAAAATACCCAAGTAAACCTAGAAAAGTCATCAACGATGACAAGTCCATATCATGCATTTCCTAATGAAGCAACTCTAGTTGGCCCAAATAAATCTGGATGTAATAGCTCTAGTGGCCGCTTAGATGAAATGCTTTTCTTATGTTTAAAAGACGATTTTGGAAGCTTGCCTCGTTGACACGAGTCACAAAAGCTTTTCTTTTGAAAGACAAGCTTAGGGAAGCCTCTAATAGAATTTAACTTGGAAAGTTTAAATAGTGTTCCAAAGTTCACTGACCAAAACGTCGATGCCATAAGTGTTGTTCACTTGTGTTGGCAACAAGACATTGTTCATGTGACTTAGGAAGATCTAAAATATAAATATCCTTATAGCGTGTGCCGGAAAATAATAACTCATCATTATCCTTTCTTAAAATATGGCACATTCCTTTCGCAAAGCTAACTTTGTAACCTTTGTCACAAAGTTGGCTTATTGAAATAAGATTGTGGTTTAATCCTTTAACAAGGTAAACATCACTTATAAGAGGTTTATAAGGATTACCCACTTTACCAACACCTATGATGGTTCCGCTCTCGTTGCCTCCAAAGACTACCCGGTTTTCATTTGCAATGGGAACCACTCCGGAGAGCAATTGAGCGTCACCCGTCATGTGTTTTGAACACCTGCTATCGAGTATCCAATTCCACTTGGAGCTAAATTTAAATTTGTTGCTCCGTTTCTTTTTCTTGAGTTTCTAAAGATAGAAAATATCGTATCATGGTACCCAAGGTCATTGGGTCCAAAAGATTAGACCTTTGGAAGCCAAGTCCAATTGGACTTAGACTTCCCCACATAATTATCATTATCCACTACATTCATAAAATAATCATTCATGCAAACTTGTTTTTCATCCATGCTTGTGTCCTTTGGGCTCCAAATGGTGAATATTTTGGGAGCCTTCACCCTATTGGGAGCATGCATCGTTGTTGATTTCTACGTGATGCATGTCGTGGATAGGCATAAGGAACATGATGAAATGGTGCATGTGGATAATTATTCATACAATGATGTGGGTGAACATATGCATGTGGGGGAACACGTGCGTGAGGGTGTCTCACATGGTGTGCACGTGTCCGTGGACGTGTAGCATAAAAATCATCATATGTGTGAGCCGGTGGAGTAGGACGTGTGTTCCTACGTGGCATGGTATTTGTGTACATGTAGGCCTGGCCCTTCTTTGGAGGTCCACCAAAAGTGGGTTTCTTTCCGAAAGAGGGTGTGTACGAGGTGGAAGCACCATTGGTAGATGAACTACCAATAGAGTGTTTGCTACCACTCGTTGAGTCACCGGAAGTTGGCCTAACAAAGGTAGTGGCCGATTTGGATGAACTCCCCATCTTATACCCCAAGCCAATGTGGTGGTTGGCCGGAAGTAAGTCATTTAGGATGTTATCCAAATGGTCCTTACCCTTATTGAATTTGTTAATTCGGCCTAATGTGCCCTCATATTTCTCGATGAGAGAACGCAAAGAAGCATCCAAAGTGGATACTTGCGATGTGAGCACATAAACACGAGATTTGAGATTTTCATTCTCAATACTCAAAGTCGAGTTTTGAGAAGTCAAATCCGCTATCTTGTGTTCCTCCGGATCCTCAATGCTAACATGTTCAAGTTGAGACTTGAGATTTACAATCTCATTTTTCAACTCTTTAACAACGATGTCGTTGTTGATGATGATAGTTTTAGGCGAGGTTTGGATGCTAGCTAAATCATCTTTTACTTTAGTATACCTATTTACTAATTTAGTGTATTTAGACCATAATTGCTCATTAACATTTCTAAGGTCATCCATGGTTACCTCATTGCCTTCATTGTCGCTATCATCAGAAGAGGAATCTTTATCTTGCTCCTGTCTAGACATGAAGCACATGTGTGCTTGCTCCACTTGCTCATCATCCGACTCTCCGCTAGAGGAATCCTCGGAGTCGGTGAATGTCCCGACAAGCCCCTTTTTGTACCCTTTCTTGTACTTCTTGGACTTGTCGAACTTCGGCGCCTTCCACTTCTCCTTGTGCTTGTTTTGAGGACACTCCGCTTTCATGTGTCCTGGCTTGTTGCATTTGAAACACAAAAGAGAGGAGGCGTTAGAAGAACTAAACTTCGATTTGTTTTTGAAGTTACCTTTCCGGAAGTACTGGTTGAACTTCTTCGCCATGAGTGCCATGGACTCCAAGTCCAACTCGTCTTCCGAGTTTTCATCATCGGTCGATGTGGAAGTTGATGGAGCGGCCTTGAAAGCAATAGCCTTCTTCTTTGGCTCGTCTTGCTTTAGGTAGGACTTCATCTTGTCCTGCAACTTCAACTTGCTATCCTTGCGTACCTCATATGACATTAAGGTACCCATTAGTTGAACAACGGTATAAGTTTTCATATCATTACCTTCCTCGATGGCGAAGGTATGTTTCTCCCAACAAGAAGGAAGTCCATCGATGATTTTCGAGACTTTCTCCTTTTGGGTGTAGGTCTTACCGAGAGCCTCCAACTCGTTTGTGATGTCGACGAAGCGAGCATAGTACTCCTTCATCTTCTCACCCTGTAGCATATGAAATAACTCGTAATCTTTATTAACTACAACGAGTTTAGAGTCTCTTACCCTACTCGTTCCTTCATGCAAGATGAGGAGGGAGTTCCATATTTGATATGCACTCTTACATGTGCATATCTTATTGAAGTCCTCGGGCTCCAAAGCGCATTGTAAGGCGTTCATTTCCTTGGCATTGCTTACCTCCGCGGCGACCTCCGTGGTAGTCCACTTCTCGAAATCTTCTTCGGCGGGCTCGACATACTCCTTCATCGTAGCCCTCCATAGTGAAGCACTCCGGAGGAAAGTTTCCATCCGGCATTTCCAGTACCCGTAGTTGGTACCGTTGAAGAAGGGAGGCCTCGTCGAGGAGTGTCCTTCCATCACCGAAGAAGCTCCTTCACGATTCTTGAAGGTGCTATAGTCGGAAGGTGGACGAACGGTCTTGTTGTCGTTGGCAGACATAGCTATAGACTTGGCTCTGATACCAAATGTAATGCTCTGCTAAGCTACTGCACAAGTACTAGAGGGGGGTGAATAGTACTTTAAAATAATTAAGAGGATAATTCCTAATTATATTGCAAACTCTACCAATTAATGCGGAAATACAGAAATGCAAATAATGACAACAAAGAAACAATCGCAAACACACGATGTTAATGGGTTCGGATCCACCCAAGTCTCCCCGACTTGTTCCCGGTGATCCTATGTCCCAACCACCCGGATCCCCTCCGGATACTTGAGTTAGAAACCCTAACTCAAGATTTGCACAATGAAATACTTGTGAAAACCCTTCACAAAGTCAAATCATACACAAAGGAAATTGTGACTCCCACAACCCGGGATCACAAACAAACTCTCACAACCGAGAGTGAAACATTTACAATATGAAAGTAAATGAAATAGAAATTCTTACCGACAAAATCCTATGCCTTGAGTATAACTTACGATTTAGGGCAAAACGGATTTTGGGGAAGATGAAGAGGCACCAAACCCTAGCTCCTAGTAGATGACCAGCAATGGATTCCTAGGTGGATGTTGGTGACCTAGAATCAAACACTTGGCTTGGAAGGCTCACAATCAATGAGTCTCTCTTTTGAAATAAGAGTGAGGGAGAGATTCTTGAATGGAAATGAATGAGCTTTAATGAGATTGAATGCTTTCTCTTTGATCTCTAAACTTCTCTTAAAATCAGCCTTGAGTGCAATGAATGCAGCACACCAAGTATTTATAGGTTAGAGGAAAGAGAGAGAGAGAAACGTTTCAATTAAAGAGCCAACGTCTCTATTCTGAACCAAACTAGTCGGTCAAAGAACAACCACTGACCGACTAGTTCATCAACTAGTCGGTCGGTGAAACAACATGAACCGACTAAGCGGTGAATAGTGAATAGATGAAGTTTCAGACTTAAAGAACCAGTCGGTCCAAGAAGACTTGACAATCGACTAGTTTCACAACTAGTCGGTCGGTGAGTGAACTTAGACCGACTAAGAGATAAAACAAATAGTCTGAGTACAAATTGATTTAGTCGGTCCAAGAACAAATGTTGACCGACTAGTTCATCAACTAGTCGGTCGCTAAATGTACATAGACCGACTAACGATAAACAGTAACTTGGCATGTACAGGGAAAGCTCAACTAGTCGGTCTAAGAAGGATCACTGACCGACTAGTTCACCAACTAGACGGTCGGTGAGTCAACGTAGACCGACTAACTGTAAACAGTAAAGAGCTTAGAATTGATAAGGCAAACTAGTCGGTCCAAGAAGCTTTGCCGACCGACTAGATCACTATCTAATCAGTTGGTTCTTCTTCTTGAACCAACTAACATGCACAAGAAGTCGTGAATCGAAGCGCGAAGCTTCGGGAAAGTTCGTATGGACTTCTTACAAGTTCCTAGCTCTAAGATAGGAGCGTTATGAAGATTAAAACGTAAGACCTACTCAAGGCTTAACATTCTATGGAACGAAGCTAAAAGACTATAAATAAAACTTGACGAACCGTCTTCGAAAGCTTCGATCCGAATCTTCATGACTTCTAAAATGGTCCATAAGCTTCAACGAAGCTTTAGGCATACGATCACGTGCTTTGAGAAGTCTTGAGACGTCGCTTTGGATGTTCATATCAATTTGGCGACGATCTCCATAACTGCGCTCACAAAGAGTTAGTTCACGATATATTTATGTTTGCTCATCATCCGAAACCAAATCTGTGGAGTCCAATATCCAACATGCGTGTCCGACCCGGACGGAAGCTGAAGCGAAGTGCAGTCCAACGAACCGGTTCGTTGACCGGTTTAATCCAACAGAGCTCTCGGCCAATTTGGAGCTGAATTCCAACCGATCGGGTGACATCTCACCCGATCGGTTCATCTGTAGCCGATTCTTCCAAAAGAGGACCTGGAGAGCTCAACCGAAGTCCGCTGACCGTGCTAAATCGACGAAACTCTCTGTTTATTTTGAGAACAATTCCAACCGATCAGTTGAATGTTCAACCGATCGGTTCACCTGATGCCGCAGATCCAAACGACGACCCGGAGCTGCCAACCGGTCGGACCAAACGAGCGGGTGAGATTTTGAATGTCGATGCTGAAGCGCCATAGCAGCTCACCCGATCGGTTGATTCTTCAACCGATCAGGTGACGTCGATCTGTATATATAGTTGCCCTAGGTTTCTGAAAACGAGAGTTGTTATTTTTTTGTCTTTTTTCTTGTACGGTAACGGCTGGAATTCTATAGTTTTTGTAAGTTTTCTTATCGCTTTCAAACTTTAATATAGTCTTAATAGCATTGCTACTACTTCATTGTAATTGCCTGATCATGATTTCTACGGTTGATTTTTGTTTAGATCGCTTTTTTGCTGTGATTTGTGAGTAGTTCCCAAATCTAGGATTTTGGTGAAACCCCCTTCGTGGGGTCTCTCTAATGCGTCCATAGGACTAGGATTTCGATAGGGATTAGTAATTTAGATGGTTACGCGGGGTGTTTCATTATCATCGGCGGGAAAAAGACTACATTTGACCGTAGGGCCAAGGGGGAATAAACTTGGCGCTTGACTCCCTAGCCATAGCTCACGCCCTTAGCGTAGACATTGAATCCTAGTGCGTGAGAATGGCGGGATGAGATGTTGGGAGTTATCGTTGCGAGCTTAGTGCTCTCGGAGTCAGTCGGTGTTAATGGACATGGGAATGCCCACCGATCGAACTCGGGTAGTCCGACTTATCATCCTGGGCATCGACCGGAATATCGGGCCCATGGGACGCTGGTATCACTCTTAGAGGCAACGTCTCACCACTAAACCCTAATTCCGATCGTTTTCCTATCCGTTGGTCGTAATAGCGAGAACACATGATAGGGTGGAAACTAAAGTCCTAGGTTTCCCTTTATATTGTTTTTCCTCCGTATTTACATTCCGTGACAAACCATCGATCGTTCGGGCTAGCCTACCCATAGGGTGGACCGGTTCCTATTAGACACAAGCACAACCTCGCCTCCCTGTGTTCGACCCCCCAAGCCACACTACAACACCGTGCGCTTGCGGTACAAATATGTAAATCTGATATCCCCAATCCAATTGCACTCTTATGCTTCAAAACTTGGGGACGTCAAGCTTTATGGTGCCGTTGCCGGGGAGGCAACGTGCTTGTTAATTTTAGGACCATTCGAACCCTTGAGTCTAGTTCATATCTTCACCTCACGATAATTTTCGCATTCTTCATTTTCTTTTTTCATTTTCTATTTTTATTTTCTGTTTTTATCTGTTCCTATCCCATACTTGCTTCACGGGTATTTCTTGTTTTACATGCGCAGGAATACAAGGAGTCTAGACGACTTGATTCCACTTGACCCAGAGATTAACGTCACCGTGAGGCGTCTAAATGCAGAAAGAAGAAGAAGGGAAGAAGCTAAAGCCATGAAAGAGAACACTCCTCCCCAGAAATCTCTGCTGGAATACTCGATGCCCTCCATCAGGTCCACCTCCTCTATTTAACCTCCGGCTATTGTAGCCCAGAGCTTCGAGCTAAAGCCGTCACTAGTGACGTGGATCCAGCAGGATCAATTCTCTGGAGTGCCCATGGAGAGCCCTATTGAACATCTAGACTCATTCCTCGAGAAGTGTGACACATTCCGGATTAATGGTGTCACAACTGAAGCAATCCGTCTGAAGCTATTCCCCTTCTCTCTGCGGGATAAAGCAAAGCAATGGCTTAGGGGAAAGGACCCGAACACCTTCAATTCTTGGGAGAAGCTCTCGAATGCTTTCTTGACTAAGTTCTTTCTCCCGAAAAAGATGATGAAGCTGAGGAGTTAGATCTCCTTCTTCTCCCAGGCCAGCCACAAGTCCCTGCACGAAGCTGGGAAGAGATACAAAGAGATGCAGCGGAGATGCCCTCATCATGAACTTCCAAAGTGGCAGATTATAAATCTGTTCGATAATGGGTTGAGGGATGACCTAAAATCTTTGATGGACGCCGCGGCTGGGGGGTCCTTCATGTCTAGAAGTGAAGAAGATGTCGACAACATTTTAGAAAACATTGCATCAAACAATGAGCGGTGGTGCGATGAGCGTGCAACAGCCAGATCTGGAGGCATTCATAGAGTCGAGGACGTCGACAAGTTGTCTAGCAAATTCGATTTGCTATCGACCCAGATCTCAGCACTTATGGTAGGAGCTGGTGGTGCCAACACCCAACAAGTAGCTGTGGTGGAAGCGAAAGTCCTGGGAGACTTCGAGGGTGGTGATATTTCACCATCGGTGGATCAAGCTAGTGCGTTTTTTTCAACCCAACGGGTAATGCGTTGTATCCATCATGGACTAGCTCGAATCCAGTTTATTTCCCCAATAACCAGAACCACCCAAATCTTAGCTATCTGGAACCGTATCAGCAGCCTCAGCAGCCTCAGCAACAAGTATATCAGCCGCCTAGGCAACAGCAGCAGTAGTATCAGTAACATCAGCAGCCACTGGAAATGTACCAGCAGTATCCCCCAGGAACCAGTAGCCCATACAACAGCAGCAGCAGCCATATGGCCAACAGCGAGTCATCTCCCCGGTCGAGACCCTCTTGACCCAGTATATCATGAATCAGGAGAATATCAACTTGAAGCTGGAGATGGGGCAGAGGGCCCTCACCGACCAAGTAACCCAGCTGGGGTTGCAGGTGGCGAACCTTCAAAGGGTCCAAAACCAATTGCCGGGTCAACCGGAAGTGAATCCAAGGGTGCAAATCAGACATTGGCACTAACGCACGATCATGCGAATGTGTCCGCTATCGTCTTGAGAAGCGGGACACAAATTCCTACAAAAGTGCCTGCTAAGGAACCAAAAGCTCCGTTGGTTGGTGGACGACCAATTGAAAAATCAAATGACGACGGAGCTTCGTCACCAAAGAATACGACTCCGGGGGGAGTCCCTGAAGAAGAGAAGAAGAAGGACGAGGAGGGGGATCTTAGAGTATTTAAGCCCGTTGTGCCTTTTCCACAACGACTTGCCAAAGCTAAATTTGATGAAAAATACGGCAAGTTCTTTGCTATGGTCAGGGATTTGAGCTTGCAGATCCCTTTCCTGGAAGCCATAGAGACAATTCCCTCCTATGCAAAACTTTTAAAGGATCTGGTGACGAGGGGTTCCAAAAAGGAAAAGGTCGTTCTCACGACGTAATGTAGTGCTCTCATCCAGCGAGCGAATCCACCCAAGCTAAAAGACCCGGGAAGCTTCTCCATTCCTTGTTCGATTGGGGAAGTGAAGATCCATCGGGCGCTCGTGGATTTGGGAGCGAGCGTCAGTCTAATGCCACTGTCACTATACAGGAGGATGTGGATAGGAGATCTGGAGCCCACAAGTATGACCCTTCAACTAGCTGATAGATCGGTCAAATATCCGGTAGGAATTGTAGACGACCTGCCAGTTAACGTCAGCCGAGTACATGTACCGGTAGACTTTGTGGTGATGGACATGTCTGAAGATACTCATACACCCATCATCCTTGGATGGCCCTTCATAGCCACCACTGGCGTATTGATAGATGTGAAGAAAGGGAAGTTATCCCTTAATGTTGGCGACCAGAAGGTCGAGTTTGACTTGGGGTTGTCTATGAAGCACCCTCCGGATGAACCTTGTTGCAATATATTGGACATTGAAGAAGAAAGAGCTGTGGAAGTTGAGGCCTGTGAAATTCTCTCAAGGAATCCCCCCGACAGCTTAGGGGACCTTGAAGAGCCTGTCGGATTGAAGAAGGAAGAAGTTGCTCGGGAAGCGGGTGTCTCACATACAATCCCTCACGAATTCCAAAAAGTTGCTTAGACAAGGAGAAAGGGGAAAAAGCCCATGGGGCTTACCGCAGATGAGATCCGGATACTAAGAAAAGTGGCGGTCGACGCCAATGTGAGGGAGAAGCCCCCGGATACCATTAACGGAGGGAGGATCGTTGAGCAAGTCTACTTATCACGCCGCCGACACCAAAGGCCACCGCTCCAACATCTGAAGGAATGCCAAACATTGGGCATCACTCCCGTCCTCCTTGAAAATCATCAACCGGGCGTCGAGCAAACGACATTAAACAACATCGCTTCATGGGAGGCAACCCATGTTCTAAACCATCGTCTTTGTTTTTAGGATTATTTTTAAGTTTATTTTTCTTATTTTGGTGATTAAATTCAGCATCGGGAGCTTTCGTCGAGAGACTTAGGCTATTTTTGAAATTGTGCAGGAAACAAGCCCCCAACCGATCGGTTGATCACTCAACCGATCGGGTGGGACGTAGCAGAAAGTGGCCTATATCCGTTCTTCAGCGAACCGCTCGGGTGAAGCAAACTGAGACCGGGTGGCTGATCATGTGAGAAGAGCAGAACTCTCGAGAATTTTGGGGATTTAATCAACCGATCGGTTGATATGAAGCAGTGGTCGTGTCGCCGTCCGAGTGAAGTGCACAGAACTCTCGGGAAAATCGTGAAGCGGCCAACCGATCGGGTGAAATCTCACCCGATCGGTTCGCCTGTAGCGACTTTTCAACAAATTTTTCAAGAACTTGCCTAACCGATCGGGTGAAATCTCACCCGATCGGTTGGCCTAAAACCCTATAAATACTCCCCACTTCACACGTTCATTTATCCTCACCCGATTTCGCTCTCTCTCCATCGTTTCACCTTCCCCACCCCTCAACCGGCCTCGTTCTTCCCCCAAACGACCTCCAACCTCCCTCAACTGATCTCCCCATTCTCTCCTTCCCTCTCTCCATCAATCCCACTCACAATCTCTCTCATTTGACCTAATTCTTCACCCTAACCATAGTTTTTCTCCCCCACTTTCGAAATTTTTGAAAATTTGTTGAAGAGACGTGCCGCGGCTTCACACTCCCATCAATTGCACATGGGTGGGTTGTTGGATATGGAAGACGTTTGTACACCCTTGTGGGGGATGTACGAGGGAATACGGACCTCGAACGTCGCGTACACGAATTCATGTGCAAAGGGAATCTGTTCCCTTATGGAGAGGATCTCTGGATGAGTAGGAAAGTCGCATTATATATGCATAAGTGCATGCGACATATGGCTAATAAAGGGGGAATATCTTAAGCTTATGTTGTACCATGCATATGGTACAACTTAAGCTTATAATGTGCCATGTATCATGGTACACCTTAGTTAAATTGTTCCAAAGGAACAATTTACCCTAAAATAACTACCTTGGGGGCTATAAATAAGACCCAAGGGTAAGCCATTTCTTACACTTTTGCATGGCATTTCTTGCATGCATTTCATTCTAGCGAAGCTCTGCCGAAATCCTTCCTCTCTCTTTATCCAAGTTCTTAATCTAAAGTAGAGATTTAGATTGTGGATTTAGTAGCCTTACTCCGTTCATGAGAAGACTCGATCCGTCGTGGCGAATCCGAAGGCAAAGTTCCGAGACTACCGTGCCGCATACGCAAGCGTAAGTCTCAACTTTATTTATCGATCCTAACTCTGTTTTGGCAGGATCCGACATTGGTATCAGAGCCATACGGGTTCGCCCCGGTCAAACCACCGCCCCGTCGAAACTATGAACGAGTCGTTGTCTATTTCACGAATGGGTCTCCTACCATTACGGATATGGTAGGAACGCTTCGTGACGGAGAGAACGCAGCGGTTGTTCTTTTCACGTTAGGGTCTCCTATCATTACGGATATGGTAGGAACTCTCCGTGACGGGAAGAACCGACCGTTCACGTAGTATGTTATTCATTTTTGGCACACGGCCATTAGGAAATAACTAATTTCTCGACGAACGGGTGCTTCATCGAGGAAGAAGGTGGTAGTTATTTCCATCGGGGAAGATGAAATTTGGTGCATGTGCACCATGGCCAAATGGGCTATGAAGGCCATGCACCCCCCCTCCCCAAGCGGAGGGGGTTGGCTACGGCCAATAACCACCGGCGACCACCCCATCAAGGGGGAGGAGTGTGTGCGGCAACCCCATTCAAAGGGGGTGGCCGGCCATGGCCAAAGGGGCCATGGCCGGCCAATGCCCAAAATGGCCTTGGCCATGACCGGCCATGGCCAAGCCGGCAGTGGCCGGCCAAGGCCAGGCCGGCAGTGGCCGGCCTCGGCCACGGCTTGCCGGCCTGGCCGGCCCTGGCAGAGGCCAGGGCCGGCGCCCTGGCCTCGGCCAGGGCTAATGCCTGGCCTCAGCCAGGGCAGAGGCCCTGGCTGGCCATTGGCCAAGCCTCAGCCAGGGCAGAGGCCCTGGCCGAGAGAAGTTGAAGACCAAATTATTGGTCGACCAATTTTGGTGTTTTGGTCGACCAATCCGGCAGAAGGCCTTGGTCGAATTTGAACGTGCCGACTAGCCCATACTGGGTGTCCATAGTGCTCTACTCCTTGAAGATTAGCCATAGTGCTCTACTTCATGCGAGATTAGCCGTAGTGCTCTACTCCTTGAAGATTAGCCGTAATGCTCTACTTCATGCGAGATTAGCCATGTCATTGTGCTCTACTCTACGGAGATTAGCCAATGTGTTTTCAAATTTTTTGAAAAAGGTATTTTCAAATAGGTTATGTCCCGTCCTTAATCGGGATAGCGCAATTTAGAATTCCAAGTCCTACCACGATCCGGCCATGGTTATCTAACCCATGGGTGTGTAGAACAGGTCTCGTGGCTTGGCAATTGTTGCGCTAAAATTCTTTGCGCAAACTCTCACCTATTCTATTTTGAAAGATATGTTTTTCAAAAGTATTTTTCCGCTGCTGATACCATACGGGTATCATTTATGATTTCTTTTTTACTTGAGATAAGTAAGAGGGATACTTTGAAAGTTACTTCTAGATGGTAGTTGGGAACGTAGTGAACTTCTCGATTCTAGAGTAACATTTCAACGCATCCAAGGAACTTATCAAGTGTTTAAAGAATCGAAACTTTATGCATAGAATTTTGATCGTGTTTTTCATTTTCTTTGCAGTTTTTTGATTCGAATATGTCTACCGCTTCTAAGAACATTGTCGCAGAGCTTAACAAAGGTGAAAAGCTCAACGACGACAATTATAAACTTTGGTCAATTAAAATCCAATATGTTTTGGAGGAGCAAGATGTGCTTGAAACACTCCAAAACATAATGGAAGAACCTGAGTTGGGCAATACGGCCCAACACAAGAGGGACCGGGAAGCTTATGAGACTTGGACTCGAAAGAACAAAATAGCACGTATTACGTTACTGTCCGCAATGGACAATGACATAATGCATCTATTTCGGGAATTCGATCTAGCCAAAGACATATGGTCTGAGCTAGAAATAAAGTTTGGTGGAACTTCGGTTACCAAACTCCGCTCCTTAAATATTCAATTTGATTCGTACAAAATGCGGCGAGATCATTCTATGAAGAAGCATCTCCGCCACATGGCGAATCTCATATCTGAATTAAAGGATGCGGGTGTTACGCTATCTGACGAACAGCAGATCCAAGCAGTCATTCGTTCACTCCCAGATAGCTGGGATAACATGAAAATGCACCTCACTCATAATGAGTGCATTAAAACTTTAAGCGATGTATCGAAACACCTCGAACTCGAGGAAGAGCGGATTCAAGCCGCAAAACCAAGTGCAGAAGTGCACATGGCCGCTAGTTCCTCACATGGAGGAAATAAGCGGAAGAATAAACGCTTAAGGTTTGTGAACGAACGAAAGCAAGAACCGGAAACCTCAAAGAAGACTAAGAACAAAAAGTGGCAAAAGAATGTGCACTCAAAGAAGAAAAACTTGAAGAAGATCAAGTGCTTTAAGTGCAACAAGTACGGTCACTTCGCCCGTACATGTACGGATGGAAGTGATAAGGTAACTTGTAGGGCTAGTTACATATGTGTTTCTAGTTCCGTGTTTCTTGCTGAATCTAACTATTTTTGGTTGATTGATTCAGGGGCCACAGACCACGTAGCGAAGGACAGAAGGTTCTTCGTAGAGTATCGAAAGATAACTCAAGGAACAAAGTGGATATACGTCGGCAACAACACTCGTGTTGAAGTCAAAGGCGTCGGAACATGCAAGCTAGTTCTCGACAATGGCCGGACTTTATTATTGCACGACGTCCTCTTTGCTCCAGATATTAGAAGGAATATCGTATCTGTGGTCATGTTAATGTCTTTAGATTATGAATGGAGGTTCTATAAACAAAAGGTTGACCTCGTTTGTAATAGTTCTTTAATTGGGTCTGGTAATGTTTGTAATGGATTAATTGTTTTAAACACAATGTATGATGATTCTTCTTCCATTAATGAAAGTTTCCATTTGACAAATGCTTCTAACTCTGAATCTGAGATCATTTGTTGGCATGCAAGACTTGGTCATATTGGACCAACTAGAATGGATAGACTTGCCAAACGTGGCTTGCTATCTAATGTTTCAAAAGTTGAAATGTCAACTTGCGAACATTGTCTTGTAGGGAAAACTTGTCGCAAGCCGTTTGGAACTGGCACACGGGCCGAAGTTCCATTACAGCTTATCCATTCGGACATTTGCGGTCCAATGAATGTTAAGACAAGACGCGGAAAGTCCTATTTCATCACATTCATTGATGACTTCACCCGTTTCGGTCATATTTATTTGATTTCCCACAAACATGAAGCTTTATCATGCTTCAAAAACTATATGAGTTTAGTGGAAAATCAACTAGATCGCAAGATAAAGGTCTTGCGAACCGATCGGGGTGGAGAATATCAATCAACGAGTTTTAAGGAACTCTGTGATGAAAAAGGCATAGTTCATCAAATAACTATGCCTTATACTCCGCAACAAAGCGGTGTTGCGGAAAGAAGAAATAGGACATTGATGGAAATGGTCCGATCAATGATGTCTCAGGCAAATTTGCCCATCACCTTTTGGGGTGATGCATTATTGACGGTAGCATTCATCTTAAACCGTGTACCCTCGAAGTCAATAAGTTCTACTCCTTATGGGTTGTGGAACAATAGAACTCCAGACTTAAGCATTCTAAAACCTTGGGGTTGTGCTTCTTATGCACATTTATCCTCTCACAAATATGGCAAACTTGGGCCACGTGGGAGGAAGTGTATCTTCATCCGATACGCTGAAAACTCCAAAGGATATGCTTTCGTCGGTCAAGAGGACAATGGGGGTCTTATAGAATTCGAATCGAGGGATGTTGTCTTCTTGGAAAATGAGTTTCCAAGACAGGGTGAGATAAGTCAAGACTTATCCTTGTTTGAGACTTGGGATCAAGAAGGATCGGAATGTTCGAGTGGGAGAATTCTTGGTGAAGAAGAAAATACGTTTCAAACTTCACCAATGAATGATACGAACGATACCAATCCTATTCCGAGTGGGAGTGATGTTATTCCAAGTGGGAGTGATGTCATTCCAAGTGGGAGTGATCAAACTCAAACAAGACGTAGTAATCGAACGAGGCTAACACCTCTGAGATTTGAGGATGAATTTCCTCAAACATTCATGACATTACTACAAGATGATGACGAACCTGCAAATTTCAAACATGCCGTCACATGCCCTGCTAAAGATAAATGGATAGCGGCAATGGAAGAAGAACTTCAATCCATGAAAACAAACCAAGTCTGGGACTTGGTTGATTTACCTAAGGGACGTAGAGCCATTGGGAACAAGTGGGTTCTCAAAATCAAGCATAAGGCTGATGGCTCCATCGAGAAATATAAAGCTCGCCTTGTTGCGAAAGGTTTCACGCAACAGGAAGGAATATACTAAGAAGAGACTTTCTCTCCTGTCGTGCGTTTTACCTCCATTCGCTTAATTCTGGCAATGGTGGCTTGTTTGGACCTCGAGTTACATCAGATGGATGTAAAGACTGCTTTTCTTAACGGAGAACTAGATGAGGAGATCTACATGGAACAACCAAACGGGTTTGTACAAGAAGAAAACAAACATAAGGTTTGTAAACTTCGTAAATCCATATATGGTCTTAAACAATCCTCAAGGCAGTGGTATATGCGCTTTCAAGAAGTCGTTTTGTCGTATGGTTTCTCCATGCTCGACGAAGACAACTGCGTATATATTAAGAGGATTAAAAACAAGTATGTAATTATGTCTCTTTATGTAGATGACATACTTATAGCCGGAAATGATAAGCGTCTTATCTTGGATATCAAAGCTTGGCTTTCATCCGTCTTTGAGATGAAAGACATGGGTGAAGCTGCATATATCCTTGGGGTTAAGATCTCAAGGAATCGTTCCAAGAAACTTCTTTCTCTCTCTCAAGAGACATATATAAAGAAAGTTTTAGAACGGTTTAATATGCAGGACTGCAAGCCAATTGATACTCCAATAAGCAAAGGCGAGGGTCTATGTTTGGAAATGTGTCCCAAAGATCCAAAAGAAAAGAAAGCTATGGAAAAGGTTCCATACTCCAGTGCTGTCGGGAGTCTGATGTACGCTATGATGTGTACCAGACCGGACATTTGCTATGGTGTTGGTATGGTAAGCCGTTACCAATCCAACCCAGGACAGGCACACTGGAAAGCGGTGAAGAGGATATTAAGGTACCTCAAAGGGACTGCGGACTATGTGTTATGCTATCAAGGCAATACCTTGAGACTCGAAGGCTATACCGATGCTGATTGGGCAGGTGATCTCGACGAGCGAAGATCTACCTTAGGCTTTGTTTTCTTGCTCGGGAATGGTGCAATATCATGGAGCAGCAAGAAACAAACCTGCATCGCTCTATCAACCATGGAAGCCGAATTCGTAGCATTCAGCATGGCGGTCCAAGAAGCTGTTTGGCTTAGGAAATTCTTAGACAGGCTGACGAATGCCACTGACTCAAGCACTGTTCCTATATACAGTGATAGTCAAGCTTCGATTGCCTACGTCAAAGATCCTAAATTTCATTGTAAGACCAAACACATTGACATTCGATTCAAGTTTACGAAGGACTATGACAAACGAAAGGAAGTAGACATAGGATACATATCCACGCATGAGATGATAGCGGATCCCCTTACTAAGGCGATCCCCAGAGATGTGTTCTACAAACACTTATCATCTATGGGAATGCGTAGGTGCTGAGCTGTATCTTGTAATATTTCCCATGTCTATAGAAGATCAAAGTTTAATAAAAGAAAGAAGTTCTTTTATATATTGCATACAAGTTTCTTACAAATGATTTTATACATTTGTGTTTAAGTCTCAGCTATTTTATTGTGTGTATGTCGGACAGATTAAGGTTGGCTCTCTCACATGAGCAACCGCCTTATCTTATCAGATGGATAAGATAAAGATGAGACTAGTTTAAAGTCAAAATCATTAGACAAATGATTTAGAGTCGTGACTTAAACAAGATAGTCGAATGAAAGATCTGCATCATATGGATGCTTACAAAAGATCTGAGATCTGTATCACAAGGATATTTGAAAGAGATCTCATAGGATTTTTAAATCCTATCTGTCTTATGCAGGATGAGAGTCCGTGAATATTTTCACGAGTAGTAAGGGGACTCAAAAAGATAGGCACTGTGGTGTCTGATCTTTTCATCCGTACAACATCATTAAGACATACTCTTCCTGGGAAAGGAGTGATGTTGTAATACGTGTTCATACCACGTATGCATTTCGACCACTGAGTTAGTAGCAATAGTGTTTGCTATTATATGAGACTCAAAGGCCATACGGGTCTTAACTCTTACCCTCAAGGACTCCAATTGGTTCCTTTAGATTTGACGAGATGATCGCTATCTTAGCGTGTTGCTAATGGGCTATGATAATTCGGCTCGGCGGGGCACGTTAGAAAAGCGAATCAAGTCAAGATCAGAAGATTCGCAAGAAGAGGAAGATTGATTTCATATTCACATTTGGACTTTAAATGATTCAAAGCTGGCCAGCCAATTGTAATCCAGATGGGATTCAATTGTTGAATATAAAGTATGAGAAATGTGAAGAAATAATCTAGGGTAAAGCATGCGTTGAACTACTCAACTTTGCACCTTCGAGGTCGTTGTGTATCTCTAACAAGTGCACAACAACAGACTCTATGCGCATGACGGTCGCACGGTCTATTTCTTGGTATGATAGATGAAAGAACTAAGAGAAAGACGTTCTCTTACAATCCCCTCAAGTGTGAGTGGGAGATGTTGGATATGGAAGACGTTTGTACACCCTTGTGGGGGATGTACGAGAGAATACGGACCTCGAACGTCGCGTACACGAATTCGTGTGCAAAGGGAATCTGTTCCCTTGCGGAGAGGATCTCTGGATGAGTAGGAAAGTCGCATTATATATGCATAAGTGCATGCGACATATGGCTAATAAAGGGGGAATATCTTAAGCTTATGTTGTACCATACATATGGTACAACTTAAGCTTATAATGTGCCATGTATCATGGTACACCTTAGTTAAATTGTTCCAAAGGAACAATTTACCCTAAAATAACTACCTTGGGGGCTATAAATAAGACCCAAGGGTAAGCCATTTCTTACACTTTTGCATGGCATTTCTTGCATGCATTTCATTCTAGCGAAGCTCTGCCGAAATCATTCCTCTCTCTTTATCCAAGTTCTTAATCTAAAGTACAGATTTAGATTGTGGATTTAGTAGCCTTACTCCGTTCGTGAGAAGACTCGATCTGTCGTGGCGAATCCGAAGGCAAAGTTCCGAGACTACCGTGCCGCATACGCAAGCGTAAGTCTCAACTTTATTTATCGATCCTAACTCTGTTTTGGCAGGATCCGACATGGGTGATTTGCGAGCAAGGATTAACTACGCTTCTAGGTAACTTCGCTCCTTAGCTCAATTTTTAATATTTCCCTATTACTATATTTTTGCTCAATTGCCATTGATTGTGTGCATTCGTCATATCTTGCATTCACTTGCATCACACACTATGATGGCTAGGGAAAAAGATAAGGGTAAGGATATCATGCATGAGGAGGAGCCGTCTCGCAAGAGACGGAAGTCCACACGTCCACCTATCTCACGTCCTCCACCTACACTGCCCACATAACCCCTACCCTAACCTATCATCCCTCATAAGGACCCAATGTTGGGCCCGCGTGGTTACCGTTTTCTGAGTCTTGAACAAAAATTTTTTATAATAGACTCGACGCACGTTCGTACCTTTCTACCAAGTTTGCACACGCACAAACGCTTATCAATCTCGGAGTTTTCTCCGAAGTCGAGACTCTCTTCGCTAACTTAGGTTGGTTAGCTTTCTTGAACGCCCACACGGCATCCTAACCTGCCCTCACACTTGAGTTCTTATCTTCTCTCCGTTGTGAGTCGGGATCGATCGTTGATTTCCGGGTCCGAAACAAATCTATCTGCACCCACCTGAATACTATTAATAACATTTTCAGATTCCCCATTCTTGGGGGCGATGCCATCCTTCCCTAGGGATATCACCCCGATTTCGACGTCGATCAATTTTGGTTCCGCATATCCCTCTACGATCACTATCCCCGAGGTAAGGCCAAGGCCTCCTCCATCATTCACCCCGTGTTTCGTCTGGCCCACCGAATCATATCTTGCACGTTCTTTCCCAGGGATGAGTCTGGGACGGTGACTATCCCTGATCTTTTCATTTTGTGGGCCATGAAATTTGATTTCATTCGTGGTGACGACGGGATGGCCTTCGAGGCCCCTCGCATTCCTATTCATGCTGGTGCTTGGCTTATTCACAAGCTTCTTGAGATTAGTCGTGCCGGCAAGGGCAAGTACTGCTGCGGGGGCCTCATTACCATCATAGCTTCATATCCCCAGTTTAATATCGTCATCCCCAGAGATTTTCTTTCTGCCCCAGGACCCACACATATAGATCTTGATGTCCATGCGACACATGCATGATTAAGCCCCGCCCCGACAGTCGTTTCACCTTTTACTACGGTCACCCCCTGCTCCTTACACCATTCTGCCCAACCCCGCTCGTATGACTACCGTTCTAGTGGCAAATTGGACATTTCCTCCCGACCCAGAGTTTCTGAAGGGGTTATGTCTTCCATTCCTTCCCCCGGGCACACCCAGACCACCTTCCCCTGCCGCCCACTTAGGTGAGCAGGATTTCCCTGCGTCCCAAGGAGACTCCGGGGCTGGCCCCAGTCGTCCCACCCTGGCTTCTGGCCCTATCACTTCTGAGGCTCTGACTGAGGCCTTCTTAGGCCTAGCCTCTGGTGCCGGCATGACCACTGCCGCTGGCAGCACTTCCACTTCCCGTCCAGCCTCTACTTCTTCCATTCGCCGAGCCGCCTCCGCTCGCCTCGCTCTCGAGGCTGAGCTAGCTTCACTGCGTGCTCGTGCTTCGTCCTCTGCCCCCTCGGACCCATCCTCTTCGATCTTCTCGCATCCACGTTTCCTCGCACTAGAGAGGAACGTGTCCACCATTCACCGCCACCTCACTCACATTTTTGGTCCCCTTCCACCCACTTCTCCCACCTTGCCACAATCTTCAACTCCCCCATCACATCCATCACCACACCCATCACCCCCTATGCAACCTTCCCCTCCCCCACCACTGTTTCAATTCCTGCCACTTCACCCCCACTCATGACCACTGTCGTCGATCCCACAGATCCACCACCCTCCACTTCCATCACCCCATACATGCGCCGCAAGAAATTGCAGGTGCGATCGAGATCACTTCCCATTCCATCCACTACCACCACCGTATCTACCCCATCTACCACTTCTACCACCGCATTGGTCGCCATTTCCCTCCCACTCACCATCATCACCTCCACACCACCCATCGTTCACACCTCCACACCCTTCCACACACATCCTCCACCCCTCTCCCCACTTCTCCACACACCCCCACCTCTCCCCTTCACACCCCTTCATCTTCTGTCGAGGAGGACGAGGACAGTCCCTCTCCTGCTTTTTGATTTCTTTTTCTTCTTCGATCTTCCCCCTAGCATATTTCTGCATAATCATTATCATATCATATTGCTAGCACTCTCATGTCCAGCTTGAGAGAAGTCAAATTTTTGTGTGTTTTGTCGTGTTTTTCGTTGTGGTGTCTTTGTTTATATATGTCGTGTAGTGTGCTTTTCTATCTTTTATTTTCTGTATTTCTTTTTCCTCCTTCTTTATTTTTCAGTTTCGTATGTGCGTTTTTCTCGTTTTTCTTTCTCTTTGTGTCGGTGAGTATCCCCCCATTTTCATTGCCCTCCCGTATTTACTTTTATTGCATTGAGGGCAATGCAAGTTTTAGCTTGGGGGAGTCACACTTCGTGCGTCGTTTGTGTCTTTTTCTTCGTTTTTGAGTCGTTTTCACAGTGTTTTTCTTTTTCTTTCTTTCCTTTTTCTCCTCTCTCTCTCCTAGATATGACCCCAAATGATGAATTGCCACAGAATCACACACCTACCTAGCATGGCTTCGATAACCACATTCACTAACCCTGGAAAGCTGAGTCCTCTTGCATTTCATGCATCGTGGGTTCACTTTGCTTTTTTGTGAGTCGTGTGTCGTGTCTAGCTTACAGTGTGCTTCTACTTTGTGATTTTGATTTATATACATGTCCTGGGATGACCCCTAGATTATCATGCTTTGATTTGAATATGCGGTATTTGCTTCTCCTGTCTGCTTCTATATGCATGAATATATTTATATCGTATACTTCAATTCGCATGTGTCGGGATTCCACAGTTAGGACTAGGATAACCCATTTAGCCTATGCTCTGATCAGCGAAGAAAATCGCCCTTGTCCAAGTGTTTAGAATCCGATTTCTTTTTTATTTTACTTGGTGCAAATCCCCTCGTCGTGCACCGTTCTCCCACTTGGGAGAGTACACATGTATAAACCCAAAAATCCAAAAAAATCCAAAAAAAGAGAGAAAAGAAAACCCCAAAAAGAAAGGAAAAGAGAAAAGAAAAAAATATATATGTATAGCCAAAAATCCAAAAAAAAATACATATATCTGGTGGGCTCCGAAAGGTGCTTCTCTCAAGCGCAAGAGTCCGTTCAAGTAGTAAAATCTGGGAGTCCAGATGTCGAATCCTCGGGAGAATCTGTTGAAACCACAAGTCCAAATCAAATAGAGTAACTACGAATAAAATCTAAACACTTTAATAGTGATGGTGAAGGTGGTATGAAAAGTGTGTGGTGATGGAATTGTTACGTGCGAACAACGAACTCTAATTTGTGAAAAATAGATATAAAAGGAATGTACATGGCATGGGTTCATTAGGATCAGCGAATCGTAAGCTTTGGTTGATCAAGTATAACACAACGAAACCTCCTTTTGGGAGCGAATCGTCGGAAGATGTCCTTTTGGGAGTTAACGCGTCAATTCTAATAATATATCGCTAAAGTTGTAAACGTACATATGAAGTATGAAGCTCTCTTTTGGAGAGATCAAATCTCACCCTTGTGGGGTGATCATCTACTAGAACAATTCTTTTGGAATACGAAAGAGTAGATTTAAGAGCGACGATTAAACTTTAGCAAATATAGCGATTAAGCGCAATAATAAAACCAAAGAATACGATTCACATCACCTAATTACTCCATACCATGCACACAAAATATTTAGCTACTCATGGTGCAGAAATAAACAATTTTCAGATCAGAATTCATAGGATTAATAGCAAAATACGGAAGTTTAGAGGCAAAATACAAGCTAAAACACCCAAATACAAGCTAAAGTTGAAGAGAATATCACCAAATCTCTCTGAAAAGTCTTCAAAACTCTCTGGAAATTAGAAACTAGGCTCTGGAATTTTACAGAATTTTTGCAGAAGAAAATACCGCTTCTAAGTGCTCCAATACGCCAATTATACGCCCAAAAACCCTAGAATACGCTTAAATAATAAGATTGCGGGTTTATTGGGCTTAACGGGTCCAAACCCGCACAGTAATCGCACCCTAATTGATCTCAGCCGTAGATCCAAAGCGGGGCATTTCTCCACCGTTGATCCGGGCGGGATCTGTCGAGAGCTCGCCACGTGTCTCCAAAAATTCGTGCGCAAGCGGATTTGGATCCGACTTCAGCTCGGAGCAACGGTGGACCGTTCGATCTGAGATTCGCGGCTCGGATTAATCCACGCCTTCGCTCGTTCGCTGCTCAGTGCGGGGTCGCTGTCATCCGTTGGATCTAAATCCAACGCATCGCAACACGCCATGTCGCCCGGAGTAACGCTGCTTCGATTTAATTTGCGGGGAAGCTCTCAGCCGTTGGATTGACATCCAACGGTCCTCAGTCGACCACGTCGTCTCTCGTTTGAATTTGGATTGGATTAAATCGACGCCGTCGGATCGAAGCGTTGGCCGTTAGATGGATGCCACGTGGCCCCGAGATCTGCTTGCGTTGATCGCGTACGAATACGCGTGGGAATTAATCTCGACCGTTGGATCTTGATCCAACGGTCAGGATTAATTCTCATCTGGATTTCTTGGAGCCGTTTGATTTAGCGGGAAATGCGGAGATCTCGCCACGTGGCAGCTGCTGATTGGTTGCCGACCGTATTTTCGTATTTCCAACGTATTTCTTCATTTAAATAGTATTCTGCATTCAAAAATTCATAGTAATTAACACAGATCTCAGAAAAATACAAATAAATAGTCGTTGGAATCGTGAGATCGAGACGATGCTAAGAAAAATATAAAATGTGCAGAATTGCATCGTTAAATGATGTTTTGTGCTCAAATAGTGTGTTTTCTCTAATAAATAAATGTGTAGAAAATACGTATGTACTAGAGACCAATATAGCATCACATGAGCACAAAATAGGGCTAAATAGGGGGGTCAAATACGCAATATTGAACCCAAATCAATATCCAAAACCGAAAAAAAATCTTGTGTGAATATTTCCCTACCTACCGAGAATAAAGGGAAGGCGAGAATTTGCACCGATTGTTCTACTCCACATCTTCTCAACCTCCATCGTTTTCGAAAACACTTGGAATAGGAACTTTCTAGCTATTATCTAGGCAATAGTGTGGTGATTTCCTAATCTCTAACTGTGGAGTCCCTGACGCATGATACGATTCGATTCTTACTCTGTTCTCATGCATGCTTGAGCTATATATTCACCGCTTATTTCAAATCGAATCGATATTTGGGTCTTTTCTTGGATATGTGTATATGGAGCTTTATTGCACATTGTAGATAGTAACACCGTCTCCTAGCACACGACCACACTCACTCGCGCTTCACTGTGTGGGCCCACGACACTTGTTTGGACTTATATTTCCTTGGTTTAGTGATGTGTTTTGTCGTATACTTGTTTAGTGTGGCGTGTCTGATTTTGTTGGCCCTGACGGGCGATTTGGGATTTTGACTTCTATGTCTCTCTCTCTATTTTCTCCCTCCGACCTCCTACTCTCACTCGTCTTCCTCGAGGACAAGGAAGGGTTCAGCTTGGGGGATTTTGACGTGTGTTTATATTTTATATATTCACGCACGTCTTCTTCGTGATTTTTCGTTGTTTTCCGTCGTCCCGTGCCCATTTTCTTGGGATTTTTAGTTTTATTTCACTTTCTTGTGTTTTTGTGTATTTGCAGGAGATCGCCAGTGTAGGGGACATACAACGAAGATATCATGAGTCCCCGGAGAAATGGGTGGAGTCACGCGTGATCCAGGGGATCAAACGACGAAGATCGCTATTTTTCAACCCTCAACCGATCGGTTGGACACAGACAACCGATCGGGTGGTGCACGGATGTCCGACCCAGACGAAAGCTGAAGCGAAATGCAGCCCAACCGATCGGTTCATCGACCGGTTCAATCCAACAGAGCTCTCGACCAATTTGGAGCTGAATTCCAACCGATCTGGTGACATCTCACCCGATCGGTTCATCTGTAGCCGATTCTTCCAAAAGACGACCCGAAGAGCTCAACCGACGTCCGCTGACCATGCCAAATCGACGGAACTCTCTGTCTATTTTAAGAACAATTCCAATCGATCGGTTCACCTGATGCCGCAAGATCCAAACGACAATCTGGAGCTGCCAATCGGTCGGACCAAGCGAGCGGGTGAGATTTTGAACGTCGATGTTGAAGCGCCGTAGTAGCTCACCCGATCGGTTGATTCTTCAACCGATCGGGTGACGTTGATCTGTATATATAGTTGCCCTAGGTTTCTGAAAACGAGAGTTGTTATTTTTCTGTCTTTTTTCTTGTACGGTGACGGCTGGAATTCTATAGTTTTTGTAAGTTTTCTTATCGCTTTCAAACTTTAATATAGTCTTAATAGCATTGCTACTACTTCATTGCAATTGCCTGATCATGATTTCTACGTTTGATTTTTGTTTTGATCGCTTTTTAGCTATGATTTGTGAGTAGTTCTCAAATCTGGGATTTTGGTGGAAACCCCTTCGTGGGTTCTCCCTAATGCGTCCATAGGACTAGGATTTCGATATGGATTAGGAATTTAGATGGTTACGCGGGGTGTTTCATTGTCATCGGCAGAAAAAAGGCCGCCTTTGACCGTAGGGCCAAGGGGGGATAAACTTGGCGCTTGACTCCTTAGCCATAGCTCACGCCCGTAGCGTAGACATTGAATCCTAGCGCGTGAGAACAGCGGGATGAGATGTTAGGAGTTATCGTTGAGAGCTTAGTGCTCCCAGAGTCGGTCGGTGTTAATGGACATGGGAATGCCCACCGACCGAACCCTGGTAGTCCGGCGTATCATCCTGGGTATCGACCGGAATATCGGGCCCATGGGATGCTGGTATCACTCTTAGAGGCAACGTCTCACCAATAAACCCTAATTCCGATCGTTTTCCTATCCGTAGGTCGTAATAGCGAGAACACATGATAGGGTGGAAACCGAAGTCCTAAGTTTTCCTTTATATTTTTTATCCTTCGTATTTACATTTCGTGACAAACCATTGATCGTTCGGGCTAGCTCACCCATAGGGTGAACCGGTTCCTATTAGACACAAGCACAACCTCGCCTCCCTGTGTTCGACCCCCAAGCCACACTACAACACCGTGCGCTTGCGGTACAAATATTTAAATCTAGTATCCCCAATCCAATTGCACTCTTATGCTTCAAAACTAGGGGATGTCAGCAACCCGTTGTACCATTCCACGACCGATTTTTTCAAGGTCGTCTGGAAAGCTCAGCAGAGGAGAGCATCATACACTCCATGGATCTCCATCACTCCCTAGTATCAGTGCACATGCTCTACGGGATCGCCCGAATCGTCATACAGTTCAAATTGTATGAGCTTGAACCTATGAGGTACCGGGGTTGAGATCACCCTTATAGTCAGCGGGTTGACCTCTTCGGGTTAAGAGGAGGTGTTTGCGACCTTCGGGAGACGTTCCTTCCGCATTGATACTCTCGCTACTGATTAGAATCATCGGATGAGCCACCTCGGTACTCAGAGGCATTCCTCTCTTCCCCATCGGGGGTCGGGGGTCGGGCTTCGGTCGTGGCTCCTTTCCCGTCGGTCATTTCGATTAGGAGAGTGGCGTTCTGACCGGAGGGGACTTCTGCTCCGGTGGGAGGGCCCTTCTCGTCTTGGGCTTGGGGATCTCCCGCGACAATTACTTTCAGTGGCGCGGTCCAGCCAAGGGCTCTCTTGTACTATTCGTGCCAATGCCTGGGGGACTCCTTGGCTCCCCTCCTGGAGTCTATCCCTCGCGACGACGATGAGTCGACACTGTCGGACGGCTGCTTCTTCATCAAGTCGCCTTGTAAAGCGGCCTCCTCCTCATCAAATCTCTTCTGCAGGGCAGCCGCTTCTTCTTCGTTGAACTACCTTTGTTGAACGGCCGCTACTTCTTCAAATTGGGGGAGGAGGTCCTGCCTCACGTTGTGGGGTATAGAGTGGCCTTCGAACGAAGGAGGCCTGGCTTGCCTGGCAGTGGCCCAATCTTCCACCATCTTGGTGAATTTTCAAATCTTTTGTAGACACCGAGGGCCGCGTCTTAAATGACATCGGCTGACCCCTCAAGGAGAAAATTCATTGGGGGAGTCCTTCCGGGAGAGCGGTGCTCCTCGGTCATAGCCAGCTTGCCGCGACGGGGACTGCGGTGACTACGTGCGGGGTCTGACATGGGTGTAACCCTAGGATCCCACAAACGGTGCCAATTGTTGTTGGTCAAGTCTGCCCAACAATAGAATTTGTATTAGGGGAATCACAGGTACAATGATTACAAGTTGTGGGGAATTCGATGGGGCTAACTCGTCTTGTAACGTGCTTCGTAGGCGAAGGATCCAAGGTCGCTTGTTGGTCGCCGACTGGTCGCCAACCGCTGTTAGGTGAGCCGAGCTTCATGGAGAAGAACAGCACGTCAGAAAGGCTCGGTTGGCTGTCAACCTGTAGCCCCTCCGATGATTAAGTCAGTCGATGACTGTTAAAGAGTGGGTCGGACACGAGGGCCGAGCGTCTTTGCGT
The DNA here is from genome assembly GCA_030789695.1 of Scilla litardierei. NCBI lineage: Eukaryota > Viridiplantae > Streptophyta > Magnoliopsida > Asparagales > Asparagaceae > Scilla > Scilla litardierei. The sequence continues at coordinate 156,950,901 of CM061136.1, forward strand.
GGGAGACTTATGAGGAAGGCACAAATATATGGGGATATCTAACCTTGAGTATTGAATATGAGGGGTATTTATAGTTGTTGAGTATTGGTGTTTCATACTAATGTTATTTTGATGATGATCACAACATTATGTTGTTACTAATGACTCTCTTGTTTTAGTCTCTAGTTTACATTCCAAGAATATCATTTTGGGAGACTAAATACTTGGTGCAAGGATGGACATCAAGTGGAGAAGGGCCAAAGCTTGGACTCAAGGGGTGCCAAAGCTTGGAGATGATGGAGAGCATCAATGCATCAAGATTGCAGCCATAGACTTTAAGGAAAGCAATGTAATCCATGTATTATTTCCTTTATTGCTTTCTCTCTCATTTGAGTCTAGGTTAATGTAATACCTTGATAGATGGTCTACTCATTCATGCATACGCATTCTAACCATCTTAGTGAGCCTTAGGATTATCATAGAATCCAACCCAATAGGCTCATCTTGACCTAAGACTCTTTTGAAGTCCCCGGTTCTTCATCAGTCGCCTGCTGAATGATTCACAGTCGACTGGGTGATTTTCAGTCGTCTGTCGAGCCTTCTACAGTAGACTGTTATGCACTGCTTGTAATGCCCTACAAGCTACTGCACAAGTACTAGAAGGGGGGTGAATAATACTTTAAAATAATTAAGAAGATAATTCCTAATTATCTTGTAAACTCAACCAACAATGCGAAAATGTAAATAATGACAACAAATAAACAATCACAAACAAAGAATATTAACTGGTTCGGATCTACCCAAGTCTCCCCGACTTGTTCCCGGTGATCCTACGTCCCAACCACCCGGATCCCCTCCGGATACTTGAGTTAGAAACTTCTAACTCAAATTTGCACTATGAAATACTTGTAAAAACCTCTACAAGGTCAAATCATACACAAATGAAATTGTGACTCCCATAACCCGGGATTACAAACAAACTCTCACAACCGAGAGTAAAACACTTACAATATCAAAGTAAATGAAATACGAAATTCTTACCGACAAAATCCTATGCCTTGCGTAAACTTACGATTTAGGGCAAAATGGATTTTGGGGAAGATGAAGGCACCAAACCCTAGCTCCAAGATATAGATCAGCGATGGAGACCTAGGAGGTTTGTTGGTGACCTAGAATCAAGCTCTTGGCTTGGAAGGCTCACAATCAATGAATCTCTCTTTTGAAATAAGAGTGAGGGAGAGATTCAAGTGAGAAATGAAAGAGCTTTGAATGAAAATTAATTGCTTCTCTTTTGATCTCTAAACTTCAATAAATATCAGCCTTGAATGCTATGAATGTAGCACTCCAAGTATATATAGGATAGAGGAAAGAGAGAGCAAAATTCGTGGCATTTAATGCTCCAACGGTTCTATTCTGAAGCAGACTAGTCGGTCAAAGAAGGATCACTGACCGACTAGTTCATCAACTAGTCGGTCGGTGAAACAACATGAACCGACTAAGAGGTGAACAGTGAATAAAGAAAGTTCAGACTTAAAGAACTAGTCGGTCTAAGAAGACTTGCCAACCGACTAGTTTCACAACTAGTCGGTCGGTGAGTGTTCTTTGACCGACTAACAAAAGAAATAGAATAGTCTGAATACAAGTTGAACTAGTCGGTCTGAGAACAAATTCTAACCGACTAGTTTCTCAACTAGTCGGTCGACAATCGTTCTTGGACCGATTAAAGATAAACAGTAGCGCAGGCTCAAAAATGAAAGGTCAACTAGTCGGTCTAAGAAGGATTCTTAACCGACTAGTTTCACAACTAGTCGGTCGGTGAACCTTCTTGGACCGACTAACTATAAACAGTAACTGAGCTGAAATTGAACAAGGCATTCTAGTCGGTTCAAGAAGCTTTGCCGACCGACTAGATTGCCATCTAGTCGGTTGGTTCTTCTTCTTGAACCAACTAACATGCACAAGAATTCGTGAATCGAAGCACGAAGATTCGGGAAAGTTCGTATGGGCTTCTACTAAGATCCTAGCTCTAAGATATGAGCGTTATGAAGATTTAAACTTAAGACCTACTCAAGGCTTAACATTCTACGAAACAAAGCTAGAAGACTATAAATAAAACTTAACGAACCGTCTTCAAATGCTTCGATCCGAATCTCTAGCTTCAATAATGGTCCTTGAGGTTCAACGAAGCTTCAAGCATACGATCACGCGCTTTGAGAAGTCTTGAGACGTCGCTTTTGATGTTCATAGAAATTTGGTGACGATCTCCATAACTGCGCTCACAAAGAGTTAGTTCACGATATTTATGTTTGTTCATCATCCAAAACCAAATCGGGGGAATCAATACTCAACATTCTCCCCCTTTTTGGTGATGACAAACCAACATAAATAATAATAAAAAATAATGATTCAAATATAATTTACTTACTCACCCTGCATTGATGACACGTTAATTCCAAATTAAATAATAATCATATGCATCAAGCAGACGAGAAAAGTAAAAAATGAGAATCCAATTATTGAAATATCGGATTTGAAATTCATTTTTATATCTTAACTCCCACTGAATCTAACATATCAAATTAGATTCACGGTAAATTGCTTTGAATTAACATGTAGCACATCGTCATTATTAATTCTCTCCCCCTTTGGCATTAGCAAAAAGAGTGGGAGGAGAACAACGACAACAACAATGGCTTCAAATAAAAGCACGGGAGTCGTAGAATACGACCATGGTCAAAATGACACCAAAGGAAAATACGAATTAAATCAAAGCGTGTCAATGAGACTAAAGTCGATAATCGAAAAATAAATTCATCAAAACTCAAATCAATTTTACGGATTGAGTTATGGAATATACTCTCCAATATCAACATTCTCAAAGAATTAAGTGCATGGAAAACAATTCTATGTTTCCATAGAAATAATTTCTATTAAATCAAATTTAATCGTCGAGCGACGAAGTCAACATCAGAGACAATATTATAATGTGCACAACAAAGTAAAAGTCAACACGATGTATATATATTTATATGTATGTATATGTATATATACATATATATGTATATATACATATATATGTATATATATACATATATACATACATATATAGATATATATACATATATATGTATATACATACATATATAGATATATATACATATATATGTATATATACATATATAGGAAAATTTTCAAATGAGAACATTTCGCACCGTGCGAAAATGTTTTTATCTTTTTTTTGAAATTTTTTTTTTCAAAAATTCTTTTTTCCACCCTCATTATATGTTGTTATACCCCCCTCAAAAAATAATGGTTGAGAAATAATGTCATTTGGCCTTCGATCAAGCCATTTCATCAAATTTGCACGTTTTGAGACCGTTAAATTTGTAATGGGTGGATGAGTGCTCTAATGCCCAACGGGTTCACCCATTATTTTCCCTGGGGTATATATTTGTATGGATTAAACATCAAAAAAAGAATTTTTGAAAAAAAAATTTCAAAAAAATAAAAAAAAGTTTTCGCACGGGCTTTCGCACGGGATTTTTCGCAACCGAAGATCACTCTACATATATATGTATATATATATATATATATATATATATATATATATATATATATATATATATATATATATATATATATGTATGTATGTATCAAACATGGATACAACAAAATTATACATCTACCAACATACATATAAGCGATCCTCAGATCGAAGCACAAAATACATCACTATATCACAGCATATCGGAGTATCACATACATACAAAAAAAATATCAAAACGACATCCAAAACGACATCAAAATACATCACAAAATCTATAACCACCATCTATCCTACCCAAATCTCTCACAACAACATATATCATCGAATGTGCACTAGGAGAGTCCTCCAAGCAAGCTCAGGAGGCGGAGGGAGGATCTGCAGCAGCAGCAGGCTCTGCAGAAGGAGTGGTGGTCACCGGGTCAGCAGGAGAGTCCACAGTCGCAACGGGAGTGGCCTCGGGAGCACCAGACGAAGTATCCACCGATGGGATGGTGGAAACAGGTGTGCTCTCGGGGGCACCGACAGAAGTGGCAGCAGCAGCAGACATACCCTCTGGGGCACGAGCAGTAGAACCAATAAGCTCCTCGAGCTCATCATCATCCATCTCCTCGTCGTCAGAAATAGACAGAGGAACCTCACTGCCCAAGCGAGAGCAGATGCGAGCGAGCATCTCCTCGGAACGAGCGCAACGAGACTCCACACGTCTCAACAAACGTGAAAGCTCAGCGAGAGAAGAAGACGGAGCAGGAGCAGCAGCTGAAGCAGAGGCTGAAGGGGTCGTCCTCTGAACGTGACGAAGCGCCGCAAGAGACTTCTTGACGGCCATCGCATTCAGAGGGGGACCAAGGGGATTCTCATCATCAGGAGGGAGAGGGACTTTGAAGTTACGGAAGACGAGTGTCAGAAGGCAAGGGTATGGAATGTGAGCAGATTTAGTGGACTTCCTAATACACTCGAAGGAATCCATCTTGTCAAGAATAATCCTAGCCCAATTGATCTCGCTCCCCATGAATAGAGCGTAGATCAGCTTAAGAAATGGCTGGGATGGCAAGCTCGATGAGCCGTACTTCGGAAGGAGGCACGACTTCAAGATGAGATTCAAGACCTAAGCGTTAGGCTTGAAGGATTTGGATGGGACGCCAATCATGGCGGGAGGGATGACATGGAAAATTTCAGAGAGCATGGCCTGGTCAAGGTCAGAGATGTCATCGACAGAGATATCGACAGGGAGGAGGCCAGACGAGGAGACACCAATAAAATCCCCTAAGATTTCTGCCGTGAGGACAATCGGTGTCCCCAAGACAGTCGTCTCAATGGAATGGGTCTCGTCGTATTGACCCCGGACACGGTTCGCATAGAATAGCTTGACTAGGCGGGGGTAAGGGTGTGGATTCGCCTTAGGGTCATGGCGAAGATAGTCAATGAGGCCGGAATAGGAAAGAAGATCGGCTAGATGGGGAAAGTCGGAGAACTGAACAAAGTGCTCTAATAACAGCGGGCAGTGCTCTATACGGTTGTAAGCCGCGAGACACAATGGGTAATCGCGACACAACGATATATCCACACCGCCAACTGGCATGGGAGCCTTCCCCTTAGGCTGACGAGTGCTAAATCAGGGTGGAGGGGTAGGAGTCCTAGCGGTATGCTCGGTCTCGGGAATATACTCGGTGTCGGAATCCGTAACACCGGGAGGAGTGGGAGCACGGAATGAAGAGGGAGACACGAGATCTTTCCTAGGCTTAGGTTGTGATCGAGGCTTAGCAGTCGCCGTCCTCTTCTTCTTAAGAGAAGGCGAAGAAGACGATGGATGGGTGGTCTTTGATCGGCGTTTGGGTTGTGGGGGGTCCGTAGATGGAGATTCGACGGTCATAGGTGACAGACGCAAGGGTTCGATCGGGATGTGTGTCTTCACCATAATCGGGATGAGACACGCACAATCAACTAGAAATCTAGGTCGAAACCCTAGTGCAAACCCTAGACAAACCCTAAACCGAATGGAATCGAAATCGAGCTGAAAAACGAAGGAACCAAGGTCTAAAAGCTGAGAGAGGTAGATACCTAGGAGGAGGAGAGTGTTGGATATTGGACTCCCCGGATTTGGTTTTGGATGATGAACAAACATAAATATAATATGAACTAACACTTTGTGAGCGCAGTTATGGAGATCGTCGCCATATTCACATGAATATCAATTACGACGTCTCAAGACTTCTCAAAGCACGTGATCGTATGCCTAAAGCTTCGTTGAAGCTTATGGACCTATTTAGAAGTCATGAAGATTCGATTGAAGCTATTGAAGACGGTATCGTCAAGTTTAAATTATAGTCTTTAAGCTTCTTTCGTAGAATGTTAAGCCTTGAGTAGGTCTTACGTTTTAATTCTTCATAACGCTCATATCTTAGCTCTAGGATCTTAGTAGAAGTCCATACAATCCTTCCCGAAGCATCGCGCTTCGTTTCGGGACTTCTTGTGCATGTTAGTTGGTTCAAGAAGAAGAACTGACCGACTAGATGGTGATCTAGTCGGTCAGCCAAGCTTCTTGGACCGACTAGTTTCTGTCAGTTAATTCATAGCTCTTTACTGTTTACAGTTAGTCGGTCTAAGTTGACTCACCGACCGACTAGTTTGTGAACTAGTCGGTCAGTGATGCTTCTGTGACCGACTAGTTGAGCTTTCCCTGAACATGCACATTTGAACCTAAGCTACTGTTTATCATTAGTCGGTCTGTGTTCATTGATCGACCGACTAGTTGATGAACTAGTCGGTCAACTTTCCTTCTTAGACCGACTAGTTTAGTTTACTGTACATGCCAAATTTTTCACCATACTTACTGTTTATTGTTAGTCGGTCTATATTCATTTGGTGACCGACTAGTTGGTGAATTAGTCGGTCAACATTTGTTCTTGGACCGACTAAGTCTAATTCTTCTCAGACTTCAGTTTTATCTGTTAGTCGGTCCACGTTGAGTAACCGACCGACTAGTTGTGAAACTAGTCGGTCAGCTACTCTTCTTAGACCGACTAGTTCCTTAGTCTGTACTTTGATCTTTTCTCAGTTTATCCATTAGTCGATTTACGTTAATTGACCGACCGACTAGTTGATGAACTAGTCGGTCGGTGGTTGTTCTTTGACCGACTAGTTGGGTTCAGAAAAGAGCCGTTGGAGCTTTAATTGAAACGTTTTTCTCTCTCTCTCCTCTATCCTATATATACTTAATGGGCTGCATTCATTGCTGCCAAGGCTGATATTATTGCAAGTTTAGAGATCAAGAGAAATCATTCCAAGTTCATTCAAAGCTCATTCTTTCCATTCAATAATCTCTCCTCACTCTTACTTCCAAAGAGAGATTCATTGAGTGTGAAGCCTTCCAAGCCAAGTGCTTGATTCTAGGTCAACAACATCCCCAAAGCTCTCCATCGCTGATCTACATCTTGGAGCTAGGGTTTGGTGCCACTTCTTCCCCAAAATCATCCTTGCCCTAATTCGTAAGCAATACTCAAGGCATAGGTATTTTGTTCGGTAAGAAGTTTTCTTATTTCATTTCATATTTGATTTGTAAGTTTCACTCTCGGTTGTGAGAGTGTGGTTGTGATCCCGGGTTGTGGGAGTCACAAATTACATTTTGTATGATTTGACTTGTGGAGGATTTTCACAAGTATTTCATAGTGGAAATCTTGAGTTAGGGTTTCTAACTCAAGTATCCAGAGGGGATCCGGGTGGTTGGGACGTAGGATCACCGGGAACAAGTCGGGGAGACTTGGGTGGATCCGAACCCAGTAACATCTCTTGTTAGCCTTGTTAATTTTGTTGTTGTCATTCAATTTAAGCTTCCGCAAATTGATTTGGTAGTTGTTTGCATTATAATTAGGAATTATACTCCTTGTTATTTTTAAAGTACTATTCACCCCCCCTCTAGTACTTGTGCAGTAGCTTGTAGGGCATTACAGAGAGGAGGTCGACGGCCGGAGATGGTCGGAGAATGGCAAGCAATCGACGGAATCGACGGAGGAGGGAGAGGAGTCGACGGGGGTTAGGGCTGAGAGAAGTTTTTCGGATCGACTAGAAAGGGAAATAGTCGGTCAGATGGAGTATAAGTCGATATGGAATGCGAAAAGACAAAGCAGTCCCCGTTGCATTTAGTCGGTCACAGTTCAAGCGCTGACTGACTAGATGACGATCTAGTCGGTCGACCAATGAGCTTGAACCGACTAAGTGCAAATAGTAACTGAAGCCAAAATTAGGGCTTGAGTTAGTCGGTCTGAGTTCATTCACTGACCGACTAGAACGCAATCTATTCGGTCGGTCAATGAACATGAACCGACTAAAAGAGTCCAAAAATTTTAGAATTTGAAATTTTGAGTTCTCTCCTAATCGCACTTGGACGAAACATCGTAAAACTCTCATATATCATTATACTACCCCATTAAACATCGAAAATCTTAAATTTGACGTTCATGAATAAATCGAGCACAAATTCCGAAAATTCAACCAAAAATCCAGAAAAATTCCAATACATCAAGCATGAGTATATATAAACGAAATTGAATATCATGCAAGACTATTGAACAAAATATGAATCCTAAATCTCGGATTCACCCATAATCCCCAATTCTCGACGCAACCGCACAAAAGAGCCTTCCTTGAGTGGTTTCGTGAAAATATCGGCGATTTGCTTCTGGGTTTCAACGTACACTAATATGATGTCCTTTTTAGCAACATGATCATCTAAGAAATGCTGACGGACATCTATGTGTTTTGAACGGGAATGGTGTACCGGATTCTTAGAGAGACAAATTGCACTTTGGTTGTCTACCATGATAGGGCAAGTATCACAGTTTATACCAAAGTCTTTAAGAGTGTGTCTCATCCAAAGAACCTGAGCACACGCGGCACCGGTGGTAATATATTCCGCCTCGGTGGTTGAAAGTGATACGAAATTCTGCTTCTTGGAAAACCAAGAGACATGAGAATTTCCTATAAAATGACAAGTGCCACTAGTACTTTTCCTGTCGGATTTGCATCCCGCATAATCTGCGTCACTATATGAGATTAACTCATATGTGCTAGACTTTGGATAAAGTAATCCAAAGTCGAGTGTGTAACTTAAATAACGGAAAATACGTTTTACCGCTACTAAGTGAGATTCCTTAGGTTGAGACTGATAACGAGCACATACACATACGGTAAACATTATATCGGGCCTACTCGCGGTAAGATATAGTAAACTACCTATCATACCTCGATATAGACGAATATCTACATCTTTTCCGCCCGTATCTTTATCAAGATGCGTAGTAGTGCTAATTGGAGTCTTCTTCCCAGAGGCATTCTCCATTCCAAATCGCTTTGGCAACTCCACCGTGTACTTGGTTTGGTGGATGAAGATTGCATCGTTCATTTGGCGAATTTGGAGACCTAAGAAATATTTGAGCTCACCCATATGGCTCATCTCAAATTGATCCTTCATCATATTAGAAAAATCTTCGCAAAGAGTGAAGTTAGTAGCACCAAAAATGATATCATCAATATAAATTTGAACTAAAATTATATCATTATTCGAATACTTAACAAATAATGTAGAATCAACTTCTCCCATTTTAAAACCTAAATACAAAAGAAAATTCTTTAGACGGTCATACCAAGCTCGAGGAGCTTGTCTCAAACCGTAAAGTGCTTTCTTAAGTTTGAAAACATGATTAGGAAATTTTTCATTTGTAAAACCTGGAGGTTGAGAAACATAAACTTCCTGAACAACATCTCCGTTTAAAAACGTACTTTTAACATCCATTTGAAAGAGTTTAAAATCTTTATGGCATGCAAAAGATAACAATAATCTAATGATTCTAATCTAGCTACCGGAGCAAATGATTCTTCGAAATCGATACCTTCCTCTTGTCGATAGCCTTGAGCTACTAACCGAGCTTTGTTTCGGACAACGATTTGGTTTTCGTCGGTCTTGTTCTTGAAAATCCACTTCATTCCTATAACGGTGTGGTTCTTCGATGGCAATGGAACAAGCTCCCAAACCTCATTCCTCTCGAATTGAATGAGTTCCTCCTCTATGGCAAGGATCCAAGCACCATCTTCGCATGTGTCGTTAATATTCTTTGGCTCAATCGAGGAGGCAAAGGCACAATGAGCGAAGTAGTTGACTTGAGATCTCGTCTTGACACTATCAAGGATATTGCCAATGACTTGCTCATGAGGATGGTCACGAACGGTATGAAGCCGTTTGGGAATTCCCTGATCACTAGGAACATTCTCAAAAGATTCATTAGTAGGGTTAGTAACATTAGAATCAATAGAATTAGAATTACTAATAGAATCACATAAGACATCCATGGAGTCATCATCATTAGTAATTCTAGTAAGGACAAAACCTTCATTAAATGAAACATGAAATGATTTCTAGATCGTTGAGGTTCGTTTGTTGTATATCCGGTAGGCTTTGCTACGGGAGGAATATCCAACAAATATCCCCTCATCGGATCTTGGATCAAATTTGTCCAAACTACCATACGTGTTTTTAATAAAACATTTTGCCCCGAAAACACGAAAATGTTTAACTTGAGGCAATCTACCAAACAACAATTCATAACAAGTTTGTTTGGTGCCGGGCCTCAAAAGTATCCTATTAAACACATAGCAAGTGGTATGTACCGCTTCCGCCCAAAATTGATGGCCAAGTTGGCTATCATCAAGCATAGTGCGAGCACAATCCACTAGCGTCCTATTCTTTCTCTCAACAACACCATTTTGAGGAGGTGCGCGAGGGAATGAAAAGGTGTGAGTAATACCAACATCATCATAAAAATTTGAGAAAGACTCATTCTCAAATTCCCCTCCATGATCACTATGAATAGTGACAATGGTGGTTCCAATGAGATTTTGTACTTTCTTAACAAATATTGTGAAGTTTTCAAAAGCATCATTTTTATTACTTAAGGAAAATACCCAAGTAAATCTGGAAAAGTCATCAACGATGACAAGTCCATATCGTGCATTTCCTAATGAAGCATCTCTAGTTGGCCCAAAAAGATCTAGATGTAATAGCTCTAGAGGCCGCTTAGATGAAATGCTTTTCTTAGGTTTAAATGACGATTTTGGAAGCTTGCCTCGTTGACACGAGTCACAAAAGCTTTTCTTTTGAAAGACAAGCTTAGGGAAGCCTCTAATAGAATTTAACTTGGAAAGCTTAAAAAGTGTTTCAAAGTTCACATGACCAAAACGTCGACGACATAAGTGGTGTTCACTTGTGTTGGCAATGAGACATTATTCATGTGATCTTGGAAGATCTAGGATATATATATCCTTATGGCGTGTGCCGAAAAACAATAATTCATTATTATCTTTTCTTAAAATATGGCACATTCCTTTCGCAAAGCTAACTTTGTAACCTTTGTCACAAAGTTGGCTTATTGAAATAAGATTGTGGTTTAATCCTTTAACAAGGTAAACATCACTTATTAGTGGTTTAGAAGGATTACCCATTTTTCCAACACCTATGATGGTTCCGCTCTCCTTGCCTCCAAAGACTACCCGGTTTCCATTTGCAATGGGCACCACTCCGGAGAGCAATTGAGCGTCACCCGTCATGTGTTTTAAACACCCTCTATCGAGTATCCAATTATTCTTGGAGCTAAATTTGGATTTGTTGCTCCGTTTCTTTTTCTTGAGTACCTAACGATAGAAAATATCGTATCATGGTACCCAAGGTCATTGGGTCCTAAAAGATTAGACCTTTGGAAGCCAAGTCTAATTGGACTTAGACTTTCCCACATAATCATCATTATGCACTACATTCATAAAATAAGCATCCATGTAAACTTGTTTTTCATTCATGCTTGTGTCCTTTGGGCTCGAAATAGTGAAGATTTTGGGAGCCCTATTCCTATTGGGAGCATGCATGCGTTGTTGATTTCTACGTGATGCATGTCGTGGATAAGAATAAGGCACATGATGAAATGGTGCATGATGATATTTATTCATATGATGATGTGGGTGAACATATGCATATGGAGGAACACGTGCGTGAGGGTGTCTCACATGGTGTGCACGTGCCCGTGGATGTGGTGCATAAAAATCATCATATGTGTGAACATGTGGAGTAGGATGTGTGTTCCTACGTGGCATGGTATTTGTGTACATGTAAGCATGACCCTTCTTTGGAGGTCCACCCAAAGTGGGTTTCTTTCCAAACGAGGGTGTGTACGAGGTGGAAGCACCATTGGTAGATGAACTACCAATAGAGTGTTTGCTACCACTCGTTGAGGCATCGGAAGTTGGCCTAACAAAGGTAGTAGACAATTTGGATGAACTTCCCATCTTATACCCCAAGCCAATGTGGTGATTGGTCGGGAGTAAGTCACTTAGGATTTTATCCAAATGATCCTTACCCTTATTAAATTTATTAATTCGGCCTAATGTGCACTCATATTTCTCGGTGAGAGAACGCATAGAAGCATCCAAAGTGGACACTTACGATGTGAGCACATAAACACGAGATTTGAGATTCTCATTCTCAATACTCAAAGTTGAGTTTCGAGAAATCAAATCCGCTATCTTGTGTTCCTCCGAATCCTTAATGTGGACATGCTCAAGTTGAGATTTGAGATTCACAATCTCATTTCTCAAGTCTTCAACAACGGTGTCGTTGTTGATGACGATAGGCTTAGGTGAGGTTTGGAGACTAGTTAACTCATCTTTGGTCTTAGTATATCTATTTACTAATTTAGAATATTTTGACCAAATTTGTTCGTTAGCTAGTCTAAGGTCATCCATGGTTACCTCATCGTCGCCTTCATCATCGCTATCATCGGAGGAAGATCCTTGATCACGTTCCTCTTGTGCCATGAAGCACATGTGTACTTGCTCCACTTGCTCATCGTCCAACTCTCTACTTGAGGAGTCCTCGTCGGAGTCGGAGAATGTCCCGACAAGTCCTTTCTTGTACCCTTTCTTTTACTTCTTCGACTTGTCGAACTTTGACGCCTTCCACTTCTCCTTGTGTTTGTTTTGAGGACAATCCGCTTTCATGTGTCCTGGCTTGTTGCATTTGAAACACAAAGGAGCGGAGGCGTTAGAAGAACTAAATTTAGATTTGTTCTTGAAAGTACCTTTCCGGAAGAACCGGTTGAACTTCTTTGCCATGAGGGCAATGGATTCCAAGTCCAACTCTTCTTCCGATTCTTCATCATCGGTAGATGTAGAGGTAGATGGAGCGGCCTTGAACGCAATCACCTTTTTCTTTGGCTCGTCTTGCTTCAAGTAGGACTTCATCTTGTCCTGCAACTTTAGTTTGCTATCCTTGCATACCTCATAAGACATTAAGGTACCCATTAGTTGAATAACCATATACTTACTCATATCATTACCTTCCTCGATGGCGAAGGTACGTTTCTCCCAACAAGAAGGAAGTCCATCAATGATCTTGGAGACTTTCTGCTTTTGGGTGTAGGTTTTTCCAAGAGCCTCCAACTCGTTGGTGATGTCAACGAAGCGAGCATAGTACTCCTTCATCTTCTCACCCTGTTGCATATGAAATAATTTGTAATCTTTATTAACAACAACGAGTTTAGAGTCTCTTACCCTACTCGTTCCTTCATACAAGATGAGGAGGGAGTTCCATATTTGATATGCACTCTTACATGTACATATCTTGTTGAAGTCCTCGGGCTCCAAAGCACATTACAAGGCATTCATTGCCTTGGCATTGCTTACCTCCGCGGTGACCTCCGCGGTAGTCCACTTCACGAAATCTTCTTCGGCGGGCTCGACATACTCCGACATCGTGGCTCTCCATAGAGAAGCGCTCCAGAGGAAAGTTTCCATCTGGCATTTCCAGTACCCGTAATTGGTACCGTTGAAGAAGGGAGGCCTCCTCGAGGAGTGTCCTTCCATCACCGAAGAAGCTCCTTCACGGTTCCTGAAGGTGCTATAATCTGAAGGTGGACGAACGGTCTTGTTGTCGTTGGAAGACATAGCTAGGTACTTGGCTCTGATACCAAATGTAATGCCCTATGAAGCTACTGCACAAGTACTAGAGGGGGGTGAATAGTACTTTAAATAATTAAGAAGATAATTCCTAATTATCTTGCAAACTCAACCAACAATGCAAAAATGTAAATAATGACAACAAATAAACAATCGCAAACAAACGATATTAACGGGTTCGGATCCACCCAAGTCTCCCCGACTTGTTCCCGGTGATCCTACGTCACAACCACCCGGATCCCCTCCGGATACTTGAGTTAGAAACTTCTAACTCAAATTTGCACTATGAAAAACTTGTAGAAACCTCTACAAGGTCAAATCATACACAAATGAAATTGTGACTCTCACAACCCGGGATCATAAACAAACTCTCACAACCGAGAGTAAAACACTTACAATATCAAAGTAAATGAAATACGAAATTCTTACCGACAAAATCCTATGCCTTGAGTAAACTTACGATTTTGGGCAAAACGGACTTTGGGGAAGATGAATGCACCAAACCCTAGCTCCAAGATATAGATCAGCGATGGAGACCTAGGAGGTTGTTGGTGACCTAGAATCAAGCTCTTGGCTTGGAAGGCACACAATCAATGAATCCCTCTTTTGAAATAAGAGTGAGGGAGAGATTCAAGTGAGAAATGAAAGAGCTTTGAATGAGAATTAATTGCTTCTCTTTTGATCTCTAAACTTCAATAAATATCAGCCTTGAATGCTATGAATGCAGCACTCCAAGTATATATAGGATAGAGGAAATAGAGAGCAAAATTCGTGGCATTTAATGCTCCAACGTCTCTATTCTGAAGCAGACTAGTCGGTCAAAGAAGGATCACTGACCGACTAGTTCATCAACTAGTCGGTCGGTGAAACAACATGAACCGACTAAGAGGTTAACAGTGAATAAATAAAGTTCAGACTTAAAAAACTAGTCGGTCTAAGAAGACTTGCCAACCGACTAGTTTCACAACTAGTCGGTCGGTGAGTGTTCTTTGACCGACTAACAGAAGAAATAGAATAGTCTGAATACAAGTTGAACTAGTCGGTCTGAGAACAAATTCTAACCGACTAGTTTCTCAACTAGTCGATCGACAATCGTTCTTGGACCGACTAAAGATAAACAGTAGCTCAGGCTCAAAAATGGAAGGTCAACTAGTCGGTCTAAGAAGGATTCTTAACCGACTAGTTTCACAACTAGTCGATCGGTGAACCTTCTTGGACCGACTAACTGTAAACAGTAACTGAGCTGAAATTGAACAAGGCATTCTAGTCGGTTCAAGAAGCTTTGCCGACCGACTAGATTGACATCTAGTCGGTTGGTTCTTCTTCTTGAACTAACTAACATGCACAAGAAGCCGTGAATCGAAGCGCGAAGCTTCGGGAAAGTTCGTATGGGCTTCTACTAAGATCCTAGCTCTAAGATATAAACGTTATGATGATTTAAACGTAAGACCTACTCAAGGCTTAACATTCTACGAAACGAAGCTAGAAGACTATAAATAAAACTTGATGAACCGTCTTCAAATGCTTCGATCTGAATCTCTAGACTTCAATAATGGTCCTTGAGCTTCAACGAAGCTTCAAGCATACGATCACGCACTTTGAGAAGTCTCGAGACGTCGCTTTTGATGTTCATAGAAATTTGACGACAATCTCCATAACTGCGCTCCCAAAGAGTTAGTTCACGATATTTATGTTTGTTCATCATCCAAAACCAAATCCGGGGAATAAATACTCAACACTGCTCAAGTTAACTTTTCTATTGACTCTACTTAAGCTTTTCGCATCAGTCGATTGATGATCAATTTACAGTCGCTTGTATATTTACAGTCGCCTATGGAATGGTCAACAGTCGTCTGAAAGGCGTAAGTGCATATACCGCCTCTTTCTGTTTTTCTCCATCTCCTGCAGCAATCGACTGATAAAGGTCTTTCAGTCACCTGTCTATTTTACAGTCGACTGTATTCTATTCATCAGTCGCCTGTATGCACACTAGGAGAAAGAGTGCAACTCTCTGTTTTATTCCATCCCCTGCAGCAGTCGCCTGCTGAACGTTTTACAGGCGCCTGTCCTGTTTACAGTCGTCTGTATCGACTTCATCAGTCGATTGTCGTGGCTCAGATTATAGCCGTTGGATATTTTCTAGCCGTTGGACAGTCGACCGTCATTTGTTCATCAGTCGACTGTCATTGACGTTTCTCCGCAGAAACTAGTCGTTGCAGCTTTTTGTTTTTAGCTTTTTCCTTGGGTTTTGAGGGTTGATATATGGTTCCTATATATATGAGGGGGCTGAGTTCATAAGAACTTCATGATGCTATTGAAAATCATTAGAGATTGATTAAGCCACTCTCAAACTCTCTCATTTTCCCTCTTTAAGCTCTCATTCCTCTTCATGCATTGAAGTCTAGCTTAAGGGAAATCATCCAAATGCTTTCAAGCAAATGTCAACACTTGGAGATCCTCTTCCATGACTTGCATTCATCTATGAGTAAGCATCTCAAGGCATAGGTAAGACTATTTATTTTACTTGGTGTTTTCTTGTAACACTAATTCTCTTTGTGGGAATTAGTCTCTCTCTCTCTCTCTCTCTCTCTCTCTCTCTCTCTCTCTCTCTCTCTCTCTCTCTCTCTCTCTCTCTCTTTGTGGGAGAATTTCTCTTAGAGGGAATATGATATTCTCTTTGTGGAAATAACTCTCTTTGTGGGAGTAACTCTCTTTTTTGGAGTTTGGTGTCCTAGTGTAGAGCTAACCCTAATTCTCTGAGTGTGAGTTAGTAATTCTCTAGGTTGGAGTTTGACCCATGTGTAGGGTTGGTTGGATCCTTGTGTAGGGAAAAATCCTCTTGGTGAGGTATCTCTTTGTGGGATTTGTATTCACTTTTCTTTGTGGGAATATAGTGAATATTTGGTGCAGCTGGACGTACCCAAGTTTGGAGAATCAGGGTAATATCTTGTGTTTGCGTTTGGATTGATTGTGTCAATTATTTCCTCTTGCATTTATTATTCCGTATTTGCAAGTTTAATTTTAATTGAATAATTTTATTGCCATTACACTATTCACTCCACCTCTAGTGTGTTGTTGTTAGTATTGCAAGGGTAAAGCGATCCTTACAATTGGTATCAGAGCGAAGTTATAGCATACTGCAACGATGTCATTCAACGATACATCCGCATCTCATGAAGAAGTTCATTCTACCGCTCGACCCCCGCTCTTCCACGAAACCAACTACCCAAGTTGGAAGATTAGGATGATGATCTACATGGAGGGTCAAGACCTTTGGGACATCAGGAGGTGCCATTTGAGAAGCCCACTACTCCTGCGACTTCGAGGACAAGGCGGAGAAGGACTCGATCAAATTCAATGCGAGGGCTATGAATGCATTCCATTGCGCCCTCTCAGCTAATGAGTTCAACCGCATCTCCATGTGCAAAACGGCCAACGAAATTTGGCACACTTTGAAGATATGTCATGAAGGGACTACAAAGGTAAAGAAATCTAAACAAACTGTGTTTAGATCTAAATATGAAATGTTTAAAATGCAGGAAGGAGAAAGCATTTCAGAGATGTTCACAAGGTTCACAGATATCGTGAACACTTTGGAGGGACTTGGGAAGATGATTTCCCAAGAGGATCGTGTAGAGAAGATCCTTGATTCTCTCACATCTCATTGGGAGTCAAAGGCCAACGGAACTTTGGAGTCATATGACATGTCTAAATACACCGTTGAGGAGTGCATTAGAAATCTCGTGGCATACGAAGTGAAGCTTCAACACAAGGAGAAGATCCAACCATCCAAACCCGAGAAGCCAGAGAAGCAAAAAGGGGTTGCATTCCATGCCAAGGAGGAACCAATCAAATGGATGAAGAAATTCCATCGAAAAGCTCCTAGTGAAGAAGATGAGCTAGAAGAAGCGAGTGGAGAAGAAATTGAGGATCTTGCCGAGCAATTCAAGGCATTCCTCAAGTGCAAGCAAGGTAAATCTTTGTCAAAGTTTGCCTCTAATTCTAACATGGTTCCTACTTGTTACACTTGCAGTGGAAAAGGTCACCTATCCACCGAATGCCCCTCCAAACCCAACAAAGAGACTTACAAGGGTAAAGGGAAGAAGCATTGGAAAGGGAAGTCCAAGTCCAAAAACCACAAGAAGGGGCTTGTCGGGACATTTGATGATTCGAGTGAGGATACATCTAGTAACAAAGAAGAGGATGACAAGGAGGAAGCTCACGCTTGCTTTGTGGCAATTGATGTTTCTACACCAATCCCATCTTGCTCAAATGAAGAAGAGTTAGAAGCTTGGCTCAACGCCTATGAGGAATTGTGCCTCATGGAAATCGGGGAGAAGTCTTCATCAAGTTCTAGCGAGGAAGAAGACGATGATGAGATAGAGGAGAAGATCTCATACGAGGAGCTTGAATATCGTTTCGATATGGCTCCGAAAAGGCTAGTAAGTGAATCAACTCTTACAATAGATTAAAAGCAAAATATAAGATTGCTAAGAGAAGATTGCATGAACTAGAAATTGCTAGTGTAATTCATGATGAAATGCATGATTGTGACGCTAGTGAGAGAGACACACTTCTCTCTCAAGTTAAGGAATTGAGTTTGTCTCATGATAATCTTGTTACTCAAAACCTTATCTTAGAAACTCGCATTTTTACAACTTACGTTGAAATGTGAAGAGGAATCCCGTAAGCTCAAAAGCTTTGTGTATTCTAGGGATTCACTCCACGATTTTCTTGAAAAAACAACATCCGGTAAATCATAGAGGAGGCTTGGGATATATTCAAAATGTGGGACCCAAACCCCCCTCTAATTCCTCCTTTGGTACTAATACAAGAAATATTGTTAAAGCACCTAAGAAGAATCAACATGCCTTCTTGTATAACAATAACATCAACAAGAAGCATGTAATTCACAAGGTGATGAGGAAAAATGAAAACTCTTCATTTTTTGCTAAGAAGTAAAATCCTCATTCTATGCATGCCAAGAAATTCGCTTCTACACCTAAGCATGCCACATCCACCCCTCTTGTAAAGGTAAAACACTTACCTAGGAAATCCTTGAGTTTATGGATTCCCACTAAGATTAGTGTGCAAGAGATGGATAGTTACATCTACTCTCTAGTTAGGGATGTGATCACCTCATGTGATTACATTAGGAAATCAAACTCCTCTTGGGTTTTGTTCCCTAATGTTTAGGTTCCTCACACATATGTATATTGCATGGGTATATTGCTTAACTGTTTATTTTTAGCATACCCATTATTTGTGTGTGTTTCATGATTTTGAAAATACTTTCAAACTTGTTTTTAATGAAAATGAGGACCTTGGGGAAGATATTGTCATGCATCCATTTGTTGATCCATATGTATGACAATGTGGGAATTATTATATCTAATATGTTTAAAATATTTTAAAACATATTTTGACTCTCATTTCGGGGTGTGTTAGAGATCATTATTTACAATTGGTATCAATTGGTTATTTTTGGTCTCAAACTAAACCCCTTGGATATTGCCAACATGTTTCATGTTATAATTTGTTTTGGTAATATCATTGTGTATCATTGAAGCTTGATGTGTTCCATATCTATTGCTTTGATACACTTTAGGCTCATGGCTCCATTATTTGTGTCAGTTGGTAAAGAGGATTATTTTCCAATATTCTTTGTCTACAATTGGTATTACCTCAATTGTTAGAGATTGTTTATCTCCTACTTTACAATTGGTATTAGATCCTAGAAGTCAAGACTTGACCATTTTTATGATTTAAGGGGAGCATGGGATAGTGATTGATACCCACTAAATTTTACAATTTGGTATCATACATTTCTTTACTCTTGCATATTGTCACATCTTTGTTTAAGATGTTAAGGGGATATTTATGATGTCCACGTTTTTTACGATGTCAAGGGGGAGAGATATATGCATTATGTGAATATAATTCTTGTATTTCATACATATGCATTTGGGAAAAGATATATCTATGGGAGAGATATGTGGGATTATATAAACATTCATGTGTGCATGATTATTTTTTATTGCAATTGGCGTATGTAATCCATACTTATTATATGTCACTATGTTGACTCATTATTTCATTTGGTATAATGAGAATTTACATTTGTGTATCTCATTTTACAATTGGTGCATATAAGTAGGGGAGCTCATTACCATTGTGCTTTATTTCTTTATGTTTTATATAATGTGTGTCATCATCAAAAAGGGGGAGATTGTTGAGTCTTGGTGTTTCATACCAATGTTATTTTGATGATGATCATAACATTATATTGTTGCTAATGACTCTCTTGTTTTAGTCTCTAGTTTACATTCCAAGAATATCATTTTTGGGAGACTAAACACTTGGTGCAAGGATGAACATCAAGTGGAGAAGGGCCAAAGCTTGGACTCAAGGGGTGCCAAATCTTGGAGATGATGGAGAGCATCAAGACATCAAGATTGAAGCCAAAGACTCTAAGGAAAGCAATGCAAGCCATGTATTATTTCCTTTATTGCTTTCTCTCTCATTTGAGTCTAGGTTAATGTAATGCCTTGATAGATGGTCTACTCATTCATGCATACGCGTTCGAACCATCTCAGTGAGCCTTAGGATTATCATAGAATCCAACCTAATAGGCTCATCTTGACCTAAGATTCTTTTGAAGTCTATGTTTCTTCATCAGTCGCCTGCTGAAGGATTCACAGTCGACTGGGTGATTTCCAGTCGCCTGTCGAGCCTCCTACAGACGACTGTTATGCACTGCTCAAGTCAACTTTTCTATTGACTCTACTTGAACTTTTCGCATCAGTAAACTGATGATCAATTTACAATCGCCTGTATATTTTCAGTTGCCTGTGGAATGGTCAACAGTCGTCTGAAAGGCGTAAGTGCATATACTGCCTCTTTCTGTTTTTCTCCATCTCCTGCAGCAATCGACTGATAAAGGTCTTACAGTCGCCTGTCTATTTTACAGTCGAATCTATTATGTTCATCAGTCGCATGTATGCATACTGGGAGAAAGAGTGCAACTCTCTGTTTTATTCCATCCCCTGCAGCAGTCGCCTGCTGAACGTTTTACAGGCACATGTCCTGTTTACAGTCGACTGTATCGACTTCATCAGTTGACTGTCGTGGCTCAGATTATAGTCGTTGGATATTTTCTAGCCGTTGGACAGTCGACTGTCATTTTTTTATCAGTCAACTGTCAGTGACGTTTCTGCGCAGAAATTAGCCGTTGCAGCTTTTTGTTTTTAACTGTTTTCTTGGGTTTTGAGGGTTGATATAGGGTTCCTATATATGTGAGAGGGCTGAGTTCATAGGAACTTCTTGATACTATTGAAAATCATTAGAGATTGATTAAGTCACTCTCAAACTCTCTCATTTTCTCTCTTTGAGCTCTCATTCCTCTTCGTGCATTGAAGTCTAGCTCAAGGAAAATCATCCAAGTGCTTTCAAGTAAATGTCAACACTTGGAGATCCTCTTCCATGCCTTGCATTCATCTATGAGTAAGCATCTCAAGGCACAGGTAAGAGTATTTATTTTACTTGGTGTTTTCTTCTAACACTAATTTTCTTTATGGGAATTAGTCGATCTCTCTTTGTGGGAGAATTTCTCTTAGTGGGAATAGGATATTCTCTTTGTGGGAATAACTCTCTTTGTGGGAGTTTGGTGTCCTAGTGTAAGGCTAACCCTAATTCTCTGAGTGGGAGTTAGTAATTCTCTAGGTGGGAGTTTGACCCCTGTGTAGGGTTGGTTGGGTCCTTGTGTAGGGCAAAATTCTCTTGGTGATGTATCTCTTTGTGGGATTTGTATTCACTTCTCTTTGTGGGAAATAGTGAATATTTGGTGTGGCTGGATGTACCCAAGTTTGAGGAATCAGGGTAATATCTTGTGTTTTCGTTTGGATTGATTGTGTCAATTATTTCCTCTTGCATTTATTATTCCGCATTTGCAAGTTTAATTTTAATTGAACAATTTTATTGCCATTACATTATTCACCCCCATAGTATGTTGTTGTTAGTATTGCAAGGGTAAGGCGATCCTTACAATAGTTTTGAGAGTCATTGATCGCCATCTAATCACATGTCGCTTCTACTTAGCTGGAGCAAAAGTGGGGACGTAATAGGTCGGCGAGTGTGTCAGAGAAATTTATCGAACCGCCTCATTCTAACATTAAATGGGTGTCAAAACGTGTCAGAGATATTTAAGCATTAATGGGAGACACAATGGGCAAACATCAGTTCTCGTTCTTAACCTCTGGCATTAATGGTGGCATAGTTGGTACAACGTCACCATGTCAGAGATATTTGTGCCTGGTAGGTTGCCCTTAGGGTAAGCCAAGTTCGGCGTCCGAGCTTGACATCCCAAGTCTTTCTCTAGCCGTGCTTATTTGGGTGGAGAGTGTCATGCCCCACTTCCCTAAAATGGAGGCGAGACGTGAAAAGGTCCGCACGAGAGTGGAGCTGTGAAGCCCCAAACCCGATAAGCGTCAATAGAACGTAAGCAGGTCCCTGTAACCACAAACGGAACAACAATAATAACACAAGGAGAGACAGAAATAAAATCTCAAATCTCAGAATTTGTCCAACATTAAAATTAAGTTCAACATCCAGAAAAGCCACCAGGCTAAAAGAAAGAGTCTAAGGGCCCAAACATGGCCAACAAAAGTACAAACAAAGGTGACACGCACCGACAACTAACATGAATCCTATAACAAAGGGAAACAGCAAGATCCTAAGAGGGATCACTGGTATTCTCAAACTCCTCGCCAAACAACAGAATCGGGCACGAACTCCACGAACTCGTCGCCCTCAACAACAATCTCAGGCTCGACAACTAACATGCGACACCCAAAGAGAAAGGGGCACATGTCAGCAAGTCTAAAAAGACATGGGCAAGGAAACTGAAAGGAAAGTAAACTAGCAGTTCTAAAAGCATGCATGACATGGCAGTTTTAGTATGAGTGCACAAGTAAGACGTGGTGTAACAATAAGTGCGAGAGATCATTTATCACGGCATGTCAAGAGTAGCCAAGCTACTAACAATCTCAATCTTTTCACTAGTCACGTTTTCAAGTTATTTGTAGATGTTTACGCCTTACAGCTGAACTGTTGGACATTCACACTGAGTGGCCGCTTAAAAACTACCCCAGAACCCAGAGTTTACGCCTTACAACTGCAGTTGCTGATCGGGCAGACTCCCAGTTGAATGACCGCTTAACTCTTACCCCATCCCACACGTAAACAAGCCAGGGTCCATGCACACGAGCTCAGTACATGGGCCAGGGTTTCCCCGCACAAGTGCTTGCTTTCTAGATCACGATTCATAAGTATTTGGCGTAGGGCGCACCTAGCTGGAAACTAGTAGGTCGGGCATTGGCTATCAACCAACACATGGCCCGCTTCTGGAACACGAGCCAGGAAACACAAGTATTGTAGCGTGTGCTACGAATGCAACATTCAACATGGATGGCATGTAGCAAGGCGTACAGATAAGGAATTAAACATGGCAGTTTAATATGCATGAACAACAAGTTAAAAGGGTTGGATCTAGCTTCGTTGTCAAGCTAAATCAATTGAGGTGACGGATCTAGTTTCGTTGTCAAACTAGATCAAATAGGTGTCTAGGCGGCTATCATTTCACCGTCTATTCTCTTTTATGCTACTACAAGCAAATGGCCTAAAACATGGCCTAAACCCTAAGTGGCAAGTTTCACTTGCCTCGCACCGAGGATGACGACCAACGAGGGTTCGTCCACGGACGCTAATCTACGGGGAAGTCACTGTTATGGAGAAACAATCATCAAAACGACATTCATTTCATTAGGGTTTCGCAGAAACACAACGGGTTTTGAAAACATTAAGAGATCGATTATTAATGTATCGGAAGCGGAAGAACGACGTCGAGCAAGCACGGCAACGGAAGAAACGCTCCGGGGAACCTAGGGTTCAGATCTGGAAAGGATGGGGAAAATCTGGAGAAATAGGTTTTGATATGGGTTTTGCGGGTTTGATGAAGGTTTGAGGAAGGTGGAAGGTGGAAAATGTTAAGTGAGGGTTTGGATGATGGAGGATGAGCTTGGAATGAAGGTTTGAGGGTTTGGGGAAGAGGAGAGCTCAATGGGGGAGAAATTGGGTTTAGAGTTGAAGAAGAAGAAGAAGAAAACGTTTGGGAGGGGTATTTATAGGGTTTGATGTCGGCTAGGGAAAAATTAGGGTTTACTGCACTGATTAGTCGGTCAAAGAAGAGTTACTGACCGACTAGTTTAGCAACTAGTCGGTCGGTCGACCAACTGTGACCGACTAGAATCAAACAGCGAAAGAAGTGGAAAATCTGGAAAATGAATTAATCGGTCTGTGAAGGCCCGTCGACCGACTAGTTTGGAATCTAGTCGGTCGGTGAGTGTTCATGAACCGACTAACGAGAAACAGTAGCTTAGGTAAAATTAATCAAAGGAACTAGTCGGTCTGAGAGCAAGTTCTGACCGACTAGTTTCACATCTAGTCGGTCGATGGTTGTTCTTAGACCGACTAAGAGTAAACAGTAACTCCTGTACAGTAGATTTAAAGAACTAGTCGGTTGGAGAAGAGTTCCTGACCGACTAGATTGAATTCTAGTCGGTTGGTCCGCCTTCTCGAACCAACTAAGATGCACTAAAAGTGCCGATTCGAATCGCGGAGCTTCGGGAAGATTCCTATGGCTTCTAAGATCACTCTAACTCTAAGATATGAGCAATTTGAAGCTCGTCACGAATGACTTACTCCGAAATCGACGATCGAAGGAAGAAACTAGAAAATCACGACGAAACGATCGGAAGTGAAAGCTACGGCGACGAAAACCACACATCCAAGGAGAAAATCCACCAAGCATATATTTTAATATAGATAATCCAATTACACGAAAACCAGTCGTTACATCCTACCCACCTTAGAATAAAGTCCGTCCTCGGACTTTCTAATATATCTAGTCGCCCTATTAACTATCCCAAAACATTTCACGTCATACTTTAAACCAAAGGTAGTCATTACATGTGCTTATATATATATACGCACTAGATAGCCAAACATTATTACTACTAACACGTTTTCATTCACGCACGTTATGCTCTTATACCTATCACTGTCATTCGTACTCATACATGTATTTCAATCATTTATATACCTCCATTATATAGCTACTACTTACCTAGCACAAACAATAGTTCAGATTTTCACAAAAGATTTGTCTCACACTTAGCAAATACAACCATCGCTCTACATGTAGATAGCTACCTATGCAACAAGCAACCATGGGTATATTACTCCCTAATATTTCCTAGTATACATCCAATACCAAACACATCGTCACATGTAGTCGCACCACACCATTATTCAAACAATTCTTACTATATCTAATACACATTCACCATTACTATAATTTCACAAATGTAGTCATTCAAAGTGCATGTAAATATTTCACCATATCTTCACATCACATACGGCCCTATAACTATACTCACGACACGACAAACATATCATAGTCACCAAAACTTATAACTAGGCACATACTTACCCGTGCATGGTGCACACCCATACACACTAACATTTCATCCATGTATGCCAATCATACAATTACAAACTCAGTACATTGACACGCTTAGTTTAGCTAGCACACATACGTTCACACAGACAAGTCCTTAGTAAATATATGTACCACAAGACCAACACATATAGCTGTATACTGGTTAGTGACCCACAATCATGTGCGTAACACAACCGGAAACAAACAATCCAAACATTATACATACATCATCCATCACTATACACCAACCACATACAAATACACCAACGTACATAGAGTATACCCACTCAAGCTTGAGTGAGACTCAAAATCATAGCAGAATAATTCCATGTACATAACATAGCATTCATACATATGCCAATACTATCTAATGCATACACGTCTACCAACATAACCACATACATATCTAAATGTCAACACACTTAATATCTAATCAGGTAATATCGCATATTTCAATCACTTCATATACCATGATATTATTACAAACATTAGCACACCTATAATTACAATATTTCCCCCTAATAAATACAGTCATCGTATAGTCACATACATGTATCATATATTCATACCATATCCATCCATCTATAATTGGCACACCAATACACTTACTTCATCCATTAGTTAAGATATGCAATAGCCGGGTATACCTCATGGCATACACGCACACAACATCCATAAAAGCAAGCAATACCAATCAAAATTATATTTCTACTACCACAGGTATATCATCTATATACTCACACAGCAAGAACATAACTACTTACGTCTAAGCGCAATACGTAACTACGTACGATCACACACTCACGCGTACAACACATAGGTCACATAATAGGCCTACCCACTTAACTATACGTACACCTATTATTATCACACCCAGCATACATATAGTTTCACTAATCATATTATTTCAACCATCATAAGTATCTCCAACTACATACACTCTATTCAGACATTCCAATACAGAATCTTATATACATAGACGCCCCTAGAGTGGTATAGCTATCCACGTACATATCTATAAATATTAACACACTTACAATTTCATAACATCATGAATAACTCTAAGTATATATATATCACACAATAGGCAAACATTATCATGCTATAGGGGGGTACACTCTTCAAGCCTACATACTCATCTTAGGTACATGCACTACGACAACAACACCAAAAGTCTAAGGACCCACTACTAAACTGGCGTGACGTAAATAACGACAAACACTAGTGGGATAACTAAGCAGAAGGAAGGAAACCAAGATTCGATGGCGTAACGAAATAAGATCGTAAAAATGGGTTCAGGCAGGGCGAGGATAAGGAGGTAAATAGATCAAGTGAAACTGAGATATAATTGTGGATGTTTAGGCGGGGAAGAAAGATGTAAATATTATTCTCATAAGTTTTCGGAAATAGAACGTGAATAGCTAAAGTCAAAAACACTAAAAGTATAAAACGGTCATATTTTGAAAAGTTGGAGTTCTCCTCCGTATAAACGATATTTGAAGATCGATAAAATAAGTTGTTCGAAATAAGTTTGAGTTGAATACACATATAAGAGGAATGGTTTATTGGTTTAACGGAAATCATTATGAAAGGAAGTAAATCGTTCATACGAACGTTAAGGACGTAGTTTTAGAAAATATTATACGGCGGTGATTTAATAATGTTGGCAAAAGTTTTGAAACGAAATTAAATTGACGAAAGAATTTTAAACTCGTGCTAAATACTTTCAAAGTCCTTAAACCAGGAAAAGCTTAAATAATCAATATTGAAACTATCTTTTAGTGTAACCAGGATTTGCCAAAAGAAATCGTTTTACACAAAGCTCTTAACATACGGGCTAACGAGCCTATCACGGACATAAAATATTCGAAATTCAATTTAGTTTAGAAATTTTTTTTTCTAAAAGCATGTATGGTGAACGAAAAACTTAGTAGTAGGTTTATCAAAATTTGTAATAAGCTTTAAAACCAAATTATGGAAGGTCTAGATCGTGAGAAAGTTATGAAGACGTAATTTTCCAAAAATTGTAATAGAGAAAATGTTGAACATATCATTGGTTTGTCGAAAGCTGAAATCATGTGTGACTTGAAAAGTATATTAAAGGAAACGTGATGAGTCAATTGTATGGAATAAGTAAGATAAGGAAAATTATAAATCGAATTGGGCAAAAATAAAGGTATGGTTCAGAATAAAATTTATATAAGAAGGGACAAGGTGTTTTCATGGGTACGGAAGGTATAGACTGGTAAAATACAATGGGTTAGTATTCCAAATTTTTGACAAAAGTTTTAGAGATCTTTAAGTCAACGAAGGAGCATGAAGTATAAATATATAAATTTTAAAATTTAAAAACGAATTTAAACTTAGGAAAAAGGAAGTCGAAAGGATACCTTCAGAAAAGTCAAGATTTGCAACGGAGAGGTCCGAAAATATTTTACGGCAGTAGCTTAATACAATATTTCGGCAAAATTTCGAAATTCAAAGGATGAAATCCGATCAACTATAGTGTGAAAATTAGGTACATGCTAAGTGCTTACAAGTTTTAAAACTGAAGAGAAATTCCAAATAAATAACATTTAAAATACTTTCTAGAGGGACCCGGATTTTCCAAACAACTGATTTATACAAGACCTTAAAGTACGAGTAAAATGAACCCAGTACTGAAATATGAAAATAATCGAAGTTCTATTTATCTTGGAAGACATTCTAAAGCAACCAAAATAATATAAAAGTTTTTTAAAAAAAACCCCAAATACGAGAAATATTGGTTAGCAAAAGCTACGAGATTAAAAAATTTCAACCAATAGACTTCAAACCCTACGAAAGGATTTTAACTCGATCGAATATGGAGGAATTAAATATTCAAGAAGGGGGTAGTCATCAAGAATTGCTTCTACACGAAGCTCCGGGATATAATGCACATTAATGCACCAGAGTCAAGAGGACTCGTGCCAAAAACGTGCAAACCCAAATCACACTTAACAACCAGCCTAGCAATCAAACCCTATTCTAGCAAACATAAATATTCAAGCAACCAAACATATTCCAGCAAACAAGACTGTCTAAAGGAAGAAGGCAACCAGACTGAGGGTCACCTGCAATAATCTCGTCCACAGTCTCAGCCTCAACTACAGTCATCAGGGAAGCCTGCCGAAAAGCCTGCTACTGTGGAACAAGGGCTGCCCCACGTCTAACAGCTACGGGTGCTTTTCGTAGTTGAGCTCCGACTGGCGCTTTCCCCAGACGCCTAGCCCTCGGACAGTCCTTTAAGGTATGCGCTGCGGCGCCACAAATCAAGTACTGGCCCAGCCTCTGCCTGCACTGTTCCTTCTTGTGACCAATCTTGCCACAATGATGGCACACCTTCTGACTCGACCCAGCTTCCAGTGCTTGCTGCTGTGGAACTCCATCCGATGCCATCCGCAGCAGATTTGCATGCCGACAGTCCTTCGCCGAATGAGTAGCACCACCACAAACCAAACACTGACCTAGAAAGCTTCTGCACGACTCCTTGACGTGCCCGGTCTTGCCACAGAAATAGCAAACCTTCCGAGTAGATCCACCACCAGCTCGGATCTGACGTCTTCTAGCCATCTAGCGCCATAGAAACAGACCAAAATTAGACTCAAAGCTTAATGACTCGGATGCCGAACTTAGCTCATTGGACATTCTAATATTATTATCGTTATTCCGATATTCACGGTTACAGAAGAGAGGACCTGCATGGGCCACCAACAAAACCTGTCATGCCCCGCTTCACTAAAATGGAGGCGAGACGTGAAAAGGTCCGCACAAGAGTGGAGCTGTGAAGCCCCAAACCCGATAAGCGTCAATAGAACGTAAGCAGGTCCCTGTAACCACAAACGGAACAACAATAATAACACAAGGAGAGACAGAAATAAAATCTCAAATCTCAGAATTTGTCCAACATTAAAATTAAGTTCAACATCCAGAAAAGCCACCAGGCTAAAAGAAAGAGTCTAAGGGCCCAAACATGGCCAACAAAAGTACAAACAAAGGTGACACGCACCGACAACTAACATGAATCCTATAACAAAGGGAAACAGCAAGATCCTAAGAGGGATCACTGGTATTCTCAAACTCCTCGCCAAACAACATAATCGGGCACGAACTCCACGAACTCGTCGCCCTCAACAACAATCTCAGGCTCGGCAACTAACATGCGACACCCAAAGAGAAAGGGGCACATGTCAGCAAGTCTAAAAAGACTTGGGCAAGGAAACTGAAAGGAAAGTAAACTAGCAGTTCTAAAAGCATGCATGACATGGCAGTTTTAGTATGAGTGCACAAGTAAGATGTTGTGTAACAATAAGTGCGAGAGAACATTTATCACGGCATGTCAAGAGTAGCCAAGCTACTAACAATCTCAATCTTTTCACTAGTCACGTTTTCAAGTTATTTGTAGATGTTTACGCCTTACAGCTGAACTGTTGGACATTCACACTGAGTGGCCGCTTAACAACTACCCCAGAACCCAGAGTTTATGCCTTACAACTGCAGTTGCTGATCGGGCAGACTCCCAGTTGAATGACCGCTTAACTCTTACCCCATCCCACACGTAAACAAGCCAGGGTCCCTGCACACGAGCTCAGTAAATGAGCCAGGGTTTCCCCGCACAAGAGCTTGCTTTCTAGATCCCGCACAAGAGCTTGCTTTCTAGATCACGATTCATAAGTATTTGGCGTAGGGCGCACCTAGCCGGAAACTAGTAGGTCGGGCATTGGCTATCAACCAACACATGGCCCGCTTCTGGAACACGAGCCGGGAAACACAAGTATTGTAGAGTGTGCTACGAATGCAACATTCAACATGGATGGCATGTAGCAAGGCGTACAGATAAGGAATTAAACATGGCAGTTTAATATGCATGAACAACAAGTTAAAAGGGTTGGATCTAGCTTCGTTGTCAAGCTAGATCAATTGAGGTGATGGATCTAGTTTCATTGTCAAACTAGATCAAATAGGCGTCTAGGCGGCTATCATTTCACCGTCTAGTCTCTTTTACGCTACTACAAGCAAATGGCCTAAAACATGGCCTAAACCCTAAGTGGCAAGTTTCACTTGCCTCGCACCGAGGATGACGATCAACGAGGGTTCGTCCACGGACGCTAATCTACGGGGAAGTCGCTGTTATGGAGAAACAATCATCAAAACGACATTCATTTCATTAGGGTTTCACAAAAACACAACGGGTTATGAAAACATTAAGAGATCGATTATTGCCGTATCGGAAGCGGAAGAACGACGCCGAGCAAGCACGGCAACGAAAGAAACGCTCCAGGGAACCTAGGGTTCAGATCTGGAAAGGATGGGGAAAATCTGGAGAAATAGGTTTTGATATGGGTTTTGGGGGTTTGGTGAAGGTTTGAGGAAGGTGGAAGGTGGAAAGTGTTAAGTGAGGGTTTGGATGATGGAGGATGAGCTTGGAATTAAGGTTTGAGGGTTTGGGGAAGAGGAGAGCTCAATGGGAGAGAAATTAGGTTTAGAGTTGAAGAAGAAGAAGAAGAAAATGTTTGGGAGGGGTATTTATAGGGTTTGATGTCGGCTAGGGCAAAATTAGGGTTTACTGCACTGATTAGTCGGTCAAAGAAGAGTTACTGACCGACTAGTTTAGCAACTAGTCGGTCGGTCGACCAACTGTGACCGACTAGAATCAAAAAGCGAAAGAAGGGGAAAATCTGGGAAATGAATTAGTCGGTCTGTGAAGGCCCGTCGACCGACTAGTTTGGAATCTAGTCGGTCGGTGAGTGTTCATGAACCGACTAACGAGGAACAGTAGCTTAGGTAAAATTAATCAAAGGAACTAGTCGGTCTGAGAGCAAGTTCTGACCGACTAGTTTCACATCTAGTCGGTCGGTGGTTGTTCTTAGACCGACTAAGAGTAAACAGTAACTCCTGTACAGTAGATTTAAAGAACTAGTCGGTTGGAGAAGAGTTCCTGACCGACTAGATTGAATTCTAGTCGGTTGGTCCGCCTTCTCGAACCAACTAAGATGCACTAAAAGTGCCGATTTGAATCGCGGAGCTTCAGGAAGATTCCTATGGCTTCTAAGATCACTCTAACTCTAAGATATGAGCGATTTGAAGCTCGTCACGAATGACTTACTCCGAAATCGACGATCGAAGGAAGAAACTAGAAAATCACGACGAAACGATCGGAAGTGAAAGCTACGGCGACGAAAACCACACATCCAAGGAGAAAATCCACCAAGCATATATTTTAATATAGATAATCCAATTACATGAAAACCAGTCGTTACAGAGAGTAGGCAAGCTTCTTCCTCGCCAGGCTGGCGATCCTTGCACGCAATCAGCCGGAGGGCTATTCTCTTGACTCTGTCAGCGAGTTGTCTCTCTGCAGGGCGAGCTTCCCAGTGTCGGGGTGAGCTTCCTGTTTGGGCTAGTTCCCATTCCGGATGGTCAGAGAACTATTCGCTTGGGCTTTAAATATATGGGCATTTATTATCAGGGCCGGTGATCACTCCATATTTTATACCTTTTTTCTGCATGTTTGCATGCCACTTTGGTCGCCCATATCACATTTTTCATGATTATTCGACAATATTACGATACTTTTCACTATTTCTTGTTTTTTTCGTATTTCAGGAAATATGGAGCGATTTGGAGCGATTTTGAGATCAAGGGATATGCAAACGCTTAGGAGTGTCACCCACGGCTCATTTGAGGGCTTATCAGCGATGGAGGATGAGCGGAAGAAGAAGGAAATCAATCGGAGCGACGAGGAGGCAAAAATAAGAAGAAACAAGCACATCAGCACATCACTCGGCCGAGTACAACAGCCACTCGGCCGAACAAGAAGTCCCACTCGGCCGACCAGAACGGATACGCACACGGAGTTTTTCAGCGTATACTTGGTCGAACGAAGAAATCCTACTAGGCCGAGTGAGAAAGCTCACTCGCCCGAATGGTACAGGGAATTCGTCCAGAGAAGAGCCAACTTAATGGAATTTAGAGAAGTCTCACTCGGCCGAGTGGCAAAGACCACTCGGCCGAGTGGCAAAGCCCACTCGACTGAGTATTACAGGGTTTTTCACCTGAGATCTAAGCAGACTCTCTGGAATTTTTGGAGAACCGCAGAAGATCCAACTCGGCCGAGTAGAGAAGCCCACTCAGCCGAGTGAAGAATCCTACTCGGCCGAGTGATGCCGAAGACACGAGCGCCCAGATTTTCAGACAGTCTCCCACTATTTTGAAATTTGCTATCATTCCAGCAATCAAAGTATTTTTCTCATATTTTTTATGATAGTAGACTCATGACGGTTCCAACGCCACCAAGAACGCGCCAATCAGAGGTCGGATGAAATCTGGGGAATTTCTGCAAGTTGATGCTGCAGTGCTGGAATTTCCACTCGACCGAGTCATTTTCCCACTCGGCCCGAGTGATGGCGGGCGGTCCCAGATTTTAAGTTGCGGCCAGGGCTGTTTTTGGGCACGATTTTGAGGGGTTTTGAAAGGTTATTTGCTAGGGTTTTGGGAGGATATATAAGGGGTTTGTAGCCGTCATTAGAGGGGAGTTTCCATATGTTTTCTTAGAGACTTTTTTAGAGGTTAGGCCATGCCTTAGGCCCCCTCTTGGATCTAAAAGCTTGTATTTGGATTGGAATTCTTCATCAAAGCTAAGTATCTTTGTTCTTATTATTTGAATCTTTGATTTGATATCTTTATATATGCAAGCAAATTTTTTTATCGATTTCTCCATCGTTATTGCTATGCTTGAGTGGAATCATTGTTCTAGGGCAAAGGTGTAACGACCTGCTCTCGGGGGCCTGTTACTTATTTGATATTTGCGCAGATCCTACAGTTAACCAGTGAAACCAAAATAGCCACGATGCAGAGATGTACAAAAATACCCAAATAGTGTCCAATTATTACAATCCGTACCGTACAAATTGTTCCAACAATGATACATGAAAGAAAGAAAGTACACAACTGAAAATAGCTCTGGAAGCTACGGTCTCATGGTCGAAGTCTGGCGCTATTAACTCAAGAGCATCTGCCTCCATATGTACGTTGTCTGCAATGCCACGGAGATGGAACCGTAGGTAAGTCACAACAATTCTAAATAAAGAAAGAGAGGTACTGTACAAGTATGACAAAGCAGACCAAAGTGAAAGTAAAGTACGGTGCAGTGTCTGTACAAGTGTAGAAAGTAAAAGTACGGCAAGTAAAGTGCGGTGACTGTACTGGCAAGGAAAGTAAAGTGCATGTACTGTAAAGAAAGTAACTGTGCAAGCTACACTAGAACTACGTGACTCATGTAGGAGAGTATGATATGCAACCATAAAGTTCATCTATTGCCAGGGACCGTTTTGCCGACGCAGGCAGACCTTGTAGTTTTGCCGACACAGGCAGACCTTGTAATTTTGCCGACACAGGCAGACCTTGTAATTTTGCCGACACAGGCATGCAAGTAGATGAACCCCCTGTCATAGCTCCCACACTCTCTCTACAATGAGTTACCCCAAACCCCAGTGATGTGTATCATTTACGAGATGTTCCACGAGATGTTCCACCAGATATTCCACACATGATATTCCACACGATGGTCCACACGATATTCCACATGTTACTTGTCAAACCAATCCAACTGGTTGACTTCCTCATTGAAAACTAGCAAGTAGGATAAAGACAAGTCCAACACCAAAAGCTGTTACTTCCGTGCTTTGAGCACGTGGTAGTGTGGTTTAGCACACAATTTACCCAAGTTGGTAGTTGCGTGCTACAACCATGAAAGTTGAAAGTTGGCAAAGTAATCTTTAGTTGATTACTTTCATTTTAGTTTAGATCTCCTGTTCGGTTCAAGTCAAATTGCCGTTCGAGGCTATAGGAGTGTCAACGGTTCATACGAGCACAGTAAACTAGTTTTCTAAACTTAGAATCTGTCTTAACTTACGTTATAGAGCTCGTCGTGGCAAGACAAGATTGGAGCTAGAAGAGCTAGTGCACGAGGATTGGTACCTGCAATCACAAAAATAGTTGGTTACAGAACGCTACATTTCTATTTAAATAATTCGATCGTTTTGATTTTTATAACTGACTGAAACGTTGTCGAAAAGCATTCTAAATGTTTATATAGACTATATATGATAAAAATAGTTTTACTGCAAGAGAGAATATTTTTCTGAGGCTTATAGTAATTTTTAGAATTTTTAAAAGCTCAAAAACAATTTAAAAACCATTTTTCAATTAGTAACGTATTTATTCAGGAATTTATTCTGGGTGCAATCTACATCGGAAAGTTGCAAATGAGCTGTCAAAACAACCGTCTCGAAGAGTACTATCACATATATTTTTATCACATATTAGTTTACGTGAAAATAAGAAGATACGGATTTTTAAAAGAAAATAACGGATTTAACTTATATGCTTAAAAATTAATTCTGGAAAAACTAAACGTCGGATTGAGATGAAACTAGCGCCATTGGGTCCAGAATGTTATTTCAGATTTTCTGGAGCTAGTCTCACATTTTTCTGGGCCCTATATTATTAGTTATGGATTTAAAACCATAAAACCCTATTTATTAATTAATAAAAATACGAAAATACGACTTAATCTCGTATTTACAAGTTCACCATCGAGAATTAACTTACGATGCTTCGTTCTTCGCTTCTTCTTTACGTCGACGGCGGGGGCTTTGTGGGCGGAAGGCGGCGGCGACCGGAGCGGAGGCGGCGATGGCGAGGAGGCGCGACGGCGGGCGACGGAGGCTGTGGTCGGAGGCGGCAGGAAGGTGAGCTCCAGTGGGCATTGCGGGCTTCGAAGGAGCGGGATACGACGGAGCAGCGGCGGTGACCTCCGGTGGCCGACAGGCGGAGCTTCGAGCGTCGAGAGGCCGTCACGGTGAGGTGCTTGAGTGCGGGAGCTCCGAGCTGGGTGGTGACCTTCGCGGAGGGAGGCGGAGCAGTCGGAGTGTCGGAGCGATCACCGACGCTCGAAGATGGCCTCGTCGTCGCTGTGGTGGCAATGGAGGAGCGGGAGGCGTCGGAGCGTTTCTTCGGGGTGGCGACGGCGATGTGCAAGCGGTGGGCGGCGGTTGGGGCCTTCGGATGGGTGGAGGGCGCACGGCGACGTGCCCCAGGCAAGAGCGAGGGAGAGAGAGATCAGCGGGAAAGAGAGAGAGAGAGGGAGAAACGTGGGGAGCCTGGGTTCAAAACAAAACGGGGGAGAGCTTGAAAGAGAGAGAGACTGTGAGGGTTTATAGAGAGAGGGAGGGGGGTTTATATAGAGTTAATGATGGGGGTAGCTGATGAACGAGGGGGGGAAGTCCCACGGTTAGCTGAGGGGATGGGTTAGATAATGGGATTAGGTAGGGTAATGTGATTAGGTAGGGTAGGTAAAAGATAATTAGGGTTAATTAGGAAATTAGTAAAAACAAAATTACAAAAATGCTCCTATGTGGTGGCAATGGAGGAGCGGGAGGCGTCGGAGCGTTTCTTCGGGGTGGCGACGGCGATGTGCAAGCGGTGGGCGGCGGTTGGGGCCTTCGGATGGGTGGAGGGCGCACGGCGACGTGCCCCAGGCAAGAGCGAGGGAGAGAGAGATCAGCGGGAAAGAGAGAGAGAGGGAGAAACGTGGGGAGCCTGGGTTCAAAACAAAACGGGGGAGAGCTTGAAAGAGAGAGAGACTGTGAGGGTTTATAGAGAGAGGGAGGGGGGTTTATATAGAGTTAATGATGGGGGTAGCTGATGAACGAGGGGGGGAAGTCCCACGGTTAGCTGAGGGGATGGGTTAGATAATGGGATTAGGTAGGGTAATGTGATTAGGTAGGGTAGGTAAAAGATAATTAGGGTTAATTAGGAAATTAGTAAAAACGAAATTACGAAAATGCCCCTACTAGTAAACGTGTCCGAAAAATTACAAAAACATACCCACGGGATCGTATCGTCGCGAGGATCACGAATACGAAGACCGTTTCAGGGTTTGAGTTACGAAAATACTAGTTTTTGGCCAAAATGTTTAGAAAGCGGGTTTGCGGGTTCTCTATTGAAATGATTTCAGAAAATTACGAATAAATTGTGGGGAGCCCTAAATGATCATAGGACGCTGCTGCAAAAGTTTGAAAATGTTTTGAAGGTGTTTGAATAGAAAATAAATTCATTGAGCCAAAACTGCAATATCTGAAAATGAATTTTTATCAGATCTTTTAGAGATATTTGATGAAATCTGATCTTACTAAAATACTCCATAACTGGTCTAGTACATCAAAATATTTTCATAAGAAATTTTTGAAATCAGTGAAACTCCTAACAAACCATTATAAAATAGTTAAAAAAATTTTGGAAATAGGTTAAACACGCAAATAGTTGTGTTGAAGAAAACAGGCCGTTACATCCAACCCTCCTTAAAAATAATTCCGTCCTCGGAATTTAAAAATATTTTTGAAACAAATAACTGATATTATGAAGAAGCTCAAGCAAATAAATGATAGAAAAGATAGTAATCTGTTTAAATCAGGCTGTAAATAACAAAAATGTGATAAGAAAATAAGGGATGTTACTAATATATATTATCACCATAGCTACTTCAGATCTATCAAATAGCCAAAATATGAGATGATGGCACTTCATGAAAATGAGAGCTATTATGAAGAGGGCATCTGTTCGAACTGGGAACCCGAGGTGAAAAGTCAGTAGCAAGCTATTTAAACCACATAAAACGGAAGACCATAAAGTTTATTCGTGCTACTGGTGACTAACTGGGTCTAGCAAAAGATGTCGTTCATAATATAGCAGGTAACGACTAATCCACGGGTACTCGTGCTTTCCAACCAAGCACCAGCAACATCAATCTCCATAATGCCCAACCACATGCCAACGTCCAAACCAACGCCCAAAGGTAAGTAAAAGGCCAACACCCAAAGTAAGTACTCACTGCCAGCATTCCTTCCTTCAATCTCCATAATATCCCACAGTAAGGCAAGATCCAAGCTCGCATCCAAAGCCAAGCACAAGACCTACATCCAACTTCAACACCCAAGACCAATATCATGCCCGTAACCATCGCCATCATTCCTTCCGTAGACCAATACCTGACATTCGCAACACCCAACATCACCCAACAAGTAAACAACCAAAAACACACTTTTCCGCAAACCAAAAGGAGTAGACGCAAGAGGAAGCCTACACAGGATCTCAGCCCAAGTGAGACCCAGGGCAGAGAGCTCAAGAGAAGCCCAAGGATCACGGCTTCCCAAGATCTCAGCCACACGGTGGTAGCGAGGGTGGCAGCGAGGGTGGCGACGAGGGTTGATGCTAAGCCCAACAATCCCCAGAGTCGTCGGTGGGCCATCGGCGGCTGTCGATCCGTGGCGACGAGCGCTGCGACTGGCTGTCGATCCAAGTTGGGGAGGGCCTCCGGGATGGAACGAAGCAGAAGCTGGCGGATCTTCGGGTGAGGCCGATGAATCGGAGATCGGAGCGACGATGCGAGGTCCGATCGAGCTCGCTTGGGGAAGAGGCCGGGAGGGGGAGGGGGCGATGTCTGAGCGAAAAGGGAAAGCCACGGGGTGGCTTGCGGAGGAAGGAGATGGGTCAAAAAAGAAAAGGGGGCACCGAAGTCGTCGGTGTTAGGCGGGAACGGGGCTCGAGGTGGGAAGCGGACAAACGAATTAAAGAGGGGGGAAAGGTGGTCGATGGGAAGGGAAATCAAACCCTTGGAGAGAAAAAGACGGGTACAAGATAGAAGTAGGGGCTAGAAGAGAAATACTAGCTCAAAAGATGCAAACAGCCTACACTTACACGTCAGGTTTGGCTCGTCTCCAATCAGCAGCATTATCCTCCAATACTTCTGAGCGTCCTTCGATTCGCTTCCGTTGTCGAATTCGAACTCCTAGTGATCGAAAATTGAATGCTACCCTCCTTAAATAAACGTAGCTAGAGTTCAGGCGAACTAAAAGCGATTAGGAAGAATTATAAGAATTAGTGGAATGATCAGAAGGCTATCACTAGCTAAAGAAATTGTGATAATGATGAAGATTGATGGCATTACATAATCCCGATTCACATCCTTGCGGTCCAGCGGACACGGCCAGGGAAGTGACTAAGCTAGGATCACTTACATCTAGTCTAGCTAGGTTGATCCAACAAACTTTAGTCAAGCACATTGACCGGATCATGGTCTATTGAAGGAAACTGATCATTTAAATGTGTGCCATCATCAACTGAAGGAAAGGTGATGAAGTGGGTAGATAGATCAATCTACGAAAGATCACTATAACTGCTAGCAAAAGAGGTTACTATGGATGGTATAACCAAGAATAGAACAGAGTTCCTAAGAAAGGGTTAAGAGTTCAAAGGAAGTGATGAGGATCAAGGAAGACCTAATGAAGATGGTAATAAGGACGATTCACACGTATATCCAATACAGGTGAACACACGAGACAACCAGTACTCGAGAGTTCAATTTGAGTATTTTATATTATACATCCTGATCTTGCTATAATGTTCACGAGGTAGTTAGCGAGGACCTGCGTAGGGCCACCAAACTTGTAACGACCCGCTCTCGGGGGCCCGTTACTTATTTGATATTTGCGCATGTCCTGCAGTTAACCAGTGAAACCAAAATAGCCACGATGCAGAGATGTACAAAAATACCCAAATAGTGTCCAATTATTACAATCCATACAGTACAAATTGTTCCAACAATGATACATGAAAGAAAGAAAGTACACAACTGAAAATAGCTCTGGAAGCTACGGTCTCATGGTCGAAGTCTGGCGCTATTAACTCAAAAGCATCTGCCTCCATATGTACGTTGTCTGCAGTACCACGGAGATGGAACCGTAGGTAAGTCACAACAATTCTAAATAAAGAAAGAGAGGTACTGTACAAGTATGACAAAGCAGACCAAAGTGAAAGTAAAGTACGGTGCAGTGTCTGTACAAGTGTAGAAAGTAAAAGTACGGCAAGTAAAGTGCGGTGACTGTACTGACAAGGAAAGTAAAGTGCATGTACTGTAAAGAAAGTAACTGTGCAAGCTACACTAGAACTACGTGACTCATGTAGGAGAGTATGATATGCAACCATAAAGTTCATCTATTGCCAGGGATCGTTTTACCGACGCAGGCAGACCTTGTAGTTTTGCCAACACAGGCAGACCTTGTAATTTTGCCGACGCAGGCAGACCTAGTAATTTTGCCGACACAGGCATGCAAGTAGATGAACCCCCTGTCATAGCTCCCACACTCTCTCTACAATGAGTTACCCCAAACCCCAGTGATGTGTATCATTTACGAGATGTTCCACGAGATGTTCCACCAGATATTCCACACATGATATTCCACACGGTGGTCCACACGATATTCCACATGTTACTTGTCAAACCAATCCAACTGGTTGACTTCCTCATTGAAAACCAGCAAGTAGGATAAAGACAAGTCCAACACCAAAAGCTGTTACTTCCGTGCTTTGAGCACGTGGTAGTGTGGTTTAGCACACAATTTACCCAAGTTGGTAGTTGCGTGCTATAACCACGAAAGTTGAAAGTTGGCAAAGTAATCTTTAGTTGATTACTTTCATTTTAGTTTAGATCTCCTATTCGGTTCAAGTCAAATTGCCGTTCGAGGCTATAGGAGTGTCAACGGTTCATACGTGCACAGTAAACTAGTTTTCTAAACTTAGAATCTGTCTTGACTTACGTTATAGAGCTCGTCGTGGCAAGACAAGATTGGAGCTAGAAGAGCTAGTGCACGAGGATTGGTACCTGCAATCACAAAAATAGTTGGTTACAGAACGCTACATTTCTATTTAAATAATTCGATCGTTTTGATTTTTATAACTGACTGAAACGTTGTCGAAAAGCGTTCTAAATTTTTATATAGACTATATATGATAAAAATAGTTTTACTGCAAGAGGGAATATTTTTCTGAGGCTTATAGTAATTTTTAGAATTTTTAAAAGCTCAAAAACAATTTAAAAACCATTTTTCAATTAGTAACGTATTTATTCAGGAATTTATTCTGGGTGCAATCTACATCGGAAATCTGCAAATGAGCTGTCAAAACGACCATCTCGAAGAGTACTATCACATATATTTTTATCACATATTAGTTTACATGAAAATAAGAAGATACGGATTTTTAAAAGAAAATAACGGATTTAACTTATAGGCTTAAAATTTAATTCTGGAAAAACTAAGCGTCGGATTGAGATGAAACTAGCGCCATTGGGTCCAGAATGTTATTTTGGATTTTCTGGAGCTAGTCTCACATTTTTCTGGGCCCTATATTATTAGTTATGAATTTAAAACCATAAAACCCTATTTATTAATTAATAAAAATACGAAAATACGACTTAATCTCGTATTTACAAGTTCGCCATCGAGAATTAACTTACGCTGCTTCGTTCTTCGCTTCTTCTTTACGTCGACGGCGGGGGCTTTGTGGGCGGAAGGCGGCGGCGACCGGAGCGGAGGCGGCGATGGCGAGGAGGCGCGACGGCGGGCGACGGAGGCTGTGGTCGGAGGCGGCGGGAAGGCAAGCTCCGGTGGGCGTTGCGGGCTTCGAAGGAGCGGGATACGACGGAGCAGCGGCGGTGACCTCCGGTGGCCGACAGGCGGAGCTTCGAGCGTCGAGAGGCCGTCACGGCGAGGCGCTTGAGTGCGGGAGCTCCGAGCTGGGTGGCGACCGTCTCGGAGGGAGGCGGAGCAGTCGGAGTGTCAGAGCGATCGCCGGCGCTCGGAGATGGCCTCGTCGTCGCTGTGGTGGCAATGGAGGAGCGGGAGGCGTCGGAGCGTTGCTTCGGGGTGGCGACGGCGATGTGCAGGCGGTGGGCGGCGGTTGGGGCCTTCAGATGGGTGGAGTGCGCATGGCGACGTGCCCCAGGCAAGAGCGAGGGAGAGAGAGATCAGCGGGAAAGAGAGAGAGAGGGAGAAACGTGGGGAGCCTGGGTTCAAAACAAAACGGGGGAGAGCTTGAAAGAGAGAGAGACTGTGAGGGTTTATAGAGAGAGGGAGGGGGGTTTATATAGAGTTAATGATGGGGGTAGCTGATGAACGAGGGGGGAGTCCCACAGTTAGCTAAGGGGATGGGTTAGATAATGGGATTAGGTAGGGTAATGTGATTAGGTAGGGTAGGTAAAAGATAATTAGGGTTAATTACGAAATTAGTAAAAATGAAATTACGAAAATGCCCATACTAGTAAACGTGTCCGAAAAATTACGAAAACATACCCACGGGATCGTATCGTCACGAGGATCGTGAATACGAAGACCGTTTCAGGATTTGAGTTACGAAAATATTAGTTTTTGGCAAAAACGTTTAGAAAGCGGGTTTGCAGGTTCTCTATTGAAATGCTATCAGAAAATTACGAATAAATTGTGGGTAGCCCTAAATGATCATAGGACACTACTGCAGAAGTTTGAAAACATTTTGAAGGTGTTTGAATAGAAAATAAATTCATTGAGCCAAAACTGCAATATCTGAAAATGAATTTTTATCAGATCTTTTAGAGATATTTGATGAAATCTGATCTTACTAAAATACTCCATAACTAGTCTAGTACATCAAAATATTTTCATAAGAAATTTTTGAAATCAGTGAAACTCCTAACAAACCATTATAAAATAGTTAAAAAAAATTTGGAAATAGGTTAAACACGCAAATAGTTGTGTTGAAGAAAACAGGCCGTTACAAAAGGGACGAACCCTATGGATCTAATTCCAGATTTGTGATGAATGAATCTCTATGTTGCTAGAATTGCTAAAGGGGTTAGGTTGTGATTGATTTATTACGGATAGCTAGGAATTTCCATCGATTTGGGGTTTGCAAGAGATTGGATTTCGTTCGATGGGAAGGCCTTGATATTCGATTTAGGTTTATAATCGAGATCCTTTAGACTTGGTTTGCAAGAGATTGGACCAAAGCTAGGATTTTTATTATAAATCTATACCCATATTCGTTTGCAAGAGATTGGACGAATACGAACTATCACAACCTAGATCGTAACTCGAGTTTGCACGAGAGTGGGCTCGAGAAGCGATTGGACAATGATGTCAATCTTCATGCTAGTGGCTTAGGTTAGGGTTTGCACGAGAGTGGGCCCTAATCCAGGTTGCTATAGACCGACAATAGCGCGAGTGCGTGAGCTTGGTTCTATATTCAGTTACGACTAGTTCACCTCAATACAAGTCTAGTAATATTGAGATTCACGATTTCCAAGGATGAATGACGATCCGTAGTGGGGATTCCCTAGCCCTACACACTTTTATTATATTGTATTTGAATCGATATTTGACCGACTTCTTTATCACCGACACCGACATCCACTACCATTGTCATTACATCATACCATAACCATCTCCACCAATAAAAACATTCGTAGTCGAGCCAACCTAGGATAGATTGGAACCAACACCACCTTCTCGTGTTCGATACCCGCTTGCCACTTTACCGTGCGCTTGCGGTAAAACTATAATCGTTCTCCGGATGTATATCCGGGGCCGATCAAGTTTTTGGCGCCGTTGCCAGGGATTCATCTCCGTGTAAATTGCGCCATACTTGGTTGTTCTCGGAGTTATATTTTGGATAGATCAAGTTTTTGGCGCCGTTGTCGGTGAGGTGTTTTCCGTTGGGTGCCATTTTGTCACAATTAGGTTGATTAGACTACGAAAAAAAACTTTTTTAACAAAAAGAAATTTTCACCCCCACCACCATTATTATCATTTCTATATTCTTTTTTGCCACTGATATTTTTCTCCAGGTATTTATCTTTGTTGATCAGGTGCTATGGATTATACTACGTGGATCACAGATTTTGATCAGAGTGCTCAGATGGGAGAATACTATTTTGATCAGAGTGCTCAGATGGGAGAATACTATTATGATCAGAGTGCTCAGAAGGGAGAATACTATTTTGATCAGAGTGCTCAGATGGGAGAATACTATTTTGATCAGAGTAATCAGA
Organism: Scilla litardierei; assembly: GCA_030789695.1. Lineage (NCBI taxonomy): Eukaryota > Viridiplantae > Streptophyta > Magnoliopsida > Asparagales > Asparagaceae > Scilla > Scilla litardierei. The sequence continues at coordinate 156,993,921 of CM061136.1, forward strand.
TGGGAGAATACTTTTTTGAGGAAACGCACTGGCCCAAGCTTGATGAGAAATAAAGGATTTTTTGATGAGATGCATGCACACCAAGTTAAAATACAAGCCACGCTTGATAAGGGTAACCTTCAATTGGAATGGATGAAGAGGGAACTTGAAATGAATGCGCTCATGCTTAAGGTTGCAGAGATTTCCAAAGATATCAGTTCTGCTTCTTCATTTTATGGGCAAGAAGCATCACCGGTCATATTACAAGAGCCAGAATGTGCCGTCATCGATCCCACATCCTACGATACAACTATTGCATTTAAAGAATGGATGGACGAAGAGGCCGTGGAGGAAGCAGAAACTGAGTCATATGCGCAGCTAGAGGAGGACGCATTTTAGAGATTATTGAGGGGCCTCTTGGAGTCAGTGAGGTTCACTGGTTCAGAGAGCATTACAGCAGGTGATGCATTTGAGCTACGATTTGCAGATTTTGTTATGAACCATGTTTCAGCTGCAGGAACAATTAAGGAGGACATCCATGTCAGTCTTAAGGGGGATAGACTATATTTTCGGATTGCTTGCGGGCATTCCCCTCCACATGATACATCCGCACAAGTTGACATACCTGAGCAGCCAGCATCACCATTCCAGAGAGAGCTTACATTTGTAGTTGATGAGAAGGCAAATGAGCACATTGTCGAGCCAGAGCATGCTTTTGAGGAGGCCTTACACATAGAGCCAGAGCTTATCACCGAGGAGGTCATGCATCAGGACGAGGACATAGCCATTCATGAGGATCCCGAGCACTATCCTCCTCCATTAGAGCTCCCGCAGCCACCTCATCCTTCCATTGACGTCGAGGACTATCCCACAGAGCTTACTGCTCCCACTCAGGGAGATATTTTTACACATCTCATTTCTGAATCATGTATTCCATTTGATATTTACTTTGATTCAGATATTTTTGACACGTCATACCTTTTGCAGTGCACGTACGATTATAGATTGGAGGTATGCTTGGACGTGTCACAGTTTGACGAGCCTATCGAGGAGGTCCACATCTACGATCTAGATTTACCTGAGCAGCTTAGAGAGGACACCATGGAGACAGCTATCACAGCACGGGAGGATATTGAATTATTTCCATGGAAGTATCGTCCACCACTATTTATTTCATATATTTCTATTGACGATCCTCTTTGGAATACTTTTATTATGGGGGTGAAATTTTTGCAGTGAACTGATGCATCCTATTCTTTGCAGGGTACATGCGGAGTCCTTATGGGAATGCTGGAGGATGCATTGCTGGAGTTCGTTGGTGTTCGTGAACATACGCGCCTGGCAGAGCCACGGAAGGAGCAGTTGGAGCAGTTGCCTGCACCGACAAAGATACTGGATCCACCTTTTGCTATAGGTGATATCAATCCAGTAGTGTAAAATTTTATCCTTTAAATAAACTCAAATCCTCTCGACAGCGAGAGGACCGTATAGATTGATTGAATAAATATCACCTCTTATCACGGCAACAAAATTTTTACACCCCAAACCCATTATATATATTAATTGCCCTCTTCATATTTTGATGTGTCACATCCTTTTGCTCACCAACATCGAGCATTTCTTTCAAGTGAAACCTCACTTACTTATTTGTTTGACTTGATCACGCTTTGCAAAATCGTGATTTTATTGATCGAGTCATTTGAATAGGATTGTTTGGTATAAGCTTGGGAGAAAGAGCTCTCATGCATCATTGTATTTGCATGTAGTTGCATTAGGATTTCATGTCACTCATTTCATCATTTTTCATTCACCCCCTTAGTATTATCGTTGTTCCTCATATTCTTCCACTATGATCACATTGAGGACAATGTGAAGTTTAAGCTTGGGGAGTGCATTTCCGTGCCATTTAGATGCATTAGTTGCATTTTTCTTTATTTTAGAGTTTTAAAAAATTTTCAAAATTTTTGCATCATCTTCTTGATTTTTCCATCTTATTTTCCTTTCATGTGTGTTCATGCATCATATTGTGTGCTTGATTTTCTTTTCTTTCATCTCTTTTATTTTTATTTCTTTATTTTCTTTTCCTCCTTTTGCTAGATATGTTCCTTATGATGATATCTCTTATTGCGTTGGCAACCACCACGATGCTTATTATTCCTTGCCATGCTACTTAGAGTATTCCATAGTCTTGCTATTCACATGTGCTCGCAAATTTATTTCTTTTGATGATTCCTCTATATGAATGCATGATATTAATTGAAGCTGAATGTATTGATTAGTGTTTAGTATGCTTTTGTTGGAAATGCACCAATATTCACGCATCATTAGTATATCTGAAGCATCAGTTTTATTGCCTTATTCACCTTCTGTTGCATGCCTGATACGGTTGTAAACTTTACTGCTTGACTTCACTATTTATTGAAATGATTGAGAATATCCATGCTTACAAATGAGCTTTAGTTGAAGTATTATTTTATTGAACCGTTCGTGCACATCTTAGAGTGAACAGAGTGTTACATTCACTACAACAAAACTAGTCATTTACAACTTCTAAAAAAGGTTGTAATAGGGATACGACAACTTTTTAACAAACGTTGTAATATGCGAAGTTGTAATAGGATCGGCTCCTTCGACCACTTTTTCTACATGTTGTAAGAAAACGTTGTAATAGATAACTATTACAACTTTTTTGAAAAGTTGTGCAAACTTTTATTACAACCTTTATAGAATGTTGTGTAAAGAGATATTACAACCTTTAATAAAAGTTGTGTAAACTTTTATTACAAGTTTTATAAAAGGTTGTGTAAAACGATATTACAACTTTTAATAAACGTTGTCAAAACTGCTATTACAACCTTTTTAAAAGGTTGTGAAAACCTCCATTGCACCTGGTCTACTACAACGTTTATAAAATGTTGCAGAAAAAGCACAAATTTAAAAAAATATATACGCAGGTGCAGATATTCCAAATAAACACACAAAATATTATTCATAAACCACACAAAAAATATTATTCATAAACCACACAAAAAATCTTATTCATAAACCACATTCATTGTTCATCTACAACAACAATCTACCCTAAAGGAGCCAGTTCCATAACCAATGCTAGCACTAGTATAACCTGCACCACTGCCCACACCAGAAGCAAAAACAGGAGAAGAGGACCTCCGAAAATTTAAAGGAGCCAGTTCCATAATCTCGCCTCCAAGTCAGGATAAAATCTACTAATAAGAGTCATCTCAATCAGAATTCGGACTGCTGAATATCATCCACTAGTATCCTTTGCAAGCATCGCAGACGCCTGCTTTATCTGAAAAAAAAATTCTCGACTAAGTAACAAGGGTAACAAGCTGATTGTTATCATGAAATATGTCAACATTATGGCGAGAAACTGGATGAAAATACGAAAGTGGGCTACCTGGCGTATCATTCCTGAATCAAGCATCCAGTCGGTAGGAATCCTGTAGTCCTTATACGAAACCATCGTCGAGCCCCTCAACTTGATTAGCGTCTGAACACTTCGTTCTGACCTGCAACCGTGAAACAATGAAAACGAAACAAATTATGTTTTAGTATGCACACCTCACTTCATATGAACAAAGAGATCGATATTGGATTTTGACACTCACAGCGTTCTCTTGACACTGAACTGACAGCGCTCTCTTGACCTAGCAAAGTAACTAGAACCCTGAACCATGACATAAAAAGCCTTCTCTTCAAAAGTTCACTTGTTCATAACAATCAAAATCCATAAAAAGGTTACCCAGGCAAGAAATAACTTTTCTTGAACTATACATAAGCAACTCAATAGCCATGCAACCAAGCAACATCTTCCAAGAAATCAATAACTAGGTAAATGGTCAATTTCATAGCAAGATTTGACATTTCTAAGTATTCTAAAAAAGATACACAATATAATAGCTTACAGAAAGGGATTATATAGTTTTGGATAATGCATAGAGCAGTGCATTAAGAACATTTGTATGTTCTTCACATTAATAGAAAAAAGCATATGATACTATGACTACAGAAAGAATTATATAATTTTAGATAATACATAAAGCAGTAATTAGTCCAACCAAGTTATCCAGAGTTCATAGCAAAATCATGAAAAGAATCAAGGTGAAAGCCACAATAGTATATAATTAAAATGTGATGCATAATCCACAAAAAAGCACATTATTGACCAGATTCCCCAATGCAGTTACCAAGAACTGTTGGTTTTACAAAAGATTGAATCACCATCTATTATCTACAAAATTCTCCTTTGTTTACATGCAAAAGGTGGCAAAGACATTATTACCTGAAAATTTTAACAAAGTTAAACAATTTATGGATTTGGTATTAACCAAAAACAACATTACATATTCAGCTGCTGGTTGAGATGTTTTTTTGGAGGCAGATAGTCATGGATCATAGTAAAATTGGGCTTTATTCAATTAATGCAACAAATTAGGATCGAAAAAAGCTATAGTAGTTTGAAAGACCAAATGCCAAGAGTTGTATTGTTGATGTTATCCGCTAATAATACCAATAACAAATGAATGTGTGCAAACCTGAAGATACTCAAAGATAGTGGTGAATGGCAATTTCAGCAACAAACCTTGGTCCACTGCCTGCATGTACCAAACAACTTCACTATTGATCATTCTTGTATAAATTTGAACAGTGGCCAACCGAATAAAGAATCAACAGGCAAATGTAATTGAATCCATAAACAAAGAAAGAAACAGGAAGAGCACAACACCAGCACTATGTACCGCACGATATTCTCGGATTGCCTTCTTGACCACTGTAGAATGAGACTCGTGAACTGTCATTTTCAAACATGGTACTACAGTTAACGTAATGGGCAAGACATATAATACAATGAATAAAGTGGCCACGATGGAAAGCATATAAGTCACCTTGCAAATTCAAGAACACTATTAAAGCCCGGGAGAAGCACAACATATTACCAAAAAGAATCTTATAAATAGGATACATGTCATGTAGAACTCAATCTTTACATAAATTTATCAACAATCACAAGTTTCATTTCTTTTTTTAAAAAGGAAAAACTTGCAGAACTTAATTTCAGTCTACCAAGTCTTCAAAAATAATACACCAATAGGATTTAATCTATTTTGAGTATCATCATAACATACTTGTTCAGCAATATACATTCAACAAGAGCTATACATATCATTCAAACATGCTTTCTATTGCATCAACTCAAGCAATAGAAACTAAAGCAAGACTCTAAAGTACAAAAAAACTCAAAGGAAGGAAAAAATGTCTTAACTTTCAATGCCAGCTATCATCCATAAAGACCATATGGCCTTGCAATATTGCCAGCTAGCAAGCAGTTGAGATTCCTAACTAATCATACATTATTAGTTATCAACTCCAAAGATTCCCATAAAAGGGGGAAGATATCACTAAACATGGTCGTTGCTTACATCTATGAGTGATTAACTTAAATTGAAATTATAATTAAAATGAAGGAAAGAAAGGCAAATTGTGCATTGATTTAAATTCAAGAATGTTTAGATCAATTCAAAGTAAACATGGTCTTTTTCCTCCTTTCCCCCTCTCAGTTTCGAAGTAATTCATATACAAGCATTGCAATATAGTATAATCAAATTATACAAACGCGCTTGGAAAATAAGAACTGGGTCTAATCTAAAATCAGCAAACAATTAGATTTTTTTTCGCAAATGTTGGGAATAAATTAACCAAACTGAGTGCCCAAATTATAGAATGAAGCTCAAGTCACTCAAATTATAGAATGAAGCACAAGTATGTTATGATGATACTCAAAATAGATTAAATTCTATTGGTGTTTCATTTCTTTTATTTAATTAATTACTTCCTGCCAATAATTCATGCCAAGTATTCCTCAACAAGCCTTTAATATCTCTGTGCAGAGCCACAGGCAGCGGAACCAGATGGCGACGATGGCAACAATAGAGTAGGTGACGGTGGCAACCGTTGTGTGGTAGTTACTACGGAGGCATGAACATGGCATGAAATAGGAAATTGGGGAGTGCATTGAGCATTGCCCTCATTTCATCGGTCCCTTCAACATGAATATGTTTGCTATTAACATTGAATATCAACTGAAGTTTGTTGTATGATTACCCTGAGACAGTACTGTAATATTTCACTATTTGCACACATAATGCACAGATAAGGAGAAAAAAGGTCTCATTTCCTTAGACTATTATTACTAGGGGTGATTTCCTCTAGAATAGCACTAATGCAGATAATTCAATATCAAATTGTGGTGTATATTTGTTCATTAAAGGAAGATACTCTTACTTGTTCGATACCTTCGATATTTGTTGTTATTTCCTGCTAACACCATCGAATGCATATGTACACCATTATTTTGATAAAAGATTCAACAAAGCGAACCGCAAAATGCAAAGCAGATCCTATAGAGATGATGTAAATGGGAACATTGAGCATTCCTGTCAATAAATTAAAATATCAATCATCAATCACCAATATTTTAACCTAATAACAAAGACAGCATGCAATTTACAAGACTGAACAGCAATAGCAATCGGAATTAAAATTAAAAAAAGGAAAATGCCCGCAATTTCGTGCAAGCATCCGACAAAGCTGCTTCTCACACAAAAGATATTCAATTCCAAAAACAAAGAAGAAACAATAAAGGCAGCAGATAAATTGATGTACAACCCTAACACAGAGAAATCAAACCAAAAATCTGAAGGCCCACCGGGCTCTAGGCGTAACCAATGAATTATCTCTACAGCAGTAACCAATGAATTACTCAAATTGATATCAAACACTACAGCAGTAACCAATGAATTATCTCTAATCGAAATAATTACATATTATCTAAGCTTTATACATTCAGCAATCATTGAATCAGAAAAATCGACGAATGAAGTGTGAGAAGGGATACATTCACCTGGAAAATGAAGAGAGATATTGATATCTCCAAACTCCCTAGGGCCAAGATCAAAGTCTGATGCTGAAGTCTGGATCTCATGACCTTTACCCCTTTCCAAAGAGCCACTACTCCTAGATCCATTGGAACCCCAACAAGCTCCACTGTTACGTGGACTGTTGAAGTCCTTTCCTTCAACGTAAGCTCAAGAACAAGATTGCACAACGAAGAACAAGATCTAGGGGAATTTTATTACTGGAAGAGAAAATTTCAAGGAAATTACAGGAAAATGGAAAATAGAGGAACTTAGAATGGGGACTGAAAGTTACCGGCGGTGAGAGCTTTGAGAATGCCGAGCCTCCGGCCCCTGAAATCCCTGAACACGGCCTCGGCACTCTTGCCGTCCATTTCCGCGCTGGATGGACCTAGCCTTTCTTCTTCGTCCATCCCTGAACACGACGGCGAAGCTTTCATCAGCGACGCGGCAAAACTTTGGAAGATCGCACCGACGGAGTTGACAGAGTTGACGCAGCAAGGAATTAATTTGGAAGATAGCGCGGGTTTTCTTCAGCGCCGCGGCCAAAATTTTGGGGGTAAAAAATTTTGGGGGACGAGGGGGAAAATTTTAGGGTATCGGCAAAATAGCTTGGGGTTTTCTTCAGCGCCGCGGCCAAGATTTTGGGGGCAAAAAATTTTGGGCGACTGGAGGGAAATTTAGGGCAGCGGCAAAAACTAAAGCCTAGTTGCTTATTTACAAGTTTACCATTAAAGTATTCACAAGCTTGTCACTAATTGAAAATCACTTATTAACAACTATTCATGAAAAGGTTGTATTAACCCTTTTTTACAACTATCAAGTTAAAAAAGTTGTATTAAATTTTTTTACAACTTTTCGAAAATAAAGAGTTGTGGTCTCAAACTAAACATTTACAACTATTTAGGTAAAAAGGTTGTAATAACCATTTTTTACAAATATTCACAATAAAAAAGTTGTAATAAACATTTTTTGCAACTTTCAAACAAAAAAAAGTTATGGTAGACATTTATTACAACTATCAAAATAGAAACGTTGTAACATGAAAGTTGTAAATGACTAATTTTGTTGTAGTGATTATTTCTTTCTCCACATATATCTTTTTATTCTCTACATGTCACTTGAGTTCACCTCCTAAAGCTACTTATATCGCATCTATTTCCCAAAAATCCCTACAAAAGAAAAGGTTAGCTCCAAAAGTCAAAAAAAGCCAAAAAGGATCCAAAAACCAAAAATACAAATCATATAGCTCCTACAAAAATCCAAGAAGAAAAATGAGAAACAAAGTCCAAAAGAAAAAAATATTTCTCTATCTCATTATCGGAGCCACAACAATGCTTGGAAAAACCAAGACAAAAATCTCATTTTCCACTATTATATTCCTTTGGATGCAACGCCTCTAAGCTTGGGGGTGAATTCATTTGACCAAATGAGTGAGTATGACATTAGAGTGGAGACGTGCATGAATGGGAATATTCGATAATGCTTCGACTTTACAAAATATATTAGATATGGAGATTTTTCATGATTTGAAATAAATATGTGAATGCCATGACTCTTATTCTATTCTCTACTGCATGCTTGGTGTGATTCTTATATGCTTCTGTTATAACTCTTGATTGAAAAGTGCATCGCCAACATTCGTATATTAAATTCTATGAAATGCGTGATGTGGATATGAATTGATTGTATGAATTTAGAGAGTCCCTCTTGTTGTTCTTAAAAGCTTGCAAGTACCATGTTTAAGTAAGATATGGAATCTTTATAGCATGTGATCCGTATTTTCCAAGTTATCGTGATGTGTGGATTATGGCTTGAGATCTGAGATAATAATCTAGCGACCCCTTTCACTTCGTATTCTTTTTCTTTCCTTTCATTTCATTTGTTTTTATTTCCCAAGTTCGTCTCTCTACTTATCTTCCTCGAGGATGAGTAAGAGGTAAGCTTGGGGGATCTTGATCACTCCATATTTTATACCTTTTTCTGCATGTTTGCATGCCACTTTGATCGCACATATCACGTTTTTCATGATTATTCGAAAATATTACGATACTTTTCACTATTTCTTGTTTTTGTCGTATTTCAGGAAATATGGAGCGATTTGGAGCGATTTTGAGATCAAGGGATTTGCAAGCGCTTAGGAGTGTCGCCCACGGCTCATTTGAGGGCTTATCAGCTATGGAGGATGAGCGGAAGAAGAAGGAAATCAATCGGAGCGACGAGGAGGCAAAAAGAAGAAGAAACAAGCACAGCAGCACATCACTTGGCCGAGTACAACAGCCACTCGACCGAACAAGAAGTCCCACTCGACCGACCAGAACAGATACGCACACGGAGTTTTTCAGCGTATACTCGGCCGAACGAAGAAATCCTACTCGGCCGAGTGAGAAAGCTCACTCGCCCGAATGGTACAGGGAATTCGTCCAGAGAAGAGGCCAACTTACTGGAATTTAGAGAAGTCTCACTCGGCCAAGTGGCAAAGCCCACTCGACCGAGTGAAGAAGCCCACTCACCCGAGTATTACAGGGTTTTTCTCCTGAGATCTAAGCAGACTCTCTGGAATTTTTGGAGAACCGTAGAAGATCCTACTCGGCCAAGTAGAGAAGCCCACTCGACCGAGTGAAGAATCCTACTCGGCCGAGTGATGCCGAAGACACGAGCGCCTAGATTTTCAGACAGTCTCCCACTATTTTGAAATCTGGTATCATTCCAGCAATCAAAGTATTTTTCTCATATTTTTTATGGATATTAGACTTCATAACGGTTCCAACGCTACCAAGAACGCTCCAATCGGAGGTCGGATGAAATCTGAGAAATTTCTGCAAGTTGATGTTGTAGTGCTGGAATTTCCACTCGGCCGAGTCATTTTCCCACTCGGCCCGAGTGACGGCGGGCCCAGATTTTAAGTTACAGACAGGGCTGTTTTGGGCACGATTTTGAGGGGTTTTGAAAGGTTATTTGCTAGGGTTTTGGGAGGATATATAAGGGGTTTGTAGCCGTCATTAGAGGGGAGTTTCCATATGTTTTCTTATAGACTTTTTTAGAGGTTAGGCCATGCCCTAGGCCCCCTCTTGGATCTAAAAGCTTGTATTTGGATTGGAATTCTTCATCAAAGCTAATTATCTTTGTTCTTATTATTTGAATCTTTGATTTGATATCTTTATATATGCAAGCAATGTTTTTATCGATTTCTCCACCGTTCTTGCTATGCTTGAGTAGAATCGATGTTTTAGGGCAAAGGGACGAACCCTATGGATCTAATTCCAGATTTGTGATGAATGAATCTCTATGTTGCTAGAATTGCTAAAGGGGTTAGGTTGTGATTGATTTATTACGGATAGTTGGGAATTTCCATCGATTTGGGGTTTGCAAGAGATTGAATTCCAATCGATGGGAACGCCTAGATATTCGATTTAGGTTTATAATCGAGATCCTTTAGACTTGGTTTGCAAGAGATTGGACCAAAACTAGGATTTTTATTATAAATCTATACCCATATTCGTTTGCAAGAGATTGGACGAATACGAACTATCACAACTTAGATCGTAACTCGAGTTTGCACGAGAGTGGGCTCGAGAAGCGATTGGACAATGATGTCGATCTTCATGCTGGTGGCTTAGGTTAGGGTTTGCACGAGAGTGGACCCTAATCCAGGTTGCTATAGACTAGCAATAGCACGAGAGCGTGAGCTTGGTTCTTTATTCCGTTACGACTAGTTCACCTCAACACAAGTCTAGTAATATTGAGATTCACGATTTCCAAGGATGAATAGCGATCCGTAGTGGGGATTCCCTAGCCCTAGACACTTTTATTATATTGTATTTAGATCGATATTTGACCGACTTCTTTATCACAGACACCGACATCCACTACCATTGTCATTACATCATACCATAACCATCTCCACCAATAAAACATTCGTAGTAGAGCCAACCTAGGATAGATTGGAACCAACACCATCTCCTCATGTTCGATACCCGCTTGCCACTTTACCGTGCGCTTGCGGTAAAACTACAATCATTCTCCGGGTGTATATCCGGGGCCGATCAGCCGGCCTTAAGGCCGTAACCATGATACAACAACCAACAAGGCCAGTCCAAGCCATGCATGAATCCTTAACCAATTGCCCTCAGAATAACCCCACATAAAAATGTTCTTACTGATTTCTTGAACTATATCAAGCATACCATAGCAATGACCCAACATATCATCCATAGTAAAGATGACTCAATTGCATTAAGTTAACATTCATTATGGGGCAATTTTTTAAATGGAACCGAATTACTTAAGGGTTCAGCTTGCTTGAATTGGCAAGGATTGCTAAGTCATGAAGTGTATGAAATGCATGATGGCTATGGTTTCTTTGATGGAGCTGCATTGGGAGATTTGTATCCCAAGATAGGATTTTTTGGCTAATTCTTTTGGATATCAGTTTCATGCTTGCATTGCCTTGGATGCTTGTTCATCTAAAAGAATTCAGAAAAATTCGGGTTTCATGAACCCTAACATGGTGCGACATCCATAAATGATATAAATCCACAAATTTTCGGAATATGAAACCCATATTAGAGAGAAATCCACAAATATTCGGAATATGAAACCCCTAATAGAGAGAAATCCACAAATTTTCGCAACCATTGCACCACAGAATGAAATCTTAGCTTGATCCATGGTATAGATCCGCCAACAATCAAACGAAAATATGAAATTAAATCAGAAATTATACCTCCTTCTCAAAGCAGTTGCCAAAAGACACAAGATGAAACACCCCTCACCGACAACAAGCAGCTTAGGGCACTCCCGACGAGATCCGAGCAGTGGATCAATTTCGGCAACCCAAAAATGCGCATGCAACTATCCCGACGATCGTAATAATTTTTAGGGTTTTCTCAAAAAAGCAACAGGGAAGCCGTGATAATGATGAAGGAGGAAGCCTGATAGAGGTGATAACACCACGTGGGACCCACAAAAGCAAGAATCCAAGTGTAATCTCTTCAAAACTCGGAGAGAGTGGGTTTGAGAATTTCTCATCCACGAGTGCGCCACGAAAGAGCCAGCGGAGCAAATAATCCCAACTCCAAAGTCCACCAAAAGAACAGCCTGGAAGAATGCACATCAAGATTCCATGCTACAATTGTGTGAACAATGGAAAACCTCCACTTTCTCGCCCAAGTCCACCAAAAGAACATGCCCTAAGAAGATGAGCGACAAAAGACACTAACCCCTTTACTCTAAGTTTACTCAGATCAATTGCCAATAATTGTTTTCTCCCATAATTCTTGCAAATAACCTCCAGTACCATACAATGAAGAGTAATAATTTTTGGAGCCGTCGGGTCCTGATTAGTCATATAATTGAAAAAATAAAAACTGTCAAAATTCTTGCACCTGTTATGAACGAGAAACAGATTTGGAGAATGGTTGAGGCTAGGAAACCCCTAGCCTCCTTTATATAGTATTCATAATGGGTACTCATGTGGGTGGATACCCAATAGGCCCAATGGGTCCTATTCATAACACTTCCCCTTATCCCACCACGTGGTATACTCGACTTTATGAATACTGAATGATTCATTAGTACTACTGAGTATCTTAAGGGGTAGATACTTCTGGATCCAAGTTAAGGGTAACTGCCTCGTTAAAAACCCTTAGCTATGGAAAACCATGTGGGAAAAACCAATAGCGAAGGGAAAAGAGTACAGCACTCCATAACTTCCCCTGATTTGGGGATGTGTCGAGGGGTGGATACTTCTGGATCCAGAGTCAATGTGGTTGCCTCATTAAAACCTTGACTATGGAAAACCCTATGGGAAAAATCACTAGCCAAGGAAAAAGAGTACAACTCTACAGTTGACTCCCCCTAATCTGATCAAGCTTCAGGCTTGCAGATATCTTATATATCTATACATTTATCTCCTATGTGTCTATACATCCATCTCATTTGCAACATTCCGAAAGCAAAAGTAAAGTACAAGCATCACTCATCTATACAAGTTTCACTCATATAAGGCATTAGCTGAAACTAAAGGAGCGCTAGCAAACTTGGTAGACAGCTCCACGTCTCAATCGTCATTGTCTGCGAGGTACTTCAGGACCTGGCATTGTATGTTCTTGAACTGCTCCTTGGGTGATGGGCTTCTCGGAATGGTGGAAGGATGTAGACTTGGAAGGATTCTGTGTAGATCTTCAGGAGGTGGACGTCCCTTTTATGCCATTCATCACGATGATCTGTAACCTGCATATGCAAATACATTTAACATAGAGGATTTTTCCTCGACCCTTGGAGATAGCACAGAAGCTACATATCTCTGGTCCAGTGGCGCGCTGGGGGCACTGTACTGTACCTGGCTAATAGCTATACTGCAAACGCTCAAAAGAGACGCATGCAGTTGGCCAGGTAAAAGAGTGTTTCAAAGACACTGAAGGTACTTCTGGACCATATATATTCTTCCCCTCTTCCAGCTAACGGAAAGGGGTCTTTTAATGTATATCCATACAACCGAATAGGTGTATTTGGTGGAGAATGAAATTAATTTTTCTTCATCAATCATCATTGTATGAAGTTTACATCTTCGGGATGATTAATTAACGTCATCTTCAGGATGATAGTTCATTTCCAGGATAATAGTTCATCTTCAGGATGATGGTTCATCTTCAGGATGATTTATGTTCTGTAAGCCTAGAATTTATGCCTAGCTAGGGCTTTCATATCATATCATATCTGATAGACAGGCTTTAACAGATATTTCGGTAATTTCTCTTCAGGAGATCCGATAATATTTTGAGTTATTAAAATAATCTCAATTCTTTTAATTTGCTCTCTTAAGAACAATACTGTTTTTAAGAGGTGCAAACAACAACCTTTTAGTATGAGTCCTTTAAGGATCTTTGTCTAGGTTGTCTTTCCTTTAATCATATTATTAATATGTGTCCCAAAAAGAAAGGAAAGTAAAGAAAAAATTTGTACATGCAGTTGAAGAAATTTTATATCGGTGATGTTGTCACATCCAAAAGCAACATCAACCAAAAATTCCCTCTTTTTGCCATTCGTTGGGTTACGCCTTGACATAAACCAGTCGATGCATCAGATTCATCTTGTAAGTGAGTCCAGCTCATCTTACTTGATTACTTCCTGGTTTGAGCGATTTATACCTCTAAAACTATAGCAAATTTAAAATGCTTATAGCTAACGATTTTATTTTAATTCTCCTTCAATACTCAGTTATCCCACAGGATTTGATATCATTTTTGATACCAGGACTTCAGGTCCAACACCTCATATTTCATAAGTGAGTCCAGCTCACCTTATTATTGCCTCATTCCACATTATTATAATTTGGCCAAATCTCTATCTTTGCTTCAGGAAAAGCAGAGTTGTGGAAACGATATTTTATATTTAACTGGCAAAATGAAATATAAGAGAATTTGTCGACAAAATGTGTTCTTTCTTGTCCAAAACTCACCCCGTACGTACTATAATCATTTGATTTCTCCCAGAGGTGTCTCCTTCACGACGCGTTAAAGAACTGAAGGTTCTGGGACGGATAAAGAATATGGACAGATCCAGAATTGGTCCTTAGCAACCAAGTTGCAATAAGGTTCTGGATTTGAGCTCACTTTCCTGTGGTGGTATTGTTTTTTCGGTCTCCAGGAGTAGATCTCTCTTTTTGGAGACTAGTGGTGTGTCCTCTCATCCATTGAGGATATCCACTTCTGCTACTGGTGGATTGCATCCAATATATTTGGTATGTCAATCCTAGCTGGATTTTTAGTAGCAGGGATGTGAAAGTTTTGACAATATCTATATTGTCAGTAACTATGTCTGATAACTGTTTTAACAGTTTCATAAGTGTGGATCTTCAGGATCTCATCACAATTCATGATAACCAGATCATAGGTATTAATGATTTAAATGGTCATTTGAGCTTCAGGCTCATGGATGATTGTAGTATTTCTGTTGAAACTGATTCTGGGACATTAAAGTTATGAGGGATCTTCAGGATCTCATCAAATCTTTAAAATAGGATCATCAATGCACGTCTTAGGAGAAGTGAATTTAAATGATTCCCCTGTTCAGAGTGCTCAGACTCTATTTATCTGGGATATTTACTTCCGATAAATAGTTCTGTATTTTGATGGTCTATATTGGTGATATGGGGGTGTCTACTCATCATGGCACAATCTATAAGATGTGCTCTAAACGCTTCCCCCATCAGGGGTTTTCGGAAACTGTTTATATGAGGTGATCAGACTCATATAAATAGGTTCTAAGGAGGCGTTTTGATGGTTTGCAATGTAATTGCATGTTCCCATGTGGTCACATACAACTGGATTTTTAATGGATAAGAAATCCATTTTAATCATTTTAATGATTTATCTTACCCATATTTGGGTGTGAACACAAGCTTCAGGGTGTTCGTTATTTTTCCAGTTGTAAAACATTTAAATTTCCCAGTGTTATCCAAAGTTACCACCATTTTATAAAAGAATGTGGTTGGATAATGACCATTTATTTAGAGGATATATTGATGAGTACACCAAAGGTACATCATCAGTCCGGTTAAGGGAGTGGACGAAGCCTATTTATATCCCTTAAATACTCTCAAGAGATCTAAAGGTCTTCATTATCTTTAATGATGATAGTATATCATTTTAAATTCATTTGAGGAAGTGGGGAGAGTCAATGTCCATGTGAATGGAGATGATCTCATTATCATTTTTCCCTTTTGAATAGGACAATGAAAGTTTCACCCTTTTTGAAGAATCTTCGGGTTCGTCTGGTTGATGATGTCTTGCATCATCAATCAAGGGTGATATCGATCCAAAAATTTGGTCGATTCTGGACACTTCTGGTGTTCCAAAATAATTCCTCTTTTTGAATTTATGTGGGACTTTTGAAAAGTCCATTAAAATGCTCAAGTTAATTGTGTCCGGTAATAGTTGAACTGTGTTCAAACTGTGAAGGATTACATCTTCACTTTGACTATTGTGCGGATCATTTTGGGACAAAGCTTCAGGCTTCATTTATTTCTTGAGTCATTAAGGATTTCGTTTTGACGAATATCCTTTTTGAAACTGTATAAGTTTCAGAGAGTATATGTCGTCCTCATTTTATTTTTTGGGGTATTCAAGATAGCAAAACATACGCATTAAAATAAAATGTATTAAAACTACGAGAGAATAATACTGATGATAAGTCAACAAGTGACATAGTGTGATGTGTGCTCTTGAAAACATACAACAATAATTATGCTCATTTAAGACTTATGTTATGACAATAGATTTGATTTCAAAGTTTATTTGTCCTCGGAGAGTAGCTAAATATACATAAGGTCAATTAGACTTTCGTCGTTTGACTAGATATGTATGTATTTTTATATGGCATAAGTTAATGCACATCCATGTTTGCAAAAAACATTATGGCTCTTATCAGAACTTCCGGTCAGATTTTGGCTTGCCATTGCTTACTCCATGTCGAGGTATATCGTATCTTCCCTTTCCCATTTAATCCAAGACTTCCCCTGTTTTGAGTTTTCCTTATTTTTATTTCAGGTCATGTTTGATCCTGAACTTTCCCTGATT
This sequence comes from Scilla litardierei, assembly GCA_030789695.1. Classification (NCBI taxonomy): domain Eukaryota; kingdom Viridiplantae; phylum Streptophyta; class Magnoliopsida; order Asparagales; family Asparagaceae; genus Scilla; species Scilla litardierei. The sequence continues at coordinate 157,010,419 of CM061136.1, forward strand.
TCAATATTCCTTATTTATAAAGGACAATGAAAATTAGTCTTGCTAAGGAGACATAAGCAGGGGTTTGAGCAAATTATTTATACTTCCACTTTTCTAATTAATAAGAGACTTTTAAAAAGTCTATTTGAATGCTCGAGTATAGCTTCAGGCCATTTACTTGAGTCGTTCAAATTTTATGTGGATAGTTTACCATGCTCAGAGGGGAACAAATACGTGGGTGCGTAATATATTTCTCACTTATTCATTAAGCCACGACTTCAGGCGTATGCTTATATTCAAGGCTAGAAAAAATCTTTCCTTGTAAAAATAAATGAGAGTACTCTTTTAAAGAGTTTAGCGGTATTATGGAAAACTTCTGGTGTCCATATTGGATTATATAGATCATGGATCTTATATATCTGTTTACCGCAAAGTGTGCATCTTTTATAAAGATAGCAATTATAATTTTCGCATAAACCATCGTATTTATTTTATTAGGGATGTTACGACCTAAAGATCGTAAGAGTCCGACTCCCACCCGGATCCGCTGACATACCCGGATCCGCTGACATACCCCATTAACTCTCCCCTTCGTGAAAAGGCCGCCACCCCAGAAGACCGAAGCTACGCGGGAACGGGCGCGCCTCGCAGCACTCCCCCCACCCAGCCGAGGCACGCAACTGCAGTTGCTCGGCTCACCAGGGGCAAGGTGCTTGTGCTTAGGGAGCCCCCAGACAATACCGCCGGATATGCTGACGTAGTCATGTGCGTATCCTTCCGTTCCAGTGGCCCCCAACCCACGACCGAAAAGGGGGCGCGGCCGGGCCGAACAGCCCCCGAGCCGGTCGACCCGGCCGGTCCCCATGCACCACGATGCCAGGGATAGCATAGCCAGACCTTTAGTTCGTCACCAACGACAAACAACCTAGGATAAGGACACGACTGACACTAACGCCGCCCGACCATCTGACAAAGCATCCCCTGGCCGCTGCACCGACTGATAATTAATGCTTTCGGCCCTGACATCCTGACAAAAGCCTCCCCTGGACGCTGCGCCGACTGACAATTAATGCTTTCGGCCCTGACATCCTGACAAAAGCCTCCCCTGGCCGTTGCGCCGTCTGACAAAAGCAGGCCAGGCACTCCTGTTCCTGACATCCTTGTCTGAAGCTCCCGCTGACAACCGAGCCAGCTCAACACGTCGAGTCAGCATGCCAGGTCAGCCCCGCCTAGTCATCTCCCGTCAGGTATAAATACCCCCTCTCTTCTTACGGTGAGGGGGTTGGCAAATTCTCTCTCAATCTATTATTCACACACGAGAGCAAAGGTTGTCCATATCTTTGTTCTCCCACTTATAGCTCGCCACGTACGGTCGACACACCCTTAGTCCGACCGGCGTGCCTAGCCCCCGTTTTAAGTCCTATTACTGACTTAGGCATCGGAGGGGCTAAGGGTTGGACCCCAACCCCGCCCTTCTGACGAGTTGCTCGTGCTATAGGAAAGCTCGCCCCTTGGTCGACATCAACTTCAGCCTCCTGCCATCCAATCTTCCTCCGCCGCGTCCGGTGAGATTTGACTCCGTGGCCACCCCGGCGGAAATTCCAACCTCTTCACCCCACTAATCACTTGTCAAATAGCCCACCTAAACCCTCTTATCAACATAACCACCGTGCCCTTGGTTCTCCTCAATACAAATTCATTGTACGCGAGTTCCACCTCGTAACAATTGGCGCCGTCTGTGGGAACGAAGGGTCACACCCATGTTAGACTCCATGCCGATCACTCGGAACCCTGACCACGGCAAGGATCCCATGGGTCAGGAGCCGCTCTCTCTACTAATCACCCCGGTGCCCGACCCCCTTCCGGGGATGGGCACCGAGACTGACCATACTTCGGCCCACGCCGTCCTGAAGAGCTTCGAGGCCGTTACTCAGGCGAGGGGAGGCTACCCGGCGGTGGGGGCGGAGCCTCAGCCCGGCCCCTCGGAGCCCCAGAACGTGAGGCGGAATCTCCACCCTCAGTTCGAGGAGGAAGAGGAGAACAGGGGGCTCGCCAAGGAGGTTGCGGCCCAGCAGAGGCTCCTGGAAGAGGAGATGTAGGTTGCGCGGCGGTGGAGGCGCCTGGAGGAGGCGGCCTGTAACGACTGCTTTTCGTGTATCTGGATTTAATATAATATAATATATGTTTTGGTGGATTTTCTCCTCTTGTGTGGTTTTCGTCTCCGTAGAGTTCATTTTCGATCGATTCGTCGTATTTTCTCGCTTCTTCCTTAGGATTGTCGATTTCGAAGTAAGTCACTCGTGACGGACTTCATAACGGTCGTATCTAACTATTAGATCAAGCCTATGAGTCTTAGGAATCGATCCCGGGGCCCCGCGCTCCGTATCGGTACTTTCTGTGCTCATTAGCCGGTGTAAGAAGGGCCACCGACCGACTAGATGACGATCCAGTCGGTCGGCAATCCTTCTTGGACCGACTAGTTAGCTTTCTAAATTTCTCAGGAGTTACTGTTTATCGTTAGTCGGTCTAAGAACGTTGGTTGACCGACTAGGTTGCAAACTAGTCGGTCAGCAATGCTTCTTGAACCGACTAACTCATCCAATTATTTTTGTATCAGTTACTGTTCACTCTTAGTCGGTCTAAGAACGTTCATCGACCGACTAGATGCCAAACTAGTCGGTCAGTACTTGTTCATGGACCGACTAACTCTAGAATCCTAATTTCACCTGTAGCTACTGTTTACACTTGGTCGGTCTGCGTTGGTCGACCGACCGACTAGTTGTCAAACTAGTCGGTCAGTGGTTGTTCTTTGACCGACTAACTAGTGCTGTAAACCCTAGTTTTGCACTAGCCGCCAGCCTAGCCTATAAATACCCAACCCAAACGTTTTCTTCCCCTCCAACTCGACCCTAAACCCTAAAATCGCCCCCATTGATCCCCCACCTTCCTCCAAGCTCCATTTCTTCATTCCAAGCCCTAAATCCATCATCCAAACCATCCATCTACCCCATCTACCTCTCATCTTCCCCAAAATCTCACCGAAATCCATCAAATCCCCAAAACCCTAGTTTCCCCAAACTTCTCCAATCTTCTCCAGATTTGATCCTAGGGTTCCCCGGAGTGTTCCTTCCGTCTTCTCTCGGTAAGAAATCGATCTACCGTTGTTTTCATAGCTTATTTATAATTTTATGAAAACCCTAATTTATTTCATGTGTTTGTTGATTGTTCCCCCGAAACAGCGATTTCCTCGTAGATAGCATCCGTGTGACGAGGTTGATCGTCATCCCCGGTGCTAGGCAAGTGAAACTTGCCACTTAGGGTTTAGGCCATGTTTTAGGCCATTTGCATGTTGTAGGCGTAAAAGAGGCTAGGCGACGAAATGATACTCGCCTAGGCGCAAATTGGGGAACTAGCTTGACAACGAAGCTAGTTCCAACACATATAGCATGTTGCACAACTCCCATGTCATGTTTACGTTCAATTAACGGTACGCGAATATGTTCATGTCATTGCATTTCTCCTGTCACGTTTAATTCAATTAACTGTACGCAAATAAATTGTCATGACCTCGCATTCTTTAGATATTGCTGTGATTGCGTAGCTTCGCTACAATGTTGTGTTCCAGGCTCGTGTTCCAGAAGCGGGCCATGTGTTGGTTGATAGCCAATGCCCGAATTGCGTGTTCCGGCTAGGTGTTCCCTACGCCATACTAGTGTTCCTGGCTCGTGACCAGAAGCGAGCATAATGAGTTGCTAACCCCAACGCTCGATACATTGAATTGTGAACTAAGAATGCGAGCTCAATGTGCGGGGCAACCCTAGGCTCACTAGATGAGCTCAATGTGCAGGGACCCCAGGCTCCATATCGTGTGAATATTGGGTAGTGTTTAGTGCCGATCGGTCTGAAATGCTATGCCATTCAGCGAAGGGCCTAAACACCTACAAAATGTGAATTGATTGAAATGATAGTAGCTTGGCTACTCTTGTCTTGTCCCGATAAATTGTTCTCTTGTACAAATTGTCTTGCCATGTTTCAATCGTGCACTCATGTTATAACTGCCATGTCATGCATACTAAACTGCTAGGTTGCTAGATGCCTCACTTTCAGTTTCCTTGCCCAAGTCTTTTTAGACTTGCTGACATGTGCCCCTTTACTCTTTTGGGTGACACATGTTAGATCCTGAGCCCGAGTACCTCGTTGAGGACGAGGTGTTTGCTGACGCCGAGCCCGAGCTTGTGTTTGACGGGGAGTACGTGGACACTGGGGACCAGTCCTAGTGTCTTCGTGTGTTTTACTTTTGTTAGACAGTTGTTTTGTTATCAGTGCGTAGCACCCATACTTTGTTGTTGTCGTTTCTTTTGTTGGCCTTGTTCTGGGCCCTTAGACTCTTTTCTTTTAGCCTGGTGGCTTTTCTGGATGTTGGACTCTTGTTGATGTTGGACAATTTGTGAGATGTGAATTTTATTTCAGTCTCTCCTTGTGTTATTATTGCTATTCTGTTGTGGTTACAGGGACCTGTTTTTTTTGTATTTTGGACGCTTATCGGGTTTGGGGCTTCACAGCTCCACTCTCGTGCGGACCTTTTCACGTCTCGCCTCCATTTTAGGGAAGCGGGTCGTGACAAGTTTTAGTGGTGGCCCATGCAGGTCCTCTTCTGTAACTGCGATTTTTGGAATAGCGATAATAATATTAGAATGTCCAATAAACTAAGTTCGACGTCCGAGTCATAAGCTATGAGTCTAATCTGATTTGTTCTCCGTGTCATTAGATGGCAGGAAGGCGTTTCACCTGTGGTGGGGGCAGTGGTGCGCTCCCTCATGATGAGGAGCCTGAGCGGGAACCCACCAGCGGTGAGATGATGCGGATGATGCTCCAGATGATGCAAGTGCAGCAGGGCGTGCTTTTGCAAGTCCAGAATGCTCCACCTGCTCGAGCTGCCCGGGTTCTTCCGGATGCCCCTCGCTCTGAGCCAGGAGCGAAGCAATTTCGGGAGCTGGGTCCCGCATATTTCGATGGTTCTGAGGGTCCTCTGGCGGCCGATGAGTGGATTCGGAACGTCGAGGACAATCTGAAGATGGCCAAGATCACCCCGGCTGGATGGGTTGATTTGGCGAAGAGGCAGCTGAAGGATAACACCAGGAATTGGTGGGATGCTGAAGAGAAGTTGTTGGTGGAGCCGATAGCTTGGGCTACCTTCAAAGCCAGATTTGAGGGTGAGTTCTTCCCGAAGGCTGCCAAGGAGGAGATGCTGCAGCGTTTTATCGATTTGAAGCAAGGGAACTCGTCGGTGGACTTGTACCACCAGGAGTTCATGAGGCTTAGTCGGTTTGCGCCGAAGATGGTGCAGGACGCTGAGGAGAGAGCTCAGAGGTTTCTGCAGGGGCTTGCTTCGGAGCTCCAGAGTTTTGTGACCTCCTCTGACCGGGAATCTTATCAGAAGGTTCTGGTAGCAGCTAAGCGGCAGGAGCTGCTCGTGAACCAGAGGAAGGGATCTGTTGTGGGTGCTGGGAAGAGTCCTGTGGAGCAGGCGAGAGCTGTGGTTAGACCTGGATTCAGGCCTAATCAGTCCGCTCAGTTTAAGAGGCCAGGAGGGTCTATTCCGAAGATCTGCCATTTCTGCAGCAGGCCTGGTCACGTCAAGGATCAGTGTCGGAAGTTTCTGGGCCAGTGTTTGATTTGCGGTGATGCTTCTCATGTCGCGAAGGATTGTCGGCATGCGGATCCGCTGCGGAGGGCTCCTGTTGCAGCTCAGCCGTTGCAGCAGCGAGCGCCTGTTCCTGCTGGACGTGGAGCAGCTCTTGTTCCGCAGAGGCAGGCTTTTCGGCAGGCTGTTCCGCCGAGGAGGCAGGCTTTTCTGATGACCGCTGCGGAGAGCGCAGCTGTGGATGAGGTTATCGCAGGTAATCCTCACTCTAGCTGTTACTTTTCTAGCTGGTTTTGATTATTAGATTGTGTTGTTTGCTTGAACATGGTTGTTTGCTAGATTAGGGTTTGATTGTTAATTGCTTGATTAGGTGTGATTTTGGTTTGCACATTTCCTGCACGAGTCCTCTTTAACTCGGGTGCATCGATGTGCATTATTTCTCGGAGCTTCGTGGAGAGGCATTCCTTGTCGACGTCCCCGCTCCCCAAGAGTTGGAATATCGTTACAGGGAATGGTGTGGTCTCGGTGCATCGTGGTTGCAATTCTTGCTCGTTGGTGGTCTGTGGACATGAGCTTTTCGCTGATTTCATTGTCCACGACATCATCAACTATGATGCAGTTCTTGGGATGGATTGGCTGGCGAGCTTCTATGCTACGATTGACTGCATGAGGAAGAAGGTGGTGTTCGAGATTCCCGGACACCCAGTGTTTGAGTTCAGTCGTGGTAGCAGTTCGCTTGGTCCTGTCAGATTTCGGGCCAGGCCGGTGGAGGCTGTGGCTATGCAGATGGAGCTGGAGTGGCCAGCTGTGGTGCGTGATCTTGGCGACGTCTTCCCCGAGGAGATGTCTGGTTTGCCGCCTGATCGAGCTCTGGAATTTTCTATCGATCTTGTTCCAGGTGCGCAGCCGATTTCGAAGGCGCCGTATCGTATGGCACCTGCTGAGTTGGAAGAGTTGCGGAAGCAATTGGATGAGCTTTTGCAGAAGGGTTATATTAATCCTAGCGTGTCTCCGTGGGGAGCACCGGTGTTGCTGGTTAAGAAGAAGGATGGTTCGCGTCGCATGTGCGTGGACTATCGGGAGTTGAATGCGGTGACCATTAAGAATAAATACCCGTTGCCTCGCATCGATGATATTTTTGATCAGCTTGGAGGTTCGAGGGTGTTTTCTAAATTGGATTTGAGGAGTGGTTACCATCAGTTGAAGGTGAAGAAGGGAGATGTTCCGAAGACAGCGTTCAGGACGAAGTATGGACACTATGAGTTTGTGGTTATGCCTTTCGGCGTAACTAACGCGCCCGCAGTTTTCATGAATCTGATGAACCTGATTTTCTACGACTTTTTGGATAAGTTTGTCGTTATCTTTATTGACGACATTCTGATCTATTCGAAGTCGGAGGAAGAGCATGCCTCGCACTTAAGGACGGTGTTGGAGCTTTTGAGGAAGCATCGGTTGTATGCTAAGTTTTCGAAGTGCGAGTTTTGGCTGGATCGGGTTGCTTTTCTCGGGCATGTGGTGACTGGAGATGGTATTTCAGTGGATCCCGAGAAGATTCGGGCCATCAGGGAGTGGCCTGTTCCGTCGTCTGCGTCTGAGATTCGGAGTTTTCTCGGACTTGCTGGTTATTATCGGCGATTCATTAAAGATTTTTCTCGTATTGCTGAGCCGATGACCAGGTTGACGCGGAAGGATGTTGCTTTTGCTTGGTCGGGTGATTGTGAGAGTGCTTTTGGTATTCTGAAGGAGAGGTTGACGAGTGCCCCTATTCTTGTTGTGCCTGATCGCAGCGGTGGATTTGAGATCTTTTGCGATGCTTCTGGCAAGGGTCTCGGTTGTGTGTTGCATCAGCACGGGCACGTTGTGGCTTATGCGTCTCGTCAGCTTAAGGTTCATGAGAAGAATTACCCGACGCATGATTTGGAGTTGGCTGCCGTTGTGTTTGCTCTTAAGATTTGGAGGCACTTCTTGCTGAGTGAGAAAGTGAAGATTTTCACCGATCACAAAAGCTTGAAGTATATTTTCACTCAGAAGGAGCTCAACATGCAACAGCGTCGATGGTTGGAGCTTATGGCGGATTATGATATTGATTTGCAGTATCACCCTGGCAAGGTGAATGTGGTTCCTGATGCGTTGAGTAGGCTGCCAGCGGTGATGATGTTGACCTCGCAGTGGAGATTGCAGCAGGATTTTTGCGAGGCTGGTGTGGAGATCGTTCTTCCTGGAGAGGCTTCGTCGTTGATGTACATGCAGGTACAGTCGACGATCGTGGATCGGATTAAGGCTGGCCAGGCTGAGGATCCGAAGCTGGTGAGGATTCGGGAGATGGTGGAAGCCGGTCTGCGGACTGACTTTTTGATTCATGAGGATGGCTCGCTGAGGTTTGGAGCCAGGTTGTGTGTGCCTGCTGGGGATATCAGAGAGGAGCTGATGGTGGAGGCACACAGTTCGCCGTATTCTGTGCATCCTGGTGGCACCAAGATGTACCAGGATCTTCGTTTGAGTTATTGGTGGCATGGTATGAAGAGGAGCGTGGCTCGGAGTGTAGCCAAGTGCTTGGTTTGCCAGCAAGTGAATGCGGAGCATCAGCGTTCGGCCGGGTTGCTACAACCGCTTCCGATTCCGGAGTGGAAATGGCAACACATCACTATGGATTTCGTGACTGGACTACCTCGGAGTCCGAAGCAGAATGACGCGATTTGGGTGATCGTAGATCGATTGACCAAATCTGCGCATTTTATTCCGTTCCGAGTGGGACAGTCCACTGAGGCGCTAGTAAGGAGATATATGGAGGTAAAATTCTTTTACTCTCCGTTTTTATTTCCTTTTCCTAGTTTGGATAGTGATGTAACGTGAATCGTGCAGGAGGTTGTGCGACTTCATGGAGTCCCCGTGAGTATCGTGTCTGACAGAGACACGAGGTTCACATCTCAGTTCTGGCAGAGTTTGCAGAAGAGCTTGGGTACGCGTCTGAGTTTCAGCACGGCGTACCATCCGCAGACGGATGGCCAGTCTGAGAGGACGATTCAGATTTTGGAAGACATGCTGAGGGCGTGCATGTTGGATTTCAAGGGTTCGTGGGAGGACCATCTACATCTGGTAGAGTTTTCCTACAACAACAGCTTCCAGGCGAGTATTGGCATGGCGCCTTTCGCCGCTCTTTATGGGAGGAAATGTCGATCGCCGTTAAGTTGGGATGATGTTGGTGATCGGGAGTTGTTGGGACCTGAGATGATCGTGGAGGCCGTGGATATCGTCAAGAATATTCGGGAGAGGTTGAGAATTGCTCAGGACCGTTTTAAGCATTGGGCGGATGCTAAATGTCGTCCTTTGGAGTTTCAGCCGGGCGACCATGTGTTCTTGAAGATTTCCCCGAATCGTGGTGTGATTCGTTTTGGGAAGCGTGGAAAGTTGAGCCCGCGATACATTGGACCATTTGACATTTTGGAGAGGGTTGGCGAGGTAGCTTATCGCTTGGCCTTGCCGCCATCTTTGGAAGGAGTTCACAATGTTTTCCATGTGTCGCAGCTTCGTCGATACATTAGCGATCCGTCTCATGCGGTGGATTTTTCGGAGATTACCGTTCGCCCCGATATGACGTATGACCAGCATCCAGTGCAGATTCTGGACAGGCGTCAGAAATCGCTTCGGAACAAGATTGTCAATCTTGTGAGGGTGATGTGGCGACACGGTTCACCTGGAGAGTCTACTTGGGAGAATGAGGATGAGATGCGAGAGCGTTTCCCACTTTTGTTTCCGGACTCGTGAGTTTTTGGAAATTCCGAGGACGGAATTTTTCTTAAGTTGGGGAGGATGTAACGACTGCTTTTCGTGTATCTGGATTTAATATAATATAATATATGTTTTGGTGGATTTTCTCCTCTTGTGTGGTTTTCGTCTCCGTAGAGTTCATTTTCGATCGATTCGTCGTATTTTCTCGCTTCTTCCTTAGGATTGTCGATTTCGAAGTAAGTCACTCGTGACGGACTTCATAACGGTCGTATCTAACTATTAGATCAAGCCTAGGAGTCTTAGGAATCGATCCCGGGGCCCCGCGCTCCGTATCGGTACTTTCTGTGCTCATTAGCCGGTGTAAGAAGGGCCACCGACCGACTAGATGACGATCCAGTCGGTCGGCAATCCTTCTTGGACCGACTAGTTAGCTTTCTAAATTTCTCAGGAGTTACTGTTTATCGTTAGTCGGTCTAAGAACGTTGGTTGACCGACTAGGTTGCAAACTAGTCGGTCAGCAATGCTTCTTGAACCGACTAACTCATCAAATTATTTTTGTATCAGTTACTGTTCACTCTTAGTCGGTCTAAGAACGTTCATCGACCGACTAGATGCCAAACTAGTCGGTCAGTACTTGTTCATGGACCGACTAACTCTAGAATCCTAATTTCACCTGTAGCTACTGTTTACACTTGGTCGGTCTGCGTTGGTCGACCGACCGACTAGTTGTCAAACTAGTCGGTCAGTGGTTGTTCTTTGACCGACTAACTAGTGCTGTAAACCCTAGTTTTGCCCTAGCCGCCAGCCTAGCCTATAAATACCCAACCCAAACGTTTTCTTCCCCTCCAACTCGACCCTAAACCCTAAAATCGCCCCCATTGATCCCCCACCTTCCTCCAAGCTCCATTTCTTCATTCCAAGCCCTAAATCCATCATCCAACCCATCCATCTACCCCATCTACCTCTCATCTTCCCCAAAATCTCACCGAAATCCATCAAATCCCCAAAACCCTAGTTTCCCCAAACTTCTCCAATCTTCTCCAGAATTGATCCTAGGGTTCCCCGGAGTGTTCCTTCCGTCTTCTCTCGGTAAGAAATCGATCTACCGTTGTTTTCATAGCTTATTTATAATTTTATGAAAACCCTAATTTATTTCATGTGTTTGTTGATTGTTCCCCCGAAACAGCGATTTCCTCGTAGATAGCATCCGTGTGACGGGGTTGATCGTCATCCCCGGTGCTAGGCAAGTGAAACTTGCCACTTAGGGTTTAGGCCATGTTTTAGGCCATTTGCATGTTGTAGGCGTAAAAGAGGCTAGGCGACGAAATGATACTCGCCTAGGCGCAAATTGGGGAACTAGCTTGACAACGAAGCTAGTTCCAACACATATAGCATGTTGCACAACTCCCATGTCATGTTTACGTTCAATTAACGGTACGCGAATATGTTCATGTCATTGCATTTCTCCTGTCACGTTTAATTCAATTAACTGTACGCAAATAAATTGTCATGACCTCGCATTCTTTAGATATTGCTGTGATTGCGTAGCTTCGCTACAATGTTGTGTTCCTGGCTCGTGTTCCAGAAGCGGGCCATGTGTTGGTTGATAGCCAATGCCCGAATTGCGTGTTCCGGCTAGGTGTTCCCTACGCCATACTAGTGTTCCTGGCTCGTGACCAGAAGCGAGCATAATGAGTTGCTAACCCCAACGCTCGATACATTGAATTGTGAACTAAGAATGCGAGCTCAATGTGCGGGGCAACCCTAGGCTCACTAGATGAGCTCAATGTGCAGGGACCCCAGGCTCCATATCGTGTGAATATTGGGTAGTGTTTAGTGCCGATCGGTCTGAAATGCTATGCCATTCAGCGAAGGGCCTAAACACCTACAAAATGTGAATTGATTGAAATGATAGTAGCTTGGCTACTCTTGTCTTGTCCCGATAAATTGTTCTCTTGTACAAATTGTCTTGCCATGTTTCAATCGTGCACTCATGTTATAACTGCCATGTCATGCATACTAAACTGCTAGGTTGCTAGATGCCTCACTTTCAGTTTCCTTGCCCAAGTCTTTTTAGACTTGCTGACATGTGCCCCTTTACTCTTTTGGGTGACACATGTTAGATCCTGAGCCCGAGTACCTCGTTGAGGACGAGGTGTTTGCTGACGCCGAGCCCGAGCTTGTGTTTGACGGGGAGTACGTGGACACTGGGGACCAGTCCTAGTGTCTTCGTGTGTTTTACTTTTGTTAGACAGTTGTTTTGTTATCAGTGCGTAGCACCCATACTTTGTTGTTGTCGTTTCTTTTGTTGGCCTTGTTCTGGGCCCTTAGACTCTTTTCTTTTAGCCTGGTGGCTTTTCTGGATGTTGGACTCTTGTTGATGTTGGACAATTTGTGAGATGTGAATTTTATTTCAGTCTCTCCTTGTGTTATTATTGCTATTCTGTTGTGGTTACAGGGACCTGTTTTTTTTGTATTTTGGACGCTTATCGGGTTTGGGGCTTCACAGCTCCACTCTCGTGCGGACCTTTTCACGTCTCGCCTCCATTTTAGGGAAGCGGGTCGTGACACGGCCGCCATGCAAAGGCGTTTGGACGAAGCGGCCGAGACCACCCGAAGGGCCTACCAGGACGAAGAGGCCGCCCGCCACCAGCTCCGCCTCATCATCGTGGAGCGCGAGAGGCTAATGAGGGAGAACGAGAGCAACCGGGAAATCCTGGAGGTGACGGCGATGGGTCGGCGGCTCGGGGACGGGCGGTGCCCGTTGTTGGCCAGGTCCCCACCAGGAGGAGGCAGCCTGCATCGCCTACACCACCACTCTGACTGCCTGCGCGAGGAAGCCGTTTGTCGACAACTACGCTTCCTCACCGCCGAGCGCGAAAGGCTTCAGCGGGAGAATCAGGAGCGGATGGAGGCCCGAGGGGAGCCGGCCGGGAGGCGATGGTACTGCGAGAACCGTAGCCCGCAACCCGTCGAATCCTCGACCCGGGGAAGGAGCCCCGCCAGGCGACCGTCGGGCTACTCCCCGGGGCCGGAGGACTGTCGGCGGCCGAGGCACAACCGAAGCCAGACCCCCGAATGGCGGAGAGGGGATGCGCCCGATCGCCCTACCTATCCGGAGGAGGCCACGCCGCTTGCACGGTGGATTACGTCCGCCCCGAGACCCATAAGGTTCAACCCCCCCCCCCCCACTTGGCCACATACAACAGAAGAGGCGACCCCCTCACGCACGTGCAGCAGTACCGGGGGGCAATGGAGGCGCAGGATGTGGATGAGGCGTTCCTATGCCGGCATTTCTCCCAAAGCCTGAGGGACACCGCGTTGGACTAGTACTTCGGCCTACCCGCGAGATCCGTTGGGAGCTTTGGCGAGCTATCCCACAAGTTCTGCCAAGAGTTTCGGGCCGAGCGGACGAAAAAGAAGCCCTTGGACTACCTCAACACGATAGTCCAAGGAGAGGGGGAGACAACGGACAGATACCTCCGCCGCTTTCAGGATGAGAGACGGGCGGTGGTGACATGCGGCGACGAGGTGCTTATGCTGGCCTTCAAGACAGGGCTGCGGACTCGGAGCCCCCATAAATCTCTGCTCCGAGATCCGCCGGCCGACTATGAGGCGTTGGTTGCTAGGACGGAGAGGCATGCGTTGGCCGAAGAGACTCTCGGCACAAAGGCCCTATTCCCCCCGACGAAGCCGCTCCAGGGCGAGCACCGGCCTCACCCTCGGCCGAGGTAGGAAGAGGGGCACCGAGATCACGACCGGTTAACCCAACCAAGGCACGAACCGGTGTTGCAACGCCCGCAAGACCGCCCTGGCCCGGCGCGCGAGTTCGCCCCGGTCCGAGGCGCCACCCGAACCCTCCCAAGATAGAAAGGCCCCCTGCGGGTGCACTACACGCAGCTCAACGCCCCCATGATGGAGGTTCTGGCCGTGGCAACGAGGGCCGGGTTACTGCCGGAGCCTCCCGGGAGATGAGGTCGGATCCGGCGAAGCAGGATCTCCGGAGGTATTGCCGATATCACCGTGACCACGGTCACGATACCGACCGTTGTTACACACTTAAGAGAGAGATCGAGCGGCTGATCCAGGCGGGCCACTTGGGAAACTTCGTGGCGGACAGGCGGGCAGCAGAAGGAGAGAGAGCCCCCCCCGGAGGGGCGGGGGCCAGAACCGCCAGCGGACCGCGATCGGGGGGAGCCACGCCCCCCCCGGGGTGATCAAGCGAATTGAGATGATAAGCGGGGGGCCGTCCCCAGTGGGGACGTTGCCCACGATCCCCGAGGGCGGTGCCCGACAGGTGATGGTGGCAGGCGCCGACCGCCGGCCGAAGCGGAGAAGGACACACCGACCCCCTATCACCTTTACCGAGGGAGACCGGCAGGAGGTGGGGAGCCAGAGCGATGACGCCCTCGTCGTCGAGGCTCGGATCGGGGCGGTTGTCGTCGGCCGGCTCCTGATTGACACCGGTAGCTCCTGCGACATCCTGTTCCTGTCAACGGTCGAGAGGATGGGGTGGGGGCGTGCAGACCTAGAGCCCTGTGCGGGCCCCATTGCCGGCTTCACCGGCCATATGATCCCCATGGTGGGGACGATCACCCTGCCAATGACTCTGGGGGAGGAACCGAGGGTCGTCACCAGGGGGACGCGTTTCGTCATCGTCGACGTCGTGTCGGCGTATAACGGAATCATAGGGCGTCCATACATGACAGCCATCGAGGCGCTCCCCAGCCTGCAACACCAGATGATGAAGTTCCGGACCCCACAGGGGGTGGGACAGGTGCGAGGAGACTAGGAGGGGCCTGGGGACCGCGACCGTAAGCCAGCCCGGCGTAGGAGCCCGAGGCGGGCCCTGACGGTTCTCATCCCCGATGAGAGGGATGACTTCTGTGACCAGCGGTCGACCCCGGCCGAGGAAGTCGAGGAGGTTCCCGTAGCCTCGGATGTAGAGAGAACCGTCTCCATCGGGACAAAACTCCCGGCCGCCCTGAGGGCAACCCTCGTCGCCTTGCTCCGGTAAAATGCGGACATATTCGCATGGTCACCCGCCGACATGCCTGGGGTTGACCCGACGGTGATCTCCCACAGGTTGAATGCGGACCCAGAAGCCCGACCGGTCCGACAGAAGAATAGAAGTGCGGGGGGCGAAAAGAAGAGGGCAGCCGAGGAAGAAGTAGAGCGGCTCCTCGAAGCCAAATTTGTTCGGCCGGTGGACTACCCGGACTGGCTCGCCAACGTCGTTTTGGTGAATAAGCCTAGTGGAAAGTGGTGCATGTGCGTCGACTTCACCGACCTCAACAAGGTATGCCTAAAGGACAGCTTCCCCCTACCCCGGATCGACCGCTTGGTGGACCAGGCGTCCGGCTACGAGTTGTTAAGCTTTATGGACGCCTTCTCGGGGTACAACCAGATACCGATGGCGGAGGAGGACGAGGAAAAGACGTCTTTTGTCACCGATAAGGGCACCTTCTGTTACACCAAGATGCCCTTTGGACTGAAGAACGTCGGGGCGACCTATCAGCGGATGGTAGATCGAATATTCGGCCCTCAGGTGGGGCAAAACCTGGAGGTCTACATCGACGACATGCTGGTAAAGAGTAGGAGGGCCCCCGACCACCTCGTCGACTTGCAGGAAACTTTCCAAAGGGTCCGCCGGTACAACCTAAGGCTAAACCCCGCGAAGTGTATCTTCGGCGTGCAGTCGGGAAAATTCCTGGGCTTCATGATAACGAAGCGGGGGATCGAGGTGAACCCTGACAAGGTGACGGCCCTCATCGGAATGGCGGAACCCCGGACGATCCGGGACTTGCAGCGACTGAACGGTCGGATCGCTGCTCTGGGGTGATTCCTGTCGAAATTTGCGGAGAAGTCGCTCCCCTTCTTCAGGGTCTTGCGCACAGCCTTTGGTGAAGCTAAGGACAAAAGGAAGGTGATCCCGTGGGACGACGACTGTGCGCGGGCGTTCGCGGAGCTGTGGGCTTACCTACAGAGCCCACCGCTCCTCGCACGGCCGGAGGAAGGCGAACCCCTAGGGTTGTACTTGGCAACCAACGAGGAGACCGTTAGCTCCGTCCTAATCAAGGAGGAAGGGGGGTGCAGCGCCCTGTTTACTATGCCAGCCGGATCCTCCGGGAGGCGGAGACTCGTTACAGCCCCATCGAGAGAGCCGCCTACTGCCTAGTCACCACAGCCCAAAAGCTCCGACCATACTTCCAGGCCCATCCCATAGCCGTCCACACCGACATGCCCCTCGAAAAGAACCTGAAAAGACTGGAGTGGTCGGGGAGGATGCTCAACTGGAGTGTCGAGCTTAGCGAGTTCGACATAACGTACAAGGCCCGGACGGTGATCAAAGGCCAGGCGCTGGCCGACTTCGTGGTGGAATGCACCGCGGGAGTCCCGCCGGGGAACCAGCCAGAGCTCCCATCAGCGACCGCGTCCCCGCGGGGGACCGGGGTGGGTGAACCCTCAGCGCCCTCCCAGATGGACGTGGACGAATTGTGGACCATCCACATCAACGGCTCTGCGACGGGATCCGGGACAGGGGCGGGTATCGTCATTCAGACCCCTGACGGATGCTCGTTGGAATACGCCCTATGCTTCAACTTCCCGGCAACTAACAATGTCGCAGAGTACGAGGCCGCGGTTAACGGGTTGAAACTCGCTAAGGCAGTGGGGGCGACGAACGTGTTGCTCCTAAGTGACTCACGGCTCGTCATCCAACAGATCCTGGGGAGCTTCGAGGCCCGAGAAGAAACAATGAAGCGGTACCTTAGGCGCATCCAGATCGAACTCCGCAAGTTCAAGAAGGCGGACGTCCGGCACCTGCCCCGCTCCAACAACCTCTGGGCGGACGCCCTGTCTAAGGTGGCTTCCTCCTCCGCGGCCGAGATCGGGAAGGCCATCTACGTCGAAAGCCTATTGACCCCAACCATTGACGAAGGAGAACTGATGTGTACGGGCATGGTGACGTCATGGATGACCCCCATTATGAAGTACTTGGAGACGGGGGAACTACCCGAGGAGCGAATGCTGGCTAAACAGGTGGCGAGGTGGGCCCTGTCATTCGTACTCCTCGACGGAGTGATGTACCGCCGCCGCCACGCCAATTTCGACGTCCTGCCCTATCTGAAATGCTTGGGCCCGGAGCAGGCTGAGCAAGTCATCCGCGAGGTACACGAAGGCTTCTGCGGAAACCACCATGGCGGGCGCACCATCACCCACAAAATAATGCGCCAGGGGTACTATTGGCCGATAATGATCCGGGACGCGGTACAGTACGTCAAGAGGTGCGAGGCGTGCCAGAAATTCGGCCGACAGACGACTGCACCTCCGGCCAACCTGATGCCCATCGTGAGCCCGATCCCCTTCGCCAAATGGGGACTCGACATCCTTGGGCCTTTCCCAAAGGCCTCCGGAGGAAGGAAATATCTAGTCGTCGTTGTGGACTACTTCACAAAGTGGGTGGAAGCGGAGCTGCTAGCGCGTATCACGTGGACGGACATGACGGGCTTTATCTGGCAATCCGTTATATGCCGCTTCGGGATTCCCCGCTCAATAGTCACAGATAACGGAAAGTAGTTCGATTGCGAAGGCTTCTGTGACTTCTGCTCGGGCTGGGGGATCAAACTCCAGTTCGTGTCAGTCGCCCACCCACAGTGCAACGGAATGGCGGAGGCCACGAATAAATGCATCTTGAACCCAATGAAGAAAAAGGTGGACGCCGCCCTGGGGGCATGGGTCGACGAGCTGCTGGGAATCCTATGGTCCTATCGTACCACCCACAAGGCCTCGACCGGAGAAAGCCCATTCATGCTAGCGTACGGATCGGAGGCGGTCGTTCCCGTGGAGATTGGCGAAGAGACACTCCGACTAAAGCTCTTCAACGAAGAGATCAATGGGGAGGGACTCGGCCTCAGCTTGAACTGATAGACGAGGTAAGAGACCGGGCCCTGACGAGCCTCGTCAAACACAGCCAGAGGATGGCGCGGTACTACGACTCCCGGGTGAAGCCGCAGACTTTCAGGATCGGTGACTTGGTCCTCAGAGACGCCACCTTCCGCCCCGAGACCGCCCAGCGGGGAAAGCTGGCCGCCAAATGGGAAGGGCCCTACACGGTCGTCGATATTGTCGGACCAGCCACGTACATCTTGGCAACCCCCGAACGGAACGAACTGGCCTACCCTTGGAACGCAAAGCATCTGCTAAAATTCTACCAATAGTTGTGAGTTTTTCTTTTTTATACATGCGATATACACATCTACCCGCTTTCCCCAACATTGTTGTTCCTACATAAGTTTTGCAGCGCTAAACCTCCGAACCTCTGGGGCAGGGCCAACCCTAGCCACCCAAACCAAAGAAGGGCACGGGCCGGGCTACGCGCCCGCTCCCCCCCTCAAGACCTCTGGGGCAGGGCCAACCCTAGCCACCCAAACCAGAGAAGGGCACGGGCCGGGCTACGCGCCCGCTCCCCCCCTCAAGACCTCTGGTGCAGGGCCAACCCTAGCCACCCAAACCAGAGAAGGGCACGGGCCGGGCTACGCGCCCGCTCCCCCCCCCCCCCTCGAGACCTCTGGGGCAGGGCCAACCCTAGCCACCCAAACCAGAGAAGGGCACGGGCCGGGCTACACGCCCGCTCCCCCCCCCCCCTGAGACCTCTGGGGCAGAGCCAACCCTAGCCACCCAAACCAGAGAAGGGCACGGGCCGGGCTACGCGCCCCCCCCCCCTCAAGACCTATGGGGCAGGGCCAACCCTAGCCACCCAAACCAGAGAAGGGCACGGGCCGGGCTACGCGCCCGCTCCCCCCTCGAGACCTCTGGGGCAGGGCCAACCCTAGCCACCCAAACCAGAGAAGGGCACGGGCCGGGCTACGCGCCCACTCCCCCCCCCCCTCGAGACCTCTGGGGCAGGGCCAACCCTAGCCACCCAAACCAGAGAAGGGCACGGGCCGGGCTACGCGCCCGCTCCCTCCCTCGAGACCTCTGGGGCAGGGCCAACCCTAGCCACCCAAACCAGAGAAGGGCACTGGCCGGGCTACGCGCCCGCTCCCCCCCTCAAGACCTCTGGGGCAGGGCCAACCCTAGCCACCCAAACCAGAGAAGGGCACGGGCCGGGCTACGCGCCCGCTCCCCCCTCAAGACCTCTGGGGCAGGGCCAACCCTAGCCACCCAAACCAGAGAAGTGCACGGGTCGGGCTACGCGCCCGCTCCCCCCCTCAAGACCTCTGGGGCAGGGCCAACCCTAGCCACCCAAACCAGAGAAGGGCACGGGCCGGGCTGTTGGATATGGAAGACGTTAGTACACCCTTGTAGGGGATGTACGAGGGAATACGGACCTCGAACGTCGCGTACACGAAGTCGTACGCAAAGGGAATATGTTCCCTTGCGGAGAGGATCTCTAGATTGATGGGAAAGTCGCATTATATATATGCATAAGTGCATGCGACATATGGCTAATAAAGGGGGAATATCTTAAGCTTATGTTGTACCATGCATATGGTACAACTTAAGCTTATAACGTGCCATGTATCATGGTACACCTTAATTAAGTTGTTCCAAAGGAACAACTTACCCTAAAATAACTACCTTGGGGGCTATAAATAAGACCCAAGGGTAGCCATTTTCCTTACACCTTTTGCATGAAATTCATGCATGCATCTTCATCCTAGCGAAGCTCTGCAGAAATATTTCCTCTCCCTCTATCCAAGTTCTTAATCTAAAGTAGAGATTTAGATTGTGGATTTAGTAGCCTTACTCCGTTCGTGAGTAGACTCGATCCGTCGTGGCGAATCCGAAGGCGAAGTTCGTAGACTACCGTGCAGCGTACGCAAGCGTAAGTCTAAACTTCATATTATCGATCCTAACTCTGTTTTGGCAGGATCCTACATTGGTATCAGAGCCATATGGGTTCGCCCCGGTCAAACCACCGCCCCGTCGAAACTATGAACGAGTCGTTGTCTTTTTCACGAATGGGTCTCCTACTATTACGGATATAGTAGGAACGCTTCGTGACGGAGAGAACGCAGCGGTTGTTCTTTTCACGTTAGGGTCTCCTATCATTACGGATATGGTAGGAACTCTCCGTGACGGGAAGAACCGGCCGTTCACGTAGTGTGTTATTTTTCATTTTTGGCACACGGCCATTAGGAAATAACTAATTTCTCGACGAACGGGTGCTTCATCGACGAACGGGTGCTTCATCGAGGAAGATGATGGTAGTTACTTCCATCGGGTAAGAGGAAATTTGGTGCATGTGCACCATGGCCAAATGGGCTATGAAGGCCATGCACCCCCTCTCCTCAAGCGGAGGGGGTTGGCTACGGCCAATAACCACCGGCGACCACCCCATCAAGGGGGAGAAATAAGTGCGGCAACCCCATTCAAAGGGGGTGGCCGGCCATGGCCAAAGGGGCCATGGCCGGCCAACGCCGAATGGCCTTGGCCATGACCAGCCATGGCCGGCCATGGCCAGGCCGGCAATGGCCGGCCCTGGCAGTGGCCAGGGCCGGCCCTGGCCGGCCTGCCGGCCCTGGCAGAGGCCAGGGCCGGCGCCCTGGCCTCAGGCCAGGGCCTGGCCGAGGCCAGGGCAGGAGCCCTGGCCCCGGCCAGCGGCCAGGCCGCCCTGGCAGAGGCCAGGGCGGCGCCCTGGCCTCAGGCCAGGGCCTGGCCGAGGCCAGGGCAGGAGCCCTGGCCCCGGCCAGTGGCCTGGCCGGCCGGCCCTGGCAGAGGCCAGGGCCTGGCCGGCCCTGGCCGAGGGGGCCAGGGCCCCTGGCCGGCCCTTGGCCAAGCACCGGCCAGGGCAGAGGCCCTGGCCGGGAAGAAGTTGCTTTCGAAAAATTGGTCGACCAATTTGGAGTTTTTGGTCGACCAATCTGACAGAAGGTCTGGGTCGACTGCAAACTTGCCTACTAACCCATACGGGGTAACAAAAGGCATTGGCCAAACTCGGATGTGCCGATTAGCCCATACGGGGCTAACCACAGTGCCGACTAGTTCATACGGAACTAACATTTTAATGAAGTTTTTTAACTTGGGCTCTACTCCTTGAAGACTAGCCATAGTGCTCTACTTCATGCGAGATTAGCCAAGTCATTGTGCTCTACTCCTTGAAGATTAGCCGTAATGCTCTACTTCATGCGAGATTAGCCATGTCATTGTGCTCTACTCCACGGAGATTAGCCAATGAACTTATGACGTTGTGATCTACTCTACGGAGATTAGCCAATGTATTTTAAATTCGTTTTGAAAAATACGTTTTCAAAAACGCTTTTCCGCTGCAAAGTACTATAAGAGTACTAACATTTGATAAAGTGAGGGAGAAATATTGAAAGTTACTCTAGATGGTGATTGGAAACATAGTGACCTTTCCGATTCTAGAATAACATCTTCAATATTTTTTGAAAGTAACTTATCAAATACTCGTTTTCCGCTGCTAGTACTATAAGAGTACTATTGTTTGATAAGTGATGGGGGAATATTGAAGGTTGTTCTAGATGGTGATTGGAATCACAGAGACCTTTTCGATTCTAGAACAACATCTTCAATATTTTTCGAAAGTAACTTATCAAATATAATATAATTCCAAGTGGATTTTTGAATTTTAGAACTATCCAAATGGGATATTCTATTATCATTTCAAGTGGGAGTTATATTTTAAGAATTTTTATGCAATGTTTTGATCGAACCTTCGGTTTTGTGTCTTTTGCAGCATTTTAAAAGTAAAATGTCTTCCGCTTCAAAGAATATCGTCGCTGAGTTAAACAAAGGTGAAAAACTCAACGGCGATAATTACAAACTTTGGTCCATTAAGATACAATACGTTTTAGAGGAGCAAGAAGTGCTCGAAACTCTAAAGAACGTAATGATTGAACCCGAGTTGGGCACTACGGCCCAACACAGACGAGACAAGGAAGCTTTTGATGCTTGGTCTCGGAAGAATAAGATAGCGCGCATTACGTTATTAAGCAGTATGGCTGATGACATAATGCGCATCTTCCGAGAATATGACCTAGCCATGGACATATGGTCCAAGCTAGAGGAGAAGTTCGGTGGCACATCGGTGTCCAAACTTCGCGCCTTAACTATAAGGTTCGATACATATAAGAAACGTCCAGATCATTCCATGGGGAAACATCTGCGACATATGGCGAACCTTATCTCAGAGTTAAAGGACGCAGGTCATGTGCTCACGGATGAGCAACAAATCCAAGCAGTCATACGTTCCCTGCCAAATGGGTGGGATCAGATGAAGATGCATCTCACTCATAATGAGAGCATCAAGACCTTCAACGACGTTTCCAAGCACCTCGAATTAGAGGAAGAGCGGCTTGCGGCTGCCAAGCCAAGTGCAGAAGTTTACATGGTTGCTAGTTCCTCACACGGGGGAAAGAAACGTAAAGATCGTTCGAAGTCTTCTAATGAACGTAATAAGCAACCTGAGTCTACCAAGGAACCCAAACATAAGGGTGGGCACAAGAAATGGCACAAGAAGAAAGACTTGAAAAGGATCAAGTGCTTCAAGTGCAACAAACTCGGTCACTATGCTCGTTCGTGTACGAGTGGAAGTGACGAGGTAACATGTAATACTAGTTACATATGTGTTTCTAGTTCAATATTTCTTGTGGAATCTAATCCATTATGGGATAATTGATTCAGGTACCACCGACCACATAGCAAAGGACAGACGGTCCTTCGTGGAGTATCACCGGATACCCAAGGAATGAAGTGGATCAATGTAGGAAACAACACACGTGTTGAAGTGAAAGGCGTTGGGACTCGCAAGCTTGTCTTGGACAATGGCCTCACTCTCCTACTACATGATGTTCTCTTCATTCCATATATTCAAAGGAATATTAAAACTGTGGTCAATTTAATGGGTCTTTGTAATAGTTGGTTCCTTCATGATTGTAAAGTGGACCTATTTTGTAATAATTCTTTTATTGGTTCTGGGTTAAGTATTTCAAAGGATTTATTGTAATAAGTACAATATATATGATTCCTCATGTAATGAAAATTTCCTTGTGACAAATTCTTTGACTAATGAGTCTAATATAATTTGTTGGCACACAAGGCTTGGTCATATTGGACCAACGCGTATGGATAGATTTGCCAAACGTGGCCTTCTATCAAATGTTTCAAAGGTTGAAAAGTCGACCTGCGAACATTGCCTTGTGGGGAAATCTTGTCGCAAGCCGTTTTGGAACCGGCACAAGGGCCAAGGTTCCATTACAGCTTATCCATTCGGACATATGTGGTCCGATGAATGTCAAGACAAGACGCGGTAAGTCCTATTTCATCACTTTTAATTGATGATTTCACCCGATTCGGTCATATCTATTTGATATCCCACAAAAGTGAAAGCACTAAACCTGCTTTAAAAACTATATGAGTTTAGTGGAGAATCAATTAGATCGCAAGATTAAGGTCGTGCGAACCGATAGGGGCGGTGAATATCAATCAACAAGTTTAAAGGAACTTTGTGATGAAAAAGGCATAGTACATCAGGTAACTATGCCTTATACTCCTCAACAAATTGGTGTTGCAGAAAGGAGGTATAGGAATTTAATGAAAAATGGTCCGTTCAATGATGGCGCAAGCTAACTTGCCAATCACCTTTTGGGGTGATGCATTATTGACAACCGTTTTCATTTTAAACCGCGTACCCTCGAAATCAGTTAGCTGTGGAACCAAAGGTCTCCTGACTTAAACATTTTACCTTGAGTTTGTGCATTCAACGCACATATTTCCTCCCATAAGTATGGCAAACTTGGGCCATAGGGAAGGAAATGTATCTTTAAACGATACGCATTAAACTCCAAAGGTTATATTTTTTTTGTTAGTCAGGAAGACAATGGTGTGCTAATTGAGTTTGAGTCGAGGGATGTCACTTTCTTGGAAAACGAGTTTCCAAGACAGGGCGAGATAAGTCAGGACTTATCTCTATTTGAGATTTGTGATCAAGAAGGATTACCTCATTCGAGTGGGAGAATTCTTGGTGAAAACGAAAATACTTTTCAACCTTCACCAATGGATTATACGAATGACGATTATCCTATTCCATACGGGAATAATGATCCAAGTGGGAGCAATTCTAACAACATTTCAAGTGGGAGTGATATTAGAATTGATCTAAATTCGAGTCAACAAGGACTTGAAGAATCTCAAATATGCCACATCATGCCCTGCAAAAGACAAATGGATGGAAGCGATGAAGGAGGAATTGAAATCCATGAAAGTTAACCAAGTCTGGGACTTAGTTAACTCACCCAGAGGACATAGAGTAATTGGGAACAAATGGGTTCTCAAGATCAAGCATAAGGCTGATGGCTCTATAGATAGATATAAAGCTCGCCTTGTCGCGAAAGGTTTTACGCAACAGGAAGGGATAGACTACGAAGAGACCTTCTCACCTGTTGTGCGTTTTACCTCGATTCGCCTGATTCTGGCAATGGTAGCTTGCTTATACCTCGAATTACATCAGATGGATGTAAAGACTGCCTTTCTCAATGGAGAATTGGACGAGGAGATCTATATGGAACAACCAACAGGGTTTGTAAAAGAAGGAAACGAACATAAGGTTTGTAAACTTCGTAAGTCCATATATAGTCTTAAATAATCCTCGAGGCAATGGTATATACGATTTCAAGAAATTGTCTTATCAAATGGATTTTCCATACTTGATGAAGATAACTACGTATATATCAAGAGGATTAAAAGCAAGCATGTTATTATGTCTCTATATGTAGATGACATTTTAATAGCCAGAAATGACAAGGGCTTTGTGATGAGTATCAAGGCTTGGCTTTCATCAGTATTTGAGATGAAAGGCATAGGAAAAGCCGCATATATCCTTGGAGTTAAGATTTCAAGGAATCGTTCGAAGAAAATTCTTTCTCTTTCACAGGAGACTTATATAAAGAAGGTTCTAGAACGATTTAATATGCAGGACTGCAAGTCCATTGATATTCATATAAGCATATGCGATAATTTATATCTGGAATCATGTCCAAAGAACCAAAAGGAAAAGGAAATTATGGAAAAAGTTCCATATTCCAATGCAGTTGATAGTCTTATGTACGCTATGGTATGTACGAGACCGGACATCTGTTTTGCCGTTGGAAATGGTAAGCTGTTACCAATCCAACCCAGGGCAAGAACACTGGAAAGCGGTTAAGAGGATAATGCAGTATCTTAAAGGAACTGCAGGTTTGCAAAAGACTATGATAAAACCAAGAAGGTAGACATAAGGTACATATCTACGCATGAGATGATAGAGGATCAGCTTACGAAAGCAATCCCCAGAAATGTGTTTTATAAACACTTATCATCCCAAGGATTGCGTATGAGCTGAGTTGTACCAATATAAATTCCCATGTCTAAGAAAGATCAAATTTAATAAAAGAATAAGTTCTTTTTCAAGCATTGCATATGAATTTCTTAAAGAAATGTTTGTGTACATTTTTGAAATCTCAGCTGAATTGTGTGTATGTCGGACAGATTAAGGTTGGCTCTCTCACATGAGCAACCGCCTTATCTTATCAGATGGATAAGATAGAGATGAGACTAGTTTAAAGTCAAAATCATTAGACGAATAATTTAGAGTCATGACTTTAACAAAGATAGTCGAATGAAAGATCTGCATCATATGGATGCTTACAAAAGATCTGAGATCTGTATCACAAGGATAAAAAGATCTCATTGGATTTTATAATCCTATCTGTCTTATGCAGGATGAGAGTCCGGGAATATTTCCTGAGTAGTAAGGGGACTCAAAAGATAGGCACTGTGGTGTCTGATCTTTCATCCGTACAACATCATTAAGACATACTCTCCCTGGGAAAGGAGTGATGTTGTAATACGTGTTCATACCACGTATGCATTTCGACCACTGAGTTAGTAGCAATAGTGTTTGCTATTATGTGAGACTCAAAGGCCATACGGGTCTTAACTCTTACCCTCAAGGACTCCAATTGGTTCCTTTAGATTTGACGAGTTGATCGCTATCTTAGCGTGTTGCTAATGGGCTATGGTAATTCGGCTCGGCGGGGCACGTTAGAAAAGCGAATCAAGTCAAGATCAGAAGGTTCGCAAGAAGAGGAAGATTGATTTCATATTCGCATTTGGACTTTAATGATTCAAAGCTGGCCAGCCAATTGTAATCCAGATGGGATTCAATTGTTGAATATAAAGTACAAGAAATGTGAAGAAATAATCTAGGGTAAAGCATGCGTTGAACTACTCAACTTTGCACCTTCGAGGTCGTTGTGTATCTCTAACAAGTGCACAACAACAGACTCTACGCGCATGACGGTCGCACGGTCTATTTCTCGGTATGATAGATGAAAGAACTAAGAGAAAGACGTTCTCTTACAATCCCCTCAAGTGTGAGTGGGAGATGTTGGATATGGAAGACGTTAGTACACCCTTGTAGGGGATGTACGAGGGAATACGGACCTCGAACGTCGCGTACACGAAGTCGTACGCAAAGGGAATATGTTCCCTTGCGGAGAGGATCTCTAGATTGATGGGAAAGTCGCATTATATATATACATAAGTGCATGCGACATATGGCTAATAAAGGGGGAATATCTTAAGCTTATGTTGTACCATGCATATGGTACAACTTAAGCTTATAACGTGCCATGTATCATGGTACACCTTAATTAAGTTGTTCCAAAGGAACAACTTACCCTAAAATAACTACCTTGGGGGCTATAAATAAGACCCAAGGGTAGCCATTTTCCTTACACCTTTTGCATGAAATTCATGCATGCATCTTCATCCTAGCGAAGCTCTGCAGAAATATTTCCTCTCCCTCTATCCAAGTTCTTAATCTAAAGTAGAGATTTAGATTGTGGATTTAGTAGCCTTACTCCGTTCGTGAGTAGACTCGATCCGTCGTGGCGAATCCGAAGGCGAAGTTCGTAGACTACCGTGCAGCGTACGCAAGCGTAAGTCTAAACTTCATATTATCGATCCTAACTTTGTTTTGGCAGGATCCTACACGGGCTACGCGCCCCCCCCCTCCCCTCAAGACCTCTGGGACAGGGCCAACCCTAGCCACCCAAACCAGAGAAGGGCACGGGCCGGGCTACGCGCCCGCTCCCCCCCTCGAGACCTCTAGGGCAGGGCCAACCCTAGCCACCCAAACCAGAGAAGGGCACGGGCCGGGCTACGCGCCCGCTCCCCCCCCCTCGAGACCTTTGGGGCAGGGCCAACCCTAGCCACCCAAACCAGAGAAGGGCACGGGCCGGGCTACGCGCCCGCTCCCCCCCTCGAGACCTCTGGGGCAGGGCCAACCCTAGCCACCCAAACCAGAGAAGGGCACGGGCCGGGCTACACGCCCGCTCCCCCCCTCGAGACCTCTGGGACAGGGCCAACCCTAGCCACCCAAACCAGAGAGGGGCACGGGCCGGGCTACACGCCCGCTCCCCCCCTCAAGACCTCTGAGGCAGGTCCAATCCTAGCCACCCAAACCTGAGAGGGCTACGCACCCACGATCCTCGAAAAATCGAAAGAAGACAGGGGCGCATAAACCGGGACGAAATGGCGTCAGTTCCCGAGTAGGCGGCCCCGATGTGACTCGACGAAACGAAAAGACGCTTGAGAAATACGCCACCATTAACGGTACACTCCAAAAGAGTTTCCGTGAGAGCCACCTGGCAAAAGCGGTTTCCCACGGGCGTGAATCCGAGGAGCCCATTAATAATGCCAACTCATCGCAATAAATACGGGGGAAACCGTCAGCAAGATCTCCCTATAAAGACGCCACTCACCCTTCCGAAAGAAAAAGAAGAAAGAGTCGGAAGACATGAGAAATTGGCACGTATCCCCCCCCCCCCCCCCGCTGGGAAACAGGACGAGATACAACGCCCGAACAAAAGAGAGGTCACCGGCCATCAGTGGTTCCCACCGCCCAGGGCAACGGTTCCCGCATCTCCACCCCCTCCGATAGGATATTCCTCTTACAAACGGATCGCCAATAGGATATTCCGCTTACACAAGGGAAATCTGCCTTTCACGCCTACGTCCACCCTAAACAAGGACGAGTCGGAGAAAGGTAGGCATCCGACCCATGCCGGCAGGAAAAGCGAGAGCCCCCCAGGCTTGCAGGCCAGTACCTCCTCGTTGTCGACCTCCGGACGAGGACCTCGGAAAGGTTGCATCCCCGACGAGCCCAAAAGGCAAGTCACCCAGCACAATCGGGACCCGAACCCCGCCCTCAAACCCAAACCGCGAGGCGTGGGGGGAAGCGGCCCGATTGTCAAGACATCCCCCCGCCCTCAAACCCAAACCGCGAGGCATGGAGGGAGATGGCAAAGCAATGGAGGGGAGGCGGCCCGACCGTCAGGATTCCCCCCCGGGCCAAACGCCACTACAAGACAGCTTCCCTACCCCCTCCACCTGGCTGAGGAGACCTTGCAACCCTTCAGCACAGAGGGCGGTCGCTCACCTAAGCGCCAAGAACAACTCGAGTTAAAAAGGCCCACCCGGCAGAGGGTAACCCCTAAATCAGGAGGTCGTTCACCGCAGGCGAGGACAGCTCTATAGCCCGCCCCAGGGCCGGATCTTACCCCACAATGGGCGATAGTCTAAGTACTCGTGTACAAGCCATTGAGCAGTTCTTGTAAATTTAAATGAAAACATTCATCCTTGTCAGATACGCTTTGACTTCCCTAGAATGCCATAGCGTGAAGCGGTCCCCCCCCCCCCCCCCCCGCCAAGTGCCGGACGAGCTTACCACCCCTCGCGGCGCGGAAAGTAGGAACGGCGCAACGTACTCCCTGGACTAGCTTAGGACGCCCAAAAGATTTACGCCCGCAGCTCGAACCCCTCGATACTACGCTTCGAACCCAGACCCCTCGCCAACTAAAAGTTAACGACAACTTTCGATCAAAGGGGAACGATGTGAACTGAGGCCCGCCCTGTGCCAAATCGTGATAGGGCAGCATGTCTCATCCCGAACCTTCTCGGCGATTCCCCACCCCGCCCAAAGACTACACAAACCATCAACATCCCCTTCCCCCAAGACCTCGCTATCTCGGACAGGGGAATGTTGGGGGCAATATAATTAGTAATTGTGTAACGCAAGAAGCCAAAATAGGCAACCCCGCGGTAAAACGCGGCGAAGACCGACGTTCCCATAACGCCTCGGCCCAGACCGCGCAGCGACCAACTACCCAGGGCCGGCCCCCCGAACCAGAGCTGGGTTCCCCCAGATTAGGCCCAACATCCTCAAAAACTCAGCCCGGGGGACAAGGACACGTGGCCCGGGACGGACCGGTCGCAAGCCAGAAACCGCGAAACAATACCTGTCGAATATACGCCTAGTCTCGTCAAGGCAGCGCCACGATGCGACTCGACGTAACCAAAGGACGCTTGGACAACACGCCATCAGCAACACGCCCCCCGAGAGACCAGAACTGACAACCCGCGTCAGATACCGCCAGGAAAAAACGCTTCCCAAAGCGCGTGATTCAGCGGAGCCCATTAATGGCACTAGTCCCTCACATTATCCACGAAAACCCCTTCCGCAGAATCCCACTATAAGTACCCCCCCTTCAGAAGTTAGGGGGAGGGGGAGATAGACAAAAGGGATTCACATCCCCCCACACCGGGCCCCGAACTACGAAGAAGACCACCGACGGGCCTCACTTCCCCCGACGGTGACCGCCATAGCCCCGTGACCCCTGATAGGATATTCCTCTTACACAGGGGAGGCCCTCCCCGTCAGCCTTCCTCCTGGTGGGGACCAGATTAAACGGCAGGTCCGGAAGACCAACCGCGGGCCACCACACCCCAATTAACACCAACCCTATGGCGACCCCCACCGGGCGGGAGGGTGGAGACCCCCGACGGGCCTCCCAGCGCCCCACCAGCCTGCCGACCCCCAACCTTCCCCGCGACGCCGGCCCCTCGGACTCCCCCAAGGAGGGCGACGCCATCGTCGCTACCTCGTCCTCTGCCTCCACCAGTGGTTCCCCCTCGGTGCGCGGGATCCCTGGCGAGGCCGGGCAACCCTCCAGCGCGGCGACGGCGAGGCAGAATGCGAGGAAAGGGAAAGGAAGAAGGTCCACCCGACAAACGAGGGTCAGCCCCCCGAAGGGGGGACCACCACGGGGCGGCATCCCTGGCTAAACCAAACGGGGATTCACGGTGCGCCAGCTCGACCCCGGACAAGGAGGCCGAAAGGATTCAGCGGTCGGTATAAAGGAAGACCACCCCCGATGCGGGGATCTGCTCACCCCGATGGAGCGGGCGACGAATGTAAACAACCTTCCGTCCCAACCGCAGGTTGGGTCACACCTGCTCTATTGTTGTAAATATCATCTAGATCTCCGGTAAAGGTTGATGAATAATATTCCCCCTTACGGACTCCTCCCCTTGAGCCCAAGCGCACAACCGCGGGGAGGTCCACCGGGCACATGGCGGCCAAAGCCCCGCGAAAATTACAAACACGTCCGATAAACACATCTCAGCAAGAACCATAACATTCTCAAAAAGTCGGGCTCCCCCTAAATCCGACCCACTAACCACATACAACGGCACATCATTATAGGGCAACACCCCGCTTGGTTCCCACTCGGGATGAGACCTCGCGATCCCGCTATAGCCGGACACACACCCCGCGGGAGCGGCGTCACCACCCCTGAGCGGGGATCCAAGTCCGAGTCAGGATAGAGGGCAGCGTTACGCCATCCGAGCCGAGTTGGGCTTCAGCCTCACACTCGAATGCCGGGGGTAATTGTTACGACCTAAAGATCATAAGAGTCCGACTCCCACCCGGATCCGCTGACATACCTGGATCCGCTGACATACCCCATTAACTCTCCCCTTCGTGAAAGGGCCGCCACCCCGGAAGACCGAAGCTACGCGGGAACGGGCACGCCTCGCAGCACTCCCCCCACCCGGCCGAGGCACGCAACTGCAGTTGCTCGGCCCGCCAGGGGCAAGGTGCTTGGGGAGCCCCCGGACAATACCATAGGATATGCTGACGTAGTCATGTGCGTATCCTTCCGTTCCAGCGGCCCCCAACCCACGACCGAAAAGGGGGCATGGACGGACCGAACAGCCCCTGAGCCGGTCGACCCGGCTGGTCCCCATGCACCACGACGCCAGGGATAGCATAGCCAGACCTTTAGTTCATCACCAATGACAAACAACCTAGGATAAGGACACGACTGACACTAACGCCGCCCGACCATCTGACAAAGCATCCCCTGGCCGCTGCGCCGACTGACAATTAATGCTTTCAGCCCTGACATCCTGACAAAAGCCTCCCCTAGCCGCTGCGCCGATTGACAATTAATGCTTTCGGCCCTGACATCCTGACAAAAGCCTCCCCTGGCCGTTGCGCCGTCTGACAAAAGCAGGCCAGGCACTCCTGTTCCTGACATCCTTGTCTGAAGCTCCCGTTGACAACCGAGCCAGCTCAGCACGTCGAGTCAGCATGCCAGGTCAGCCCCGCCTAGTCATCTCCCGTCAGGTATAAATACCCCCTCTCTTCTTACGGTGAGGGGGTTGGCAAATTCTCTCTCAATCTATTATTCACACACGAGAGCAAAGGTTGTCCATATCTTTGTTCTCCCACTTATAGCTCGCCACGTACGGTCGACACACCCTTAGTCCGACCGGCGTGCCTAGCCCCCGTTTTAAGTCCTATTACTGACTTAGGCATTGGAGGGGCTAAGGGTTGGACCCCAACCCCACCCTTCTGACGAGTTGCGCGTGCTGCAGGAAAGCTCGCCCCTTGGTCGACATCAACTTCAGCCTCCTGCCATCCAATCTTCCTCCGCCGCGTCCGGTGAGATTTGACTCTGTGGCCACCCCCGGCGGCAAGTCCAACCTCTTCACCCCACTAATCACTTGTCAAATAGCCCACCTAAACCCTCTTATCAACATAACCACCGTGCCCTTGGTTCTCCTCAATACAAATTCATTGTACGCGAGTTCCACCTCGTAACAAGGGAGAGAGTGTGTTGACTTTTGATTTGATTTTGAACTTCAGGTTCATTTTGTCAAAGTGGATATTAAACTTTTTGAAATCATTATTGTCTTATTGTCATAAATATCGTCATATCATGAGCTCATCATACATATAATGTAAAGCTTGTAAACTAAAGATTATGTTCAATTAAACTGAATTGAAACAAGTATGATGTGTACACATGCTATTTATATGCTGCAGGCATTTAAATAATCTTATCGCAGATATATAGTCTAGCTATAGGCGTTAAACTATATCAAAGTGATTTTGGCATGCTTTTTGACAGTTTCATTTTAACATTAACATGGTATTAAAATAATTAACATCCACGCAATTAATGCATAAGCAATGAAAACGAAAATGACTTAGGACTATGGAGATCAGCCAGCCGACACCGAAATAAAAAGAAGTACAGTCCGAAGTTACATCAAAAAATTGCATGAAAGAATAAAATACAACTCGGGAACTTCAGAGAGAAGCCCCTATCTTCATTGTGCGTATGCCTTCTGCTCCTTTTTGGTGTCCTTCGGTCTTCTTTTTACATTTATATCCTCACTTACAAATTTCTCTCAAAAAAAAGAAAAATTGCAGGAAATTAAAAAGTGTCGGAAACCTGGCTGATCCCTAAAAACATAGCCTAATTTGCACATCCACGCAGATAATATATTGGAAACATACAACCATGCAGATAATCAATCACAGGCATGTAAAGATTAATTTAAATAATCTAAATTGTGTGTGAAGTGCAAAAATTTATTTTGAAAAACTTTTACCTTTGATCCATATTTTAATATTTTGTTTACCGCTTTAAAACCCTTTAAAGTTTCTTTTAATTATTTTGGGCTTTTTAGGGCCAAAAATAAAAGAAGAAAAAATATTTACGTAAATGGGCTAATTTTCTGGCCTTTTGGTCCATGAAAACAACCCATTAGGGTTAATTGGGCCTCCCCCGAAAAATTTGCCCGTTTAGGGTTAGGGTTTCGGAAAACCCTAAGGGGGGCCCGCGGCGTGTCGCCGCGACAGCTGGCCGCGCAGAGCGCGGCCGCCACAGCGGCGGGCCGCGGCCTGCAGGCCGCGGCACGGGGCCGCGGCTGCAGGCCGCGGCCGCCGCGGCACGGGGCCGCAGCTTCAGGCCGCGGCTGCAGTCCGCGGCCTAAGGCCGCGGCTGCTTGCCGTGGCTTTAGGCCGCGGCGTTCATTTGTCACCGGTGGCGCTTGTGAGGCGCCGCCGTTTCGCCTTACGGCGTGCAGAGATTTTGGATCAAAGGGGGGTAAAAACCGGATTTTTCAAGGATGTAGATCGCTAAAAACAGATTTTTATTGTTTTTAGGCATGCGAATCTAAAAAATGTGATTTTTACCGTGTTTTTAAACTTTTTGATCCTAAAACATGCAGATCTAACGTGAAAAACAAGTTTAGATCTAAAAAGTTTTGATTTTTACCTCTAGATTCGACAAAGGAATCTAGTCGATGGTTGGTGAAGGATGCCATTTTCGCTCCCCGTTGAGAAGATTACGATCTTCTTGAATCTGAGCGATTGATGGATCTCCTTCCCCGCGAGCCGCCGTCTCCTCCTACGAGCGTGATCGTACTGATAACGTGTTATGAACGAGAAACAGATTTGGAGAAGGGTTGAGGCTAGGAAACCCCTAGCCTCCTTTATATAGTATTCATAATGGGTACTCATGTGGGTGGATACCCAATAGGCCCAATGGGTCCTATTCATAACAGCACCTTATTTTTTCTAAACACAAATCATGTCAGCTAAGTTGGATTAGAGTTGA
Source organism: Scilla litardierei (assembly GCA_030789695.1). Lineage (NCBI taxonomy): Eukaryota > Viridiplantae > Streptophyta > Magnoliopsida > Asparagales > Asparagaceae > Scilla > Scilla litardierei. The sequence continues at coordinate 157,043,536 of CM061136.1, forward strand.
GAAGGACTATAAACACCTCAACCTTGAGGTGCATGGAAGACAATTTGCCAAAATTGGCAAATAAAATGGAAGAGATATAGATTGAACATATCATGTGATGTTTTTTTGTGTGCCAAATTTAGCTAAATTTCAATCCATAAACCTCAAGAGGGGTATATAATCCAAACCTTAGAGTTTGAGGGTCGGCGATCACTGGATATTGGAAGGAATGACTAGTTAGCAGATAAGTTAATGTCGACTGTATAAAACGGGCCGTTTACTCGCGCCACAAACGTTACCTTTATGAAGATGACGGAACCAAACGACTACAAACGGAACTCCGTTACGGTCCGGGGGCCCAACAAACCCGCGGGCTGCGCCCCGGGGGACCACCGCGCAGATGATCGCGACACGTGGCCGGGCACCAGCGGCCAGCAGCGTATGCCCGCCAGAAAGAGGGCAGCCCGCCGGGCCCGCCCAACCATCTCACGTGCGCGCGCCGTTACGGGGCCCACCCCCCTTCGTGACAGCGACGTCGGCTAAATCCCTCGTCACATGCTCCCCACTCAAAACCGCCCCAAACACTGCTTTCACCACCCCAAAAACCACTGGATGTGGGGCCCTGCGGGGCCAGCCGATATGAGTTGTCCACGTGATGATGCGGTGGGCGGAGGAGGCCAATTTTTAAAATCACGTGACAGGGGGGCGACCCTCCACAAGTCACGCGACACGTGTACCGCATTACGGCGAGCGTAATCATTTGTTTACAGATCCCTAAACGGATACCTTAAAACTCTCTGGCCAAGGAGAAGGGGAATGTCCATGCAGTGCAGTTTCCCTAATCATATTTAATTACTCTAATCATCATATTTATATTTTTTAATACATAGTAAATTAAAAATTATGCACTGTCGAACTGTCTTCGTGAGGGTGATGTGTTAGCTACGTGCTTGTATTGTATTAGAGGAATCTTCACCTCTCATTTTCTTGATGACTTGTATATACGAATGGGGTGTGCTTTTGGCTAGGGATTTAGAGTGACATGTGAGATTATTATTATCACACCACACACACACACACACACCCCCCCCCCCCCCCCCCCCCCCCGGGGCGAATCTTCGATTCAAATGCCTTCCATGACACAACTTTTGGTCACTTTGTTCTTACAATTTGTTCTTACACTTTTCATTCATTATGTAACTATATATCAAAGCACGCCCTTTATGTTACTTAATATGATGGCATTACAATGAGTTCGATTTTTCGGATCATCTTACTTTATAGTTACTTAATTATGTGATTTGGTTCATTCTAAAATTTAGGTGTTTGCTCGCTTGCCATCTGTTTCAGAGTGTTTTCTCACTACAAAGCGTTGACCGTGGATAACCCGGTCAACGTGGTCAAGGGGCCCGCTTGGGTCCCTCGGGCGAGTCAAGTTGATGCTATAGAGGCTCGAATCGGGTCTGCCGACGACGTGGAGCGCGTCGACTGGGTCGTCTCGGGGTCCTCGGTCGTTGGTAGGGCGAGGGGTAGCCTCGGCCTGGGTTGAGACGCTCGGCCTCGGTCGGTTGCGCTCGGCCTCGGCAGTCGGTCGACGAGGGGGAGCCTCAATCGTCCAGCTTGTTGCGTGGTCGGCGAAGGGCGGAGGGGAAGCCTCGGCCCGTTGATTGGGTATCCTCCTACGAAGACGAGAACACTCGTCAGGGGGGCCGGACCTTGGTTCCGGCCAAAACCCCTCCGATGCCTAAGTCAGACAGAGATCTGAAAGAGGAGGCCCGGCGGAGACGGTTCGACTCGTGAGGAGATCGGAACGGCGTCTCACGACGCGAGCGGGGGAGGAAGGAAATGATATGGGGGAACTAGGTCGTTGATGGAGTACCTTAGGTTCTAGATACCTGAGATGCGGTCTCTTGTCCTGTTGTCCTCCTAGCCCCTTTATAGACCTCCGCCGTGATTGCCCCCGACCCACGTTGCTCGTCCGCCCCCAATCGTGCCCCCTCAATCCGCCCCCTGCCGCCGCTCCCTGCGCCATGCCAGCCTCCCCCCATAACTGCCATTAAGTGGTCGTGGGATCGAAGGAGCGGTTATCGCAGGAGTGGGTGAGTGACCCGTATGTTACCGGGGCCGGGTCGGATCTACATTCGTGGGAGTCCCCGATAGGGCCTTATCGAGTGGGCCTGAGTGCTCAGATGGGCTCTTGACCGGGGGTCGGGTTTTCGGGCTCGTGTCTTTCGGGCCTCGGCCAAATAGGCGTAACAATTGCCCCCATCGGTCGGGTCGATCGGCCTCGGCCGGTTCGGCTCGGCCGATGTGACTTCCGCCGACTTTGACAGGCTCGCCAATCGATGTCGACTCATTTATTAGTCGTCATCATGAGTTGGTCCGTTCGACACTTTTAAGGCGCGGGCTCCGAAGCGCCGTCGGTCTTCTAATGCTGCCACGTGTTATTGTCAGGCGCTTCGAATTCGTCCCTGCGTCCGATATATAAGATCCCCAGCTGCGTTGATCTCCTCTCCTTTCTTGCTCTTCCCATTGCTCTAGGCTTTCTACAACTCGGAGTCTCCCGTCGCCTTCGCTTCTTCGCCTCCTTCAAACTAGCTAAAAGGTAATTTCTTTCTCGCTCTCGTATTATGGCTGTTCTTAGGATAGGCGGTTCTGGCCGAGGGGCGAGGGATTCTCCAGAGTCTAGGCGGGGCAGGCCCCGGCCAGTGGGATCAGGTTCCTCTTCCGGGAGTCGTCCCCTCCAAGATAAGGGGAAGGGGAAGCTATTCCCAGACTACGCCTGCGATGACGTGGTGTCGGCTGCCGTGCGTCTTAACGTGCCCCCGGTCATCCTCCGTACGCCGTCGAGGACCGTTCCTTCGGTGGTCTCGGAGATCCGGGAAAGGTATCTCTGCTTCCCGTACGATGTCCGAGTTCCATTCGTCGACGAGCGGATTTGCCTTCCGATGAGCAATGAAGTCGGCGTCTACGTCGAAATGTTTCACCTGGGTCTTCGTTTCCCGCTCAATCCCTTCCTTATCCAGGTCATGGAGTATCTCATGGTGCCGCTTTGTCAGTTTACCCCTTGCTCGATTGCGGTACTGACGGGCTTCGCCACGCTCTGCTGCACCCGCGGCCTGGAGCCGTCTCTCCCCCTTCTCTTCCACTTTTACCAGGTCCAGACAGTCGGGCCGGGGTCATGGCTGCACCTCCGAGCCCGTTCGAGGAGGGAATGTCTGATCGGGCTACCCCGCTGGTCGGGGGATTGGAGCTCGGATTATGTCTTTGTGGTCTTCTTGGGTGATGCCCAGATTCTGACAAGCTGGGGCGCGTCCGTCCAGCCTCGCCTGCCGTTAGCCCTTTCTGACGCTGATCAGGCAGCCGCCGCGCTGCTGTCGGCTCTTCCTTTGGAATCGAAATCCATCTGGTCTTTATTGGACGACCTACTCCTGAAGGCCGTCTTGTGGTCTCTGGGTAGGTCGCTTTTTCATCCTCGGATCGCCCTATGACTCATCCTGATTTCGGTCTCCTTTGCAGGGATGGCAGGCCGCGAGTTCGTCCGTGACGTCGATGAGCTGATCCGTCGTGGAGCCGCTCGGAGCCGAGGTAGTACCTCTGGAAGGGCGCCTCGGAGGACCGTTGAGGAGGAAGTGCGCCGAGCCGAGCCTTCCGTGGGTAAGGTGGTGGCCACGCCTCCCGCCTCTTCTTCTGGCGATCCCCTTCCCGGGGGTGAGGATGGTGCGAGGCGGAAGCGTTCCCCTCCGGCGCCTTCGGAGCCCCACGGAGGAAAGAAGAGGAGGGAGGACGTGGATCCCTCCAATCCGGCAGGTTCCGCGCTTCCCGTGGCGACCGCCGGGATCCTTCGGTAGCTTTGTCAGCCACCCCCCTCACAGCGTCTTCGCCCGTATCACCGGGGGTCGGGGCCTTGTTGGCGAGCGACTTGGCTTCGATCGTCATCCCTGGGAGTTCGATGTTTGTTGACCGAGCCCTGGCCCAGCAGGTTGCCGAGGTCTCCGTCCCTCCTCGGGACCGCAGCCTCCTCAAGAAGATCCCGGCCGACAAGATGTCGGATTCCTTGGTCTGGATCCTTCAACAGGTTCGGTTATCTTGCTATCCTCTCTTTCTCTTTATCCTCTTCTTAGCCCATGTCTCGTCTTCTCAGGGTTTAGCGCTCGCTGTGGAGTTGCAGTGTCGAGCCGTCCGCTTGAGGGAGCTGGAGGAGTCCTCCATGAGGGCTCAGGAGCGGGCCGGGGCGGCTGAGGTGGCTATGACGGAGGCCCAGATGGAGTCTCGGCGTCTCAACCTCCGTGTGGCCGAGTTGGAGGGACGAGTGGGCGACCTCCAAGGAAAGCTGAAGGATGCTCATCAGTCGGCTGAGGAAGCGGCGGAGTCGTTCCGCCTGGAGAGGGAGGAGCTTCAGAGGGAACTGTCGGATCGGCGCCAGGTGATGCGGCTTGCAGAGGAGGTGGAGAAGGGCGTCGTCGAGACCCTGGGGAAGAGGATCTTCGAGGTTCTCAGGGAGGCCTTCGGTAAGTATGAAGACCTCATCGCCCCTCGGATCGTCGAAGTCGTCCAGTCTTCCTTCCGGGAATGTGCGGAGCGTGTTCGGCAAGCCCCTCCGCCGGTCGATCCCCCTCGCTCCGAGCAGGGCGAAGTGCCCGAGGATGTGTCCTCCCGAGCTCGGGCTCCCTAAGCCGTCCCTCCCGGCCTTATCCTCAAATTTTTAAGCATCCGCTTCGCTTTGGGCCAGTCTACTTGAAATGGATCCCTGGCCCCCGCTATCTCCTTCGGCTTCGTTATCGGCTCCGTGGCCAATAATTGCTGGTTGCATGGCTGCTAGCTTGGGCTAACTACTTTGGGTCTTTTGTCAACCAATTTTGCTCTGTCGGTGTCGATCTAGCTTCTGTAGGTGAAGAACTCTGTCATTCGTCGTGAGTGGATTATTTGTAGAGTGTTTCCTTTGCCTTGATTCCCTGTAAATAAGACACGTTTTTGTACCCTGGTTAACTATTATAAACGAAATTGACTTACTCGGACTTCTCGTGTATTTTGCGTTGCTGCCTCGTTCTTGGCCTAGGATTGGATGACGTTCGCGTCGGCTGGGGGAATTGCCCCGAAACTTATGGGCGCTGGAGTCGGTCGGCGAGGGCAAAACTCCTCGGCTTAGGTCCGGTCGGCGCCCGTGCCTGCTGGGGGAACTGCCCTCAGACTTATGAGCGCAGGAGTCGGTCGGCGAGGGCAAAGCTCCTCGGCTTAGGACCGGTCGGCGTCCGTGCCTGCTGGGGGAACTGCCCCAGACTTATGAGCGCAGGAGTCGGTCTGCGAGGGCAAAGCTCCTCGGCTTAGGACCGGTTGGCGTCCGTGTCTGCTGGGGGAACTGCCCCAGACTTATGAGCGCAGGAGTCGGTCTGCGAGGGCAAAGTCCCTCGACTTAGAACCGGTCGTCGTTCGCGCTGGCTGGGGGAATTTCCCCTAGACTTATGAGCGCAGGAGTCGGTCAGCGAGGGCAAAGCTCCTCGGCTTAGGACCGGTCGGTGTCTGTGCTTGTTGGAGGAACTGCCCCCAGACTTGCGAGCGCATGAGTCGGTCGGCGAGGGCAAAGCTCCTCGACTTAGGACCGGTCGGCGTCCGTACCTGCTGGGGGAATTGCCCCCAGACTTATGAGCGCTGGGGGCGGTCGGCGAGGGCAAAGCTCTTCTTCCTCCTCCAGTGAGGCGGCGGTCCCCATTCTTTTGCGCTATTGGTGACATGTCAACTCCGTCGGGGATTTAAGAAAAGACAAAAAGGGAATGCATTTGTACTCTCAAGAGTCCTGTCGGACCGGTACATTTGGAGGAAAAGGAAAAAAGGAAATGAAGCTAGACAGAGGGATGTAAACCTAGATAACTCCCTCTTACTAGGCTGCAACCGGGGGGAGAGACATCGCCCGCTCACTCTATGATGCGGAGGGGACCTTGGACGGTGTTGATCTTCTTCCCCTTGTCTGGCTGCGTGGAGGTCCCTTCTCCGTGGGCCGGCTCGTCAGCCTGGTTCCTGGCGTGCCCCCGGCTCATCAGCTTCTCAATGTCCTTCTTCAAATGCCAGCAGTCTTCAGTGTCATGGCCATCGTCCTTATGGTACTTGCAGTACTTCTCCCTGTTCTTCCCACCTCTTTTAGCCTTCGGTGGGGGCCGATCAGCTCGCTCTTCCTTCTGTACTTGGGCGAGGACGGCGTCTGGGGTGGTGTCCCTCGCGCTTTCTCCCCGCTGTCTGTTCCTCGGCCTCTTCTCGGTCCGGTACCCTTCGGGGCTGACTCGTCCGCCGTCGCCGCGCTTGGTCCCTCGAGTGGCTTTTCCTGCATCCTCGGCCAAGGCCTCCTCGGTCAGCATGAAGCGTTCGGCCCTCGCCATGATCCTGGGGAGGTCCTTCGGGGGATCGTTGTGTAGGGACTTCTTGAGGCCTCTGTGGCGAAGCCCTTTCTTAAGGGCCGTCTGGACCACCAGGTCAGGAGGGCTGTTCATGTTCAGCCTTTACGCATTGAAGCGGCGCATGAACTGTCGGAGCGGCTCGGCCGGGCCTTGCACTATGTTGAACAGATGTTCAGCACCAGGCTTGATCTGCCTCTCCGCCATGAACTGTTTGCAGAACAACTGGGTGAGTTCCTCGAAGCTGTCGATGGAGCGGCCGGGCAGGCTGTGGTACCAGGTCCTCGCCGCTCCCCTGAGAGTAGAATAGAAGCCCCGACAAAGCAGGTCATCGTCAGCTCCCTGGAAGGACATGCCACCCTCGTAGTCCATCACGTGGTGTCCCGGGTCCCCTATCCCGTCGTACTTTCCCAGCACCGGGATCCTGAACCGAGAGGGGACCCGTGCGTCGGTTATTCTCCGTGATAAGGGGCACCGGTCTCCGTGGATGCCCCCGGGGATGCGGCAGTCGCCTGCCTCTGGCTCGATCGGGTGTGGAGGAAGCACAGGCGCCAGCGGGGCTGGCTCCACGGCCCTCGCCACGCTGGGGGTCGGGCTGACCCGACGCTCCCGACTCCTCCTGCGGGAGCTCCTGCTCCGCCGTGATCGGTCTCTTGAGTGGTGTCGTTCGCTTCTCCTGCGGCGGGACGACCGTGACTGACGAGATGATGCCGTCATCGATTCGCCCTCCGTCCCTTCGGTTTCTCTTCGGCTTCTTTCACGATAAGGGGAGGAGGCGCGTGACCTCGCCTGACGAGAGCCGGACAGCGTGAACCGACGCTCTGTGTTCGGTTTCTGGGTCCCGTGGTCGTCGACCACGGCGGACCGCAAGTGCGGGGGACCCCCCGCCCATCGATGGTATCGTCCAACGTGCCTCCGTTGGACGGCGCAGGGCCGACGAGCTGCTGTACCGTCGCGACCAACGTCTGGAGGCTCGCGTTGGTCTCCTGAGCCAGGGCGCGGAGCTGTCCCTGCGTGGCCAGTTCTGAGCCGCCGGTCTCTTCGGTTGAGAGGGCGGGGTGGCCGCCGACGGGCGTGTCCTCGGGGTTGCCGTTTGATGCGCCATTCCCCTCCTCCGGGATGGGGGGCATGCGCTTCCTTCTATTGCTGGCTCGTGCCATTGTTGGTGTGGTTTGCTGCTTCGTGGGACGGTTTTCGGTTCCCACAGACGGCGCCAGATGTTTCAGAGTGTTTTCTCACTACAAAGCATTGACCGTGGATAACCCGGTCAACGTGGTCAAGGGGCCCGCTTGGGTCCCTCGGGCAAGTCAAGTTGATGCTATAGAAGCTCGAATCGGGTCTGCCGACGACGTGGAGCGCGTCGACTGGGTCGTCTCGGGGTCCTCGGTCGTTGGTAGGGCGAGGGGTAGCCTCGGCCTGGGTTGAGACGCTCGGCCTCGGTCGGTTGCGCTCGGCCTCGGCGGTCGGTCGACGAGGGGGAGCCTCAATCGTCCAGCTTGTTGCGTGGTCGGCGAAGGGCGGAGGGGAAGCCTCGGCCCGTTGATTGGGTATCCTCCTACGAAGACGAGAACACTCGTCAGGGGGGCCGGACCTTGGTTCCGGCCAAAACCCCTCCGATGCCTAAGTCAGACAGAGATCTGAAAGAGGAGGCCCGGCGGAGACGGTTCGACTCGTGAGGAGATCGGAACGGCGTCTCACGACGCGAGCGGGGGAGGAAGGAAATGATATGGGGGAACTAGGTCGTTGATGGAGTACCTTAGGTTCTAGATACCTGAGATGCGGTCTCTTGTCCTGTTGTCCTCCTAGCCCCTTTATAGACCTCCGCCGTGATTGCCCCCGACCCACGTTGCTCGTCCGCCCCCAATCGTGCCCCCTCAATCCGCCCCCTGCCGCCGCTCCCTGCGCCATGCCAGCCTCCCCCCATAACTGCCATTAAGTGGTCGTGGGATCGAGGGAGCGGTTATCGCAGGAGTGGGTGAGTGACCCGTATGTTACCGGGGCCGGGTCGGATCTACATTCGGGGGAGTCCCCGATAGGGCCTTATCGAGTGGGCCTGAGTGCTCAGATGGGCTCTTGACCGGGGGTCGGGTTTTCGGGCTCGTGTCTTTCGGGCCTCGGCCAAATAGGCGTAACACCATCTTTGTTTGGCTATCTATGTTATGTGAGGGTTTGTAGATGATTATTCTCATTATACTTGAGTGTATCTTATGTGTGCTCATTCTATTCTTTCAAACATTTACCCATATTTCATCGACATGATTTATACTCGATTCAATGAATATAAAAAAAAAATTTCTTTGATAGTGCTTATGAATATAGCTTTTCTACAATGCACTCTATATTTAAGGCATATGGTACTCTATCTCAGTAATATTCTCTCTTTTGATGAGCAATCCTTTGCTAATGTTCTACATATTCATGTGATGGCTTCCTTGGATATAACTCCTCATGATCCATGACGCAATCCCCCAAGATATCATCTTGGTCAATGTGTGACTAGTTTGTATTCTTTTCTTATTACCATGCATTCAATATAGGAACCAAAGTTGTATTTTTGGACTATCAAGTATCTAGAATGACAACATGTAATGTAATGAAAATTGCAAGTTTTCTATAGCACACATATACTTGGGATCTTGTTCTTGCTTTCGTATAAACCCAAAAATTTGCAAATGGATATGTAAAATCAATACTCTATATGATGTTTCAATTGAGAGATAGAAAGCATACATGGATGATAATGGATAGTCATCTTCGTGCCATGGATGATAAAAATATCATCTTTGTCTACGTATCATGGCAGATGAAAATATCATGGATGATAAAACTATCAAAAAATCATCTTCGTCTACGTATCATGGATGATAAAAATATCAAAAATCAAGTGAAGACAATATTATTTGACCATCGATATGATAGTTGCAAATTTAACGAGTTCAGAACAACAAAACTTTTTTGTAACGAGTGGATCAATTGTTAAATACACCTAGGATTCACTCATATTTGGGGGTTTGGGTTTTTAAATATATACAACAATCCCAAACCAAAAATTTGGAAAATGATGGAAAGTGAGGGTTTTGGAGGGCCGATGTAGAAAATTTCCTTCACCGGCCTACCTCAACACACACACACACACACACACACAATGCGACCTCCAGAACTCAACCCTTCACTATTTTCAGAGGATTAGGACCGTTCATTTCGACATTCATATTCTAAAGCCACCAAACACAAATATCAGGTGAACCCACAAAATGCGACCTCCAGAACTCAACCCTTCACTATTTTCAGAGTATTAGAACCGTTCATTTCGACGTTCATATTCTAAAGCCACAAAACACAAATACCATGTGAACCAAAGGGGTATTGCATGTTCATCCACCCATCGTAAAAGTTCAGTTCATGCAAAACAATTAAATTTGCGACAAGTGGATGTGTTGGGATGTGTATTCCCTTTCGTTAATTATTAATTATCGTAATTGATATATCCCATTCAAAATAATAGTAAGATATTTGATTATCTTAATCTATGTAAATTTTTGATGCAGTTGAGTATATAGTGTGCATAGCCATATAACTGCATGGATAAAGTTCTTGAATTGTGTGAGGACGTCAGGATCATGATAAAATCATGATAATGAGGCCTAATAGATCTGCTTAAGTACAAATCCAAAATGTTTATGGTCGTAGGAATATCAAGATATGATATTGATATTTCAGATAAACCAGTACGCACTGATCTTTACCTTAATAATAGTAGTGGCTAGTCTAATTGACATTCGATGTGGAGACATCGTGAGACAGTACGTATTTGCTTGTTAGAGAATAAGTACATAGAATGACTCATCAAGAAGCTTATATATGATAAACATACTCTCACTGCTAATAGAAGCTCTCAAGTGGTAGTTGGTGTAGAATAGTCACTTGATCTGAGATGTGCTAAAGAACTTTGCATGTGTGAGGCTATGCTTTGGCTTTTACCAACCAATGACGAGAATGATTGTTATTTGGTACTCGCTAGGTATAGTCCAAAACGTGTGAAAGATGTGTCGGTCAAAACGGAATTCATCTCCTATAATATAAGAGGTTAGTATCGTAGGGAGTTAGTATATATCCATAAAAAGTCCTCGACCATTGCAGTATGGACAAACTTATTATTGTAATAAGTAGGGGTGGGCAATCGGGTAAAACCCGAATTTTTTAGACAAACCCGGTTCCGATCCGATTTAATTCGGACAGTGAAATCACAACCGAAATCCGTAGTATGCATGCAGTTGTAATTGTCCGATGTGGGACAATTAACTTCACTCCCATGCAGCGTCGGAGAAAGTGAATATTGGCCCGTTCTCTATGGGTTTAGTCCCACATCGGTGGGAGAAAGAGACTTAAAATGGTTCAAATAGATTATTTGAGCTACAGCCTTTGAAGTTGACATTCGGAATCGGATCGGACCGATGTTAAAGATGGTGATCCGGTTTCCGATTCCGATTTAATTCGGTCGGCTATTTTTTATCCGAATCCGATTCCGATTTTGAATTTACCGAATATTCGGAATCGGATTCGGGTACGGAACCGGGTTCGGAATCGGAACCGGGTTTTCTGCCCACCCCTAGTAATAAGTTTGATCCATCTTTGACTTTGGTATCTCATACATGACTCGTGACATTAATGTGTTATTAGTATTTAACATATCTACATACCCTAGACACCTTAGCGATATAATTATGACAAAGAGATCAGACTGTATGGTAGATATCACTGATAGACCTAGATTTAGTTCGAAGGAGAGTCCAATCTCACACCAACAAATACTGATGATTCCAAAATAGGTGGTCTTTATAAGCAGCTAGCATGATTGTAACACCTATGATATGATCGTTGAGTATGTTCAAGTTGTTGTTGAAGTATAAACCAAGCTTTTAGAGTTTCACAGTGATGATAGTTCGTCACGATAATCGAAGGCAAACAACTCGGCATATATGAGATATACGCAAACAATCGTAAGGAGTTGTGATCAACTTGATCGAAAAATAGGAAGATATTGCAAGGTATTGCGAATGCGAGCGATCAATCGTAAGGTGTTGTGATCGACTTGTTTAAGAGAAAGGAGTACGTACATTTGCAAGTGTTGTGAGTGTGAGCACGAAAAATTTGTAAAGAGTTGCAAATTTTTTATCCTTAAAAAGATGAAAAACCTGTCAAAATTATGCCCAATGCATCACCGATAACGAAGCATCGTCATCAAAGGAATGACCCACTAGTCGACGGGCTGACGATCGATAGTTGATCGATGGCAGCCTATAGATAGCTGGTTGCGACCACCCAGCAAGGTGGCCGTAGCTAGCGGACTGGCTGGATACTAAAGGCTGTATGGTCATGGTCAACTTCTATTGGCACCGGCCAATGGCCCCCGTCTAACAGTGGACAGCTGTGGTGAGCCACTGCCGAGCCTTGGTGTGATTATTCGGGTTTTCGGTCAGTTTGAGTTTAGATTTGATCCAATTATTGGGTCAAGATCCAACCCAAATACAGAGAGTTCGACACAAATTAGAAATCCTAAAGGTTGTAAGATTTTTAAAGATTTTCTATTTAATACTACCTGGTAATTAGATAAAGTTTAGCTCTAACTTACATTCCTAAAGGAATTAAAGGATTTCATGAGACCTTTCTTTTAATCCTAAGTATTTATGGATATGGTTTGACTCCGGTAAAAACTTCTAGACGTAATTGGATTTCAAGGATAACAAACACTATATATTTATATATATTGATCCTCTCTCCTCTCTTAGACTTCCAACAATTCCAGATATCGTAATCTTGAAGCCTTGGCGTAAAGATACGATTTTTCTCTCACAAAATAATGTTTTTTTTCATTCTCTTTCTTTCAAACACTAGCAATGCCTGGGATCGACTTCGAGATCTTAGAGGGTTCATGGATCATGAGGAGTATCATCATCAACGCGAATCTTCTATCACACTTGGTTGGTATGGATATAAATTTCGTGATATCCACTATTCCAAATATTTTCGTGATATCGTAGGTCTTCACTTGAAAAAATTTGGAATAGTGGATATCATGAAATGTATATCCGTGCAAGGGTGAAGTTTTTCTTTCTGTCATTTAAAGTCATGAATATTATAGGTTTTCTGGATTTTATGCTATAGGTTTTAGAAATGTTTGAAATTTCCATGCATCCGCATTTTTCTAATTTTGATTAGATCCCTAGTGCTATATCATCATGGGATCAACAAACAAAACTACATGTATTCACCCGATATTCAGTATTTTGGGGGTTTTAGAATATGAATATCAAAATGAACAGTTTCGAGCAATGAGTTCTGGGATTTTTGTCACTCTACATGATTATTTCTTTTTTATAAATGAGATTGTGTCACATCATCCAACATGGTCCAAATGTACACACACAAGAAATAACTCATGCACAAAATGTACAGAGCCAAAAAACCCTGACGAACAGGATGCAGTGCACGCGCTCAAACGACAAGTACTAAGAAGTGTGGGGTATATGTGTCGGTATTATGGTATTAAATAATAGTGATAATAAGATTTTCGATCGACAGACTTGAGATAACATGGTGGGATCAAAGTCTGAACAAATAAAAGGGTACCAACATTTGTATCTTGTTATTTTTCTTTTTTTTCTCTTCTTTCGCTCAACCACATCACAGGGTCGGCTGGCTCCAAATTAAAATTATTACTTAAAAATAAAGGCCAGTGCTCTAAAAGCTGATACGATATATGAACGCAATAATTCTCGTGCAACAAAAAGCCAAGTCAGTAAGATTTGGGGAAGACAACGAAAGCAAAGGACAGATAAAGGTTGTCAGCGAGGGGGGTCACAAAGCAGAACCTCACGTGTGATGCTGACCACACTCTGCCGCAGGTTGTCATCTAGCGAGCAGCGAGAGCGACCACAACGCTGAGCAGCGATACGTGCATGTTCTCATGCATGCAAGTTAAACTACCACACCTCGCACCGAGTTTTACCATCACATAGTCATAGTTTGCCTCATCAATAGCTAGCAGCCTATATAGTGTCGACTGTGTAGGGACCTCAAAATGGGATGCATATTACGCCCAGGGGTCAGCCTCTTATCTTCACTCTGTTGGGGTTCATAGTCACTCGGCAAGCCTTGCTCAAATTGTCTCCCTGCTGTTCCAAGCGTGTGTCTAAATTACATGCCGAAACAACAAATCTCAAGGCTCAGAATGCTCACTGTCGTCTAACAAACCATCCATTTAATGTACATTATGGATCCATAAAGATAAGCTCATTCTCTATGCAGAGAAAGACATGCAGATGTATGTTTGGGTTTTTAAAGAGGATTTTGCTATGTACACCGCAAATTTGCGGTGTATACAATGATTGGTTGTCAAAAATAGCAAAAACATCTATTCTCGTAGGCTAATTGCTATTCTCGTTGCAAATGGTCGTCGGGCAGAACCAATGATTATATGAACAATTTCATATGCTCTCGTTACTTGACCCCACAATTTCTGCCCGTCCGTATACATTATGTAGAAACTAAAGATCTAGATGTGTACAAACCGAATAACACAGATCTAGATATAAAACATGCGGAATCTTAAATCATTGACCTACTCGGATTTAGCGGAAGCGTACCTGAGTCCATCGCTAATAATCTGAAAGATCCTGACGATACCGTAGCGGACGATCTTCCAGAATAGCACGAATCAACCGTTTGGAGAATCCCTTTAGACTTCTCCCGGTTTCTCTCCTAGCGACGGGACGTAGAAAAGACGGCTCAACTTTGTTCGTGTATTCCGGGGATCATGACCGCTAATATTTATAGGCTAGCCTCCATAGCCCTAGGGTTTCCAACTCGGCCCATCAACGAGTTGAAGCCCAATAGTCTCTACACATAAAGGCCCCACAACCTGTTTAACTCATTTAGCCCATTTAATTAATTAAAACCAGATCACTAATATATTGGGCTTAATACGACAGCGTAGCACTTATATAATTATTCACCGCATATTAGCCCAATGTTGGATTAAGATCCAACTTAGTTGGATAAGTTCCAACAATCTCCCACTTGGGCTATATGCTTAAACTTTATAATTATATTTCATAGTGCATACAACCAAATAAGATCTTAACCTGCTGTCATTTCTTTAATGAGTCAAAAACAATCCGGTCCATCAATTATATTAGCAAGGGATCAAAGAGATCTTCGCCGCAGCAATTGCAGCTCGACCCATCAGTGGTCACCGTGCTAATACAAAAGAATGACATGGATTATGAAGTGGATGTGTAGCGTGGAAATTACATGTAATGTGATCTAACATGTCTATTTCCAACTGATCCTCCTTAACCTTAGTGAGATCATAAACAAAACAAAATCGGAGTGAAGCCGAACTGAAACCAAAAACTTTATTTCTGATCAGAAAATAACCTCAAGCTTAAGCTGGAGACTTAATTTTGTCTATCATATGAGCACCCAAAAGAACAAACTCCCACAAAACTGAATGTTCTTAATGAAATGATATCCATATGAGTAGCTAGCTCATAAAACCTTTTGGATGACATTTCCTTACTATAACGGATCCGTAATTACATGGTTTGTTCCGATGTGCTCATTAGACAATTATACACTCCTATTATTAACAAACTAGGAACTTGATCTCTGAATATCTAAACTTTGTCGAGTTCCTGTTGTTGCTGGAATATAAAACTGCAGACTTCATTGTCACTAAATAAACTGTGTGGTGTTTCAACACCATCCCTAATTCGCAGCATAGTGACAAAATATGCAGATATATTTCATGATTTGGATGTCACATAATATAATATGAAATCTAAAGCCATGTCAGAAGAGACTATATAAAAGGGACCATTTAGATCTCTTCTAGTAGATGGCGCCTAACATAGATTTTCATATATTCTTTGCATCCAATAAATGATCAGAGTCAGTATACCAAAATGATCTCAAACCTTTTGACTACTGATCCTTGAACATGTAACCCTTTTGTTCTCCATAAATACCGTAAGACACATTTGGCTGCTGTCAAATGGTCAACTCCTGAACTTAACAATCTGCCCAACACACCTGTAATATATGCAATAACCAAATGCATATAAAACTGAGCATACTTTAGACTCCCTATTGGTGAGATATAGGAAATCTTCTGAAGATTATTCTCAGGGCAATTATTGAGACTAAACTTGTCTCCCACAGAACTTAGCATTCATTACCACACAGATATTATATAAATTACATGCTCCCACAGAACTTAGATAACATCATTAAATATCATCTCAAAACCGAACGAGGTGATCACTTAATGAAATTTAATATATCAGTAACGATATTGAAATGCTCTACTAATGCCATTATAAACCTTATAGAGTCTTTCATGAAAAGCCCAATAGAAAGTCTCTTTACACATTAATGCATTCTTTTCCGTATAAAGTCTTTGAGTGATACGCTTTAAATCTTTTCTTAATACCCTTTTGAATTCCCTTTTGATTGTAAAAGACTATTTACAATCAATGGGTTTCAAACCTTATGGCGATGAGAAAAGATTTTAAGTATCATTCAAGGACTTTCTTAATTAATGCATTAATCCATTTAGAGATGTAAAACCTTTTATGACTTGATGTAAGTCAAACTTCCATCATCCTAATGTCAACAGTAAACTTGTCATCTCTTTAATGGATTTTCCTGAATGGCAATTAGTTACTTGAGGTGCTAGAGTTTGTCCTTATGAACAATTTCCCGAATGGGAGGAATTGCAACATTATCTTGAATTTATTGTGTCTTGAACAATGTCAGGAATACCATCCTGAGCAATGCCAACCACACCTGTAGGGATATAATCCTCTTCAAGAATAATGTCACTAACTAAATTTCCCCCCTCAAACTCAGCATCCTCAAATAGGTGTGCATTTCCTAATTCGTAAACTAATTTAATAGTGGGATTATGTAAAACCTTACAAAATAATATCAACTTTAAAACTATTCAACAAAATTAGAAAATCATTAGCATTATGTCCTATTACTTTATTAGGCTTATAAAGCCTTACTTTAGTTGGACATATCCAAACATGCAAGTGATTCATTTGTTGAAACTTTATTAAGGATATAAGCTGCAATCAAAATATAACTGAATTCTAAACTGTTAATTCTTTCATTACAACACATGTACTTAAATGCAAGAATTCTATTGATGAAGCAACATTTCCAAAGAAATGAAGATTATAATGATCTTTTAAAGAACTAGAACAAACTAATTTTGAATTAAGAGACAACCAAATTTTCCATTCAAAATTGAACACTTATAACCAAAATTTGTTCAAAAGAGAAATGGAAATCCAAATTCCGTTAAAACGGTACATAATAGTCTCATAAAATTCAAATACGTTCTAGCATTTAAAAGAAATAATCTAAATTTAATGTGCCTCTACTTGAACCATCTTGCCATTGCCCATATCGATGTATCTTTCACCATCATTTGGCTCTTGGCATCTTAGGCAATCCTGCATAGACACAATGATGTGAATGGTTATACCAAATCTTTCCATCACGTGCCTATAAGTACCAAAGGTTGCATGAAAAGAAATTAACTTAGAATTAAACCGAATTAAAGAAACATACCCTTTTTAGCACGCCAAGCGTGATAATTTGAGCAATTCTTCTTTACATGCCCTTCAGCTCCACAGAAGAAACAACCATGACCTTCTGAACTTTTCAGTTCCCTTTGTTGTTTCTTTTGAGAAGCTGTATCTGCAGCTTCAGTATCCTTCTTTCTCTTGTTGAAGGTGGATGTCAGGAGAGGGCTTTCTGTCAATTCTTGCTCAAGCCTTTCATCTTCCTTTACACAGTTTGAGATGAGCTCATCCAGAGACCAAGTCTCATCCTTCAGATTGTAGCTCATCTTAAACTGGTCAAACTGGGATGGAAGAGATATCATAACAAAATGCACTAACAGAGCCTCAGAGAGGTCTAGCTCAAGTGCTTTCAACCTTGAAGCAATATCAGACATCTTCATTATATGCTCCCTGATGTTTCCTTTTCCTTCATATTTCATTGAAGATAGGTTTGTCAAGAGTGTATTAATTTCACCCTTTTCATTCTTGACAAACTTCTTTTCAAGCTCTATAAGGAACCATTTAGCTGTGGAAATTTTCTCTGAAAGAGAACCCCTGAGATATTCTGGAATGGCATTCTTTATAAGCATTAGGCTCATGCGATTTGATCTCTTCCACTCCTCCATCTCCCTCTGTTCAACAGAGGTACTCTCATCAGTGAGTGGTGGAGGACAATGAGTCCTTAATGCCAGATCAAGATCCATGACTCCGAGGATTATCAAAAGATTCTCCTTCCATGCCTTGAAGTTAGTGCCATTAAGGACTGGGATTGATTTTAGGTTGGCAGAAAATTTTTCAGGAATATTAGCTGAAAAGAGAACAAGAAAACAATTTATAACATGTTCATATGAGTATTAAATGCAACAACAAATTCAAATTAATGCTATTTTCCCATCTCAAGACATCCCCCACTAGTCCAATATTTATCTTTGGATAATCTATTGACTAGTCACTGACATCTTGTTGTAGCAATCAGACAATGACAATAATAACATGCCAAAAATAAAACTTCCTTTGGGCCGAATTAAATTTGCATGCATTGAACTCACTAATCATCACCTTGTCTATTGCCACAGGTGCGCATGAAATGGTATAGAACGGTAATCTGCCTTTGGGCCGATTTAGCATTCTTACGCAAATCACGGGCACATTTGATTCTTTTTATATTCATGAAATGAAATAATGCAAATCAACAGAGCCCACTTTGGCGAGATGATGATTGCACGAAAACATTTCAAAAAAATATATACCTTTGCAAAATTTGAATCTAAGTCGCAATTTAATACATGAATATACTTTAAGTGGAGATATTCAAGCCCACTTTTATTCAAAGTCAAATTTAAGGCAACCAAAATTTTCATACAAAAGTATGTATTTAACTTGTTATATTTCGAGATTAGAACTGATCTTCACAAGAAAACCCACTTTGGTGAGTTGATGATCCAATCATTCTATATTCGAAATATATAATAATTGTGCCAAAAAATTGAAATTGAACCTAAACCGAATTTAACAAAAAAAAAATTGATTACAACAAGTGGAAATATATATAAGAACTTTTTATTCCACCCTTCTAATCATTTATATTGAGTTAAATAAAATTTATAACTTCAACACAAATTTTCTTTCTTCAAAATGGGGTATAAAGGTATACTAATGTGTATATGAACATACATATAAAGTTATATATATAAATACACACCCTACCCCATTTCATATATAACTTTAAAATGTGTCAAATTTCCTTAAGGCCATTTGCTTGATGGTTAGTGCACGAAAATCCTTTAAGGCCTTTTAAACTTATTCTTAAGGAGAAATATATGTTAAAACCTTTTATTTGCTCCCGAAGAAAACACCTGAATTTTGTGTTTTAATTTAAATCTAAATTTAGGCAAACTGAATTTTCATACCAACGTATGAAGTCAACTTGTTATATACCGAAATATATATATATGGTTTTAATCCTTAAACTTAGAATTTAAATTTATTTTGCACATTTAACACAAAATTTTATCTTTGAGGATGAATATATTAAAGTCTTATTTCCTCCTTCAATCCAATTAAATTCAATATTGGGCAACCAATCATACAAAAGTATGTATTTAACCGTTTATGTTCCGAAATAATAATAATTTAACAGTAAAGCCCACTTTGGTGGGATCCCGTAGTAATTAAAATTATTTTGAAACATATAATTTAATGCGCCCAAAATTGAATTTAAATGAAACTGAACTTAAAAGTAAATATACAGGAAAGCCTTTTATTTACTCCTTCGATCCGTTTAAAATTCATCCAGGCAACTGATCATACTAAGTATGTATTTTTAACCCGTTTACATTCCGAAATAATAAAAATTTTAATAGTGAAACCCACTATGGTGGAATTTCACAAAAAATTAGTGTTATTTCGAAATGTATATTTAACCGAAACTTTGCCTAAAGAATTAAAAAATCGGAATGAACTTAATTTAACACACAAAATTGGGCCTACAGGAAATATATATACACAACCATTTATTTCCTCCATTTTAATGAATTTAAATTCAAGATTTTCAGGCACCAAATTTACATACAAACTATGTCCGTAACTTTTTATATATCGAAATAAGAGTAATCGCCACGATAAAGCCCCACTTTGGTGGGGATTTGATTTAATTACAATCATGTCGATGTATATATGATGAAGCGTGCCAAAAAATTGAATTTAAAATTCAAACTGAATTTTAACAAAAATTTATACTTTAGGGAAATATATATATATATGTCCACTTATTTTCCCTTCCATTAGTGTTAAAATAAATCCAAAACAACCCCAAATTTGTGTCCAAATGACCCAAAAAATTGGGTCCAAAATTAGCCATGTGCCCAAAAAAACTGTTTTGCAATAAGCCCAAAAGAAGGCTAAAATCTGGTTTGCAATAATAGGCCCAAAAATACCCAAACGCCCAATTGTAGGCCCAAGCCCAAAAAAAGGGGCTAGGGTTTACTGTAGGGGGGCGGCGGCCGCCGCCGCCGCCGCCGCCGAACGCCGTAAGTGGGGGGGGGGGCGTGAGCCCCCCTTCTTTCTCGCAACCGGCGCCGGTCAAGAGGCCGGCGCCTATTACCCAACGGGGGGCGGCCCCCGCCGCCCCCTTTGATTCTGAATAGGGGGGGTGGCGGGGGCCGCCCCCCTTTGTCCCGACGGGGGGCGGCGGGGGGGCCGCCCCCTGGTTCTTTACGGGGGCGGCGGGGGGCCGCCCCCTTTGTTCTGACGGGGGGCGGCGGGGGCCGCCCCCCTCTGACCTGACGGGGGGCGGCGGGGGCCGCCCCCCTCTGACCTGACGGGGGGCGGCGGGGGCCGCCCCCCGGGTTCTTTACGGGGGCGGCGGGGGGGGGGGGGGGGGGGGGGCGCCCCCTTTGTCCTGACGGGGGGCGGCGGGGGCCGCCCCCCTCTGACCTGACGGGGGGCGGCGGGGGCCGCCCCCCTCTGTCTTTACGGGGGCGGCGAGGGGGCCGCCCCCTGTTGCTGAACGGGGGCGGCTTCCGCCGCCCCCTCTGTCCTCCGACGAGGGGCGGCAGAACTGCCGCCCCTTTTTTTTTTTTTTTCGCTGCGTCGGGCGGCGGCCGGCGGGCCGCCCCCGATCTAGGGTTTGAAATTTTTTTTTTTTGGAAAAAAATTAATCAAAAAACCAAATTTTCATAGATCTGAAATTTAAAACTGATAAAAAAAAACTAATTTTTATCAGATCCGAAACTTAAAACCGATTAAAAATCTGATTTTTATCAGATCTACTACGAGCAGACAAAATAATTTAAGATCCACAGCATGTGGGCTCTGATACCACTTGTAGAAACTAAAGATCTAGATGTGTACAAACCGAATAACACAGATCTAGATATAAAACATGCGGAATCTTAAATCATTGACCTACTCGGATTTAGCGGAAGCGTACCTGAGTCCATCGCTAATAATCTGAAAGATCCTGACGATACCGTAGCGGACGATCTTCCAGAATAGCACGAATCAACCGTTTGGAGAATCCCTTTAGACTTCTCCCGGTTTCTCTCCTAGCGACGGGACGTAGAAAAGACGGCTCAACTTTGTTCGTGTATTCCGGGGATCATGACCGCTAATATTTATAGGCTAGCCTCCATAGCCCTAGGGTTTCCAACTCGGCCCATCAACGAGTTGAAGCCCAATAGTCTCTACACATAAAGGCCCCACAACCTGTTTAACTCATTTAGCCCATTTAATTAATTAAAACCAGATCACTAATATATTGGGCTTAATACGACAGCGTAGCACTTATATAATTATTCACCGCATATTAGCCCAATGTTGGATTAAGATCCAACTTAGTTGGATAAGTTCCAACACATTAATCTCAAATGTATTCAAAGAACGAGAATAGCTAATTTTTGCAAATGCAACCAGTGATCATTTGCAACATCTAATTTTTGCAAATGATCGCTAGCATGGGGCCCGCAGCGTCAAGGGCGGAACCAGGATGAGATGATTGGGGGGCCGAGGGCAGGGTTGCGTCTCCACCAACGTCATTTTAGGATGTTTCGCCCATGCCAATAATCGATCCAAATGAGCATTTGTTAGGACCTTTGCCCAGCCTTTTGTAATAGTCACAATTTCTATTTATTTACCCGGCCCAAACCTGAATGGTTACAAGTTCTATTTATTTATCCGGCCCAAACCAGGATGTCATGTGGGGAAGTTTTTGTAGAACTAAATAAAACTTAGTGTAACAAATGTTAATAAAACTATCCACAATAGTCGATGTGTCTCAGTGGTTAATGGGACAGACTCTAAATTTGTTACGATTTGCCCAAACCTGGATGTCTTCACTTTTTGGTTTACTTAAAAAATTTGTCGCCTGAAAAAACGGGGGGGGGGGGGGGGAGGGGGCGCCCCCCCCCACTCACAACGTGGGTCCACCCCCCTGCACAGCCCTGCTAATTGCGCCCACCCTCCCCCATGCGCACAGTTTCGCCGGGGGCTCCGCGGCCCTGACGGCCGTGCCCCGCGCCCAAAATCGTAGCTAATGGGGTTTTACAGCCCTGAAGGCCGCCACCGCGTCCTCGCGCACCCTCCGCTGCCCTGACGACCACCACCGCGCTAATCACGCGAAAACTACTCCAACTCCAAACCCTGATTAGTGTTTTGGGACGGCCTTGAATGACGTGGCTACAAAATTCTATATGTGGTTCTTCGGAACGTATAATTAATTCTAGGGTTTTTCTCATATTAGTCCCTTAAATTATGTGTATTTTGATATTAGTCCTTTAAATCTTTGTAAATTGAATTTAGTCCCTTAAATGTTTGACGTTAACCTAAATAGTCCCTTTTGGATCACCTAAATAGTCCCTTAAATGTTTAACATTTAACCTAAATACTCCCTTTAAGGGACTAAATTCAAATTACAAAGATTTAAGAGACTAATATCAAAATACACATAATTTAAGGGACTAATATGAGAAAAACCCTTAATTCTATAGCGCGGTAGGCCCACTCCTAGGGCTTCATGTCGGTTTCTATGACGACTGCGTTTTTGTGAAAAGCGTAGGTTTTTGGGCCAATTTTGAGACGATGTTTGAGGGGTGTAACGAACGCCCACGGGGTGCATGCGCTGCACGCGCCCAGCGCGATGGGGCCCACTCCTAGGGCTTCGTGCCGTTTTCTGTAGCGGCTGCATTTTTGTGAAAAGCGTGGGGTTTTGGGCCAATTTTGAGACGATGTTGGGCCAATTTTGAGACGATGTTTGAGGGGTCAAACGAAGTTGAAATTGAGCGTCGTTGGTTTCTATGCGTTCACTGTCCAGTGCTCTTCGATTTGATATATGGTATCACTTGCGAAGCTCAACGGTGAGGGAGGAAAAATTCGTTGACGTTTAGCCTTCGTGAAGGTCAAACTTGAAATTAATTTTCTTCTCAAACGTTTAGTCCCACATCGGATATGGAGAAAAGAGGTGAGGTCAGCCGCTTATATAAATAGGGGCCAACCCCTCTTCTTGAAACTCGCACCAAACTCCAGATCTAGTAGCTCTATTAAACATGAGCAAGCCCCGACCAAGCTTAATGAATATTCCATCGTTCACACGTATTCTTCGTTGCTCCTGATCGGGCTCTAGCAAAGTTACGAAGGAGTTCAGATTTGGATCCCCGAAGTCTTGACGGATGATCCACTCAAGGTGAAACTTTCTGGTGTGCGTGGTTGGCTTTGCGACAAGGGGATTGCTCGCCTCGGGACCCGGCTCGGTTAGGGAGAAGCGGCTCAGCCCCATCGCAGGACACTGGTTCGTGGGATTCTGCGCCTCGCTAACGTGCGAGGCAAAGTTTAGTAGCTTAATATTCATGCGTATATAATTACAATAGATTGTCTATCTTTAGGGGTTGGTCGGATCCAACCCAGTGATAGTAGAGATTCTGGCTAGGGTTGATTCCTTTAGTGCTTTACTTAAAGCTGTTTTAAGTTGTTTTTTGCTGCGTTGTTTTGCTTTCGTCATCCGTCCGACTTAGGCAGGACGTAGATTTTATAGCCCTAAGGACCTAGAAAACACATCATTAGTATTAAAGCCGACCTACCTTGATCTGTAATTTTATTGCAATTATAAAGTGTATAGGATGCAACATGTTTCTCCGTTAGATGGAGGTTTATTATTAGCTATTAAAAATTTGTTTTTCCATCTGATGGTTTTATTAAAAAAAATTCGAAAAATTGTTTTTTGAAAAATTAGATCTGTATAATTATTTGATTATTATGAATAGATTATGCTATGATCTAAATTTTATGTGATAATTTTTAGGTTCCTAATACCTGATTAGGATAGCCATTAATCAATTTGTTATATGATAATAATTTTAGAAAAAATATATTTCTTGAAAATATGATCTTCTTATATTATGTGATAATTTAGGATAGATCTGAAGATTATCATGTGATTTATTAATGTTGCTATAATCTAAACATGTGTAGTATGTTAATTATTCAGATACCTAATACCTGGTTAGAATAGCCATTAATATAAAAAAATTATTATGGAACATAATGGTTATGTGATAATAATTTTAAAATTTTCTTATAGTTGATAAGGACCTTAATAAAAGTTATTAACCAATTCTAATAATTTTGAACTTTAGGATTCAACTAGTTGATAGGATTAACTAGTTTAGTGAAGCCATATTAAGTCGATGTTACACATATAAATAATTGGTATCCTTAAAGGATCATGAACCGGTGCCTAGCAGGTTTGTGACTAGTGTTGTGGATCACCTCAGCTTGATTGAAGATGGTGATCCTGGCCCAGCCAAACCCCCTGGCCATGTTCCGCTGGACCACAAGGATGCAAATTATTATTCTGTGAAACCATCGATTACATCTAGTCTAACACATATAAAATCTTATTCAAGGTTAGCTGTAACCCTCCTTGCTTTTGGAATTTGGAAACCAGAGATTCCTGTTATAGTAGTTGAGTCAACTCAAGCTATAACATGGCTATCTTTTGGGAACCAATTCCATTCAACATATGATGTAGTTCGACTTAACCCAAACCATCGTGTCGTGAACATAACCGAGTGCTGGTGTAAGTTAGGATTTGACAAGAAAGCAAGGGTCTGACTAGACTAGTCTTTATGATTTAATGAGCCAACTCAAGGTCATAAGTGACAAGGGATAAAACTGATAAGGGAATCACATTCGATGTGATTGATGAAGAGTCATCTACCGATCGTAGAGTCAAGCAACTTGTTGAGCCAACTCAAGGTTGTGAAACTCAGGGTAGTCAGGTCCCTTTTCCACTAAATATTAGTGTTCATTCATCTATATGGCTAAGATGATCACTAAAATAGTCGGAGGATATAGTTGAATAAAAACCAATTTAACTATATTGAAAAATTATGAACATATGCTAAACTAGGATAGTTATATATTTTATTGCTTGGAATCCAAATCATAATATTCTAATAGAATATTCAAAATGGTCAAGAATATTAATTAAGGAATATCAACTCTAATTCTATTTGATAGACTAAACTATATTCTCACTGACCTTAAAGTGTCTTTCATACACTGGCTTAAGGACAATGATTTCCTTGAGGTGTATGTCCAACACAATAAAAGCACACTACTTGTCACTCACCTCTACGAGCTGTATGCTCCAGGGGCTGCTTGAACATACTGATGTTTAAAGCATGTTTCTCCATACAACTTGTTGAGTCAACTCAAGGTTGTTTGGAAAACAGTTTCGATCCACAAGGTTCGAAACTTCGATCAAACTGTTTGACTCGACGATGAGTGCATGAGCGGTGCAAGACCATGTATCCAAATCAGATCTTGAGTCAACCATCTTGTTGAGTCAACTCAAGGTTGTGAAGCTTAAGTGTTTGTATGCATAGGTGCTTGCACAGCTAATATTTATGTTGGGACATGTATTGACTAAATATGATTTAGAAATGAGAAGGCATTAAGTAAAGTTGGTTGAGAAAGATTGTTTTGTCTATCATGAGAAAAGGCATAGTTGGAAGAACTCAAAATGGGACATATTTGATGCCACAGTTTCGGAGTAATTGTTATACAAAAGAAAAAGATTGTCATGTAGATTTTTTTGTGTCCTTATGGCTATAAAATCGACGTCCGACCTTAGTCGAACGGACGACAAAAACATAAAAGCAGCGGAAAATAAACTTAAAACAGTTTTAAGACTAGCCCTAAAGAAATAACTCTAGCCAGAATCTCTACTATCATGTGGTTGGGTCCGACCAACCCCTAAGGATAAGTCTATCATCCTATTTGCAATTATAAACGCATGTTAATTAAACTACATACCTTTCACTTTGTTTCCGCAGAATACAAAGCGTCGTTTTCAGCAACGTTTCTTTATCTCCGAAGCGATGCCCCGTGCTGCTTCTCCCGAGCCGAACCGCGTCCCGAGCCAAACCGTGCCCTGTCGCCGAGCTAACCATGCGTCAAAGAAAGTTTCACCTTGAGTGAATCCTCCGTCAATACTTCGGATCCGATCTAAACTCCTTCGTAGCTTTGTTAGAGCCCGATCAGGAGTAAGGAAGAATTTTGGGAGAAAGAGAGAATATTAATTTAAGTCTTAAGCCTAGCGTGCTCAAAACTTTTTGGAGTGACTCGAATTGAAGACTTGGTGCAAGTTTCAAGGAGGGGGGTTGGCCCCTATTTATATAGGCAGCTGACCCCTCCCTTTATCATTATATCCGATGTGGGACTAAAGTATTTGAGTGAAAAGTTAAATTAGTTTGCCTTGCATTAAGGCCAAACTTCAACTAATTTTTTTCCTCACCGTTGAGCTTCACAAGTGATACAACCTATCAAATCGAAAAGCACTGAACAGTGATCGCATAGAAACAAACGGCGTTCCATTCCGACGTCGTTTGGCCCCTCAAAATCACGTCCAAAGTTGGTCAAAAGTTGTGTTCCAAAAACACTTTCAGCCGTCAAAAGAAAAGGGTTCGAAACCTTATTCACGTGGAGCCCACTGCAGGGCCCCACTTGCTACGCCCAAATTTGGGTACAGACCTCTGCGCCCATGCCATATGGTGCGCCCGCCCAAGCTGAAAAAACGCTGGCTTAGGCCAGCACTCGGGCACAGCCTGGGTGCTGGCCCAAGCCAGCGCCCAAATGGGCCGCTGGGAATTTTCCCAGCTGGCCGTGGGGAAAATTCCCAGCGCCATGCGCTGGGACAATTCCCAGCCCATAGCCCTTAATTTGGCACTTTTTAATTTCCTTTTTATAAAACATTTTTATAAAACAACCCCCTTAGCCCATTATATATATCACTCTTATATATGTTGTATGGGCTCGTTTGTAGTCTGATTTGAGCACGGTTTTCTCTGTGACTTACACAGAAAAACATCTATCATTTCTATGCATTTATTATAAAATATATTTGTAAACATTTTACAATATATATTTTATTTTCCATTTAATATTAAAATCCATTTACATCAAATACAAATGAACTGAGGGCATACATCCCTCAACATATCCCACTTGCACTCGGGATCATTTATGCCGAATCCAGAAGCTATCTGCGATCTCTTTGCGGTTTTATGTCTCTTGCGTCAAATGCATTAAACCCACATCTTTAATATTTAAGACTTATATCGCAAACTCTTTACGACTTAATTAATTCCCAAACATCCAATTAATAATCTCCCTTAATTTTACCTATTAATTGACGAATGTCTTACTCTGTATGACACCCTATAGCATGATCCTACTACAGGTGGGGCTCGAAACCCCAGACAGCAGTGACAAAGAGCAGCAGGTGACATCCCTGTTTCGGTATCATAATTATGTAGTTAACTCATTGACCTGAGTATTGTCGGGACCACCCTGACCATGTCCGTGATGAATACCGCAGTTTTAGTCCATTCGTCAAAACTATTTCGTCTAGTCAACCCTAGGGTACGGTCAAACTATCAAATGTAATAGCTTGAACTTTGTTACTCTCTATCGGTCTTTAGTCAAATAATGTTGGACTTCTTACAACATACTTTGGCCAAAGTATTTCACTAAAGACTGAACCAACATATGCGACACTAACTCCACATAACGGGAGAGACGAATCCTTTCTTGGTCATTACTCTCTTCTCACGCTTCAAGTGTCACCCAAACAAAGACCTTTCGACAAGCCTTGCCTCGAAGCTAGGTCAGATATCTAAGCGACACCGTTCACGTATAGGTTCGTACAATGACCTCAAGTCTAATATCCAACTAGCCTATCATCACTGAGAGTTATCATTGATAGATTTGTTATGTAAACCATGTGATAATTCTCTGCTGGTCGTTCAGTGAAATCATTCTCCAATGAGCACATATGTCTCGTCTCTGACTTTGCCAAGTCGAATCACCATAAGATCATAGTCACCACTCCATGGTGAAGACAAAGACATAATGATCTATCCGATGTTTCGATATCCTTTTCTCGAAACATCTACGACCACGAATGATTTCAGACTTATAATACTAACGGTTAAATAATTCTCCATGATCGAGATCCTCATTTCGGTACTTGTTTAACCTCGCATTAAGTCTCAGGACTTTACCTAAGTTCTAATGTCGACTACATTATTATTAATTTAGGTAAATTCTTACCAAACAACTTACTGTTATTTTGAACATGACGTTTGTACATGTACACAAAGATAAATTACCTTGAGGGAATACTCATCTCTCAACATCTCCCACTTGCACTCAGGCCCATTTATCACGGTATCTAATACTGCATTTACACATAAGTCTCTCTAAACTTTATATAGTAGAACATTCGTGAGTGGATCTGCTAAATCGTCTATCGTATAGACTTAAGGAGTGCTTATGTTTATGCTAGACCAATCATTTGAATCTCATCCAAATTATTACCTTGGTCTTTTGGAATCCATAATTTCTAACTTGCCTGTATCTCATCCAGTTCAACGTCCTAACTTGAGACATAAAATAATATCCTTTTCGTACCTTACGAAAACTCTTCAAAATAGTCATTGGTTATCCGCACGGTTCATAATCGTTTCTGATAAAATGTCAAAATCTTTGACCCCTTTAAAACATATGTTCTGGCTACTTGATGCCTCGCATGCCTTTTATTCACTCCCACTGACATTGAAAATTCTCTAGCAGATTCATATAAGTTTGTTCTTCTAATCATATTTAGAAAACATACTCTACATGAATACACCAGTTTTCATGGTCATCATGAGCATTTACTTCGAGTCTGATCCGAATAAATTTATACACGGCTGTTGATGAGAAAGTTTCACCACAATCCGTTTATAGGATTTCTGATGATAACGATTCTCAACCAACATACCTTGTACTTCACGTTTTTCCATCTGCACTATTAATCTTCTGTCTCGAAGATTCACTTGCAGCCAAATGAAACACTTTTCTTGCGTACATCAACTAAGGTCCATACCTTATTTGCGTGCAAGAACCTTTTCCATATTGCATCAAGCCATTTCTTAGAGTCACTACTCCGAATGGCATCTTGGGTGTTGTCTAGGCCATCATCAACTATGATGTCTTACTCGACTTTTTTGCCTCACGAGACTCGAGTAATCCTGTGACTTCCTAACGATTAATTCGCAGAATATCATATTGATAAGATCATCACAGAACCTTATCAAGAACTTAGGCATTATTATTTGGGACTTAACCCAAATGGAGGATTGTAACTCCGAGTCACTTGCCATGCATCGCACCCTGTCTAACAAAGTGTGATTCATGCTCTCCAACACACCGATGTGTTAAGAGACTTGACCTGAGAGAAAATCACATTTTATTTTGATTGCGCAAGAATTATATAGCTACGTATTCGACTCTTCAATCTGATCGAAG
Organism: Scilla litardierei; assembly: GCA_030789695.1. Classification (NCBI taxonomy): domain Eukaryota; kingdom Viridiplantae; phylum Streptophyta; class Magnoliopsida; order Asparagales; family Asparagaceae; genus Scilla; species Scilla litardierei. The sequence continues at coordinate 157,072,883 of CM061136.1, forward strand.
CAGTTCAAATACTTCTGTCACTGTGTACTCTATTTTATCAGACTTGTGTTTCATCAAGAACACGTGTCGTAATAAGATAAGTCTAACATATCTTGGCTAATTTAGACTTGGGTCTAGATACATCCATATGTACAAGACCGTGAGTTCTCCAACTCATTCTCCCACTTTCTTATAAAAAGAGTTTGGCCATCATAACTTTGAGACAAGACTTACAAGCGTCTTTCGACTTGAGGTCAAAAGCCCTTTCTTTATGTGACTTGTCTTGTCTGTTCTCTTCAGTATGACCTAGTATAGTTTGCCATAGATAAGTTTTCCTTAACTTGTGCATTCATGTATTACCACCTAATACAGTCTCGTTATACAAATTACTCATTGCTTCAAAAGCAAAGTGACGACAATTGCCAAAGTGTGTTAGACGTCCTCTATGGTCCAAGAAACAACAATTGCTCCATTTCCAATACGTAGGACAATCTATTCCTTTTGGTATAACGATTATCCTGAAACCGCGACACCAAATATGTCACATTTTCAGTTCCTCCTACTTTTGACTTTTTTTTCGATAGTCAAAATTTTCTTTCTCAACCGACTTCCCTAATACCTTCTTCGTTCTAAATCACATTTAGACAATACACATCCCAACATAAATATTAGATGTGCAAGCACCTCATGTATCCAAACACTTGAGGTTCACAACCTTGAGTTGACTCAACAAGTTGCTTGACTCAAGATCTCATTTGGATACATGGTCTTGCACCGCTCATGCACTCATCTTCGAGTCAAATAATTTGATCAAAGTTTCGAACTTTGCGGATCGAAACCATTTTTCATACAACCTTAAATTGACTAAACAAATTGTATGGAGAAATTTGCTTTGAACATCAGCGTGTTCAAGCTGCCCCTCATAGAGGCGAGTGATAAGTTGTGTGCTTTTATTTTGTTGACTTAGAGCTTAAAGAGATCATTGTCATTAAGCCATTATATGAAGGACACTCTAATGCCAGTGAGAACATAGTTTAGTCTTTTTAGATTGAATTTGAGTTGATATTCTTTAATCAATCATTTTGACCAGTTAGCATATTTCTTTAGGATATTATGGTTTGGATTCCATTGGTAAACATAGAACTACCATAGTTTAGCATATGTTTAATTTTAAATATAGATATAATGGCTTTTATCTAAATATATCCTCCCACTATTTTGACGATCATTTTAAGCAATAATAATGAATGACTTCAATTAATTACATTTAGTGGGAAAGTGACCCAACCACCCTGAGTTTCACAACCTTGAGTGTGCTCAACAAAATTACTTGACTCTGCGATTGGTAGATGGCTCTTCATCAATCATATCATATATGAGTCCCTTATCAATTTTTACATGTGGCTACTTATGATCATGAGTGTGCCCATCCAAATCACAATGACTAGTCTAATCGGACCCTTGTTTTCGTGTCTAGCCTAACTTATACCGGCGCTCGGTGTGTGGGCACGACGTGACAGTTTGGATTAAGTCTAGACTACATCTCATGTAATTGAGAAGTTGGTTTCCATAAGGTAGTTATGTCATAGCTTGAATGTGCTCAACAACTACAACATAGAACCTATAGTTGCCAACCTCTAAAACAAGGAGGGTTACGGCTAATCTTGAAGAAGATTTTAAACGTAATTGACTAGATGTAATCGATGTTTTCACATAATCATAACTCGAATCCTTGCGGTCCAGCGGAACACGACCAGTTATTTGGCTAGGCTAGGATCAATATCCCCAGTCGAGCTAGGGTGATCCACAACACTAGTCAAAAAACACTAGACCAGATCGTGATCCATTGAAGGATACTAATTATTCATATGCTTGGCATCGACTTGAAATGGTTTCATTAAAACTAGTTAATCCTATCAACTAGTTGAATCCTAAAATTCGAAATTATTTGGATTGGTTAATAACTTTTATTAATGTCCTTATCAACTATAAGGATTTTTAGGGTGATATCCTAATCATGTATTATGGATTTAAAGTTCAAGTTGCAACAATTTAAATCATAGCCTTTTCAAAATAATTATTAGAACAAGTAAAATAATAGCTATGGAAAAAGGGCTACCCTAATCAAGTATTAGGAGTTTAATTTGTTGCAACAGTTTTTAAATCATAGCATGACCATTAAAAATTATCATATAATTTTCTGAAAGCTTTAAATGGCTATCCTAAATGTTTTTCTTGAATTATCACATAATAAAAAACTAATATAACCATTAAAATTATCAACTAAACAATTTAGCATAATGACATATCAACTAAATTTTATCTCATAAAATTTAGCTAAACATGCAACTTAAACTATCTCATAAAGTTAAGTTACTTTAATAATTATCAAATAATTATAAAGATCTAAAATTTCAAAATTATCACATGATTTTTAAAATTAGATCTAATTTTCAAAAAACAAATTTTCGAAATTAAAAATTTCACAAGAAACGATAATTTAATAATTTAATTAAAGACCTCCATCTGATGGAGAAACATGCTGCATCCTATGCATTTTATAATTGCAAAAAATATAGATCAAAGACTGGCTCCGATACCACTGTATGGTTTTCTGGGTCCTTAGGGCTATAAAATTGACGTCCAACCTAAGTCGAACGGACAACGAAAACATAAAAGCAGCGGAAAATAAACTTAAAACAATTTTAAGTCTATCCCTAAAGATATAACTCTAGCCAGAATCTCTACTATCCCGGGGTTGGGTTCGACCAACCCCTAAGGATAAATCTATCCGCATATTTGCAATTATAAACGCATGTTAATTAAACTACATACCTTTCACTTTGTTTCTGCAGAATACAAAGCGTCGTTTTCAGCAACGTTTCTTTATCTCCGAATCGATGCCCTGCGCCACTTCTCCCGAGTCGAACCGCGTCCCAAACCGAGCAACACCATGTCTCCGAGTCAACCACATGCCAAAGAAAGTTTCACCCTGAGTGGATCTTTCGTCAAGACGTCGGATCCGATCCGAACTCCTTCGTAGCTTTGCTGGAGCCCGATCAGGAGTAAGAAAGAATTTTGGGAGAAAGAGAGAATATTAATTTAAGTCTTAATCCGATCGTGCTCAAAACTTTTTGGAGCTACTCGAATTGAAGACTTGGTGCATGTTTCAAGGAGGGGGGTTGGTCCCTATTTATATAGGCGACTGACATCTTCCCTTCTCATCATATCCGATGTGGGACTAAAGTATTTGAAGGAAAAGTTAAATTAGTTTGCCTTACATTAAGGTGAAACTTCAACTAATTTTTCCGTCCTCACCATTGAGCTTCGCAAGTTATAAAACATATTAAATTGAAGAGCAATGAACGGTGATCTCATAGAAACAAATGGCGCTCCATTTCGACGTCGTTTGACCCCTCAAACTCACATCCAAAGTTGGTCAAAAGTTGTGTTTCAAAACACTTTCAGCGGTCAAAAGAAAAGGGTTCGAAACCCTATTCACATGGGGCCTACTGCGGGCCCCTACTTGCTGCCGCCCAAATTTGGGTACAGACCTCTGTGGGTGCACAGCGTGGCGCGCCCGATCAAGCTGAAAAAAAAGCTGGCTTGGGCTAGCGCCCGGGCTGTGCCCGGGCGCATGCTAGCGGCCCAAATGGGCCGTTGGGAATTTTCCCAGCGCGATGCGCTGTGACAATTCCCAGCGCATGGCCCTTAATTTGACCCTTTTTAATTTCGTTTTTATTGAGCATTTTTATAAAACAAAACCCTAATCTCATTATATATCACTCTTATATATGATGTATGTGCTCGTTTGTAGTCCAATTTGAGCGCAGTTTTTTTGTGACTTTCACACAAAAATCCTCTACCATTTCTATGCATTTATTATAAAATATATTTGTAAACATTTTACAATATATATTTTATTTTTCATTTAATATTAAAATCCATTTGCATCAAATACAAATGAACCGAGTGCATACATCCCTCAACATGTCCTACGTGTTGGAAAAGGAGCAAGTGTTGTTTCTTTAACCATAGGGGACGTTTAACACATTTTGGCGAATGTCGTCACCTTGCTTCTGAAGCAATGTTTTGGTGTGAATGATTTGTATAACGATATTGTATTGAGTGTTAATACATGAATGTGTAAGTTACAGAAAACTTATCTATGGCAAAATAGGCTAGGCCGTATCGAAGAGAACGGACTTGACAAGTCACATAAAGAGTGTGCTCTTAACCCATCGTATTATGAGTCGAAAGACACTTGTGAGTCTTGTCTCAAAGTATGATGGCCATAACTCCTTATGTAAGATAGCGGGAGAGTGAGTTGGAGAACTCGTGGTCTTATACATACGGATGTATCCAGACCCAAGTCTAAATTAGCCAAGATATGATATTCTTATTTTATTATGACATGTGCTCTTCATGAAACACAAGTCTGATAAAATATAGAACACAATGACAGAAGTATTTAAACTACTTCGATCAGATCGAAGAGGTGAATACGTATATATGTAATTCTTGTGTAATAAAAAGAAAATGATATTTTCTCTCAGGTGAAGTCTCTTAACACATCGGTGTATTGGAAAGTATGAATCGCACTCTGTTAGACCTGGTGCGATACATGGCAAATGGATCTGAGTTATAATCATCCTTCTGGGTTAAGCCCTAGATAATAATACCCAGGTTATTGATAAGGTTCTGTCAGGACCTTATCAATATGATATTCCTCAAATTAAGCGTTATGAAGTCACAGTATTACTCGAGCCTCGTGAGACAAAGGTGTCGAGTAAAGCATAATAGTTGATGATGGCCTAGTTAACTTCCAGGATGCCATTCGGAGTAGGAACTCTGAAAAATAGCTTGATGCGATCCGAAAAAGGTTCTTGCACGTAAATAAGGTATGGACCTTAGAAGACATGCCCAAAGGAAGTGTTCCCTTCTGTTGTAAGTGAATCTTCAAGTCAGAAGATTGGTGTAGATGGAAAATAGTGAAGTACATGTTATGCTGGTTGAGAACGGTTATCATCAGAACTCCTATAAATGGATTGTGATGAAACTTTCTCGCCAACAGATGTGTTCCGATCTATTCGGATCAGACTCGATTTTAATGCTCATGATGACAATGGAAACTAGAATAGAATGTTAAGTCTGTTTTATAAATATGATTTAAAAGAACGAACTTATATGAATCAGCCAGAGAGTTTTCAAGGTCAGTGGAAGCGGATAAAAGGCATGCGAGGCATCAAGGAGCCAGAAAATATGTTTTGACAAAGTGGTCAAAGAGTTTGACACTTTATCAGAAATAATTATGAACCGTGCAAATGACCAGTGATTATTTTGGAGCATTCTCGTAAGGTATGTAAAGGATATTGATTTAGCCTCAAGTGAGGAAGATGAGCTGTATGATATTCAGGCAAGACAAGCATTATGCCAAAAGACCAAGAAAATTATTTGGATGAGATTCAAATGTGTGGTTTAGCATGAACATAGAAACTCCTTAAGTTTATACTAAAGACGGTTTAGCGGATTCACTCAGAAGGCTCTACCACATGAAGTCTAGAGAGACTTATGTGTAAATGCGGTATGCGATACCAGGATAAATGGGTCTAAGTACAAGTGGGAGATGTTGAGAGATGTGTATGCCCTCGAGGCAATTTATTTTGTGTATATGTACAAAAGTCTTGTTTGAAATAACAGTAATCTATTTGGTAAGAATTTACCTAAGTTAATTATAATGTAGTCTACATTAGAACTTAGGTAAAGTCCTGAGACTTGATGCGAGATCAAACAAGTATCGAGATGATGATCTCGATCATGGAGAATTGCTTGACCGTTTATAGCATAAGTCTAAAATTATTCGTGGTTGTAGATGTTTCGAGAAAAGAATATTGATACATCGGATATACCATTGTGTCTTTGTCTTCACCATGGAGTGGTAATGATGATCTCATGGTCGTTGGACTTAGCAAAGTCGGAGACGACGCACAGGTGCTCATTGGAGAATGAGTTGACTGAACGATGTCGCTCCTTATTTTACACCTTTTTTCTGCATGTTTTCATGACATTTCTATAGCCCATATTAAGTTTTTCATGATTATTCGATGATATCATGTTGCTTTTCACTATTTCTTGTTTTTGTCATATTTCAGGAGATATGGAGCGATCTGGAGCGAAAATGAGATCAAGGGACTTTCACGCACACCGGAGTGCCGCCCATGGCTTTATTGAGGGGTTAGCAGCGCTGGAGGATAAGCAGAAGAGGAAGAAATTCGATAGGATCGACGAGGAGGCAAGGAGGAGCAGAAAAGTTCCAAGAAGCAGCTCACTCGGCCGAACAGATAGTTCACTCTGCCGAGTAAAGGAGTGCGTTCGGCCGAATGAAACGGATACAGACTGCCGATTTTCAAAGTTCACTCGGCCGAGCAAGAAAGTTTACTTGGTCGAATGGAGACGTCCACTCGCCCAAGTCTGACGGGAATTTTCTTCCAAAAAGCAGCCGACTTACTGGAAATTTGAGAAGACCTATTCGGCCGAGCAAGAAAGCTCAGTCAGCCGAGTAAGGAAGACCACTCGCCCGAGTCAGACAGAGCGACAGACCCCCAATTTTCCCAGATTATCTGTTTTTATTGGGTCTGTCACTCGGCCGAGTGACATGTTCTACTCAGCCGAGTGACGCAGTCTGACTGGGTCGTGAATTAGGGTTTTTGGCTGCGCCAGGGGCAATTCTGTCAGGAATTTCTGGACGAATTTGACTTGTATTTAAACCTAGTTTTATTCCTAATTTTAGAAGAGACTTGAAGTTATTTTTGACGGCTATTCTATTGTAATTCTCAGCTGGAGATCATAAACGCGCAATTTGATTTGATCTTTCTCTTTAAATTTCTTGTTTTATGAATTGTTCTCTCTTAACTATGAATTGTGCTATGATCTATTTCTTTATTTTTGAGATTCTATGATGAATTGTGAGTAGTTTCTTCGTTCTAGGGCATGGGGATGAACCCTTTGGATCCGAGCTTTGAATTTGATGAATGATTTGAATTGTTGCTAGGACTGATAAAAGGTTAGGTTGTGATTGATTTACTACGAGTAGCTAGGAATTTTCATCGATTGGGATTTTCAAGAGATTGGATCCCAATTGATGGGAAGGCCTAGATATTCGATTTAGGTTTATAATCGAGATTCTCTAGATTTGCTTTGCAAGAGATTGGACCAAAGCTAGGATTTTTATTATAAATCTATACTAATATTCTTTTGCATGAGATTGGACGAATACGAACTATCATAACCTAGATCGTAGCTTGAGTTTGTACGAGAGTGGGCCCGAGGTGCGATTGGACGATGATGTCGATCTTCATGCTAGTAGCTTAGGTTAGGGTTTGAACGAGAGTGGGCTCTAATCTATGTTGATATAGACCGGCAATAGCGCGAGAGCGTGAGCTTGGTTCTACATTCAGTTGCGACTAGTTCACCTATACTCAAGCCTTGCAATATTAAGATTTATGATCAACAAGGATAAGTGACGATCCGTAGTGGGGATTTCCTATCCCTGGATGCTTTTATTATATTGAATTCTATTTGCTATTTGAACGATTGTGACACATTACTATCACCCAAACCATTCCATTATTCCATCGATAGCTAGGTGATCAAAATAGAGTACTGTCAATTGTCCTCCATGGGTTCGATACCCGCTCGCCACTACGCCCTGCGCTTGCGGTAAGACTACAGTCGTTTTTCGGGTGTATATCCGGGCACGATCAAGTTTTTGGCAACGTTGCCGGGGAAGAGACGGTATTTTATTTTCTTTACTTAGTTATTTCTTTTTTATTATTTTTACTTTTTTATTCCTCTATTGTGCTGACAATTCTATCTAGACTCTCTTTTTCTGTGCATGTACACGAGATCGAAGGCACACCAAGAAGATATACTATTTGATTCTAAGATCGAGCGTACAGTAAGGAGGCTTAGAGCCGAGAGGAGATTTGCTATAGATGAAGATCATATGGGCCGACCGGAAACGCCAGAGGAGTTAGCGGCCTGTATGGTTAGGCTTGTCTCCATCCGAGATAGGCTACGGCCTAAGACCACTTCTACCACCTCTTCCATAGTCATGCCGGAGTTGGCGACCGACAAGAACTTTGAGCTTAAAACCGGACTAGTGGTGTTGATGCAACAAGACCCATTTCATGGGAACTCACAAGAAAATCCGCACTACCATCTTCAATTGTTCTTGTCCAAGTGTGCCACTTTCCAGATGCCTGGCGTGCCGGTTGACGCTATTCGACTGTGCCTCTTCCCGTTTACTCTTCGAGACAAGGCATTGTATTGGTTGAGGACGCAAGCCGAGGGGATCTTCACTACTTGGGATGAGCTGGCGAGCGCATTTGTCAGCAAATTCTACCCGCCATCCAAGACTATCAAGATAAGAAGCATGCTCATGTCCTTCAAGCAAGGACCTCAGGAAACTCTATATGAGGCATGGGAGCATTTTAAGGATCTCCAACACCAATGTCTCCATCATAATATTGAGGCATGGGAGCTTGTGCATAGCTTTTATAACGGATTGCAACCAAGCACAAAGCAAATAATTGATGCAACCGTCAATGGAGCTATTTTGTCAAAAACACCGGATGATGCTACGGCCTTACTTGAGGAGATGGCCTCGAATAACTAACAATGGGCCGACGAGAGGGGACATTCTTTGTCATCCTTGAAGCCGACAAGCATTTACGAGGCGAAGGCCGTAGCGGAGCTCTCTACAAAGTTTGATTCTCTTCACAAGGTCGTGGAGAGATTAGAGAAGTTGATTAGTGAACCGCATGGAGCCCCCACCGTTTCTACACCGGGAGGAAGTATGAGCGATTGGCAAGACCAAGCTCATGTTATGTTTGTTGGAGGAGAGCAAGGAGAGGGAGCTATTGAGCAAGTTCAATATGTTGCGGAAAGCACCGGTTATTAGGCAAACCCGGTTACGAGGAACCACCTGGGATTTTTATACGCTAACAATGATGGAGCCTTGAATCCGCCACCACAACAACCACAAGCCCGGCCTCCGCAACAACCGCAATATCAACCGAGAGGACCCCAACAACAAAACTTCCCACCGAGGCAACAAGCGGGGCCATATAGACCCCCGGGGTACAATCAATGATGGAGGTCACCGAATCCACCGCAAGCACCACCGAGGTCGGAACATGAAGCGAGGGTTGAAGAATTTATGGTCGAACAAAAGAAAATCAATGCAAGATTGACGGCCCAACAAGATTTCCTCAACACCGTCGTGGCACAATTATCGAAGCAACTAGCATTGCTCAATAAGAACACTCAACAATTACCGGCTCAACCAGAACAAAACCCACGGAGCAATACCGGCCACATCAATGCGCTTGTGGCGGTAACTACAAGAGGCGGGAAGGACACTACCCCCGCCATGATTCAAACCAAGGAGCCGGGGGAAGAAATTTTGGATGACAAGGAGCCGGTTAATGAAGAGGAGTGCCCAAAAGAGCCGAATGACGGTGAAAAATCTGAAATTGATAAGCCACAAAAGGAGCGCACTTATAAGCCACCAGCACCCTTCCCACAACGGTTGGCAAAGGCAAAGATTGAGAAGCGGCTCGCCAAATTTCTGGAGTATTTGCGAGGTGTGAGCTTGAATATTCCCTTCTTGGATGCACTTGTCTAAATCCCATCCTATGTTAAGTTTCTAAAAGACTTGATTGCGGGAAAGAAGCGAAAGGAAAGGATCACGCTCGCCGAGCAAAGTACGTGGTTTACTCGGAAGGAGAGAGCGCCGACAAAGTTTAAAGATCCCGGTAGTTTCCGAATTTCTTGCACGCTTGGAGGAGTCCCCCTTCAAAAGGCTTTGGTAGATTTGGGAGCAAGCGTGAGCCCCATGTCCCTCACAATGTTTAAGAAATTGAATACGGGGACCGACCTAAGGCCGACGAACATGAAGATACAACACGCGGACGGACAGATCACTAGGCCGGTAGGGATAGCGGAAGACATACCACTTCAAGTATCAGGCGGAATTTGCTTGTCGTGCGACTTCGTGGTGATGGATGTTAAGGAGGAGGGCGATACGTCGCTGATTCTTGGACGCCTCTTCTTGGCCACCGCCGGCATGATTGTTGATGTGAGGGAAGGGACCTTGTCCTTAAACGTCGGAAATATTGAAGTTAAGCTCCACATTCCAACGGTGATGAATCATATGCCTTGGCGAGAGGACGTGGATTATGTGGACCTCCTTGACGAGGTCATTGATGACGTCATGCCATTTGCCATCGAAGCCAAGCACGATGACGGCCTCGAAGAGGACCAATCTTCTAAAGATGGCAAGACGATGGAAGACCCGCTGGATCCTCTTACGGATGAGGGGAAAGACGACGCTGATGTCATCAAGATTAGAGAGCTATGCAAGCTCTCTACGGTGAAGAACATAAAGAAAGCCCCACCGAACAAGAAATTATCGCCGTCGGTAAAGAAAAAGGACGTTAAAAGCTCAAGCTTGGGGACTCATCCCCCACTACTACCCATGATGAAGGGGAGCCGAGAAACGCCAATGAACATCAAAAATTAAATCCAAGTGGCCTTCTCGGAAAGTTTGACGCATGCATCTCACATGCGCTGAACATCGAGCATTAAACGCATATCTTAAGGGGTCGAGCTCAAGACCTTAAATGAGCGCTTGTCGGGAGGCAACCCGACGGTTCTATCTTATTTTTAGTTGAATTTTTCCTTTCATTTTTGTTTTAGATATTTGTTAGTGTTTAGAGTCGAGTCGAAGAAAATCCTGACAACGGGCTCTATTTTTCATGACAGTGGATGGAAAACAAGGAACCATTTGAATGGAGGAGCACCATGGCAAAGGAGAGCACTCCAGGAATGTGCTCAGACTTTAGGAGTAGGAAGAAATTGACGGGGAGAAGAAAAACAGAAAGTGGAGCAAAAATAGAGAGTTGGATCTGAAATTAACAGCCCACTCGGCCGAGTGACTTTGTCATTCGGCCAAGAGAAGACCCTACTCGACCGAGTAGGGTACTGATTAGGGAAGATTCTGAAAACCCCTCTCAGTAATTTATAGGCCACTCGGCCGAGTGACTTTGTCACTCGCCCGAGTGAATCAGACACTTTCTGCACTTAAAAAGCATTGAGTGACCTTGCCACTCGGTCGAATGACTTTGTCACTCGCCCGAGTGGGGAGTTATAATCGCCTGAGTCGCTACTTTTACGAAGAAAGTTTTCGAAAATTTTAAAATGTGCCACTCGGCCGAGTGTACGCGTCACTCGGTCGAGTGACTAATCCTATATATTAGAAATGTCGCGGCCCAAATCCCAAAAATTCCAAAATCCCCAAAATTCAGCCCGAGCTTTTCGACTTACCCCGCGTTTGCATGAATCGAATCTCCCTTCGCCCGAGCTGCACGGATCCCGTGCCCGAGCCGCACGTCCCTCACCGCCGACGTCCCTTTCAGACCATTACCAGCGCCGCCCAGTCTGCCGTCGGCCATCCTCCATTCCACCAAATTTCTCACCTTTTCTCCATTTCTCCATTTTGTAAGCCCAATTCCGCCCCAAATCCAAATATGTATATATGTGTGTGTGTGTGTGTGTGTGTGTGTGTGTGTGTGTGTGTGTGTGTGTGTGTGTGTGTGTGTGTGTATGTATATATATTATTTCTGATCTTACCCCGTACTTATTGATATTCATTGCTGATTTGTCAATTTGTGTTTCAGGCAAGCTTGGGGGAGATACATAGGCTGATTTGGAGCTTCTCAGAGTAGGCGATTCTCCACACGTATCCATCACTTGCACGTCGTGTTTGGGTACACTCGCTCCTTTTATACAGCACTTTGCATTTGGGTAGGCGCGTTTCACGGCTCGTATGCCACCACGCACTAGAGCACGCTCGCGGGTGCCCACCTCGAAGCGGAAGAGGACCAGCAAGCCTGGCTCCTCCTCTGCTAGATCGGATTTCCTGCCACCTAGCCCTCCACCACCCACACTTCCACCTCCTACCGCACCCATTCCACCACCGGTACAGCCCGTCCCCGCTTTCGACACGATGGGGATCACCTTCCGAGATGACACACAGCGCGTCTGATTCGAGAGGCTCTCCCATCGTTCGATTGTGCCCTCTAGGTTCGCGCACCTTGTTGATTTCGAGCACATAGGGGTACTTGATGGCCTACTCCAGTTGTATGACAACGTGGGGTGGCGTGACTTTTTGTCTGTGTCGGCGGATACCTACGTCCGGCTGACACTCGAGGTCCTGAGTTCTATTAGTAGGACTCCTGGGGGATGCTCATTTCGATTGATGGATTGTGAGGACGAGATCACTCTCGACATGCTCCGAGCTTACTTCCAGTGGCCCCCTGTCCCGGACCCCGACCAAGCTTATAGCCCCACACACTTCCCCCCGCCGTCATTTGATACCCACGCCTTCTAGACACGCATCACTAGATCGCCCCTCGCCTTTGACTCGAGCGAGGGCCTTCGAGGTAGGTGGAGACGTCTTACTCCCCGCAGTTCAGATTGACACAGCTAGTTGGTACTTAGACTGCATCATTATCTCTGTCGGCGCCCGGACGCCTATCTGTTGCGGCGGCCTGATCACTCTTCTAGCTCCCATGTGCGGAGTGGACCTACCAGCTGGTTTGCTACGACCCCCGGGCCCCACTTCTCTTTCTGTTGATGTTATGGTTCGCATGAGGATGTTGCGTCCTCATGGTCAGCACCACTAGGTATGGCTACACGGTCCTTTTGGCGCAGATTACATGGTTCTTCTGAGCCCCCTTCGGACCCATATTAGACCCACAGGAGGGGTTTGGATTATAGCGATGGACGTCCTCATCCAAGCTGCGTATGTGCTAGAGCCTGAGGGCGCTCAACAGGAGCCCCTCCTTCCACCTCTGGAACCGGAGATCACTCAGCCTGCACCTGATTTGTCTGCCCCTCCCGACACCTCTATTCATACTTCTGTCAGTGTCGGGGGTACACTTGCTGAGGCCACCACCACCATCACCACCTCTGTGCCGTTGATCGTTGATCCTATTTCATATGTGAGTTTTGAGAGCACCCCTGCCACTGTTCTTGAGAGAGGCGAGCCTTCTTTTGTATCCGCAGTCGAGACCCTTCACTCTATATTCCTTGACACCTAGGGAGTCATTTCTGCACACTTCACGGCCTCCTCAGTCGTCGACCCTTCCATCTCCACTACCGCTGTCTTCACCGAGAGTGTCATGACGTCTGTCCCCATTTCTGTGTCAGCGAACTCTCTGAACTCCTCGCCCTCTGTCACCGTTTCATCCTCTGTCGCTACTCACACTTCTACGAGCATTCCTGCGTCTCAGCCTCCCACAGAGGCTGAGCGTCTTCTAGTGAGCACAGCACCACATCCCTACCCTGTAGTTGCACCTGATGTCTACGGTGGCCGTGTGAGGAAGCCCCGTTCACTACCTGTTCGACCCTCTATCCCACCGCCCTTCGACACCCTAGTTCAGCACCTGCGTGCTCTAGAGGGGGCCGTTAGTGGGCTTAGAGGAGATTTCCGGGCTCTCTCCGCTACCGTTAGTGCTGTACAGTCTCACGTCATTTTACTCCCTAGTATTCAGGCTAGCCTGAACCAGATTCTTGCGCGACGGTCACATCCACCACTTGTCGCTCCGCATCCTACTACCCAGCAGCCACCACCACCACCACAGGACGGTGCTGGTGCCCCACTACCCATTTAGGCACACACTGGATGCCTCCCATATTTTTGCTGCTGCTATGATTGATGCTATCATTTTGTCTGCTGATTTTGCACACCTCCTTCCCACACATTCTGGTCACTTTTTGTTGGTATTTGTCTATATCATCTTGGGAGGGGGGAGTTATCTCTGGGATAGTTATATTGCACGATCTTGATCTCTGCATGCATCATTTGCATATCCATCTCATTTTCTTTTATTTTCATACTTTTTCATGCATGCATCCTCACCCACCCCTCCATTATCATATTTCTCGGTGTGCTACACTTTGCACATTGAGGACACGGTGCCGTTTTACTTGGGGGAGTGAGTGTCTCACACGCTTTTCATTTTCTTCATTTTTATTTTTCATTTTTTCCACCGTTCTTTATTTTACACTTATTTTCACCCGCTTTTTCATTTCTTCCCATGCATCACGTTTTCTTATTTTTTTGTTTGCTGCATATGTATAGTACATTTTGATTTCCTTTATCCTTATTTCTTTTATCCCTTTTGGCTAGAGATGAATTTTCTCTTATGATGATGACGTAGAATTAGCTTATCTCTATATGCATATTATCCTGTCATGCCATCGTTTTTATTTCAGATATCATATGTTATACTTTGCTATGCTCCGAGATAGTAACCTGCACCTTCATTATATGAGCATAAATGAAATCCTACTATTAGCTGAGTCTGATGATTTATATTGTATACTTTTCATAGAAAACACACCAAGCTTCACGCATTGATTGCCTATATTTGGAGTACTGCTTTGTTGTCTGCTATCACTTCTTATTGCATGAAAATTGTACGCTTCACTTTCAGGTTGATTGAATGTATACCATATTGATATGACTGGGTTAGTTTACTTTCTAAGTTCAAACTGAATAGATTACATTACTCTGCTGAAAGCTGTCGTGCACATTTTAAAGAGTGAACTGAGCGTTACATATTTTTCTTTCTCCACATATCTTGAACATCATTTCTATACTTAATAATCATTGGTGAATCTCCCTTTAGCAAATCCTATATTGGCATCTTCCCCCCTGCTATAAAGTCCATGCTCCAACACACCAAATTCAAAAAGAAAAAATATATGCTTATCTCTCTATCTTTTGATTTGGGATCCTTATTGTATACATGTGATTATGAAAAAAAGAGAGAAAAAATAAAAAAATAATAAAAATAATAAAAGAGAAAAGAAGTTCCTACATGATCCCATTTCATTTCTTTCTCTTTTCTTCCCTCTTTTATTTTTATTTTCCTTGGAGCTTCAAAAATGGGGAAAGTCTTATTGTTTTATTTGATGCCACTATGCTTATAGATAAGCTTGGGGAAGAGGATCCAATGATGTGTAAGAGAGTGACTACTTGTCTGTGCATGACAACCTAAGCTAGGTAATTTTCTATACTCGGGGAGATTTCTAAAAGTATTACGAAGTCCACGAATTGATATTTGGCATGCATTTCATGAATACCACTCCTTTCAATTCTTATTGCTTCATATTATGTGATACATCTTATACTCCAAATAGAAAGCTATCAATTGAAAAGTGTGTGATCTATGATTATGTATATTACTTTAGATTGCCTCAGACGATGCTAATTCTAGAATGATTTCATGTTTCATATCGTTTTGATATTCTTGGGTTTCTATATCGAATGCATTTACATATGATCATGATATCGAGATAAAAATCTTTGGCATGTTCTTATTCATTGTATGCTATTTGATTAAGCAGCTCCACGTCCTGAGAAAATGATCTAGCGCCTCCCTCTTCATTTTCTTTTCTATCTTCTTTTTCTTTTTTTCCCTATTTATACCCGCCGGGTTCACCTTTTACTCATCTTCCTCGAGGACGAGTAAGATGTAAGCTTGGGGGATTTTGATCACTCCTTATTTTACACATTTTTCTGCATGTTTTCATAACATTTCTATCGCCCATATTGAGTTTTTCACGATTATTCGATGATATCGCGTTGCTTTTCACTATTTCTTGTTTTTGTCGTATTTCAGGAGATATTGAGCGATCTGGAGCGAAAATGAGATCAAGGGACTTTCACACGCACCGGAGTACTGCCCACGGCTTTATTGAGGGGTTAGCAGCGCTGGAGGATGAGCGGAAGAGGAAGAAATTCGATAGGATCGACGAGGAGGAGAAGAAAAGAGCCCAGAAGCAGCTCACTCGACCGAACAGATAGTTCACTCGGCAGAGTAAAGGAGTATGTTCGGCCAAATGAAACGGATACAGATTGCCGATTTTCAAAGTTCACTCGGCCAAGCAAGAAAGTTTACTCGGCCGAATGGAGAAGTCCATTCGCCCGAGTCTGACTGGAATTTTCTTCCAAAATGTAGCCGACTTACTGGAAATTTGAGAAGACCTACTCGACCGAGCAAGAAAGCTCACTCGGCCGAGTAAGGAAGACCACTCGCCCGAGTCAGACAGAGCGACATACCCCCAATTTTTCCAGATTCTCTGTTTTTATTGGGTCTGTCACTCGGCTGAGTGACATGTTCTACTCGGCCGAGTGACGCGGTCTGACTGGGTCGCGAATTAGGGGTTTTGACTGTGCCAGGGGCAATTCTGTCAGGAATTTCTGGACGAATTTGACTTGTATTTAAACCTAGTTTTATTCCTAGTTTTAGAAGAGACTTGAAGTTAATTTTGACTGCTATTCTATTGTAATTCTCCGCTGGAGATCATAGACGCGCAATTTGATTTGATCTTTCTCTTTAAATTTCTTGTTTTTATGAATTATTCTCTCTTAACTATGAATTATGCTATGATCTATTTCTTTATTTCTGATATTTCTATGATGAATTGTGAGTAGTTTCTTCGTTCTAGGACATGTGGATGAACCCTATGGTTCCGAGCTTTGAATTATGATGAATGAATTGAATTGTTGATAGGATTGATAAAAGGTTAGGTTGTGATTGATTTACTACGAGTAGCTAGGAATTTCCATCGATTGGGATTTGCAAGAGATTTGATCCCAATTGATGGGAAGGCCTAGATATTCGATTTAGGTTTATAATCAAGATTCTCTAGATTTGGTTTGCAAGAGATTAGACCAAAGCTAGGATTTTTATTATAAATCTATACCAATATTCGTTTGGAAGAGATTGGACGAATACGAACTATCATAACCTAGATCGTAGCTTGAGTTTGCACGAGAGTGGGCCCGAGGTGCGATTGGACATGATGTCGATCTTCATGCTAGTAGCTTAGATTAGGGTTTGCACGAGAGTGGGATCTAATCTAGGTTGCTATAGACCGGCAATAGCGCGAGAGCGTGAGCTTGGTTCTACATTCAGTTACGACTAGTTCACCTATATTCAAGCCTTACAATATTGAGATTTATGATCCACAAGGATAAGTGACGATCCGTAGTGGGGATTTCCTATCCCTAGACAGTTTTATTATACTGAATTCTATTAGCTATTTGAACGATTGTGACACATTACTATCACCCAAACCATTCCATTATTCCATCGATAGCTAGGTGATCAAAATAGAGTACTGTCAATTGTCCTCCCTGAGTTCGATACCCGCTCGCCACTACGCCGTGAGCTTGCGGTAAGACTACAGTCGTTTTTCGGGTGTATATCCAGACGCGATCAAACGACCCAACAAGAGTTATCATATGGTTAACATTAACTAATCTGTTAGTGATAACCCTCAATAATTATATGCAAGTTAGTCCTTAGACTTGATGTCATTGTACGAACCTGTACGTAAACGGTGTCACTTAGATCCCTGACCAAGTTTCGAGGCAAGGCATGTCGAAAGGTCTTTGGTTGGATGACACTTAAAGCGTACGAGGAGAGTAATGACCAAGAGAGGATTCATCTCTCCTGTTTATGGAAAGTTAGTGTCACACGTGTCAGTTTGGTCTTTAGTGAAAACTTTGGCCAACATATGCTGGAAGAAGTCCAACATTATAAGACTAAAGACCGTTGGAGACTAACCGAGTTCAAGCTATTACGGTTGACAGTTGATCATACCCTAGGCTCGACTAAGTGACATAGTTTTGACGAAGTGACTAAAACTATGGCATTCATCATGGACACAGTCATGGTTGTCCCGATAATACTCACGTCAATGAGTTAACCACATAATGATGATACTGAAATAAGGACGACACTTGCTGCTCGTGGTTTCTGCCGTCTGGGGTTTCGAGCCCCACCAGTAGTAGGGTCAGGCTGTATGGTCTCACGCAGAGTGAGACCTTCGTCTAGTAATGGAAAGTCTTAAAAGGAGATCATACATCTGATATATGGGAATTAATTGTGTCGCAAAAGGTTTGCGATATAATCTTCGGAATATTAAGATATGTGATTATTACATATGATGCAAAATGGTTTAAATATATCGTAAAACGTTTACGTGCATATTGTTGGGAGATGGGTATGTCCTCGAGGCAATTTATCTCTGTGTATGTGTACACACGTCTTGTTCAAAATAACAGTAAGCTATTTGGTAAGAATTTACCTAAATTAATAATAATGTAGTCAACATTAGAACTTAGATAAAGTCCTGAGACTTTATGCAAGGTCAAATAAGTATCGAGATGAGGATCTCGATCATGGAGAATTATTTGACCGTTAGTAGCACAAGTCAATCTTATGGTTGTTCGACTTGGCAAAGTCGGAGACGACGCACATGTGCTCATTGGAGAATGAGTTCACTAAACGACCCAACAAGAGTTATCGTATGGTAAACATTAACTAATCTGTCAGTGATAACTCTCAATAATTATATGTAAGTTGGTCCTTAGATTTGATGTCATTGTACAAACTTGTACGTAAACGGTGTCACTTAGATCCCTGACCCAGTTTCGAGGCAAGGCATGTCAAAAGGTATTTGGTTGGGTGACACTTAAAGCGTGCGAGGAGAGTAATGACCAAGACAGGATTCGTCTCTCCTGTTTATGGGGAGTTAGTGTCGCACGTGTCAGTTCGGTCTTTAGTAAAAACTTTGGCCAACGTACGCTGGAAGAAGTCCAACATTATAAGACTAAAGACCGATGGAGACTAACCGAGTTCAAGCTATTACGGTTGACAGTTGACCATACTCTAGGCTCGACTAAGCGACATAGTTTTGACGAAGGGACTAAAACTACGGCATTCATCATAGACACAGTCCTGGTTGTCACGACAATACTCTCGTAAATGAGTTAGCCACATAATGATGATACTGAAATAAGGACAACACTGTTGAGTATTGATTCCCCGGATTTGGTTTTGATGATGAACAAACATAAATATCGTGAACTAACTCTTTGTGAGCGCAGTTATGGAGATCGTCGCCAAACTTCTATGAACATCTAAAGCGACGTCTCGAGACTTCTCAAAGCACGTGATTGTATGCTTGAAGCTTCGTTGAAGCTCAAGGACCATTATTGAAGTCAAGAGATTCGAATCGAAGCATTTGAAGACGGTTCGTTAAGTTTTATTTATAGTCTTCTAGGTTCGTTTCGTATATTGTTAAGCCTTGAGTAGGTCTTATGTTTTAATCTTCATAACGCGCATATCTTAAAGATAGGATCTTTTTAGAAGCCCATAGAAACTTTCCCGAAGCTTCGCGCTTCGTTTCGCGGCTTTTTGTGCATGTTAGTTGGTTCAAGAAGAAGAACCAACCGACTAGATGGCAATCTAGTCGGTCGGCAATGCTTCTTGAACCGACTAGAA
Organism: Scilla litardierei; assembly: GCA_030789695.1. NCBI lineage: Eukaryota > Viridiplantae > Streptophyta > Magnoliopsida > Asparagales > Asparagaceae > Scilla > Scilla litardierei. Next base: position 157,092,292 of record CM061136.1, read on the forward strand.
TGCCTTGTTCAAATTCAGCTCACTTACTGTTTACAGTTAGTCGGTCCAAGAAGGTTCACCGTCCGACTAGTTGTGAAACTAGTTGGTTAGGAATCCTTCTTAGACCGACTAGTTGAGCTTCCATTTTTCAGCCTAACTTACTGTTTACAGTTAGTCGGTCAAAGCACAACGACTGACCGACTAGTTGAGAAACTAGTCGGTTGGAAGTTGTTCTTAAACCGACTAGCTGTCTTTGATTTCAGCCTATTCTATTTCATCTGTTAGTCGGTCAAAGAACACTCACCGACCGACTAGTTGTGAAACAAGTCGGTTGGCAAGTCTTCTTAGACCGACTAGTTATCTATTCTCTAAACTTCACCTTTTGGCTGTGAAGCTGTTAGTCGGTTCATGTTGAATCACCGACCGACTAGTTGATGAACTAGTCGGTCAGTGATCCTTCTTTGACCGACTAGTCTGCTTCAGAATAGAGCCGTTGGAGCATTAAATGCCACGAATTTTGCTCTCTCTTTCATCTATCCTATATATACTTGAAGGGCTGCTTTCATAGCATTCAAGGCTGATATTTATTGAAGTTTAGAGAATCAAAGAGAAGCATTAATTCTCATTTCCAAGCTCATTCATTTCTCAAGAATCTCTCTCTCACTCTTATTTCCAAAGAGAGATTCACATTGATAGTGAGCCATTCAAGCCAAGAGCTTGATCCAAGGTCACCAACATCTTCCTAGGCCTCCATTGCTGGTCAACATCTTGGAGCTAGGGTTTGGTGCCTTCATCTTCCCTAAAATCCTCTTTGCCCTAAATCGTAAGTTTTACTCAAGGCATAGGTTTTTGTGGTAAGCATTTCATATTTCAATTTACTTTGAATATTGCAAGTTTTACTCTCGGTTGTGAGAGTTTGTTTGTGATCCCGGTTTGTGGGAGTCACAATTTCATTTGTGTATGATTTGATCTTGTAGAGGTTTTCTACAAGTATTTCATAGTGCAAATTTGAGTTAGAGGATTCTAACTCAAGTAGCCGGAGGGGATCCGGGTGTTTGGGACGTAGGATCACCGGGAACAAGTCGGGGAGACTTGGGTGGATCCGAACCTGTTATATCGTCTGTTTGCGATTGCATTTCTTTGTTGTCAATATTTACATTTCCGCATTGTTGGTTGAGTTTGCAAGATAATTAGGAATTATCTTCTTAATTATTTTAAAGTACTATTCACCCTCTCTCTAATACTTTTGCAGTAGCTACGTAGGGCATTACATTTGGTATCAGAGCCAAGTGCCTAGCTATGTCTTCCAACGACAACAAAACCGTACGTCCACCTTCAGACTACAACACCTTCAGGAACCGTGAAGGAGCTTCTTCGGTGATGGAAGGACACTCCTAGACGAGGCCTCCCTTCTTCAACGATACCAACTATGGGTATTGGAAATGCCGGATGGAAACTTTCCTCCGGAGAGCTTCATTATGGAGAGCCACGTTGACGGAGTACGTCGAGCCCGAAGAAGAAGATTTCGCGAAGTGGACTACCGCGGAGGTCGCCGCGGAGGTAAGCAATGCCAAGGCAATGAATGCCTTGCAATGTGCTTTGGAGCCCGAGGACTTCAACAAGATATGCACATGTAAGAGTGCATATCAAATCTGGAACTCCCTCCTCATCTTGCATGAAGGAACGAGTAGGGTAAGAGACTCCAAACTCGTAGTTGTAAATAAATATTACGAGTTATTTCATATGCAACAGGGTGAGAAGATGAAGGAGTACTATGCTCGCTTCGTCGACATCACCAACGAGTTAGAGGCTCTTGGTAAGACCTACACCCAAAAAAAGAAAGTCTCAAAGATCATTGATGGACTTCCTTCTTGTTGGAAAAAGCGTACCTTCACAATCGAGGAAGGTAATGATATGAGTAAGTATACCGTCATTCAACTAATGGGTACCTTGATATCTTATGAGGTACGTAAGGATAGCAAACTAAAGTTGCAGGACAAGATGAAGTCTTACTTGAAGCAAGACAAGCCAAAGAAAAAGGCGATTGCGTTCAAGGCCGCTCCATCTAAATCTACATCTACCGATGATGAAGAATCGGAAGAAGAGTTGGACTTGGAATCCATTGCCCTCATGGCAAAGAAGTTCAACCGATTCTTCCAGAAAGGTAATTTCAAGAACAAATCTAACTTTAGTTCTTCTAACGCCTCCGCCCCTTTGTGTTTTAAATACAACAAACCAGGACACATGAAAGCGGATTGTCCTCAAAACAAACACAAGGAGAAATGGAAGGCGCCAAAGTTCGCCAAGTCAAAGAAGTACAAGAAAGGGTACAAGAAAGGGCTTGTCGGGACATTCACCGACTCCGACGAGGACTCGTCAAGTGGAGAGTCGGATGATGAACAAGTGGAGCAAGCACACATGTGCTTCATAGCTAGAGAGGAGCATGATCAAGAGTCTTCCTCCGATGATAGCGAGGATGAAGGCGATGCGGTAACTATAGATGACCTTAGATTAGCTAACGAGCAAATTTGGTCTAAGTATTCTAAACTAGTAAATAGATATACTAAGACTAAAGATGAGTTAGTTAGTCTCCAAACCTCACCTAAGCCTATCACCATTGACAACGACACCGTTGTTGAAGGTTTGAGAAATGAGATTGAAAATCTCAAATCTCAACTTGAGCATGTTCATATTGAGGATTCGGAGGAACACAAGATAGCGAATTTAACCTCTCAAAACTCAACTTTGAGTATTGAGAATGAGAATCTCAAATCTCGTGTTTATGTGCTCACATCGCAAGTGTCCACTTTGGATGCTTCTATGCGTTCTCTCACCGAGAAGTATGAGTGCACATTAGGCCGAATTAATAAATTCAATGAGGGTAAGGACCATTTGGATAAAATCCTAAATGACTTACTTCCGGCCAATCACCACATTGACTTGGAGTATAAGATGGGAAATTCATCCAAATCGGCCACTACCTTTGTTAGGCCAACTTCCGATGCCTCAACGAGTGGGAGCAAACACTCTATTGGTAGTTCATCTACCAATGGTGCTTCCACTTCGTACACACCCTTGTTTGGAAAGAAACCCACTTTGGGTGGATCTCCAAAGAAGGGTCATGCTTTTATGTACACCAATACCATGCCACGTAGGAACACACATCCTACTCCACATGTTCACACATATGATGATTTTTATGCACCACATCCATGGGCACGTGCACACCAAGTGAGACACCCTCACGCACGTGTTCCTCCACATGCATATGTTCACCCACACCATCATATGAACAATTATCATCATGCACCATTTCATCATGTGCCATATGCCTATCCACGACATGCATCACGTAGAAATCAACAATGCATGCATGCTCCCAATAGGAATATAGCTCCCAAAATCTTCATTATTTGGAGCCCGAAGGACACAAGAATGCATGAAAAACAAGCTTACATGAATTCGTATTTTATGAATGTTTTGCATAATGATGATTATGTGGGGAAGTCTAAGTCCAATTGTGTTGAGTATTGGACTCCCCGGATTTGGTTTTGGATGATGAGCAAACATAAATAATTCATGAACTAACAATTTGTGAGCGCAGTTATGGAGATCGTCGCTAAATTCACGAGAACACTCAAAGCGACATCTCAAGACTTCTCAAAGCTCGTATTCAATGCCTAAAGCTTCGTTGAAGCTTTTGGACCATTTTGGAAGTCATGAAGATTTGATCGAAGCTCTCGAAGACCGTTCCTTAAGGTTTAATTTATAGTCTTTTAGCTTCGATCTATAGAATGTTAAGCCTTGAGCTATTCTTACATTTCTATCTTCATAACGCTCCTATCTTAGCTCTAGGATCTTGGTAGAAGTCCATTCTAACTTTCCCGAAGCATCGCGCTTCGATTCGGACTTCTTGTGCATGTTAGTTGGTTCAAGAAGAAGAACTGACCGACTAGATGGTGATCTAGTCGGTCGGTAAAGCCGACTAGTTTCATTCAGTCTTTTTCTTGCTCAGTACTATTTACAGTTAGTCGGTCTATGTTGACTCACCGACCGACTAGTTTGTGAACTAGTCGGTCAGTGATGCTTCTTTGACCTACTAGTTGAGCTTTACTGTACATGCTAATTTTCTCCTGAGCTACTGTTTATCGTTAGTCGGTCTAAGAACGTTTGGTAACCGACTAGTTGATAATCTAGTCGGTCAACATTTGTTCTTGGACCGACTAACTCAATTTGTATTCAGACTATTTGTTTTTGGCTCTTAGTCGGTCTAAGTTCACTGACCGACCGACTAGTTGTGAAACTAGTCGGTCAGAAAGTCTTCTTGGACCGACTAGATTTCTAGGTCTGAAATTCACTCTGTTCACTATTCTTCACTTAGTCGGTTCATGTTATTTCACCGACCGACTAGTTGATGAACTAGTCGGTCAGTGGTTGTTCTTTGACCGACTAGTTGCTTCAGTTTTCTAACCGTTGGGATTTAACCTAACTCGTTTTTATGGGACCCTATAAATACGATGCTTGGTCATTTCTCTTAAGGTTAGAGCTGTCATTAAGAGATTCATTGAGATTGAAAGAGTTAGAGATTCTCACTCATTTCCAAGCTCTCTCCCTCACAAGAAATCATTCTCTCACTTTCTAGATCTAGAATCCATCTTGAGAGAAGTTTGTTCTTGGTGAGCCTTTCAAGCTCTAGCTTGATTCAAGTCTCCAAATCACTCCTAGGCACCCATTGCTGCTCATTTCAGTGGTGCTAGGTCTTGGTGACTTCATCTTCCTCAAATCCCTCCTTGCACCTATTTGGTAAGAAAACTCAAGGTATAGGATTTGTGGTAAGATTGTTTATTTCATTATAAACTCATTTATTGCTTTTGATTCTCTCGGTTGTGAGAGAAGGTTGTGATCCCGGTTTGTGGGATTCACTATTGCCATTGCATGTATGATTTGATCTTGTGAAGGTTTTTCACAAGATATCATAGTGGAAATCTTAGGTTAGGGTTTCTAACCTAAGTATCCGGAGGGGATCCGGGTGGTTGGGACGTAGGATCACCGGGAACAAGTCGGGGAGACTTGGGTGGATCCGAACCTAGTAATATCAATTGTTAGCATTGTTAATTTTGTTGTTGTCATCAATTTAAGCTTCCGCAAATTGATTTGGTAGTTGTTTGCACGATAATTAAGAATTATACTCCTTGTTATTTTTAAAGTACTATTCACCCCCCCTCTAGTACTTGTGCAGTAGCTTGTAGGGCATTACAAATTGGACTTGGCTTCCAAAGGTCAAATCTTTTAGGGCCCAATGACCTTGGGTACCATGGAATGATATTTCTATCTTTAGGTACTCAAGAAAAAGAAACGGAGCAACAAATCCAAATTTAGCTCCAAGAATAATTGGATACTCGATAGTGGGTGTTCAAAACACATGACGGGTGATGCTCAATTGCTCTCCGGAGTGGTGCCCATTGCAAATGGGAACCGAGTCGTCTTTGGAGGCAACGAGAGCGGAACCATCATAGGTGTTGGTAAAGTAGGTAATCCTTCTAAACCACTAATAAGTGATGTTTACCTTGTTAAAGGATTAAACCACAATCTTATTTCAATAAGCCAACTTTGTGACAAAGGTTACAAAGTTAGCTTTGCGAAAGGAATGTGCCATATTTTGAATAAAAATACTAATGATGTATTATTCTCTGTCACACGCCATAAGGATATCTATATATTAGATCTTCCAAAATCACATGAACAATGTCTCATTGCCAACACAAGTGAACAACACTTATGGCATCGACGTTTTGTTCATGTGAACTTTGGAACACTTTTTAAGCTTTCCAAGTTAAATTCTATTAAAGGATTTCCTAAGCTTGTCTTTCAAAAGAAAAGCTTTTGTGACTCGTGTCAACGAGGCAAGCTTCCTAAATCGTCTTTTAAACATAAGAAAAGCATTTCATCTAAGCGGCCTCTAGAGCTTTTACATCTAGATTTTTTGGGCCAACTAGAGTTGCTTCATTAGGAAATGCACGATATGGACTTATCATCGTTGATGACTTTTCTAGATTTACTTGGGTATTTTCCTTAAGTAATAAAAATGATGCTGTTGAAAACTTCACAATATTTGTTAAGAAAGTACAAAATCTCATTGGAACCACCATTGTCACTATTCGTAGTAATCATGGAGGGAAATTTGAGAATGAGTCTTTCTCAAATTTTTGTGATGAAGTTGGTATTACTCACACCTTTTCTTTCCCTCGCGCACCCTCTCAAAATGGTGTTGTTGAGAGGAAGAATAAGACGCTAGTGGAATCTGCTCGCACTATGCTTGATGATAGCCAACTTGGCCATCAATTTTGGGCGGAAGCGGTACATACCGCTTGCTATGTGTTTAATAGAATACTTTTGAGGCCCGACACCAAACAAACTTGTTATGAATTATCGTTTGGTAGATTGCCTCAAGTTAAACATTTTCGAGTTTTTGGCGCAAAATGTTTTATTAAAAACACGTATGGTAGTTTGGACAAATTTGATCCAAGATCCGATGAGGGTATATTTGTTGGATATTCCTCCCGTAGCAAAGCCTACCGGATATACAACAAACGAACCTTAACGATCGAGGAATCTCTTCATGTTTCATTTAATGAAGGTTTTGTCCCGACTAGAATTACTAATGATGATGACTCCATGGATGTCTTATGTGATTCTATTGGTAATTCTAATTCTATTGATTCTATTGATACTAACCCTACTAATGAATCTTTTGATAATGTTCCTAGTGATCAGGGAATTCCCAAACGGCTTCATACAGTTCGTGACCATCCCCATGAGCAAGTCATTGGCAACATACTTGATAGTGTCAAGACGAGATCTCAAGTCAACTACTTCGCTCATTGTGCCTTTGCCTCCTCAATAGAGCCAAAGAATATTAACGAAGCATGCGAAGATAGTGCTTGGATCTTATCCATGAAGGAGGAACTCATTCAATTTAAGAGGAATGAGGTTTGGGAGCTTGTTACATTGCCTTCGAAGAACCACACCGTTATAGGAACGAAGTGGATCTTCAAGAACAAGACCGACGAAAACCAAATCGTCATCCGGAACAAAGCTCGGTAGTTGCTCAAGGCTACCGGCAAGAGGAAGGTATTGATTTCGAAGAATCCTTTGCTCCGGTAGCTAGATTAGAATCTATTAGATTATTGTTATCTTTTGCATGCCATAAAAATTTTAAACTCTTTCAAATGGATGTAAAAAGTGCGTTTTTAAACGGAGATGTTGTTGAGGAAGTTTATGTTTCTCAACCTCCGGGTTTTATAAATGAAAAATTTCCAAATCACGTTTTCAAACTTAAGAAAGCACTTTACGGTTTGAGACAAGCTCCTCGAGCTTGGTATGACCGTCTAAAGAATTTTCTTTTGGATTTGGGTTTTAAAATGGGTGAAGTTGATTTTACATTATTTGTTAAGTATTCAAATAATGATATTATATTAGTTCAAATTTACGTTGATGATATCATTTTCGGTGCTACTAACTTCACTCTTTGCGAAGAGTTTTCTAATGTTATGAAGGATCAATTTGAGATGAGCCACATGGGTGAGCTCAAATATTTCTTAGGTCTCCAAATTCGCCAAATGAACGATGCAATCTTCATCCACCAAACCAAGTACACGGTGGAGTTGCTAAAGCGATTTGGAATGGAGAATGCCTCCGGGAAGAAGACTCCAATGAGCACTACAACGCATCTTGATAAAGATTCGGGCGGTAAAGATGTAGACATTCGTCTATATCGAGGTATGATATGTAGTTTATTATATCTTACTGTTAGTAGGCCCGATATTATGTTTGCCGTATGTGTATGTGCTCGTTATCAGTCTCAACCTAAGGAATCTCACTTAGTAGCGGTAAAACGTATTTTCCGTTATTTAAGTTACACACTCGACTTCGGATTACTTTATCCAAAGTCTAGCACATATGAGTTAATCTCATATAGTGACGCAGATTATGCGGGATGCAAATCCGACAGGAAAAGTACTAGTGACACTTGCCATTTTATAGGAAATTCTCTTGTCTCTTGGTTTTCCAAGAAGCAGAATTCTGTATCACTTTCAACCACCGAGGCGGAATATATTGCCACCGGTGCCGCGTGTGCTCAGGTTCTTTGGATGAGACACACTCTTAAAGACTTTGGTATAAACTGTGATACTTGCCCTATCATGGTGGATAACCAAAGTGCAATATGTCTCTCTAAGAATCCGGTACACCATTCCCGTTCTAAACACATAGATGTCCTTCACCATTTCTTAGATGATCATGTTGCTAAAAAGGACATCATTTTAGTGTACGTTGAAACTCAGAAGCAAATCACCGATATTTTCACGAAACCACTCAAGGAAGACTCCTTTGTGCGGTTGCGTTGAGAATTGAGGATAATGTGTGAATCCGAGCTTTAGGATTCATATTTTTTCAATAATCTTGCATGATATTAAATTTCTTTTATATATGCTCATGCTAGATGTGTTGAAATTTTCTGGATTTTTGGTTAAATTTTCGGAATTTATGCTCAAATTATTCATGAACGTCGTATTTAAGATTTTCGATGTTTAATGGGGTAGTATAATGATATATGAGAGTATTTCGATGTATCGTCCAAGTGCGATTAGGAGAGAACTCAAAATTTCAAAATTTCAAATTTTTGGACTCTCTTAGTCGGTTCATGTTCATTGACCGATCGACTAGATTGAGTTCTAGTCGGTCAGTGAATGAACTCAGACCGACTAACTCAAGCCCTAAATTTGGCTTCAGTTACTGTTTGCACTTAGTCGATTCAAGCTCATTGGCCGACCGACTAGATCGTCATCTAGTCGGTCAGCGCTTGAACTGTGACCGACTAAATGCATCGGGAACTGTTGTGTCTTTTCGCATTCCAATCGACTTATACGCTTCCGCACCAATTAGATTCATTTCTAATCGGTGCATCCCTCTTCTCTCAGCCCCTAAAACCTGTGACCCCCCCTGTGTCTCTTCATCTTCTCCGTCAATTCCGTCGATTTCCGGCCGTTTTTCGACCATCTCCGGCCGTAGATCCCTCAGTCGACCTAGGTATCACTCTCCCCTACCTTTTTCTTAGGGTTTGATTCTAGGTTAAATCTCGTTTTAGGGTTAGATTTCAATTCATTTTCCGTCGACCTAGGGTTTGTGTTAGGGTTCTTGCTTTCGATTTCTAGCTTGTTTGCGCGTGTCTCGTCTCGATCATGGAGAAGACTCGTATCCCCATCGAACCCTCACGTCCGTCTCCTATGACTGTCGAGTCTCCACCTACGGACCCCCCCACAAACCAAACGCCGTTCTAAAACGACCCATCCTTCGTCTTCTTCGCCTCCTCTTAAGAAGAAGAGGACGGCGACCGCTAAGCCTAGATCTCAGCCCAAGCCTAGGAAAGAGCTTGTGTCTCCAGCCTCTTTTCGTGCTCCCACTCCTCCCGGTGCTTCGGGTTCCGACACCGAGTATATCCCTGAGTCTGGGCATACCGCTAGGGCTCATACTCCTCCTCCTCGATCTAGCTCTCGTCCTACATCTAGCACTCGTCCATCTAAGGGGAAGGCTCCCATGCCAGTGGGCGGTGTAGATATATCGTTGTGTCACGATGACCCTATGTGTCTCGCGGTTTACAACCGTATTGAGCATTGTCCTCTGTTATTGGAGCACTTCGTTCAGTTCTCTGATTTTCCACATCTCGTCGATCTTCTTTCTCATAGCGGCCTCATCGATTACCTTCGCCATTACCCCAAGGAGAACCCTCACCCGTACCCCCGTCTTGTCAAGCTATTCTACGCGAACCGTGTTCGGGGTCAGTATAACGAGACCCATTCCATTGAGATGACTGTCTTGGGGACACCGATTGTCCTCACGGCAGAAATCTTAGGGGATTTGATAGGTGTCTCCTCGTCTGGCCTTCTTCATGTCGATATCTCTGTTGATGATATTTCTAATCTTGACCAGACCATGCTCGCCGAAATGTTTCATGTGATCCCTCCCGTCATGATTGGCGTCCCTTCAAAATCCTTCAAGCCAAACTCATGGGTTCTTAATCTTATCCTGAAGTCGTGCCTCCTTCCGAAGTACGGCTCATCGAGCTTGCCATCCCAGCCATTCCTTAAGCTGATCTACGCAGTCTTCATGGGGAGCGAGATCAATTGGGCTAGGATTATTCTTGATAAGATGGACTCTTTCGAATGTATCCGAAAGTCCACCAAATCTGCTCACATCCCATACCCTTGCCTTTTGACACTTGTCTTCCGTCACTTCTGAAGGATCCTGCCAAAACAGAGTTAGGATCAATAATATGAAGTTTAGACTTACGCTTGCATATGCGGCATGGTAGTCTACGAACTTCGCCTTCGGATTCGCCACGACGGATCGAGTCTTCTCACGAACGGAGTAAGGCTACTAATCCACAATCTAAATCTCTACTTTAGATTAAGAACTTGGATAGAGGAAAAGAAAGGATTTCTGCAGAGCTTCGCTATGATGAAGTTGCATGCATGAATTTCATGCAAAAGGTGTAAGAAATGGCTTACCCTTGGGTCTTATTTATAGCCCCCAAGGTAGTTATTTTAGGGTAATTTATTCCTTTGGAACAACTTAATTAAGGTGTACCATGATACATGGCACATTATAAGCTTAAGTTGTACCATATGCATGGTACAACATAAGCTTAAGATATTCCCCCTTTATAAGCCATATGTCGCATGCACTTATGCATATATAATGCGACTTTCCCACTCATCCAGAGATCCTCTCCGCAAGGGAACAGATTCCCTTTGTACACGACTTCGTGTACGCGACGTTCGAGGTCCGTATTCCCTCGTACATCCCCCACAAGGGTGTACAAACGTCTTCCATATCCAACATCTCCCACTCACACTTGAGGGGATTGTAAGAGAACGTCTTTCCCTTAGTTCTTTCATCTATCATACCGAGAAATAGACCGTGCGACCGTCATGCGCGTAGAGTCTGTTGTTGTGCACTTGTTAGAGATACACAACGACCTCGAAGGTGCAAAGTTGAGTAGTTCAACGCATGCTTTACCCTAGATTATTTCTTCGCATTTCTTATACTTTATATTCAACAATTGAATCCCATCTGGATTACAATTGGCTGGCCAGCTTTGAATCATTAAAGTCCAAATGCGAATATGAAATCAATCTTCCTCTTCTTACGAACCTTCTGATCTTGACTTGATTCGCTTTTCTAACGTGCCCCGCCGAGCCGAATTACCATAGCCCATAAGTAACACGCTAAGATAGCGATCATCTCGTCAAATCTAAAGGAACCAATTGGAGTCCTTGAGGGTAAGAGTTAAGACCCGTATGGCCTTTGAGTCTCACATAATAGCAAACACTATTGCTACTAACTCAGTGATCGAAATGCATACGTGGTATGAACACGTATTACAACATCACTCCTTTCCCAGGGAGAGTATGTCTTAATGATGTTGTACGGATGAAAAGATCAGACACCACAGTGCCTATCTTTTGAGTCCCCTTACTACTCAGGAAATATTCCCGGACTCTCATCCTGCATAAGACAGATAGGATTAAAAAATCCAATGAGATCTTTATATCCTTGTGATACAGATCTCAGATCTTTTGTAAGCATCCATATGATGCAGATCTTTTATTCGACTATCTTGTTAAAGTCATGACTCTAAATCATTCGTCTAATGATTTTGACTTTAAACTAGTCTCATCTCTATCTTATCCATCTGATAAGATAAGGCGGTTGCTCATGTGAGAGAGCCAACCTTTATCTGTCTGACATACACACAATTCAGCTGAGATTTCAAAAAATGTACACAAACATTTCTTAAGAAATTCATATGCAATGTTTGAAAAAGAACTTATTCTTTTATTAAATTTGATCTTTCTTAGACATGGGAATATATATTGGTACAACTCAGCTCATACGCAATCCTTGGGATGATAAGTGTTTATAAAACACATTTCTGGGGATCGCTTTCGTAAGCTGATCCTCTATTATCTCATGCGTAGATATGTACCTTATGTCTACCTTCTTGGTTTTATCATAGTCTTTTGCAAACCTGCAGTTCCTTTAAGATACTGCATTATCCTCTTAACCGCTTTCCAGTGTTCTTGCCCTGGGTTGGATTGGTAACAGCTTACCATTTCCAACGGCAAAACAGATGTCCGGTCTCGTACACACCATAGCGTACATAAGACTATCAACTGCACTGGAATATGGAACTTTTTCCATAATTTCCTTTTCCTTTTTTTTGGTTCTTTGGACACGATTCCAGATATAAATTATCGCATATGCTTATATGAATATCAATGGACTTGCAGTCCTGCATATTAAATCGTTCTAGAACCTTCTTTATATAAGTCTCCTGTGAAAGAGAAAGAAGTTTCTTCGAACGATTCCTTGAAATCTTAACTCTAAGGATATATGCGGCTTTTCCTATGCCTTTCATCTCAAATACTGATGAAAGCCAAGCCTTGATACTCATCACAAAGCCCTTGTCATTTCTGGCTATTAAAATGTCATCTACATATAGAGACATGATAATATACTTGCTTTTAATCCTCTTGAAATATACTCAGTTATCTTCATCAAGCATGGAAAAAATCCATTTGATAAGACAACTTCTTGAAATCGTATATACCATTGCCTCGAGGATTATTTAAGACCATATATGGACTTACGAAGTTTACAAACCTTATGTTCGTTTCCTTCTTTTACAAACCCTGTTGGTTGTTCCATATAGATCTCCTCGTCCAATTCTCCATTGAGAAAGGCAGTCTTTACATCCATCTGATGTAATTCGAGGTATAAGCAAGCTACCATTGCCAGAATCATGCGAATCAAGGTAAAACGCACAACAGGTGAGAAGTTTTCTTTGTAGTCTATCCCTTCCTGGTGCGTAAAACCTTTCGCGACAAGGCGAGCTTTATATCTATCTATAGAGCCATCAGCCTTATGCTTGATCTTGAGAACCCATTTGTTCCCAATTGCTCTATGTCCTCTGGGTGAGTTAACTAAGTCCCAGACTTGGTTAACTTTCATGGATTTCAATTCCTCCTTCATCGCTTCCATCCATTTGTCTTTTGCAGGGCATGATGTGGCATATTTGAGATTCTTCAAGTCCTTGTTGACTCGAATTTAGATCAATTCTAATATCACTCCCACTTGAAATGTTGTTAGAATTGCTCCCACTTGGATCATTATTCCCGTATGGAATAGGATAATCGTCATTCGTATAATCCATTGGTGAAGGTTAAAAAAGAATTTTCGTTTTCACCAAGAATTTCTCCCACTCGAATGAGGTAATCCTTTTTGATCATAAATCTCAAAATAGAGATAAGTCCTGACTTATCTCGCCCTGTCTTGGAAACTCGTTTTCCAAGAAAGTGACATCCCTCGACTCAAACTCAATTAGCACACCATTGTCTTCCTGACTAACAAAAACATAACCTTTGGAGTTTTATGCGTATCGTTTAAAGATACATTTCCTTCCCCATGGCCCAAGTTTGCCATGCTCATGGGAGGAAATATGTGCGTTGAATGCACAAACTCAAGGTAAAAATGTTTAAGTCAGGAGACCTTTGGTTCCACAACTCATAAGGAGTGGAGCTAACTGATTTCGAGGGTACACAGTTTAAAATGAAAACGGTTGTCAATAATGCATCACCCCAAAAGGTGATTGGCAAGTTAGCTTGCGCCATCATTGAACGGACCATTTTTCATTAAAGTCCTATACCTCCTTTCTGCAACACCAATTTGTTGAGGAGTATAAGGCATAGTTACCTGATGTACTATGCCGTTTTCATCACAAAGTTCCTTTAAACTTGTTGATTGATATTCACCGCCCCTATCGGTTCGCACGACCTTAATCTTGCGATCTAATTGATTCTCCACTAAACTCATATAGTTTTTAAAGCAGGTTTAGTGCTTTCACTTTTGTGGGATATCAAATAGATATGACCGAATCGGGTGAAATCATCAATTAAAAGTGATGAAATAGGACTTCCCGCGTCTTGTCTTGACATTCATCGGACCACATATGTCCGAATGGATAAGCTGTAATGGAACCTTGGCCCTTGTGCCGGTTCCAAACGGCTTGCAACAAGATTTCCCTACAAGGCAATGTTCGCAGGTCGACATTTCAACCTTTGAAACATTGGATAGAAGGCCACGTTTGGCAAGTCTATCCATACGCGTTGGTCCAATAAGACCAAGCCTTGAGTGCCAACAAATTATATTAGACTCATTAGTCAAAGAATTTGTCACAAGGAAATGAGAAATCATACATTGTACTTATTACAATGAATCCTTTAAATACATAACCCAGAACCAATAAAGGAATTATTATTACAAAATAGGTCCATATTACATTCATGAAGGAACCAGCTATAACCAAGACCCATTAAATTGACCACAGTTATAATATTCCTTTGAATATATGGAATGAAGAGAACATCATGAAGTAGGAAAGTGCGGCCGTTGTCCAAGACTAGCTTGCGAGTCCCAACACCTTTCACTTCAACACGTGTGTTGTTTCCTACATTGATCCACTTCATTCCTTGGGGTATCCGGTGATACTCCACGAAGGACCATCTGTCCTTTGCTATGTGGTCGGTGGTACCTGAATCAATTATCCAAAAAATGGATTAGATTCCACAAGAAATAGTGAACTAGAAACACATATGTAACTAGTATTACAAGTTACCTCGTCACTTCCACTCGTACACGAACGAGCATAGTGACCGAGCTTGTTGCACTTGAAGCACTTGATCCTTTTCAAGTCTTTCTTCTTGTGCCATTTCTTGTGCCCACCCTTATGTTTGGGTTCCTTGGTGGACTCAGGTTGCTTATTACGTTCATTAGAAGACTTCGAACGATCTTTACGTTTCTTTCCCCCGTGTGAGGAACTAGCAACCATGTGCACTTCTGCACTTGGCTTGGCAGCCGCAAGCCGCTCTTCCTCTAATTCGAGGTGCTTGGAAACATCGTTGAAGGTCTTGATGCTCTCATTATGAGTGAGATGCATCTTCATCTGATCCCACCCATTTGGTAGGGAACGTATGACTGCTTGGATTTGTTGCTCATCCGTGAGCACATGACCTGCGTCCTTTAACTCTGAGATAAGGTTCGCCATATGTCGCAGATGTTTCCCCATGGAATGATCTGGACGTTTCTTATATGTATCGAACTTTATAGTTAAGGCGCGAAGTTTGGACACCGATGTGCCACCGAACTTCTCCTCTAGCTTGGACCATATGTCCATGGCTAGGTCATATTCTCGGAAGATGCGCATTATGTCATCAGCCATACTGCTTAATAACGTAATGCGCGCTATCTTATTCTTCCGAGACCAAGCATCAAAAGCTTCCTTGTCTCGTCTGTGTTAGGCCGTAGTGCCCAACTCGGGTTCAATCATTACGTTCTTTAGAGTTTCGAGCACTTCTTGCTCCTCTAAAACGTATTGTATCTTAATGGACCAAAGTTTGTAATTATCGCCGTTGAGTTTTTCACCTTTGTTTAACTCAGCGACGATATTCTTTGAAGCGGAAGACATTTTACTTTTAAAATGCTGCAAAAAAACACAAAACCGAAGGTTCGATCAAAACATTGCATAAAAATTCTTAAAATATAACTCCCACTTGAAATGATAATAGAGTATCCCATTTGGATAGTTCTAAAAATTCAAATCCCACTTGGAATTATATTATATTTGATAAGTTACTTTCGAAAAATATTGAAGATGTTGTTCTAGAATCGAAAAGGTCTCTATGATTCCAATCACCATCTAGAACAACCTTCAATATTCCCCCATCACTTATCAAACAATAGTACTCTTATAGTAATAGCAGCGGAAAAACGAGTATTTGATAAGTTACTTTCGAAAAATATTGAAGATGTTACTCTAGAATCGGAAAGGTCACTATGTTTCCAATCACCATCTAGAGTAACTTTCAATATTTCTCCCTCACTTTATCAAATGTTAGTACTCTTATAGTACTTTGCAGCGGAAAAGCGTTTTTGAAAACGTATTTTTCAAAATGAATTTAAAATACATTGGCTAATCTCCGTAGAGTAGAGCACAACGTCATAAGTTCATTGGCTAATCTCCGTGGAGTAGAGCACAATGACATGGCTAATCTCGCATGAAGTAGAGCATTACGGCTAATCTTCAAGGAGTAGAGCACAATTACATAAGTACATTGGCTAATCTCCGTAGAGTAGAGCACAATGACTTAGCTAATCTCGCATGAAGTAGAGCACTATGGCTAGTCTTCAAGGAGTAGAGCCCAAGTTAAAAAAAACTTCATTAAAACGTTAGTCCCGTATGAACTAGTCGGCACTGTGGTTAGCCCCGTATGGGCTAATCGGCACATTCGAGTTTTGACCAAGGCCTTTTGTCACCCCGTATGGGTCAGTAGGCAAGTTTGCAATCGACCCAGGCCTTCTGCCGAATAGGTCGACCAAAAACACCAAATTGGTCGACCAATTTTTGGTCGCAACTTCTTCCCGGCCAGGGCCTCTGCCCTGGCCGAGGCTTGGCCAAGGGCCGGCCAGGGCCTCTGCCCTGGCCGGCCAGGGGCCTTGGCCCCCTCGGCCAGGGCCTCTGCCCTGGCCGAGGCCGGCCAAGGCCGGCCCTGGCCCTGGCCGAGGCCAGGGCGCCGGCCCTGGCCTCTGCCAGGGCCGCCTGGCCGGCCCTGGCCACTGCCAGGGCCGGCCCTGGCCTCTGCCAGGGCCGGCCAGGCCGGCAGGCCTTGGCCAAGGCCGGCCATTGCCGGCCTGGCCTTGGCCGGCCACTGCCGGCCTGGCCTTGGCCGGCCATGGCCGGCCATGGCCAGTCATGGCCAAGGCCATTTGGCATTGGCCGGCCATGGCCCCTTTGGCCATGGCCGGCCACCCCCTTTGAATGGGGTTGCCGCACACATTCCTCCCCCTTGATGGGGTGGTCGCCGGTGGTTATTGGCCGTAGCCAACCCCCTCCGCTTGGGGAGGGGGGGTGCATGGCCTTCATAGCCCATTTGGCCATGGTGCACATGCACCAAATCTCCTCTTACCCGATGGAAATAACTACCATCATCTTCCTCGATGAAGCACCCGTTCGTCGATGAAGCACCCGTTCGTCGAGAAATTAGTTATTTCCTAATGGCCGTGTGCCAAAAATGAAAAATAACATACTACGTGAACGGTCGGTTCTTCCCGTCACGGAGAGTTCCTACCATATCCGTAATGATAGGAGACCCTAACGTGAAAAGAACAACCGCTGCGTTCTCTCCGTCACGAAGCGTTCCTACTATATCCGTAATAGTAGGAGACCCATTCGTGAAAAAGACAACGACTCGTTCATAGTTTCGACGGGGCGGTGGTTTGACCGGGGCGAACCCATTTGGCTCTGATACCAATGAAGGATCCTGCCAAAACAGAGTTAGGATCAATAATATGAAGTTTAGACTTACGCTTGCGTATGCGGCACGGTAGTCTACGAACTTCGCCTTCGGATTCGCCACGACGGATCGAGTCTTCTCACGAACGGAGTAAGGCTACTAATCCACAATCTAAATCTCTACTTTAGATTAAGAACTTGGATAGAGGAAGAGAAAGGATTTCTGCAGAGCTTCGCTATGATGAAGTTGCATGCATGAATTTCATGCAAAAGGTGTAAGAAATGGCTTACCCTTGGGTCTTATTTATAGCCCCCAAGGTAGTTATTTTAGGGTAAGTTGTTCCTTTGGAACAACTTAATTAAGGTGTACCATGATACATGGCACGTTATAAGCTTAAGTTGTACCATATGCATGGTACAACATAAGCTTAAGATATTCCCCCTTTATAAGCCATATGTCGCATGCACTTATGCATATATAATGCGACTTTCCCACTCATCCAGAGATCCTCTCCGCAAGGGAACAGATTCCCTTTGTACACGACTTCGTGTACGCGACGTTCGAGGTCCGTATTCCCTCGTACATCCCCCACAAGGGTGTACAAACGTCTTCAATATCCAACAACTTCAAGGTCCCTCTCCCTCCCGACGATGAGCGTCCTCTTGGTCCTCCTCTGAATGCGACGGCCGTCAAAAAGTCTCTTGCGGCGCTTCGTCACGTTCAGAAGACGACCCCTTCAGCTTCTGCTTCAGCTGCTTCTACTCCTCCTCCTGCTCCTACTCTTGCTGAGTTTGCCGTCTCTCTGAGACGTGTGGAGTCTCGAGTTTCTCGTTCTGAGGCGATGCTAGCTCGCATCTGCTCTCACTTTGGTATTGAGGTTCCTCCATCTGTTTCTGACGATGAGGAGATGGATGAGGATGAGCTCCAGGAGCTCGTTGGATCTGCTGCTCGTGCCCCAAAGGGTACGTCTGCTCGTGCTGCTGCTACTTCTGCTGGTGCTCCCGAGAGCACACCTGCTGCCACCATTCCTCCGATGGATACTTCATTTGTTGGTGCTCCCGAGACCACTCCCGTTGCCACTCTCCCATCTGTTGACACTCCGGTCGTTCCTGAGACCACCACTCTGTCTGCAGAGCCTGCTGCTGCTGCTGACCCTGCCTCCACCTCCTGAGCTTGCTTGGAGGACTCTCCCTATGCACTTTGGATGACATATCTTGTAGTGAGAGTGTGGGGTAGGATAATTTGGGTGGTTCTCGATTTTTGATATTTTTGGATGTTATATGATGTATTTTGATGTATACATGTTTTGCGATACTTCGATGTATGCTGTGAGATATGATGTATGATGTGCCCCGATCTGAGGATCGTTTATATTATTGTTGGCAGATGTATACTTTTGATGTATGCATATTTGATATATATATATATATATACATCTTGTTGACTTTTACTTCTGTGTGCACATTATATTATTTTTTGTCTCTGATGTTGACTTCGTCGCTCGACGACCTTCTTGATTTAATTGAAATTATTTCTATGAAAACATAGAATTGTTTTCCATGCATTTAATTCTTCAAGAATGTTGATATTGGAGAGTATGTTCCATAACTCAATACGTGAAATTAATTTGAGTTTTGATGATTTTATTTTTCGATTATCGACTATGGTCTCATTGGCACGCTTTGATTTACTTCGTATTTTCCTTTGGTGTCATTTGGACAGTGGTCGTATTCTACGACTCCCGTGCTTTTATTTGAAGCCATTGTTGTTGTCGTTGTTCTCCTCCCACACTTTTTGCTAATGCCAAAGGGGAAGAGAATTAATAATGACAATGTGCTAAATGATAATTTAAAGCAATGTTCCGTGAATCTAATTTGATATGTTAGATTCAGGGGGAGTTAAGATATAAAAATAGATTTAGATCCTAAATTTCGATAATTGGATTCACATTTTATACTTTCCTCGTCTGCTTGATACTTATGATTATTATTTAATATGGAATTAACGTGTCATCAATGCAGGGGGAGTAAGTAAATTACATTTGAATCATTATTTTTGATTATTAGTTATGTTGGTTTGTCATCACCAAAAAGGGGGAGAATGTTGAGTATTGATTTCCCGGATTTGGTTTTGATGATGAACAAACATAAATATCGTGAACTAACTCTTTATGAGCGCAGTTATGGAGATCGTCGTCAAACTTCTATGAACATCTAAAGCGATGTCTCGAGACTTCTCAAAGCGTGTGATTGTATGCTTGAAGCTTTGTTGAAGCTCAAGGACCATTATTAAAGTCAAGAGATTCGAATCGAAGCATTTGAAGACGGTTCGTCAAGTTTTATTTATAGTCTTCTAGCTTCGTTTCGTATATTGTTAAGCCTTGAGTAGGTCTTACGTTTTAATCTTCATAACGCTCATATCTTAGAGTTAGGATCTTTTTAGAAGCCCATAGAAACTATCCCGAAGCTTCGCGCTTCGTTTCACGGCTTTTTGTGCATGTTAGTTGGTTCAAGAAGAAGAACCAACCGACTAGATGGCAATCTAGTCGGTCGGTAATGCTTCTTGAACCGACTAGAATGCCTTGTTCAAATTCAGCTCACTTACTGTTTACAGTTAGTCGGTCCAAGAAGGTTCACCGACCGACTAGTTGTGAAACTAGTCGGTTAGGAATTACTTCTTAGACCGACTAGTTGAGCTTCCATTTTTCAGCCTAACTTACTGTTTACAGTTAGTCGGTCAAAGCACAACGACCAACCGACTAGTTAAGAAACTAGTCGGTTGGAAGTTGTTCTTAAACTGACTAGTTGTCTTTGATTTTAGCCTATTCTATTTCATCTGTTAGTCGGTCAAAGAACACTCACCGACCGACTAGTTGTGAAACTAGTCGGTTGGCAAGTCTTCTTGGACCGACTAGTTATCTATTCTCTGAACTTCACCTTTTGGCTGTGAAGCTGTTAGTCGGTTCATGTTGAATCACCGACCGACTAGTTGATGAACTAGTCGGTTAGTGATCCTTCTCTGACCGACTAGTCTGCTTCAGAATAGAGCCGTTGGAGCATTAAATGCCACGAATTTTGCTCTCTCTTTCCTCTATCCTATATATACTTGAAGGGCTGCTTTCATAGCATTCAAGGCTGATATTTATTGAAGTTTAGAGAATCAAAGAGAAGCATTAATTCTCATTTTCAAGCTCATTCATTTCTCAAGAATCTCTCTCTCACTCTTATTTCCAAAGAGAGATTCACATTGATAGTGAGCCATTCAAGCCAAGAGCTTGATCCAAGGTCACCAACATCTTCCTAGGCCTCCATTGCTGGTCAACATCTTGGAGCTAGGGTTTGGTGCCTTCATCTTCCCCAAAATCCTCTTTGCCCTAAATCGTAAGTTTTAATCAAGGCATATGTTTTTGTGGTAAGCATTTCATATGTCAATTTACTTTGAATATTGCAAGTTTTACTCTCGGTTGTGAGAGTTTGTTTGTGATCCCGGTTTGTGGGAGTCACAATTTCATGTGTGTATGATTTGATCTTGTAGAGGTTTTCAACAAGTATTTCATAGTGTAAATTTGAGTTAGAGGTTTCTAACTCAAGTAGCCGGAGGGGATCCGGGTGTTTGGGACGTAGGATCACCGGGAACAAGTCGGGGAGACTTGGGTGGATCCGAACCCATTATATCGTCTGTTTGCGATTGCATTTCTTTGTTGTCAATATTTACATTTCCGCATTGTTGGTTGAGTTTGCAAGATAATTAGGAATTATCTTCTTAATTATTTTAAAGTACTATTCACCCCCCCTCTAGTACTTGTGCAATAGCTACGTAAGGCATTACAGACACATACTACTTGTGGTCTCTGTCGTCTGGCGTTTCGAGCCCCACCAATAGTAGGGTCAGGACTGTGTGGTCTCACGCAGAGTGAGACCTTCGTCTAGTAATGGGAAGTCTTAAAGGAGATCATACATCTGATGTATGAAAATTAATTATGTCGCAAAAGGTTTGTGATATAATCTTCAGAATATTAAAGATATGTGATTATTACATATGGTGCAAAAGGGTTTAAATATATCGTAAAACGTTTACGAGCATATTGCTGGGAGATGGGTATGTCCTCGAGGCAATTTATCTATGTGTATGTGTACAAACGTCTTGTTCAAAATAACAATAAGCTGTTTGGTAAGAATTTACCTAAGTTAATTATAATGTAGTCACCATTAGAACTTAGATAAAGTCCTGAGACTTTATGCAAGGTCCAACAAGTAACGAGATGGGGATCTCGATCATGGAGAATTGTTTGACCGTTAGTAGCAAAAGTCAATCGTTCGTGGTTGTAGATGTTTCGAGAAAAGAAAATCGAAACATCGGATAGACTATTCTGTCTTTGTCTTCACTATGGAGTGGTGACGTTGATCTCATGGTCCTTAGACTTGGCAAAGTCAAAGACAAGACACATGTGCTGATTGGAGAATGAGTTCACTGAATGACCCCACGAGAGTTATCACATGGTTAACATAACTAATCTGTCAGTAAATAACTCTCATTGATGATAGGCAAGTTTTTCCTTAGACTTGAGGTCATTGTACGAACATATACGTGACCGGTGTCACTTAGATTCCTGACCTAGCTTTGAGGCAAGGCACGTCGAAAGGTCTTTAGTTGGGTGACACTTGAAGCATGCAAGGAGCGTAATGACCAAGAGATAATTCGTCTTTCCCATTATGGGGAGTTAGTGTCGCACGTGTTGGTTCGGTCTTTAGTGAAAAACTTCGGGCAAAGTATGATGGAAGAAGTTCAACATTATTTGAATAAAGATCAATGGAGACTAACCAAGTTCAAGCTATTAGGATTGACAGTTTGACCGTACCCTAGGCTTGACTAAGTGACATAGTTTTGACAAGTGGACTAAAACTGCGGTATTCATTACGGACACAGTCAGGGTGGTCCCGACAATACTCATGTCAATGAGCTAACCACATAATTATGATACCAAAACAGGGACGACACATGCTGCTCGTGGTCACTGCTGTCTGGGGTTTCGAGCCCCACCTATAGTTGGACCAAGCTGCAGGGTCTCACACAGAGTGAGACCTTCGTCAATTAATAATTAGAATTAAGGGAGATAATGCATTGGATGCAAGGGAATTAATACGTCATAAAATGTTTGTGACAAAAGCTTTAGAATATTTAGGATGTGAGAAATTGCATATGATGCAAGAGGTCATGAATGTGTCGTAAAATATTTACGAGCATATTTTATATAGAATGAACACATAAGATGTGTACCTGGATGACGAGAACATCCCAGTCTAAACCCAGGTTCAAACAGCATCCAAAACGGACTCCGAACGTGAAAAATAGAGCCAAAAAGTGCAAAATAGCCCAATGTGGGCATTACGGGTCTGGCGCATACGTGCCCGAAGGGCAGGCGGGCGCCCAAGCCCGCCCGAGCCTGTGGGTGCCCTCACCTGACCGAGTGGTCTGGGGCCTGCCTTGCGCAGGCAGGCGAGCGCCCAGCCCTCCGGTGCCCGACCCGCAGGTGCCCAGGCTGGGCGCGTGTGGCCCCGTGTGGGCCCCATGCATAGGGGTTTTGAACCCAGTTTTGGCGGCTGGAATATCCAGCGAAAATCAAATTTTTTGTCCAATTTTCGACACACGTTTGAGGGGTCAAACGAAGTCGAAATTGAGTCATGTTTGTTTCTATGCGTTCATCGTTCAGTGCTCTTCGATTTGATATATTGATATCACTTGTGAAGCTCAACGGCAAGGGAAGAAAAATTCGCTAAAGATTGGCCTATGTGAAAGACAAACTTTAATTAATTTTCTCATCCAAAATCTTTAGTCCCGCATCGGTAAATGAGAAAGGGGAGGGGTCAGCCGTCTATATAAATATGGGCCAACCCCCCTTCTTGAAACTCGCACCAAGCTCCAGATCTGAGTAAGTTCATTAAACATGAGCAAGATTGGATCTAAACTTAAATTAATATTCCCTCTTCTCCCTAATTCTTCCTTGCTCCTGATCGTGCTCTAGCAAAGCAACGAAGGAGTTTAGATCGGATCCGAAGTCTTAACGGAGGATCCACTCAAGGTGAAACTTTCTTTGGTGCGTGGTTGGCTCGGCGACAAGGGTGTTGCTCGCCTCGGGACGCGGTTCAGTTCGGGACACGGTTCAGCTTGGGATGTTGTTCGGCTTGGGAGAAGCGGCGCAGGGTATCGCTTCGGAGATAAAGAAATGTTACTGAAAACGAAGCTTCGTATTCTGCAGAAACAAAGTGAAAGGTATGTAGTTTAATTTACATGCGTTTATAATTGCTGTTAGATAGATTTATTTTTAGGCGTTAGTCGGAGCCAACCCCAGGATAGTAGAGAGTCTGGTTAAGGTTATTTCTTTAGAGCTTTCTTGAAAAGGTTTTATAATATTTTTTCGCTGCATATTTGCTTTTGTCATCCGTCCGACTTAGGCCGGACGTCGATTTTATAGCTCAAGGACCCAGAAAACCATTCACATATTTTATGTAATAAAAACTTGTACCAAGGACTTACGGAGCTCACTAATAATTGATAAAGCTTACAAAGAAGCAAAGAACCCTAAGTCAAGGGGTGAAGCTCACCAAACCATATGGAGTACAAGCAGTCAAAGCATGTACCATGCTCATTTTGGACAACATCAAGATTCAGGAATTTGATAGTTTTGATGTATTTTAGTCTTATTTTAGATTAATTATGAAGTCATTAATTGAAGCTTCACACACTTAGAAAAATCTTTCTAATTGTTTTAAAATATTTTAAAACTATTTTGAAAATATTTCCTTGTGTTTATAGGCTATAACTTAAGTTTCATACTTAGATTAGTTGACCAGACTGACACCCAGTCAACTAGCTGACTGATATATCTTGGCTAGCAGTATATCAGAAGAATAGTCGACTATGGTTTGATGATTTCGTTTTACGATTTTCGCCTATGGCTTGAGAATTTCGTTTTTCGTTTTTCGATTATGGTCTCATTGGCACGCTTTGCTTTTATTCGGTATTTTACTTTGGTGTCAGTTGGACCGTGGTCATATTCTTCGACTCCCGTGCTTTATTTGTTAGCCATTGGTTTTGTCGTTGATCCCCTCCCGCTCTTTTTGCTAATGCCAAAGGGGGAGAGATATAATAATGACAATGTGCTAATTGATAATTCAACGCAATTTACCGTGAATCTAATTTGATATGTTAGATTCAGGGGGAGTGAAGATATAAAAATCGATTTAGATCCTGTATGTCAATAATTGGTTCATATTTTATATTTTCCTCATCTGCTTGATGCGTATGATTAATATTTAAATACGAGACTAACGTATCATCAATGCAGGGGGAGTAAGTAAATTTCAATTGAATCATCATTATTGATTATTATTTATGTTGGTTTGTCATCACCAAAAAGGGGGAGAATGTTGAGTATTGATTCCCCGGATTTGGTTTTGGATGATGAGCAAACATAAATATCGTATACTAACTATTTGTGAGCGCAGTTATGAAGATCGTCGCCAAAAGAATACGTACATCAAAAGCGACGTCTCAAGACTTCTCAATACGCGTGATCGTGTGCCCAAAGCTTCGTTGAAGCCCAAGGAGTTTTATTGAAGTCAAGAAGATTGAAGATTGAAGCTTTGAAGACGGTTCGTCAATGTATTATTTATTGTCTTCTAGCTTCATAGTTTAGAATGTTAAGCCTTGAGTAGGACTTACATTATTACTTTCATTTCGCTCATATCTTAGAGCTAGGATTATCATAGAAGCCATTAGAAACTTTCCCGAAGCCTATCGCTTCTTCCCTCGGCTTCTAGTGCATGTTAGTTGGTTCAAGAAGAGTCACCAACTGACTAGATGCCTTGCTAAATTCAGCTCATTCCATGTTGATCAATTAGTCGGTCAAAGAAGGTTCACCGACCGACTAGATGACGATCTAGTCGGTCAGGAGTCCTTCTCAGACCGACTAGTTGTGTTCAGTCTTTTTCAGCCTGAGCTACTGTTTCGAGTTAGTCGGTCAAAGAACGTTTGTCGACCGACTAGTTGAGAAACTAGTCGGTCAGCATTTGTTCTTAAACCGACTAAGTCAACTTGATGTCAACCTATTCTATTTCGACTGTTAGTCGGTCAAAGAACATTCACCAACCGACTAGTTGTGAAACTAGTCGGTCGACAAGTCTTCTTAGACCGACTAGTTGTCATTGCCTGTACTTCGACCTTTTGGCTGTTCAACCGTTAGTCGGTCTACGTTGTATCACCGACCGACTAGTTGATGAACTAGTCGGTCAGTGATCCTTCTTTGACCGACTAGTCTGGTTCAGAATAGAGCCGCTGTGAACTTTTCCAACACGATTTTCCTTGCCTCTATAAATACAAACTTGATTCGTTTGAGGCAAGGTTAGAGGTCCATTATCCAAGTATTTTCAGACCTAAGAGAAGAGTTTTCTCAAGCTAATTCCAAGCTCTCTCTTCCTCACAAGAATCTCTCCCTTCACTCCTTGAGCCAATATCCTCAAGAGAGATTCTTTCCATTGTGAGTCATTCAAGCCAATGGCTTTGAATCCAAGGACACCAACCTCATCCTAGCCACCTATTGCTGTCCATCTTGGTGGAGCTAGGGCTTGGTGTCATCATCTTCCCCAAAATCCTTCTTGCCCTAATATTTGGTAAGTTCTCTCAAGGCATATGAATTTGTGGTAAGTGTTCTTTATTTCATTTCAATCGTTATTTGAATTGTGTCTCTCGGTTGTGAGAGAGGGTGTGATCCCGGTTTGTGGGAGTCACATGTCATTTGTATGATTTGGTCTTGTGAAGGTTTTTCACAAGAATTTCATAGTGCTAAATCTTGAGTTAGGGTTTCTAACTCAAGTATCCGGAGGGGATCCGAGTGGTTGGGACGTAGGATCACCGGGAACAAGTCGGGGAAACTTGGGTGGATCCGAACCCGTTACATGCTTTGGTTGCGCATGTTTAATTCTTGTTGATTGTTGTTTATTCCGCATTGTCGTTTGTTCATTGCACAATAGTTAGGAAAAACTCTCTTAATTATTTTAAAGTACTATTCACCCCCCTCTAGTACGTGTGCAGTAGCTACCACAGGGCACTACAATGCTGTCTAGGCCCTCTTGCTAACAGTCTGGGCTGAGCGCCACAGCTGGTGGGACCAAGTTAAAATCGGTATCCATAAGTTCTCATATTTAAATTTGATAAATAAATTTATCTTCTAATTTGGTCACTAAATCAACCGTATGAATGGATATTTGAACCATAAAAGATCGACTTACTTAACTCGACAATTTGACCTAAAGTTCGGTTTTGTCAACATTATCTAAAACTTGTCCACCTGAAGCCGGGGTTGGTCGCACCATTAGTAGCACTAATGTTATTTTTTTGATCTATCGGAAAGCAAGATACATTGGTCGTGGAACACGGATACACCAGTCCTGATCGCTTAACCACGAACACCATTAGTAGCACTAATGCTATTTTAACTTGATAATTAAGCAAGCTTATAGTTGTTTAGACTAATTGGCATGGCAAATTCATAAAAGATAGCCTCAAGTTTTATTCAATAACTAGTCATAACCCGTGCCCGTAGGGCACGTTTATATAATATATTCCCATGTCAAAATCTTAGTTACCCAAAAATTTTAATCATCCTAAGGAATTTAGTTCATCCCAAAAATCTTAGTTCCTCAACAAATTTAGTTCCTCTCCGAAATTTTATGGTTCATCTCCAAAAAAATTAAAAAAAAGAAGCAAAAGAATATTCATACCTAGATCATCCGCTGCCGCACAAAGTGCCCTCTTTGAACACTAAATTGATCTGCAGATGAGTTTCAAACAACAAACCATCAAAACTCAACCAAAAAATTAAAAAAGAAGCAAAAGAATCTGCATACCTAGATAATCCGCTGCCGCACAAAGTGCCCTCTTTGGACACTAAATTAATCTGCAGATGAGTTTCCCCTGTGAAGAATATCCGCACAGCTCGCAATTTTGGAAAAGAGCTACCGAACAATTTTGCCCTATTTGAACAATGTTATATCCGCAATTGAAGTTTATAACATGCACTCTTTGAAGAGCTGTCGAACAATGCTGGAAAGAGGTGCGTTTTTTTGGAAAAAGTTGCCGAACATTTTTTGAGTTTCCCATTGTTTTTTGGGAAAGCTGGAGAACGATGGGAAAGTGAGTGGAAAAGTGCGGATCTATTACAAAAACGCAATTTTGAGTTTCTCCTTCTTTTGTGGGTTTAAAAAAAATGCAAAAGAGCATGTCCTAGTCACAAAGGACAGTCAACATTTTTGTCCTAGTCATATTTTCGGTGCCACGTAGGACAAAATTAAAAAAAAACCGTCAATTATATCATAGATTATAACCTGTGCCCGTAGGGCACGGTTTATATAAGATATTCCCCTGTTAAAAGCTTAGTTCCCCGAAAATTTTAATCATCCCAAGGAATTTAGTTCATCCCAAAAATCTTAATTCCTCAACAAATTTAGTTCCTCTCCAAAATTTTATGGTTCATCTCCAAAAAAATTAAAAAAAAGAAGCAAAAGAATATTCATACCTAGATCATCCGCTGCCGCACAAAGTGCCCTCTTTGAACACTAAATTGATCTGCAGATGAGTTTCAAACAACAAACCATCAAAACTCAACCAAAAAAATTAAAAAAAGAAGCAAAAGAATCTGCATACCTCGATAATTCGCTGCCGCACAAAGTGCCCTCTTTGGACACTAAATTAATATGCAGATGAGTTTCCCCTGTGAAGAATATCCGCATAGCTCGCAATTTTGGAAAAGAGCTACCAAACAATTTTGCCCTCTTTGAACAATGTTATATGTGCGGTTTTTTGGAAAAAGTTGCCGAACATTTTTGAGTTTTCCATTGTTTTTTGGGAAAGCTGGAGAACGATGGGAAAGAGAGTGGAAAAGTGTGGATCTATTACAAAAACGCAATTTTGAGTTTCTCCTTTTTTTGTGGGTTTAAAAAAAATGCGAAAGAGCATGTCCTAGTCACAAAGCACAATTAACATTTTTGTTCTAGTCATATTTTCGGTGCCACATATGACAAAATTCAAAAGAGGCCGTCAATTATATAATAGATGGACGAAGATACAAATAATAAATGAAATTGAGAGGGTCTGACGTAAAACAGACAACTATTATGTATGAGGGAGGCTTTTGGCCTCCCCCTCCTTCATTACCCATTCATTAGTCCCATTACTATGGGTAATGGGGACTCTTGGTCTCCTAGAGGCCCTTCATCCCCCCCCCCCCCTCTAAATTAATATATAGAGAACCATGGCCTATGGCCATGGTTACTCATTCGCTCTCTAAGCATTCCCATCACTATTTTTCTTCTTGAGTTGATTACTCTCTAACACGTTATCAGCACGTGTTCTTCCTTGAGCAAGAATCCAAGACTAAAATCCACACCAAATTGATCCCCTACGCGCAAGGAATCTTTGGTTGCTGCGGCGATTCGTTGGAGCGTTGCGGCATTCTCGAAGTTTTTGGGAGCTCGGATTTTTATTTCTACGGATCTTTTCTACGGTCGTCCCTAGATCATCGATCTAGAGGTATACTTCGTATTCCCGTAGATAAACAATTTATATTTTAGCCATGATTTTTTACAACCTCTTTTTGGCTTGTTTAAAATCTGCTAAATACAATATCTTGCCTTGATAAAATACACTGAGAATAAAATTTAAAAAAAATATTTAGCCTCCCCCCCGAAGGGGGGGACATTTTTCCTGCGACCGCCCTGTGTTCCATATTCTTGGGTTATGGGCATGCTTTCATAAAGAGCAGCTGGCCACCTTCTGTAGGTGGCTACATGAGGCTTAAAGCCTCTTTGGCTATACATAATGACGATAGATCTACAGTGCGCATATAATTAACCTGATATATAATTTGTAAATAGAAAAAATATATAGTTAAGGTAACACCACAACTTCCCACTAAGATTGTTATCCCTCCAGCAAAGGCCACCATTTAAAAACCTATCTCAGCACTCTTACAGGCAATTGAAAAAGGATGTCATGACCACTGCAAGCAAGGGTATGGTTATGCTATGAGGAACATACGAGACTTCAATCTACCAGGGAAAATCAATTCATAAACAAATAGTGGAAAATTGGCCAAATGATGGAAGCATTAAAATTTTATTCAATTGGGTAGCTGGAATATATATGCCACTATTTCCATATAAAGGGGCTCTCATAGAGGATTCAAGTTAAGCATATTAAAAGGATTCATTGACTGATATAAGTGCAAGAACTATATATCTCTGCCAGCAAATACCTTTTTGTACTTTCTATATGATGTAGATATGTCAAAAAGAATCTTAACAGACACAAGAACAATGGCAAATATTTTTCAACAAGAACAATGGCAACCTTTTGTTCTCTGTCGCCTTCCCCCCATGTGGGGCGGCAGTGGGGTCTTTTACTCTGGCTGACGCTTGTGGAGATTTCTGGCAACCGACAATGACCTAAAATAGTAACTGATGGGGTGGAAATTGTGGGGACAGACTTAGGGTTTTTGGGATTATTGGTATTCCCCAACCCAAAATTAGGCTTAATTTAATTAAAATTGATATTTTTTGTTGTTGGGCCTGCAGCCCATTTGTGCCTACCAATCCCTTAATAAATTCTTTGGGCCAGCAGCTCCAATTACTTAACGGTTATTATTCTTGCCTACTAAATGATAGCCTGAAGCGAATTACTTAAAGGGACTCACCTCTATGTAAAATCACAATAAATTTACATAGTCCATGTTGAAAAATTTATTTAAACATCGCTCTTGCAAATTATTATCTATGGTTTACTAGGATTCTATTTTTCAAAATATAACTATCTTAAAGATCCTGAGACCGCTCTGCCATTAGTCAACTAACCTAACGGTGTATGACGTTTCCACGTGGTCTACGAGATAATTATATTTTCTAGTTTCCTTTACCATATGTTATGATTGTGATATATGCGTGGTTGTTTATTTTTATGCCCGTAGCATATTTAGAACTGCGTGGATGTTTAAATAAGTAAAAATGTGTTTTTCGGGATCGGCCATTGTATACCTATTTACATTCCTTGCACTTTTATTTTCTTTTGAGAGAATTTGTAAGTGAGGAAATTTGTATAAAAAGCCAAAGCTCGGTGCAACAGCATATGAAGACGAAGTTTCAAAATGCAGATATTGGGACCCACTTTGGGTTTCCGAAGTTGTATTTTTCTTTTCTTTTATGGACTGTAAACGAACTTTGGACTGTGTATTTTTTTTGGGTATCTGGCCGATCCCCGCATTTTTACTTGTTTATTTCTTTATGCATGAATTTTGAATTTTAATTCATGCTCATTTTAAATT
Source organism: Scilla litardierei (assembly GCA_030789695.1). Taxonomy (NCBI): domain Eukaryota; kingdom Viridiplantae; phylum Streptophyta; class Magnoliopsida; order Asparagales; family Asparagaceae; genus Scilla; species Scilla litardierei. The sequence continues at coordinate 157,123,051 of CM061136.1, forward strand.
GCGTAGATAAATGGCAAAATTGGCAAGCGTCGATTTCGAAGTCCTTGACTCTGCAGGGACGAATTACCTGAGTTGGCGAGTGGACCTGAAGTTCCACTTGCGTTCGATGGCCCTCCTTGGGTCTATTTTGGCTCCTTCTTCGGCCCCAGCAGCGGCCGAAGCTTCTGCTACATCTAGCAGAAGCCCTCCAACCACTGTATCCGATGTAGATAAGGCGAAAGCCATAATCTACATTAGGAAACATATAGATCGGACCTTAAAGGCCGAATACTTAACGGTTGAGGACCCAAAGGACCTGTGGACAGCGCTGGAAGCTCGGTATAAACATCAAATTGATGTTATATTATCGTGTGCCAGTTATGAGTAGGAAAACCTCAGACTTCAAGACTATAAGTCCGTCGCTGAGTATAATTCTGCACTTCATAACATCACCTCACGCCTGAAGTTGTGCGGTGAAGAAGTGACAGAACAGCGCATGTTGGAAAAGACATTTACCTCGTTTCACGAGAAAGATGCAATCCTCATGCAGCAGTATCGTGAACGCAATTTCACGAAATTCTCCAATCTGATCTCATGCCTACTTAGGGCAGAGCAGAATTGAGACTTACTGCTTGCAACTCATAACTTACGTCCAGCTGGCACTGCCCCTATCCCTGAAGCCCACCACGTTTCTCCCCAGAAGTGGAAAAACAAGAGGAAGGCAAAAAACACTAAAGGGAAAGCTATAATGAAGCAACCAAGAGGTGTAGCTCCCCAGACAAACAAAAACAATAAGGGAAAAAGAAATTTCACTTGGAAGCGAAAGAACACCGAGCAAGTGTCACTTCCAAAGAAGAACTGGGAGGATAAATGCCATAGATGCGGCATGACTGGCCATTGGTCCAGAAACTGTCGCACTCCTCGCCACCTCCAGGATCTATACCAGGCGAGCCAGAAGTCTCTACCTGAAACAAACTTGACGGCAGTTCAGCCGCCAACAATGTTTACTACAAAAGACTTCGAGAACGACGACCTTCTCGATTGAGCACCATCGTTTATCTATGCTTTTTAGAATTTAATGTATCTTCATCTTTTATTTGCTTAAGTACGAACTTTTATTTTCGAATGAATGTTTACATTTTCGCTCAAATAAAATTTCGTTTTTGCTTATATAGATGATGTCTGAGTGCCTAATGGACTGTGCCTCAACGCACACAATACTTCGCGATCATTGCTATTTTAATAGCATAAATAAATATGACGGTCCTGTTATCACAATTTCAGGACTGTCCCAAATAATCGAAGGATATGGTGAAGCAATTATATTGCTCCCAAATAACACAAGACTTCAAATAAAAAATGCATTATTCTCTCCTAAATCAAATAGGAATCTCGTAAGTTTCAAGGATTTCCGTTTAAACGGATATCACTTAGAAACCAGAGATGAAAATACGGTTGAATATCTGTATGTAACTCATCAGAAAGATGACTGGAAGATCATCTACGAACGATTCGAGGGACTCCCGTCGGGTCTCTACCAAACATACATTCAACCAATAGAAGCCAATATGACTGAGCACCAGACGTGCTAATCACTGCTAGAGTTCGAACTCTGGCACAATAGACTTGGTCACCCTGGAACAGCAATGATGCGACGCATCATCTCTGAATCCCGTGGACACAAAGTGAAGAACATGAAGATTCTTCAAAAGGGTGAATTTCCATGTCTCCCTTGTTTCAAGGGAAAACTTATAACGAGACCATCCCTCCTGAAAGTGGGATTAGAGTCTCCTGGCTTCCTTGAGAGAATTCATGGTGACATTTGCGGGCCTATTCACCCCGCAAGTGGCTCATTTCGGTACTTCATGGTACTGATTGATGCATCAACCAAATGGTCTTATGTGTGCCTCTTGTCCACCCACAACCTAGCTTTTCCAAAGCTATTGGCACAAATAATAAGGTTGCGTGCTCATTTCCCCGATAACCAAATCAAGAAACTACGTCTTGATAATGCGGGAGAATTTACTTCACAAGTCTTCGAAGACTATTGCCGGGCAACGGGTATTGAAGTTGAATATCCTGTAGCACATGTTCACACCCAAAACGGATTAGCTGAGTCCCTTATAAAGATACTCCAATGGATTGCACGTCCATTGCTTATGCAATCCCAGTTGCCTGTGGATGCTTGGGGGCATGCTATTTTACATGCCGCATCACTTATTAGGTTAAGACCCTCTAGAGGTCATACTTTATCCCCGATGCAACTAGCATATGGCGCACCTCCGGATATCTCTCATTTGAGAGTATTTGGTTGTGCGGTATATGTCCCAATAGCACCACCTCAGAGGACCAAAATGGGTCCTCAGCGTCGTCTAGGTATATATATTGGGTTTGATTCGCCCTCTATTATAAGATACCTTGAACCCCTGACGGGTGATGCATTCAAGGCACGTTTTGCTGACTGTGAATTTAATGAGAAAATTTTTCCTAAACTGGGCACACAGTCTAAGAAGCCAGAAGCTTCTGAGACCATTAGTTGGGACCAGAAGTCTTTGTCCATATATGATCCGCGTACTAATCTGTGTGAAGATGAGATCCTGAAGATCCTTCACATCCAGAATACAGTACATCTTTTGCCGGATAAATTCACTGACAACCAGAAGATTGTCCGTTCACACGTCCCTGCTGCCAATACGCCAGCTATGATTGACATCCCCATAGATGGATGCAATCCACCGGCAGCAGAATTGGCTGTACCTCAAATGAAAAGAGGACGCCCACCAGGTTCAAAAGATAAAGTTCCTCGAAAGAGGAAGACTCCTGGAGATACTAAGATTATCCCTCCACAGGATGCTGAGCTCAGACTAGCTACTTCTCCCCTCCTGATTTCCCCAGCAGAGGAAACAATAAGAGAAACATCATTAAATTTTGTACGTACTGGAGAAGTACTGGACAGAAATAGCATAGTCGTCGACGACGATTTTATGTTCGATATTGCCGTTCACGTCACTGAATATGACGATGACGTCGAACCACGATCTCTGGCGGAATGTAAACGCCGAGATGATTGGCCAATGTGGGACGAGGCAATATGAGTAGAGCTGGACTCACTCTTGAAACGCAAAGTCTTTGGACCAGTAGTCCAAACACCAGTAGGTGTAAAACCTGTGGGATATAAGTGGGTTTTCATAAGAAAAAAAGATGAAAATAATGTGATCGTTCGCTATAAGGCACGCCTTGTAGCCCAGGGATTTTCCCAAAGACCGGGGATTGATTACGAAGATACGTATTCTCCGGTCATGGATTCGATCACATTCCGATTTTTAATAAGCCTAACTTCTCTGGAAAGCCTAGAAATGCAGCTCATGGACGTTGTGACTGCATATCTATATGGCGATATAGATAAAAATATCTACATGAGACTTCCTGATGGGTTTAATCTACCCCCAGAGATGAAAGAGATACCTCGGGACGTATTCTCTGTAAGGCTACATAGATCATTATATGGTCTAAAACAATCGGGCAAGATGTGGTATAACAGACTAAGTGATTTCCTTGCACAGCAAGGATTCACGAATAATGAAGTCTGCCACTGTATCTTTATAAAAAGAACGGGAAAGTGATTCGTCATCATAGCTGTATATGTAGATGACTTAAATCTCATAGGATCTCCTGCAGAGATCAATGAGATATCTGAAAGCCTAAAACATACTTTTGAAATGAAAGACCTAGGCAAAACAAAGTATTGTCTTGGCTTACAGATAGAACACCTAAGAGGTGGAATCCTATTACACCAATCTAATTATACAAAGAGACTTCTACGCAAGTTTCATATGGATAAATGTCATCCTTTAGGTACTCCTATGATCGTAAGATCACTATATGTACATAAGGACCCCTTCCGGCCACTGGAAGAGGGGGAGGAGATACTGGGTCCTGAAGTACCCTACCTCAGTGCCATTGGAGCACTTCTATATCTGGCTAACTGTACGCGTTCCGATATAGCGTTTACAGTTAATCTTCTAGCCAGGCACAGTGCAGCGCCCACAAAGCGCCACTGGAATGGAGTAAAGCATCTTCTGCGATACCTCCAGTGTTCCATTGATCTTAGACTTTACTACCAGAGAGGTGCCTCCACCAAATTATTTGGTTATGCTGATGCAGGTTATCTCTCAGATCCGCACACGGCAAAATCCCAAACAGGTTTTGTTTTTACCTACGGATGTACTGCTATCTCCTGGAGATCGGTAAAGCAAAGCACAACAGCTACATCATCCAACCATTCGGAGCTCATTGCGATCCATGAAGCAAGTAGAGAGTGTTATTGGCTACGATCCGTCGTCCAACACATTCTTCAATCTACTGGCCTGAAGACTGGTGATTTGGAGCCTACCGTCCTGTTTGAAGACAACGCTGCATGCATTGCTCAACTTCAAAAGGGCTACATCAAGGGCGACAGGACGAAGCACATATCTCCCAAGTTTTTCTGGACACATGAGCTAAAGGAGGACAAGCAAATCGAAGTTCAGCAGATACAGTCCTACAACAACTTAGCTGATCTTTTTACTAAGTCTTTGCCAAAATGTACTTTTGTAAAGCTTGTAAAAAACATTGGTATACGACAATTAAAAGACCTGCAAGCCTGAAGCTTGTACGGATCAGGGGGAGTAACCTGTGGGTTGCACTCTTTTTCCTTAAGCTGTTGGATTTTTCCCACTGGGTTTTCCACAGCTAAGGTTTTAACGAGGCAAACACACTTACTCTGGATCCAGAAGTATCCACCCCTCTTTGCCTCAGATACTAAGACCAAAGTGATGAATGAGTAAGGGGGAGTATTATGAATGAGGGAGGCTTTTGGCCTCCACCTCCTTCATTACCCATTCATTAGTCCCATTAATATGGGTAATGAGGACTCTTGGTCTCCTAGAGGCCCTTCATCTCCCCCTCTAAATTAATATATAGAGAACCATGGCCTATGGCTATGGTTACTCATTCGATCTCTAAGCATTCCCATCACTATTTTTCTTCTTGAGTTGATTACTCTCTAACAACAACCCTTCTTTCCCTTAGGAGTCATTTTCATAAAATTAACAATTCGAACGCTAATGTGTTAAAAACGACGACTTCATTTTCCTATTGGTCATCAATATATTTTTCAAAATTTAATTTTAAAATAAATAAAAAGAAGGGAAGGAGATGGCAATGAGTGGAGGAATCTCCCGCACATGATCCCGCCACGGGATGCCCGCAATTCTCGCTCATGTGCTCACGGTTTGTGGGCCCCACCTCCCACTGTCCCCTCACCCCATCCACGAGAACCACGCTGGTGGCTCGGCACGTAACCCCCTCCCTCCCATCCTTTCTATATTTTTTAATAAAATAAAAAAATAACTAATTAATAAAATCAACCTTCACTTTTCCCCGCTCTCCGTCCAGTAATCGTGATTAGCGCTCCATAATCACCCAGCTTCTTACCCGTACTTTTTTGTCAACGACATACCCGTAGTCAACCCCGGCACTAGCGCACGTGATGTCCCCGCTCACGTGAATGTCTGCCCCGGCCCCATTGCAATCCTGGCCGTTAGATATGCGATCAGGGACCACCAATGGGATTGACGTTATCGCCGTTAACCGGACGACGACGTCAGATCGAACGGTGGTTTACCCTAACGGAAAAAAAAGAGGGAGCCGAAGCGATTAAATAAATAAATGAAATAATAAAAAAAAGCTCCGTATAAAGATCTCGTAGGAGCCCAGCCGACTCGTCTCTTCTCTCACCCTCTCAGCTCTCTGCAGTTATAAAGCGAGATCTCTCTCATCTCATCCTATCATTTTGATAATTCTCGAATTTCGCTGCATTTCTATCGCCTCTGAATCTAGGGGTTAACGAGACCACTGCCTTTTCTTCCCGTTCGGAATTCAGGCGAGTTCTACGACGCGCTCTGCGATCCGGCGAGTGTTTCGGCTGAGGCCACGGCGGAGATCTGCCATCGGCTCGAGCTGGCCAAAGCTCGCCTTGATTGATTAGGCCACGTGCGGATCACTCTCTGAATTTCTCGTTAATTCTGCTGAATTCTCGCGGCACTTTCTAAAATCATTGATATGATAAAAGGACGGCCATTTCTTGCTGAAGATTAGTGTTTTATCATATTTTTCTCTCGCTTCGAGAACAGTGACAGAATTCTAGGGTTTTTGATCCGTTGAGAATTGTTTTTGATAATTGAAAGATCTGAATCAGTTGAAGAAAACAACATCTCCCATGTGGATGGAGTTTCAAGGTACATGTTACAAATTTTCATGGCTTGCTTCTAAAAATTTCTTTTGATCAATTTTAGTACTAATTATCAAGGATTTCAATGTGAACTATCGTCAAATTTCAATGTACAATTTACAGGTAAAAAAGCGACTCACGATTTCCTTTCGCTTTACAACAAGGATTCGTCTTTCCAGCTTAAAGATTCAAGGCCTACTTCCCCGGGTAATAATCACAGTTCTCTTTTATTTTGAGCTTTATCTAATCAACATAAATGCAACCGTAATTCAAAGAATTTTCAAGTTTTTTTAAACTCGAGACTCTGTATTTTTCATGCTGATCACATGAAACTTCCGATAGATATTTGCCCGATTTCACAGCCGGCAAGCATACTTGTTCTTCATAGGGGCATTTCTGGTAAAAACCCTTCCCATAACTTCGTTTCTTGCTCTGTAGAAAGATACTCGGGGGAGAGAGGGAAAGATTCATCAGCAAAGCAAAGCACAATCGTGCATGTTTGTAGGGTTAGTTTCGGAATTCAAGAAGATGGGCATTTGTGAACATATTTACCCTCTTAATTGTAATCCCTGACATCTAATATTAATTATCTACTTGCAGAAAACATCCCCCTAACGCGATTTAATCAGTAGTTTATATTACCATTGGGATCGTTGTTATTATTAGTTAAAGATTTACAACTATTATTACAGGTTTTTACCTGAAGACCCACGACTTCCTGAAACCGCTGGAGAAGGCCGAAGAGCCCGACCCGGCCCGGCAAGCGGGGCCCACTGATCGGGATGCAGCGACCGTGGCGCACGTGCTACCGGGCGGGATCGGGACGTACAGCGTCAGCCACGTGGGGGAGAACGGTTCGCCTGCCGCGGTAAAGCCCGAGGTGGTCACGTGCACTCGCGGGCCCGTACCCGGGAGTAAGCCCGAACCCGTTAGCGGTAACGCCGTTCCCGCCGGATACGGGCCTTATTCTGGAGTGGCATTCAGACTATGGGGGACATCGTCGGCCGCCGCCGCCGCGAATGACCATGATGATGGAGGTAAGATCACTGGAGGGTGACGGGAATTGAATTGAATCTAATATGTCAATCCATTAATTACCCAAAAAAATTGAGAATTGCTCCCTACACCTCACAGAGAGGTGCATTGAGGGGACATTTTGCTTAAAATGTTAAAAAATTGAGAGGAGAGAGTATAGATATCATCTTAGGAGTTGATTTTCTTTTTATTTTTAGCAAAATGTTCTATCTATGCATATTGAGGTGTAGATAGTATTTCTCAAAAAATTTGATGCAACGAAAGTGGTGGTGGGGGGATGAAGTGATCGGAACGTGCTGCCAGAAGGTTCCGTCTTTAAAGAGCGGGGCTACCGGGGAGTGGCGGAGGGTAGACTGGTGTTTAATAATGTGTGTGGCCCAATATTGGGGGGTGATTGTTTGGGTGTAGTCGATCAAATGGTTTAAGAATTAGAGAAGGGCTGTCTGCACCCCTATGAGTAGGGGTGCATTACTTAATTTAGCCCAAAATTAGAAAACCAATACCCTCTCTCTCCCCCCTCAACCTATTCTTTCCTATTCTAAGTTAATTTGGGCACAAAACACAATATGCACCCCTATTCCTAGGGGTGCAGATAGCAACTCTCAAGAATTATAGGAAGCAGATCCCGTGGTGTTTTGTGTCAGAGGATCGATCGCGGGCAAGACGCCAAATTTGGGGTCCTTTAGCTATGATCTCCTTCTGAAAGGCCTGTCGGGTAAACACTAAATTGTTTATGTTTTCCGAAAACACCCTGACCTTCAATATATTTACCTAATATATATCCCTTTTTTACCTGTTCTGTTCCTACTTCCTCGTTAGGCGGATTTTCAAATCGTTGGGGTCCGGTTGTGCCTACGCTTAGCTGAGGGCCGCCGTCTTTTGGGCCTGTTCTTCTTTTTGTTGAGAATTGTTTTGTGAAAAGTCGAGTGGTTGTAGAATTTTGACGTGAGTAAAATTTGTTTTTGTGTTTTTTTGGAAACTTTTTTGGAAAGTTTTTTGTGTGAGAAAATCAACTTTCTTGCATTTTTTGTTAAAAAAGTTAAATAAAGAAAGTTTGGAAAAGGGTGCACGGTCTTAAAATAATAAATTACTTGAATTTAATTAATTTGAATTACTAATTAAATTCCTAATTAATTCTAAATTTGCGGTTCACTGCCTTCAATCTGAAACGGGAATTTAATTATTTGAATTACTAAAAACTATTAATAAATTATTAAAAAAAACCATTAAAAAATCGGAAGTAGGAAAGCAGTGTGCATTCAATCGGAAAATATTATTAAAAAACCAAAATACTACGACAAAGAAAACACGCGTTTACTGTTTCTGCAAAAAAATATCGAAAAATTAAAATTTGGCCCCTGCAATTGGCTGGGATGAGAGAGAGAGAATGGGGTCCACAAAAGTGGGATTCTGCAGTGTAATCCGCGGTTTTTGCGGAGAATCTGCTCGAGAAAATGAGACTGCCATGGCGGAGTCACGTCCGTGTTTTTCGAAAGTAATTTTTGAAGGGAAAAGAACATCATGAGAGAAAGGGGAACGAGAATATGGTGAATAGTGGAGGAATAGTGTCATGAACAGTATAAATGGTCCACTTTCTCGCCCATTCTCAACAAAAAGAATACGACCTTACTCAATTTTGTCTGAAAAATTTTAGAACTTCTTTGGTCTACAAGTTTTGATACAAAATATCTTCGCTTTAAATATAATTTACTTTAAAAACAAATATTTCTTAATGATGATTCAAGGGATACAGATATGGAATGCAATGCAACATGTCAATGGTTTAAGCATGTTGCCTTCCAAAATTTATTTTTCAAAACCTTTTGTCCGCTTGTTGCAAAGTCTATTATCACTTACTCCTTTATGCCCACATTTATTTTATTTTTTCATTTTTAATTTTTTTTCTCGTGTGACAAAGTCTGAAATTGCTTATTTGTTACACCCCAACCGAAAAGTAAACCGAATGTCTTAAATTTTTTCAAAAGGTGATGCCAAAACTTGAGATTTCTTAATTCACCTCACCTTTTCCTGTAGGCGCTAGAGGCCCGTAACGAGGCTATTTGCCATAATGTCTTCCTTTTTTATAAATAATTTTTTATGATCCTACCTAGCAGCTGTTGTTTTATCATTTATTTTACTTGCCATCTCTAAGTAATTAATTTATTTCTCTCTAATAGGAGGGAATTATGTGTGTTCGTCTTATTAAAATATGATTAATCATGGAAAGGGACAGCTAGGCGCTACAATGAACACTGGTCACTTGGCTTTTAGCATGTGACCCCAACAACGAAGCTGATTTTCTAAATGCATATCTATCTGTTATCGGATGCTCAGGACCTTGTTACATAAAAGTAACTTTAGATTTGAAGTTTTATGTAAACATCCCGAAATAGAAATTGTTGTGGGGGGACCCTAGACTGGACCATTTCTTTATTTTCTTTGCAATTAAGAATTTATTTATTTTTAGTTTCGAGAAAAATAATAATACTGAAACGCGAAAGAGAAACGCCTTTGGGCTTTAAGGTGCCGTTCTCAGTCTCAAATTGGTCCCCTTTGTATGTAAATCTCAGATCAGTGGCCGTTGCCTTTCGCCGCCCGCGCTACTGGCAGCTTCGGCTCTCCCCCCTCGTCCAGGTTACCAAATTTGCGAATTTCCGCTTCTTTGATGCGCTTTTATGCAAAATTCTCATCTTGAGTGTTGCTGAGAGCTGCCAATTCTGTTTTGTTTCCTTTTGAATTTGTTGCAGGAATCCCTCGGCGCAGGATAAGAAACGATTCATGGAGTCGGGGTCGAAATCCAGCAGGGGCTTCGACGAGGAGGATGAGGACGACGACGAATTCGGAAAGAGGGAGGGCACTTCGAAAAATGGTTGATTTTTTTTTAAATTTTTGATTTACATAAATATTTCTTCGATATACAAAATTTTGCATTTATTCCCGTTTTAAAAAAAATCGGTGAATTTTCAGTGGAGTTGACCGTGAAAGTTGATGGGAAGGGCGGGAACGATCAGAAGCCGGCAACGCCACGGTCGAAGCATTCTGCTACGGAGCAGAGGCGGAGGAGCAAAATCAATGACAGGCAAGTTTGTTTTATGTGATAAATTTAAAGTTTCCAACATTTTTTGCTTGTCTTAATTTATTTCGGTTTCTTGAAATTTAGCTGATAGAAAAATGTTTATTACCTATGCCTGGGTTGGTTAAGAATTGGACTTTAGTTGAGAGAGAACTGCAATTTTTTTTGTGTCAATCGACTAATTTGGTGTAGAAAGTGAAATTTTATCACAATAATCTCCTATCAATTGTCTCCTTTATGAAGTCTTTTCCTTAGTAATCACTTAAACACGACGGGTCTCATCCACCCTGTTCTGTAAATTTTATTTACCGCAGCCTCTTTCTTATGGTGTTAAATAGAAATTATGGTTGATGTTTTACCTCATTAAAGTGTCTAATAGAAATTATGTTTGCTTACATGTACTACATCAATTTGGCCCATTCATTGAATGAGAACTCTCTTTATTGCCCATAAGTCCATCGGCTAAGAATTTGACACTAAATCACATGATTGACATGGGATAGATGTCATGTTATAGCACGCTCGCACATTCACACACTCTCTCTTGTAGCATTATAATGTTAGAGACTCATCTTCAAGGTTCTATAACAGTCCTTAAAGCTCAGATTTGCCGATATATACATCTGTACGTGCAGGTCAAAATTTTAATCATGGCATACGGTGTAAGTATGGTGATAGTCTTTTTCATAAAATTCGATTAGCTATATTGCATAAAACGCATTGTTGGCAAAAAAAAAATGCTTAACCAAATTCATGCAACTAAAAAGCATATGACACAGAAGAAAAGGAAGATAATGATAGACATGCTAATAAGTTATTAACTAAATGACCTTTCTTTTCTATGATGGAAAGTGAGAAATGGCTAATGCATCTCAAACTTTGCGAATGGGGATCATCATTTTAGCATGTCCACTTCATTAACGCTGGAAATTTTTTATACTTGAATCTATTATACATTTGACAGTGTTTTTTTTGAATCCTAGGGCTGACTAGGACAAGATAAAGAGTGGCCAGGATTAAATCTTGGGGAATGGACGGTTGAGACTCCATCTTTTAACATTAAGTTTTTTTGTTTTTTAATGAGTTCTGCAAATAACATTGTTTATTGATTTCAATCTTTGTTCTGTGCATCGGGACTCTAAGAGACATATGGCATCGGTTCCCCAAAATGGCAATTGCTTAATGAGTTCTACAAATTGAACTTAATCACGATATCTGTTGAGTATGTTCGCATGTTGCCTTTGATAAAAAAACGCTTTGGTAAAAAATTCTTCGGTAAAATATCGCATGTTGCATGTTGAGTATGCTCGCATGTTCCCCAAAAAGGCAATTGCTTAACATTGTTTAATGAGTTCTGCAGATTTCACTTAATCCTTGTACAAAAAAATCGCTTCGGTATCTGCACTCGCCAGAGGGATGACGCTTCGGTTTTCAAAATAATTTTTAATCCCTTATCCCAATTTTGTTCATTCTTTATTAATTTCCAGGCCAATCCCTTATCCCCATGACTCAGGTTGTCCATTCTCCATCCTCTTTCTCTCCCGATTCGATCATTTCTAGGTGAAAAACACCTCCATTTTTCAGATTCGATCAATTCAAAATTGATATTGCAAAGGCAGGTTTGGATTCTTCCTCCCCCTCTTTCTCTCCCGATTCGATCGGTTCTAGATGGAGTACTGCTGCTTTGTCGGCGGGCTCGCCTGGACCACTGATGGCCGTTCCCTCGAGCAGGCCTTCAGCACCTTCGGTGAGGTCGTTGACTCAAAGGTTACCACTTCTCGAATTTGAATCTTCAAAATCCATGGTCCCGATGGTATTTTCGTTAAAAAGATTCGATTTTTATTGTATTTTTCTCAGATCAGCAACGATTGGGAGACTGGGAGATCCAGGGGGTTTGGGTTCGTGACGTTCGGCACGAAGCAGTCCATGAAGGACGCTATTGAGGGGATGAACGGCCAGAACCACGATGGGAGGCCAAGTCCGCAGCGGCGGCGGGAACGACGGAGGACGCCGAGATGGAGGCGGTGGTGGTGGGTACGGGTCACGTGACCGTGGGGATGGTGGCGAATACTGTGGTGGGTCCGGTGGCGGGCCACGTGACCGTGTGTATGGTGGCAGGAGCTGGAGGAACTGAGAGTGTTCCCCTTTAGTTATCTGAAGTTCCGTTACCGTGCTTTGTTTTTTATCTGCTGCTAGGGTTTAACTACTGTTATGTATCAAGATTTAGCTTGCGGCTCTTGCTTTTTTACATTGCAAAACTTTGATCTGTAGTAAAGAAACACACCCTCTCTCTCTCGGAACCCACGGGTTGCTGACGTTGGATGCCAATCTTTGGTGCAAGCATAATCAAATTTGATTGTGGAGATTGTATAGTTTGTGAATGATTTGTGGAAAAATTAAGTGGATTATGGGAAGTTGATCTATATAAAACTTAAATTAAGCACAATTTGATTTTTTTCTGTCATTGCTTTGGTTATTAAGTTATTTACGCAGTTTGCAAGTGAATGGAGCTTTTTAAAATTTACGTGTAGAGTGGAGCGATTTTCAAAATGATCTGATGCTTTCTCTATTTTTTCTTGCTTTTCCTCCAATGAAGGTTGGGACTTTTGATCTGGTTAATTTTTTTGGGAGCTGCCAAGCGCATGTACTGAATTACTTGCATGCACAACAATTTATTCTCAACTTTGCCATTAAAATATTACTTCACTTTTACCCCAGTTGTACAAAGCCATTGTGTGCATTGAATAAAAACTAACCAAAACTCATCATCGTGTTTTTTGCTCAGCGTGCACAATCGTTATAGATCACGAACCCCCTCTTTGTGGAGGCCGTCGACGACGACCGTCACGGCGACGATTGCCGATGAACCCCTCTGTGGATGATCAACGCCTATGAACCCAAAATGAGGAACCTATGATGATCGACGATCACCGATGAACCCTTCTTTGTAGACAATCGACGATTGCCGTTAAGCAATTTCGGATCTATGTAGAAAACTTGCTCACTGTGCACAACAGATAAAAGTTTTGCCTGTTGTGCTGTGAGCAATTTTGCTCCACTTAGCCGAAATTGCTCATCGCGCACAACATGCAAAATTTTTGCATGTTGTGTACGTTGCGCAATTTTGCTCCACAGCCGAAATTGCTCATCGTGCACAACGACACCATTTTACTTTTGCCCACAACTACTTTAATCTATGCGTTCAGCAAAATTAAACAGGGTACTTGCATTTGGATCTTGCATGTCGTTACATAAAAATTACACATGGTTCCATGACATCGTTGCATGAAATATTTTAAATGAACTGTGCTCTTTTGGCATATGTTAAATTTTGAGCGAAGTAAATCTCGGGAGGGACTAAATTTTTTGGTGAAACTAAATTCTTTAGTTGGTACAAAATTTTGAGGGGACCTAAGATTTTTGTGAGAACTAATAACAATACTTGCTCTTTACTTATTTATGTTTGTTTATAATTTGGAGATCTAAGATTTTGATGGGGAATATTTTAAATGAACCGTGCCCTTAGGGCACGGGTTATGACTAGTTTGTATATAAACAGCAAAGCATGCCTCCTAGTAATTCGCCATTTCTTGGGTTTATTTCAAGTGGCACTCATTTCTTTGGTTGGCTTTGGCTGGAACTTGGCTCCCACACTTTGAGGACCAAATAACGTAGATGTCAAAAATTTGGGCAGCCCTTCAATGGATCTTGAAATTATGCCTCTGCATAACATATACTATTATTCTTACCCTATTTAGGCATATTGGGCTGTCTTCTACATCAAATGGAAGCTTCTTCTTTCCTTTCCTATGTGCAGAATAGTGTTCACCTGATCTGAAATTTCCAGAAACATAACACCATTCTAATCACATATTTTTGTCATTGCAAAACTATCTACTATACTTCTGATGGATCGGAATATTTCATGCAGGTTTCAGATACTTAGAGAACTCATACCACATGGCGATCAAAAGCGGGACAAGGCATCATTCCTGTTGGAGGTGTAATTTGGAGATTTTTAGAGAATTCATAGCACCTGGTTGTTCAGTTTGTAAAGTATTCACATCTCATTAACTCCATCTCAATATACAGGTGATCGAATATATTAGGTTTTTACAAGAGAAGGCCCAGAAGTACGAGTGTTCATACCCAGGATGGAGTGACGAAAATGCCAAATTAATGCCATGGGTAAGTTTTGACTCTATGGTTAATGATAATAACCACATGCATATGATACAACTCCTACCAAGAAACCAAGTAATATAAAAAACATATTCAGTGAAATGAAAGATGAATTTTTGAAAATAAACAAATTACTCTCTTCTCTGTAAGTGATTGAGTGTCCATAATTTATTTAATATTTTACCTCCAACAATTCTAGGAGTGTTTTGAGCTGGTCCCAACAATAATTGGATGTCTTTGTCATTTCCAAAAAAATAGTTTTTATTGATTTTCACTTTGGTTTTTTGGCAGGTAAAGGTCTATTTTAGATCATTCTGGAAAAATGCACGGGTATTTGTTATATTTTAATTCCTATAGCTAAAAAACTGGACAATTAGATGCATGTCGATGCATGTCATGTCTAGGACCCCCCCCCCAAAAAAAAAAATAAAAATAAATAAATAAATAAATAAAAACCCAAAAAAAACCCAAAAAAAAAATTCCTGATAGGTATGTGAGTGACCAACTTTTCTTCATTTGCACCAGAATAGCAGCCAAGCTCCTGGGGATGGTACGGCTGACCCTTCTCACCCTTCTCGAGCCATAAAAAATGGCCATACTCCGGGGTTGGTGTATTCTGTTGATGATAACAGAGTTCCATGTGCCCCGCAAATGCTCTCAACTGCTCAGAATCCCATAGAACCTGACATGAGTGCTGGTGTCTCGTACAAAGCTATGGATAACCATGTTGGATTTACAAGCAAGTCATCTTCTGCCCCCATGCCCATGCAACCAAACTATGCTTCTGTTGAAAGAGGATCCGAAGCTGCTCAGCCTCAGCAGAGGTTGATTTCGGATATAGATAACATGGCCTCCCATTCTCAGTCTCAGTGGTTGAGACCCTCAGGTCCTGCTGATTATAGTGTTAGCAGTGATATGTTGAATGAACAAGAAGAGCTGACAGTTGATGAAGGCACAATCGGCGTTACTACTGCCTACTCTCACAAGTATGTGCTTTTTCTTTACATAGTTTAATTTTTCTATTTTCTTTGCCTTTTGCATGCACTCTCCTTGAAGTTATTTCTTTGCATATGCACTTCTGTTCTTAACTTATAAATGGTGTATTTCTTATACACATGAAGTTATTATTCCGTCTATGAATATATTAGGTGGAAAAATTAGTGTTTACATGGTAAGGTAGTAAAAAATAAAAATATATGTTTTTTCAATTTCAAACTGATCTATGTAGATGTACCCAATTAGCTTGGGATCACATTCTCACCTTAAAAATAACTATCCTTTCATGTTGTGCAGCATATTGAATACACTGAATCAGGCACTTGAGAATTCCGGCATTGATCTGTCTCAAGCCAACATCTCTGTTCAAATTAATCTAGGCAAGCGAGCAACTAGGGGGAGAGCTACTCCGATCACTATGTGCAGTGCTAAGGTATATTTATCATCAACAGTGATTTCAAATTTTAATTTCATTTTTTATTATGATTAGATAATGATGAAACGATATGTTTAGTTTATTACTTTTTTTGCCTTACCATGTGCTTATACATAGATGTAAATAAGTGTGGAAAGATCAATTATGATCTTTATCCTTGTGAGTTGGACCCTTTAACAGCTCGACTTTAATTGCTAAAAGCATATACTGCAGAATATAAATGGAAGGGGGAAGAAGATATGGGAATGTTAAAATAAATAAAGATTTCAAAATTAATTCCTGTTTAGGTGTTTTTGATGATTGATCTTGTTGTTTGTATTAACATGATAGTAATACAAATTTTTTATAATTATACGATAAATAGTGACGATTTATTTTGGGCACATAGATGGTAATAATTCATAAACTAAGAACGTAATCAACCTCAAGTTTGGAGTTGTAGTATTCCTTGTCTTATTCTTCTTTATAACTTAGAGGTAAACTCCAACTCGGATTAGTATTGTTTTTCATGAAATTTTAATAAAAATTAATTATTTAAAATAGGTATGCCATAAGCTTTCTATCTAGACGATTAGAGCTCCTTGTACTAGAAACTTCTCCGAGTAAAGGATATGGACGTGATACTTAGTTTAGAAATTATTCAAGTTAACAAAGAGAACTATATTAATCAATTCAGATTAGATCATGGTCATGTATAGCTGTTAATACAAGAATAGAAATGAGTCAGGAGCCTCATTTAAAGCATGGCTGTTAAGACAAGTCTTAAATGGGTAGCTCTGAGCCAGATACAATTCAATGAAGCAACTTGTACTATAAACCATGTTAATGAATTATTGTAGTTCTGAAAAAAATGTTCCATGCATTATTCGGTTTCATCTTGAACGATGTAAAATAATATTCAGTCATGTTCCTCATGTATCTTGTCTGCACCTCTATTACAAGATGATCATGGATCATCTCACTTAGGGGTGATCGCAGTTTGGTAAAAAGTAAAAACCAAATTGAACATATCAAAACCGGTCGATTTGATTCAGTATGAGGCTGCAAAAGTTAGATGACTCTTATTGAATACGATAATTCTACTTTCAAGTGTCCCCCCCCCCCAAAAAAAAAAGACCTAGTCCTCTGGCATTGGCGTGGTCGCCTTGTCTCCTTGCTAGCAACCATGAATCTGATAGTTTCTATCTCCCTCTCTCTCGTAAGTCCCTCTTTGGCTTTCCATCTGATTTCACTTGCTGTTCAATTCAAGGTTTTAGGTCTCGGTTTCGGTCTCGGTATCGTTCCTCCCAAAATTTAGGTATCTGTATATGTATCGTCCGTTTTGATGGTTTCGGAAGCAAGTTTCGGTATCGTCTATATCAACTTATTTCCAAGTTTACTCTATGCACATACAACTTATTTCCAAGTTTGTTGTTACAAAAAAAAGAATTGCTTTGAGCACCACCATTTTACTATGCGCACATACAACTTATTTCCAAGTTTGCTGTTACAAAAGAGAGAGTTGCTTTGAGCACCACCATTTTACTCTGCGCACATACAACTTATTTACAAGTTTGCAAAGTGGAGAGTTGCTTTGCACATCACCGTTTTACTCTGCGCACAAACCACTTATTTACAAGTTTACCATCTCAAAATATCTAACCCCTTCCCCCTTTTCAACGGCAACACCCACATTTCTCTCTTTGCTCTCTCTCCCCCAACAACATTTCGATGGGTGACGTAGGGCGACCAGCGGGCGGCGGGAGGGCAAGAGGGCGGCGACGGGTGGCGGGCTGGAGATGCCAGGTGAGTCCTTCCCCTCTCTTCTTCCTATTCCTCTTCCTCTTCATTTTCTTCTTTTTTGCTTTTTTTTTGCTTTTCTTCTTCTCGGCCTCTTTTTTTAAGGTCGCCGGTAGCGGTCGGTATCAGACGGTACCCGGCCGGTTTCGGACGGTACCGGTCGAAACTGACCGGTACCGGCCGATACCGAGAAAGGCGGATAGTTTCGGATCGGTCCCCTCCGAGACAGTCCGAAACGGCCGAAACCTCATGGTTTGGGCTGAAACCTTAAACCG
Source organism: Scilla litardierei (assembly GCA_030789695.1). Lineage (NCBI taxonomy): Eukaryota > Viridiplantae > Streptophyta > Magnoliopsida > Asparagales > Asparagaceae > Scilla > Scilla litardierei. The sequence goes on from CM061136.1 coordinate 157,141,077, forward strand.
TGGTTCAATTCTTTCTTCTCTCACATTCTGTCAAATCAATCCAGATCTGCAGCCCAGATTCCCTCCTCGGCCTAAACACCAACCCTAATTTAGTTTTGTCATTGATTTGATTTTATTGTGGACAAATTAATCTTGGTGGGACTGGGATGATTTGTGAACCAAGTTCTGTGATCATTCTTCTTGTTTTGTATTTTTTAAATGGTGATTGTGTTTGTTAATTTTTGTTGTTTATTCATTTGGATCTTCAATTACGGAATTTTTTAATTGATCGATGTGCTTCATGATCTGGATTTTGCTTAATCTTGCACTAAAGTGGTCTTGTATTTTTTAGTTAGTTTTTTGTGATTGAAAGAATGAAATTTAAATGCGGAGGGGATTGTATTTTTTGTTCATGCAGTAACAAAAGCCCCTGTTCAGTATGTGTTTTTTAAGATTGTATTGTTGTGTCCTTTTAATTTACTATAGTAGTATACTACAGCTTTATTTCATTTTTAAAAGAAACATTATATTGTTTTAACCCCTCAAACTTGCACAAATGTTCAAAAGAACACTGATTCTAATGTCTTTTTTTCGCTGTTGGGGCTTTGATTTTTTATCATTATGTTACTACTTGTTAATGTTGTGATTCACTGATCAGAGTAATTCTTACTGAAAATAAATCAGCAAAAAATTTGCGAGTAAAAAAACTGTATTATTTCTCTTATTATAACTTTACATCCTACCGGTAAACACCACTATACAAAAGAAAACCCACTACAAGTTTTACCTCTTATGATAACTTCTCACTCTGGGGTAATTTTCTCCCACTGAAGAACACCCTTACAATTTCCTCTGGACTTGGACACACTTCTTCTCTCACGAAAGAAAATCTCTTCTTTCTTTTCTTTCTTTCTTTCTCTTCTCTGTTTGTTGGGTTTTGGTTTTGTTGGGTATGAATTTTTTGCATAGTAATTCTTACTGAAAATAAATCAGTAAAAAACTTGAGAGTAAAAAAACTTTATTATTTCTCTTTGCGAAATAAGTTTACACCCTACCAGTAAACACCATTATACAAAAAAAACCCACTACAAGGTCTACCTATTAGGATAACTTCTTTCTCTCGGGTAATTTTCTCCCACTGAATAACACTCTTACAATTTTGATGCGGACCCGAGCCCGAGCCCGCATCCACTTGAGGCCGGCGGTCACCTAGGGGGGACCTACCCCCCTCTCGTCACTTACGTGCGCCGTAGGAGGCGCGGTAGCACGTAGGAGGGTTAGTTAGGGGTATTCTAGTCATTTTAGACTAGATTAGTAATTCCCCACTTTTCTATAAATTAGGGCTAGCCGTCTTTATTTTATTTTATGCTTATTTTGTGAAGAACAATTGTAGGCGTCATTTGTGAAGGTTTTAGGCTTTGTTCCGTGCAACAAAGCTAGGAGAGCGAGTCTCCTCTCGAAAGAGGCTCATTTATCAATCTATTTTCCTAGTTCTTCGCAATTTAAGATCCAAAAATTCCACCTTTTTATATTTTTCCTCTTTAAATTCTGAAATTAATTGATACGAAACCCTAGATCGTATCAAATTGGTATCAGAGCGCTACGATTCCATGGCAACGGGAACGAGGGCTTCCGTGGATGAGAAGATCCAAGGTCTACGCGACGATCTCAATCACGAGATCGAGGGTTTGAGGAAGGCGATGGAAGCTTCGATCAAGGATCATGCACACACCCAAGAAGACATTCAATCGGAGCTTCGAATCATGAGAAGGGAAGCCGCGGAGACGGGAAGGGATCTTAAAAGTTTGAAGGAGGCCACGGCGGCGATTCCGGCGATAATGGAGTTGTTGCAAGGTTTGACCAAGGAGAAGGCGGCGGATCGCGGCAAGGGGAGAGCAACGGAAGAGATACAAGACGATTCCGGCGTCAATTCGACAAATCAAGGACCCCCGAGCCACGGGGAGTCACATGCGGCGGCGGCGGTTACAACCCTAGCCGGCGGGCTAGGGTTTGGCGCGACAGGGCCCGGATCTACCTCCACGGGCCATGTCGGGCCTAATTGGGGGCCGACAGACCCGCCCGGCCCAGCCACGGCCTGGGCGGGTCAGGCCGGCCACCCCCGGCCCTCGGCGCCCCAGACTGGGGCCGCCGGAGGGCCGGCACCCCCTGGCGGGGGTGCCCAGGGTCCGCCGACCCCCTTTGGGGGTCTGGCGAGCCGCGCGACCCCCGCCTGGGGGTCGGCAGCCCCAGGCGGGGGCGGCACAGGTGGCTCGGCCCCTGTTTGGGGCCGGGCGGGTCCGCTGGACCCCGGGCATGGGTCAGCGGGCCCGGGCGACTTCCCCGGTGGCGCGGCGAGCGTGGGGGGGGGTGTTTGGCGGTGTTGCGAGGTTCGTACCCCAATCTGGAGGAGCTTTGGGGGCAACGAGAGGCGGATGGGCCTCAGGAGCAGCTATTGGGGCCCCAGCGGGCCAGTTTTGGAGAGCAGAGACCATTCCGCCTGGGCCGAGGCCCAATTTTGCACGGCCGCCAGAGTTTCCGGGGCACTACTACCAGCCCGAGGCGTGGGAGAGACCTGCATGGCTAGAGGAGCTGTACGGGGTTGACGGGGGAGGCCCGAGGGAGGCTCGGGGTGGCGAGATGGTCAGGGGGGTGACCGAGGCGGAGATAGAGGGCAGCTAGACGACATCAACGCAGATCGGCGGTTGATGAAGCTGAAGATGCCGACCTTTGACGGCATCGACCCTGATGGGTGGATATACCGAGCGGAGAGGTATTTCCAGGTGATGGGTCTGACGGAGCAGGAGGTCCTGAAGGCCATTGGGATTTACTTTGAGGGGAAGGCTCTGGCCTGGTACCGGTGGAAGATAGCACGGTCCCCCTTTCGGACCTGGGAGGAGTTGTCAGCCATGATCGTGGACCGATTCCAGGAGACGGCAGGGGGAGATTTCTACGAGCAGCTGTCGGCCCTGAGGCAGGAGGGGACCGTGAGGGACTATGTAGAGAGATTTGAGATGCTGAATAGCCGGATGAAGGGGGTTACCGACGAGGTGATGATCGGGAACTTCATGAGGGGGCTGAAACCGTCGATACGAGGTGAGTTGCGGATGCAGAGCCCGGCTACCTTGGAGGACGTCCTTCGCTTAGCACATAAAGCGGAGGAGAAGCACACAGAGGAGAGGCGGATACGGGGCGCTTGGGGGGCACAGGTCTCCCGCCCCACTCCACCAGCCACGGCACCGAGACCACCTGCGGCCGTGCCCGAGACTCGAGGAGAGGGCCGCCCAGCTACCCTGGGGCGGCGGATGACGGAGGCCGAGGTGAGGGAGAAGAGAGCCAAGGGGTTGTGCTTCCGTTGCGACGAGAAGTTCACCCCTGGGCACAGGTGTGCGAGCCGCCTACTGCAGATCACCATGTTGCCCGACGAGGAGGGGTACGTGGGTGATGAGGAGGAGTTCGAGGTGGAGCAGGAGACGCCAGTAGAGGAGGAGAAGTCTCACCTGGACTTCGCGGAGGTGTCCCTAAACTTTGTAGTGGGGTTCACTCCGAACCACACCATGAAGTTGACAGGACAGCTAGGAGACACAGCGGTGACAGTGCTGATCGACAGTGGGGCCACCCACAACTTCATCTCCAACCGGATAGTGGAGAGACACGGGCTGTAGCTGAGTACTCAGGAGAAGTTTACCGTGCTGCTGGGGACAGGGAAGATGGAGGAGAGCAAGTGGCTCTGCAAGGGTCTGTGCCTGACCTTGCAGGGAGTACAGGTCATGGAGGATTTCCTACCCCTGGAGCTGGGCAATGTTGACATCATCCTGGGCGTACAGTGGCTGAAGAAACTGGGGGACATGCAGGTGAATTGGAAGCGACTCAGGATGGAGTTCGAGGAGGGAGAGCGGACAGTGGTGCTCACTGGGGACCCGACCCTATGTTTATCGATGGTGGCCTTCAAGGCCATCACTCGAGCCTTACGGAGAGAGGGGGAGGGGTACTTGGTGGAGTGCCGATTAGCAGGGGCAGAGCAGGAGCCGCAGGCAGGGGTTCCCGAGGAGGTAGAGCAGGTGTTGGGACAGTACCAGGAGGTCTTTCAGGACCCACAGGGGCTACCGCCAGAGAGAGGGCACGAGCATGCGATAGTCCTGAGGGATGGCGCCGCACCGGTGAGTGTGCGTCCTTACCGCTACCCCCACGTGCAGAAGGATGAGATTGAGCGGATGGTCGGGGAGATGTTACAGGCGGGGGTGATACAGCCCAGCGTTAGCCCATTTTCAAGCCCGGTCCTTCTGGTGAAAAAGAAAGACGGGAGTTGGCGCTTCTGTGTAGACTACCGGGCTCTGAACAAGGAGACAATGGCTGACAGGTTTCCTATCCCTGTCATAGACGAGCTGCTAGATGAGCTGCATGGAGCAGAGGTGTTCTCCAAGATTGATCTGAAGGCGGGGTATCACCAGATCCTGATGAGGCCAGAGGATGTGCCGAAGACGGCATTTCGTACCCACGAGGGCCACTATGAGTTTCTCGTCATGCCGTTTGGCTTGACGAATGCTCCTTCTACATTCCAGGCGTTGATGAACGACGTCTTCCGGCCATTCCTGAGGAGATTCATACTCGTCTTCTTCGACGACATTCTGGTCTACAGCCGGACTATGGGAGAGCACGTGGGCCATTTGGAGGTGGTGTTCCGAGAGTTACTGAGGCATCAGCTGTATGCCAACCGAAAGAAGTGCAGTTTCGGTTAGAGGCAGATAGAGTACTTGGGACATGCGGTGTCGGCCGCCGGAGTAGCAGCAGATCGGGCGAAGATAGAGGCAATGTTAGACTGGCCGGTACCCACCACTCTGAGGGCACTACGGGGATTTCTTGGGCTGACAGGTTACTACCGGAAATTCGTGAGGGGGTACAGCACCATTGCAGGGCCACTGACAGATCAGCTGAAGAAGGATGGGTTCCAGTGGGGAGAGGCAGCGGCCAAGGCCTTTGAGGCCTTGAAGGAGGCGATGACCACAGCACCAGTCTTGGCGTTGCCTGACTTCAGCATCACATTCGTGGTGGAGACTGATGCGTCAGGAGTAGGATTGGGGGCGGTCCTTATGCAGCTAGGGAGGCCGATAGCCTACTTCAGCCAGGTGCTTTCCGCTAGAGCACGGTTGAAGTCTGTATACGAGAGGGAGCTGATGGCTATTGTGCTGGCGATCCAGAAGTAGCGGCCGTATCTGATGTGCAGGGAGTTCGTGGTCAGGACCGACCAGCGCAGTTTGAAGTATCTACTGGAGCAGAGGTTGGTCACAGAGGAGCACCAGCGCTGGCTATCCAAGCTGGTGGGGTACAGATTCGTCATTGAGTACATGCCGTGATTGGAGAATAAGGCGGCCGACGCCTTATCACGCAGAGAGGAGGGGGTGCACCTGAGAGCACTCTCGTTGCCGGTCTGGATAGACAGTGAGCCCATGTTGCAGGAGGCCGAGGCCGATCCGGAGTTGAGACTGATCCGTGAGCAGCTGCAGGGAGGCGGGGAGGCCCCGCAGGGTTATTCACTAGAGGGTCGGAGACTATTATATCAGGGGCGGTTGGTACTGCCGCAGGCGTCCACCTTCATACCCGCATTATTTCAGGAGTTCCACAGTTCGGTGGTTGGGGGACATTCCGGGGTGCAGCAGACGTATATGAGAATGTCCCGGGAGGTTTACTGGCCTGGTATGCGGAGAGCGATAGCACATTTGGTGGCTGCTTGTGACGTGTGCCAGCGTCACAAGTACATGGCCATGGCGTCAGCCGGACTCTTGCAGCCCTTAGCACTACCGGAGCGGGTCTGGGAGGAGGTGACGATGGATTTCATAGACGGGCTACCCAGGTCGGAGGGATACTCCGTGATTTTTGTTGTGGTGGATAGGCTGAGCAAGTACGCCCATTTTATACCGCTGAAACATCCGTACACTGCTGTTTCAGTGGCTGCAGCCTTCACCAGGGAAGTCATACGGTTACATGGGATCCCAGCCTCCATCGTCACAGACAGAGATCATGTTTTCCTGAGTGGGTTCTGGCGGGAGATATTTCGTGTCCAGAGAACTGTGCTGTTTCAGTGGCTGCAGCCTTCACCAGGGAAGTCATACGGTTACATGGGATCCCAGCCTCCATCGTCACAGACAGAGATCAGGTTTTCCTGAGTGGGTTCTGGCGGGAGATATTTCGTGTCCAGAGAACTGTGCTGAAGAGGAGTACCGCATATCACTCTCAGACCGACGGGCAGACGGATGTAGTAAACCGCAGCATCGAGACATATTTGCGGTGCTTCGCATCGGAGACACCTCGACAGTGGTATTGGTGGTTAGCCTGGGCGGAGTATTGATACAATACTTCGTACCATTCAGCAGCGGGTACGACCCCCTTTCGGGTATTATATGGCAGGGATTCACCAGAGCTACTGTGATTTGGGGAACGACAGACACCAGTCTCCCAGGTAGAGGACTATATGAGGGAGCGGGAAAGCATTATGGAGGAGCTGAAGAAGCATTTGCTGCGAGCTCAGCAGGTGATGAAGGCTAGGGCGGATGGGCATCGGCGGGATGTGCACTTCCAGGAGGGTGACATGGTCTATCTGAAGCTGAGGCCTTACCGACAGAAATCGCTAGCGAGGAGACGGAACGAAAAGCTATCAGCGAGATTCTATGGGCCTTTTGAGATTGCGGCCAAGATTGGCCAGGTGTCTTACAGGTTGAGGTTGCCATCGACTGCGACGATACACCCGGTTTTTCATGTATCGCAGCTTCGGCGAGCCATCGGGGAGCAGACGGTGTTCTCTACCCTACCGCCTACACTTACTGAGGAGATGGAGGTGATGATGGAGCCATTGGAGGTTCGAGCTGTTCGTCAGGGACCGCGTGGGCAGAGGGAGGTGCTGATACACTGGGCGGGGCTACCAGACTGTGATGCGACATGGGAGGCCTATCGAGTGATCCAGGAGCAGTTTCCCCACTTCCACCTTGAGGACAAGGTGGCTCTTTTAGGGGGGGTATTGATGCGGACCCGAGCCCGAGCCCGCATCCACTTGAGGCCGGCGGTCACCTAGGGGGGACCTACCCCCCTCTCGTCACTTACGTGCGCCGTAGGAGGCGCGGTAGCACGTAGGAGGGTTAGTTAGGGGTATTCTAGTCATTTTAGACTAGATTAGTAATTCCCCACTTTTCTATAAATTAGGGCTAGCCGTCTTTATTTTATTTTATGCTTATTTTGTGAAGAACAATTGTAGGCGTCATTTGTGAAGGTTTTAGGCTTTGTTCCGTGCAACAAAGCTAGGAGAGCGAGTCTCCTCTCGAAAGAGGCTCATTTATCAATCTATTTTCCTAGTTCTTCGCAATTTAAGATCCAAAAATTCCACCTTTTTATATTTTTCCTCTTTAAATTCTGAAATTAATTGATACGAACCCTAGATCGTATCAAATTTCCTCTGGACTTGGACACACTTCTTCTCTCACGAAAGAAAATCCCTTCTTTCTTTTCTTTCTTTCTCTCTCTTCTCTGTTTGTTGGGTTTTGGTTTTGTTGGGTATGAATTTTTTGCATTGCCTCAAGCCCCCGTTTTATAGGGATGGAGGGTTACAAACAACGTCATTAGTGACGTTATGAAAGTGATTGGAGGAGATGTGAATTAGGAAAAAGGAGAAGTTCGGGATGACAGCTGGACTTTTCATTGGCTACCCATGTGGTCAAATACATGGTTTGAAATGAGGGGATAAATGCATTTAAGGAAGAGGGCAGCTGGACTTATCAATTTGGCATCATCCAGCTCAAAATGAACTCTCTAAGTCTTTTGATATGAAAGACTTAGGTCCTACTCAACATATTGTGTGAAAGCAGATGGTACGAGATAGGAAAAATAACAAGCTACAGCTATCTTAGGAGAAGTACATTGAACACGTGATCAAGAGATTAAAGATGAATCATGCCAAATTAGTTAGAATTCCATTGGACAACCACTTCAAGTTAAGAGGTCAAGCCCTTCATCTAAAAAAGAGATGGAGGAGATGTTATCTATACCTTACTCTCCAGCAATTGGAAATCTGATGTATGTAATGATGTGTACATGACATGACATTCCACATGCAGTGGAATGGTGAACTGATTCCTTTTTAATCCTGGAAAGAAACATTGGGAAGCAGTCAAGTGGATTCTCAGATACCTCAAACGTACTTCAAAGGCGTGTCTGTGCTATGGAGAAACTGATCTAATTTTGGAAGGCTATATAGATTCAGATATGGCCGGAGATCTTGATAGTAAAAAATATACTTCATGATTTTGTTGCGGCCGGTAATTGAGGGGAGGGGCAAATGGGTAAAATGACATTTAGGGGATGTTTTGGCTATTTAAGGGGGTTGAGCCGGCCCTAATTGATATGCGAAAATTGTGAGAGTTTTCTTTTATTTCCTTAGATCTATTGTATTAGGATTTCTATTATTCTCTTAGATTAAATCTTTAGTTAATTGTCATTCTATTTCGTAGTCGTTAAATTAACGAGTAGCCTTTTTTTTGCATTAAATAGTTATTTTCAGATCTGGATATTCAAATCCAGATCTAGGTTCGCATCAATTGGTATCAGAGCGGTTTGATCCATGGCAAACACGCGTGCAACGGAGCGGATTGAAATCTTGGAGGGGAAGGTTGAGAGGATTGAAGCCCAAATCAGCAAGGGTTTCATCGATCTAAGGAAGGAAGACACGGAGTCGGCCGCAGAGATCCGGAAGGAGATCAAAGAAAATCAAGAGAAGACGGAGGCCAAGATGGCGGAGATACAAGCCAATCAAGTGAAAACGGATGCCAAACTTTCGGAGTTGACGGAGGCCATAGCGGCGTTGACCGCTCATCTTATCCCAAAGGCGGATCCGAGCAAAAAGGAGCCACCTTTGGCGAACGACAAAGGTAAACAAGCAATTTTTTTTGAAGAACATCCGGGATTTGACGAAGACGGCGGCTTTGACCAAGAAGACAACACGTGGGGGACCCATCAAGACCGCGCACCGCCGCGCCGTGACGAACAAATGACCGGGGGTGTTTTTCCGACTCATCGACAACCCCCGGCCACCCCCACTTGGCCGCCGGCCCCCCAAAACAATCCTGGGGGGTCGGCGAACCTCAATGGAGGCGGCGGAGGGCCGCCGGGGGCTTGGGAGGGGCGGGCGAACCTGCCGCCCCCCCCGGCGGCCTCGGCAGGCCTTGCTGCCGCCGCCTGGGGCCCGCCGGCCCAATTCCAGGGCCGGCCGGCCCAGGCGGCGGCCTGGGGGGCCTCGGCCGACCCCAGGTGGGGGACCCGAGGCCCACCTGATCACTGGGGGGGCCCACCGACCCCCCAGGATGCCCGACAGCCGCTTTCGACGATTGTTCGGCCTCCGGGAGGCCCGCCCGAGGTCCGTGGAGCTCAGTTTGGGGGATTACAGCCCTTTGGAGGACCTGGCGGAGGATTTCAACAGAATGGCAGCCACCGGCAGACCACAGGGGGGCCACCGATTCAGCCCCCACCCTTTGGGGGAGTTACAGGAGACTGGAGAGCGCACCAGGACCCCCCAGGAGGCCACCAGACGGAGTTTGGGTACCCTCCAGGAGACTGGCAGGGACATGGAGCAGGGGGAGGTTACCGTGAGCGGGCTGAGGCTTACATTCCAGACAGGCGACAGGGATATCAGCCCAGGGGAGGTTTCCAGCCGCAGGAGAGAGGGGGATTTGCTGGCGAGAGGCGTCTGAGGAAGCTGGAGGTGCCTGTGTTTGAGGGAGGCGACCCAGACGACTGGCTGTACCGAGTGGAGAGGTACTTGGAGGTGTCCGCTGTACCAGGGGAGGATTGGCTGCGTGCCATAGGGGTCTGTCTGGAGGGAGAGGCTTTGGGTTGGTTCCGTTGGACCGATCAGCAGCAGCCTTTTCAGACCTGGGCTGAGTTTACGACGCTCTTGACGGAGCGATTCGGCGGAGGTCCGGCTGGCGGCGTGTTCGAGAGACTGTACTCGCTGAAGCAGGAGGGGAGCGTGGGTGATTACATCAAGAAGTTCGAGTCGCTCTGCCACCGAGTTCGGGGAGTCTCTGAGGAGTCTCTGGAGGGCTGTTTCATGAAGGGGCTGAAGCCCACGGTGCGGTCGGGGCTGAGACAGTTTGAGCCCGTTGGTCTGCGCGTGATGATGACGCTGGCTAGGAAGGTGGAGGATCACCAGGAGACAGAGCGGAGAGCCCGCGGGACGTGGGGAGGCTCTACCTTTCGAGGGCCGGATCCTGGAGGAGGACAAAAGGGGGCCGCAGGAGGGGCAACATCCACTGACGGCTCAGTGGTTACCAAGGAGAAGGGGCTGGAACTACGACCTGGGGGACAGACACGAAGAATGACCGAGGCAGAGATTCGAGACAAACGGACCAAGGGCCTGTGTTTCAAATGCGACGAGAAGTTTACTCCTGGGCACCGGTGCGGGAATCGTACTCTTCAGATCCTGATAGTGAATGACGAAGAAGAGGGAGAAGAGAGTGTGATAATGTTGGAAGCTGGCGTGGACGATGATCAGGAGCACCTGCACGTGGAGTAGCGGAACATACCCTTCACGCACCACCTTGAGGACAAGGTGGTTTTTTCCGGGGCGGAGTAGTGTTGCGGCCGGTAATTGAGGGGAGGGGCAAATGGGTAAAATGACATTTAGGGGATGTTTTGGCTATTTAAGGGGGTTGAGCCGGCCCTAATTGATATGCGAAAATTGTGAGAGTTTTCTTTTATTTCCTTAGATCTATTGTATTAGGATTTCTATTATTCTCTTAGATTAAATCTTTAGTTAATTGTCATTCTATTTCGTAGTCGTTAAATTAACGAGTAGCCTTTTTTTTTTTGCATTAAATAGTTATTTTCAGATCTGGATATTCAAATCCAGATCTAGGTTCGCATCAGATTTCTCTACACTTTGGCATGGAGAGTTGTATATTGACTGTTAAGATTGCAGAAGTGTGTTGCACTATCCACAACAGAGACAGAGTATCTTGCGATCACAGAAGCTGGTAAGGAAATGTTATGGTTAAAGCGTTTTCTCCAAAAATTAGGAATCAATCAAAAAATGTACACGGTACATTTTGATAGTCAAAAGTGTTTTGGATTAGAACAAAAACTCAATGTATCATACTCGAACAGAGTATATCGACATTTGATATCACTGGATACGTGAGGTGATGGATGTAACTGTTGAGACTAGTGAAGATCCATACAAAAGAGAATCCAGTAGACATGTTTACAAAGTGGTGACACGGGAGAAACTAGAGCTATGCAGAGACATAGCTAGGATGGTTGTTAAATAACAATCATATTGGACGTAGCTGGAGGGAGAGAATTGATAAGTCCAGATGCCATCTTCCTTAAATGCATTTGTCCCCTCGTTCAAACCATGTACCTGACCACATGGGCTGCAAATAGAAAGTCCACCTGTCATCCCAAACTTTTCTCCTTTTCCCACTTCACATCTCCTCTAATCACTTTCATAACAATGTCACTAATAATCATATTTGTAACCATCCACCCGTTTAAAACGGGAGCTTGAGGCAATGCAGAAAATTCATCACCAACAAAACCAGAACCCAACAGGCAGAGAAGATTTATTGTCAGTAATTGTCAGTAAGAATTACTGTGATGATTATCACAACAGTTAACTGGACTGGTCTACTTTTGCGGTTGTCTGTTTTTTAGTTCTTTATCTCTTAAAATTTGCTTCTAGGGCTTTTGGCAAAACCAAACACACAGATCCGAACTGGAACCGGTTCGGGTCCAGTTCGGGTAAACGTCGGTTCAGGTCAGTTCCAGTAATTGTGTACAAAACCAAACTGAACAGAATTGACCAATGCCTAAATTCTCACCTCACTACTCACAAGGGGTAAAAAAGGTTAACTGTGCTGATTATCACAACAGTTAACTGGACTGGTCTACTTTTGCGGTTGTCTGTTTTTTAGTTCTTTATCTCTTAAAATTTGCTTCTAGGGCGTTTGGCAAAACCAAACACACAGATCCGAACTGGAACCGGTTCTGATCCAGTTCGGGTAAACGTCGGTTCAGGTCAGTTCCAGTAATTGTGTACAAAACTAAACTGAACAGAATTGACCAATGCCTAAATTCTCACCTCACTACTCACAAGGGGTAAAAAAAGGTTATTAGCATGCTAAGGGTTATTTTGTAAGTGGGATATGTGTTCATTAAGAGTGGATGCAACTGGGGTTCAAGTCGATAGGTGGTTCATGGGTGGATATTTGGCAAGAGTTGACCATTTTTCTGCTACCAGTCGGAGAAATTAATGATACAAATGAAGTTACAATCCCCACGGCTTGCAAAAAAGTGTGATACATATGCGCGAGGGTTCTCATCAACTGAAATTAAGTATTCATATGCGCTTGAAATCAAATGAAAGCTCATCATCTATTCATCGTTTGCATATTTATTGTGTGTGTGGATAGTATGCATCACAGTAGCGGGATATGACGCTAAAAATTCGTTATGGTACAGCTATCCCTCTCACTTTCATGCAACATGACGTATCTCAATTCTTGGTTCTAACAATGATCCACACCTTGCGGTTCTTATTTCGAGTTGCAGGTCGGACATTCTCAGGCAGGCAGCAGCAGCGGTGAGGAACCCGGGCAAGCCCCAAAGCGGCATAAAACAGATACCAATTAATTGGCCCTTCTTTTAGGGGCCCTTTCGTTTTATTTTATCCTTCATCCACTCGTCATCGAGGATGAAAATGTACATGATTTATGTTCCTTTGGAGACTGAACGTCGAGGGGTTATTCTTTCATATTGTGTTCCTCCCGTTTTTTCGAGAGGGGGCTTCCATTGCCAATTGAGAAGCTGCTTTTGTTTCGGGCTTCCATTTACATAGGAGGTTTCTCCTGTTTCCCAAGCGTACGCATGGTTTTAAGTTATTCTTGGATGTTCCCGTTAGCTGTAGTGTTCATACAAGATTGTATTGACATTGAAGTACCAAGGTATCAGTAGAGAGAGTGTAGAGTATCACAATTTTAAACGTCTCTGTCCCCTTTAATCTTCCATGTTCTTTTGACTCTTCCCGTCAAACTTGATTAAGGAGATAAAACCGTTGCCAGGGGTTTGCGTTCATGTGAAGAGATGTTGAGGATGTGAAATTTTTGGGAAGTTTGATGATTTAGGATCTTCTTTTTTGAAGGATTTGGATGATGTTTGCTCTACTCTAAAATTTTAGGAGAAACTAATTTTGGATAGAATTAAATTTTGGGTAAATAAATCTTAAATTTGGCTGCAGGGTGGACTAAATTTTAATTTAAAATTTTGGATTAAACTAAATCTGGAGAGAACTAAAATTTTGAATATCAGGGAAGAACTAAATTTGGAGGAAACTAAACTTGGGGAGGAACTAAAATATCTAACTAAATATTAGTTTGAACGTGGTTATAATTTTTTGTTTGAAGGAATATTTTGAAGTTGGTTGTAAATTTTTTGGGAGAATTTTGAAGATGCTGCAAACTTGGGGGATTTTGAATGCGTTTATTTTTTCGGGGAAATATTTTGAATGCCACGTTACTCGTAGTAACATGATATGATTAGCGCGCGTGTGTGGGGAAAAAAGTATTCCAAAGATGACTCCTTAGAAAATTATCTACGTACTTTTTCTATCCAGATTACTACGCTATGGTATTCATATTTTACTCTACTAAACTTACATTTCATATACTTGGTCTTGTTCTTGCTAAGTCTGAAACCTCAAGTCTCTAATATCTGTCTCCATAAACCTAACTTCCGATTTAAGTTGCTGTTGGTCTCATCTATAAATTGATGTTGGTCTCATCTATCAAAATATTATCGTTTGCAAGTAACAAATTTACCAAGTTAATAAGCCCAGTGAGTTAATCCATCACCACAGTAAATAGGAGGGGACTCAAAGTGGAGCCTTAATGTAACCCAATGGCGATCGGACAGTTATCAGTTATTCATCCACAAGCAGGGCGGACCTAAGTGTTAGGTTGTGGGGGCATGGGCCTCCACAACAATTCAAAAAAGTTATATGTATACATGTATATATGGATATGTATATAAGCATAGGGACCCCAGTAAACCTAAGCCCTGGTTCCGCCACTGTCCACAAGACTTTACTGTAGTGATTGCTCGTTGCTACATGTATTGAATTAGAGTAATAGACTTTAATGAGACCTTTTTCTTTATAATACATACTATAGAAACTTTCTAGGAACTCTATCGTAGCTTATCTCTCGGTCAATTAAAACTATATGTAAATCTCTTTCCTTTGCTTTATAGTGCTCCATAATATGTCTGATAAGAGATATTATCGCTGATGTCGAATGTCACAGTATAAAACCAAATTGATTTTGGGATATGGTGGCATTCTTTCTCAACCTAAACTCGATCATACTCTCCTATAATTTCATGATATGACATATTAACTTGATTCCACGTTAGTTAAAGCAACGTTGTATGTCACCTTTATTTTTATACTAAAGTACCAAAGTGCTACTCATCCATTCCTTTGGTATTCTATTTGATTTTCAAATTTTGTTAAACAGCTTTACCAGACATATAACGGTTACATCTCTATGCATTTCCACGCCTCAATAGGTATCTCATCCAGTTCACATACTTTTCTTAATTTCATTCTCTTTAAAGCTTTTATCACCTCACATACTCCAATTCTTCGCATAAAATAATGATTCAACTCTTTCGAGGTAACCTCATTATCTTTTATATCATGTCTATGACTTTCATTAAAGTGTTCATCAAAATATATCTCTACCTACATATGATCAACTCATCTGTGACCAATTTTTTTAAGTTTCATATTTAATGCACTTAATTACGCACATGGCACTTTGTTTTTTCTCTCATTTGCGCTACGTGATAAATGTTCTTCTTTCTCTCAAAATGGCTTATGTAGCTAAGCCTCAAATGTGACCTTGAAAACTTCATTCTCATGTTTTCTTGGCCGGAACTATTCATTTTGATTTTAATAATTAAACCCTCCAAAACACCGAAAATTTGGCGAACCTAAAGAATTTTGCTCATTCAACCCGTCGCAAAACGGTCTATTCTTGCGGAACTGTTAAATTTACGACAGATGATCACTACAAGCAGGGCCGCCGGCCTAGGGTTCAAACCCTAGGCCAAAAATGATGCCACACTTTCCATATTGATTTTTGGTATGCTAGGGCTTTAGTATGTGTGGACCATTTCACATAATCAAAATTTGAAAAATAATATGAAGACCACTGTAGAAATGTTCCGCAACAGTTATCTAATATCATATTGAGAACAAAGGAAAACATGTCGCCAAAGGTGCGTGCCGTGACAGCCAATCAAAACGCAAATCATGTGAGTTGCTTTTTGGACGGCCTATGTCCGCCACGTCAATTTTGGTGAGGTGTCATCTATTCTCCGTTACTGTGTGCGAGTGTGTGTGTGTATATATCTCTCTCTGTCTACACGCACGCACACTACGCGCAATCACCTCTGATGTAAATGGATGAGATCTGCTTGCATGAACTGGGGACTCATGCCTTGCAATTATGCTTAATGAATTATGCTTAAACTTGGGAAGGAAAGGGAGAGGAAGGGTTACTTATGGTTAATGAATTATGCTTCAAAGAGTTGAAGATGTCTGGTTGATTGATTTACATGATGCTTTCTTAAACAAAATAATCTATGGCATTTGATTTTTAGGATACAAACAAGGTTTCAAATAATTTGGTGCAACGCTAAAGGCCTGCCGTCTAGCGGCATTACCTCCGCTTTTCAGTAGGGCCACCAATGATCGATCTCTGGTGGATGCGGAATACGCGCGTGCTTTTAACCAGCTTGTCGATGAATCGAAATAATAATAATAATTTGGCTCAATTTTAGCCCTGTGAAATTTGGAGATTGGATTGGGCGGCTTCTTTCTTTTCATTTTCTGTTCTTTTTGTTCTTTCTTAGTTTGCCCTCCTTTTCTTTATTTCTCAGCCTCCTCAATTTTTTCACTGCATTCTTTTTGTCCTATATTTAATCGTCACATCTTTATGTTTGAGAATGCATAGAATGTAAACAACTGTTTTGATAGAACATGCATGCTTGACGGTTGAAAGCTGAGGGCCATGTCTTTATCCTCTAAATAATAAATAACTAGTCATAACCCGTGCCCATAGGGCACGGAGGTAGTCGTCGTCCGGGCGCAAATGCGGAGAGAAGCGGTCGCGAAAGTGCAAAAAGCGTGAGTGTGGGTGTGGGTGTGGATCTGTGTGAGGAGGGTCGGGAAAAAAGAGGAAAAGCAGGGACTAAAACGTAAAAAATTCACCAAAAACTCATCCCAAACCTAAGTCCAGAACCACACCCAACCCCCACGTCCCAGTCAGCAACCAAAAATATGACTGGGACAAAACTACCACGTAGAACAAACTTCATGAATTGTATAATAGATAATATAATGTGAAGTTCATTCAATATATAAATCCCCAAGGAAACAAGACATCCCAATTATTCGTAAAATTGGCATATCAGTCTCCTTCGTTGAAAGACACAATTTTGACCAACTCTTCACCCACTGTTTTGTGTTTTCCTTGGATGGATGATGCTGAGAATAATGAAATTGATTTTGCATTACTAAACTTTGAGATTTTGATATTCCTTCAATGGGGCAATCCATCCAACCAATAGTACAATACTCTTGAAGAGAAATACGCCGATTGTATTCTGAGCATAGTCAAGAATCCGGTAGAGTCGCGAAGTCAATATAATTTTCACAAAAAAGTGTGAAGATGCACTCACTACAAAACTATGAACATTTCTTGATTTAAAAAAAAATGGAGAACTCTCATATAACTAGTATTTCGTTGCTGCATGCCGTCCGCATTCTTAAGGAAATTTCTCCAGCATGACATTTCAGGTCAGATGCGTTATATATTAAGGACCACCCAAATTTCTTATTATATCATTTCGAAGATGGACCATCATTGTGTTAGTGTTAGTTTAGCTGAATTTTTTGCCAAGAAGTTTGGATGCAATTGTTCCTACCATACATTGTTTTTTTCTCTCCTTTCATGTTAGCATATGGGATATTGGGAGAATTTGACAAAAGTTAAAACGTGATGGCATACAATGTTGAATTTTATTGATTTACAAGAATTAGTGAGTGTGGAGCAAGCCTAATTGGTGTGCAAATAGTCAGCCACACCAAGATGAACATTGACATGCAGCCGCCATTAACAACTACATGAAGAAAGATCACCACTTTATATCTCATAGATGAGCTTAACATACAATGTGATTAGCAGTTTGGTGGTCTTAATACGGATGAAAGAGGGGAATGGTCTACATGTATGAGTTCTTACTAGCGAGGAAGTGTAAGAATTTTTTTTTTAATAACATAAATCGACCAATATGGCTAATGGGAAAGGTAAAGGAGAAAAACATTGAATTGTATTTGTCATTCATATTTCGAACTATGTATATCTATCCGAGCAATGTATCAATTTCACATCAATTTTTTTGAAAACATAATTGGAAGTAAGAAAGAACACTTTACAACCACATAGAGCTTTCGAGCCGAAGTATGATTATTTGCAAAAGTTATGCAAGCGGAACGAGCAATCTGCACATAATATCAATTTCGCAAGTATAACAAAATTTGCGCAATAAACAAAATTTATTAGGTACAGAAATGGTTCGCTCTTCATGTAAGAGAGCAAACAATGGAGAGGGAAATATATTGCATACAGTTTGGGGATGAATTTTGATATCGGATTGAGCTACAAAATCAGCTAAACGCAGAGAAGAGGAATCACATAACTTGCCTGTCGGCGGCATCGGCAACGATGGGCAGCCTGGGGAGACGCCCAAACAAGCAAGAGGTCGACCCGTAGACCAAGCAGACCAGCAAGAAGAGGAAGACGGTGCTGTCGAGGCTCATCACGAGATCCAGGCCGATCCCACCGCTGGGGCTGAAGCCACGCTCGATCAGGTCGGGGAAGATGAGCAGGACGTCGAGGACGATGGCCTGCATAGTGTTGAACCGGACGTAGCGGCTGAAGGCGGAGGGGTTGCGGACGACGGCGAAGTAGAGGGCCAGGAAGAGGAGGAAGGAGTTGAAGGGGAAGGACTTGAAGAGCCTGATGACGGGGATGAGGGGCTGGAGGGGGATCTGGAAGAGGGGGAACTGGGTGAGCACGTACCGGCCGTACTGGACTCCGTCGAGGAACGGGTAGAGGTAGCACGCCGCTGCGATTATTCGGTCCGGCGGATCGGCGGCGGAGTTGTTGTTGTTGTTCTTGGAAGCTTTGGGAGGGGAGGGGAGGGGATGGGTTAATCTTGTTCTGGTGGGATTTGCGAAGGAGTAGTTAGCATAATTGTGGAGGATGAGCTTGTTTATCTGGTGGGGCTTGGGAGAGGAGAGAGGGAGAGGTGAGAAGATGAGGAGAGAGGAAGCCATTTCTCTTTTCTCCCTCAATCCTCCTTTGGGATAAGTGGGTGGAAAGGAGAGGATACAAAGGGGGTTTTGCTTGTAAAAATGCAAACTCCTTCAAATATCCCCTTTTGTTGTGAATGGGTACTTTACTGGGTTGGTGAGTAATTGGGCCAACCCAAGTGGTTGGGCCCATACCCACTTGTATTCTCCCCTTTGGCTATAAATATAGACTTGAGGGCTCTCCCCTCTAGAGTTGATTCATAACACGTTATCAGCACGAGCCTCTAGAATTTTTTTTGTTTTCCACAAATTTTTTCAGTTCGTTGCAAAGGCGAAGGCGAAGGCGAGACGGGAGATTGACGAGCGCGGTGCAAGGCTTCCTCCATCAAGGGTCGTCATCCGCGTAGGGCTTCGAGCAACCGTCGCTATATCCGGAGGACGGATATAGAGGTAAAAATTCTAAAAACAAGGTTTTTAATCATACGTATGATTACCCCTCCCCTAGATCTCACAAGATCGTCACGGGGATTCATCGTCGCCTTGAAAACGACGGATTTGTCTTCTCAAAAATCAATTTTTTTAGGGTTCTTGGATTTTTCTGTCAAACCCTAAATCAAACCCCGCCGGCGGCCTCGCCGCCGCCCCCCCCCCCCCCCCCCCCCCCGGCCACGCCGCCCACCCCCCATAGGGGGGGCGGCCGCCGCCGCACCCCCCCTGCAGGGGGGGCGGCGCCGGCCTCTGCCGCCGCCCCTCCCTGCAGGGGGGGGCGGCCCCCGCCGTCCTCCCCTGCAGGGGGGGCGGCGGCCCCCCCCCCTCCCGTGCCCGCCGTCCCCCCCGCAGAAGGGGGGCGACGGCCCCCCCCGCCGTCCCCCCCCCCGCAGCGGGGGGCGGCGGCCCCCTGGCCACGCCCCCCTCTGCGGGGGGCGACGGCCCCCGCCGTCCCCCCCCCCCCCCCCCCCCCCCCCGCAGCGGGGGGCGGCGGCCCCCCTGGCCACGCCCCCCCCCTCTCTGCGGGGGGCGGCGGCGGCGGCGGCGGCGGGGCCCCCCCCGCCGTAACCCTAACCCTCAGAAGAAAGAAAAAAAACAGTAACAGTGCTGTGGGCCTGAAGCCCACAGCAGATCTGTGGGCTTCAGGCCCACAGAACTTTTCCACACAAAAAAAAACAGTGCTATGGGCCTGAAGCCCACAGCAGATCTGTGGGCTTCAGGCCCACAGAACTCTTTCACAAAAAAAAACAGATCTGTGGGCCTGAAGCCCACAGCAGATCTGTGGGCTTCAGGCCCACAGATTCTCATCAAAAAAAAAAAAAATTGGGGGGAGGAAATAGGGCTATGAATGTGCCTCAAAAGGCAACCTATTAGCCTAAAAATTAATTTAAAATGGGGATTCAAAGGCAAAATATTCGTGAAAAATCACGGTAAATTACGGGGGCAAATATCGGGCAGACAAGGGCGTTTTGGGGAGTTGTTGGGGACTTTTTTGGGACGACGAGGGAGACTTTTCCCTCTGACAAAGAAAATGTTAATTTTGGCTCTTAATCAATTTGATTGATTAAACCATTTACTTTACAACCTATGCATCGTAATCTCTTTTACATGCTTTACATCTCTGGCAAAATTATGTGGATATTATTTGCGTGGTTGTAAATTTTATTTAAAAACTTAATAATTAGGAAGATCCTGCGACCGCTCTGCCGTTAGTTACCTAACCTAACGGTGTATGACGTTGCCCAGTGGTCCAATAATTATTAAGTGATTAAATATTGCTTTATCCTCATATGAATAAACTGCCTGTGATGTCTGTGGATGAAAATGTTGATGAGCACAATATTCTTGCATGAATTGCTAAATGTGGTTTTTGGATCGGCCGTTTAGTCCCACAGTTTATTTCCCGCACTTTTTCTTTTATTTTTGAGAGAAATTGTAGTGAGGAATTTATGTAAATGTCAAAGAAAGAAGACCTACTTCCATGGAGTCGGAAGCTACGCTTGAAGACGAAGATATTAAAATGGGACCCACGGGGTTTCCAAAGTTGTATTTTCATTTTAATTCAAGCTGCAAATTTGTATAATTTGGACTGTGGACTTTTTGGACTCTTTCTTGTGGGACTGGCCGATCCACACATTTAGCTTTTCATTAAATATTGCTTCCGCATGAAAATGTTTTTCTGGTTGATTATTAATTCATGCATGTTTGTGCTCTGCTAGATAAATGGCTAAAATTGCAAGCGTTGACTTTGAAGTGCTGGATGCATCAGGCAGAAACTATCTAAGCTGGCAGCTAGATGTTAAGTTTCACCTGCGGGCCAAGTCCCTCATCACTGCTGTGACTGAAAAAGAAAATGTTAGCGATATAGAGAAGGCGCAAGCCATCATCTATATTCGCCGCCATGTGGACAAGACCTTAAAGGCTGAGTACCTTACGGTCGAAGATCCACTTGAGCTATGGACCGCCCTTGAGGACAGGTATAAACATCAGAGAGATGTCATACTCCCAAGGGCGAGATATGAGTGGGAGAACCTGAGACTGCAGGACTTTAAGTCCATTGCTGAGTACAACTCAGCACTCTTTAGCATCACCTCACGCCTGAAGTTGTGTGGTGAAAAAGTCTCAGAAGATCGCATGCTGGAAAAGACGTATACGTCCTTCCATGAAAAGGATGCGATACTTATGCAGCAATACCGTGAACGTAAGTTCACCAAGTATTCAGAGCTGCTGTCATGTCTTCTCATGGCCGAGCAAAACAGAGAGCTTCTTCTCGCCACTCACAATATGCGCCCTCCCGGCACTGTCCCCCTACCAGAAGCTCACCATACCTCTTCCTTCAAAAAGAAGAGGGACAATAAAAGAAAAGAAAGACCACAGAAAGGGGGGCAACAGAAAAGAGCCAAGGGCCCACCACAGCAGCGCAAGAATGAAGGGAAGCGCAAGTTCACCTGGCGCAGGAATGATAACAAGAAAAACAATGCACCCCCACCCAAGAGGGACTGGGAAGACCAGTGCCACAGCTGTGGCATGACAGGCCACTGGTCTAGAGTGTGCAGGACCCCAGTGCATCTCCAGGAGCTTTATAAACAAAGCAAGAAAAAGAATGCTGAATCAAACCTGGTGGCTGCAAATAATGCAGTCAAATTTACAGCAAAAGACTTCGAGTCAGATAATCTGCTTGATTAGCCTGTTATCATTTATCTTAGCATATCTATTGTATGAACATTTTTATTTCATGAGAGCTTTTATGTATCTTCAATTCTGCTGAATAAAATTTAGCTTTTCTGAATGCAAATGTTTACTCATTTTTTAGATGGAATGCTCTCATGACTGCTTAGTAGACAGCGCGTCAACACATACGATCCTTCAACACAAATGCTATTTCCATAGCATTATCCCGTATAAGAGCCCTGTAAACACAATTTCAGGGCCATCGGACATAATTGAAGGTTCTGGGAATGCAACCTTGTTGCTCCCCAATGGAACAGAAATAAAAATAAAAGATGCACTTTACTCTCCGAATTCCAAGAGAAACTTACTAAGTTTCAAAGATATCCGTTTTAACGGATTCCACTTGGAAACAGCAAATGTCAAAGAAAACGAATTACTGTATGTAACGTCTCAAGAAAATGGAGTTAAAACCATTCTTGAACGTTTTGAGAGCCTCTCATCAGGCCTCTACCATACAAAAATTCGGAGAGAGGAAGCAAACCTGACGGAGCACCTGAAGTGCCCGACATCGGCCAAATTCTTACTTTGGCACGATAGACTTGGCCACCCCGGATCTGTGATGATGCACCGCATCCTAGCACAATCCCATGGGCATAACCTGAAGAACCAGAAGATTCTTCAGAAGGGAGAATTCCCTTGTGTACCCTGCTTTAAGGGTAAATTAATAACAAGGCCATCACCACTTAAAGTGGATATCGAGTCTCCTAGCTTCCTTGAAAGAATACATGGAGACATATGTGGACCTATCCACCCCCCTAGCGGGCCTTTTCGGTACTTTATGGTACTGATTGATGCATCTTCGAAATATTCGTATGTGTGTCTACTTTCAACCCGCAACTTAGCTTTTCCAAAGCTTTTGGCACAAATAATAAAGTTGCGGGCGCATTTCCCAGACAACCAAATAAAGAAAATACGTCTGGATAATGCGGGGGAATTTACCTCTCAGTCATTCCAAGAATATTGCCAGGCAACGGGAATAGAAATTGAACATCCAGTGCCACATGTTCACACCCAAAATGGGTTAGCTGAGTCGCTAATCAAAAGACTCCAATGGATCGCACGACCATTGCTGATGAAATCCCAGTTGCCGGTGGATGCATGGGGACATGCAATTTTGCATGCCGCATCACTAATAAAAATAAGACCCTCAGGAGGTCAGAGTCTATCTCCAATGCAACTCGCATATGGAACGCCGCCGAACATCTCTCACTTGAGAATCTTCGGCTGCGCAGTTTATATCCCCATTGCACCACCACAGAGGACCAAGATGGGCCCTCAACGTCGCCTAGGTATCTACGTAGGGTTTGACTCACCCTCCATTATAAGATACCTAGAACCCCAAACGGGGGACGCCTTCAAGGCACGCCTTGAAGACTGCAATTTTGATGAGACGTATTTCCCCAAAATGGGCCTAGACATCGAAAAGTCTAGTGCAAAGCAAATGTTGACGTGGGATACAAAAAGCTTGACCCACTACGATCCGGTAACAAGACAATGTGATGATGAGATCCGGAAGATCTTACACATCCAGGACACAGTCCATAGATTACCGGACTCGTTCACTGACAACCAGAAGATTGTCAGATCACACATCCCTGCTGCGAATACTCCAGCTAGGATTGACATCCCGAAGGATGGATGCAATCCACCGGCAGCAGAAGTGGCTGCACCTCAACAGAAAAGAGGCAGACCACCAGGCTCCAAGGATAAAAATCCAAGAAAAAGAAAAATATCCGGAGACCTTGGGACGATACCCCCACAGAGAAACGAGCTCGTGTCCATACCCTCTCCCCTCCCGGAATCCACTGCAGAGGAACTGCCGGGAGAAACAGAAATATCACTAAATTATGTACGTACAGGGGAGGTATTGGACAGAAAGAGTACAGTCGTCGACGATGACTTCGCGTTTCACATTGCCATTCACGTCGCCGGAAGCGATGATGATTATGAACCACACTCCGTTGCTGAATGCAAACGTAGAGATGATTGGCCAAAGTGGAATCAGGCAATAGAAGCCGAGCTGGACTCGCTTCAGAAACGAAAAGTCTTTGGGCAAATAGTCCAGACACCTACCGGTGTCAAACCTGTGGGATACAAATGGGTATTCGTCAGAAAAAGAAACGAAAATAATGAGATCGCACGCTACAAAGCTAGACTTGTAGCACAGGGATTTTCCCAAAGACCGGGCATAGACTATGACGAAACATACTCCCCGGTCATGGATGCGATCACGTTCAGATTCCTGATAAGCTTAACAGCAAAGGAAGGCCTAGATATGCAGCTAATGGATGTTGTGACTGCGTATCTATACGGCAATCTCGACAAGGAGATCTACATGAAACTTCCTGATGGCTTTTCAATGCCTGCTGAACTGAAAGATAGACCTCGGGACGTCTATTCTGTTAAGCTACAAAGATCATTGTATGGTCTCAAACAATCAGGAAGAATGTGGTATAATAGACTCAGTGAGTTCCTTGTTCAACAAGGATTCACGAACAATGAAGTCTGCCCTTGTATCTTCATAAGAACAAAGGGAAAAGGATTCGTGATAATAGCTGTCTACGTAGACGATCTGAATCTCATAGGATCTCCCGAAGAGATCACTGAGATATCTGTAAGCCTAACAAAAGAATTCGAAATGAAAGACCTAGGCAAAACCAAATTCTGCCTTGGCTTACAGATTGAACATCAGAAAGACGGAATCCTATTACACCAAACCACATATACGAAGAAAATGTTGCAAAGATTCCATATGGACCATTGCCATCCATTAAGTACACCTATGGTAGTACGATCACTGGATGCACATAAAGACCCCTTCCGGCCGCTGGAAGAGGGGGAGGATATACTTGGTCCGGAAGTTCCCTATCTGAGTGCCATCGGAGCACTACTATATCTGGCAAACTGCACGCGTCCCGATATAGCGTTCGCAGTAAATTTGCTTGCCAGATACAGTGCAGCGCCTACGCAGCGCCACTGGACCGGGGTAAAGCACCTTCTGCGCTACCTCCAAGGGTCTACAGATTTGGGACTCTTCTACAAAAATGGAACATCCTCTACACTTGCAGGTTATGCTGATGCAGGGTACTTGTCTGATCCCCACAAAGCAAAATCACAGACTGGGTACGTGTTTACCTACGGAGGGACAGCCATTTCCTGGAGATCCATCAAGCAAACCCTGACGGCAACCTCATCCAATCACTCGGAGATCATTGCCATCCATGAAGCAAGCAGAGAATGCGTATGGCTACGCTCAGTCATCCACCACATCTTATCCACGACCGGACTGAAGACTGGAGACCTCGAGCCCACTACCATGTTCGAGGACAATGCTGCTTGCATAGCTCAGCTACGAGGTGGCTTCATCAAAGGCGACAGAACGAAACACATTTCACCAAAGTTTTTCTGGACGCACGAGCTACAGAGAGATGGCAAGATCGACATCCGACAAGTGCAGTCATGTGACAATTTGGCAGATTTGTTCACTAAAGCCCTTCCTACTGCTACCTTTAGAAAACTTGTACATAGGATTGGAATGAGACGCCTAAGAGATCTGAAAGCTTGAGAGCTTGTACAGATCAGGGGGAGCTTGGTAGAGTTTGTACTCTTTTCCCTTAGCTATGGTTTTTCCCACTGGGTTTTCCATAGCCAAAGGTTTTAACGAGGCAAATCTCACCAACTCAGGATCCTGAAGTATCCACCCCATGTGAGACCCATACAGGCTCAGAATCCTGAAGTATTCATGAGCGGGGTCCACAACCATGGCTGGATAAGGGGGAGTGTTGTGAATGGGTACTTTACTGGGTTGGTGAGTTATTGGGCCAACCCAAGTGGTTGGGCCCATACCCACTTGTATTCTCCCCTTTGGCTATAAATATAGACTTGAGGGCTCTCCCCTCTAGAGTTGATTCATAACACCTTTTTATTTTAATTAATCACCCTAGTCACAATTAATTCTCCCTTGTTGTGAGTTGAGGGAGACTTTTGGCCTCCCTCCCCTCATCATCTCACCATTACTCCCCACTAACTTAGTGGGGAGTCCCTTGGACTCCTAAATATTATTCTTAATGAATATATAGAGAGCCATGGCTTATGCCATGGCTACTCCTTATGAGAGATTATTATACTCTTCTCTAAAATCCTTTAACACGTTATCAGCTCGTTTGCTCTAAATTCTTTGAGCTTTTCATCCCATCTCCCCTCAAAAATTAAACCCCTACGCGCGAAGGAATCTATTGTTGCGGCGATGCTTTGCGGGGATTTTATTTTCTTATCTACGGATTCTATCGGTTCTTCCCTAGATCATTGATCTAGAGGTATATTCCTTGGCCCGTAGATATAGATTATGCAAAATATTATCAATTTTTACTAAAAATCAAGTACATACACCTCGTTAATTGAGGTAAGAAAAAAAAATCTTAAGCAAACCTTTTGATTTTTGGCGTACTTGATCAGTATAAAATACCAGTTCTGTTTTTTTCCAATTTTGAGGTGTTATGACATAGAAGCATACCATGGATAATTTGTTCGGTTCCTTTTGATTGCCTCTGGGTTATAAATGAACTTTGTCAGAAGTTGGATTCGAACTAGTCATTCTTCATGCTTTATGTACTGGAGCTTGTTAACTCTGTCGCTAATGCAACCCTGGACAATGCATTGAGATTTCCCCCAGTTCTAATACATATCCATGTGCCCCCCTCTAAGCTTTAAAAGCTGGTTTCTAAGAGAATTTTCATAGATATATAAAATATCATATATTTTGATGTCACAGATGTTGTGGCCAACTTAATACAAAATTAAGTGGTAAATCCGTTGTGAGATTTGCACAGACTCATCTGCTATCTGCATGGTGTTGAATATTTTGTAATATGGTATTGATCTTGGGCTTCTGATCTGCGACACCCCCCCCGCCGAGGGGGGGTTCGTAACCTACATCTCATATATTTTGAGACAGAGTGGGGGTTTCTTTGTGCCTATCTGCGCCTCCCCCCCAGATGAGGGGGACTCTCTGTGTGCCGCCTCGTGAGAAGGGGGAGATCTGTAAAATTCTGGGTTTTGGGGCCTTTTCACTTTCCCTTACAAATATCCTAAAAATTTGTTTTAGGGCTTATGTCCAATTATATTTAATAAATTAGATGGCTGATTATTAGGCCTGAAGCCTACTACATAGAATAAACTCATTTTGTCCGGTTATTTGGGCCAGAAGCCCAGATAATTTAAATTGCTAATTAAAATGATTTTCATTTTGCTAATGGGCCTGAAGCCCAAATATTAATTTTGGCTTATTGGGCTAGAAGCTAATTTAATACAATTGCTTATTAAATTTATTAATATTTTATTAATGGGCCAGCAGCCCAATTTTGACTTTATAATAAATTTTTGTGTACCAAAATTAGGCCTGAAGCCCAGTAATGTGTTAAATAGAATTTTGAAACCGGGCCTGAAGCCCAAATATTAACAATATTTTAATTTGACTTATTGGGCCTGAAGCCATGTTCATTCTATTGCAATAATTCATTTATTAATTTTTGGCAGATGGGCCTGCAGCCCAACTATAAATAATATAGTAAAATGATTAATATTTCTGGGCCTGCAGCCCCATTCAAAATATTAATTTTAATTCTTTGTTATTAGCCTGTCGCCCAGTCTTTCATATTGCTAAAATTATAACACTCTTGCATTATTATTAATTTATGATTTTTCAAAATATAATTATCTTAAGGATCCTGCGACCGCTCTGCCGTTAGTCAACTAACCTAACTGTGTATGACGTCTCCCCGTGGTCCGAGAGATTATTATATTTTATAGTCTCTTTTTCCATAATATATATGCATGTGTTATATAAACTGCGTGGTTGCTTCTTCTGTGCCTGTAGCATATTATAAACTGCGTGGTTGTTAATAGTAGCTAAAAGTGATTTTTGGGATCGGCCAGTTTGATACCTTTTAAATTCCTTGCAATTTTATTTTCTTTTTGAGAGAATTTGTAAGTGAGGATTAAATGTATTAATGCCAAAGACCGGTGTACCAAGATATGAAGACAGAATTTATATTTTCAATTGGCTGGGACCACTTCTTGGTTTCCAAATTGTATTTTTCTTTTCTTTATGGACTGTATATTCGGACTTTGGACTTTGTACATTTTTGGGTATCTGGCCGATCCCCACATTTTACTTATTTTTATTTTTAATGCGTGAATTTACATTAATTCATGCTTGTTTTAAATTGCATAGATATGGCAAAATTGGCAAGCGTCGATTTCGCAGTTCTTGATGCTATAGGACAGAATTACCTGAGTTACCGAGTGGACCTGAAGTTCCACTTTCGTTCGATGGCCCTCCTTGGCTCAATTTTAGCTCCTTCATCGGCCCCAGCAGCGACCGATGCTTCTGCTAGTAAGGCCCCAGAAGCGGCCCAATCGTCTAGGAGCACTCCTACTACTGTCTCCGATGTGGATAACGCGAAATCCATTATCTACATGAGGAAACATATAGATCGGACCTTAAAGGCCGAATACCTAACGGTAGAGGACCCAATGGAGCTGTGGACAGTGCTGGAGGCACGATATAAACATCAAATTGATGTAATATTACCGCGTGCCAGTTATGAGTGGAAAACCTCAGACTTCAGGACTATAAGTCCGTCACTGAGTATAACTCTGCACTTCATAACATCACCTCACGCCTGAAGTTGTGCGGTGAAGAAGTGACAGAGCAACGCATGTTGGAAAAGACATTTACCTCGTTTCACGAGAAATATGCAATCCTCATGTAGCAGTATCGTGAATGCAACTTCACGAAATTCTCTGATTTGATCTCTTGCCTCCTTAGGGCAGAGCAGAATAGAGATTTACTGCTTGCTACTCATAATTTACGTCCAGCTGGTACTGCCCCTATCCCTGAAGCCCACCACGTTTCTCCCCAGCAGTGGAAAAACAATAAGAAGGCTAGAAAGAATAAAGGGAAGGCTGTAATGCAGCCAGCACAAGGAGAAGCAACCCAGACCAACAACAACAGAGAAATGAGAAACCTCACATGGAATCGTAAGAACACTGAACAAGTGTCAATTCCTAAGAAGAACTGGGAGGATATATGCCATCGTTGTGGCATGACTGGACATTGGTCCAAAAACTGTCGCACTCCTCGCCACCTCCAGGAACTATATCAGGCGAGCCAGAAGTCTCTACCTGAAACAAACTTGGCGGCTGTTCAGCCGCCAACGAATTTCACTGCAAAAGACTTCGAGAACGACGGTCTGCTCGATTGAGCCCTATCTTTATTTATGCATTTAAAATTACATGTAGCTTCATCTTTAGTTTGCTTTTGTACGAACTTTTATTTGAATTTCATTTTACATTTACTTAAATAAAATTTCGTTTTGCTTATAGATGAGGTATGTAATTTTGTGGACAGTGCCTCGTTGCACTGGTGTAGCATTAATATTGCTGCCACATACAACGAGACTATAAGATGCAAATTTATCCCCTTAAACATATAGGAATTTTCCAAGTTCCAAGGATATTTCGTTTAAACGAACATAACTTGAAAAATGTGGATAATAAATATTGAATATCAATATATAACTCGTCAATAGGATGGCCAGAAGCCCATCTACTTACGATTTATTTGGACTCCCGTCGGGGGCCCCTATAATTACAGATATTCATCCTATAGAAAGCCAACTTGACTGAGCACCAGAAGTGCCTTTCAGTGCCATAGTTTTTTAACTCTGGCAAAATGGACTTGGTCATCATGGATCAGCGATGATGGACGCATCATCAAATATCCATTGGAGAACCTGGAGATTCTTCAAAAGATTGAGTTTCCTTGTCCCCCTTTGTCGTAAGGGCATACTTTTAGAGAGACCTTCCACCTGAAAGTGGGATGAGAGTCTCATGGCTTCATTTAGAGAATACATGGTGACCTTTGCGGGCCTATTCACCCCGCAAGTGGCCCATTTTCAGTACGTTATTGTACTGATATATGCATCTACTAGATGGTCTTATGTGTGCCTTTATATTCACTCGCAACATAGATTTCTAAAAGCTTATAATGTTGGTGAATTCACTACACATATCATTTAAGACTTCCGCCAATCAACTGGCATTGATATTGAACATCATGTAGCATGTTCATACTCATAATGGGTTATCAGAGTCTCTGGTAAAGAGACTCCAATGGATTTCACGTCCATTGTATAATCCCAGTTGCTTGTTGTATTTAGGGACCAACAGAATGCATTCTGCATCGCTTATCAGGATACGGCCCTCTTGTGGCCATATCTTATTGCTGATGCCGCTTGCTTATGGTTTACCACCAAGTCTTGATAACTGTGAATTTGATGAGAAAATCTCATTGAAATAGGCACGCCGTCTAAAGAAGCCTGAAGCTTCTGAGACCATATCATGGGACACAATAGTCCTAATCTCGTTATGATCCGCATAATTTTTCTGTGTGAAGATGAGATCCAGAAGATCCTTCACATTCAGACTAAAGTACATCAATTGCGGTATAAATTTACGGACAACCAGAAGATTGTTCGTTCACACGTCCCTGCTGCCAACACGCCAGCTAGGATTGACATTCCCAAAGATGGATGCAATCCACCGGCAGCAGATTTAGTTGTACCTCATTTGAAAAGAGGACGCCTGCCAGGTTCAAAATATAAAGTTCCTCGACAGAGGAAGATTCCTGGATATTTTAAAAATGATCCATCCACAGGATGCTGAGCTCATACCAGCAACCTCTCCCCTCCTAATTTCCCCTGCAGAGGAAACAACAGGAGAAACATCCTTATATTACGTACGTACTGGAGAGGAACTGGACAAATATAGCACAGTCGTCGACGACGGTTTTGCTTTCTCTATTGTCGTTCACGTCGCTGAATACGACGATGACGTCAACCCACTTTTCTATAGCGAAAACGCATAGATTGGCCAAAGTGGGACGAGGCAATAAGAGTAGAGCTGGACTCACTCTTGAAAAGCAAAGTCTTTGGACCAGTAGTCCATACACCTGAATGTGTAAAACCTGTGGAATATAATTCAGATTTGATAAGAAATTAAAATGAAGGAAATGTGATCATTTTCCTACTAAGCCTATAATTCTCTGAAAAAGCCAATAAATGCAGCTCATGGACGTTGTGACTGCATATATATATGGCAATATAGATATAAAGATCTATATAAAATTTCCAGAAGGGTATACACTACCCCCAGAGATAAAAGAGAAACGTAGAAACGTCTTCTCCGTAAAGGCTACAAAGATCATTAGTTGATCTTAATTAATATTCTGCCCGTGTATCTTCTTAGAAAGATCGTTGACAAGATTTGTGATATTCGCCGAACAAGTGGTCGTCTTAAAGCTAATAGGATCTCCTGCAGAGACCATTGAGATATCAGATAGCTTTAAGCATACCTTGGAAATAAAAAAAACCTAGGTAAAACAAGGTATTGTCTCGGCTCACATATTAAACACCTTCGTGGTGGAACCCCTTAATATACTTCATACACCTGGAGTTTATGAAGAATGATGTCCATTTGCAACCTATTAAAAATAGATGCTAATTTATGACACCTTCCAGTCGCTGGAAGAGGGGGAGGACATCCTAGGTCCCGAAGAGCCTAGCTTTAGTGTACTTGTTACACTTCTTTATCTGGCCAACTGCACGTGTCTTTGATAGAACGTCTACAATAAAGTTGTTAACCAGATACAGTGTTGCCCTGGAGAGCACCACTAGACCAAGGATAAGCTGCTTCTGCGCAACTTCCAAGGGTCAAGGAATATATATCACATATGCATGTTTAAAGATCATCGCGATGACTAAAACACAAAAGGCCGTCCACCTCCTGAATATCTACACATCATCCTCCAATGCCTAGATCTTCTGAGAAGCTCATCATCCAAGAAGCAAGTATTGAAAACGCTCAGCCAAGTCCAGCAGTACCTTGCAGACACACTGAAGACTGATTCAAAGAATACTTTAGTGGAGTCATCTACCAACTTCGAAGAGCATTCCACTCCAGAGCGCAACTACTTTCCAATAGCCGCTAGATGAGTGAAACTTGTATAGATGAGTGATGGATGTATAGACGAATATGAGATTATTGTATAGATACATAGGAGATCTGCAAGGCTGAAGCTTGTACAGATCAGGGGGAGTCCCTCGATAGTTGTACTCTTTTCCCTTAAGCTGCTGGTTTTTCCCACTGGGTTTTCTACAGCTAAGGTTTTAACGAGGCAACCACAGTGGCTCTGGATCCAGAAGTATCCACCCCATTAGCACACTGAATCCTGAAGAATTCATATGCTTAACCCAAGGTAATGGAGAGATGAGGGGGAGTGTTGTGAGTTGAGGGAGACTTTTGGCCTCCCTCCCCTCATCATCTCACCATTACTCCCCACTAACTTAGTGGGGAGTCCCTTGGACCCCTAAATATTATTCTTAATGAATATATAGAGAGCCATGGCTTATGCCATGGCTACTCCTTATGAGAGATTATTATACTCTTCTCTAAAATCCTTTAACATCCCTTAATTTATTGAAAAAAGTGGGGCCGAAATAACGAGTACGTGCCCTCTCATCATCCCGAAAGAAATATTGTGGAGATGGTTGTTTTCATTTCCTCCCACAAACCAATTAATAAAGGAAGAGATCAAGCACGCATGATGCATGGTATGTGTATAAGCAGTTCTTCATGTGTCCAGGATCAAAGAATCACCCGGCCCAATAAATAGTGGCACATGACTGCCCATTAGGCCTGAGAGATAACTCAGGCTCAAATCGTGCCGCTAAATCCGTGTGGGCTCTTCCATCGGCATTTGGCCCGTTAGGGTTTATCAATTAACCATCTGCACTTGGGGTAACACTATAAACACCCTCGTTCACAGCTGTGAAAAGGTGTGCCCTATAAATAGACCCGACCACCACGTGTCGGCTCGAACCGTCAAACAGAATCGGAACCGAACCGATTTGAAACCGAACCGAACTGAAACCGAACCGGTCTGTTCCACGAACTGGAACCGGAACCGTGCCAAGCCGGTTTGGTCCCGGTTTGCACTTTTGCAGAACTGAACCGGAACCGACGGTTCTGGTCCCCCGGTTCACCGGTTCCGGAACCGGGGAACCAGAGTTTCGGTTTGCCTCAATCAAGGGGCTTTGTCCATTTACATGTGTAAAATCTAAAGCATGCAAAAGATAATGTAACAATGAGTGCACACAACTAATTACTAGGGGAAAAGTAAAAAATCACAGTTGGGGGTATAAATGGCTCAGACACGCACAAATTGCGGCCATCGGGAATTTGGTCCCAGGTGCAAACAAGTTGGTATTATCAGCATAGAGAAATGTAGGGCGAGCTTGTTTAGTAAACGTATTCGTGAACATGCTCATGTACCAAAAATGGTTACTATATTTTTAACTAATTATGCTGGATTTACGCGTAATTAAAAAATTGAGTTCGTTTAATTAATTGTGAATATGTTCACGAATTAAGGCTTGTTAACGAGCAAAACCAAGTTCCTTGCGTCAACAGCCTTAGAGAAATGTAATTAGTCATCATAGCCATTATAACCACAATATTCACAAATTTATTCAATGCTAGAAAGAAAACATACGTTAACAGAAATATTGAAGTTTCGGTGCTGGAACGGTGGTTTTTGTTGTTCCCGCGAAGCTAGAGTCTGCCTAACCTACAATAAGACGTTTCCAAAACCGGAACCAGGCTTGAACCGGAACCGGCCTAGAACCGGAACCGTAACCGAACCGCTTCTAAAGAGGTTCGGTTCCGGTTCCAGGCTTTGTCGGAACCAGAACCAAACCGCGGTCTGGTAGACCTGTAAATAACCTTTCACATTAAGCAATAATAAAATAAACGAATTCTTAATGATAAAACAAATGACGTTATTTGATTAAATTCAAAAAGCATCTTAATGAAATGATTTTTCATAGACAACTATTCTGCAGCATGAAGATCATGATGGATCAAGGTAGATGGAATTGACCATCCACATAATGTTACTTATTAATGTGATTTTGGTCAAACTCCTTATATAACACTTTTCTCGTGTGTATGTAAAGGGAGGTCATGTGGCACTTGACAAAAACATGAGCAGGTGCGTGACATGGCAGCCCCATGAATGACAGCAGAAAAAGCAACCCACATGGGTGTCATTTTCTACGATAGTTACAGACCTTCACGTTAGCGTATCTAATTATTTTTGATCAGTCACCCTCGTTTCATTCACAAACATAATAGAAAACGTATGACATATGTGGCTAAGTCATATTTGTGCCCTCAAAAAGTCTACAATCAACTATGTCTTTCAATTATTAGCACTGTTCATTTTCATTTTCGTATCTGAAAAGCCCAATATAAAAAATATCTAGTGAACCTAAATTATTTTGCTCATTCATCAACTCGTTGCAAATGTAATGGTTTGGTAATAATAAAACGTTTTGCAATGACAAGACGAATGCGCAAAACACCTTAGGTTCACTAAATAGTTGGTTTATTTATGTAATAGAATATGACGATCAAAATCAACAGCGTTTTTTGGTAATTGATAAATTTTATAGCACAACCAACATGCCAAAGCCCCCAAAGAGGATAGTACATAGAATAATTACTGCAAAAGAGCATCACAAAAGAAACAACAAGCTACAAACCTAAAAGGAAAGAGCATAAAATGAAGAAAACTACTTGAACTCCCCAAAAATTACTCCAAAAATTGCAAAATTGAAGCAGATCTTCCTTTCTCTTTTTAATTAACTTGAAGCCATAAAAGCTCGGCCAAATTGCTCGAGGACAAATACTTCTCTCGGAATATTCGTTGATTACATTCCCTCCAAATGAAGTTAGTATAAGTTGTGAATCCAACTTTCAGAAGCTCGCTGCCATTTTATTGTCCTTGATAAATTTTAGAAGCCAGTCAACTTCATAATGGTAAGTGGAAAATCTGTGTTGCAAGTTGCATTTCTCCAAGCAAAAAATTCAAACATGTCGTGAGTAAATACACTCAAACAATATATGGGTCATCTTTTCCTTTGCACGGCCACACAAACAACACGTATTGGCCAAGTGATGACCCCTCCTCTTCAAGACATCCAGCGAGGAGACCCTCAATGAAAGCCATCCAAGTAGTAAAAGAGTATTTGTTTACTCGAGATTTAAACCACACTAGAGCCATCCACTTGACCTTATCATTAGGAGCTTTTAGAGCATTCCATGCTCTTCTAAAATTGAATTTATCGGTAGGAGTGTCCCAACCATAGGAATCACCACAATCAGTGAAATGAGGAGAATGATTGTTAAGAAAATTGTACATGATGACATGGCTCCATGCAACTTCCACCTTCCATGAGTGTTAGAGTTGCATACTATATCATTTAAATTTCTCCCTAGTTGTGTAATCACTATGTTGCCAAATTTGCAGACAATGGGCTGAGAACCAGTCCAAGGATCCTACCAAGTAAAAATATTTGCCCCTGAGCCTATAACACATTTACAATGTATGCTCATAAAATCACTCAAGTCAAGAATTCTCCACGAAACATGTAAGCATCCATGATAAGATGTCCATACTGTAGCTCCTCGTAAATAAACCCCATGAACCTAACGGCACCAAAGAGACTCTTTGAGAGTAGTCACTCGCAAAAGAGTGAACCCAAGGTGTTTTGCGCATTCGTCTTGTCATTGCAAAACATTTTATTATTACCAAACCATTGTAGCTAAGTTGATCTCTTCCATTGATTGTATACTCAATCCTCCTTCAGAAAGAGGTTTGCAGATTTTCTTTCAAGAAATATTGTGGCAGCATGTCATCTGGGAAGACCCTTTCTAAAGTAAATTTGATAGCATACTTTCCATCTTAGTATACACCCTTTTATGGAGTTTAAACCAAGAGGACCAAAAGATATTCAGACCCCCCTATAACTGATTTAATGAGTTCAACCCTGCCTGTATATAAAAGCAAAGGATCTTTCCAACCTTCAATTCTACTCTTGATTTTTATCAAATAAACTGTGAAGCGCTGCATAATTAATACGATGAGAAGATAGAGGCATGACAAGGTACCTGATCGGGAGAGATCCAATAGATTTCTTCTGCAAAAGGACTGCTCACTGAGAAATTTTTTTTCACTCTTATTGATGTTTGCCTCTAAGCCAGAAATGGACCCAAATTGATTAATTGTAAGTTTGATATGCTCAGTTGAACGGAGATCCACTTTAGAAAAAATAAAGACATCATCCGCAAAGGGTAAATGAGACACCAGAGGTCCTCCATGAAGACGAGGAGAAATAAAACCAGCAAGCACCTTTCCATTCATCATAAAGGAAAAAGCTTACATGCATAAAATGAAGATCAAAGGAGATAAAGGGCACCCCTGCCAGATACCGCATTGGCTCTTGAAATACACGTAATTGGACCCATTGACCATAACACTGAAGGAAGGCATTGACAAGCTTTCATATATCCAACTTTTACACTTTTCATTGAAACCAAAACACCCAAGAACATGAGTGCTGAAGTCCCATCGCAATCTATCATAGCTTTCCTGAGATCAACTTTAACACAAAACCACTTAGGACCTCTTGATAAATATATTGCGAACTAATTCATGGGCAAGTATGATGTTCTCCCCAATTACCCGACCCGTCATAAAGGCGGATTGATTATGATTAATTAGCTCTAGTAGAATCATAGATAACCGATTCGCTAGGATCTTGGTGATGATCTTGTAAACAAAGTTGCACAATGAAATCGGCCCGAATTTATTTGAATAAGCTTCTTTGGAATAAGGGATAAAAAGGTAATGTTGGAAGCACGAAGAAGATGACCACGTTCAAAGAAATCCTTCACTGCCAAAATAGTCGAATCCCCCACTATCTCCCAGAATGCTGTGAAAAATTCCTTGGAAAATCCATCAGGCCCCATCACCTTATTATGAGGGGAGCTGAAACTACCCCTTTGATCTCCTCGGTAGAAATATCACCAATTAAGAAAGAATTTTGCACAGAACTATTCTTTTTAATGAAGTCAAAATAGGAGGCTCGATCAGTTGTGGAGGGAGTGAACAAAGCTGAAACATAGTCCTCTATTAGGTTTCCAAATTTTTCGGGTGCTCTCAACAATGTTTCCATGTTCATCTTGAATATCATGAATTGAATTAATGGTGGAATGGGAGGTGACTGAAGCATGAACAAACTTGGTGCATTTATCCCAATCTCTTAACCAATCAAACTCATTTGGCGATAGACACTTTCAAGAATAGAATCATCCACAGCCACTTCTATCTTGGCAGACTTCTCTTACAACCGCAAATCATGATCTAAAGGATTATCTCTCAAACTCATTTGAATATCCTGCAATTTCATCAACGCCTCCTTATGTCTCTTCCTAACATCACCAAACTGAGTTTTGTTCCAATCTTTGAGAGCACTCTTGACCGCCTATAATTTTTTAAAAAGGGCAAACATTGGATTGCCTTCAATACTAACATCCCAAGCTCGCTTAACCACCTCCATGATGCTTTCATCTTAAAGCCACAAGGTGAAAATTTTAAAAAGGTTTGGGTCCATTCGGAACCGACGGATGGAGATCAAATAAAAGAGGACAATAATCTGAAACCCCAGTCAGAGGGCAAGCAAAGGAAGCATTAGGAAACTCTAAGAACCACTCTATGTTTCTAAATCCTCTATCAATCTTACTGATAATAATGTTTCCCCCTCCTGATGATCGTCCCAAGTAAATTCGACAGGGCAGTGAGTTTCTTGGATACATGCATCTAGAACATAATCATTAAATCTTCTTATGCCAGAGAAAGCTCCTCCAGGTGTCTAATGGATCATTAAATCTGCTTATGCCAGAGAAAGTTCCTCATGGTGTTTATTGTCATTGGAATCCTGCAGAATAATCCAAGGCTCATGAATAGTAGCAGACATTGAAACAATCTTCGACCATAATAAGCATCTATTTGAAGCAGCGTTAAACCCAGTGAGATAAAAAGAAGTACTTAATCCCACACTAGAAACATAACAATGAATGAGGTGGGCCGTTTCCTCTACCTTTTGAACTTTGAAAATCATGGGGTTCCATAGCACAATTATCCTCCCTGACGGGTCAGAAATAAGTTTATTATGTGACTTCCATCCCCGCACAATATTGAATTTTACATGGTCAAGTTGATGTTGTTTAACCGTTGTTTCATTCAGGCAGATAAGACCAATGTGTTTCTGACGAACAATTGCTGATCAT
Organism: Scilla litardierei; assembly: GCA_030789695.1. Lineage (NCBI taxonomy): Eukaryota > Viridiplantae > Streptophyta > Magnoliopsida > Asparagales > Asparagaceae > Scilla > Scilla litardierei. Next base: position 157,178,944 of record CM061136.1, read on the forward strand.
TTAAAAAAATAGGGATAGTGAATTTTTCGATGGAGCATATATGGCTTCCCATTATTCCATATACATAAATATATTACGTTTGTGTGTGTGTGTGTGTGTGTGTGTGTGTGTGTGTGTCCACTGGATCAAGGAATGTCTTGCCTCCCCGTCCTTCTCTGTCCTTATCAACGGCTCTCTCGCAGGTCACTTTGGCGGGAATAGGGGGTTCGGCAGGGAAACCCTATTTTCCCCTTCATCGTTGTCATCGCCATGGAATTCTTCACCTCTCTTATGGACCTTACTTTTCACTCCAGAGCCATCCCCCCCCAAGAGAGGCGCTAAGGTGATCCCCTCGCATCTCCTCTTCCCTGATGACGTCTTGATTTTTTATAAGGCTGACCCCCACTTTTTTAGGGGCCTTAATCACCTCATCACAACCTTCCAACTATTCACCCGCCTTGAAGTTAATAAATGTAAAGGCAAGCTCATCCTTAGTAAGGGGTTCGTTTCGGGCGAGGAGCTGGCCCGGCAATTGAACATCCCACTTGTAGCCCCCTTGGTTAGGTATCTCGGTCTTTCTCTATCCTCCAAATATCACACTGCCAAACTCTATTCTAGTCTTTTGGACAAGTGCAAGGCGAAGCTCTCTGGGTGATCTCCAGCTTCTCTCCATCTCGGCACGTGTGGAGCTTGTATGTACCGTCATCCACGGCTTTGTCTCTTACTGAATCCAATCCTTTAGGGTGCCGGCCTCCATTCTGGCTTCGATTGACCGCCTATGTAGGGACTTATCTGGGGGTCTAGGATCCATCTTTGGCAATGAGTGGACATGTGCAAGCCTAAATAGGAAGGGGGCATCGTGCTCCGTAACCTCTATGAGGTCGAGTTGGCATCTAGCATCAAGCACCTCTGGCATCTTCTCCACTCGTCGTCCCCGTGGGCTGTTTATAAGAGGCCATTTATCTAAAGCATACTCCTCTCTACTAGTGTAGTCCCAGCCTCCTTGATTCGGGTACCTGGAAGCACATTCTTCGACGTCGAGAGGCGGCCACTATATGTTTGCAGCGTCTTATGGGGGACAACACCTCTACCTCCCTCTGGTTTGACCCATGGTTGCCATATGGCCCCTTGGCCCGTCTTTGCCCGCCCCCTCCCTCTCTGGTACAACTTCGGGTAGCTGACTGCTGGGATGGCTTTAGTTGGTTCTTTCCTGGCATCTTGGTTCATTTAGCCGACCTCGTTGGCTCATCCTCCCTTGGGACCGGTCCTGAAACTTGGGAGTGGATGTCCCAGGGGGGTTGCACTCTCTGTTCTGCTTGGTCCTCCACTAAGTCCTCTTCTCCCCCCTTATTGGCTTCATTCTTTGGTATGGTTTCCAGGGCACGTCCCGAAGTATGCCCTCACCCTCCTTCATGCCCTTGTCGACAAGTTGCCCACCACTCAGCATCTTATCCATGGGGAATCCAAGCTCCCCCGACATATGTGTTGGATATTGGACTCCCCGGATTTGGTTTTGGATGATGAACAAATATAAATAAAATATGAACTAACACTTTGTGAGCGCAGTTATGGAGATCGTCGCCAAATTCATATGAATATCAATAACGACGTCTCGAGACTTCTCAAAGCACATGATCGTATGCCTAAAGCTTCGTTGAAGCTTATGGACCTTTTTAGAAGTCATGAAGATTCGATCGAAGCTATTGAAGACGGTATCGTCAAGTTTATTTTATAGTCTTTAAGCTTCTTTCGTAGAATGTTAAGCCTTGAGTAGGTCTTACGTTTTAATTCTTCATAACGCTCATATCTTAGCTCTAGGATCTTAGTAGAAGTCCATACAATTCTTCCCGAAGCTTCGCGCTTCGATTCGGGACTTCTTGTGCATGTTAGTTGGTTCAAGAAGAAGAACTGACCGACTAGATGGTGATCTAGTCGGTCAGCCAAGCTTCTTGGACCGACTAGTTTCTGTCAGTTAATTCTTAGCTCTTTACTGTTTACAGTTAGTCGGTCTAAGTTGACTCACCGACCGACTAGTTGATGAACTAGTCGGTCAGTGATGCTTCTGTGACCGACTAGTTGATCTTTCCCTGATCATGCACATTTCCACTTGAGCTACTGTTTATCATTAGTCGGTCTGTGCTCATTGATCGACCGACTAGTTGATGAACTAGTCGGTCAACTTTCCTTCTTGGACCGACTAGTTTAGTTTACTGTACATGCCAAATTTTTCACCATACTTACTGTTTATTATTAGTCGGTCTATGTTCATTTGGTGACCGACTAGTTGATGAATTAGTCGGTCAACATTTGTTCTTGGACCGACTAAGTCTAATTCTTCTCAGACTTCAGTTTTATCTGTTAGTCGGTCCACGTTGAGTAACCGACCGACTAGTTGTGAAACTAGTCGGTCAGCTACTCTTCTTAGACCGACTAGTTCCTTAGTCTGTACTTTGATCTTTTCTCAGTTTACTCATTAGTCGGTTTACGTTCAGTGACCGACCGACTAGTTAATAAACTAGTCGGTCGGTGATTGTTCTTTGACCGACTAGTTGGGTTCAGAAAAGAGCCGTTGGAGCCCTAATTGAAACGTTTTTCTCTCTCTCTCTCTTCATTCCTATAAATACTTGTTGGGCTGCATTCATTGCTGCCAAGGCTGATATTAATGCAAGTTTAGAGATTCAAGAGAAATCAATCCAAGCTCATTCAAAGCTCATTCCCTCCATTCATTAATCTCTCCTAACTCTTACTTCCAAAGAGAGATTCATTGAGTGTGAAGCCTTCCAAGCCAAGTGCTTGATTCTAGGTCACCAACATCCCCAAAGCTCTCCATCGCTGTTCTACATCTTGGAGCTAGGGTTTGGTGCCACTTCTTCCTCAAAATCATCCTTGCCCTAATTCGTAAGCAATACTCAAGGCATAGGTATTTTGTTCGGTAAGAAGTTTCTTTATTTCATTTCATATTTGATTTGTAAGATTCACTCTCGGTTGTGAGAGTGTGGTTGTGATCCTGGGTTGTGGGAGTCACAAATTACATTTTGTATGATTTGACTTGTGGAGGTTTTTCACAAGTATTTCATAGTGGAAATCTTGAGTTAGGGTTTCTAACTCAAGTATCCGGAGGGGATCCGGGTGGTTGGGACGTAGGATCACCGGGAACAAGTCGGGGAGACTTGGGTGGATCCGAACCCAGTAACATCTCTTGTTAGCGTTGTTAATTTTGTGTTGTCATTTCAATTTAAGCTTCCGCAAATTGAATTGGTAGTTGTTTGCATTTTAATTTGGAATTATACTCCTTATTATTTTAAAGTACTATTCACCCCCCCTCTAGTACTTGTGCAGTAGCTTGTAGGGCATTACATTTGGTATCAGAGCCAGATACACAGCTATGTCTGCCAACGACAACAAGACCGTGCGTCCACCTTCCAACTATGACACCTTCAGGAACCGTGAAGGAGCATCTTCGGTGATGGAGGGACATTCCTCTACGAGGCCTCCATTTTTCAACGGTACCAACTACGGGTACTGGAAATGTAGGATGGAAACCTTCCTCCGAAGTGCATCTTTATGGAGGACTACAATGAAGGAGTACATCGAGCCCGAAGAAGAAGACTTCGAGAAATGGACAACCGCGGAGGTCGCCGCGGAGGTAAGCAATGCCAAGGCAATGAACGCCTTGCAATGCGCATTGGAGCCCGAGGACTTCAATAAGATATGCACATGTAAGAGTGCATATCAAATTTGGAACTCCCTCCTTATACTTCATGAAGGGACGAGTCGGGTAAGAGACTCTAAACTCGTAGTTGTAAACAAAGACTACGAAATGTTTCATATGCAACAGGGCGAGAAGATGAAGGAGTATTACGCTCGCTTCGTCGACATCATAAAGGAGTTAGAGGCTCTTGGCAAATCCTACACCCAAAAGGAGAAGTGTTCGAAGCTTATCGAAGGACTTCCTTCTTCTTGGGAAAAGCGTACCTTCGCCATCGAGGAAGGTAATGACATGAACAAGTACACCGTAGTTCAACTAATGGGTACTTTAATGTCATACGAGGTACGCAAGGATAGCAAGCTCAAATTGCAGGAAAAGATGAAGTCCTACCTAAAGCAAGACGAGCCAAAGAAGAAGGCCATTGCTTTCAAGGCTGCTCCATCCACATCCACATCAACCGATGATGAAGACTCGGAAAACGAGTTGGACTTGGAGTCCATGGCACTCATGGCCAAGAAGTTCAACCGTTTCTTCCGAAAAGGTAACTTCAAGAACAAAGCTAAATTTGGTTCTACTAACGCCTCTTCCTCTCCTTTATGTTTCAAGTGCAATAAGCCGGGACACATGAAAGCGGAGTGTCCCCTCAATAAGCACAAGGAGAAGTGGAAGGCGCCAAAGTATGACAAGTCCAAGAAGTACACGAAAGGAAACAAGAAGGGACTTGTCGGAGCTACCTTCACCGACTCCGATGATTCTTCAAGCGGTGAGTCGGACGATGAGCACGTGGAGCAAGCGCACATGTGTTTCATGGCAAGAGAGGAGCACGATCAAGGATCCTCCTCTTCCGATGATAGTGATGAAGAAAGCGATGAGGTAACCATGGATGACCTTAGGAATGCTAACTCTCAATTATGGTCAAAATACACTAAATTAGTAAATAGATATACTAAGGTAAAAGATGACCTAGCTAGCATTCAAACATCGCCTAAGACTATCACCACCAACAACGACACCGTTGTTGAAGAGTTAAGAAATGAGATTGTTAATCTCAAATCTAAACTTGAATATGTTAGCATTGAGGATGCGGAAGAACATAAGATAGCGGATTTAACTTCTCGAAACTCGACTTTGAGTATTGAGAACGAGAATCTTAAATCTCGTGTTTATGTGCTCACATCGCAAATATCCACTTTGGATATTTCTTTGCGTTCTCTCAAAGAGAAATATGAGGACACATTGGGCCGAATCAACAAATTCAACAAGGGTAAGGGCCACTTGGATAATATCCTAAAAGACTTACTTCCGGCCAAACACCACATTGGCTTGGGGTATATGATGGGAAATTCATCCAAGTCGGTCACTACTTTTGTAAGGCCAACTTCCGAAGCCTCAACGAGTGGGAACAAACACTCTATTGGTAGTTCATCTACCAATGGTGCTTCCACCTCGTCCACACCCTCTTTTGGAAAGAAACCCACTTTGGGTGGACCTCCAAAGAAGGGGCATGCCTACATGTACACCAATACCATGCCACGTAGGAACACACGTCCTACTCCACCGGCTCACACATATGATGATTTTTATGCAACACATTCTCGGGCACGTGCACACAATGTGAGACACCCTCATGCACGTGTTCCCTCACATGCATATGTTCACCCACAACATCATATGAATAATTCTCATCGTGCACCATTCCATCATGTTCCTATGCCTATCCACAACATGCATCACGTAGAAATCAACGTCGAATGCATGCACCCAATAGGATGAGGGCTCCCAAGATTTTCACAATTTGGAGCCCAAAGGACACAAGCATGGACGAAAAACAAATGTATATGAATGCTTATTTTTCGGATGTTGTGCATAGTAGAAATTATGTGGGAAAGTCTAAGTCCAATTGGACTTGGCTTCCAAAGGTCTAATCTTTTGGACCCAATGACCTTGGGTACCATGATATGAAATTCTCTATCTTTAGGTACTCAAGAAAAAGAAAAAGGAAAGGAGCAACAAATTTAAATTTGGCTCCAAGGGAAATTGGATACTCGATAGCGGGTGTTCAAAACACATGACGGGTGACGCTAGTTTGCTCTCCGGAGTGGTTCCCATAGCAAATGGAAACCGCGTCGTATTTGGAGGCAACGAGAGCGGAACCATCATAGGTGTTGGTAAAGTGAGTAACCCTTCTAAACCCCTAATTAGTGATGTTTATCTTGTTAGTGGTTTAAATCACAATCTTATTTCAATAAGCCAACTTTGTGACAAAGGTTACAAAGTTAGCTTTGCGAAAGGATTGTGTCACATTTTAAGAAAAGATAATGATAAATTATTATTTTCCGGAACTCGTCATAAAGACATTTATATTTTGGATCTTCCTAAGTCTTATGAACAATGCCTCGTTGCCAACACAAGTGAACAACACTTATGGCATCGACGCTTTGGACATGTGAACTTTGGAACACTATATAAGCTTTCAAAATTAAATTCCATTAAAGGTTTTCCGAAGCTTGTTTTTGAAAAGAAAAGTTTTTGTGATTGTTGTCAACGTGGCAAGCTTCCTAAATCTTCATTTAAACCTAAGAAAAGCATTTCTACTAAACGGCCACTAGAGCTATTACATCTAGATTTATTTGGGCCAACTAGAGTTGCTTCATTAGGAAATGCTAGATATGGACTTGTCATCGTAGATGACTATTCGAGATTTACATGGGTATTTTCATTATGTAATAAAAATGAAGCTTTTGAAAACTTCACAATTTTTGTTAAGAAAGTACAAAATCTCTTAGGAACCACCATTGTCACTATTCGTAGTGATCATGGAGGTGAATTTGAGAATGAGTCTTGTGAGACATTTTGTGATGAAGTTGGTATTACTCACACCTTCTCTTTCCCTCGTGCACCTCCTCAAAATGGTGTAGTTGAGAGAAAGAATAGGACGCTAGTGGAGTGTGCTCGCACTATGCTTGATGATAGCCAACTTGGCCATCAATTTTGGGCGGAAGCGGTACACACCGCTTGCTATGTGTTTAATAGAATACTTTTGAGGCCCGGCACTAAACAAACTTGTTATGAATTGTTGTTTGGTAGGTTGCCTCAAGTTAAACATTTTCGTGTTTTTGGTTCGAAATGTTTTATTAAGAACACGTATGGTAGTTTGGACAAATTCGATCCAAGATCCGATGAGAGGATTTTTGTTGGATATTCTTCGCGTAGCAAAGCCTACCGGATATTCAACAAACGAACCTCAACGATCGAGGAGTCGCTTCATGTCTCATTTAATGAAGGATTTGTTCCAACTAGAATTTCAAATGATAATGACTCTATGGATGTTTTATGTGATTCGTTTGATAATTCTAAGTCTAATAATTCTATTGATTCTATTGAGACTAACCCAACTAATGAAGTTGTTGAGAATGTTCCTAGTGATCAAGGTATTCCCAAACGGCTTCATACCGTTCGTGACCATCCTCATGAGCAAGTCATTGGCAATATCTATGATAGTGTCAAGACGAGATCGCAAGTGAACTACTTTGCTCATTGTGCCTTTGCCTCCTCGATAGAGCCAAAGAATATTAATGAAGCATGCGAAGATAGCGCTTGGATCTTAGCCATGGAGGAGGAGCTCATTCAATTCGAGAGAAATGAAGTTTGGGAGCTTGTTCCATTGCCATCGAAGAACCACACCGTCATAGGGACAAAGTGGATCTTCAAGAACAAAACCGACGAAAACCAAGTCGTCGTCCGGAATAAAGCTCGGTTAGTTGCTCAAGGCTATCGACAAGAGGAAGGTATTGATTTCGAAGAATCCTTTGCTCCGGTAGCTAGATTAGAATCAATTAGATTATTATTGTCTTTTGCCTGCCATAAGGATTTTAAATTATTTCAAATGGATGTTAAAAGTGCATTTTTAAACGGAGATGTTGTTGAGGAAGTTTACGTTTCTCAACCTCCGGGCTTCATAAATGAAAAATTTCCAAATCATGTTTTTAAACTAAAGAAAGCGCTTTACGGCTTAAGACAAGCTCCTCGAGCTTGGTATGATCGCCTAAAGAATTTTCTTTTGGATTTAAATTTTAAAATGGGAGAAGCCGATTCTACACTTTTTGTTAAGCATGCGAATAATGATATAATTTTAGTTCAAATATATGTTGATGATATCATTTTCGGTGCTACTAACTTTGCTCTTTGCGAAGAGTTTTCTAATGTTATGAAGGAACAATTTGAGATGAGCCACATGGGTGAGCTCAAGTATTTCTTAGGTCTCCAAATTCGCCAAATGGACGATGCAATCTTCATCCACCAAACGAAGTATACGGTGGAGTTGCTAAAGCGATTTGGAATGGAGAGTGCTTCCGGGAAAAAGACTCCAATGAGCACGACAACGCATCTTGATAAAGATACGGGCGGTAAAGATGTAGACATTCGTCTATATCGAGGTATGATAGGTAGCTTACTTTATCTTACCGCAAGTAGGCCCGATATTATGTTCGCAGTATGCGTATGTGCTCGTTATCAATCTCAACCTAAGGAATCTCACTTAGTAGCGGTAAAGCGTATTTTTCGCTATCTAAGTTACACTTTAGATTTTGGATTACTTTATCCGAAATCTAGCACATATGAGTTAATCTCATATAGTGATGCCGATTATGCGGGATGCAAATCCGACAGGAAAAGTACTAGTGGCACTTGCCATTTTATAGGAAATTCTCTTGTCTCTTGGTTTTCCAAGAAGCAAAATTCCGTATCACTTTCAACCACCGAGGCGGAATATATTGCCGCCGGTGCCGCGTGTGCTCAAGTTCTTTGGATGAGACACACACTTAAAGACTTTGGTATTAATTGTGATACTTGCCCTATCATGGTTGACAACCAAAGTGCAATATGTCTTTCCAAGAACCCGGTACACCATTCCCGTTCGAAACACATAGATGTCCGACACCATTTTTTAGATGATCATGTTGCTAAAAAGGACATCATTTTAGTGTACGTTGAAACCCAAACGCAAATCGCCGATATTTTCACGAAACCCCTAAAGGAGGACTCCTTTGTGCGGTTGCGTCGAGAATTGGGGATTATGGGTGAATCCGAGATATAGGATTCATGTTTCATTCAATAATTTTGCATGCTATTATATCTGGCAATATCTCATTCATGCTAGAATTATTGGATTTTTCGGGAATTTATGTGATATCTTGATTTTTCGTTCGATTTGTGCGTAATCATCAAATTTCTGTTTTTCGATGTTTACTGGGGTAGTTTAAATGATTATTGAGAGTTTTGCGATATATCGTCCAAGTGTTTTGAGGAGAGAACTTGATTATCATTTTTTTTTGGACTTTGTTAGTCGGTATCAGTTCAACCACCAACCGACTAGATGTTCATCTAGTCGGTTAGTAGAAGAACTTACACCGACTAACTCAAGCTTATTGAGTTTTCTTTCCATCTTAAACTCTTTAGTCGGTTCATGTTCAGTGACCGACCGACTAGATTGAGATCTAGTCGGTCTGTAAATAAACGCAGACCGACTAAATCTTGTCAGTAAATCTTGGATTCAGCCACTGTTTGCAACTAGTCGATTCAAGCTCATTGACCGACCGACTAGATCATGATCTAGTCGGTCAGTGCTTGAACTGTGACCGACTAGTTGTGCCAGGGGCTGTTTGGTCATTTGCGAAATCGACCGACTTAAACTCAGTTTAGTCGATCGATTTTCATTCTAATCGATCGAAATCTCTTCTCTCTCCGCTCAAAACCCCGACCTCCCTCGAGACCCTTCGTCTTCCGGCCACTTTCCGACCATTCCCGCCGTCGCCGTCCGCCGATCTTCGACCTAGGGTATCTCCTCTTCCTCCCTCTCCTATCTAGGGTTCGGTTTCAGCTCTAGGGTTAGGTTGTTCAGTTGATTTCATCTCCTAGGGTTTCGATTAGGGTTTTTCTAATTCCGATTTAGGGTTTCTTCATTTCCGTTTGATTGTGTCGTGTTGTGCCGAGATTATGGCCCGAACACGTATCCCAATCACTCCGTCTAGCCCCTCGCCGATGACCGTAGATCAAAACCCTTCGGATCCCGAGCATCCAACCCCTCCGAAACACCGTGCCAAGACCACTCTTCCTTCGTCGTCTTCGCCTCCTATCAAGAAGAAGAGGACGACAACATCTAAACCTAGAGGTCAACCGAAACCCAAACCCAAGCCTAAGCCAAAGGCCAAAATTCTTGCTTCTGCTTCTTCGTTCCATACTCCTACCGATTCCGATACGGAGTATAACCCCGAGACCGAGACTCATAGGGAACCCACTCCTCCTATTCATCCCGAGTCTAGCACCCACCCTCGTACGTCTACCCGTAAGCCTAAGGGAAAGGGTCCGATGCCGGTGGGCGGTGTCGATATTTCCTTATGTCGCGATGACCCTTTGTGTCTCGCGGCGTATAACCGTATCGAACATTGCCCGCTGCTTCTGGAGCATTTCGTCCAGTTTAGCGACTTCATAGGGTTAGCTGATCTTCTGTCGTCGTCGGGTCTTCTCGATTACCTTCGATATGACCCGAAGGCGAATCCTCACCCCTACCCTAGATTAGTGAAGCTTTTCTATGCGAATAGGATCCGGGGTCAGTACGATCAGACCCACTCTGTTGAGACGACCGTTTTGGGGACTCCTATAGTCCTCACTGCGGAAATCTTAGGAGAGATTTTGGGTATCTCTTCGTCTGGCCTTCTTCCTTCTGATATCTCGGTAGATGATATTTCTTCTCTTGATCAGACTATCCTTTCAGAGATTTTCCATCAGATCCCTCCTGCCATGATTGGCGTGCCATCTAAATCATTCAAGCCAAATGCGTGGGTCCTAAATCTGATTCTGAAGTCGTGCTTGCTTCCCAAGTACGGCTCCTCATCTCTCCCGTCCCAGCCATTTTTGAAGCTTATCTATGCGATCTTCATGGGGAGCTCGATTAATTGGGCTCGAATTATACTCGATAAGATTGACTCTTTCGAGTGTATTCGAAAGTCCAATAAATCGGCTCATATCCCATTTCCATGCATGTTGACCCTCGTGTTTCGTCATTTTCGTGTCACGTTGCCTCGTGACGATGAGCGTCCCCTTGGTCCTCCCCTGAATGCGACGGCCGTCAAGAAATCTCTTGCGGCGCTTCGTCACGTTCAGAGGACGACACCTTCAGCGTCTGTCCCTGCCTTTGCCAGTGCCTCTGCTACTCCCGTTGCCACCCTGGATGAAGTCCTACGGATACTTCGTCGTCACGAGTCCCGCTTGGCTCGTACCGAGGAGGTAGTCTGCCGTATGGCTCGTCAGATGGGTGTTGAGCTTCCTCCTTCCGTGTCTGAGGATGAGGAGTTTGATGAGATGGCTGAGGAGGACATTGAGGAGCTCTGTCGTGCTTCGACTCGTGCCCCCGAGAGCACACCTGTTGCCGCCACTCCTGTGGTGGATACTCCGACTGGTGCTCCCGAGGCCACTACGGTTGCTGCTTCAGAGGTTGCCACTTCAGTCGTCTCTCCTGCTGTTCTTCCGGATGTTCTTGCTGATCCAGTCACCTCCTCTGCTCCTGCTGAGCCCGCAGTTGCTTCTGATCCTCCCGCTGCCTCTTGAGTTGCTTCGAGGCCTCTCCTGATACTCTTTGGATGATATATCTAGTTGTGAGAGTTGTTGGGTAGGATAGTGTGGGTGGCTATGTATTTTGGATCTTTTTGATGATGTCTTTTGATATGTTTAATGATGATGTAATTTTTTTTTGTTTGTTGACACTCCGATATTTTGTGATGTATTTTTGTGCCCCGATCTGTTGATCGTCAGTATATATATCGGTGATGTACTCTGCTTCATGCATTATATATATATATATCAGTTGACATTTCATTATTTTGTGCAATGTATAATTTTTATGTCTCTGATGTTTGATTTCGTCGCTCGACGATATTCACTTGGTTTAATAGAAATTTCTTCTATGAAAACATAGAATTGTTTTCCATGCACTAAATTAACCAAGAAATGTTGATATTGGATAGTATATTCCATAACTCAATTCGTTAAATTGATTTCAGTTTTGATGATTTCGTTTTACGATTTTTCGACGTTGGTATCTTTGACACGCCTTGATACTATTCGTTTTTTTCTCTTTGGTGTCACTTGAACCTTCGTCGTATTCTACGACTCCCGTGCTTTTTAATTTGAGGCCATTGTTGTTGTCGTTGTTATCCTCCCGCTCTTTTTGCTTTTGCCAAAGGGGGAGAGATATAATAATAACGATGTGCCAAATGAAAATTTAAAGCATTTCTCCAAGAATCTAACTTGATGTGTTAGAATCAGGGGGAGTTAAGATATATAAATGGATTTTCATATCCGATATTTCAATAACCTTCATTTGGTATTTCAATAATTCAATAATCGATTCTCATTTAATATACTTCACTCGTCTGCTTGATGCGTATCACTTTTGTTTAAATTGGAATTAACATGTCATCAATGCAGGGGGAGTAAGTAAATTTCATTTGAATTATTATTTTTGATTATTATTTATGTTAGTTTGTCATCACCAAAAAGGGGGAGAATGTTGGATATTGGACTCCCCGGATTTGGTTTTGGATGATGAACAAACATAAATAAAATATGAACTAACACTTTGTGAGCGCAGTTATGGAGATCGTCGCCAAATTCATATGAATATCAATAACGACGTCTCGAGACTTCTCAAAGCACGTGATCGTATGCCTAAAGCTTCGTTGAAGCTTATGGACCTTTTTAGAAGTCATGAAGATTCGATCGAAGCTATTGAAGACGGTATCGTCAAGTTTATTTTATAGTCTTTAAGCTTCTTTCGTAGAATGTTAAGCCTTGAGTAGGTCTTACATTTTAATTCTTCATAACGCTCATATCTTAGCTCTAGGATCTTAGTAGAAGTCCATACAATTCTTCCCGAAGCTTCGCGCTTCGATTCGGGACTTCTTGTGCATGTTAGTTGGTTCAAGAAGAAGAACTGACCGACTAGATGGTGATCTAGTCGGTCAGCCAAGCTTCTTGGACCGACTAGTTTCTGTCAGTTAATTCTTAGCTCTTTACTGTTTACAGTTAGTCGGTCTAAGTTGACTCACCGACCGACTAGTTGATGAACTAGTCGGTCAGTGATGCTTCTGTGACCGACTAGTTGAGCTTTCCCTGATCATGCACATTTCCACTTGAGCTACTGTTTATCATTAGTCGGTCTGTGCTCATTGATCGACCGACTAGTTGATGAACTAGTCGGTCAACTTTCCTTCTTGGACCGACTAGTTTAGTTTACTGTACATGCCAAATTTTTCACCATACTTACTGTTTATTATTAGTCGGTCTATGTTCATTTGGTGACCGACTAGTTGATGAATTAGTCGGTCAACATTTGTTCTTGGACCGACTAAGTCTAATTCTTCTCAGACTTCAGTTTTATCTGTTAGTCGGTCCACGTTGAGTAACCGACCGACTAGTTGTGAAACTAGTCGGTCAGCTACTCTTCTTAGACCGACTAGTTCCTTAGTCTGTACTTTGATCTTTTCTCAGTTTACTCATTAGTCGGTTTACGTTCAGTGACCGACCGACTAGTTGATAAACTAGTCGGTCGGTGATTGTTCTTTGACCGACTAGTTGGGTTCAGAAAAGAGCCGTTGGAGCCCTAATTGAAACGTTTTTCTCTCTCTCTCTCTTCATTCCTATAAATACTTGTTGGGCTGCATTCATTGCTGCCAAGGCTGATATTAATGCAAGTTTAGAGATTCAAGAGAAATCAATCCAAGCTCATTCAAAGCTCATTCCCTCCATTCATTAATCTCTCCTAACTCTTACTTCCAAAGAGAGATTCATTGAGTGTGAAGCCTTCCAAGCCAAGTGCTTGATTCTAGGTCACCAACATCCCCAAAGCTCTCCATCGCTGTTCTACATCTTGGAGCTAGGGTTTGGTGTCACTTCTTCCTCAAAATCATCCTTGCCCTAATTCGTAAGCAATACTCAAGGCATATGTATTTTGTTCGGTAAGAAGTTTCTTTATTTCATTTCATATTTGATTTGTAAGATTCACTCTCGGTTGTGAGAGTGTGGTTGTGATCCCGGGTTGTGGGAGTCACAAATTACATTTTGTATGATTTGACTTGTGGAGGTTTTTCACAAGTATTTCATAGTGGAAATCTTGAGTTAGGGTTTCTAACTCAAGTATCCGGAGGGGATCCGGGTGGTTGGGACGTAGGATCACCGGGAACAAGTCGGGGAGACTTGGGTGGATCCGAACCCAGTAACATCTCTTGTTAGCGTTGTTAATTTTGTGTTGTCATTTCAATTTAAGCTTCCGCAAATTGAATTGGTAGTTGTTTGCATTTTAATTTGGAATTATACTCCTTATTATTTTAAAGTACTATTCACACCCCCTCTAGTACTTGTGCAGTAGCTTGTAGGGCATTACAATATGTTCTATGTTCTTCCCACCAGGAGTCCTCCCGCCACCTCTTCTTCCGTTGTAAATATAGCAGCTATATCTGGGGGGGCTTCTAAGCTCAAGCTGGACCTTCCTTCCTGCTTGTCACGCCCCGCTTCCCATTATACTTGGGAGCGAGGACGTGAGCGGGCCCGCTTGGGCTGGAGCGGTGAGGCCCCAACCCAATAAGCGTCTGTGTATGACTACTTTGGCAGGTTCTTGCTTGCGAATATTCGGAACAACAAAATAATGTCATCACTATACTTTAACTTTTCCAGATTACATGTACACAAAAATTAAAAGGCCTAGCATGGCCATTACAACAGTTACAAAGGAATTACAACAACAATTATTAAAGCTTCAGTAAGCTGCGCAGTGTCCGTCGTCTTCAGTAGTGGATCTCGTGCTCCTGATAATCCTTGGTCACCCTCTTCAGTCTCCAAGTGAACTCCCCTGTGAACTCTGCTCAAAACCTAACGTATATTTCACAGACAAGGAAATATACGTCAGCGAGGGTCGCTCGGCAAGATTTAAAAACATTAGTAATAAAAATGACCCTCGGCAAGGTGATAATATAGTTTAGTGTGGAAAATAGACATGGCAAGATGTAGTGCGTAAAGTAAAAGTAGTGACAAGTGTAGTGTGTACAGCAAAAGTAGTGACAAGCGTAGTGTGTACAGCAAAAGTAGTGACAAGCGTAGTGTGCACAGCAATAGTCAATCGTGACAATAATTTTAGCAGTTTACACTGTAGCATCAGCAGAGGTAAAGAGAAGGGTGCATCAGTCAATCAATCAATCAATCTCCTATCTAGTGACAAAGCCCAGTGTCTGAGGGGGAGGTGACCAGCATCACACCCAAGTCAACGGGAGCTACTCGTGACTCTATACTCACCGACCCGGCCAGGTGTCGGTCAAGTTCACCAATATAGTGCAATCCAGCTTGTTGAATATTGGACTCCCCGGATTTGGTTTTGATGATGAGCAAACATAAATAATCCATGAACTAACAATTTGTGAGCGCAGTATTGGAGATCGTCGCCAATTTCACGAGAACATTCAAAGCGACATCTCAACACTTCCCAAAGCTCATATTCATGCCTAAAGCTTCGTTGAAGCTCTTGCGCCGTTTTGGAAGTTATGAAGATTCAATGAAGCTCTCGAAGACCGTTTATTAAGGTTTTATTTATAGTCTTTTAGCTTCGATATATAGAATGTTAAGCCTTGAGTATATCTTACGTTTCTATCTTCATTTCGCTCATTTCGTAGCTCTAGGATCCTTGCACAAGTTCATTCTAACTTCCTCGAAGCATCGCGCTTCGATTCGGACTTTATTATGCATGTTAGTTGGTACAAGAACAAGTACTGACCGACTAGATGGTGATCTAGTCGGTCGGCAACTGTTCTTGGACCGACTAGTTTGATTCCTTAATTTCTTGGACTTTATTAGTTTACTGTTAGTCGGTCTACGTTGACTCACCGACCGACTAGTTTGTGAACTAGTCGGTCAGTGATGCTTCTTTGACCGACTAGTTGTGACTTAATGTTCATACTAAAATTCTCCTAAGCTATTGTTTATCGTTAGTCGGTCTAAGAACGTTTGGTGACCGACTAGTTGACAATCTAGTCGGTCAACTTTTGTTCTTGAACCGACTAAGTCATATTTCTTTTAGACTAATTCATTTTGCCTCTTAGTCGGTCTACGTTCATTGACTGACCGACTAGTTGTGAAACTAGTCGGTCAGACAGTCTTCTTGGACCGACTAGATTTCTAGGTCTGAAATTCTATCTCTTCTCAAATCTACTCTTAGTCGGTCCATGCTGTTTGACTGACCGACTAGTTGATGAACTAGTCGGTCAGTGATTGTTCTTTGACCGACTAATTCTCACAGATTTCTATCCGTTGGTGAATGACCTAACTTGTTTTTATGGGACCCTATAAATACGAACCTAGGTCATTTCTATCTAGGTAAGAGCTGCCATTAAGAGATTCATTGAGTTCTAAAGAGATAGCCATTCTCACTCAAATCAAAAGCTCTCTTCCTCACAAGAAACCCATTCTCTCTCATTTCTAGATCTAGAGAGAAGCTTGTTCTTGGTGAGCTCTTCAAGCTATTGCTTGATCCAAGTCTCCAAATCATCCCTAGGCACCGATTGCTGGTCATTTCCTTGGTGCTAGGTCTTGGTGACTTCATCTTCCTCAAATCCTCCATTTCACCATTTGGGTAAGAAAAACTCAAGGTATAGGATTTTGTGGTAAGATTGTTTATTTCATATTAAACTCTTTAATATTGCTTTGTGATTCTCTCGGTTGTGAGAGAAGGTTGTGATCCCGGGTTGTGGGATTCACGTTTGCTATTGCATGTATGATTTGATCTTGTGAAGGTTTTTCACAAGATATTCATAGTGGAAATCTTGAGTTAGGGTTTCTAACTCAAGTATCCGGAGGGGATCCGGGTGGTTGGGACGTAGGATCACCGGGAACAAGTCGGGGAGACTTGGGTGGATCCGAACCCATTAACATCATTTGTTTGCATTGTTAATTTTGTTGTTGTCATTCAATTTAAGCTTCCGCAAATTGATTTGGTAGTTGTTTGCAATTTAATTTGGAATTATACTCCTTATTATTTTAAAGTACTATTCACCCCCCCCCTCTAGTACTTGTGCAGTAGCTAGTAGGGCATTACATTTGGTATCAGAGCCAGATACTCAGCTATGTTTGCCAAAGACAACAAGACCATGCCTCCACCTTCCAACTATGACACCTTCAGGAATCGTGAAGGAGCGTCATCGGTGATGGAAGGACATTCCTCTATAAGGCCTCCATTCTTCAACGGTACCAACTATGGGTATTGGAAATGCCGGATGGAAACCTTCCTCCGGAGTGCATCCTTATGGAGGACTACAATGAAGGAATACATCGAACCCAAAGAAGAAGACTTTGAGAAATGGACTACCGCGGAGGTCGCCGCGGAGGTAAGCAATGCCAAGGCAATGAACGCCTTGCAATGCGCATTGGAGCCCGAGGATTTCAATAAGATATGCACATGTAAGAGTGCATATCAAATTTGGAACTCCCTCCTCATTCTTCATGAAGGGACGAGTAGGGTAAGAGACTCTAAACTCGTAGTTGTAAACAAAGATTACGAAATGTTTCATATGCAACAGGGCGAGAAGATGAAAGAATATTACGCTCGTTTTGTTGACATAATAAACGAGTTAGAGGCCCTCGGCAAGTCCTACACTCAAAAGGAGAAGTGCTCAAAGATTATTGAAGGACTTCCCTCTTCTTGGGAGAAACGTACCTTCGCCATCGAGGAAGGTAATGACATGAACAAATATACCGTAGTTCAACTAATGGGTACTTTGATGTCATACGAGGTACGCAAAGATAGCAAGGTGAAGTTACAAGAAAAGATGAATTCCTATTTGAACCTAGATGCGCCTAAGAAAAAGGCGATTGCATTCAAGGCGGCTTCATCCACCTCTACCGATGATGAGGACTCGGAAGAAGAAATGGACATGGAATCCATTGCACTCATGGCAAAGAAGTTCAATCGCTTCTTCCGAAAGGGTAACTTCAAACAAAAATCTAAGTTTACTTCTACTAACGCCTCTCCACCTTTGTGCTTTAAATGCAATAAGCTAGGACACATCAAAGCGGATTGTCCTCAAAACAAGCAAAAGGAGAAGTGGAAGGCGCCAAAGTTCGACAAGTCAAAGAAGTACAAAAAGGGGTACAAAAGGGGACTTGTCGGAGCAACATTCACCGACTCCGAGGATTTCTCAAGCGGAGAGTCGGATGATGAGAAAGTGGAGCAAGCGCACATGTGCTTCATGGCAAGAGAGGAGCATGATCAAGGATCCTCCTCTTCTGATGATAGCAACGACGAAGGCGATGAGGTAACGATGGATGATCTTAGGGATGCTAACTCTCACTTATGGTCTAAATATACAAAATTAGTAAATCGATATACTAAAGTAAAAGATGACCTAGCTAGCATTCAAACCTCGCCTAAGACTATCATCACCAACAACGACACCGTTGTTGAAGAGTTAAGAAATGAGATTGTCAATCTCAAATCTAAACTTGAACATGTTAGCATTGATGATCCGAAAGAACATAGGATAGCGGATTTAACTTCTCAAAACTCGACTTTGAGTATTGAGAACGAGAATCTTAAATCTCGTGTTTTTGTGCTCACATCGCAAGTATCCAATTTGGATACTTCTATGCGTTCTCTCAAAGAGAAATATGAGAACACATTGGGCCGAATTAACAAATTCAACAAAGGTAAGGACCATTTGGATAAAATCCTAAGTGACTTACTTCCGGCCAATCACCACATTGGTTTGGGGTATACGATGGGATGTCCATCCAAAGCGGCCACTACTTTTGTTAGGCCAACTTCCGGTGACTCTACGAGTGGTAGCAAACACTCTATTGGTAGTTTATCTACCAATGGTGCTTCCACCTCGTCCACACCCTCTTTTGGAAAGAAACCCACTTCGGGTGGACCTCCAAAGAAGAGGCATGCTTATATGTACACAAATACCATGCCACGTAGGAACACACGTCCTACTCCACCATCTCACACATATGATGATTTCTATGCTACACGTTCACGGGCACGTGCACACCATGTGAGACACCCTCACGCACGTGTTCCCACACATACATATGTTCACCCACCGCATCATATGAATAATTCTCGTCGTGAACCATTCCATCATGTCCCGTATGCCTATCCACAACATGCATCACGTAGAAATCAACGTCGCATGCATGCACCCAATAGGATGAGTGCTCCCAAAATCTTCACTATTTGGAGCCCGAAGGACACAAGCATGGATGAAAAACAAGTATATATGAATGCTTATTTTTCGAATGTTGTGCATAGTAGGAATTATGTGGGGAAGTCAAAGTCCAATTGGACTTGGCTTCCAAAGGTCTAACCTTTGAGGACCCAATGACCTTGGGTACCATGATATGGAAGTTTCTATCTTTAGGTACTCAAGGAAAAGAAAAAGAAAAAGAGCAACAAATATAAATTTAGCTCCAAAGGGAATTGGATACTCGATAGCGGGTGTTCAAAACACATGACGGGTGACGTTCAATTGCTCTCCGGAGTGGTTCCCATTGCAAATGGAAATCGCGTCGTATTTGGAGGCAATGAGAGCGGAACAATCGTCGGTGTTGGTAAAGTGGGTAACCCTTCTAAACCCTTAATTAGTGATGTTTATCTAGTTGATGGTTTAAATCATAATCTTATTTCAATAAGCCAACTTTGTGACAAAGGTTACAAAGTTAGTTTTGCGAAAGGATTGTGTCATATTTCAAATGATAATAATAAATTATTATTTTCCGGCACACGCCATAAAGATATTTATATTTTGGATCTTCCTAAGTCATATGAACAATGTCTCGTTGCCAACACAAGTGAACAACACTTATGGCATCGACGCTTTGGACATGTGAACTTTGGAACACTTTATAAGCTTTCGAAATTAAATTCCATTAAAGGTTTTCCGAAACTCGTTTTTGAAAAGAAAAGTTTTTGTGATTCTTGTCAACGTGGCAAGCTTCCTAAATCTTCATTTAAACCTAAGAAAAGCATTTCTACGAAACGGTCACTAGAGCTATTACATCTAGATTTATTTGGGCCAACTAGAGTTGCTTCCTTAGGAAATGCAAGGTATGGACTAGTCATCGTTGATGATTATTCAAGATTTACATGGGTATTTTTCTTATGTAATAAAAATGAAGCTTTTGAAAACTTCACAATATTTGTAAAGAAAGTACAAAATCTCATCGGAACCACCATTGTCACTATTCGTAGTGATCATGGGGGTGAATTTGAGAATGAGTCTTTCTCAAATTTTTGTGATGATCTTGGAATAACTCACACGTTTTCTTTCCCTCGCGCACCTCCTCAAAATGGTGTTGTTGAGAGGAAGAATAGAACGCTTGTGGAGTGTGCTCGCACTATGCTCGAAGATAGTCAACTTGGTTATCAATTTTGGGCGGAAGCGGTACACACCGCTTGCTATGTGTTTAATAGAATACTTTTGAGGCCCGGCACCAAACAAACTTGCTATGAATTGTTGTTTGGTAGATTGCCTCAAGTTAAACATTTTCATGTTTTCGGCGCAAAATGTTTCATTAAAAACACATATGATAATTTGGACAAGTTTGATCCGAGATCGGATGAGGGGATATTTGTTGGGTATTCCTCACGTAGCAAACCCTACCGGATATACAACAAAAGATCCTCTACGATCGAGGAATCACTTCATGTCTCTTTTAATGAGAATTTTATTACTTCTAGAATTTCAAATGATAATGATTCTATGGATGTTTTATGTGATTCGTTTGAAAATTCTAAGTCTATTGATTCAATTGATTCTATTGAGACTAACCCGACTAATGAAGTTGTTGAGAATGTGCCTAGTGATCAAGGTATTCCCAAACGGCTTCATACCGTTCGCGACCATCCACATGAGCAAGTCATTGGCAATATTCATGATAGTGTCAAGACGAGATCTCAAGTCCACCACTTCGCCAATAGTGCCTTTGTCTCATCAATAGAGCCAAAGAATATAGTTGAAGATTGCGAAGATAGTGCTTGGATCCTTGCCATGGAGGAGGAACTCATTCAATTCGAGAGGAATGAGGTATGGGAGCTTGTTCCTTTGCCATCGAAGAACCACACCGTCATAGGGACAAAGTGGATCTTCAAGAACAAATCCGACGAAAATCAAGTCGTCATCCGGAACAAAGCTCGGTTAGTTGCTCAAGGCTATCGCCAAGAGGAAGGTATCGATTTCGAAGAATCCTTCGCTCCGGTAGCTAGATTAGAATCAATTAGACTTTTATTTTCATATGCATGCCATAAAAATTTTAAGTTATTTCAAATGGATGTTAAAAGTGCATTTTTAAACGGAGATGTCGTTGAGGAAGTTTACGTTTCTCAACCTCCGGGCTTCATAAATGAAAAATTTCCAAATCATGTTTTTAAACTAAAGAAAGCTCTTTATGGTTTGAGACAAGCTCCTCGAGCTTGGTATGATCGCCTAAAGAATTTTCTTTTGGATTTGAATTTTAAAATGGGCGAAGCCGATTCTACACTTTTTGTTAAGCATGCGAATAATGATATTTTATTAGTTCAAATTTATGTTGATGATATCATTTTCGGTGCTACTAACTTCACTCTTTGCGAAGAGTTTTCTAATGTTATGAAGGAACAATTTGAGATGAGCCACATGGGCGAACTCAAATATTTCTTAGGTCTCCAAATTCGCCAAATGAACGATGCAATCTTCATCCACCAAACAAAGTATTCGGTGGAGTTGCTTAAGCGATTTGGAATGGAAAGTGCTTCCGGGAAAAAGACTCCAATGAGCACGACTACGCATCTCGACAAGGATACGGGCGGTAAGGATGTAGACATTCGTCTATATCGAGGTATGATAGGTAGTTTACTTTATCTTACCGCAAGTAGGCCCGATATTATGTTTGCCGTATGCATATGTGCTCGTTATCAGTCTCAACCTAAGGAGTCTCACTTAGTAGCGGTAAAGCGTATTTTCCGTTATCTAAGTTACACTTTAGATTTTGGATTACTTTATCCGAAATCTAGCACGTATGAGTTAGTCTCATACAGTGATGCCGATTATGCGGGATGCAAATCCGACAGGAAAAGTACTAGTGGCACTTGCCATTTTCTAGGAAATTCTCTTGTCTCTTGGTTTTCCAAGAAGCAAAATTCCGTATCACTTTCAACCACCGAGGCGGAATATATTGCCGCCGGTGCCGCTTGTGCCCAGGTTCTTTGGATGAGACACACTTTGAAGGATTTTGGTATTCATTGTGATACTAGCCCTATCATGGTGGATAACCAAAGTGCTATTTGTCTTTCAAAGAATCCGGTGCACCATTCCCGATCAAAACACATAGATGTCCGACACCACTTTTTAGATGATCATGTTGCTAAAAAGGACATCATTTTAGTGTACGTTGAAACCCAAAAGCAAATCGCCGATATTTTCACGAAACCCCTAAAGGAGGACTCCTTTGTGCGGTTGCGTCGAGAATTGGGGATTATGGGTGAATCCGAGATATAGGATTCATATTTCATTCAATTATCTTGCATGCTATTCGATTTCGCGATATTTTGTTCATGCTAGATTAATTGAATTTTTGGGAATTTTATGTGATATATTTGAATTTATGATCGAATTCGTATTTGAAAGTCGTATTTAAGATTTCGACGTTTTATGGGGTAATTTAGATGACTAATGAGAGTTTTAAGTTGTTTCATCCAAGTGGTTTGTGAAGAAAAATCAATTATCAAATTTTGAACTCTTCTAGTCGGTCTAAGTTCATTTGTCAACCGACTAGATGCTCATCTAGTCGATCAGCAAGTGAATTCAGACCGACTAGATCAAGCTTTCATCCATCTCCTATCTTTTTCTTTCGTTAGTCGGTCATAGTACACTTTCCGACCGACTAGATTGAAAACTAGTCGGTCAGGGAGTATACTGCGACCGACTAAATCTTGCCCTAAAAATCACTGTTTGCCTCTGTTTCGACTTAGTCGGTTCAAGCTCATTGACCGACCGACTAGATCGTAATCTAGTCGGTCAGTTCTTGAACTGTGACCGACTAAGTGTGTTAGGGCAGTTGAGTCTTTTCGTTTCCCGACCGACTTATATCTCATTTCGATTCGATTAAATCACTTTTTAGTCGGTCTCCTCTCAGCTCAAACTCGAAAACCCCCTAAACCCCTCTCGAACCCCGTCGTCTCCGGCCAGATTCCGGCCATCCAAACCGTCCGCCGCCGTCGACTCCTCCTCCTAGGTAAAACCCTCCTCCTCCTAGGACTCATTTCCTATTCTAGGGTTTGGATTTCAGCTTTTAGGTATTCTAGGGCTTATTTTCGAATTTCTGAATTCTAGGGTTTGTGTTAGCTTCTAGGGTTTGTGCTAGGATATTTGATCTTCGTTATTAGTTGCTTGTGCTCGTCGTGCTATGGCAAAGACGAGAATTCCTATCGCCTCTTCTGGGGCTTCTCCTATGACCGTAGGGCCTTCCGACCCTAGGAATCCATCTAAGCCTAAGCGTCGTGCCAAGTCAACCCAAGCCTCTCCATCTTCGCCTCCTCCTAAGAAGCCGAGGACGGCCACAACTAAACCCCGAAAATCAAAGACCAAGAAGCCTATTCTTCAAACTCCAGCTACTCCTCCCGATTCCGACTCTGAATTTATCCCTGAGGATGAGCCTACCACTAGGGAACCCACTCCTCCACTCCATCCTAGGACTCGCCAGCCAAAGGGAAAGGGCCCAATAATGCCAGCGGGGGGTGTTGACATATCGTTGTGTCGCGACGACCCTTTGTGTCTCGCGGCCTACAACCGTATTGAACACTGCCCGATGCTATTGGAGCACTACGTCCAGTTTTCAGATTTCCTTGGCTTAGCCGATCTCCTCTCCTATAGTGGTCTCCTTGATTATCTCCGATACGACCCCAAGGCCAATCCCAAACCTTATCCTCGTCTAGTGAAATTGTTCTATGCCAATCGTATTCGAGGCCAGTACGATGCCAGCCACTCCATTGAGACTACTGTCTTGGGAACTCCTATAGTTCTCACGGCAGAAATCTTGGGGGAGATTCTTGGTTGTTCGTCGTCCGGTCTCCTTCCTTCGGACATTTCCGTCGATGATATTTCCTCCTTGGACCAGTCAGTTCTTTCAGATATCTTCCAGGTTATCCCCTCCGCATTCATTGGTGTTCCTTCGAAATCTTTCAAGCCGAATGCGTGGGTCCTTAACCTGATCTTGAAGTCATGCCTTCTTCCTAAATATGGATCGTCTTCTCTTCCATCCCAGCCGTTCTTGAAATTGATCTACGCTCTTTTCTTGGGATGCGAGATTAATTGGGCTCGCGTGATACTCGATAAGATAGACTCTTTCGAGTGTATACGCAAGACCAATAAGTCTGCGCATATTCCATATCCTTGTCTGTTGACTCTAGTCTTTCGTCATTTTCGAGTCCCTCTCCCTCCTGACGATGAGCGTCCCTTGGGTACTCCTCTGAACGCGACGGCCGTGAAGAAATCTCTAGCGGCGCTTCGTCACGTGCAGAGGTCTACCGCATCTGCTTCCCAGTCTACTCCGTCAGCTGCTGCAGCCCCCTCTCGTCCTGCTACATTAGATGATGTCGTACGCCTTCTTCGTCAGCACGAGTCGCGTTTGGCTTGTACCGAGGAGGTCGTCTGCCGTATGGCTCAGATGATGGGGGTTGATCTTCCTCCTTCAGTCTCTGAGGCCGAGGAGATGGACGATGAGGAGATTGACGAGCTTGTCACTTCCTTGGCTCGTGGCGATGAGGCCACGGCCACTGCTGCTGCTGCTGCTGCTACCACATCTTCTGCTCCTGGAGATGGCACCACTTCCGGTGCTCCAGAGCCTTCTGCACTTCAGTCGTCTGAGCCTCCTGCTGACCCTGCTGCTGTGCCTGCTGATGTTGAGCCTGTTGCTGTTGCTTCCACACCTACCCCGACGATCCCGTCTGTTGAGACACCTCTACTCCCTGCAGAGCCTGAGTCCACTCCGTCGACTGGACCCACGGACACTGCAGATCCAGCCACTTCCTCGTGATCGCTGTTCCGAGGACTCTCCACTACGCTTTGGATGATATATTTTTTAGTGAGAGTATTTTGGGTTTGGATGGGGTTTGAGAGTTGTTTTGATGTATTTTTGAGCTTTCAGGGTTTCGGTGTTGGTTGTTTTGATACACTTTGGATGATGTTGCTGATGGTTATTTTGTTGTATTTTGATGTTGACGATGATGATGTATCTTTTGATGTTTATATCCATGGTCGTTTGTATTTTGATGTACTCGTTGGGATATCTCTTTTTGGATGTACTCATGATGTTATCATTTATATATATACATCGTCGTTCTCTTTATCTTAATTCGTCGTGCACATTTACTATTCGTTCAATGCATATGATGTGTGAATTCGTCGCTCGACGCATGCAAACTTGGTTAAATAGATTTAAATTCTATAATAGTATAGAATTGTTTTCCATGCACAATTTTAACCAAGAATATTGAATATTGAAGAGTATGTTTCTTTATTCAATTAATGAATAATTATTTGGTATTTTTGATGATTTTTGATTTTTTTTGTGATAATGGACATTTTGGCACACCGTTATTTGATTTCCACATTTTTCCCTTGGTGTCAATTTGGTCCATCGTCATTGTCTACGACTCCCGATGTTGGATTTTCCATTTCCTAGTTGTTGTCGTTGTATGCCCCCCATTTTTGGGATAATGCCAAAGGGGGAGAGATAATGATAATAAATAGCGCAAATGAAAATTTAACTCATTTTCCAAGAATCTAGTTTGATATGTTAGATTCAGGGGGAGTTAAGATACATATAAGGATTTTCAATATCCGATATTTCGAAAATTGATTCTCTTTATTTATCTTACTCATCTGATTGATGCAATTCATATATATTCATTTTGGAATTAACGTGTCATCAATGCAGAGGGAGTAAGTATTTTACATTTGAATCATTATTTTTGATTATTATTTATGTTGGTTTGTCATCACCAAAAAGGGGGAGAATGTTGAATATTGGACTCCCCGGATTTGGTTTTGATGATGAGCAAACATAAATAATCCATGAACTAACAATTTGTGAGCGCAGTATTGGAGATCGTCGCCAATTTCACGAGAACATTCAAAGCGACATCTCAACACTTCCCAAAGCTCATATTCATGCCTAAAGCTTCGTTGAAGTTCTTGCGCCGTTTTGAAAGTTATGAAGATTCAATCGAAGCTCTCGAAGACCGTTTATTAAGGTTTTATTTATAGTCTTTTAGCTTCGATATATAGAATGTTAAGCCTTGAGTATATCTTACGTTTCTATCTTCATTTCGCTCATTTCGTAGCTCTAGGATCCTTGCACAAGTTCATTCTAACTTCCTCGAAGCATCGCGCTTCGATTCGGACTTTATTGTGCATGTTAGTTGGTACAAGAACAAGTACTGACCGACTAGATGGTGATCTAGTCGGTCGGCAACTGTTCTTGGACCGACTAGTTTGATTCCTTAATTTCTTGGACTTTACTGTTTACTGTTAGTCGGTCTACGTTGACTCACCGACCGACTAATTTGTGAACTAGTCGGTCAGTGATGCTTCTTTGACCGACTAGTTGTGACTTAATGTTCATACTAAAATTCTCCTAAGCTACTGTTTATCGTTAGTCGGTCTAAGAACGTTTGGTGACCAACTAGTTGACAATCTAGTCGGTCAACTTTTGTTCTTGAACCGACTAAGTCATATTGCTTTCAGACTAATTCATTTTGCCTCTTAGTCGGTCTACGTTCATTGACTGACCGACTAGTTGTGAAACTAGTCGGTCAGACAGTCTTCTTGGACCGACTAGATTTCTAGGTCTGAAATTCTATCTCTTCTCAGATCTACTCTTAGTCGGTCCATGCTGTTTGACTGACCGACTAGTTGATGAACTAGTCGGTCAGTGATTGTTCTTTGACCGACTAATTCTCACAGATTTCTATCCGTTGGTGAATGACCTAACTTGTTTTTATGGGACCCTATAAATACGAACCTAGGTCATTTCTATCTAGGTAAGAGCTGCCATTAAGAGATTCATTGAGTTCTAAAGAGATAGCCATTCTCACTCAAATCAAAAGCTCTCTTCCTCACAAGAAACCCATTCTCTCTCATTTCTAGATCTAGAGAGAAGCTTGTTCTTGGTGAGCTCTTCAAGCTATTGCTTGATCCAAGTCTCCAAATCATCCCTAGGCACCGATTGCTGGTCATTTCCTTGGTGCTAGGTCTTGGTGACTTCATCTTCCTCAAATCCTCCATTTCACCATTTGGGTAAGAAAAACTCAAGGTATAGGATTTTGTGGTAAGATTGTTTATTTCATATTAAACTCTTTAATATTGCTTTGTGATTCTCTCGGTTGTGAGAGAAGGTTGTGATCCCGGGTTGTGGGATTCACGTTTGCTATTGCATGTATGATTTGATCTTGTGAAGGTTTTTCACAAGATATTCATAGTGGAAATCTTGAGTTAGGGTTTCTAACTCAAGTATCCGGAGGGGATCCGGGTGGTTGGGACGTAGGATCACCGGGAACAAGTCGGTGAGACTTGAGTGGATCCGAACCCATTAACATCATTTGTTTGCATTGTTAATTTTGTTGTTGTCATTCAATTTAAGCTTCCGCAAATTGATTTGGTAGTTGTTTGCAATTTAATTTGGAATTATACTCCTTATTATTTTAAAGTACTATTCACCCCCCCTCTAGTACTTGTGCAGTAGCTAGTAGGGCATTACACAGCTTTCCAGCCTCTACTACACTAGACTACCCCACCCAAGTGTCCATAAGCCAATCCGTAGTTCAATGTTAGCCGTATGGCTAACATTCCGTAAATGCCCCGCGGGCCCATATCCGTATTGCCCGAAGGCCCAATAGTCTGTAATTGCCCAAAGGCACAATAGTCCGTAAATGCCCGAAGGCCCAATACCACATTCCAATAGAGGTGGACAATTCAAAATATATCTGGCGACACAAATAGTAGTACTACAAGCAATAAGAGCAATGTGCGTTTTAAAGATGAAAGCGCATTCTTATACTTTAAAATTAGTAGGGGATCAATACTTTAACCTTCGAAACTGTGTAGAAAATAATATACTTTCAAGGGGTAAATACCCGCGCCTTTGAAAAGTACGAGGAAAGTAATATACTTGCAAGGGGTAAGTACTTGCCTGAACGAAGAGTTTCTGGGTGCTCACGTGATCGTACAAGGGCGCGGATATATCTGCAATGTCGGATACGTGGTATCAACTTAAGGAATTAAATATAAATTCTAACAGTTACAAACACCTTGTTATTAATACTGATTTAATAAACATATCCCTTTTTACTAACATGCATATACAACAAATAAAGTAATCACTTACTGCTAATAATAATACCTAACTATATACTGCTAACTTAAGAGAGTTCAAAGACTTATAGCATAAGGTTTCAGTTAACATAACAGTCATAAAAATCTAAGCTAACCTATAATCCCACATTAATATTAACCATACTAATTTAAGATTTGATAGGCTTTTAATTAACTCCATGCATTACAACTTACGGTTAGCATATAATTAATAAACTGTAGACTCATCATATATAACATTAACTCACAGTTTTCCTTGCGTGCTACTTTCGCCGTCCGATGTAGGTGGGCCGTGCGAGCTCTGGGAGCGAGGGCGCAGCTGTTCGGAGGCGGGGAGCGAGGGCACAGCTGTTCGGAGGCGAGGCGGATGGCGCCGGCTACGGTGTTGGAGACGGCGGCTTCAAAACGGGGCGACATCGACGGTGGTTGAGGGGTGGCTCGGGGAGGTGCAACGGTGACGTCTTTGCGGCAGTCGGTGGTGTGTTGAGGAGGGCGGCAGATGGCCGGAGTGAATGACGCCGGCGCTGGTGGCGAGCTTCAGGTCGAAGGCGGATGACCGGAGAGAGGTTGCAATGCTGGGCGCTCGGCGGCGCTGATGTCCTGGGCACACGGAGGGGAGAGTCTTCAGGCGGTTTCAGAGGGGGAGGTTGCTTGGCGGCCTGTGGGTGCCGGAGTGGAGGACGCGGGAGTTGCGGAAAGGGAGGGTGGCGCTGGCCTCTCGGGGTTGTCTGGGCGGAGGGCCTGTGGCATGGCGTGCGGGCTGATGGCGAGAAGAATGCTGGAGGAGGGAGAGGGGTCAGGCGAGTTGGGAGAGGGCGCACGGCGAGTTCGGATATGGGAGGGGATTGACGGAGTGGCTGTGGCGGTTGTCGAGGCAAGGCGTGGCTGCTGCGAGGAGGTTGCCGCTGCAGCGTCGTTGGGCGCGGGGAAGGCCGGAGGGAGGAGGTCACTCGAAGGAGGAGAGGAGCCCGTTGGGTTTTGAAGGGGAGAAGGGAGCGACGTGTGGGGGTGACGTGCGGGCTGTGCGCATGCCGTTGACGGTAGTTGCGATTACGCGGGATCGTGGGCGTGATAAAATCCCATGCTAGGGATTTTGCGGCGAAGTCTCTGCACGAAGAGATGACGTGGAATGATGGGTTAGGGGAGTTACGGAATAAGGGGTAGTTGTTGAGATATGGGGTTAGGATCTCAGTTAGTGATAAAAAGAAGTTTGCTTAAACAAATTTTAATTCGAAAAGTCCCATCTAGAGCAGAATAGTGTAAGTTAGGTAGGGTTAATAATTAGTTAGGTTAGTATTTTGACTTGTTATAAAATTTGATTTAAGAAAATCAAATCAGTTACGAAAATATTAACATGTAGGTTAATAAGATGCAATTGTTATATGTTTTGTTTTGTTTTTTTTTAAATATATAAAACGAACTGATTAGTCGTTCAAAAGAAAACCAATGTTTCAAAAGATTCCTTTTTATATAATCATGAATTAGTCTAAAAGATATAGTTTAGGAAAATATTAATGATAATTATCGTAATCAGATATATGCAACTTCGCCTCTCGTTATCCGAAAATTACAAAGAAGGTACCAGAACGATCGCGCCATCGAGAGGATCGCAAATACGGGTTATGGTCATGCGTCTGAGTTGGGAAAACTACCATAAATATCAAAGTGCAAAATACAGACACTGACAAAATACGTACGAAATCCGTACATCAGAAAAGCGGCCGTTACACTGCTCCAAATCGGTCCATGTGGATGCCCACTTCATTCGACGCCGTTATGGATCAAAAGGGAAGACCCGAGCTGCTGGTTCGCTCAGCAAAATTGTTCTTTCTGCCGTGGTCTGACATATCTGGAAGGAAAGGAACAATCACATTTTTCTCTTCAAGGCCCTCTCCAAGACGCAGCTCCATGCGAGAGTCTCTTCTGATGTGGCGATTGCCCTCCCTGCTTCGGCATTGAGGACATTAGTTTTGCTGACTTGCCCCCCTTTTGACAATTGGGGGCTAGCCTAATTCTCATTTTCACTTTTCTTTGGTTAGGACATGCCCTTTGGCTATACTTGTACTTGGTGACTGCTTCCCTACATCTCCTGAGTCTGCATATGCTGTTGGCATGGCCTGATGGGTCATGTACACTTGTACTTTTATCCATATATCAATATACTGACTTACCTTTCAAAAAAAATGTGTATGTGTACATACTTACATACATGTATATGTGCGCGCGCTGACACATATATACTGTAATGCCCTGCTAAGCTACTGCACAAGTACTAGAGGGGGGGTGAATAGTACTTTAAAATAATTAAGAGGCTAATTCCTAATTACTTGCAAACTCTACCAAACAATGCGGAAAATGTGGAAATGTAAATGTTAGACAACAAAGAAACAATCGCAAACAACGATATTAATGGGTTCGGATCCACCCAAGTCTCCCCGACTTGTTCCCGGTGATCCTACGTCCCAACCACCCGGATCCCCTCCGGATACTTAAGTTAGAAACCCTAACTCAAGATTTCCACTATGAAATACTTGTGAAAAACCTTCACAAGTCAAATCATACACAAAGTAATTTGTGACTCCGACAACCCGGGATCACAACCACACTCTCACAACCGAGAGTGAAACTTACAATATGAATTGAAATGAAATAGAAACTTCTTGCCGAAAAAATACATATGCCTTGAGTAATGCTTACGAATTAGGGCAAAGATGATTTTGAGGAAGAAGAAGAGGCACCAAACCCTAGCTCCAAGATGTAGATCAGCGATGGAGAGCTATGGGGATGTTGGTGACCTAGAATCAAGCACTTGGCTTGGAAGGCTTCACACTCAATGAATCTCTCTTTGGAAGAAGAATGAGGAGAGATTATTGAATGGAATGAAAGAGCTTTGAATGAGCTTGGAATGATTTCTCTTGATCTCTAAACTTGCAATAATATCAACCTTGACTGCAATGAATGCAGCCCATCAAGTATATATAGGTTAGAGGAGAGAGAGAAAGAAATTCGAGTCATTAAATGCTCCAACGGCTCTTTTCTGAACCTAACTAGTCGGTCAAAGAACAACCACCGACCGACTAGTTCATCAACTAGTCGGTCGGTCAATTAACGTATACTGACTAATCGAAGAACAGCTAAAAGGTTGAAGCACAGACAAAAGGAACTAGTCGGTCCAAGAAGAGTAGCTGACCGACTAGTTTCACAACTAGTCGGTCGGTTACTCAACTGAGACCGACTAACAGATAAAACTGAAGTCTGAGCACAAATTGATTTAGTCGGTCCAAGAACAAATGTTGACCGACTAGTTCATCAACTAGTCGGTCACCAAATGTGCTTAGACCGGTTAACGATAAACATTAAGTCAAGAGAAAATTGGCATGTACAGTAAATCTCAACTAGTCGGTCCAAGAAGGAAAGTTGACCGACTAGTTCATCAACTAGTCGGTCGATCAATGAACACAGACCGACTAATGATAAACAGTAACATGGCAAGAAAAGACTGACAGAAACTAGTCGGTCCAAGAAGCTTTGTCGACCGACTAGATCACCATCTAGTCGGTCAGTTCTTCTTCTTGAACCAACTAACATGCACAAGAAGTCGCGAATCGAAGCGCGAAGCTTCTGGAAAGATTGTATGGACTTCTACTAAGATCCTAGAGCTAAGATAGGAGCGTTATGAAGATTTAAACCGTAAGACCTACTCAAGGCTTAACATTCTACGAAAGAAGCTTAAAGACTATAAATAAAACTTGACGATACCGTCTTCAATAGCTTCAATCGAATCTTCATGACTTCTAAATTGGTCCATAAGCTTCAACGAAGCTTTAGGCACACGATCACGTGCTTTGAGAAGTCTCGAGACGTCGTAATTGATATTCATATGAATTTGGCGACGATCTCCATAACTGCGCTCACAAAGTGTTAGTTCACGATATATTTATGTTTGTTCATCATCCAAAACCAAATTCGGGGAGTCCAATATCCAACATTCTCCCCCTTTTTGGTGATGACAAACCAACATAAATAATAATCAAAAATAATAATTCAAATGAAATTTACTTACTCCCCCTGCATTGATGACACGTTAATTCCAATTTAAACAATAATAATACGCATCAAGCAGACGAGTGAAGTATATAAAATGAGAATCGATTATTGAAATATCGAATACCAAATGTAGGTTATTGAAATATCGGATTTGAAAATCCATTTATATATCTTAACTCCCCCTGAATCTAACATATCAAGTTAGATTCTTGGAATAATGCTTTAAATTATCATTTAGCACATCGTTATTATTATATCTCTCCCCCTTTGGCAAAAGCAAAAAGAGCGGGAGGAGAACAACGACAACAACAATGGCTTCAAATAAAAAACACGGGAGTCGTAGAATACGACGACGGTTCAAGTGACACCAAACAAAAAATACGAATAAAATCAAGGCGTGTCAATGAAACCATAGTCGAAAATCGTAAAACGAAATCATCAAAACTCAAATCATTTTTACGGATTGAGTTATGGAAAATACTCTCCAATATCAACATTCTTGGTTAATTTAGTGCATGGAAAACAATTCTATGTTTCCATAGAAGAAGTTTCTATTAAACCAAGTTAATATCGTCGAGCGACGAAATCCAACATCAGAGACAAAAAAAATTATAAATTGTGCACAATAGAATGAAATGTCAACTGCGATGTATATATATATAAAATAGGAACCAGAGTACATCAAAAGTATACATCACTGACAAACAAGACATCGATCCAACGATCGGGGCACAAAATACAGCAGCATATCACACAGATATCGGAGTGACACAAAACATACAACATCATCAAAATACATAAAGATACATCATCAAAAGTATCAAAATACATCAAAATGATCCAGAACCCCACTCTATCCTAACCAAACTCTCTCACACTAGATGTATCATCCAAGGAGCATCGGAGAGTCCTCAAAGAAGATCAAGAGGAAGCGGCAGGATCTGCAGCAGCAGCAGGCTCTGCAGGAGAAGTGGTGGTCACAGGAACATCTGGAATGTCAACGGGAGCGACGGCAGAAGTGGCAATCTCTGGAGCAGCAACAGTAGTAGCCTCGGGAGCACCAGTCGGAGCATCCACCGCAGGAGCGGTGGCAACAGGTGTGCTCTCGGGGCACCAGCAGACGAAGCAGCAGCAGCATCACCAGAAGTGCCCTCGAAGGCACGAGCAGCAGCACGAGCAAGCTCCTCAATGTCCTCCTCATCCAACTCATCCTCGTCAGAGAAGGACGGAGGGACCTCAATATCAAGGTGTCGAGCGATACGGCAAAGAATCTCCTCAGAACGAGCCTGACGAGACTCCAAACGACGGATCAAACGAACGACATCGGCAAGAGTGGTAGAGGGAGCAGCAGAGGCAGACGCTGACGCTGAAGGTGTTGTCCTCTGAACGTGACGGAGCGCCGCAAGAGACTTCTTGACGGCCGTCGCGTTCAGGGGAGGACCAAGTGGACGCTCATCGTCACGAGGCAATGTGACACGGAAGTGTCGAAAAACAAGTGTCAGGAGGCACGGGAAAGGAATATGAGCCGACTTCGTGGACTTGCGAATACACTCGAAAGAGTCCATCTTATCGAGTATAATGCGAGCCCAGTTAATCGAGCTCCCCATGAAAATAGCATAGATCAACTTCAAGAAGGGCTGGGATGGTAGAGATGAGGAGCCGTACTTGGGAAGCAAGCACGACTTCAGAATCAAATTGAGGACCCATGCATTAGGCTTGAAGGATTTGGAGGGCACGCCAATCATGGCGGGAGGAATCTGGTGGAAAATCTGGGATAGGACTACCTGATCAATGGAGGTGATATCATCAACAGAAATGTCTGAGGGGAGGAGGCCAGACGAAGAGATACCCAAAATATCTCCTAAGATTTCTACTGTGAGGACTATAGGAGTCCCC
Source organism: Scilla litardierei (assembly GCA_030789695.1). Lineage (NCBI taxonomy): Eukaryota > Viridiplantae > Streptophyta > Magnoliopsida > Asparagales > Asparagaceae > Scilla > Scilla litardierei. The sequence goes on from CM061136.1 coordinate 157,213,021, forward strand.
AAAACAGTCGTGTCAACAGAGTGGGTCCCATCGTACTGACCCCGGATCCTATTGGCATATAAAAGTTTTACTAAGCGAGGGTAGGGGTGAGGATTTGCCTTCGCGTCATATCGAAGGTAATCGAGAAGACCCGAGGACAAAAGAAGATCAGCTAGCCCTATGAAGTCACTAAACTGGACGAAATGCTCCAGAAGCAGTGGGCAATGTTCGATACGGTTGTAAGCCGCGAGACACATATTGTCGTCGTGACACAACGAGATATCGACACCGTCTACCGGCATCGGAGGCTTTCCCTTAGGCTTACGGGTAGACGTACGAGGTCGAGAGCTAGACTCAGGATGGGTAGGAGGAGTGGGTTCCCTATAAGTCTCAGGCTCGGGTTTATACTCGGAATCGGAATCGGTAGGAGTATGGAAAGAGGAGGGAGAGGCTAGCTCATTGGTCTTGGGCTTAGGCTTGGGTTTGGGTTGAGCACGGGGCTTCGCTTTTGTCGTCCTCTTACGCTTAAAAGGAGGCGAAGACGAAGAGGGTTCGGTAGGCTTCGAACGGCGTTTCGGAGGAGAGGGGTCCGAGGGTGGCGAATCGACGGTCATGGGTGAAGGGCCAGAAGGAGTGATCGGAATATGTGTACGAGCCATAATCGAGGCACGACACGACGCAAGAGATCGAATCTAAGAAACCCTAGCCGAAATCAAATGAAACCCTAGAAGCCGAAATAGAAACCCTAAGAGCTAGAATCTAACCATAGGAGCAAAACCCTAACCCTAGGTGGCTAGGAGAGGAGAGAGGATCACCTAGGAGGAGAGGGCGACGGTCGGCGACGGAGGAGACGGCCGGAAACAGGCCGGACACGACGGACTCGAAGGAGGAGATGAAGGGTCGCGGGTTTTGGCAGAGAGAGGGGAAAAAATCGATCGACTAAAGAAGAAAATAGTCGGTCGGATTGAGATTTAATCGATCAGATGACGAAAAGACAAGTCAGTCCCCGTCACAACTAGTCGGTCACAGTTCAAGTACTGACCGACTAGATCACGATCTAGTCGGTCGGTCAATGAGCTTGAACCGACTAGTTGCAAACAGTGGCTGAACCCAATTTAACTGACAAGAATTAGTCGGTCTGAGTTCATTTACTGACCGACTAGATCTCAATCTAATCGGTCGGTCAATGAACATGAACCGACTAAGGAGGTCCAAAAATTTTAGAATTTGAAATTTTGATTTCTCTCCTAATCGCACATCGATGAAACATCAAAACACTCTCATTAATCATTATACTACCCCATTAAACATCGAAAATCTGAAATTTGACAATTACGCACAAATCGAGCGAAAATTCCGATAATTCAACAAAAATCCAGAAAAAATCCAATTAATCTAGCATGAGCAAATATAAAGAATTGAATAGCATGCAAGATTATTAAACATAACATGAATCCTAAATCTCGGATCCACCCATAATCCCCAATTCTTGACGTAACCGCACAAAGGAGTGCTCCTTTAGGGGTTTCGTGAAAATATCGGCTATTTGCTTCTGAGTTTCAACGTACACTAATATGATGTCCTTTTTAGCAACATGATCATCTAAGAAATGGTGTCGGACATCTATGTGTTTCGAACGGGAATGGTGTACCGGGTTCTTGGAAAGACATATTGCACTTTGGTTGTCCACCATGATAGGGCAAGTATCACAGTTTATACCAAAGTCTTTAAGTGTGTGTCTCATCCAAAGAACTTGAGCACACGCGGCACCGGCGGCAATGTATTCCGCCTCGGTGGTTGAAAGTGATACAGAATTTTGCTTCTTGGAAAACCAAGAGACAAGAGAATTTCCTATAAAATGGCAAGTGCCACTAGTACTTTTCCTGTCGGATTTGCATCCCGCATAATCGGCATCACTATATGAGATTAACTCATATGTGCTAGATTTTGGATAAAGTAATCCAAAATCAAGTGTATAACTTAGATAACGGAAAATACGTTTTACCGCTACTAAGTGTGACTCCTTAGGTTGAGACTGATAACGAGCACATACGCATACGGTAAACATAATATCGGGCCTACTTGCGGTAAGATAAAGTAAACTACCTATCATACCTCGATATAGACGAATGTCTACATCCTTACCGCCCGTATCCTTATCAAGATGCGTAGTCGTGCTCATTGGAGTCTTTTTCCTGGAGGCACTCTCCATTCCAAATCGCTTTAGCAACTCCACCGTGTACTTCGTTTGGTGGATGAAGATTGCATCGTCCATTTGGCGAATTTGGAGACCTAAGAAATATTTGAGCTCACTCATGTGGCTCATCTCAAATTGATCCTTCATCACATTAGAAAACTCTTCGCAAAGAGCAAAGTTAGTAGCACCGAAAATGATATCATCAACATATATTTGAACTAAAATTATATCATTATTCGAATACTTAACAAATAATGTGGAATCAACTTCTCCCATTTTAAAACCCAAATCCAAAAGAAAATTCTTTAAACGATCATACCAAGCTCGAGGAGCTTGTCTCAAACCGTAAAGTGCTTTCTTAAGTTTAAAAACATGATTTGGAAATTTTTCATTAATAAACCCCGGAGGTTGAGAAACGTAAACTTCCTCAACAACATCTCCGTTTAAAAATGCACTTTTAACATCCATTTGAAATAATTTAAAATCCTTATGGCATGCAAAAGACAATAATAATCTAATTGATTCTAATCTAGCTACCGGAGCGAAGGATTTTTCGAAATCAATACCTTCCTCTTGATGGTAGCCTTGAGCAACTAACCGAGCTTTGTTCCGGACGACGACTTGGTTTTCGTCGGTTTTGTTCTTGAAGATCCACTTTGTCCCTATGACGGTGTGGTTCTTCGATGGCAATGGAACAAGCTCCCTAACTTCATTCCTCTCGAATTGAATGAGTTCCTCCTCCATGGTTAAGATCCAAGCGCTATCTTCGCATGCTTCATTAATATTCTTTGGCTCTATCGAGGAGGCAAAGGCACAATGAGCAAAGTAGTTCACTTGCGATCTCGTCTTGACACTATCATAGATATTGCCAATGACTTGCTCATGAGGATGGTCACGAACGGTATGAAGCCGTTTGGGAATACCTTGATCACTAGGAACATTCTCAACAACTTCATTAGTTGGGTTAGTCTCAATAGAATCAATAGAATTATTAGACTTAGAATTATCAAACGAATCACATAAAACATCCATAGAGTCATTATCATTTGAAATTCTAGTTGGAACAAATCCTTCATTAAATGAGACATGAAGCGACTCCTCGATCGTTGAGGTTCGTTTGTTGAATATCCGGTAGGCTTTGCTACGCGAAGAATATCCAACAAAAATCCTCTCATCGGATCTTGGATCGAATTTGTCCAAACTACCATACGTGTTCTTAATAAAACATTTCGAACCAAAAACACGAAAATGTTTAACTTGAGGCAACCTACCAAACAACAATTCATAACAAGTTTGTTTAGTGCCGGGCCTCAAAAGTATTCTATTAAACACATAGCAAGCGGTGTGTACCGCTTCCGCCCAAAATTGATGGCCAAGTTGGCTATCATCAAGCATAGTGCGAGCACACTCCACTAGCGTCCTATTCTTTCTCTCAACAACACCATTTTGAGGAGGTGCGCGAGGGAATAAAAAGGTGTGTGTAATACCAACTTCATCACAAAATGTCTCAAAAGACTCATTCTCAAATTCACCTCCATGATCACTACGAATAATGACAATGGTGGTTCCTAAGAGATTTTGTACTTTCTTAACAAAAATTGTGAAGTTTTCAAAAGCTTCATTTTTATTACACAATGAAAATACCCAAGTAAACCTAGAATAGTCATCAACGATGACAAGTCCATATCTAGCATTACCTAATGAAGCAACTCTAGTTGGCCCAAATAAATCTAGATGTAATAGCTCTAGAGGCCGCTTAGAAGAAATGCTTTTCTTAGGTTTAAATGAAGATTTTGGAAGCTTGCCTCGTTGACACGAGTCACAAAAGCTTTTCTTTTGAAAGACAAGCTTAGGGAAGCCTCTAATAGAATTTAACTTGGAAAGCTTAAATAGTGTTCCAAAGTTCACATGACCAAAACGTCGATGCCATAAGTGTTGTTCACTTATGTTGGCAATAAGACATTGTTCATGTGATCTTGGAAGATCTAGGATATATATATCCTTATGGCGTGTGCCGGAAAACAATAATTCATTATTATCTTTTCTTAAAATATGGCACATTCCTTTCGTAAAGTTAACTTTGTAACCTTTGTCACAAAGTTGACTTATTGAAATGAGATTGTGGTTTAATCCTTTAACAAGGTAAACATCACATATAAGGGGTTTATAAGGATTACTCACTTTACCAACACCTATGATGGTTTCGCTCTCGTTGCCTCCAAATACGACGCGGTTTCCATTTGCAATGGGAACCACTCCGGAGAGCAATTGAGCGTCACTCGTCATGTGTTTTGAACACCCACTATCGAGTATCCAATTCCCCTTGGAGCTAGATTTAAATTTGTTGCTCCTTTTCTTTTTCTTTTCCTTGAGTACCTAAAGATAGAAAATTTCATATCATGGTACCCAAGGTCATTGGGTCCAAAAGATTAGACCTTTGGAAGCCAAGTCCAATTGGACTTAGACTTCCCCACATAATTTCTACTATGCACAACATCCGAAAAATAAGCATTCATGTAAACTTGTTTTTCATCCATGCTTGTGTCCTTTGGGCTCCAAATAGTGAAAATCTTGGAAGCCCTCATCCTATTGGGTGCATGCATGCGTTGTTGGTTTCTACGTGATGCATGTCGTGGATAGGCATAAGGAACATGATGGAATGGTGCATGTGGATAGTTATTCATACGATGGTGTGGGTGAACATATGCATGTGGAGGAACACGTCCGTGAGGGTGTCTCACATGGTGTGCACGTGCCCGTGAACGTGTAGCATAGAAATCATCATATGTGTGAGCCGGTAGAGTAGGACGTGTGTTCCTACGTGGCATAGTAATGGTGTACATATAAGCATGCCCCTTCTTTGGAGGTCCACCCAAAGTGGGTTTCTTTCCGAAAGAGGGTGTGGACGAGGTGGAAGCACCATTGGTAGAAGAACTACCAATAGAGTGTTTGCTACCACTCGTTGAGTCACCGGAAGTTGGCTTAACAAAAGTAGTGGCCGATTTGGATGAACTTCCCATCGTATACCCCAAGCCAATGTGGTGATTGGCCGGAAGTAAGTCACTTAGGATTTTATCCAAATGGTCCTTACCCTTATTGAATTTATTAATTCGGCCAAGTGTGTTCTCATATTTCTCGGTGAGAGAACGCATAGAAGCATCCAAAGTGGATACTTGCGATGTGAGCACATAAACACGAGATTTAAAATTCTCATTCTCAATACTCAAAGTCGAGTTTTGAGAAGTCAAATCCGCTATCTTGTGTTCCTCCGGATCTTCAATGCTAACATGTTCAAGTTGAGTCTTGAGATTAACAATCTCGTTCTTCAACCCTTCAACAACGGTGTCGTTGTTGGCGATGATAGTTTTAGGCGAGGTTTGAATGCTAGATAAGTCATCTTTTACTTTAGTATACCTATTTACTAATTTAGTATACTTAGACCATAATTGAGAATTAGCATTCCTAAGGTCATCCATAGTTACCTCATCGCCTTCGTTGTCGCTATCATCGGAAGAGGAAGATCCTTGATCATGCTCCTCTCTTGCCATGAAGCACATGTGTGCTTGCTCCACTTGCTCATCATCCGACTCTCCGCTTGAGGAATCCTCGGAGTCGGTGAATGTTGCCCCGACAAGCCCCTTTTTGTTCCCTTTCTTGTACTTCTTGGACTTGTCGTACTTTGGCGCCTTCCACTTCTCCTTTTGCTTGTTTAGAGGACACTCCGCTTTCATGTGTCCTGGCTTGTTCATTTAAAGCACAAAGAAGAAGAGGAGTTAGATGAATTGAACTTCGATTTGTTTTTGAAGTTACCTTTCCGGAAGAACCGGTTGAACTTCTTGGCCATGAGTGCCATGGACTCCAAGTCCAACTCGTTTTCCGAGTTCTCATCATCAGTTGATGTGGAAGAGATGGAGCGGCCTTGAAAGCAATAGCTTTCTTCTTTGGCTCTTCTTGTTGTAGGTAAGACTTCATCTTTTCCTGCAACTTCAACTTGCTATCCTTGCGTACCTCATAAGACATCAAGGTACCCATTAGTTGAACAACGGTATATTTGTTCATATCATTACCTTCCTCGATGGCGAAGGTACGCTTTTCCCAACTCGAAGGAAGTCCTTCGATAAGCTTCGAACATTTCTCCTTTTGGGTGTAGGATTTGCCGAGAGCCTCTAACTCGTTTATGATGTCGACGAAGCGAGCATAATACTCCTTCATCTTCTCACCCTGTAGCATATGAAACATCTCGTAATCTTTATTAACTACAACGAGTTTAGGGTCTCTTACCCTACTCGTCCCTTCATGTAATATGAGGAGGGAGTTCCATATTTGATATGCACTCTTACATGTGCATATCTTGTTGAAATCCTCGGGCTCCAAAGCACATTGCAAGGCGTTCATTGCCTTGGCATTGCTTACCTCCGTGGCGACCTCCGCGGGAGTCCACTTCTCAAAGTCTTCTTCGGTGGGCTCGACGTATTCCTTCATCGTGGTCCTCCATAGTGAAGCACTTCGGAGGAAAGTCTCCATCCGGCATTTCCAGTACCCGTAGTTGGTACCGTTGAAGAATGGAGGCCTCGTTGAGGAATGTCCTTCCATTACCGAAGACGCTCCTTCACGGTTCTTGAAGGTGTTATAGTCGGAAGGTGGACGAACGGTCTTGTTGTCGTTGGCAGACATAGTTATAGACGTGGCTCTGATACCAAATGTAATGCCCTGCTAAGCTACTGCACAAGTACTAGAGGGGGGGGTGAATAGTACTTTAAAATAATTAAGAGGCTAATTCCTAATTACTTGCAAACTCTGCCAAACAATGCGGAAAATGCGGAAATGTAAATGTTAGACAACAAAGAAACAATCGCAAACAACAATATTACTGGGTTCGGATCCACCCAAGTCTCCCCGACTTGTTCCCGGTGATCTTACGTCCCAACCACCCGGATCCCCTCCGGATACTTGAGTTAGAAACCCTAACTCAAGATTTCCACTATGAAATACTTGTGAAAAACCTTCACAAGTCAAATCATACACAAAGTAATTTGTGACTCCCACAAACCGGGATCACAACCACACTCTCACAACCGAGAGTGAAACTTACAATATGAATTGAAATGAAATAGAAACTTCTTACCGACAAAATACCTATGCCTTGAGTAATGCTTACGAATTAGGGCAAAGATGATTTTGAGGAAGAAGAAGTGGCACCAAACCCTAGCTCCAAGATGTAGATCAGCGATGGAGAGCTATGGGGATGTTGGTGACCTAGAATCAAGCACTTGACTTGGAAGGCTTCACACTCAATGAATCTCTCTTTGGAAGAAGAATAAGGAGAGATTATTGAATGGAATGAAAGAGCTTTGAATGTGCTTGGAATGATTTCTCTTGATCTCTAAACTTGCAATAATATCAGCCTTGACTGCAATGAATGCATCCCATCAAGTATATATAGGTTAGAGGAGAGAGAGAAAGAAATTCGAGTCATTAAATGCTCCAACGGCTCTTTTATGAACCTAACTAGTCGGTCAAAGAACAACCACCGACCGACTAGTTCATCAACTAGTCAGTCGGTCAATTAACGTATACCGACTAATCGAAGAACAGCTAAAAGGTTGAAGCACAGACAAAAGGAACTAGTCGGTCCAAGAAGAGTAGCTGACCGACTAGTTTCACAACTAGTCGGTCGGTTACTCAACTGAGACCGACTAACAGATAAAACTGAAGTCTGAGCACAAATTGATTTAGTCGGTCCAAGAACAAATGTTGACCGACTAGTTCATCAACTAGTCGGTCACCAAATGTGCATAGACCGACTAACGATAAACAGTAAGTCAAGAGAAAATTGGCATGTACAGTAAATCTCAACTAGTTGGTCCAATAAGAAAAGTTGACCGACTAGTTCATCAACTAGTCGGTCGATCAATGAACACAGACCGACTAATGATAAACAGTAACATGGCAAGAAAAGACTGACAGAAACTAGTCGGTCCAAGAAGCTTTGCCGACCAACTAGATCACCATCTAGTCGGTCAGTTCTTCTTCTTGAACCAACTAACATGCACAAGAAGTCGCGAATCGAAGCGCGAAGCTTCGGGAAAGATTGTATGGACTTCTACTAAGATCCTAGAGCTAAGATAGGAGCGTTATGAAGATTTAAACCGTAAGACCTACTCAAGGCTTAACATTCTACGAAAGAAGCTTAAAGACTATAAATAAAACTTGACGATACCGTCTTCAATAGCTTCAATCGAATCTTCATGACTTCTAAATTGGTCCATAAGCTTCAACAAAGCTTTAGGCACACGATCACGTGCTTTGAGAAGTCTCAAGACGTCGTAATTGATATTCATATGAATTTGGCGACGATCTCCATAACTGCGCTCACAAAATGTTAGTTCACGATATATTTATGTTTGTTCATCATCCAAAACCAAATCCGGGGTGTCCAATATCCAACATATACATCATTACCTTTATACTTTAAATTTTTTTTGGATATGTTCGACACTCATGGATGATCACCACTCCAAAAATCAAGCGAATCCAATGCTATTTGACACTTGGTCTAATTATTGCAAATTCAACGGTTTCAAAACAATAAAACGTTTTCCAACGAGTGAATCGATGATTAAACCCCCCTAGGGTTCACCCATGTTTGGGGTTTTCTGTTTTTAGAATGCGTATGACAATCTTAAAATAATTTAAAATTCTTTTTAGGGTTTTGGGGGCTGACAGGGCATATTCCCGTTATCCTCATATGTGTGTGTGTGTGTGTGCTATCAGCACGAAAAAATATCCGCGCTGATGCACATATGCAACATTATTTTTTAAAACAATTGGAAAAAATTTGGGATATGTTTTACATTAATGGATAATGACCGCACCAAAAATTAAGTGAATCTAATGTTATTTGACCATCGTGGTAAAGATTGCAAGCTCAACGGTTTCAGAACAATAAACCATTTCATAATGAGTAGAACGATAATCATATCCCCATATGGTTCACCATATTTAAAGTTTTGTGGTTTTAGAATATGTACAATAATATAAAAAAATTAAAATTTTTTAGTGCTTTGGTGGCTGATAAAGCACATACACATTATCCTCTTATGTGTGTGTCTGTATGTTCTATCAGTACGGAAAAATTTCGCACATACACGTCACTTTTTAAAAAAATTATAAATATGTTACACCTCATGGATAATCACCACACCAAAAATCAAGTAAATCTAATGCTATTTGTCCCTCGATCTAAATGTAGTAAATTCAATTGGTAATAAAACTTTTTACAACGAGTGCATCGAATCTCAAATTCTACTTAGGGCTTACCCGTATTTGGGTTATGGGGTTTGGGAATGTGTATACCAATCTATAAAAAAGGTTTAAATTTTTTTGGGGGGTTTTGGGGGCTGACAATGCATGAAATTTCTTGCGATGTCAGCACATACCCATTATCTTGATATACACACACACGTGTGTGTGCGCGTTAAGATAATAGGTATGTGCTGATAGGGTAGGAAATTTCCTACGCTGTCAATACCCAAAAGAGCAAAAAAAAATTGAATTTTTTTCTAGCTTGTTGTAAACATTTTAAAACCACAAAACCCCAAATATATGTGAACCTTAGGTGGATTTGACCCAAGATCAGCTAATTGCAAAAAGTTTTATTGCTATGAAACTGTTGAATTTGCAATGGTTAGATCGATGGTCAAATAGCGTTCGATTCATTTTTTTGGCATATTGATCAACCATGGTGTAGAATACGTCTGAAAAATTTTAAAAATAAAAATAAACATGTAAATTTGCTATCAGCACGAGAAAATTTCTCATGCTGACATCACATATACATTTTTCTGTGTTATGAGAATATTGTACTTGTGTTGTTAACTTTATCGTATTGACACCCATATACGTTTTTAATTTTGTTTCCCAAAAAAATCATTGGATAAGTTCTACACATCGTTGATAATCATCATACCAATAATCAATTGAATATAACGCTATTTGACCATTGAACTAATAGTTGCAAATTCAACGGATTCAGAATAATAAAACTGAAGTTTAGTACGCAATCTAAAATAGTAAACACATGGGAATAATAATCAACACAGCACAACACATGGTCATTGGTAACGCAGTTCGGTGCGCACACCTACATCTGCGGGGCCTCGCCCAGAAATTCAAATTACTCCACTAAAATAATGATAATTACAATCACCAATACTAGTTGATACTAGGGGAAACAAACTCCCCCTCAATACAAACCGCAAGGGTTGATCTCAATCAACCCCGTGGAGTAATTTGCCCAAGCTCCCCTTGCGTGCAAGATCCCCTTGCAATACTGACTAAGATCAACTCCCTTGATCCCCTACCTCAGTAGTCGTCAGCCTCCTACCGGAGTTTGATATCACTTTCGCAAAAGCTGATCTTCCGAAGCGATGACCACAACGCCAATCCCACTTCCAACTTTACTTCACTCCCACTTTGAAGTTGTTACGTTGTTAATAACAATTCCTCCAGTAGAATCACTGAAGATTGGCCGAACAAACGAGAGCACAGCTAGGCGAGATAAAGCAGTTAATATAGAGATCTTAGCCGACAAACAGATCTGAAGCCAAACGAGTATCCTTAACCATTCTTCAACAGCTTCAACAAATATAACCATCAAACCCACCTGTCCCGCACTGAAAGAGAAGATCTGAATCTGATCAATCAAACACGATAACTTCTTATCTACAATAACCACAAATCTATTACGACGAGGTCTCATCTTCAAAAGTCGCAATACAAACAGCTACATAGAATGTCCATGAAGACTGATCTCAGAAGTGTGAACAACAAGTTCAACATTTCATATGACACAATGTTCAACATTTCATAAGCACACATTGTGTCACAGTCACAAATGTTGAACAATTAGTTCAACATTTCATACGACATATTGTTCAACATCCCACATGAACCATTGTGCCACAAATGACAAACAACAGACTTAACAAAAACTTTTTGCAAGTGGTTCCGTGGTCAAATCCTATTTGAAGTTTTAGAATGTTAAAAACAACTAAAGACGTTCAAATTTTTTTGAGGTTTTGGGTGGTGACAGTGTAAGGAATTTCTTAAGATGTCAGTATATATTCATTGTTCTCTGTGTATATTTTGTAAGGTAGGTGAGCATTCGATGTAGGAAAGTTCCTACATTGCGCGTAAGAAACTTCACATTTCATTTTGATTATTCAAATCCTTTTTGTTTGGAGTTGTTGTTCACATTCTAAAATACCAAAACCTTTATATGTAGGTGAACCGTATAGGTATTTTTTTGATACATCGGATAGCAGGAAATATGGGTCGTGGAACACAGATACATCCAAACCGTATATGTATTTGACTCATTGTTCTGTTCACCCAATGTCCGCATCAACCCTATGGGTATTTTTCACGGACATGGATTAGGGGTGGCAAACGGGCGGTTCGGGTCGGGTTCGGGTCGGGTCAGGTTTGACCCGACCCGAATAAGGGTAAACCCGAACCTGACTCGAATTAAATTCGGGTCAGTGTTCGGATACCCGAACCCGACCCGGCCGTGACCCGGGTGACCCGTACCCGACCCGGTTTGTCTTACGGGTCGGGTCCGGGTCGGGTTCGGGTCGGGTTTGGTGTGAAATAGTGATTATTTTTCAAAAAATGTCGGGTTCGGGTCGGGTCCGGGTCGGGTGAAAAGAGTGAAAATACGAGTCGAATTCGGGTCAACCGGGTCGAGGGGTCAAACCCGTACCCGACCCGGATTTTTATCCAGGTCGGTCGGGTTGACCCGAATTCGACCCGACCCGGATTGGCCCCTACCCATACCCGACCCAAGAGGCCGGGTTCGGATCAGGTCGGGTCGGATCGGGTCTATTTTGCCACCCCTAACATGGATGGATGACAGTCGGATCACCCAATATCCACGTCAACCCAGTCATTGCTCAGACAATCGGTCCCATCTGAACCATCCACGTGTCGTCCATCAATCCGTCCGATGACGACAGCACCAGCCTCGGATCCGCCACCCGCAATTCACTCCCCCAAGAACACATTATGCCTTTACGCCCATTCACGTCACCTCCAAAACAAGCTCCGACATAACCTGATCTTATTACTTTAATCCAATTATAATCTAATCTTTTAGTCTAATGACGGTCAAATTATCCCAATAGTTAAAGACACCCAGCTGTGACCCACACCCTAATTCTTCCGCGCTTGGGGGGACCCCTTAAAGTTTTGTTGCTGCGCTACAACAATATTCCAACAGGGACCACAGCTAGCAACCTTCAAGTATATACATATTTTTTGTCTCCCCCGTGACTAGCTATTTTGTATTGTACTTCGTGAGCGATGAAAGCCAACCCGAGTGCTTGTGCTTATAGGTCAAGGTGTACAAATGGCCCGCGGGCCCGAGGCCCGGCCCGCCCGGCCCGGTCAACGGGCCGGCCCGGCCCGGGCCCGGTGCCGTTGACCGGGCCACGGGCCCGGCCCGGCCCGGAGCCCGGGCCGGGCTTCCGGGTGCCCAGCCGGCCCGGCCCGGCCCGGCAGCGGGCCCGGGCCAAGCCCGGGCGACTGAGATTGCTGGCCGGGCCGGCCCGCCTGTAACGGTCATAAGACCGTTGCATTTTTTTTTTTATTTTTAATTTTTTTTTAAAATTTAATTAAAGGGGCAGATTTTTTTTTGGGGGGGGGGTTTTGGTAATTTCTTGGGCTTTTGACCAAAAATACCACTCCCAACGGTCATAAACGGCTATTTTGGAGGGGTATTTTGGGTATTTTACACCGAAAAATCCCTATAAATATCACCCCACACCTCTCATTTTTTTCACAATTCTCATACTCTCAAATTCTCAAACTCTCTCAAACTCTCTCATACGTTCAACTGTTCAAGCAAGCAAGATCAACCTCACTCAAGCAAGATCAAGATTCGCGGCCCAAATCGTTATTGCGCTCATCTTCCTCCGCTGTCAGCATCATCTCAGTTCAATCCGCTGTCAACAAATCAGGTTCCTAAATTTTTAGAATAATGTCGGGACCAAACGGTAGGGGCCGGCCTCATACTTTCTACCTCAACACTGAGGAGGAAGATAACTTTGCCATGATGAGGGATAACATCCCAGAAACCCAAAATTATGACCATTTGGAAATGTCCCAAAATGAACGTACTGAATCGTTTCAGTACCCAAATATGCAACCTGCCTATACCATGTCTGCACAAACCTCTTCTGTACACGCTGCTACACAATCACAACCCACTCCTTCTGCTGTTCCACCTACACAAGTAACACCACCAACCCAACCCAGATCAACAAAATCTGCGGTTTGGGAGCACTTTTCAATCGAAACTGTCCCGGGCAGAGGCACGCGGGCAGTTTGCAAAATATGTAGATCGGATTTTACTTGCAAACTTTCTGATGGCACAACCCACCTAAAGAGACACCATGCCTCTCACTTAAAAAAGGATCTTAAACAAACCACACTAAACTTATCTGGCGCTTCTTCCTCTTTATCAAATTTCTCATACTCTACTGAGACTTTGAGAAAAGAGATGGCACGATTTGTAATATGTCAAGAATTACCATTTACTTATGGGGAAAGTTCCGATTTAGAAAGATTAAATCAGTTGGCCCTTAACCCTGCCTTTAGAAGAGTGCCTAGAAACACTCTTCGAAGAGATGCTATGGCAGCTTTTGAAGCTGGTAAAGCTAAATTGATTGAAACTTTTGCAGGCCTAAAATCTAGAATAACGTTGACTTCTGATATTTGGACCACAAAATGGGGTGCTTCATATTTATGTGTTACATCTCATTATGTAGATAATTCATACTTGCTGAATAAAATGATTATTGGTTTTAGAATGTTAGCGGAATCACATTCTGGTGGTGCTATTGCTAATGTAATAATGGATGTTATTCATGATTTTAATATTGCAGACAAAATTTTTTCAATTACGTTTGATAATGCATCTAATAACACTAGTGCAATTAACGTTTTAAAAAGATCTTTGCCCCTTGATGTGGTCGGGTTGTTCCATCAAAGATGTGCATGTCACGTCTTGAACTTGATAGTTCGCGATAGACTTGCCACTTGTTCACCGTATTACGAAAAAATTAGAAATCTCATGTTGTTTATACATATTTCTGGCCCTAGACGATTTCAGTACAAACAAATGTGTCGTACTAGACAAAAACCATACCTGTCATTTAAATTTGATGTTGCATCAAGGTGGAACTCAACTTACTTAATGCTGCGATCCATGCTTAAAAATAGAGAGCAGATTACAGATTATGCACTTACATATTTTTCACATGATTCTGCTTTTGACATTACTGATATAGAGTGGTTAACTGTAGAGCATCTGCATGACTTTTTGGAAGTTTTTTTTATTGCTTCAAACAAATTTTCTGGGGTTTACTACCCAACATCTTATTTAGGATTAGAACAATTAGTTTTAATTTCTCATCAGATATCTACGCATAGAGAAAGTACACACCCTGCTATAATGCATATGATAATTGAAATGTCTGCAAAACTTGCTAAATATTGGTATCCGGTTCCTCTTCTTTACTCTTTATCTAAAGTTTTTGATCCTCGTTTTAAGGAGGATGCTGCACTAGGTTTATTAGAACTGTATTTTGAAAACATGGGATTTTCCCATGTTGAATATGTATCTGCTGCTAAAAATAGCTTACGAACTTTGTATGCATCTTATGAGGCTAAATATGGTAATGTTTCACACCATTCATCTGTCTCTGCTAGTGCTTCTGCTTCGGCGTCTAGTAAGATTCGACAAATGTTAGGAAAGAAGAAACAAAAAACCGTTAGTTCGGGTTGTTCTACTAGTGAACTATCCAAATATTTAGCTAATCAATTTCCCTTTTCGGAGGAAGCCATGGATGATGAGTATTTTGATCCTCTTGCCTGGTGGAAAGGGTATGAATCTGTTTATCCTATTCTTTCCATTATGGCACGCGATTTGTTATCTGTACCTATTTCTACAGTTGCTTCGGAGTCTGCTTTTAGTGCAGGTGGTCACGTTCTGAGCAACAAGAGATCGCGGCTGAAGGAAGACATTGTTGAAGTAGCGGTATGCGCGAAGGATTGGTTCCATGCTGAAAGCCGCTCACAGAACAAGGACCTATCTGAAGATTCCGATGAATAAGCTGAGTCGTAAATTTTTATTGTCTAAGTTGTATTTTTTTTCAGTTTTGGCCATTGTATGAAGGGTAAGGTTGGCCGATGTAAGTCCCCCCTTCAAAAAAGTTTTTAAGTAATAAAATTTAAAGGTTCAACCTGGGACCTTAGGAAAATTTCGGGCTTAAATATCTATTTCCAAAGAAACTTGAATGTTAGTTATTAGGAAAATTTTTATTACTGTTGTGAGTTGAGGGAGGCCTTTGGCCTCCCTCCCCTCATCACTCTCCATTACTCCCCACTAAGTTAGTGGGGAGGCCCTTGGACTCCCACCTCAACATGAGAGTTTTATAAATATAGTATCATGGCTATTTGCCATGGTTAATCCTCTCCAATCCTCTTCTAACACGTTATCAGCACCTACGCTCTATTTTGAGCTTTTTCTTCTCGTTCCCTTCCAAAAATCAAACCCCTACGCGCGAAGGAATCTGTTGTTGCGGTAATCCGTTGCGGCGAAGCTTTGCGGGGATTTCTCTTTGGAGCGTATCGGGAGCGGCACTATCTACGGATCTTAATCTTTACGATCTTCCCTAGATTTTTAATCTAGAGGTAATATCTATCAATCCCGTAGATAGCTACAAACAAATTTTTAATTTAGCTATGTTTTTAATGCTTCATCTAAAGGCATTTTAAATCTGTGGCTATTGTATTATCTTTAATATAAAAAAACAAAACAAAACAAAAACCCCTCGGCTCCTTACAATGCTCCTTCAATTTACGTTTGTAGTTAACATTGTGAAATCTTTTACTATTTTACCATTGAAATCGTTTTTATCTTTTGTTGAATCCAAATAGTCACTAGCAATGATAACGATGGGCATTAAAAAAATGAATTTGAGATATTGAGTATTTTTTGTTGGCCGGAATAAATTGAGAAGGAAAGATTCGTCTTTTAGCCACAAACTCGCTTTCATGCCAACTAAATATGTTTCACTTCAAAAACTTGATCTAGGATTGTTTGGATTTGATTCTATGATATTTTAGAATATTTTTTTAATGAATGATTTCATAGAAAATTCATTGATTCAAAAGTCAGTTTTTCGCGTTTTCTTTTAGGCGAGACGCTGTTTCGCGTCGTGCTTTTTCGCTGCAGAATTTTTTTTAAGGTTTAATTAAAAAAAATGTTAAACGCGGCGTGACCGGGACTTGAACCCGCAACCGTTTGGACTGGCGCCTAATGGATTACCACTGAGATACGTTTTGCTTTTGTAAACACTATCTCATTAATGTATTTAAATGCATTCCGATACTGAAATTAAACAAAAAATTTCTTCTTTGTGAGACTGTCGGGTTTTGACCCTGGGATCCCAAGATCCCTTGACTTTCTTTCAACCGCTGGGCTATTACAACATACATGTCTCATTAGTGTAATACATTTATTTGAAGGATTCCTTTATTCGTTAAATATTCATAAAGGAAAATAAAATTTTGTTGAACTTGTCGGGGTTCGATACCGTGACTCTTTTGTTGCGGGGACTGTGTGCCGTCCCTCCCAGACGGGGGGCCCTTCCCCGGCGCCGACCCACAGAAACAAATAAGATAGCCTGTTTGTTGGGCCTGCAGCCTAATTTGGCTTTATTATAACTTTTTGTCTACCAATATTGGGCCTGAAGCCCAGTAAATCCAATTGCAATTTTAAATGCGTCAATTAGAATTTTGAAACTGGGCCTGAAGCCCCAATATTAAATATTTTAATTTGACTTATTGGGCCTGAAGCCAAATTAATTCAATTGCAATAATTAATTTGTTAAATTTTGACAAATGGGCCTGCAGCCCAACTATTAAGAATATATTAAAATGATTAATATTTATGGGCATGCAGCCCCATTCAAACTATTAATTTATTTTAATTCTTTGTTATGGGCATGTCGCCTAGTCTTTCAAATTGCTAAAATTATAACACTCTTGCATTATTAATAATTTATGGAATATTAGGATTTTTTTTTCAAAATATAATTATCTTAAGGATCCTGCGACCGCTCTGCCGTTAGTCAACTAACCTAACGGTGTATGACGTCTCCCCGTGATCCGAGAGATTATTATATTTTATAGTCTCTTTTTCCATATTATATATGCCTGTGTTATATAAACTGTGTGGTTGCTTATTTTGTGCCTGTAGCATATTATAAACTGTGTGGTTGTTAATATAAGCTAAAATGTGATTTTTGGGATCGACCATTTTGATACCCTTTTTAAATTCCTTGCAATTTTATTTTCTTTTTGAGAGAATTTGTAAGTGAGGATTAAATGTATTAATGCCAAAGACCGGTGTACCGATAAATGAAGACGGAGGCGAAAATTGGAAAATATAGGGACCCTTCTGGGTTTCCAAGTTGTATTTTTCTTTTATTTATGGACTGTATATTCGGACTTTGGACATTGTATGTCTTTGGGTATCTGGCCGATCCCCACATTTTACTTATTTTATTGTTTATGCATGAATTTACACTTTAATTAATTCATGCTTATTTTAAATTGCATAGATAAATGGTAAAATTGGCAAGCGTCGATTTCGAAGTTCTTGATGCTGCAGTAAATAATTACCTGAGTTGGCGAGTGGACCTGAAGTTCCACTTGCATTCGATGGCCCTCCTTGGCTCAATTTTGGCTCCTTCATCGGTCCCAGCAGCGACCGATGCTTCTGCTAGTAAGGCCCCAGAAGCGGAACAATCATCTAGCAGAACTCCTACCACCATCTCTGATGTGGATAAGGCGAAAGCCATTATCTATATTAGGAGACATATAGATCGGACCTTAAAGGCCAAATAACAAACGGTAGAGGACCTAATGGAGCTGTGGACAGCGCTGGAGGCATGTTATAAACATCAAATTGATGTAATATTACTGCGTGCCAGTTATGAGTGGGAAAACCTCAGACTTCAGGACTATAAGTCCGTCGCTGAGTATAACTCTGCACTTCATAATATCACCTCACGCCTGAAGTTGTGCGGTGAAGAAGTGACAGAACAACGCATGTTGGACAAGACATTTACCTCGTTTCACGAGAAAGATACAATCCTCATGCAGCAGTATCGTGAACGCAACTTCACGAAATTCTCTGATCTGATCTCATGCCTACTTAGGGCAGAACAGAATCAAGATTTACTGCTAGCCCCTCATAATTTACGTCCAGCTGGCACTGCACCTATCCCTGAAGCCCACCACGTTTCTCCCCAGAAGTGGAAAAATAAGAAGAAGGCTAATAATAACAAAGGAAAAGCTGTGATGAAGAATGGACGAGGAGCAGCACCCCCGTCCAATAACAACAATACAGGAAAGAGTAACTTCACATGGAAGCAAAAGAACACTGACCAAGTGTCACTTCCTAAGAAGAACTGGGAGGATAAATGCCATAGATGCGGCATGACTGGCCATTGGTCCAGAATCTGCCGCACTCCTCGCCACCTCCAGGCACTATATCAGGCAAGCCAGAAGTCTCTGCCTGAAACAAACTTGGCGGCTGTTCAGCCACCAACGATGTTCACTACAAAAGACTTCGAGAACGACGACCTGCTCGATTAAGCTTCATCTTTTATCTATGCATTTAAAATTCAATGTTGCTTCATCTTTAATTTGCTTAAGTACGAACTTTTTTGTCTTTTTCATTGACTTAAATAAAATTTCGTTTTGCTTATAGATGAAGTATTTAATATTGTGGACAGTGCCTCGTTGCACTGGTGTAGCATTAATATTGCTCCCACATACAACGAGACTATAAGATGCAAACTTCTCCCCTAAAACATATAGGAATTTTCCAAGTTTCAAGGATATTTCGTTTAAACGAACATAACTTGAAAACTGTGGATAATAAATATTGAATATCAATATGTAACTCGTAAAGAGGATGGCCAGAAGCCCAGCTACTTACGATTTCATTGGACCCTCGTCGGGCCCCTATAATTACAGATATTCATCCTATAGAAAGCCAACTTGACTGAGCACCAGAAGTGCCTTTCATTGCCATAGTTTTTAACTCTGGCAAAATGGACTTAGTCATCTAGGATCAACGATGATGGACGCATCATCAAATGAATCCATTGGAGAACCTGAAGATTCTTCAAAAGGTTGAGTTTCTTTGTCCCCCTTTGCCATAAGGGCAAACTTAGAGAGAGACCTTCCCTCCTGAAAGTGGGTTTAGAGTCTCCTGGCTTCATTGAGAGAATACATGGTGACCTTTTGCGGGCCTATTCACCCCGCAAATGGACCATTTTCGGTACTTCATTACTGTACTGATATATGCATCTACTAGATGGTCTTCTGTGTGCCTTCATATTCACTCGCAACATAGCTTTCTCAAAGCTAATAATGAGGGTGAATTCACTACTCATATCATTCAAGACTTCTGCCAAGCAACTGGCATTGAAATTGAACATCCTGTAGCATGTTCATACTCAGAATGGGTTATCAGATTCTCTGGTAAAGAGACTCCAATGGATTTCACGTCCATTGTTAGATTCCAGTTGCCTGTTGATATTTAGGGACCAACAAGCTGCACTCCGCATCGCTTATCACGATACGGCCCGCTTGTGGCCATATCTTATTGCTGATGCCGCTTCCTTATGGTTTACCACCAAGTCTTGATAAATGTGAATTTGATGAGTAAAGTCTCATTGTAATAGACACGCAGTCTAAAGAAGCCTGAAGCTTCTGAGAACATATCATGGGACACATAAGTCATCATCTCGTTATGATCCGCATACTTTTTCTGTGTGACGTTGAGATCCAGAAGATCCTTCACATTCAGACTAAAGTACATCAATTGACGGATAAAATTGCGGACAACCAGAAGATTGTTCGTTCACACGTCCCTGCTGCCAACACGCCAGCTAGGATTGACATTCCCAAAGATGGATGCAATCCACCGGCAGCAGAATTGGCTGTACCTCATTTGAAAAGAGGACGCCGACCAGGTTCAAAATAAAAATTTTCTTATAATAGGAAGATTCCTGGATATATAAAAATGATCCAACCACGGGATGCTGAGCTCAGACCAGCAACCTCTCCCCTCCTAATTTCCCCTGCAGAGGAAACAACAGGAGAAACATCATAATATTACGTACGTACTGGAGAGGTACTGGACAGATATAGCACAGTCGTCGTCGACAGTTTTACTTTCGCTATTGCCATTCACGTCGCTGAATACGACGATGACGTCTACCCACTTTTCTATAGCGTAAACGCATAGAATGGCCAAAGTGGGACGAGGCAATAAGAGTAGAGCTGGACTCACTCTTGAAAAGCAAAATCTTTGGACCAGTAGTCCATACACCTGAATGTGTAAAAACCTGTGGAATATAATTCGAATTTCATAAAGAAATTGAAATCAAGGAAATGTGATCATTTTCCTACTATGCCTACACTTCTCTGCAAAAGCCAATACATGCAGCTCATGGACGTTGTGACTGCATATATATACGGCAATATAGATATATAGATCTAAATAAAACTTCCAGAAGGGTATACTCTACCCCCAGAGATGAAAGAGAAACGTAGAAACGTCTTCTCCATAAAGGCTACAAAGATCATTAGTTGATCTTAAGCAATATTCTGCCCTTGTATCTTTTTCGAAAGATCGTTGACAGGATTTGTTATATGGTCGACTTAAAGCTAACAGGATCTCCAGCAGAGACCATTGAGATTGCAGATAGCTTTAAAGCGTACCTTGGAAATGAAAAACCTAGGTATAACGATCATCCTGACGATGAAATTAACCATCCTGAAGATGGCAATAATCAGCCTGAAGATGAACTATCATCCTGAAGATGACATTAATCATCCTGAAGATGAATTATCATCCTGGAGATGAACCATCATCCTGAAGATGACATTAATCATCCTGAAGATGAACTATCATCCTGAAGATGAACTATCATCCTGAAGATGATATTAATCATCCTGAAGATGAACTATTAGAATCATGCCGAAGATGTCTCGGCTTACATATTAAACACCTTCGTGGTGGAACCCTTTCATATTCTTCATACACCTGGAGTTTATGAAGAATGATGTCCTTTTGCAACCTATTAAAAATGGATACTTATTTATGACACCTTTCAGTAGCTGAAAAAGGGGGAGGACATCCTAGGTCCCGAAGAGCCTAGCTCTAGTGTATTATCTGGCCAACTGCACGTATCTTTGATAGAACGTCTCCAGTAAAGTTGTTAACCAGATACAGTGTTGTCCTGGAGAGCAACACTAGACCAAGGATAAGCTGCTTTTGCGCAACTTCCAAGGGTCAAGGAATATATATTGCATATGCAGGTTTAAAGATCATCGCGATGACTGAAACACAATAGGCCGGCCACCTCCTAAATATATACACATCATCATCCAATGTCTACATCTTCTGAGAAGCTCATCATCCAAAAAGCAAGTATTGAAAACGCTCGGCCAGGTCTAGCAGTACCTTGCAGACACACTGAAGACTGATTCAAAGAATACTTTAGTGGAGTCATCTACCAACTTCGAAGAGCATTACACTCCAGAGCAACGATGCCTTCCAATAGCCGCTAGATGAGTGAAACTTGTGTAGATGAGTGATAATTGTATTTTCTTTCAGAACATGATGGATGTATAGACGAATAGTGGATGATTGTATAGATACATAGGAGATCTGCAAGCCTGAAGCTTGTACATATCAGGGGGAGTCTGTCACGACCCGCTTCCCTAAAATGGAGGCGAGACGTGAAAAGGTCCGCACGGGAGTGGAGCGGTGAAGCCCCAAACCCGATAAGCGTCAATTTAGTATAAGCAGGTCCCTGTAATTACAAACGAAACAACAACAATAATAATAATATGAGACGGATATAAAATACCAATCCCACGGTTGTCCACAAAGTATTCAACATCACAGAAAAGCCTCCAGGCTAAAAGAAAGAGTCTAAGGGCCCAGAACAAGGCCAAACACAAGCAACGACATAACAGAGTATGGGTGCCACGCACCGATAACAAAACAACAGTCTAACAAAAGTAAAACGTAACGAAGACACTAGGACTGGTCCCCAGTGTCCACGTACTCCCCGTCCAACACGGGGGCAAGCTCGGCGTCCACAAACACCTCACCCTCAGCAAGCAACTCAGGCTCAAGGTCTAACATGCGTCACCCAAAAGAGAAAGGGGCACATGTCAGCAAGTCTAAAAAGACTTGGGCAAGGAAACTGAAAGTGACTAACAACCTAGCATTTAAATGTTAAACAATGGCATGGCAGTTGAATATGATGCAACAGTTTAAAAGAGTGACAAGCATGCACGATGTAGCACAAGCTACCAATTCACTAATCACTTATCACTTATCACTTATCACTTAACACTTATCACTTATCACTTATCACTTATCACTTATCACTTAACACTTAACACTTAACACTTAGTGCATAGAGAGTCCACTTGCTGGCCAGCTTGTGGCTCAGTCCGTTTATCTCTATCACTATCAATCACTTAAACACTAGAGATTTCGCCTGCTGGCCGGAGTGGCGGATCAAGCCACTCGTGCTCAGGTGGCCGCTTATCTCTTACCCCACCCACATGTGTCGAGCGTTGTGGTTAGCAACTCATTATGCTCGCTTCCGGTCACGAGCCAGGAAAAGAAGTGTGTGTTTGGCATAGGGGTACACCTAGCCGGTATCCGAGCGTTGGGGTTAGCAACTACAGGGCTCGCTTCTGGAACACGAGCCAGGAAACATGGTATTGTAGCGTGTGCTACGCAGTCACGATAAATAATCACTATGCAATGCCGTGAGTAGATAATTGCGTACCGTTAATGGAATTTAAACGTGACAGGCAAAATGCAATGACATGAACATATTCGCGTACCGTTAATTTAAAGTAAACATGACATATGAGCATGATGGGGGTGACGGACCAAGCTTCGTTGTCAAGCTAGGTCAATGGCGTCTAAACGGCTATCCTTTCACCGTTTAGTCTCTTTTACGCTAAAGCATGGTAAATGGCCTAAGACATGGCCCAAATCAAGAGAGGCAAGTTTCACTTGCCTATCACCGGGGATGATGGTTACGAAAGTTCGTTTCCGCGGATGCTAGCCTACGGGGAATCGCTGTTATGGGGAACAATCATCAAAACACAAGTATTTTATTAGGGTTTCATAAAAATTACAATAGGATATGAAAACAACGGTAGATCGATTTCTTACCGAGAGGAGACGGAAGAAACACTCCGGGGAACCCTAGGATCAGATCTGGAAGCAAATGGAGAAGTTTGGGGAAACTAGGGTTTTGGGGGATTTGATGGATTTTGATGGATTTGGTGAGATTTTGGGGAAGATGAGAGGTAGATAGGGTGAATGGATGGATTGGATGATGGATTTAGGGCTTGGAATGAAGGATTGAAGCTTGGAGGAAGATGGGGGCTCAAGGGGGAAGATTTTAGGGTTTTGGGTCGTGTTGGGGAAGATGAAATCGTTTGGGTTGGGTATAAATTGGTTGGGCTGGCGGCTGCCCAGAAATTAGGGTTTTAACACTGGTTAGTCGGTCAAAGAGCAACCACTGACCGACTAGTTTGGCAACTAGTCGGTCGGTAGACCAACGCAGACCGACTAAGTGTAAACAGTAACTCCTGAACGAAAATAGGATTTAAAGTTAGTCGGTCCATGAACAAGTACTGACCGACTAGTTTAGCAACTAGTCGGTCGATGAACGTTCTTAGACCGACTAAGAGTAAACAATAACTCAACTAAAATTAAGATGATGTGTTAGTCGGTTAAAGAAGCATTGCTGACCGACTAGTTTGCAACCTAGTCGGTCAACCAACGTTCTTAGGCCGACTAACGATAAACAGTAACTCCTGAATAATTTAGAAAGCTAACTAGTCGGTCCAAGAAGGATTGCCGACCGACTGGATCGTAATCTAGTCGGTCGGTGCCCCTTCTTATACCGGCTAATGAGCACAAAAAGTTCTGATACGGAGCGCGGGGCCCCGGGATCGATTTCTAAGACTCCTAGGCTTGATCTAATAGTTAGATATGACCGTTATGAAGCCCGTCACGAGTGACATACTTCGAAATCGACGATCCTAAGGAAGAAACGAGAAAATACGACGAATCGATCGAAAATGAAAGCTACGGAGACGGAAACCACACATGAGGAGAAAATCCACCAAAACATATATTATATTATATTAAATCCAGATACATGAAAAGCAGTCGTTACATCCTCCCCAACTTAAGAAAAATTCCGTCCTCGGAATTTCCAAAAACTCACGAGTCCGGAAACAAAAGTGGGAAACGCCCTCGCATCTCATCCTCATTCTCCCAAGTAGACTCTCCAGGTGAGCCGTGTCGCCACATCACCCTCACAAGATTGACAATCTTGTTCCGAAGCGATTTCTGACGCCTGTCCAGAATCTGCACTGGATGCTGGTCATACGTCATATCGGGGCGAACGGTAATCTCCGAAAAATCCACCGCATGAGACGGATCGCCAATGTATCGACGAAGCTGCGACACATGGAAAACATTGTGAACTCCTTCCAAAGATGGCGGCAAGGCCAAGCGATACGCTACCTCGCCAACCCTCTCCAAAATGTCAAACGGTCCAATGTATCGCGGGCTCAACTTTCCACGCTTCCCAAAACGAATCACACCACGATTCGGGGAAATCTTCAAGAACACATGGTCGCCCGGCTGAAATTCCAAAGGACGGCGTTTAGCATCCGCCCAATGCTTAAAACGGTCCTGAGCAATCCTCAACCTCTCCCGAATATTCCTGACGATATCCACGGCCTCCACGATCATCTCAGGTCCCAACAACTCCCGATCACCAACGTCATCCCAACTAAATGGCGATCGACACTTCCTCCCATAAAGAGCGGCGAAAGGCGCCATGCCATTACTCGCCTGGAAGCTGTTGTTGTAAGAGAACTCCACCAGGTGTAGATGGTCCTCCCACGAACCCTTGAAATCCAACATGCACGCCCTCAGCATGTCTTCCAAAATCTGAATTGTCCTCTCGGACTGGCCATCTGTCTGCGGATGGTACGCCGTGCTGAAACTCAGACGCATACCCAAGCTCTTCTGCAAACTCTGCCAGAACTGAGATGTGAACCTCGTGTCTCTGTCAGACACGATACTCACGGGGACTCCATGAAGTCGCACGACCTCCTCCATATACCTCCTCGCCAGCGCCTCAGTGGACTGTCCCACTCGGAACGGAATAAAGTGCGCAGATTTGGTCAATCGATCTACGATCACCCAAATCGCGTCATTCTACTTCGGACTCCGAGGTAGTCCAGTCACGAAATCCATAGTGATGTGTTGCCACTTCCACTCCGGAATCGGAAGCGGTTGTAGCAACCCGGCCGAACGCTGATGCTCCGCCTTCACTTGCTGGCAAACCAAACACTTGGCTACACTCCGAGCCACACTCCTCTTCATACCATGCCACCAATAATTCAGACGAAGATCCTGGTACATCTTGGTGCCACCAGGATGCACAGAATACGGCGAACTGTGTGCCTCCACCATCAGCTCCTCTCTGATATCCCCAGCTGGCACACACAACCTGGCTCCGAACCTCAGCGAGCCATCCTCGTGAATCAAAAAGTCAGTCCGCAGACCGGCTTCCACCTGCTCCCGAATCCTCACCAGCTTCGGATCCTCAGCCTGGCCAGCCTTAATCCGATCCACGATCATAGACTGTACCTGCATGTACATCAACGACGAAGCCTCTCCAGGAAGAACAATCTCCACGCCAGACTCACAAAAATCCTGCTGCAATCTCCACTGCGGGGTCAAAATCATCACCGCTGGAAGCCTACTCAAGGCATCAGGAACCACATTCACCTTGCCAGGGTGATACTGCAAATCAATCTCATAATCCGCCATAAGCTCCAACCATCGACGCTGTCGCATGTTGAGCTCCTTCTGAGTGAAAATATACTTCAAGCTTTTGTGATCGGTGAAAATCTTCACTTTCTCACTCAGCAAGAAGTGCCTCCAAATCTTAAGAGCAAACACAACGGCGGCCAACTCCAAATCATGCGTCGGATAATTCTTCTCATGAACCTTAAGCTGACGAGACGCATACGCCACAACATGCCCGTGCTGATGCAACACACAACCGAGACCCTTGCCAGAAGCATCGCAAAAGATCTCAAATCCACCGCTGTGATCAGGCACAACAAGAATAGGGGCACTCGTCAACCTCTCCTTCAGAATACCAAAAGCACTCTCACAATCACCCGACCAAACATAAGCAACATCCTTCCGCGTCAACCTGGTCATCGGCTCAGCAATACGAGAAAAGTCCTTAATGAATCACCGATAATAACCAGCAAGTCCAAGGAAACTCCGAATCTCAGACGCTGACGACGGAACAGGCCACTCCCTGATGGCCCTAATCTTCTCGGGATCCACTGAAATACCATCTCCAGTCACCACATGCCCGAGAAAAGCAACTCGATCCAGCCAAAACTCGCACTTCGAAAACTTAGCATACAACCGATGCTTCCTCAAAATCTCCAACACCGTCCTTAAGTGCGAGGCATGCTCTTCCTCCGACTTCGAATAGATCAGAATGTCGTCAATGAAGATAACGACAAACTTATCCAAAAAGTCGTAGAAAATCAGGTTCATCAGATTCATGAAAACTGCGGGCGCGTTAGTTACGCCGAAGGGCATAACCACGAACTCATAGTGTCCATACTTCGTCCTGAACGCTGTCTTCGGAACATCACCCTTCTTCACCTTCAACTGATGGTAACCACTCCTCAAATCCAATTTAGAAAACACCCTCGAACCTCCAAGCTGATCAAAAATATCATCGATGCGAGGCAACGGGTATTTATTCTTAATGGTCACCGCATTCAACTCCCGATAATCCACGCACATGCGACGCGAACCATCCTTCTTCTTAACCAGCAACACCGGTGCTCCCCACGGAGACACGCTAGGATTAATATAACCCTTCTGCAAAAGCTCATCCAACTGCTTCCGCAACTCTTCCAACTCTGCAGGTGCCATACGATATGGCGCCTTCGAAATCGGCTGCGCACCTGGAACAAGATCGATAGAAAATTCCAGAGCTCGATCAGGCGGCAAACCAGACATCTCCTCGGGGAAGACGTCGCCAAAATCTCGCACCACAGCTGGCCACTCCAACTCCATCTGCATAGCCACAGCCTCCACCGGCCTGGCCCGAAATCTGACAGGACCAAGTGAACTGCTACCACGACTGAACTCAAATACTGGATGTCCGGGAATCTCGAACACCACCTTCTTCCTCCTGCAGTCGATCGTAGCATAGAAGCTCGCAAGCCAATCCATCCCAAAGACCGCATCGTAGTTGGTGATGTTGTGGACAATAAAATCAGCATAAAGCTCATGTCCACAAACCACCACAGAGCAAGGACTGCATCCACGATGCACCGTGACTACTCCATTCCCCGTAACGATGTTCCAACTCTTGGAGAGAGGGGACGTCGACAAGGAATGCTTCTCCACGAAGCTCTGGGCCAAAATGCACATCGATGCACCAGAGTCAAAGAGGACTCGGGCAGGGAACGTGCAAACCAAAACCACACCTAATAAACAGCCTAATCAATCAAATCTTACTCTAGCAACATTCATACACAAGCATCCAACATAATTTTAACAATCAACTAATTAGGGAAGGAACAACTAGATTGGAAGTTACCTGCAATGACCTCATCCATGGCCAAAACCTCCTCCTCGGTCATCAGAAATGCCTGCCTCCTTGGCGGAGCAGCCTGCTGAAAAGCCTGCCTCTGCGGAACGAGGAGCACCCCACGACCAGCGGGCACCGGGGCTCTCTGCTGCAACGGCGGGGCAGCAATAGGTGTCCTCCAAGGCTGCTTCAACCTCGGGCACTCCCTGAGAACATGGGCGGGATCTCCACAGGCAATACATTGCCCCAAGAACTTCCTACATGATTCCTTGATATGGCCCTCCTTGCCACAGAAATTGCAAGTCCTCCGAACGGGCCCTCCTGGCCTCTTAAACTGAACAGGTGGGTTCGGCCTGAATCCAGGTCTAACCACACCTCTCGCCTGCTCCACAGGCCTCCTCCCAGCACCAACAACAGACCCCTTCCTCTGGTTCACGAGCAGCTCCTGCCTCTTGGCTGCTACCAAAACCTTCTGATAAGATTCCCGGTCAGAAGAGGTCACAAAACTCTGGAGCTCCGAAGTGAGTCCCTGCAGGAACCTCTGAGCTCGCTCCTCAGCATCCTGCACCATCTTCGGTGCAAACCGACTCAGCCTCATGAACTCCTGGTGGTACATGTCCACCGACGAGTTCCCCTGCTTCAGATCAATAAAACGCTGCAGCATCTCCTCCCTGGAAGCCTTTGGGAAGAACTCACCATCAAATCTGGCCTTGAAGGTAGCCCAGACGATCGGCTCCACCAACATCTTCTCCTCAGCATCCCACCAATTCTGAGCATTATCCTTCAGTTGGCGCTTCGCCAAGTCAACCCAACTAACTTCGTTGACCTTGGACATCTTCAGATTGTCCTCGATATTCCTCATCCATTCATCAGCAGCTAGTGGACCTTCGGTTCCATCAAAATACGCAGGACCCAGCTCTCGGAACTGCTTCGCCCCGGGCTCAGGGCGAGGGGCTTCCACCACCCGAGCAGCTCGAGTCACCGGAGCATTCTGCACCTGCAGGAGCACACCCTGCTGAACTTGCATCATCTGCAACATCATCCGCATCATCTCTCCATTAGTGGGCTCCCGCTCAGGCTCCTCGTCATGAGGGGGCGCACCACTACCATCACCACGGGTGATTCGCCTTCCTGCCATCTAATGACGCAGAAAATGAAACAATTAGACTCATAGCTTAGGGCTCAGATGTCGAACTTATTCGTTGGAGAATCTTGTATTATTATCGTTATCCCGATAATTGCAGTTACAGAAGGACCTGCATGGGCCACCACTAAAACCTGTCACGACCCGCTTCCCTAAAATGGAGGCGAGACGTGAAAAGGTCCGCACGGGAGTGGAGCGGTGAAGCCCCAAACCCGATAAGCGTCAATTTAGTATAAGCAGGTCCCTGTAATTGCAAACGAAACAACAACAACAATAATAATATGAGACGGATATAAAATACCAATCCCACGGTTGTCCACAAAGTATTCAACATCACAGAAAAGCCTCCAGGCTAAAAGAAAGAGTCTAAGGGCCCAGAACAAGGCCAAACAAAAGCAACGACATAACAGAGTATGGGTGCCACGCACCGATAACAAAACAACAGTCTAACAAAAGTAAAACATAACGAAGACACTAGGACTGGTCCCCAGTGTCCACGTACTCCCCGTCCAACACGGGGGCAAGCTCGGCGTCTGCAAACACCTCACCCTCAGCAAGCAACTCAGGCTCAAGGTCTAACATGCGTCACCCAAAAGAGAAAGGGGGCACATGTCAGCAAGTCTAAAAAGACTTGGGCAAGGAAACTGAAAGTGACTAACAACCTAGCATTTAAATGTTAAACAATGGCATGGCAGTTGAATATGATGCAACAGTTTAAAAGAGTGACAAGCATGCACGATGTAGCACAAGCTACCAATTCACTAATCACTTATCACTTAACACTTATCACTTAACACTTATCACTTATCACTTATCACTTATCACTTAACACTTAACACTTAACACTTAGTGCATAGAGAGTCCACTTGCTGGCCAGCTCGTGGCTCAGTCCGTTTATCTCTATCACTATCAATCACTTAAACACTAGAGATTTCGCCTGCTAGCCGGAGTGGCGGATCAAGCCACTCGTGCTCAGGTGGCCGCTTATCTCTTACCCCACCCACATGTGTCGAGCGTTGTGGTTAGCAACTCATTATGCTCGCTTCTGGTCACGAGCCAGGAAAAGAAGTGTGTGTTTGGCATAGGGGTACACCTAGCCGGTATCCGAGCGTTGGGGTTAGCAACTACAGGGCTCGCTTCTGGAACACGAGCCAGGAAACATGGTATTGTAGTGTGTGCTACGCAGTCACGATAAATAATCACTATGCAATGCCGTGAGCAGATAATTGCGTACCGTTAATGGAATTTAAACGTGACAGGCAAAATGCAATGACATGAACATATTCGCGTACCGTTAATTTAAAGTAAACGTGACATATGAGCATGATGGGGGTGACGGACCAAGCTTCGTTGTCAAGCTAGGTCAATGGCGTCTAAACGGCTATCCTTTCACCGTTTAGTCTCTTTTACGCTAAAGCATGGTAAATGGCCTAAGACATGGCCCAAATCAAGAGAGGCAAGTTTCACTTGCCTATCACCGGGGATGATGGTTACGAAAGTTCGTTTCCGCGGATGCTAGCCTACGGGGAATCGCTGTTATGGGGAACAATCATCAAAACACAAGTATTTTATTAGGGTTTCATAAAAATTACAATAGGATATGAAAACAACGGTAGATCGATTTCTTACCGAGAGGAGGCGGAAGAAACACTCCGGGGAACCCTAGGATCAGATCTGGAAGCAAATGGAGAAGTTTGGGGAAACTAGGGTTTTGGGGGATTTGATGGATTTTGATGGATTTGGTGAGATTTTGGGGAAGATGAGAGGTAGATATGGTGAATGGATGGATTGGATGATGGATTTAGGGCTTGGAATGAAGGATTGAAGCTTGGAGGAAGATGGGGGCTCAAGGGGGAAGATTTTAGGGTTTTGGGTCGTGTTTGGGAAGATGAAATCGTTTGGGTTGGGTATAAATAGGTTGGGCTGGCGGCTGCCCAGAAATTAGGGTTTTAACACTGGTTAGTCGGTCAAAGAGCAACCACTGACCGACTAGTTTGGCAACTAGTCGGTCGGTAGACCAACGCAGACCGACTAAGTGTAAACAGTAACTCCTGAACGAAAATAGGATTTAGAGTTAGTCGGTCCATGAACAAGTACTGACCGACTAGTTTAGCAACTAGTCGGTCGATGAACGTTCTTAGACCGACTAAGAGTAAACAATAACTCAACTAAAATTAAGATGATGTGTTAGTCGGTTAAAGAAGCATTGCTGACCGACTAGTTTGCAACATAGTCGGTCAACCAACGTTCTTAGACCGACTAACGATAAACAGTAACTCCTGAATAATTTAGAAAGCTAACTAGTCGGTCCAAGAAGGATTGCCGACCGACTGGATCGTCATCTAGTCGGTCGGTGCCCCTTCTTATACCGGCTAATGAGCACAAAAAGTTCCGATACGGAGCGCGGGGCCCCGGGATCGATTTCTAAGACTCCTAGGCTTGATCTAATAGTTAGATATGACCGTTATGAAGCCCGTCACGAGTGACATACTTCGAAATCGACGATCCTAAGGAAGAAACGAGAAAATACGACGAATCGATCGAAAATGAAAGCTACGGAGACGGAAACCACACATGAGGAGAAAATCCACCAAAACATATATTATATTATATTAAATCCAGATACATGAAAAGCAGTCGTTACAGAGTCCCTCGATAGTTGTACTCTTTTCCCTTAAGCTGCTGATTTTTCCCACTGGGTTTTCCACAGCTAAGGTTTTAACGAGGCAACCATAGTGGCTCTGGATCCAGAAGTATCCACCCCATTGGCATACTGAATCCTGAAGTATTCATATGCTTAACCCAAGGTAATGGAGAGATGAGGGGGAGTGTTGTGAGTTGAGGGAGGCCTTTGGCCTCTCTCCCCTCATCACTCTCCATTACTCCCCACTAAGTTAGTGGGGAGGCCCTTGGACTCCCACCTCAACATGAGAGTTTTATAAATATAGTACCATGGCTATTTGCCATGGTTAATCCTCTCCAATCCTCTTCTAACAATTACTTAATTATCTACTTGTTCACATTATTACTTATTATTTTAGTATTTAAGGGTTATTCATCTACTTAGGGTAAGTTGTAAATAAGTAGAATATTTTAATATTTTTTAAATATTTTTTAGATTTTTTAACCAAGTTTCAATTTTTTTTTAATTTTTTTAATTTTTTTTTAAAAAAATTAAAAGGCCCGCGGCCCGGCCCGGCCCCGGCCCGGGCTAGGCCGGGCTTTCGCCCTCCCGGCCCCCTCCGGGCCGGCCCGGCCCGGCCCGGCCTCCGCCGACAGCCAGGCCGGCTCGTCCCGTTGGACACCTTGACTTATAGGTCATATAACAAAAAAACTTACAAAAAGCTCAAACCTAACAACTTTCTATTTGCCCGCCTTGCATTCGATCAATACTCAAAACTGATTTTCACGCTTAAATTCACGCTTTGATTAAACAAATATATAGTTCTTATGATTTTTGACATGGAGCAAGGTCCACTTTCAAAGGAAAGCCAAGTCAAGGATAGCATAACAAATTCGTATTCTACAACCAAAACCAAACAACAATTTATGTCGATAGAGTTTGACATACCAACAAAATTCATACAAACGTAAATCCCAGACTAAAAATTTGAGATATATTTTGAAGGTAAAAAAATTTAGCTTAAAGCGGGGGAAAAACACTACACCGACCATCCACAAAATCCCACTACTACTTATATAAACAAATTGATGCTTTCCCCTCCCACCCCCTTCTCCCCCAAACATTTCTTTGTTTCAATCTGTGTGTGTACAAATGCAGCGGCTGGCATCTCCCTGGCAGGGGGCAATCACCATCCCCCAAACTATACATGAAATTAAATCTTTATTGAACAATATAAAATAAAGCTATCCATTGTATCATAAATATTATACGTATATGCACCTACTGCCTCAGAAAAACCACCTCCGATGAGCCCTAATCTTCTCCCTTGTCGCCTGCACGACACATACGTTCTGTCCTTTCTAAGGTTTGGTTCAGTCCGGCCAATAAACATCGTCCTCTGTTGCTATGAGGATTCAAAAGGCCAGGCTTCCGCTAAGGAATAACTGTAAATTATAGAGACTCGGCTGAAGTAGTCCGTGGTTCATCATCATTGTGTGATTCGAGGCACTCCTGAGGATTCGCATAGAAGTAATCTTCCTCCTTCGGTCTATCGGGGATCACAACCCTCCTTGAAGGCCTGCCCATGCGATTTTCATGTGCTTTCTTCACAGAGGAGGATAAGTCATCCCAACTCAAAGATCCATTGTTGTACAGGTCTATCATCTCAACTATGAGCCTTCGGTCCAATAGGAATGTCTTCCTGAAGCCCAAGAATCTAAAATGTTGAAAGAACGCATGAGAAATGATCAGCCAAATTCAAGCAAGCGCTAATGTTGAAGTGGAAAACGCATTGTACAGTTGCTTCTTAAATCGTACCTAGAAACCTCTAATTTATCTAGATATTCAACCAAGGTTCACTAGAGGATATTTGATAAAAGATTTATCATATGACATCCTGATCAGATATGTTACAGATTCTGGAAACTACAAAACCTATGGTTCTATTCAAAATAAGTGTCAAAGATTGTTAAAACACGATATGGGCAGTGAACATGTGGAGCTATAGAGCAATCGTCCTAAGAGAAAGTAGTTCATTTGCATTGTGTATACAAAGCATATAAGGGTTAAAATCAAGCCATATTAAAATGATATGCTGTACAGAAGGCCGATTTAATTAATCTAGAAGGGCACTATAATGTAACAATAGACACATGGGACTAGTTTCAGAACCCCAGTAAGACGGAGTACCAATCTTATAACTAACAGATGCATCATTAGAAAGCTAAGGGAGAACAGTACCTGCGATGCCCTTCCACCACTTTGGCCATGTTGCCATCGTATGTAGGAACAAAGATATCACTCTCCAACGAGACCAAATAATCAAGTGCTGCCATTTGTGATGAGTGGTTCTGGAAAAACCTAAGGTCTGAAGGTTCCAATAGTGTTTCTTTCCTCACCTGCACATGCAACAATGTGGATTAAGATGACAGAAGATACACCAGAACCAAGATAAAAGCAAAATAACTGCTGCACAAGCAAACACTAACCACATTAGGATAAGCATCGGTGAGACTAGCCATTCTCCTTGCTCCTCCATAAATTTCTCCAGCGGCAATGTATATGGTGACACTGCGATCAATATCCAACGCCTTCAGAACCAGAGCAGTTTCTTCCGGTGTCAACGGACAAAGGCCATCCTTCCTTTTCAGATCAGAATTGATAATTTTTTCTTTCCACCAAGGATATGCATACCTATCAGTAATGAGGAATTAGTCACGAACACCCGATAACTTCATGGACATAGATCACCACGTGGCAATCAGGAAGAAACCAAGGGGAAAAGAATATACCTCATTCTTGTCAACTCCTCTGCCTCCTCATTAGTGCAACCTTGCGTGCAGCCAGAGAAAGCCAACATGTCCATTTCATATCGGAGATGGAGAACAAGAAAAGGGCCATTCTGGCGCAGCAAATTGATAACTCTTCTACCTAACTCTTCAATCTGAGAGGTGAATCTTAGTGCAGCATAGTTTACTCGACACCGCAGTTTCTGAATCTCCAACGGCAGGCCATTATTAGCCAGCCGGGCATCAGTTCTATTCAGATGCACAACCTTAAACTTTTGTATCAAAGGTAGAATCTGCTAGCAAAATAGACAGGACAACTTTAGTCTCTTCAACTAACTCTATTCTGTAAATGTTCTCTAACTGAAGCATGCTAAAACGAGATATATTAACCTGATTTTTGTAGTAAGAGATATCAGACCAACTAATTGGTGGCATAGAGTAGTACATTCCCAGCTCCACCCTTCTCTTTAACCTTGGGGGGAGTTCTTTAAGTATTCGAACCTCATCTCTTAATGACATTATAAAATGATCCACGTCAAATATATCTTGAAACTCACTGCAACATCCAAGAAGAAATTTGCCACTATTAATCAACATGTTGAAGAATAACAACTAGATTAGAAAACCATATCCAAAGAGTCACCCATCAACTTTCATGAACATAAAAACTCAAATGTACCTAGGATCGCTCCAGAAGGAGGTTTTGTCCAACTCAGGAACTATGAGTGTCACGTTCAAATATCTCGCAATAGCAACCATATCACATATCTGCAATATAAGTTACCATTTAAGTCCAATAAAGAAGATAATTTTGATAAGGTTGTATGTCTAAATAGTTAGCCTTGAAGAGACTGTTAATCACTTACAGCTGCTCGCATTTGATTAAGTCCTCCATTGCATGACACCATCAGATAACCATTATTTTTGTATATTCCTAGAAGAGGGAAACAAAACAAAACAGACATAAGATGAAACTGATAAAATTAAGAACCAGTTTTTACTTCAATATGATAATGGCATGTTCCAAAAGAAAAGTTTAACCGAACAATTTAAGAGATACAACACGCACAATATGAACCTTATTTTCCAAGGAAAAAATGAAAAGAGAAAACCCTAATTGAACAAGCCAGAACAATAAAGGTTTCCAAAGAGGATTTGTGAAGCACATCATTGCTAGTCCAGAGCAAGACATCGCATGTGCTGAGTTTGTGCCTAAGCATTCCCGGTCTTGTATATATTTATAAGAAGAATCACCGCCAAATAAAACCACATATGATCTTGTCCAACATAATATTCCTCAAATTGGCATGTCGTTAATGCAACAAATAACAAGCTTGATTGTTATATAAAGAGTAAGCCCAGAGACAACCCCCAACAGCATGCTACTTGAACAGACGAGAGAGGGAAATACAAAAAATCAGCAGACAGGAAGACACATGAACATGTCGCAATGGATTTTTTAATCAGAAGGCAAAAGTGGAACCTTTGGAACGGACAGAAATATAGAGAGAATCAGAAGAACATGGTTTGCCTGATCTCAATAATTGCAAAAACTCTAAAAGAAATTTAACAAAAATTAAACAAAAGGAGAAGAGAAACAAATATTCAAGTAGATAGAAAAACGGTAAATTTCATATTTTCAGCTGTTCCTAATATCAAGCCTTGGCGAGCCAGCCAGAAGAAATACAATGTACTCTCCATAGAAGATATGGATATTTCAATTTAAAATATGAATCTCCCATTTAAAAGGGGGGGGAACACCAGATTAAACTCCATATTAATTGAATCAAGAACCGAAATTTCGACCCATTCAGCATGAATATGACATACACTATAGTCATGGGATAATTACTCACCAACATCAACCAATCAGCTAACTAAATAAAGGTAGGCACCTTTCGCTGAATCAATAAACGAACTATAATGAAAAGATGAGTTTGTATATCAAAGAAGACCCATATATTGAATCCTTTAATCTACTAATCCAAAATCCAAATTTGCAGTAATTAACCTTCAACGTTAAGATCCAATAAAACGATTTAGGAATCAAAATAGGAAACTCACTTTTGGGTGGGAGAGAAATTTTCTCGGCCACAGAAGAATATGAAGAAGACGACAACGATGACGAAGACGATAGAGAGGGATTGACGGGCAACGGCAACAGGCTAGATACCTTCATGGGCTGCTGCTGCTGCTGCTGCAAGGAAGAGGATTTAATGGGCTTGGGAGAATCCAAAGGGGTGAAGCATGACGGCCACCCTTTCAGAACTCTGGGCCCCCACATCTCCCCCAATGCCGTCAGCTGCACCAAGCATGTCCACAACAGCACCGTCGTCGTCGCCCGAATCATCCAAAGCTTCATCTTCGATCTCGACACCATGATATTAGATCCCTTCGCCTTCTCCAAACCCTTCAGATCGTTCATCAGACCCATATGATGATGATGATTTCGATGATGTCGAAGATGATGATGATGCGACCTCTGCTCGCCAAACTCAGGATCAGAACAATTCCCCTTCTTCTCTACTCTGCACATCTTCCAGTCCCCAAACCCCCATTCATAGAAAACACACCCTACCTCATCAGCAAAATGAGATCTTTATGAAAGAATAGGGGGCAAAACTCATCGCTTGTGATCAATGCAGCTTCAAATATTGAAGAAAGCCCCCACAATATTCACAAAACAAAATTAAAATCTTCTACAGCCGGCAACGGAATCCAACGGTAACAACAATATATTCCCCTTTATTGCAGAAACAAACCACTAAACCAAATAAATGAACCCTAAAATCCACAATACTATTTTTTACTCTCAAAACTCAATCAATTTAAAACGGAAAAAATTTGGGGGAGAAATGTGCAGGTATTAGGTTTTGTACACGGAATCGAGATCTAGGGCTTCAATTTGGGGATCTGATGAGGGGCCAAAACTTCAGCAGGCGAAATCAAAGGCAAATTGCCGGAAAATCGCAGGGGAGAAAATGCCCGAATCGCCCCCATTTTAATAAAAACATTCACGATCTAACTTCCTCGAGAAAACCGCGATCCCCCTTGATCTGATCACGGCCGTCCGCTGCCAATTCGCTTAGGCCCAATTAATGGGTGCCAATTCATCGGGGCCCACCGCAAATGGGAGGGGGACTCGTGTCAAGCACTCGATCCTCGTTGCGGTCGGTGACGCCGACAGGATCTGCGCGGTCGTCTGGGTAGTTCGTAGGATGGACGGCTGAGATCGCGCGGCGGGGGAAATTAATGGGGTCCGTGCGATGCACATCGTTTGTGCTGGCTCTGTCGGTAGCGCCGTTAGTTAACGGCGTAACTGAACGGTCGGGAGGGGAGGAGCCGTTGCTTGACGGCGGTTGGCTGATGGGGTTAATTAGAACAGTTTGTCACGTGATTACGAAGCGGTAATTTCTAATCAAGCATGAGCCTGGGAAAGCGTAAACATTATAAATTACCGGAGATAATTGTCTGTTTTTTTTGGGGTGAGGCGGGAATCAATGCCTATAGCGGGAAAGAGAGAGTCCTGAGCTCCGGTGCTCATCTTAGTGGTTGAATCATTCGGTTGTCTTGGTAGAGACCCGGGTTCGAATCCCACTAGAAATCTGTACTCTTCGGCAATTTATTAAACCGATGTTGAGAGATCAACTCTAGAAACTTATAGAAGACAAAGTTTTCTAGCAATATGAAATGAGTAACCATGGCAAACACCATGGCTCTACCTTTATTCACATCCTCATTATTGTAGTAGTCCAAGAGTCATCCACTATAGGCTTAATATGGTGGTGGTGTAATGGAGGGATAAATGAGAAGGGAGCCAAAGGGCCTCCATCAACTCATAACACTCCCCCTTATCCATCCATTACTTTAGGACTTGGCATATGAATTCTTCAGGATTCATAAAGCTAGTAGGGTAGATACTTCTGGATCCTGAGCCACTGTGGTTGCCTCGTTAAAACCTTAGCTGTGGAAAACCCAATGGGAAAAACCGTCAGCTTAAGGAAAAAGAGTACACCCCACAGGTGACTCCCCCTGATCTATACAAGCCATATGCTTGTAGATCTTTCAGCTGTCGCATACCAATATTCTTTACAACCTTTATAAAAATATATCTGGGTAAAGACTTAGTAAAAAGATCAGCCAAGTTGTTGCAGGACTGGATTTGCTGAACTTCGATCTGCTTGTCCTCTTTTAGCTCGCGCGTCTAGAAAAACTTGGAAGATATGTGCTTCGTCCTGTCGCCCTTGATGTAGCCCCTTTGAAGTTGAGCAATGCACACGGCGTTGTCTTCAAACAGGACAGTAGGCACCAAATCACCAGTCTTCAGACGAGTGGATTGAAGAATGTGTTAGATGACGGAGCGTAGCCAATAACACTCTCTGCTTGCTTCATGGATCGCAATGAGCTCTGAATGATTGGATGACGCAGCTGTTATGGTTTGCTTTACTGATCTCCAAGAGATAGCAGTACCTCTGTAGGTAAACACAAAACCTGTCTGAGATTTTGCCGTGTGCGGATCTGAAAGATAACCTGCATCGGCATAACCAAGTAATTGGGGGGAGGCACCTCTCTGGTAGTAAAGTCCCAGATCTATTGAACCCTGGAGGTATCGCAAAAGATTCTTTACTCCGTTCCAGTAGCGCTTTGTAGGCGCTGCACTGTGTCTGGCTAGGAGATTAACTGCAAACGATATATCGGGACGCGTACAATTAGCTAGATATAGAAGTGCTCCAATGACACTGAGGTATGGTACTTCAGGACCCAATATCTCCTCCTCCTCTTCCAGTGGCTGGAAGGGGTCCTTATGTACATCTAGTGATCTTACGACCATATGAGTACTTAAAGAATGACATTTATCCATATGAAACTTGCCTAGAAGTTTCTTTGTATAATTTGATTGTTGTAATAGGATTCCACCTCGTATGTGTTCAATCTGTAAACCAAGACAATACTTTGTTTTGCCTAGGTCTTTCATTTCAAAAGTATACTTTAGGCTTTCAGATATCTCATTGATCTCTGCAGGAGATCCTATGAGATTTAAGTCATCAACATATACTGCTATGATGACGTATGCTATTCCCTTTTTTTATAAAGATACACGGGCAGACTTCATTATTTGTGAATCCTTACTGTGCAAGGAAATCACTAAGTCTGTTATACCACATTTTGCCCGATTGCTTTAGACCATATAATGATTTATGCAGCCTTACAGAGAATACGTACCGAGGTATCTCTTTCATCTCTGGGGTAGATTAAACCCATCAGGAAGTCTCATATAGATCTTTTTATCTATATCGTCATATAGATATGCAGTCACAACGTCCATGAGCTGTATTTCTAGGCTTTCCAGAGAAGTTAGGCTTATTAAAAATCGAAATGTGTTTGCATCCATGACCGAGGAATATGTATCTTCATAATCAATCCTCGGTCTTTGGAAAAAACACTGGGCTACAAGGTGTGCCTTGTAGCGAACGATCACATTTTCTTCATTTCTTTTTCTTATGAAAACGCACTTATATCCCACAGGTTTAACACATACTGGTGTTTGGACTACTGGTCCAAAGACTTTATGTTTCAAGAGTGAGTCCAGCTCTACTCTTATTGCCTCGTCACACTTTGGCCAATCATCTCTACATTTACATTCCGCTAGAGATAGTGGTTCGACGTCATCGTCGTATTCAGCGACGTGAACGGCAATAGCGAACGCAAAATCGTCGACGACGACTGTGCTATATCTGTTCAGTACCTCTCCAATACGTACAAAATTAATGATGTAACTCCTATTGTTTCCTCTGTAGGGGAAATAAGGAGGAGAGAAGTAGCTGGTCTGAGCTCAGCATCCTGTGGAGGGATAATCTTATTATCTCTGGAATCTTCCTATTTCGAGGAACTTTACCTTTTGAACCTGGTAGGCATCCTCTTTTCAATTGAGGTACAGCCAATTCTGCTGCTGGTGGATTGCATCCATCTTTGGGGATGTCAATCCTAGCTGGCGTGTTAGCAGCAGAAACGTGTGAACGGACAATCTTTTGGTTGTCCGTGAACTTATCCGGCAAAAGATGTACTGTATTCTGAATGTGAAGGATCTTCAGGATCTCATCTTCACACAGATTAGTAGGCCAATCATATAAAAACAAAGACTTCTGGTCCCAAGTAATGGTCTCAGGAGCTTCAGGCTTCTTAGACCGGGTGCCTAGTTTAGGAAAAATTTTCTCATCAAATTCACAGTCAACAAGACGTGCCTTAAATGCGTCTCCTGTGAGGGATTCCAGGTATCTGATAATAGAGAGTGAATCAAGCCCAATATAGATACCTCGACGACGCTGAGGACCCATTTTGGTCCTCTGAGGTGGTGCTATTGGGACATATACCGCACAACCAAACAATATCAAATGAGAGATATCCAGAGGTGTACCATATGCAAGTTGCAGGTGGGATAATGTATGACCTCCAGAGGGCCGTATCCTAATAAGTGATGCGGCATGTAAAATAGCATGTCCTAAGCATCCACAGGCAACTATGATTGCATAAGCAATGGATGTGCAATCCATTGGAGTCTCTTTATAAGAGACTCTGCTAATCCGTTCTGGGTGTGAACATGTGCTACTGGATGTTCAACTTCAATACTCGTTGCCCGACAATAGTCTTCGAAGACTTGTGAAGTGAATACGCCCGCATTATCAAGACATAGTTTCTTGATGTGGTTATCGAGGAAATGAGCCGACAACATTATTATTTGTGCCAATAGCTTTGGAAAAGCTAGGCTGCGGGTGGACAAGAGGCACATATAAGACCATTTTGTGGATGCATCAATCAGTACCATGAAGTACCGAAATGGGCCACTAGCAAGGTGAATAGTCCCGCAAATGTCACCATGAATTCTCTCAAGGAAACCAGGAGACTCTAATCCCACTTTCAGGAGGAAGGGTCTCGTTATTAGTTGTAACGGCATATTTTACTAGTCATGTTTGACTGCTGTGTGCGTGTATTTTTACTTTATTGATCCGGTTATTTTCGTCCGAGTATCCTTCGTCCGCACGTCGACGCGAGCGCGTCATTATTTTCAGTTTTTTCGTAGCATAATTTTTATCTGTTAAATCGTAATTGTTATTAAATTAAATTAACTAATTGCTATTAAGTAAATTTTAATCACTAATTACTTTTAACTAAGAAGTTGATTACCAATTAAATTGTTACTTTTAACTATCACATTTCCTAAACTATCGTTACCAATTTACCATGCTAGGTTACCCCAACCCAACAGCATCATCCCCTCTACCAGCAACCACAAGCAATCAGCTACCACACCAACCACGGCAGCAACCCGCATCTCAACCACATCCTCCATACAACAAACCAGCCATTCACCTCTTTACAACCTAACCCATCATCATCTCCCTTCAACCTTACAACAACAACCAGCCTCCATCCTCCCTACAAATCAAAATCAACCAGAAATCACAATCCCAAAATCAACCCCAAAATTGGAATCAGAATCAACCCTAAATCAAACCCCAGTATTAATCGCGCCGCCTCCGATTATCGTGCACTGCCCCGTGTCTCAGCCGCCGCCGCCGATCAGAGTCGCCATCGCCATCCGTCGTCGATCTGCGCTCCCCGACCTCCGGATCCACGCCGCCATCACTCCGATCAGCGCCGTCCGACCTCGGATCGCATCGCTCCAGTCTCCGATCCGCACCCCCAAGGCTCTGATCATCGCTGCCAAGCCCCGGAGCCGCCATCTTCTATAACTGCGCGCAGCCGCCGTCCGATCCGCCGCCGAAGCCTTCGCCGCCCGAGATCCCGATCGCCGCTGCCACTTTGCCTACGCTTGCTTCGACAAAAAAAGGAAGAAGAAAGAAAACAAAGAGAGGGGGAATGACATTAAAGAGAGGGGAGATTTATATTATAAGTAAGTTTTTATTAATTATTATTATGATTATTATGATTATTATTAAGTTTATAAGTTAAATTGTTATTAGTTTTAGTTTCCTTATAAAGTTTTACTATGAAGTCTTTGTAAAGTTATTATCATATAGGTGACAGGTTAGTAAATGATTTGTAGAGGTTAGTAACTAATAAGTTAAATTAATATTGAATTAATGTTAGTTCTTTTAAGTTAATGTTAGTGAACTAGTTTAAAACATTTTAACTGGATATTGACCATGGACCTAATACCGCAAATCTATATTGCAGATAAAACGTGCCACACGTCACCACCACCTGGACACCCACACCCGTGTCAAAGCAAGTATTTTGAGTAAATGAACTGCAAACCTGGCCGTTCAAACTTAGTACTAGATTTGTCGTGTTTGTCAAATTCTG
Organism: Scilla litardierei; assembly: GCA_030789695.1. Lineage (NCBI taxonomy): Eukaryota > Viridiplantae > Streptophyta > Magnoliopsida > Asparagales > Asparagaceae > Scilla > Scilla litardierei. The sequence goes on from CM061136.1 coordinate 157,255,922, forward strand.
GTAGCCGGATATCATATTTCACATTGCTTATTGCCTTTTAAACTTAATTAGATTGATTTTACTATCTGCATGTTAACAAGCTAATTTAATTGGAAAAAATGAATATGTTGTGAACACATATGTGAAAACCATCGAATACAGATGGGGGTAAAACCATCGAATACAGATGGGGTGAAACTTGGTCAATGATTAAACAGAACACTTGGGTGGGGTTGGTTCATGTAGTAGAGTTCGTGATTGTTGCTTGAATACCTTACGGCTACCTCCAAAACCACACTAACGGAGGCAAGCAGCTTGACCATAATCCAGGTTGGAATGGCAAGAAGCGTCACGATAAACCCCCGATGATAGGGTGTATCGAGAACATAACCTACTCAGACATGGACTTATCACGAGCACAAATACACAACTTACAACTGTTTTACTTTTAAAACTGCAAACCCATGTATGCTCATACTTTACTTTTCTGCACTTATTTTTCCTAAACCGTGTACTAACACTCTTTTGTCCCTTATAGTTATTCTTCATTCATTGCTTTAAATATCGTGCCGAGCTTATCGCTGACATATATTTCAATGTGTTGATGAAATATATGTTAGGCCCAGAGACAGAGTACCCAGAGGACACTACTTTTGAGGATCCTACCTTAGAGGCAGACCCCGCTGATCAGAGCTACGAAGACATTAAGATCCTCCCCGCAGAGGCTAGAGCAGGATATTTATATTTCAGTATTATTTGTATTGTTTTTTCAGGTGTGTTTGCTTTCAGCAGATTGTACGGCCATACTAGGCCTAAATTACATGTGTGTTTGCTTTGGACGCTGGTATTGTAATGTAATGAATAATTGTGCTGCTTGTGAAGATTCGCGTGCAGGGACCTGCCTTCGCTAAATTACGCTTAGTGTGCTTACGTCAAAGAAGAAAGAAAAAAGTACATCTTTTTTGCTTTAAGCACATGCGGACCCGCTCACGTCCTCGCCCCAAGTGTAATGGGAAGCAGGGCGTGACAGGTTTTAGTGGTGGCCCATGCAGGTCTCTGCTCCTCTATGCGAAATACTTCAGAAGCAGTGTGAATATCATTACTAACCAGATGATTTGGATAACCTTGTACACAAATGTTTAACTTGTTTATTTTGCAGCATGGCAGGAAGACCGCATACTCGCAACCGACATGGAACGAGCGGGAATGATACTCCCGACCTCCATGAACTCATGAGCATCATGAGAGGAATGTTGGAAACCCAACATTAGCTGATCCAGCAGGGTCAGCAGCTTGCACCACCTGCACCACCCCCGCCTCGAGCTGAGCCCGGAGCGAAGCAATTTCGGGAGATGAACCTGAAGAGCTTTTCTGGGAGAGAAGGCCCGTTACCAGAAGAAGAATAAACTCGAACCACAGAAGAGGACCTGAGTCTTGCCCGCATTGACCAGGCAGGCTGGGTAGAAGTTGCCAAGAAACAACTGACTGGAAATGCCCGACACTGGTGGGACATCGAAGAAGCTTGTCTCATCAAGCCCATCAACTGGACCATGTTCCGAGAGCGTTTCGACGCTCAGTACTTTCCTTGATCAGCCAAGAGGGAACTGCAGCAACGTTTCGTCAACCTGAAGCAAGGCAATCGGACTGTTGACGAATACGAGACAGAATTTTCGATGCTTAGTCGATTCGCCCCACATCTGGTGGAAGATCCCGAAGACTGTGCTTATCAGTTTCTCTAGGGGCTAGACCTGGACATTCAGTCTTCAATCTCTTCGACGAATCCGACTACATTTCAGGAAGTGTTGGATGCTGCTAAGAATCATGAACTTATTGAGAAACGTAAGAAGGCGCTTCAGATTGGAGGGAATAGGCGTCCACCGGAGCCACCCAGGGGAAACCTTCGACCTACTCAGAATGCACAATTCAAGAGGCATGCTGCCCCGGTCATCAATCTACCCCAGCTAGCGTGCTTCCACTGCAAGCCTAGGGGTCATGTCATGAAGGACTGCAGAGAGCTACTGAATCAATGCCTGATATGTGGAGCATCTGCACATGCTACCAGAGACTGCCCTCGCCGCACCAACAAGCCGATGACTGCTGGACCTTCTGGGACTGTTCATCGTGGAGCTCCTGGACCTACTCAGCATAGAGCACATCTGGCTCCACAACAGAAGGCTTTTGCATTGGCGAGGCAGAACCAGCCGAGACGTCAGAATTTCACCATGACAGTCGCGGAGGCTGAGTCGGATGGACAAGTGATTTCAGGTATTACTTCAAACCCTTCTTTTATAATGCTTATATTATATGCATGTGTTATTTGCTTATCTTTTGGCTAAGATATTTCCTAGGTACTAGGTGTTGTCTTGATAGCCTCTCATCCAGCCCTATCACTTTTTGATTCGGGAGCCACTCACTGCTTTATATCCCGGAGATTTGTAGAGAAACATTCTATTCATGTTGACTCTCTACCAAATCACTTGAGCATCACTACTACGAGTGGAATAGTGAAGACTTCTACTGGCTGTCGATATTGTGCCATCGTGATTTGTGGACACGAGTTGTTCATAGACTTTATGATAGTCGACATGTCAAACTTCGATGTGATATTCGGCATGGGTTGGTTAGAAAATTTCTACTCTACTATCGATTGTCACAACAAGAAAGTAGTGTTTGAAATCCCTGATCATCCTTGTTGAGTATTGCTTCCTCGGATTTGGTTTTGGATGATGAGCAAACATAAATATTGTGAACTAACTGTTTGTGAGCGCAGTTATAGAGATCGTCGCCAAAAGAATACGTATATCAAAAACGACGTCTCAAGACTTCTCAATACGCGTGATCGTGTGCCTGAAGCTTCGTTGAAGCTCAAGGAGTATTAATGAAGTCAAGAGCAAAGATTGAAGCTAGCTTTGAAGACGGTTCGTCATGTTTATATTTATTGTCTTCTAGCTTTATAGAATAGAATGTTAAGCCTTGAGTAGGACTTACATTATTATCTTCATTTTGCTCATATCTTAGAGCTAGGATTATCATAGAAGCCATTAGAAACTTTCCCGAAGCCTATCGCTTCTTCCCTCGGCTTCTAGTGCATCTTAGTTGGTTCAAGTAGAAGTACCAACCGACTAGATGACGATCTAGTCGGTCGGCAACTCTTCATGAACTGACTAGATGTCCTTGCTCATTTCAGCTCTTTCACTGCTGATCAATTAGTCGGTCAAAGAAGGTTCACCGACCGACTAGATGACGATCTAGTCGGTTAGGAATCCTTCTCAGACCGACTAGTTATCATTGCCTCTGTACAGCCTGAGTTACTGTTTACAGTTAGTCGGTCCAAGAACATTTATCGACCGACTAGTTGTGAAACTAGTCGGTTGGAATTTGTTCTTAGACCGACTAGTGTAACTTGTATTCAGCTACTTGATTTCATCTCTTAGTCGGTCAAAGAACACTCACCGACCGACTAGTTGGCAAACTAGTCGGTTGGCAAGTCTTCTTAGACCGACTAGTTCATATTGCCTGGAAATCACTCTTTTGGCTGTCGAGCTGTTAGTCGGTCCATATTGAATCACCGACCGACTAATTGATGAACTAGTCGGTCAGTGATCCTTCTTAGACCGACTAGTCTGCTTCAGAATAGAGCCGTTGGAGCCTTTAATGACTCGATTTCTTCTCTCTCTCTCCTCTATCCTATATATACTTGGAGGGGTTCTTCAAGGATATTCAAGGCTGATTATTAGATATATTTGAGAATCAAAGAGAAGCAAATAAACTCCAATCTAAAGCTTTCACTCCTCACTTGAATCTCTCTCTCACTCTTATTTCAAAAGAGAGATTCATTGATTGTGAGCCTTCCAAGCCAAGAGCTTGATCCAAGGTCACCAACAACCTTCTAGGACTCCATTGCTGGTCAATATCTTGGAGCTAGGGTTTGGTGCCTTCTTCTTCCTCAAAATCTCTCATTGCCCTAATTTGGTAAGTATACTCAAGGCATAGGATTTTGTGGTAAGTTATTTCATTGTTTCAATTACTTTGTTATTTGAATTGTTCTCTCGGTTGTGAGAGAAGGGTGTGATCCCGGTTTGTGGGAGTCACATGTCATTTGTATGATTTGGTCTTGTGAAGGTTTTTCACAAGAATTTCATAGTGCTAAATCTTGAGTTAGGGTTTCTAACTCAAGTATCCGGAGGGAATCCGGGTGGTTGGGACGTAGGATCACTGGGAACAAGTCGGGAAGACTTAGGTGGATCCGAACCCGTTACATGCTTTGTTTGCGTTTGTTAATTCTTGTTGATTGTTGTTTATTCCGCATTATCGTTTGTTTCTTGCACAATAATTAGGAATAACTATCTTGATTATTTTAAAGTACTTTTCACCCCCCTCTAGTACATGTGCAGTAGCTTCACGGGGGCACTACAATTGGTATCAAAGCCAGAGTTCAAAGCTACAGGGTCAAAGCTACACAATCTGATACCGACTACAATTGGTATCAGAGCCAGAGTTCAAAGCTACAAGGTCAAAGCTACACAGTCTGATACCAACTACAATTGGTATCAGAGCCAAGGTTAAAGCTACAAGTTCAAAGCTATGACAAACAACGACTACAGCGTCTTCAAGGATCGTCAAGGAGCTTCTTCAGTTTTGGAAGGGCAATCCTCAACTAGACCTCCCTCCTTTAATGGTACCAATTACGGGTACTGGAAATGCCGGATGGAAACTTTCCTCCGGAGTGCTTCATTGTGGAGAGCCACGTTGACGGAGTATGTCGAGCCCGAAGAAGAAGATTTCGCGAAGTGGACTCCCGCAGAGGTCGTCGAGGAGGTAAGCAATGCCAAGGCAATGAATGCCTTGCAATGCGCATTGGAGCCCGAAGACTTCAATAAGATATGCACATGTAAGAGTGCATATCAAATATGGAACTCCCTCCTCATCTTGAATGAAGGAACAAGTAGGGTAAGAGACTCCAAACTTGTTGTTGTTAATAAAGATTTCGAATTATTTCATATGCAACAGGGCGAGAAGATGAAAGAGTATTATGCTCGATTCGTTGACATTACCAACGAATTGGAGGCTCTTGGGAAAACCTACACCCAAAAGGAGAAAGTCTCAAAGATCATCGATGGACTTGCTTCTTGTTGGGAAAAGCGTACCTTCGCCATCGAGGAAGGTAACGATATGAGTAAGTACACTGTCACACAACTAATGGGTACCTTGATGTCTTATGAGGTACGCAAGGACAGTAAGCTCATGATGAAAGAAAAGATGAAGTCGTACTTGAAGCAAGACGAGCCAAAGAAAAAGGCGATTGCGTACAAGGCTGCTCCATCTACCGATGATGAAGAATCGGAAGAAGAATCGGAAGAAGAGTTGGACGTGGAAGCTTTGGCCGATATGGCAAAGAAGTTCGATCGATTCTTCCGACAAGGTAAGTTGAAGAATAAATCAAAATTTATTTCGACTAATGCTTCTACTCCCGTGTGTTATAAATGCAATAAGCCAGGACATATCAAGCCGGATTGTCCTCTAAACAAACACAAGGAGAAGTGGAAGGCATCCAAGCACGACAAGTCGAGAAGGCACAAGAAAGGACTTGTCGGCACTTTCATCGACTCCGACGAGGACTCCTCAAGTGGAGAGTCGGACGATGAAAGAGTGGAGAAAGCACACACGTGCTTCATGGGAAAAGAGGAACGTGATCAAGAGACTTCCTCCGATGAAAGCGATGAAAGCGAGGATGAAGGCGGTGAGGTAACAATGGACGAACTTAGAATAGCTAATGAACAACTTTGGAATAAGTTTTCTAATTTAGCTACTAGATTTATTAAGACTAAAAATGAGCTAGATAGTCTTAAAACCTCGCCTAAATCTATCATCGTCAACAACGACACCGTTGTTGAAGATTTGAGAAATGAGATTGTAAATCTCAAATCTCAACTTGATCATGTTCATATCGAGGATTCGGATGAACATGTGATAGCGGATTTGACGTCTCAAAACTCAACTTTGAGTATTGAGAATAAAAATCTCAAATCACGTGTTTATGCACTCACATCGCAAGTGTCCACCTTGGATGCTTCCGTGCATTCTCTCACCGAGAAGTATGAGTGCACATTGGGCCGAATTCATGAATTCAATAAAGGTAAGGGCCATTTGGATAATATCCTAAATGACTTACTTCCGGCCAATCACCACATTGGCTTGGGGTGTAAGATGAGAGACTCATCCAAATCGGCCACGACCTTTGTTAGGCCATCGTCCGAAGCTTCTACTAGTGGGAGTAAACACTTCATTGGTAGTTCTTCTACCAATGGTGCTTTCGCTAGGTACACACCCCCATTTGAAAAGAAACCCACTTTGGGTGGACCTCCAAAGAAGAGTCATGCTTTCATGTATGTCATGCCACGTAGGAACACACATCCTACCCCACATGTTCGCACGTATGATGATTTCTATGCTCCGCATCCACGAGCACGTGCACACCATGTGAGACACACTCATGCACGTGTTCCACCACATGCATATGTTCATTCACATTCTCATATGAATGATTATCATCATGCACCATTGCATCATATGCCATATGCTGACCCACAACATGCATCACATAGAAATCAACAATGTATGCATGTTCCCAATAGGATTAGGACTCCCAAGACATACACCATTTGGGGTCCGAAGAACACAAGCATGTATAATAAGGATTTGTATGTGCAATCATATATTAATGATATTATTTTGAATGATGACTATGTTGGGAAATCAAGGTCCTCTTGGACTTGGTTTCCGAAGGGTTAGTCTTCATTGACCCTTCATTGCTTGGTACCACAAGTTTAATTTCATTTTATGGGTACCAACGCAATTGTGGTAAGAATTGGTTTATTTTGGATGTGCATGTTAATTTGAATTTAGTTAGGATATGGGTTACATTTAATTTCGCTAAATCTATTGCCTAACCCATAGGATCCAAAAAGAACTTTTGGATACCCAAAATGATGCTTTCTAGGTTCAATCCATCATGGGATACCAACCCTACCAACTCATTGATTTGCAAAGTTTTTCATTCAAATGGAGTTGATGGTGCTTAAGTGATGCACCAAAGTAGGGGGAGCTTAATGTTGTAAGTATCTTCGTACATTTGATATACATTTGGTATCTATGTAGGTTGAATGCATGCATTGTTAGAATATTTACATTGGTATCATTTTGTTTCAATGTGTATGCTAGAATTGTGTATGCCATAAGTTCTATGATGATTGTATTGTTTTTGGCATAACACTTTTTGCATGTTACTCTTGGTATCATATTTGCTACATTTGGTTTTCACATTGGATTTTTGTCTCTGATGTTGATTTCGTCGCTCGACGATTAACTTGGTTAAATAGAAATTCTTTCTATGAAATCATAGAATTTTTTCCATGCACTATTTAACTAAGAATGTTGATATTGGAGAGTATGTTCCATAACTCAATAAGTGAAATTAATTTGAGTTTTGGAGATTTCGATTTTCGCCTATGGTTTGATGATTTCGTATTACGATTTTCGTCTATGGCTTGATGATTTCGTATTTCGATTTTCGCCTATGGCTTGATGATTTCGTATTTCGATTTTCGTCTATGGCTTGATGATTTCGTATTTCGATTTTCGCCTATGGCTTGATAGTTTCGTTTTTCGATTTTCGACTATGGTCAAGTTGGCACGCTTTGATTTTCTTCGGTATTTTACATTTGATATTTTACTTTGGTGTCATTTGGACCGTGGTCGTATTCTTAGACTCTCTTGCTTTAATTTCTTAGCCATTGAAATCTTGTCGTTGATCTCCTCCCGCTCTTTTTGCTAATGCCAAAGGGGGAGAGAATTAATAATGACAATGTGCTAATTGATAATTCAAAGCAATTTACCATGAATCTAAGTTGATATGTGATTCGGGTTCAATATTACATATTTAACCCCCCATTTAGCCCTATTTTATGCTCATGTGATGCTACATTGTTCTCTAATTCATACGTATTTTCTACACATTTATTTATTAGAGAAAACACACTATTTGAGCACAAAACAGCATTTAACGACGCATTTCTGCACTTTTTATATTTTTCCTAGCACCGTCTCGATCTCACGATTCCAACGACTATTTATTTGTATTTTTCTGAGATCTGTGCTAATTTCTGTGTTTTATTGAATGCAGAATACACTTTAAATGGGGAAATACGCTCGAAAATACGGAAATACGATCGCCAGCCAATCACAGCACGCCACGTGGCAGCCATCCACGCAATCCCCGCCAGATCCAACGGCTGCAATCATTACAAAAGCGTACGCGTACGCGAGCGGGGCGGCGAAGATCGAGGCCGTCGATCTCAGATCGAACGGCCAGGGTTCTTGAGATCTGATCGACGAGCGGGCGACGTCATGGCCGTTCGATCGCAATCGAACGGCGGAGCGCTACCCAGACGAATGAATCGACGAGCGGGCGACGTGGCCAAGTTTCAGCCGCGCGATCTTGATCCAAAGGCCCACAGACGAGCGGATCGCGAGCGAAGGCGGGCGAATTCTCGGGGCCACGTGGCCATTTCCGGAGCGTAGGATGCCGATCGGACGACACTTGAGATCTCCGCTACAGCGACGCGAGATCGAGCGACGATGCCGTCGGATCTCGATCCGACGGCCCAGACGAATCTGAAGCGGAGCCGTATTCGAAGCGGGTGCGGATCCATCGACCTTGAGGACACGTGTCGCGCTGAGAAGCAATCCCGCTTTGGATGAGCGGTCGAGAATTGCTCCGCTCCAGATCAACGGGTAGGATTGATTCGGGTGCGGTTTGGATGCGGGTTTCGACCCGCTAAGCACAGTAAACCCGCAATCATATTATATAAGCGTATTTAGGGTTTTTTGGGCGTATTCAAGCAGATTGGGGGCGTATTTTGGGCGTATTGGAGGCTCTAGAAGCCGTATTCTCCCCCTGAAAAATTCTGTAAAATTCCAGAGGCTATTTTCCTATTTCCAGAGAGTTTTGATGTCTTTTCAAGGATATTTGGTGATGAATTCTTAACTTAAACTCCTTAATTAGTGCTTTTTCTACCGTATTTTGCTATAACCTTGATGTATTTGTCTATGAAACTTGTTTATTCTGATATTATGAGTAGCTAAAACTTAATTGTGCTTGGTATGGAGTAGTTAGGGGATGTAATTTGTGTTAGTTTGGTTGTATTCCTTGTGCTAAATCGTTAAACGTCGCTAAAATTGTAATCTTTGTTCGTAAATCGACTTTTTTAGATTCCAAAAGAATTAATTAAGTTGATGATCGCCCCAAAAGGGTGAGTTTTGATCTCCCCAAAAGGGAGTTTCATACCGTAGTTTTGATCTCTCCATAAGAGAGTTTCATATCGTATTATAACTTTAGCGACGATCTTTTTGAATATTGTGTTTGAACCCCCAAAAGGGCATCTTCCGATGAATTGCTCCCAAAAGGAGAATTCATTGAGTTATATTGGGTATTTTCCGATGAATTGCTCCCAAAAGGAGAATTCATTGCGTTATACCTATCAACCAAATTAATACGAATTATCGATCCTAACGAACCCATACCATGTGCAAACTTTTTATAGGTATTTTCATACACGATTTTCTATGTTTATTTTGTTCACGTGTTCACATCACCATCACCGTCACCGTTGCTGAAGTGGTTAGTTTCTTTTCGTAGGATTTCTATTTGATTTGAATTGTGGTTGCAACAGATTTCTTCCCGTGGATTCGACATCTGGACTCCCAGATTTTACTACTTGTACGGACTCTTGCACTTGAGAGAGAGCACCTTTCCGGTCCCACCAAGTTTTTGGCGCCGTTGCCGGGGAGGAATGGTTTGTGACTACGGTTTATTTCATTTAGAGGACCTTCGGTGAGATCTTTCCACTTTACTGTACATAAACTTTTTTTATTATTATTTTATTTTTTTTAAAAAAATGGAATACATGAACTTCTATTGCACGAACAACCTGTATGATGCACGGTATGCAAATGCACAAAAACATAGAATAGAAAAGCTCAAGATTGTAAATTTTAATCAAACTGATTGTGAAACTTTCTTTCAGGCCTGGAGGAGGTTCACAGACATTATATCGAGCTATCCGCAGCATGGGTACACAAATGAAGAGCTTATGGCGTTCTTCCTAGATGGACTACAACCCAGCTACAGGAATTATTGGGAGGCATGACGCCGACAGTGGCGTGGGAATACATGGAGTCTCTGCAAGAAAACGAAGAAACCGGGGAAGAGACTTCAGAGAGCGATTCAACGGAGCCTCCGTGCCTTGATCAAGAAGAGCAAAGCGTAAACGTACCTTTGCAATCCTTGAGAGAGGACGCTTACCTGATTATTCAGTCACAGGAGGCCACATCCCATCAATTCCAAGAAAATTTCCTTGCTCGGAGTCGGCAAATTCAGAATCCATTGAAGTTCTTAATTTGATTGCCACTTGCGTAGAAGAAGGTAATGCTTTTGAAACTCAATTTAAAGAATCTAATACGAGTTCATCTTCTATTGCAGGTATATCGAGCGAGCCATGTCACGCTGATGACACGAATAACAATATCCACATGGCAGGAAGTGTGTGCAAAAGAGAGGACGAGCTAGCAATTTTGGATGAACGAGAGGAAGAGACAACTAGGGACAAGGGTTTTGAGATTATCGCCATGGATTCAGAACCATGCCCTCCTCCAGTTTTATCCCAAAACCATTTATCCACCTCTCCATTGATCGAGCATCGTACAGAGAGTAGTGCAAATCTTTCAGGGAGTAGTCGTCAACTTATTTTAATTTCTTTCACTTATTTTGATGACTACATTTGGAATAATTTTATTTCGAAGAATTTTAAACTAAAATGGATTGAAGTAACTCATCTCTTGCAGGATACAGGTGGACATCTTATAGAGATGCTGGGAGTTACGTTGCTGGGATCCAGTTTAGTCGTTGGAGGAAGAATAATCGCCGAGGAGCGCAAGGAGCAAATTGAACAACTTCCTCCACCATCAAAGATTCGGGATCCGCCATTTGATCACGGCGTGTTCTTTCCAGTAGTGTAGTTTTTATATGCTTTCTAGGTTGCTTGCTTGAATAAACTCGTACCTCTTCCGACATTGAGGACAATGTCCATCTTTAGTTGGGGGGTGTGTATGAGACCTTAGGATTTTTTTTTGAGAAGAATAGATCACCAAATCTCATCTTTTAAAAACTCCTTTATATGCCTCAAATGCGGATGATTATACGTTAATTGAGTTCTAAAAATTATTTATGGCTTGATTAATTATTTTTCTCTTCATGGAATTACCGTTAATATGCTATTCATGAAAATTTTCAATTTCCATGATTAATATCTCGAAATAGTTTGAATATATTTTATGCATGCTAATGTGATGAAAACGCTTAAGTATACACGATTTTTAAGAATAGTCTTCAAGTTGAAGAGGAATTTGGCCTTTGATTCTAATGTTTATATTCAAAGATGGGTTTGAGTTGCTTACAAAAAAGAAAGAAAGAAAAGGAAAGAAATGAAAAGAAAATTGATGAAAAATGAATGCTGAAAATGAATGAATAAGTATGTCAATAATAAATAACTTGGTTGGCTCGAGTAGTACAGTCCGAGGGGTCCTTCTTGGCCTAATGCCCTAAGATCGTCTGATTTGGGAGCCATTGACCGGAACCTCACTCATTTGATGGAGCGATCCAAGTTATACTTTTTTCTGCGAATGTTACTTGATGCGCGTTACGCTGAACGAATAAAAGAAAAGAAATGGTGAATATACTAAGCAACTTCAATACCCATATCTTGAATGATTATTTTGATAGGCCAATTCCTTGGAAACAAGAAAACTAGATATAAACGACGTGCTATACTTTCGCTTGCGCAAAACGATGCTTGCATGTTATTTACTCATACTAAATTAGAGAAAATTCATGTGGTTGATTTTGTTCATGGATGTGTATATTGATGGCCAAGGCCATGTTGGAATGCGTATTATTGAGCCACGCCATGAGCAATTTGAAAGAACTTATTGTTTTATTACTCATCCGTATTTATCGCTATTTTTGCTAGAGACTAGCAAATCGCTAGTTGGGGGGTGTGATTCGGGTTCAATATTACATATTTAACCCCCCATTTAGCCCTATTTTATGCTCATGTGATGCTACATTGTTCTCTAATTCATACGTATTTTCTACACATTTATTTATTAGAGAAAACACACTATTTGAGCACAAAACAGCATTTAACGACGCATTTCTGCACTTTTTATATTTTTCCTAGCACCGTCTCGATCTCACGATTCCAACGACTATTTATTTGTATTTTTCTGAGATCTGTGCTAATTTCTGTGCTTTATTGAATGCAGAATACACTTTAAATGGGGAAATACGCTCGAAAATACGGAAATACGATCGCCAGCCAATCACAGCACGCCACGTGGCAGCCATCCACGCAATCCCCGCCAGATCCAACGGTTGCAATCATTACAAAAGCGTACGCGTACGCGAGCGGGGCGGCGAAGATCGAGGCCGTCGATCTCAGATCGAACGGCCAGGGTTCTTGAGATCTGATCGACGAGCGGGCGACGTCATGGCCGTTCGATCGCAATCGAACGGCGGAGCGCTACCCAGACGAATGAATCGACGAGCGGGCGACGTGGCCAAGTTTCAGCCGCGCGATCTTGATCCAAAGGCCCACAGACGAGCGGATCGCAAGCGAAGGCGGGCGAATTCTCGGGGCCACGTGGCCATTTCCGGAGCGTAGGATGCCGATCGGACGGCACTTGAGATCTCCGCTACAGCGACGCGAGATCGAGCGACGATGCTGTCGGATCTCGATCCGACGGCCCAGACGAATCTGAAGCGGAGCCGTATTCGAAGCGGGTGCGGATCCATCGACCTTGAGGACACGTGTCGCGCTGAGAAGCAATCCCGCTTTGGATGAGCGGTCGAGAATTGCTCCGCTCCAGATCAACGGGTAGGATTGATTCGGGTGCGGTTTGGATGCGGGTTTCGACCCGCTAAGCACAGTAAACCCGCAATCATATTATATAAGCGTATTTAGGGTTTTTTGGGCGTATTCAAGCAGATTGGGGGCGTATTTTGGGCGTATTGGAGGCTCTAGAAGCCGTATTCTCCCCCTGAAAAATTCTGTAAAATTCCAGAGGCTATTTTCCTATTTCCAGAGAGTTTTGATGTCTTTTCAAGGATATTTGGTGATGAATTCTTAACTTAAACTCCTTAATTAGTGCTTTTTCTACCGTATTTTGCTATAATCTTGATGTATTTGTCTATGAAACTTGTTTATTCTGATATTATGAGTAGCTAAAACTTAATTGTGCTTGGTATGGAGTAGTTAGGGGATGTAATTTGTGTTAGTTTGGTTGTATTCCTTGTGCTAAATCGTTAAACGTCGCTAAAATTGTAATCTTTGTTCGTAAATCGACTTTTTTAGATTCCAAAAGAATTAATTAAGTTGATGATCGCCCCAAAAGGGTGAGTTTTGATGGCAAGAGAGGAGCACGATCAAGGATCCTCCTCTTCCGATGATAGTAATGACGAAAGCGATGAGGTAACGATGGATGATCTTAGAAATGCTAACTCTCAACTTTGGTCAAAATACACTAAGCTAGTAAATAGATATACTAAGGTAAAAGATGACCTAGCTAGCATTCAAACATCGCCTAAGAATATCATCACCAACAACGACACCGTTGTTGAAGAGTTAAGAAATGAGATTGTAAATCTCAAATCGAAACTTGAACATGTTAGCATTGAGGATGCGGAAGAACATGAGATAGCGGATTTAACTTCTGTTGAATATTGGACTCCCCGGATTTGGTTTTGATGATGAGCAAACATAAATAATCCATGAACTAACAATTTGTGAGCGCAGTTTTGGAGATCGTCGCCAAATTCACGAGTACATTCAAAGCGACATCTCAACACTTCCCAAAGCTCATATTCATGTCTAAAGCTTCGTTGAAGCTCTTGCGACGCTTTGGAAGTTATGAAGATTCAATCGAAGCTCTCGAAGACCGTTTATTAAGGTTTTATTTATAGTCTTTTAGTTTCGATTGATAGATTATTAAGCCTTGAGTATATCTTACGTTTCTATCTTCATTACGCTCATTTCGTAGCTCTAGGATCCTTGCACAAGTTCATTCTAACTTCCTCGAAGCATCGCGCTTCGATTCGTATTTGTACGTGCATGTTATTTGGTACAAGAACAAGTACTGACCGACTAGATGGTGATCTAGTCGGTCGGCAACTGTTCTTGGACCGACTAGTTTGATTCCTTAATTTCTTGGACTTTACTGTTTACAGTTAGTCGGTCTACGTTGACTCACCGACCGACTAGTTTGTGAACTAGTCGGTCAGTGATGCTTCTTTGACCGACTAGTTGTGACTTACTGTTCACTCTAAATTTCATCTAAGCTACTGTTTACCGTTAGTCGGTCTAAGAACGTTTGGTGACCGACTAGTTGACAATTTAGTCGGTCAACTTTTGTTCTTGGACCGACTAAGTCACTTTGCTTTCAGACTAAGTTATTTTGCCTCTTAGTCGGTCTACGTTCATTGGCTGACCGACTAGTTGTGAAACTAGTCGGTCAGACAGTCTTCTTGGACCGACTAGATTTCTAGGTCTGAAATTCTATCTCTTCTCAGATCTACTCTTAGTCGGTCCACGTTGTTTGGCTGACCGACTAGTTGATGAACTAGTCGGTCAGTGATTGTTCTTTGACCGACTAAGTCTCACAGATTTCTATCCGTTGGTGAATGGCCTAACTTGTTTTTATGGGACCCTATAAATACGAACCTATGTCATTTCTATCTAGGTTAGAGCTGCCATTAAGAGATTCATTGAGTTCTAAAGAGATAGCTATTCTCCCTCAAATCTAAAGCTCTCTTCCTCACAAGAAACCCATTCTCTCTCATTTCTAGATCTAGAGAGAAGCTTGTTCTTGGTGAGCTCTTCAAGCTATTGCTTGATCCAAGTCTCCAACTCATTCCTAGGCACCGATTGCTGTTCATTTCCTTGGTGCTAGGTCTTGGTGACTTCATCTTCCTCAAATCCTTCATTTCACCATTTGGGTAAGAAAAACTCAAGGTATAGGATTTTGTGGTAAGATTGTTTATTTCATTTAAACTCTATTATTGCTTGTGATTCTCTCGGTTGTGAGAGAAGTTTGTGATCCCGGGTTGTGGGATTCACTTTGCCATTGCATGTATGATTTGATCTTGTGAAGGTTTTTCATAAGATATTCATAGTGGAAATCTTGAGTTAGGGTTTCTAACTCAAGTGTCCGGAGGGGATCCGGGTGGTTGGGACGTAGGATCACCGGGAACAAGTCGGGGAGACTTGGGTGGATCCGAACCCATTAACTTCGTTTGTTAGCATTGTTAATTTTGTGTTGTCATTCAATTTAAGCTTCCGCAAATTGATTTGGTAGTTATTTGCAATTTAATTTGGAATTATACTCCTTATTATTTTAAAGTACTATTCACCCCCCCTCTAGTACTTGTGCAGTAGCTGGTAGGGCATTACATTTGGTATCAGAGCCAGATACTCAGCTATGTCTGCCAACGACAACAAGACCGTGCGTCCACCTTCCAACTATGACACCTTCAGGAACCGTGAAGGAGCATCTTCGGTGATGGAAGGACATTCCTCTACGAGGCCTCCATTCTTCAACGGTACCAACTACGGGTACTGGAAATGTCGGATGGAAACCTTCCTCCGAAGTGCATCTTTATGGAGGACTACAATGAAGGAGTACATCGAGCCCGAAGAAGAAGACTTTGAGAAATGGACAACCGCGGAGGTCGCCGCGGAGGTAAGCAATGCCAAGGCAATGAACGCCTTGCAATGCGCATTGGAGCCCGAGGACTTCAATAAGATATGCACATGTAAGAGTGCATATCAAATTTGGAACTCTCTCCTCATACTACATGAAGGGACGAGTCGGGTAAGAGACTCTAAACTGTAGTCGTAAACAAAGATTACGAAATGTTTCATATGCAACAGGGCGAGAAGATGAAAGAATATTACGCTCGCTTCGTTGACATAATAAACGAGTTAGAGGCCCTCGGCAAGTCCTACACTCAAAAGGAGAAGTGCTCAAAGCTTATCGAAGGACTTCCTTCTTCTTGGGAAAAACGTACCTTCGCCATCGAGGAAGGTAATGACATGAATAAGTACACCGTAGTTCAACTAATGGGTACTTTAATGTCGTACGAGGTACGCAAGGATAGCAAGCTCAAATTGCAAGAAAAGATGAAGTCGTACCTAAAGCAAGACGAGCCAAAGAAGAAGGCTATTGCTTTCAAAGCCGCTCCATCCACATCCACATCAACCGATGATGAAGAATCAGAAAACGAGTTGGACTTGGAATCCATGGCACTCATGGCCAAGAAGTTCAACCGTTTCTTCTGAAAAGGTAACTTCAAGACCAAAGGTAAATTTGGTTCTTCTAACGCCTCTTCCTCTCCTTTGTGTTTTAAGTGCAATAAGCCGGGACACATGAAAGCGGAGTGTCCCCTCAATAAGCAAAAGGAGAAGTGGAAGGCGCCAAAGTATGACAAGTCCAAGAAGTACACGAAAGGAAACAAGAAGGGACTTGTCGGAGCTACCTTCACCGACTCCGATGATTCTTCAAGCGGTGAGTCGGACGATGAGCACATGGAGCAAGCGCACATGTGTTTCATGGCAAGAGAGGAGCACGATCAAGGATCCTCCTCTTCCGATGATAGTAATGACGAAAGCGATGAGGTAACGATGGATGATCTTAGAAATGCTAACTCTCAACTTTGGTCAAAATACACTAAGCTAGTAAATAGATATACTAAGGTAAAAGATGACCTAGCTAGCATTCAAACATCGCCTAAGAATATCATCACCAAAAACGACACCGTTGTTGAAGAGTTAAGAAATGAGATTGTAAATCTCAAATCGAAACTTGAACATGTTAGCATTGAGGATGCGGAAGAACATGAGATAGCGGATTTAACTTCTCAAAACTCGACTTTGAGTATTGAGAACGAGAATCTTAAATCTCGTGTTTATGTGCTCACATCGCAAATATTCACTTTGGATACTTCTTTGCGTTCTCTCAAAGAGAAATATGAGGACACATTGGGCCGAATCAACAAATTCAACAAGGGTAAGGGCCATTTGGATAATATCCTAAAAGATTTACTTCCGGCCAAACACCACATTGGCTTGGGGTATATGATGTGAAATTCATCCAAGTCGGTCACTACTTTTGTTAGGCCAACTTCCGAAGCCTCAACGAGTGGGAGCAAACACTCTATTGGTAGTTCATCTACCAATGGTGCTTCCACCTCGTCCACACCCTCTTTCGGAAAGAAACCCACTTTGGGTGGACCTCCAAAGAAGGGGCATGCCTACATGTACACCAATAACATGCCACGTAGGAACACACGTCCTACTCCACCATCTCACACATATGATGATTTTTATGCAACACATTCTCGGGCACGTGCACACCATGTGAGACACCCTCACGCACGTGTTACCACACATACATATGTACACCCACCACATCATATGAATAATTCTCGTCGTGCACCATTCCATCATGTCCCGTATGCCTATCCACAACATGCATCACGTAGAAATCAACGTCGCATGCATGCACCCAATAGGATGATGGCTCCCAAAATTTTCACTATTTGGAGCCCAAAGGACACAAGCATGGACGAAAAACAAATGTATATGAATGCTTATTTTTCGGATGTTGTGCATAGTAAGAATTATGTGGGGAATTCTAAGTCCACTTGGACTTGGCTTCCAAAGGTCTAATCCCTTGGACCCAATGACCTTGGGTACCATGATATGAAAGTGTCTATCTTTAGGTACTCAAGGAAAAGAAAAAGAAGAGGAGCAACAAATTTAAATTTAGCTCCAAAGGGAATTGGATACTCGATAGCGGGTGTTCAAAACACATGACGGGTGACGCTCGATTGCTCTCCGGAGTGGTTCCCATTGCGAATGGAAACCGCGTCGTATTTGGAGGCAACGAGAGCGGAACCATCATAGGTGTTGGTAAAGTCGGTAACCCCTCTAAACCCTTAATTAGTGATGTTTATCTTGTTAGTGGTTTAAATCATAATCTTATTTCAATAAGCCAACTTTGTGACAACGGTTACAAAGTTAGTTTTGCGAAAGGATTGTGTCATATTTTAAGAAGAGATAATGATAATTTATTATTTTCCGGAACTCGTCATAAAGACATTTATATTTTGGATCTTCCTAAGTCATATGAACAATGTCTCGTTGCCAACACAAGTGAACAACACTTATGGCATCGACGCTTTGGACATGTGAACTTCGGAACACTTTATAAGCTTTCGAAATTAAATTCTATTAAAGGTTTTCCGAAGCTTGTTTTTGAAAAGAAAAGTTTTTGTGATTGTTGTCAACGTGGCAAGCTTCCTAAATCTTCATTTAAACCTAAGAAAAGCATCTCTACTAAACGGCCACTAGAGCTATTACATCTAGACTTATTTGGGCCAACTAGAGTAGCTTCCTTAGGAAATGCAAGGTATGGACTTGTCATCGTAGATGACTATTCAAGATTTACTTGGGTATTTTCATTATGTAATAAAAATGAAGCTTTTGAAAACTTCACAATTTTTGTTAAGAAAGTACAAAATCTCTTAGGAACCACCATTGTCACTATTCGTAGTGATCATGGAGGTGAATTTGAGAATGAGTCTTTTGAGACATTTTGTGATGAAGTTGGTATTACTCACACCTTCTCTTTCCCTCGTGCACCTCCTCAAAATGGTGTAGTTGAGAGAAAGAATAGGACGCTAGTGGAGTGTGCACGCACTATGCTTGATGATAGCCAACTTGGCCATCAATTTTGGGCGGAAGCGGTACACACCACTTGCTATGTGTTTAATAGAATACTTTTGAGGCCCGGCACTAAACAAACTTGTTATGAATTGTTGTTTGGTAGGTTGCCTCAAGTTAAACATTTTCGTGTTTTTGGTTCGAAATGTTTTATTAAGAACACATATGGTAGTTTGGACAAATTCGATCCAAGATCCGATGAGGGGATTTTTGTTGGATATTCTACGCGTAGCAAAGCCTACCGGATATTCAACAAACGAACCTCAACGATCGAGGAGTCGCTTCATGTCTCATTTAATGAAGGATTTGTTCCAACTAGAATTTCAAATGATAATGATTCTTTGGATGTTTTATGTGATTCGTTTGATAATTCTAAGTCTAATGATTCTATTGATTCTATTGAGACTAACCCAACTAATGAAGTTGTTGAGAATGTTCCTAGTGATCAAGGTATTCCCAAACGGCTTCATTCGGTTCGTGACCATCCCCATGAGCAACTCATTGGCAATATCTATGATAGTGTCAAGACGAGATCGCAAGTCCACCACTTCGCAAATTGTGCCTTTGCCTCATCGATAGAGCCAAAGAATATTAATGAAGCATGCGAAGATAGCGCTTGGATCTTAGCCATGGAGGAGGAGCTCATTCAATTCGAGAGGAATGAGGTATGGGAGCTTGTTCCATTGCCATCGAAGAACCACACCGTCATAGGGACAAAGTGGATCTTCAAGAACAAAACCGACGAAAACCAAGTCGTCGTCCGGAACAAAGCTCGGTTAGTTGCTCAAGGCTATCGACAAGAGGAAGGTATCGATTTCGAAGAATCCTTCGCTCCGGTAGCTAGATTAGAATCAATTAGATTATTATTGTCTTTTGCATTCCATAAGAATTTTAAATTATTTCAAATGGATGTTAAAAGTGCATTTTTAAATGGAGATGTCGTTGAGGAAGTTTACGTTTCTCAACCTCCGGGCTTCATAAATGAAAAATTTCCAAATCATGTTTTTAAACTAAAGAAAGCTCTTTATGGGTTGAGACAAGCTCCTCGAGCTTGGTATGATCGCCTAAAGAATTTTCTTTTGGATTTGAATTTTAAAATGGGTGAAGCCGATTCAACACTTTTTATTAAGCATGCGAATAATGATATATTATTAGTTCAAATTTATGTTGATGATATCATTTTCGGTGCTACTAACTTTGCTCTTTGCGAAGAGTTTTCTAATGTTATGAAGGAACAATTTGAGATGAGCCACATGGGCGAACTCAAATATTTCTTAGGTCTCCAAATTCGCCAATTGAACGATGCAATCTTCATCCACCAAACGAAGTACACGGTGGAGTTGCTAAAGCGATTTGGAATGGAGAATGCCTCCGGGAAAAAGACTCCTATGAGCACGACTACGCATCTTGATAAAGATACGGGCGGAAAAGATGTAGACATTCGTCTATATCGAGGTATGATAGGTAGTTTACTTTATCTTACCGCGAGTAGGCCCGATATTATGTTTGCCGTATGTATATGTGCTCGTTATCAGTCTCAACCTAAGGATTCTCACTTAGTAGCGGTAAAGCGTATTTTCCGTTATCTAAGTTACACTTTAGATTTTGGATTACTTTATCCGAAATCTAGCACATATGAGTTAGTCTCATATAGTGACGCTGATTATGCGGGATGCAAATCCGACAGGAAAAGTACTAGTGGCACTTGCCATTTTCTAGGAAATTCTCTTGTCTCTTGGTTTTCCAAGAAGCAAAATTCGGTATCACTTTCAACCACCGAGGCGGAATATATTGCCGCCGGTGCCGCTTGTGCCCAGGTTCTTTGGATGAGACACACTTTGAAGGATTTTGGTATTCATTGTGATACTAGCCCTATCATGGTGGATAACCAAAGTGCTATTTGTCTTTCAAAGAATCCGGTGCATCATTCCCGATCAAAACACATAGATGTCCGACACCATTTCTTAGATGATCATGTTGCTAAAAAGGACATCATATTAGTGTACGTTGAAACCCAAAAGCAAATCGCCGATATTTTCACGAAACCCCTAAAGGAGGACTCCTTTGTGCGGTTGCGTCGAGAATTGGGGATTATGGGTGAATCCGAGATATAGGATTCATATTTCATTCAATCATCTTGCATGCTATTATATTTCGCGATATTTCATTCATGCTAGATTTATTGAATTTTTGGGAATTTTATGTGATTTATTTGAATTTATGATCGAATTCGTATTTGAAAGTCGTATTTAAGATTTCAACGTTTTATGGGGTAATTTAGATGACTAATGAGTGAGTTATGATATTTCATCCAAGTGGTTTGTGAAGAGAAATCAATTATCAATTTTTGGACTCCTCTAGTCGGTCTAAGTTCACTTGTCAACCGACTAGATGCTCATCTAGTCGGTCAGCAAATGGACTCAGACCGACTAGATCAAGCCTATATCTAACTCCTATCATTTTCTTTCGTTAGTCGGTCTCGGTACACTTACCGACCGACTAGATTGAAAACTAGTCGGTCAGTGAATATACTGCGACCGACTAATTCTTGCCCTAAAAATCCCTCTGTGCCTCTGTTTCGACTTAGTCGGTTCAAGCTCATTGACCGACCGACTAGATCGTAATCTAGTCGGTCAGTGCTTGAACTGTGACCGACTAAGTGTGTTAGGGCATTTATGTCTTTTAGCTTCCAGACCGACTTATACTCGATCTCATCCGACTAATTTCATTATTAGTCGGTCTTCTCTCCAGCTCAAGCCCGAAAACCCCCAAACCCCACTCGAAACCCTTCGTCTTCCGGCCGTTTCTCCGTCGATCGCTGCCGTCCGCCGCCGTCGACTCCTCCTCCTAGGTAAAACCCCCTCTCCTAGGTGTCTATTTCCTATTCTAGGGTTTGCTTTCCTTGATTTCAAGCTCTAGCTCCTAGGGTTTCAATTTCTAACCTAGGGCTTGTGTTTTTCGAATCTTAGGGTTTGTTAGCTTGTGATCTCTAGGTTGTTTTTGATCTTATCGTCGTGTGCTTGTGCTCGTAGTGCTATGGCTAAGACTAGAATTCCTATCGCCTCTTCCGGGGCTTCTCCTATGACCGTAGGGCCTTCCGACCCTAGGAATCCCCCGAAGCCTAAGCGTCGTGCCAAGTCTACCCAAGGCTCTCCATCTTCGCCTTCTCCTAAGAAGCCTAGGACTGCGATAGTTAAACCCCGCAAATCCAAGTCCAAAAAGCCTATTCTCCACACTCCGGCTACTCCTCCCGATTCCGACACTGATTTTATCCCAGAGGATGAGCCTACTAGGGAACCCACTCCACCTCCGAAGACCCGTAAGGCTAAGGGTAAAGCTCCTATGCCAGTTGGCGGTGTAGACATATCGTTGTGCCGCGATGACCCTCAGTCTCTCGCAGCGTACAACCGTATAGAGCACTGTCCACTGTTGTTAGAGCATTACGTTCAGTTCTCTGATTTTCTCGGCCTTGCTGATCTTCTGTCTTATAGTGGCCTTCTAGATTATCTCCGATACGACCCCAAGGCCAATCCCAAACCGTATCCTCGCCTCGTGAAATTGTTCTATGCCAATCGTATTCGAGGCCAGTACGACGCCAGCCACTCCATTGAGACGACTGTCTTGGGAACTCTTATAGTTCTCACGGCAGAAATCTTGGGGGAGATTCTTGGTTGTTCGTCGTATGGTCTCCTCCCTTCGGACATTTCCGTAGACGACATTTCTTCCTTGGATCAGTCTATTCTTTCTGAGATTTTCCAGGTTATCCCCTCCGCATTCATTGGTGTTCCATCGAAATCTTTTAAGCCGAATGCGTGGGTTCTTAACCTGATTTTGAAGTCATGTCTCCTCCCTAAGTATGGATCCTCTTCACTCCCATCCCAGCCGTTCTTGAAATTGATCTACGCTCTTTTCTTGGGGTGCGAGATTAATTGGGCTCGCGTGATACTCGATAAGATGGATTCTTTCGAGTGTATACGCAAGACCAATAAGTCTGCGCACATTCCATACCCTTGCCTGTTGACTCTCGTATTCCGTCATTTCCGAGTCCCTCTCCCTCCTGACGATGAGCGTCCTTTGGGTACGCCTCTGAACGCGACGGCCGTGAAGAAATCTCTAGCGGCACTTCGTCACGTACAGAGGTCTACCACTTCTGCTTCTCAGGCGACTCCCTCTGCTGCTGGTGCCCCCTCTCGTCCTGCTACTCTGGATGATGTCGTACGGATACTTCGTCGGCACGAGTCTCGCTTGGCTCGTACCGAGGAGGTAGTTTGCCGTATGGCTCGTCAGATGGGCATTGATCTTCCTCCGTCCGTGTCTGAGGACGAGGAGATGGACGATGAGGAGCTTGACGAGCTTGTCACCTCCTTGGCTCTTGATGATGATGATGATGCTGCTGCTACATTTTCTGCTCCTGGTGTTGGCACCTCTGCCGGTGCTCCAGAGACTTCCGAGCCTGCTCATGTCTCTCCTGCTGCTGTTGACACTGCCTCTGCTGCTGCTTCTGTCGAGACCCATGCTGCTGTTGAGCCTGTTGCTGAGATCTCCACTCCTGCCCCGACGATTCCATCTGTTGAGACACCTCTACTCCCTGCAGAGCCTGAGTCCACTCCGTCGACTGGACCCACGGACGCTGCAGATCCAGCCTCCTCCTCGTGATCGTCTGTTCCGAGGACTCTCCACTGCGTTTTGGATGATATATCTTAGTGAGAGTGTTTTGGGTTAGGCTGGGGTTGAGAGATGTTTTGATGTATTTTTTTTGTGCTTTCCGGATGTCGGAGTTGGATTTTATGATATGACGATGTTGATGATGATGATGTATTTTTTTGGTTGTTTATATAGATGATGTGTCTCACTTCATTTGATGTACCTCATATATTCGATGTGATATCTTTTTGGATGTACTCATGTTGTCTCTTCATATATATATGTGTTCATCGTCATTCACTTTGTCATTTATTCGTCGTGCATTTTTTGTTTATATATATTCGTTGAATGCATTTGAAATGTGAATTCGTCGCTCGACGATTAAAAACTTGGTTAAATAGATTTAAATTCTATAATTGTATAGAATTGTTTTCCATGCACAAATTTAGCCAAGAACATTGAATATTGAAGAGTATGTTTCTTTATTCAAGAAATGAATAATTAATTGGTATTTTTGATGATTTTTGATTTTTTTTGTGATAGTGGACATTTTGGCACACCTTGATTTGATTTCCACATTTTTATTCCCTTGGTGTCAAGTTGGTCCATTGTCTATGTCTACGACTCCCGATGCTGGATTTTACATTTCCTAATTGTTGTCGTTGTATGCCCCCCATTTTTGGGATAATGCCAAAGGGGGAGAGATAATGATAATAAATAGCGCAAATGAAAATTTAACTCAATTTCCAAGAATCTAGTTTGATATGTTAGATTCAGGGGGAGTTAAGATACATATAAGGATTTTCAAAATCCGATATTTCAAAAATCGATTCTCATTATATATCTTACTCGTCTGCTTGATGCAATTCATACATATTCATTTTGGAAATGTTGGATATGGAAGACGTTTGTACACCCTTGTGGGGGATGTACGAGGGAATACGGACCTCGAACGTCGCGCACACGAAGTCATGTGCAAAGGGAATCTGTTCCCTTGCGGAGAGGATCTCTGTATGAGCGGGAAAGTCGCATTATATATGCATAAGTGCATGCGACATATGGCTAATAAAGGGGGAATATCTTAAGCTTATGTTGTACCATGCATATGGTACAACTTAAGCTTATAATGTGCCATGCATCATGGTACACCTTAATTAAGTTGTTCCAAAGGAACAACTTACCCTAAAATAACTACCTTGGGGGCTATAAATAAGACCCAAGGGTAGCCATTTTCCTTACACATTTTGCATGAAATTCATGCATGCATCTTCTTCATAGCGAAGCTCTGCAGAAATATTTCCTCTCCATCCTTCCAAGTTCTTAATCTAAAATAGAGATTTAGATTGTGGATTAGTAGCCTTACTCCGTTCGTGAGAAGACTCGATCCGTCGTGGCGAATCCGAAGGCAAAGTTCCGAGACTATCGTTCCGCATACGCAAGCGTAAGTCTCCACTTTAATTATCGATCCTAACTTTGTTTTGGACAGGATCCTTCATTGGTATCAGAGCCATATGGGTTCGCCCCGGTCAATCCACCGCCCCGTCGAAACTACGAACGAGTCGTTGTCTTTTTCACGAATGGGTCTCCTACTATTACGGATATAGTAGGAACGCTTCGTGACGGAGAGAACGCAGCGGTTGTTCTTTTCACGTTAGGGTCTCCTATCATTACGGATATGGTAGGAACTCTCCGTGACGGGAAGAACCGACCGTTCACGTAGTACGTTAGTCATTTTTGGCACACGGCCATTAGGCAATAACTAACTTCATCGACGAATGGGTGCTTCATCGAGGAAGATGATGGAAGTTATTTCCATCGGGTAAGAGGAAAATTTGGTGCATGTGCACCATGGCCAAATGGGCTATGAAGGCCATGCATCCCCTCTCCCCATGCGGAGGGGGTTGGCTACGGCCAATAACCACCGGCGACCACCCCATCAAGGGGGAGGAATGAGTGCGGCAACCCCGTTTAAAGGGGGTGGCCGGCCATGGCCAAAGGGGCCATGGCCGGCCAACGCCGAAAGGCCTTGGCCATGACCGGCCATGGCCAAGCCATGGCCGGCCATGGCCAGGCCGGCAGTGGCCGGCCAAGGGCCAGGCCGGCCCTGGCAGTGGCCAGGGCCGGCCCTTGGCCGGCCTGCCGGCCCTGGCAGAGGCCAGGGCCGGCGCCCTGGCCACTGCCAGGGCCAGGCCGGCCCTGGCAGAGGCCAGGGCCGGTGCCCTGGCCTCAGGCCAGGGCCTGGCCGAGGCCAGGGCAGGAGCCCTGGCCCCGGCCAGCGGCCTGCCGACCCTGGCAGAGGCCAGGGCCGGCGCCCTGGCCTCAGGCCAGGGCCTGGCCGAGGCCAGGGCAGGAGCCCTGGCCCCGGCCAGTGGCCTGGCCGGCAGGCCCTGGCAGAGGCCAGGGCCTGGCCGGCCGGCCCTGGCAGAGGCCAGGGCCTGGCCGGCCCTGGCCGAGGGGGCCAGGCCCCCTGGCCGGCCAGGGCAGAGGCCCTGGCCGGCCTTTGGCCAAGCCCGGGTCAGGGCAGAGGCCCTGACCGGGAAGAAGTTGAATTCGAAAATTGGTCGACCAATTTTGTGTTTTTGGTCGACCAATCCGACAAATGGTCTGGGTCGATTGTAAACTTGCCAGATGACCCATACGGGGTAACAAATGGCCTTGGTCAAACTCGAATGTGTAGATTAGTCCATACGGGGCTAACCACAGTGCCGAATAGTTCATACGGGACTAACGTTTTAATGAAGTTTTTCATTTGGGCTCTACTCCTTGAAGATTAGCCATAGTGCTCTACTTCATGCGAGATTAGCCATGTCATTGTGCTCTACTCTACGGAGATTAGCCAATGTACTTGTGACGTTGTGCTCTACTCTACGGAGATTAGCCAACGTGCTTTCAAAATTTTTGGAAAAAGATGTTTTTCAAATAGGTTATGTCCCGTCCTTAAATCGGGATAGCGCAATTTAGAATTCCAAGTCCTACCACGATCCGGCCATGGTTATCTAACCCATGGGTGTGTAGAACAGGTCTCGTGGCTTGGCAATTGTTGCGTTAAAATTCTTTGCGCTAATTCTCACCTATTCTATTTTGAAAGATAAGTTTTTCAAAGTGATTTTCCGCTGCTAATACCATACGGGTATTATTTCTGATTTCTTTTTACTTGAGATAAGTAAGAGGGATACTTTGAAAGTTACTACTAGATGGTAGTTGGGAACGTAGTGAACTTCTCGATTCTAGAGTAACATTTCAACGCATCCAAGGAACTTATCAAGTGTTTAAAGAATCGAAACTTTATGCATAGAATTTTGATCGTGTTTTTCATTCTCTTTGCAGTTTTTTGAATCGAAAATGTCTACCGCTTCTAAGAATATTGTCGCAGAGCTTAACAAAGGTGAAAAGCTCAACGGCGACAATTATAAACTTTGGTCAATAAAGATCCAATATGTTTTGGAGGAGCAAGATGTGCTCGAAACACTCCAAAACATAATGGTAGAACCTGAGTTGGGCAATACGGCCCAACACAAAAGGGACCGGGAAGCTTATGACACTTGGACTCGAAAGAACAAAATAGCACGTATTACGTTACTGTCCGCGATGGACAATGACATAATGCGCCTATTTCAGGAATTCGACCTAGCTAAAGACATATGGTCTGAGCTAGAGATAAAGTTTGGTGGAACTTCGGTTACCAAACTCCGCTCCTTGAATATTCAATTTGATTCGTACAAGATGCGGCGAGATCATTCTATGAAAAAGCATCTCCGCCACATGGCGAATCTTATATCTGAATTAAAGGATGCGGGTGTTACGCTGTCTGACGAACAGCAGATCCAAGCGGTCATTCGTTCACTCCCAGATAGCTGGGATAACATGAAAATGCATCTCACTCATAATGAATGCATTAAAACTTTAAGCGATGTTTCGAAACACCTCGAACTCGAGGAAGAGCGGATTCAAGCCGCAAAACCAAGTGCAGAAATGCACGTGGCCGCTAGTTCCTCACATGGAGGAAATAAGCGGAAACGCTTAAGGTTTGTGAACGAACGTAAGCAAGAACCGGAGACCTCAAAGAAGACAAAGAACAAAAAGTGGCAAAAGAATGTGCACTCAAAGAAGAAAAACTTGAAGAAGATCAAGTGCTTTAAGTGCAACAAGTACGGTCACTTCGCCCGTAAGTGTACGGATGGAAGTGACAAGGTAACTTGTAGGGCTAGTTACATATGTGTTTCTAGTTCCGTGTTTCTTGCTGAATCTAACTATTTTTGGTTGATTGATTCAGGGGCCACAGACCACGTTGCGAAGGACAGAAGGTTCTTCGTAGAGTATCGAAAGATAACTCAAGGAACAAAGTGGATATACGTCGGCAACAACACACGTGTTGAAGTCAAAGGCGTCGGAACATGCAAGCTAGTTCTCGACAACGGCCGGACTTTATTATTGCACGACGTCCTCTTTGCTCCAGATATTAGAAGGAATATCGTTTCCGTGGTCATGTTAATGTCTTTAGATTATGAGTGGAGGTTCTATAAACAATGTGTTGACCTTGTTTGTAATAATTCTTTGATTGGTTCTGGTAATGTTTGTAATGGATTAATTGTTTTAAATACAATGTATGATGTTGCTTCTTCCATTAATGAAAGTTTTCATTTGACAAATGCTTCTAACTCTGAGTCTGAAATCATTTGTTGGCATGCAAGACTTGGTCATATTGGACCAACTAGAATGGATAGACTTGCCAAAAGTGGCTTGCTATCTAATGTTTCAAAAGTTGAAATGTCAACTTGCTTGCGAACATTGTCTTGTAGGGAAAACTTGTCGCAAGCCGTTTGGAACTGGCACAAGGGCCGAAGTTCCATTACAGCTTATCCATTCGGACATTTGCGGTCCAATGAATGTTAAGACAAGACACGGGAAGTCCTATTTCATCACATTCATTGATGACTTCACCCGTTTCGGACATATCTATTTGATATCCCACAAAAGTGAAGCTTTGGCTTGCTTTAAAAACTATATGAGTTTGGTGGAGAATCAATTAGATCGCAAGATTAAGGTTTTGCGAACCGATAGGGGCGGTGAATATCAATCAATAAGTTTTAAGGAACTTTGTGATGAAAAAGGCATAGTACATCAGGTAACTATGCCTTACACTCCGCAACAAAACGGTGTTGCGGAAAGAAGGAATAGGACATTGATGGAAATGGTCCGATCAATGATGTCTCAGGCAAATTTGCCTATCATCTTTTGGGGTGACGCATTATTGACGGCAGCATTCATCTTAAACAGTGTACCCTCGAAGTCGGTAAGTTCTACTCCTTATGAGTTGTGGAACAATAGAACTCCAGACTTAAACATTCTAAAACCTTGGGGTTGTGCCTCTTACGCACATTTATCCTCTCACAAATATGGCAAACTTAGGCCACGTGGGAGGAAGTGTATCTTCATCCGATACGCTGAAAACTCCAAAGGATATGTTTTCGTCGGTCAAGAGGACAATGGGGGTCTAATAGAATTCGAATCGAGTGATGTTGTCTTCTTGGAAAAAGAGTTTCCAAGACAGGGTGAGATAAGTCAAGACTTATCCTTGTTTGAGACTTGGGATCAAGAAGGATCGGAACGTTCGAGTGGGAGAATCCTTGGTGAAGAAGAAAATACGTTTCAAACTTCACCAATGGATGATACGAACGATACCAATCCTAATCCGAGTGGGAGTGATGTTATTCCAAGTGGGAGTGATGTCATTCCAAGTGGGAGTGATCAAACTCAAACAAGACGTAGTAATCGAACGAGGCTAACACCTCTGAGATTTGAGGATGAATTTCCTCAAACATTCATGACATTACTACAAGATGATGACGAACCTGCAAACTTCAAACAGGCCGTCACATGCCCTGCTAAAGATAAATGGATAGCGGCAATGGAAGAAGAACTTCAATCCATGAAAACAAACCAAGTCTGGGACTTGGTTGATTTACCTAAGGGACGTAGAGCCATTGGGAACAAGTGGGTTCTCAAAATCAAGCATAAGGCTGATGGCTCCATCGAGTAATATAAAGCTCGCCTTGTTGCGAAAGGTTTCACGCAACAGGAAGGAATAGACTACGAAGAGACTTTCTCTCCTGTCGTGCGTTTTACCTCGATTCGCTTAATTCTGGCAATGGTGGCTTGTTTGGACCTCGAATTACATCAGATGGATGTAAAGACTGCCTTTCTTAACGGAGAACTAGATGAGGAGATCTACATGGAACAACCAAACGGGTTCGTACAAGAAGAAAACAAACATAAGGTTTGTAAACTTCGTAAATCCATATATGGTCTTAAACAATCCTCAAGGCAGTGGTATATGCGCTTTCAAGAAGTTGTTTTGTCGTATGGATTCTCCATGCTCGACGAAGACAATTGCGTATATATTAAGAGGATTAAAAACAAGTATATAATTATGTCTCTTTATGTAGATGACATACTTATAGCCGGAAATGATAAGCATCTTATATTGGATATCAAAGCTTGGCTTTCATCCGTCTTTGAGATGAAAGACATGGGTGAAGCTGCATATATCCTTGGGGTTAAGATCTCAAGGAATCGTTCCAAGAAACTTCTTTCTCTCTCTCAAGAGACGTATATAAAGAAAGTTTTAGAACGGTTTAATATGCAGGACTGCAAGCCAATTGATACTCCAATAAGCAAAGGCGAGGGTCTATGTTTGGAGATGTGTCCCAAAGATCCAAAAGAAAAGAAAGCTATGGAAAAAGTTCCATACTCCAGTGCTGTCGGGAGTCTGATGTACGCCATGATGTGTACTAGACCCGACATTTGCTATGCTGTTGGTATGGTAAGCCGTTACCAATCCAACCCAGGGCATGCACACTGGAAAGCGGTGAAGAGGATATTAAGATACCTCAAAGGGACTGCGGACTATGCGTTATGCTATCAAGGCAATACCTTGAGACTCGAAGGCTATACCGATGCTGATTGGGCGGGTGATCTCGACGAGCGAAGATCTACCTCAGGCTTTGTTTTCTTACTCGGGAATGGTGCAATATCCTGGAGCAGCAAGAAACAAACCTGCATCGCTCTATCAACCATGGAAGCCGAGTTCGTAGCATTCAGCATGGCGGTCCAAGAAGCTGTTTGGCTTAGGAAATTCTTAGGCAGGCTGACGAATGCCTCTGACTCGAGCACTGTTCCTATATACAGTGATAGTCAAGCTTCGATTGCCTATGTCAAAGATCCTAAATTTCATTGTAAGACCAAACACATTGACATTCGATTCAAGTTTGCGAAGGATTATGATAAACGGAAGGAAGTAGACATAGGATACATATCCACGCATGAGATGATAGCGGATCCCCTTACTAAGGCGATCCCCAGAGATGTGTTTTTGAAACACTTATCATCTATGGGAATGCGTAGGTGCTGAGCTGTATCATGTAATATTTCCCATGTCTATAGAAGATCAAAATTTAATTTGCATACAAGTTTCTTACAAATGATTTTATATACATTTGTGTTTAAGTCTCAGCTATTTTTGTGTGTATGTCGGACAGATTAAGGTTGGCTCTCTCACATGAGCAACCGCCTTATCTTATCAGATGGATAAGATAGAGATGAGACTAGTTTAAAGTCAAAATCATTAGACAAATGATTTAGAGTCATGACTTAAACAAGATAGTCGAATAAAAGATCTGCATCATACGGATGCTTACAAAAGATCTGAGATCTGTATCACAAGGATATAAAGATCTCATTGGATTTTTTTGAATCCTATCTGTCTTATGCAGGATGAGAGTCCGTGAGTATTTCACGAGTAGTATGGGGACTCAAAAAGATAGGCACTGTGGTGTCTGATCTTTTCATCCGTACAACATCATTAAGACATACTCTCCCTGGGAAAGGAGTGATGTTGTAATACGTGTTCATACCACGTATGCATTTCGACCACTGAGTTAGTAGCAATAGTGTTTGCTATTATGTGAGACTCAAAGGCCATACGGGTCTTAACACTTACCCTCAAGGACTCCAATTGGTTCCTTTAGATTTGACGAGATGATTGCTATCTTAGCGTGTTACTAATGGGCTATGGTAATTCGGCTCGGCGGGGCACGTTAGAAAAGCGAATCAAGTCAAGATCAGAAGGTTCACAAGAAGAGGAAGATTGATTTCATATTCACATTTGGACTTTAATGATTCAAAGCTGGCCAGCCAATTGTAATCCAGATGGGATTCAATTGTTGAATATAAAGTATAAGAAATGTGAAGAAATAATCTAGGGTAAAGCATGCGTTGAACTACTCAACTTTGCACCTTCGAGGTCGTTGTGTATCTCTAACAAGTGCACAACAACAGACTCTACGCGCATGACGGTCGCACGGTCTATTTCTCGGTATGATAGATGAAAGAACTAAGGGAAAGACGTTCTCTTACAATCCCCTCAAGTGTGAGTGGGAGATGTTGGATATGGAAGACGTTTGTACACCCTTGTGGGGGATGTACGAGGGAATACGGACCTCGAACGTCGCGCACACGAAGTCATGTGCAAAGGGAATCTGTTCCCTTGCAGAGAGGATCTCTGTATGAGCGGGAAAGTCGTATTATATATGCATAAGTGCATGCGACATATGGCTAATAAAGGGGGAATATCTTAAGCTTATGTTGTACCATGCATATGGTACAACTTAAGCTTATAATGTGCCATGCATCATGGTACACCTTAATTAAGTTGTTCCAAAGGAACAACTTACCCTAAAATAACTACCTTGGGGGCTATAAATAAGACCCAAGGGTAGCCATTTTCCTTACACATTTTGCATGAAATTCATGCATGCATCTTCTTCATAGCGAAGCTCTGCAGAAATATTTCCTCTCCCTCCTTCCAAGTTCTTAATCTAAAATAGAGATTTAGATTGTGGATTAGTAGCCTTACTCCGTTCGTGAGAAGACTCGATCCGTCGTGGCGAATCCGAAGGCAAAGTTCCGAGACTATCGTTCCGCATACGCAAGCGTAAGTCTCCACTTTAATTATCGATCCTAACTTTGTTTTGGACAGGATCCTTCATTAACGTGTCATCAATGCAGGGGGAGTAAGTATTTTACATTTGAATTATTATTTTTGATTATTATTTATGTTGGTTTGTCATCACCAAAAAGGGGGAGAATGTTGAATATTGGACTCCCCGGATTTGGTTTTGATGATGAGCAAACATAAATAATCCATGAACTAACAATTTGCGAGTGCAGTTTTGGAGATCGTCGCCAAATTCACGAGTACATTCAAAGCGACATCTCAACACTTCCCAAAGCTCATATTCATGTCTAAAGCTTCGTTGAAGCTCTTGCGACGCTTTGGAAGTTATGAAGATTCAATCGAAGCTCTCGAAGACCGTTTATTAAGGTTTTATTTATAGTCTTTTAGTTTCGATTGATAGATTGTTAAGCCTTGAGTATATCTTACGTTTCTATCTTCATTACGCTCATTTCGTAGCTCTAGGATCCTTGCACAAGTTCATTCTAACTTCCTCGAAGCGTCGCGCTTCGATTCGGATTTGTACGTGCATGTTAGTTGGTACAAGAACAAGTACTGACCGACTAGATGGTGATCTAGTCGGTCGGCAACTGTTCTTGGACCGACTAGTTTGATTCCTTAATTTCTTGGACTTTACTGTTTACAGTTAGTCGGTCTACGTTGACTCACCGACCGACTAGTTTGTGAACTAGTCGGTCAGTGATGCTTCTTTGACCGACTAGTTGTGACTTACTGTTCACTCTAAATTTCACCTAAGCTACTGTTTACCGTTAGTCGGTCTAAGAACGTTTGGTGACCGACTAGTTGAAATTTAGTCGGTCAACTTTTGTTCTTGGACCGACTAAGTCACTTTGCTTTCAGACTAAGTTATTTTGCCTCTTAGTCGGTCTACGTTCATTGGCTGACCGACTAGTTGTGAAACTAGTCGGTCAGACAGTCTTCTTGGTCCGACTAGATTTCTAGGTCCGAAATTCTATCTCTTCTCAGATCTACTCTTAGTCGGTCCACGTTGTTTGGCTGACCGACTAGTTGGTGAACTAGTCGGTCAGTGATTGTTCTTTGACCGACTAAGTCTCACAGATTTCTATCCGTTGGTGAATGACCTAACTTGTTTTTATGGGACCCTATAAATACGAACCTAGGTCATTTCTATCTAGGTTAGAGCTGCCATTAAGAGATTCATTGAGTTCTAAAGAGATAGCTATTCTCCCTCAAATCTAAAGCTCTCTTCCTCACAAGAAACCCATTCTCTCTCATTTCTAGATCTAGAGAGAAGCTTGTTCTTGGTGAGCTCTTCAAGCTATTGCTTGATCCAAGTCTCCAACTCATTCCTAGGCACCGATTGCTGTTCATTTCCTTGGTGCTAGGTCTTGGTGACTTCATCTTCCTCAAATCCTTCATTTCACCATTTGGGTAAGAAAAACTCAAGGTATAGGATTTTGTGGTAAGATTGTTTATTTCATTTAAACTCTATTATTGCTTGTGATTCTCTCGGTTGTGAGAGAAGTTTGTGATCCCGGGTTGTGGGATTCACTTTTCCATTGCATGTATGATTTGATCTTGTGAAGGTTTTTCACAAGATATTCATAGTGGAAATCTTGAGTTAGGGTTTCTAACTCAAGTATCCGGAGGGGATCCGGGTGGTTGGGACGTAGGATCACCGGGAACAAGTCGGGGAGACTTGGGTGGATCCGAACCCATTAACTTCGTTTGTTAGCATTGTTAATTTTGTGTTGTCATTCAATTTAAGCTTCCGTAAATTGATTTGGTAGTTGTTTGCAATTTAATTTGGAATTATACTCCTTATTATTTTAAAGTACTATTCACCCCCCCTCTAATACTTGTGCAGTAGCTGGTAGGGCATTACAAGTTTCATACCGTAGTTTTGATCTCTCCAAAAGAGAGTTTCATATCGTATTATAACTTTAGCGACGATCTTTTTGAATATTGTGTTTGAACCCCCAAAAGGGCATCTTCCGATGAATTGCTCCCAAAAGGAGAATTCATTGAGTTATATTGGGTATTTTCCGATGAATTGCTCCCAAAAGGAGAATTCATTGCGTTATACCTATCAACCAAATTAATACGAATTATCGATCCTAACGAACCCATACCATGTGCAAACTTTTTATAGGTATTTTCATACACGATTTTCTATGTTTATTTTGTTCACGTGTTCACATCACCATCACCGTCACCGTTGCTGAAGTGGTTAGTTTCTTTTCGTAGGATTTCTATTTGATTTGAATTGTGGTTGCAACAGATTTCTTCCCGTGGATTCGACATCTGGACTCCCAGATTTTACTACTTGTACGGACTCTTGCACTTGAGAGAGAGCACCTTTCCGGTCCCGCCAATATGTTAGATTTAGGAGGAGTTAAGATATAAAATGGATTTCCAAATCCGATATGTCAATAATTGGTTCATATTTCATATCTTCCTCATCTGCTTGATGCGTATGATTAATATTTAATACAAGACTAATGTGTCATCAATGCAGGGGGAGTAAGTAAATTTCTTTTGAATCATCATTATTGATTATTATTTATGTTGGTTTGTCATCACCAAAAAGGGGGAGAATGTTGAGTATTGATTCCCCGGATTTGGTTTTGGATAATGAGCAAACATAAATATTGTGAACTAACTGTTTGTGAGCGCAGTTATGGAGATCGTCGCCAAAAGAATACATATATCAAAAGCGACGTCTCAAGACTTCTCAATACGCGTGATCGTGTACCTGAAGCTTCGTTGAAGCTCAAGGAGTATTAATGAAGTCAAGAGCGAAGATTGAAGCTAGCTTTGAAGACGGTTCGTCATGTTTATATTTATTGTCTTCTAGCTTTATAGAATAGAATGTTAAGCCTTGAGTAGGACTTACATTATTATCTTCATTTCGCTCATATCTTAGAGCTAGGATTATCATAGAAGCCATTAGAAACTTTCCCGAAGCCTATCGCTTCTTTCCTCGGCTTCTAGTGCATCTTAGTTGGTTCAAGTACAAGTACCAACCGACTAGATGACGATCTAGTCGGTCGGAAACTCTTCATGAACCGACTAGATGTCCTTGCTCATTTCAGCTCTTTCACTGCTGATCAATTAGTCGGTCAAAGAAGGTTCACCGACCGACTAGATGACGATCTAGTCGGTTAGGAATCCTTCTCAGACCGACTAGTTACATTGCCTCTGTACAGCCTGAGTTACTGTTTACAGTTAGTCGGTCCAAGAACATTTATCGACCGACTAGTTGTGAAACTTGTCGGTTGGAATTTGTTCTTAGACCGACTAGTGTAACTTGTATTCAGCTACTTGATTTCATCTCTGAGTCGGTCAAATAACACTCACCGACCGACTAGTTGGCAAACTAGTCGGTTGGCAAGTCTTCTTAGACCGACTAGTTCATATTGCCTGGAAATCACTCTTTTGGCTGTCGAGCTGTTAGTCGGTCCATGTTGAATCACCGACCGACTAGTTGATGAACTAGTCGGTCAGTGATCCTTCTTAGACCGACTAGTCTGCTTCAGAATAGAGCCGTTGGAGCCTTTAATGACTCGATTTCTTCTCTCTCTCTCCTCTATCCTATATATACTTGGAGGGGTTCTTCAAGGATATTCAAGGCTGATTATTAGAGATATTTGAGAATCAAAGAGAAGCAAATAAACTCCAATCTAAAGCTTTCACTCCTCACTTGAATCTCTCTCTCACTCTTATTTCAAAAGAGAGATTCATTGATTGTGAGCCTTCCAAGCCAAGAGCTTGATCCAAGGTCACCAACAACCTCCTAGGACTCCATTGCTGGTCAATATCTTGGAGCTAGGGTTTGGTGCATTCTTCTTCCTCAAAATCTCTCTTTGCCATAATTTGGTAAGTATACTCAAGGCATATGATTTTGTGGTAAGTTATTTCATTGTTTCAATTACTTTGTTATTTGAATTGTTCTCTCGGTTGTGAGAGAAGGGTGTGATCCCGGTTTGTGGGAGTCACATGTCATTTGTATGATTTAGTCTTGTGAAGGATTTTCACAAGAATTTCATAGTGCTAAATCTTGAGTTAGGGTTTCTAACTCAAGTATCCGGAGGGGATCCGTGTGGTTGGGACGTAGGATCACCGGGAACAAGTCGGGGAGACTTGGTGGATCCGAACCCGTTACATGCTTTGTTTGCGTTTGTTAATTCTTGTTGATTGTTGTTTATTCCGCATTGTCGTTTGTTTCTTGCACAATAATTAGGAATAACTATCTTGATTATTTTAAAGTACTTTTCACCCCCCCTCTAGTACATGTGCAGTAGCTTCACAGGGGCACTACAATCTTGTGTTTGAATTCATGAGCGGAGACCATTCACTTGGGCCTATCAAGTTTCGGGCTAAGCTGAACGAATTAATCATTGCATCGATGCAAGTTGAGCCCGAGAGACCAAGAGTGGTTCGAGACTTTACAGGCGTATTTCCTGAAGATATTTCAGGATTACCGCCTGATCGAGCTCTAGATTTCACTATCGACCTTATGCCAAACACTCAACCTATTTCGATGGCTCCTTATCGCATGGCTCCTGCTGAACTGGAGGAACTTCGAAAATAGTTCGATGACCTGTTGTAGAAGGGATTGATCCATCCCAGCGTATCTCCTTGGGGTGCGCCAGTTCTTTTGGTCAAGAAGAAGGATGGTTCGAGAAGGATGTGTGTGGACTACAGAGAACTGAATAAGGTAACCATAAAGAACAAGTACTCGCTGCCGCGCATTGACGACATCTTCGATCAACTTGGTGGATCTCGAGTATTCTCAAAGCTTGATCTCCGAAGTGGTTATCATCAAGTGAAGGTCAGAAGTGAAGACATCCCGAAGACGGCATTCAGGACCAAGTATGGGCACTATGAATTTGTAGTCATGCCATTCGGTGTGACTAACGCCCCAGTAGTATTCATGAACCTCATGAACTTGATCTTCTATGAGTTCTTGGATAAGTTCGTGGTGATCTTCATCGACGACATCTTGGTCTACTCGAGGGATGAAGAAGAGCATGCCGAGCATCTGCGGATTGTACTGGAGACATTGCGATATCATCGGTTGTATGTCAAGTACAGCAAGTGTGATTTCTGGCTAGACCGAGTCGCCTTTTTTGGGCATGTGGTATCAGGAGATGGTATCTCTGTTGATCCGGAGAAGGTCATTTCAGTCAAGAACAGGCCGACTCCTCGATCAGCTACTGACATCAGGAGTTTCTTAGGATTGGCAGGTTATTGCTGTCGATTCATCAAGGACTTCTCGAAGATTACCGAGCCTATGACTCGCCTGACAAGGAAGGATGTCAAGTATGTATGGTCAGATTCTTGTGAGCAGGCATTTGGAATATTGAAGGCCAAGCTGACGACTGCACCAGTGTTAGCTATACCAAACAGGACGGGAGGATTTGAGGTTTTCTGTGACGCATCTGGCAATGGACTTGGATGTGTCCTGTATCAGCATGGTCATGTGGTCGCATATGCTTCTCGACAGTTGAAGATTCACGAGAAGAATTATCCGACTCACGACTGGAGTTGGCTGCTGTCATCTTTGCTCTGAAGATTTGGAGGCATTTTCTTTTGAGCGAGCAAGTCAAGATCTACACCGACCACAAGAGCCTGAAGTATATTTTCTCTCAGAAGGAGCTCAATATGAGGCAGCGCAGATGGTTAGAGCTTATGGCTGATTACGACATCGACCTCTAGTATCATTCAGGGAAGGTGAATGTCGTACCTAATGCATTGAGCAGATTACCAGCTTCATGACTCTTTCAGCTCAATGGAGACTTCAGCAGGCTATACGTGAGATGGAGGTTGAAGTTATTTTACCCGGAACTTCTGCATCATTGATGTATATGCAAATTCAGTCTACTATCGTATATCGAATCAAAGCTGCTCAGACTAGAGATGCGAAGTTACGGAAGATCCGGGAACAAGTTGAAGCTGGACTACAGACGGATTTCCTTATTCATGAGGTTGGTTCTCGGAGATACGACAGTAGGATCTGCGTATCTTCAGGTGATATCAGAGAGGAGCTGATGAATGAGGCTCATAGCTCTTCCTACTCCATTCATCCGGGTGGCACCAAGATGTACAAGGATCTTCGTCTGAACTTTTGGTGGCATGGAATGAAGAGAAGCGTGGCTCGAAGTGTCGCTGAGTGCCTTGTGTGTCAGCAAGTGAAGGCTGAACATCATCGCATTGCTGGACTACTTCAACACCTGCCGATTCCAGAGTGGAAATGGCAGCACATCACTATGGATTTCATGACTGGACTATCTCGGAGTACTAAGCAGAATGATGCGATTTGGGTGATCATTGACCGATTAACTAAATCAGCACATTTCATACCCTTCCGAGTGGGTCAATCTACGGAAATACTTGCTAAGAAGTATATGGAGGTAATGATCTATCCTTTATCTTTAAGACTTCTTCTAGTATACATTGTGATGTGATCGATAATCGTGTAGGAGATTGTTCGATTGCATGGAGTTTCGATGAGCATCGTCTCTGACCGGGACACTAGATTCACATCTCAGTTTTGGAAGAGTCTGCAATCCAATTTGGGTACCAGTCTGAGTTTCAGCACTGCGTATCACTCGCAGACGGATGGCCAATCAGAGCGTACCATCCAGATATTGGAGGACATGTTGCGAGCTTGTATGCTGGATTTCAAAGGTTCGTGAGAAGATCATCTACACCTGGTGGAGTTTTCCTACAACAATAGCTACCAGGCCAGCATTGGCATGGCCCCATTCGCAGCACTTTATGGAAGGAAGTGTCGATCCCCGCTGAGTTGGGATGACATTGGTGATCGAGAATTATTGGGCCCAGAGATGATTGTTGAAACTGTGGGTGTAGTGCGTAACATCAAAGACAAGTTACACATTGCACAAGACCGATACAAGCATTGGGCTGATGCAAAGCGTCGCCACTTGGAGTTTCAACCAGGAGATCATGTTTTCCTAAAGATATCCCCAAACCGAGGAGTGATACGTTTTGGGAGGCGAGGCAAGCTCAGTCCAAGGTTCGTTGGACCCTTTGATGTGTTAGAGCGAGTTGGAGAGGTAGCTTACCGCCTAGATCTACCGCCATCATTGGAGGGAGTACATAACGTTTTCATGTCTCCCAGCTGCATCGTTATATCAGTGATCCTACGCATGTGGTTGATCATTCGGAGATCACGGTGCGACCAGACCTTACCTATGAGCAGCAGCCAGTTCGGATTCTTGATCAACGTCAGAAGACGCTCAGGAACAAAGTCGTCGAACTCGTGAGAGTGATGTGGCGACATGACTCGCCAGGAGAATCCACCTAGGAGCGAGAGAAAGAGATGTGAGGACGTTACCCCTACCTTTTCCCTCCACAGTAGAGAATTCCGGGTACAGAATTATTCTAAGGAGGGTAGGATGTAACGACCTGTTTTACTAGTCATGTTTGACTGCTGTGTGCGTGTATTTTTACTTCGTTGATCCGGTTATTTTCGTTCGAGTATCATTCGTCCGCACGTTGACGCGAGCGCGTCATTATTTTCAGTTTTTCCGTAGCGTAATTTTTATCTATTAAATCGTAATTGTTATTAAATTAAATTAACTAATTGTTATTAAGTAAATTTTAATCACTAATTACTTTTAACTAAGAAGTTGATTACCAATTAAATTGTTACTTTTAACTATCACATTTCCTAAACTATCATTACCAATTTACCATGCTAGGTTACCCTAACCCAACAGCATCATCCCCTCCACCAGCAACCACAAGCAATCAGCTACCACACCAACCACGGCAGCAACCCACATCTTAACCACCACCTCCACACAACAAACCAGCCCTTCTCCTCTTTACAACCCAACCCATCATCATCTCCCTTCAACCTTACAACAACAACCAGCCTCCATCCTCCCTATAAATCAAAATCAACCAGAAATCACAATCCCAAAATCAACCCCAAAATTGGAATCAGAATCAACCCTAAATCAAACCCCAGTATCAATCGCGCCGCCTCTGATCATCGCGCGCTGCCCTGTGTCTCAGCCGCCGCCGCCGATCAGAGTCGCCATCGCCATCCGTCGTCGATCTGCGCTCCCCGACCTCCGGATCCATGCTGCCACCGCTCCGATCAGCGCCGACCGACCTCGGATCGCGTCGCTCCGGTCTCCGATCCGCACCCCCTAGGCTCCAATCATCGCCGCCAAGCCTCGGAGCCCCCGTCTTCTATAACTGCGCGCAGTCGCAGTCCAATCCGCCGTCGGAGCCTTCACCGCCTGAGTGTAGGATCCTATCAAAAGGACGATGTAGGATCGAATGAGAGGAGAGACTTACGTTAGCGTACGCTGCGCTGTAGTCTCTGAACTTTGCCCTCGGATTCACCACAACGGTCGGTACTTCGTCACAGAGGATCGAAGCAGCGTTTTCACCGTCTAAATCTCACTTTAGGAGAAG
Organism: Scilla litardierei; assembly: GCA_030789695.1. Taxonomy (NCBI): domain Eukaryota; kingdom Viridiplantae; phylum Streptophyta; class Magnoliopsida; order Asparagales; family Asparagaceae; genus Scilla; species Scilla litardierei. The sequence goes on from CM061136.1 coordinate 157,296,893, forward strand.
AACTTGATGGAATAGAGAAGAGGAAAAAGATTGCCTTATGCAAACTTATGGCATGAATGATTCGCCTAAAATGCCTTACCCTTGGGTCCTATTTATAGGCTTTATGGGTAGTTATTGTAGGAAATAACTACTTATAAGCTTATTAGCTTATATTAACACCCTTGCTTATCCTCTTCTTCATGCACTTATCAAGTGCCTTTATGCACTTATAATGTGACTTTTTCCACTTATCGAGTAGTCCTTTTCACACATGAAAAGGTTCCCTTCGCACATGCTTTCATGCACGCGACATCTAAGGTCCGTAGACCCTCATACATCCCCTCATGGGTGTATACATGTCGTCCATATCCAACACTGGGATCCCGATCGACGCTGCCCCTTTGCCTGCGCTTGCTTCGATAAAAAAATGGAAGAAGAAAGAAAACGAAGAGAGGGGGGAACGACAGTAAGGAGAGGGGAGAGTTATATTATAAGTAAGTTTTTATTAATTATTATTATGATTATTATTATTATTAAGTTTATAAGTTAAATTGTTATTAGTTTTAGTTTCCTTATAAAGTTTTACTATGAAGACTTTGTAAAGTTATTATCATATAGGTGACATGTTAGTAAATGATTTGTATAGGTTAGTAACTAATAAGTTAAATTAATATTGAATTAATGTTAGTTCTTTTAAGTTAATGTTACTGAACTAGTTTAAAACATTTTAACTGGATATTGACCATGGACCTAATACCACAAATCTATATTGCAGATAAAACATGCCACACGTCACCACCACCTGGACACCCACACCCGCGTCAAGGCAAGTATTTTGAGTAAATGAACTGCAAACCTGGCCGTTCAAACTTAGTGCTAAATTTGTTGTGTTTGTCAAATTCTGGTAGCCGGATATCATATTTCACCTTGCTTATTGCCTTTTTAACTTAATTAGACTACTTTTACTATCTGCATGTTAACAAGCTAATTTAATTGGAAAAAATGAATATGTTGCGAACACATATGTGAAAACCATCGAATACAGATGGGGGTAAAACCATCGAATACAGATGGGGGTAAAAACATCGAATACAGATGGGGTGAAACTTGGTCAATGATTAAATAGAACACTTGGGTGGGGTTGGTTCATGTAGTAGAGTCCGTGATTGTTGCTTGAACACCTTACGGCTACCTCCAAAACCACACTAACGGAGGCAAGCAGCTTGACCATAATCCAGGTTGGAATGGCAAGAAGCGTCACGGTAAACCCCCGATGATATGGTGTATCGAGAACATAACCTACTCAGACATAGACTTATCACGAGCACAAATACACAACTTACAACTGTTTTACTTTTAAAACTGCAAACCCATGTATGCTCATACTTTACTTTTCTGCACTTATTTTTCATAAACTGTGTACTAACACTCTTTTGTCCCTTATAGTTATTCTTCATTCATTGCTTTAAATATCTTGCCGAGCTTATCGCTGACATATATTTCAATGCGTTGATGAAATATATGTTAGGCCCAGAGATAGAGTACCCAGAGGACACTACTTTTGAGGATCCTACCTTAGAGGCGGACCCCGCTGATCAGATCTACGAAGACATTGAGATCCTCCCCGCAGAAGGCTAGAGCGGGATATTTATATTTCAATATTATTTGTATTTTATTTTCAGGTGTGTTTGCTTTCAGCAGATTGTACGGCCATACTAGGCCTATTTCAGCAGATTGTACGGCCATACTAGGCCTAGATTACTTGTGTGTTTGCTTTGGACGCTGGTATTGTAATGTAATGAATAATTGTGCTGCTTGTGAAGATTCGCGTGCAGGGACCTGCCTTCGCTAAATTACGCTTAGTGTGCTTAATTCAAAGAAGAAAGAAAAAAGTACATCTTCTTTGCTTTAAGCACATGCGGACCCGCTCACGTCCTCGCCCTAAGTGTAATGGGAAGCGGGGCGTGACATTAGTTTTCACTTGAAACAAGGGGGACATGGAAATTCACCCTTATGAAGAATCTTCATGTTCTTCAAATTATGTACACGGGATTCAGTGATGATGCGTCGCATCATAGCTGATCCAGGGTGACCAAGTCTGTTGTGCCAGAGTTGGAACTCTGGTAATGATGGGCACATCTGGTGCTCAGTCATATTGGCTTCTATTGGTTGAATGTATGTATGGTAGAGACCCGACGGGAGTCCCTTGAATCGTTCGCAGATGGTCTTCTGGCCATCTTTTTGACTAGTTACATACAGATATTCAACTTTATTTTCATCTCTAGTTTCTAAGTGATATCCGTTTAAACGAATGTCCTTGAAACTTACGAGATTCCTATTTGATTTAGGAGAGAATAATGCATACTTTATTTGAAGTCTTGTGTTATTTGGGAGCAATATTATTACTTCACCAGATCCTACGATTATTTTGGACAGTCCTGAAATTGTGATAACAGGACCGTCATATTTATGTATGCTATTAAAATAGCAATGTTCACGAAGGATTGTGTGCGTCGAGGCACTGTCCAATGTTCGCGAAGGATTGTGTGCGTCGAGGCACTGTCCACTAGGTACTCATACTTCATCTATATAAGCAAAACGAAATTTTATTTAAGTAAATGTAAAATGACATTCAAATAAAAGTTCGTACAAAAGCAAACTAAAGATGAAGCTACATGTAATTTTAAATGCATAGATATAAAGATAATGCTCAATCAAGCAGGTCGTCATTCTCGAAGTATTTTATAGTGAACTTCGTTGGTGGCTGAACAGCCGCCAAGTTTGTTTCAGGCGGAGGCTTCTGGCTCTCCTGATATAGACCCTGGAGTTGGCGAGGTGTGCGACAGTTCCTGGACCAATGTCTAGTCATGCCACATCGGTGGCATTTGTCCTCCCAGTTCTTCTTTGGAATTGACACTGGACTAGTGTTCTTATGCTTCCATGTGAAGTTTTTCTTTCTTTGTAGTTGTTGTTCTGAGGAGGTGCTATTGCTGGTTTCATCGTAGCTTTCCCCTTGTTCTTTCTAGCCTTCTTCTTGTTTTTCCACTTCTGGGGAGTAACATTGTGGACTTCAGGGAGAGGAGCGGCACCTGCAGGGTGCAGATTATGTATGGCCAGTAATAAATCTCTATTTTGCTCCGCCCGGAGAAGGTAAGAGAGCAAGTCAGAGAATTTTGTGAAGTTGCATTCACGATACTGTTGCATGAGGATTGCATCTTTCTCGTGAAAACGAGGTGAATGTCTTCTCCAACATGCGGGTCTCCGAGACTTTTCACCACACAACTTCAGGCGTGAGGTGATATTATGAAGTGCCGAGTTGTACTCAGTCACGGACTTATAGTCCTGAAGTCGAAGATTTTCCCACTTATAACTGACACGTGGTAATATGACATCAATCTGATGCCTATACCGTGCCTCCAGGGCTGTCCACAACTCAATTGGGTCCTCTAGGTATTCGGCCTTTAAGGTCCGATCTATATGTCTCCTAATATAGATAATGGCTTTTGCCTTATCCACATCAGAGACAGTGGTAGGAGTGCTGCTAGATGATTGGGCCGCTTCTGGGGCCTGACTAGCAGAAGCATCGGCCACTGCTTGGGCCGATGAAGGAGCCAAAATTGAGCCAAGGAGAGCCATCGAACGCAAGTGGAACTTCAGATCCACTCGCCAACTCAGGTAATTCTTTCCTGCAGCATCAAGAACCTTGAAATCGACGCTTGCCAATTTTGCCATTTATCTATGCAATTTAAAATAAGCATGAATTAATTAAAATGTAAATTCATGCATAAAGAATAAAATAAGTAAAATGTGGGGATCGACCAGATACTCAAAAATGTATAAAGTCCAGAGTCCGATTTGCAGTTCATAAAGAAAAGAAAAATACACGTTGGAAACCCGGAAGGGGTCCCTATCTTTTGCAAATTTCACCTCCATCTTCATATGTTGGTACACCGGTCTTTGGAATTTATACATACAATCCTCACTTACAAATTCTCTCAAAAGAAAATAAAAGTGCAAGGAAATTAAAGGTATCAAACTGGCCGATCCCAAAAACACATTTTAACTTATATAAACATCCACGCAGTTTTAAATATGCTACAGGCACAAAGAAACAACTACGCATATAACTCAGGCATATATAATATGGAAAAAGAAAATATAAAATATAATAATCTCTCGGACCACGGGGAGACGTCATACACCGTTAGGTTAGATGACTAACGACAGAGCGGTCGATGGATCCTTAAGATAATTATATTTTGAAAAATCCTAATAATCCATAAATAATTAACAATGCAAGAGAGATGTTTTACATAATATTAGCAATTTTAACATGGATAAAAACAGTAATTTATATACAAAATTTTCTCCAATTTTATAAGTAATTTGCCAAAAATTATAACCGATTTTTCCTTGAATTTTTCAGAATTGTCCAGGATTTTTCTGGGGTTTTCTGGTAATTTTAAGGAATTTTGCATATATAAATCTGGTTTAAAAACAGATTTTTAACGTAGACCCGCTGAAATTTTTATTTGCCTGTGGGCCTAGCTAGGGTCTTCAGGCCCAGAATAGCTTAAAATTTTAATTTTAATTTTAACAATCTGGGCTTCAGGCCCATGGGGTTAATAATATACCCAAAACCTAAAATAGGGTTTGTTGAAAATGCCTAATCTCTAATTTTAGGGTTAGAGAAATATGTCAGCCGTCATCACCCCCCGTTATCAAAAGCAGCCATGGGGGAGGGGCTCCTACCTCAGTAGAACCCTTCCCCCCTATTTAATTAATCGGCTAGGGGGGTCTTGCCGGAGCAAGAGGCCCCCCTCCCTTCTGTTTTCACGGCTATGGAAGTTGCGCAGGAGAAAGAGGCCCCCCCTTCGGATTTCGCGGCCAAGGGGGATCTCGTCGGAGCAAGAGGCCCCCCTTCGGATTTCGCGGCCGGGGGGGGGAGGCTCGCTGGAGCAAGAGACCCCCCCTCCGCAGATGAAAAAGCCCCCCCTTTGAGGGGGGGGGGTTCCAGTGAAGCCCCAGCCCCCCCGTCAAGGGGGGTTCCAATGGAGGGTGTCACGCCCCGCTTCCCTAAAATGGAGGCGAGACGTGAAGAGGTCCGCACGAGAGTGGAGCTGTGAAGCCCCAAACCCGATAAGTGTCAATAAAACATAAGCAGGTCCCTGTAACCACAACGGAACAACAATAATAACACAAAGAGAGACTGAAATAAAATCCCGAATCTCATAAATTGTCCAACATGGAAAATAAGTCCAACATCCAGAAAAGCCACCAGGCTAAAAGAAGGAGTCTAAAGGCCCAGAACAAGGCCAACAAAAGCAACGACATAACAAAGTATAGGTGCTACGCACCGACAACAAAACAACAGTCTAAACAAAAGGAAACACAACGAAGACACTAGGACTGGTCCCCAGTGTCCACGTACTCCCCGTCAAACACAAGCTCGGGCTCGGCGTCAGCAAACACCTCGTCCTCAACAAGGTACTCAGGCTCAGGATCTAACATGTGTCACCCAAAAGAGTAAAGGGGCACATGTCAGCAAGTCTAAAAGACTTGGGCAAGGAAACTGAAAGTAAGGCAACTAGCAACCTAGCAGTTTTAGTATGCATGACATGGCAGTTATAACATGAGTGCACAAACAAGACATGGCAAGACAATTTGTAACAATTATCGGAACAAGACAAGAGTAGCCAAGCTACTAACAATCTCAATCAATTCACTATTCATGTTTCACTGTTGTTTGTAGATGTTTACGCCTTACAGCTGAATGGTTTCACATTCACGCTGATTGGCCGCTTAACAACTACCCCAAACCCAGAGTTTACGCCTTACCACTGCAGTTGCTGATCGGGCAGACTCCCAGTTGATTGGCCCCTTAACTCTTACCCCCAATACCCACATGTAATCGAGCCAGGGTCCCCGCACATGAGCTCAGTAAATGAGCCGGGGTTGCCCCGCACAGGAGCTCGCTAACTATATCACGATTCATAAACAATTGGCGTAGGGGTGCACCTAGCCGGAAACAAGCAATTCGGGCATTGGCTATCAACCAACACATGGCCCGCTTCTGGAACACGAGCCAGGAACACAAGCATTGTAGCGAAGCTATGAATTCACAGAAATACTTAAAGGATGCAATGACATGACAATTTATTTGCGTACCGTTAATGGAAAGTAAACATGACATGGTAATTGTGCAACATGCTAAATGTCGGAACTAGCTTCGTTGTCAAGCTAGTTCCCCAATTTTGCGCTTAGACGAGTATCATTTCGTCGCCTAGCCTCTTTTACGCCTACAACAAGCAAAATGGCCTAAAACATGGCCTAAACCCTAAGTGGCAAGTTTCACTTGCCTAGCACCGGGGATGACGATTACGAAGGTTCGTCTCGCGGATGCTAATTTGCGGGGGAAATCGCTGTTATGGGGAAACAATCATCAAACAACATGAAATTTCATTAGGGTTTCATAAAAATACAAATAGGTTATGAAAACATCGAGAGATCGATTTCGTACCGAGAGGAGGCGGAAGAAACACTCCGGAGAACCCTAGGACCAGATCTGGAAACAAATGGGGAAGTTTGGAGAGTTAGGGTTTTTGGGGGATTTTGGGGATTTTGGGGATTTGGTGAGATTTTGGGGAAGATGAGAAGTAGAATGAGTTGATGGAGGGTTTAGATGATGGATCTAGGGCTTGGGATGAAGGAATAAGGCTTGGTGGAAGATGGGGGCTCAATGGGGGAGAAACTAGGGTTTTGGGTCGAGTGGAGGAAGAAGAAAACGTTTGGGAGGGGTATAAATAGGTTGGGCTGGTAGCTGCCCAGAAATTAGGGTTTTGACACAGATTAGTCGGTCAAAGAGCAACCTCTGACCGACTAGTTTGGCAACTAGTCGGTCGGTCGACCAACGCAGACCGACTAAGTGTAAACAGTAACTTCTGAACGAAAATAGGATTTAGATTTAGTCGGTCCATGAACAAATACTGACCAACTAGTTTAACATCTAGTCGGTCGATGAACGTTCTTAGACCGACTAAGAGTGAACAGTATTGATACTAAAATTAAGTTGAAGAGTTAGTCGGTTAAAGAAGCATTGCTGACCGACTAGTTTGCAACCTAGTCAGTCAACCAATGTTCTTAGACCGACTAACGATAAACAGTAACTCCTGAATAATTTAGAAAGCCAACTAGTCGGTCCAAGAAGGATTGCCGACCGACTGGATCGTCATCTAGTCGGTCGGTGCCCCTTCTCATACCGGCTAACGTGCACCAAAAGTTCCGATACGGAGCGCGGAGTTCCGGGATCGATTCCTAAGACTCCTAGGCTTGATCTAACAGTAAGATACGACCGTTATGAAGCCCGTCACGAATGACTTGCTTCGAAATCGACGATCCTAAGGAAGAAACGAGAAAACACGACGGAACGATCGAAAATGAAAGTTACGGAGACGAAAACCACACATGAGGAGAAAATCCACCAAAACATATATTATATTATAATAAATCCAGATACATGAAAAGCAGTCGTTACAGAGGGCCCCCTTGACGGGGGGAGGGTTCCGGTGAAGGCCCCCCTTACCCCATCGGGGGGGGGGGTTCCGATGAAGACCCCCCCTGACGGGGGGGGGGGGGTTCCAGTGAAGGCCCCCCGTCAGGGGGGGTTCCGATGAAGGCCCCCCTTCAGTAAGGGGGTTTGCTAGGGGGAAGCCCCCCCTTCAGGTGGGGTTTCCGGTGAAGGGCCCCCTTCAGGGGGGTTTGGGGGTGAGGTGGAGGCCGAAAGGTAGTACCCCCCTTGTTTGATTGCGACCTTGGGGTGGGGGTGGAGGCCGAGAGGATAGCACCCCCTTATATTTTTGGTCTCGCTTCCGGCGAGGTGGCCGGTAGGCCGGTAGTCGATGTCCATTGATTCTCGCTTCCGGCGAGAAAATCGGTTGGCAAAAAAGTAGATATTGTAAATAAATTATTTTTGTTTTAATTTTTACAAGAATTTATTATCATTATAAAATTTTGTATGATCCATATATAGAATTGTATATCTACGGGAAAGAGATTTTTACCTCTAGATCAAAGATCTAGGGAATATCGCAATATAAAATCCGTAGATAGAATTCCCCGCTCCCGAACGCCTATGAAACGCTGCAACGAAAACCGCAACGGATCGCCGCAACAACAATTAGATTCCTTCGCGTAGGAGTTTGATTTAGAGGGGATTTGGAATAATTTTAGTGGCTTAAAATTTGTAAAAGACACGTGCTGAGAACGTGTTGAGAGATCAACTCTAGAGACCCATAGGAGACAAAGTTTTCTTGCAATAGGAAATGAGTAACCATGGCAAACACCATGGCTTTACCTTTATTCACATCCTCATTATTGTAGTAGCCCAAGAGTCACCCACTAAAGGTTTAGTGGGGTAGTGGTGTAATGCAGGGATAAATGAGGAGGGAGCCAAAGGGCCTCCCTCAACTCATAACAATGGGTCTTTTTGTTACAATGTGAAAACTGTTATGAATCAACTATTGGGGGAGAAGTCACTCAGCCCTTTATTTATAGGCAATATGGAGAGTACAAAGATAAGATACATTGGTATGGGCATATCTCTAAGATAGCCCACAATCCTAACCAACTCGGGTTTATATCCATTCACAACACCCCCTTATCCAGCCATAGGTGTGGACTTTGCCCATGAATACTTCAAGATTCTGAGCATAGTAAGAGTCTCACATGGGGTGGATACTTCAGGATCCTGAGTTGGTGTGGTTTTCCTCGTTAAAGCCTTTAGCTATGGAAAATCATGTGGGAAAACCCATAGTTAAGAAAAAAAGAGTGCAAACACTCCCTAACTCCCCCTGATCTGTACAAGCACTCAGGCTTTCAGACTCGTAGGAACCTCATCCCAATTTTCTGTACAAACTTCCTAAAGGTAGCAGTAGGAAGAGCTTTAGTGAACAAGTCTGCCAGGTTATCACATGATTGTACTTGTCTGACATCGATCACGCCATCTCTCTGTAGTTCGTGTGTCCAGAAGAATTTAGGGAAAATATGCTTCGTTCTGTTGCCTTTGATGTAGCCACCTCGTAGCTGGGCTATGCAAGCAGCGTTGTCTTCGAACATTGTAGTAGGTTTAAGATCCCCAGACTTCAATCTGGTCGTCACCAGGATGTGATTTATAACTGACCGTAGCCAGACACATTCTATGCTTGCTTCATGGATGGCGATGATCTCTGAGTGATTGGATGAGGTATCCGTCATGGTTTGCTTAATGGATCTGTAGGAAATGGCTGTCCCACCATGGGTAAACATGTACCTAGTCTGTGACTTTGCATTGGGGGGATTAGACCTGTAACCTGCATCAGTATAACCAACAAGTGCGGAGGATAATCCTTTTTTGTAAAAGAGTCCCAAATCTGTAGACCCTTGGAGGTAGTGCAGAAGGTACTTTACCTCGGTCCAGTGGCATTGCATAGGCGCTGCACTGTATCTGGCTAGTAAATTTACTGCGAACGTTATTTCGGGACGCGTGCAGTTGACCAGATATAGAAGTGCTCCAATAGCACTTAGATAAGGGACTTCTGGACCAAGTATATCCTCTCACTCTTCCAGCGGCCGGAAGTGGTCTTTATGTTCATACAGGGATCGTAGCATTAGTCCATGTGAAATCTTTGTAACATTTTCTTCATATATGTGGTTTGGTGTAATAGGATTCCGTCTTTTAGATGTTCAATCTTTAAGCCAAGGCAGAATTTCGTTTTGCCTAGGTCTTTCATTTCGAATTCTTTTGTCAGGCTTACAGATATCTCGGTGATCTTTTCAGGAGATCCAATGAAATTCAGATCGTCTACGTAGACTGCTATTATGATGAATCCTTTCCCATTTTCTCTTATGAAGATGCAAGGACAAACTTCATTATTGTTGAATCCTTGTTGTACACGGAATTCATTCAGTCTGTTATACCACATCCGTCTCGATTGTTTAAGACCATACAATGATCTTTGGAGCTTAACAAAGTAGACGTCCAGAGGTCTATCTTTTAATTTAGTAGGCAGTGAAAAGCCATCAGGAAGTTTCATGTATATATCCTTATCGAGATTACCATATAGATATGTAGTCACCACATCCATTAGCTGCATATCTAAACCTTCTTTTGATGTTAAGCTTATCAGGAATCGGAAAGTGATCACATCAATGACCGGGGAGTATGTTTCCTCATAGTTAATACCCTGTCTTTGGGAAAATCCTTGCGCTACAAGCCGTTCTTTGTAGCGTGCGATCTCATTATTTTCATTTCTTTTTCTCACGAATACTCATTTATATCCCACAAGTTTGACATCAGTAGGTGTCTGGACTATTTGCCCAAAGACTTTGCGTTTCTGAAGCGAGTCCAGCTCAGCTTCTATTGCCTGATTCCACTTTGGCCAATCATTTCTACGTTTGCATTCAGCAACAGAATGTGGATCATGATCATCGTCGCTTCCGCGACGTGAATAGCAATGTGGAATGCAAATTCATCACGACGATTGTACTCTTTCTGTCCAACACCTCCCCTGTACGTACATAATTTAATGATATTTCAGCGTCTCCCGGCAGTTCCTCTGCAGTGGATTCCGGGAGGGGTGAGGGTATGGACACGAGCTCATTTCTCTGTGGTGGTATCGTACCGAGGTCTCCAGATATTTTTCTTTTTCTTGGATTTTTATCATTGGAGCCTGGTGGTCTGCCTCTTTTCTGTTGAGGTGCAGCCACTTCTACTGCTGGTGGATTGCATTCATTCTTGGGGATGTCAATCCTATCCAGAGTATTTGCAGCAGGGATGTGTGATTTGCCAATCTTCTGGTTGTCAGTAAATGAGTCCGGTAAATGGTGGACAGTGTCCTGAATGTGGAGGATCTTCAAGATCTCATCTTCACATTGTTTCGTTACCGGATCATAGTGGGTCAAACTTTTTGTATCCCACATTATGATGTGCTTCGGACCAGATTTCTCAGTTTTTGGGCCCATTTTGGGGAAAACGGTCTCATCAAATTCACAGTCTTCAAGACGTGCCTTAAAAGCGTCCCCCGTTTAGGGTTCTAGGTATCTTATAATTGAGGGTGAGTCAAACCCTACATAGATACGTAGGCGATGTTGAGGATTCATTTTTGTCCTCTGTGGTGGTGCAATGCGGATGTTGACTGCACAACCGAAGATTCCCAGATGAGAAATGTTCGAAGGCCCTCCATATGCAAGTTGCATTGGAGAGAGACTCTGACCTCCAGATATGCATTATGCAGAATTGCATGTCCTCATGCATCCACCAACAACTAGGATTTCAGTAGCAATGGCCGTGCAATCCATTGGAGTCTTTTTATTAGTGACTCTGCCAGCCCATTTTGGGTATGAACATGCGGCACTGGATGTTCAATTTCTATTCTCATTGTCTGGCAGTACTCTTGGGATGACCGGGAGGTAAATTCTCCAGTATTATCCAGACGTATTTTCTTTATATGGTTGTTTGAAAAATGCGCCCGCAACTTTATAATTTGTGCTGGTAGCTTTGGAAAAGCTAAATTGTGGGTTGATAGTAGACACACATACAAATATTTTGAAGATGCATCAATCAGTACCATAAATTATTGAAAAGGCCCACTTAGGGGTTGATAGGTCCACATATGTCACATATGTCTCCATGTATTCTTTCGAGGAAGCTTGGAGACTCGATGTCCACTTTCAATGGTGGTGGCCTTGTTATTAATTTCCCATTGAAGCAGGGGATGCAAGAAAATTCTCCCTTCTGAAGAATCTTCTGGTTCTTCAGGTTGTGCACATGGGATTTTGTTAGGATGTGGTGCATCATCACAGATCCAGGGTGGCCAAGTCTGTCATGCCAAAGTAAAAACTTGGCTGATGTCGGGCACTTCAGGTGCTCCGTCAAGTTAGCTTCCTCTCTCCAAATCTTTGTATAGTAGAGGCCTAATGAAAGGATCTCAAAACGTTTGAGTATGGATTTTACTCCATTTTCTTGAGACGTTACATACAATAGTTCTTTTTCATTCACATTTGCTGTTTCCAAATGGAATCCGTTTAAGCGGATATCCTTGAAACTTAGTAAGTTTCGTTTGGAGTTCAGAGAGAATAGTGCAACTTTTATTTTAATTTCCGTTCCAATAGGGAGCAATAAGGTGGCATTCCCAGAACCTTCAATTATATTTGATGGCCCTGAAATAGTATTTACAGGGCTTTTGTAAGGTATAATGCTATGAAAATAGCACTTATACTGAAGGATAGTATGTGTCGAAGTACTGTCTACCAAGCAGTCATGCGAGCGATCCATCAAAAAAGATGAATGAAACATTTGCATTTCAGGAACATAAACTTTATTTATTCGAATTCAAATTACATAAATATGAAAGCTCTCATAACATGAAATGTTCTAAACAATATGCTAAGATAAAAGTAGAAGGCTAATCTGCTAAGCTAAAAACTTGACTAGAGCATCAGATGTCACCAGGTTTGTTTCAGTTTTCTTTTTCTTATTTTCTTTATACAATTCCTGGGGATGCTACGGAGTTCGGCACACTCTGGACCCGTGGTCTTTCATGCCACAGCTATGGCACTGAGCGCGCCCTGCGCTCGACCGAGCTGGGATTCCAAAGAGGAGAAGAAAAGCTTCAAAGGGTCGCTCGGCCGAGCGACCCCTCTCGCTCTACCGAGCTATCCTCTATAGAGAGCTCATTTTTGCCTTCAACACTCTGTCGTTTTTGCATTTAACTCACAATCAAGCGACATTAATTCCAATCGAGCGATATAGATTCCTCTAATAGGGCACTCAGTCGAGCAGCTACCCCGATCAACCGAGCGGCTACCCCGCTCGACCAAGCAGCCCCTTCTCCAAGTGCCAATGCAAAGCGTCAAAGGAGGGCTCTCCGTCGAGCGACCACTTCGCTCAACCGAGCGCTATGTCAGCAGACTACTTTTTAGTGCTTTTCTAGGGTTTTTCTTGGGGGCTATATAAATATGAATGAGTGGCCATCATTTTGGGGGATCCCTATTTTTATCCCTTTCAGTTAGTTTTTAGGGTTTGGAGTCTATTTTAGGAGGTTAGGCTACGCCATCGGCCCCCTCTTCGATGTTTATGTATCAGATCTTCGCTAGATAAGTATTTTTCCCTTGTTAAATCTCTTTTATTGTCTTTCTCATATGTATTTGTTGTTGAATCTTTTTTTGCTTTCATTTTACTTGTTTGTGATGTTGATTCCTATCGTTTCTATATCTTGTGCAATGATTGAGTAAATCTATTGCTAGGATTAGGGAAGAACCCTAGGATTCTAGGGGTTGGATGATAGGTTAATCTTAGTTGGACAAATCTAGGGTTGCTATACGGTAGTTTGAATAAGGGTTTTGAGGGATTAGCCCTAGGATTGTAGGATTGCAAAAGTAGCTCCAAGTTCTAGGGACGATACCCACGAATCTAATTGAGGTTTAGTGGTCATCTCCTGGGGTTCGTGATCACGAGAGTGACTCGTATGCTAGGATTGATTACTAACCACTGACCCGCTAGTCAATGACTACAAGAGTAGCCCGACTGCTAGAACCAACCGTAGAGTGGTACCCTAGTCCATAGATCACGAGAGTGGATATGGATCTGTGGTACGAGAACCAAGTGTCGAGCGTAATGCACGCGTCCCCGTGCAAAGCCGACTACAAAAGCACGGCTGCGTATGTGGAGGCGTTAGACGAGCATGACGATGAAAGTGAAGTGCTCTTCCCATCTCCAGATGTGACACTCTTACCCGCATTTGTCGTTCGACGAAAGGATTCTTAACCTGTTATCCAAGCCTGGGTGGGGATCCCGACACCTTAATTATATTTCCATCATTCGTTTTCTTTGTTTTATTTGTTTTCTTTTATGTTTGATGTGACCTGCTGACTATGACACCCTCGCATTCCACATCCATCGTCATTACGACACTCCATAATCCACCTCCACCAATAAAAACCGAAGCCTAGACCAGCCTAGGATCGACAGGTAGTGTGACACCACCTCTCTGTGGATACGATACCTGCTCGCTGCTGGTTGTACCGTGCACTTTCCGTAAGACGACAATCGCCGTCCCGGGTGCAAATCCGAAACCGATCACTCGGCTCCTGCAAATACGTTGGGGAATCATCATCCATATTCCTGAAGAGATTAAAGCGAAGATTGCTCAAGAAGCCAGAGATGAGTATAAGGAAAAAGTGGGTAATGTAATGTCTTTGTACGAATCCAGCTTCACGTGTTGCCGACTTTAGATAGAGGGTAAGTACCCTACTTTGGGGATTGATTTAGACCAGTTGCAGGTATGATCAGATGATGAGCTGGAAGTAGGAGATAATGATGGGGAAGCTGAGGAGGTCCCCCTCCCTGTGTATAAGGGAGGGGCTCCTATGCCTGTGGCTGAGGAGGTCTCCGTTCCTGTGTCGACGTGAGAGGTTCCGAAGCCTGACGTTGAAGAGGTCCCCGCCACTGTGTCTGAGGGAGGGATTCTAAAGTCTGCCGTTGAAGAGGTCCATGTCCATGCGTCTTGAGGGAAAGGTTCCAGTTGATGCCCTAGGGGGGGTCATTTGTGAGAGTTTTGCGTCCCTCCGATATAATAACCAAATGTAATAGTTTGTAAATGTAATAGCTTGTAAATGTCTGACTTAAATTTTGTAAATGTATAATAGAGTATTTGGGGTACCGTTCAGCTCCCTCAATTGGTCCACGTCACGTTTTGAAAGGATGTGTGAAGTAGACATGTCGAAGTAAGATGCTTGTGTAATTAAGTAGAACACTTATAGCCTGCTGGGCTATCTCTTGGTGATCGATTAGCTGGGTCATCCAGCAAGGGAGGGCCAAGTGAGGGAAGAGTTGTCTATGTTTCTGTGGCTAAGTTAGTGGCCTACGAGAGATGAGTTGTCTCCGTTCCCATAACTACGTTGGCTCGGGAAGGAGAGGGTTTTGGTAACCAGAGAGTTAAACATGGGCCCCTTATCTTTGGACTTCGAGGTTCCTTCTTCCGTCGGCGCTTCGTCAACGAACCTTTTCAAATGACCTCTTTTGACTAGTAAGTCGATGTCCATCTTCAAGGTGAGGCAATCATCATGTCATGACCGCTTTCGTTATGGTACCTGTAAAACTTCAGGTCATCTATTTTCTCGTATCAACCCTTGTGTTTTGGGGGGTCGAAGAACCCTTCGCTCTTTGCATAGGCGAGGACTTTGGCCCTGGGTGCATTCAGCTTAGTGAAGGCTTCATCCCTCGGGGATAGCCGGTCCCGTGGGCTTCTGTCGTGTTGCCTCTGATCCCTGATGTCCTGGCGTTGGTTATCTCGTGGACAAGCCTCCTTCTTTGATTCACTAGGATGTTTGAGGGGGCTCTTCTTTTTGGCGGCAAGCACCTCTTCGGTAGTCATGAAGCGCTCCACTCTCACGAGTAGGTGTTCCAAGTTGCTTGGAGGCAATTGTTGGACAAATTTTAGTTGGTCTTCATTGCAGAGACCTCGAGTGAGGGCAGCGATGACTGTGTCATCAGTAGCACCCTCGACTTGCAGCCTCTAGTTATTAAAATGCCTAAGGAATTCACGTAGCGGCTCTTTTTCCCCTTGTTCTAGGGAGAATAAATGGATCGACTTCTTCTTCTGGTACTTTCCTGCTATGAAATGCCTGTAAAATAATCGAGACAGCTCATTAAAAGAACCGATACATCGGTCGGGGAGCCCGTAATACCACTCGCAGCGGCCTTGGTCAGAGTCTTGTGGAAAGCCCGACACAGGTATGGCTCGTCGGTCCCATGTAGCTCCATCACACTTTGGTGTCACCAGATGCTCTCCCGGGTCTCCGTGCCGTCATATAATCTGAGAGACGGGATTTTGAATTTTGTCTGTCGAGGAGTAGAAGTGATACTATCCTTCAGAGGAGTCTTCCTGCTCGGAGCTGAGGTGATCGGTGGTTGCTCTGCCTCCGAACGGTGGATCCGTCGGTAAGTCGAAGCATTTGAGGATCTGGCAGGGCTTCCTCTCGGAGGGTAAGGAGAGCTCCGGTGTATGGGATTCCTCTTGTTATATAGTCCGGAGGAGGTTCGGGTGGAAGTAAACCTGTAGGCTTGAGGTTCTCGGTCTCTTGCTTGTTCCGCACCGTTGATTGCATCCCATCCATTATAAGAGGGCCCCTGTCTCAACGGGTGCCCCAGGGGGAGGGGGTGGTTATTTTATTCCCTTCGATCTCCGTGGCCCTTATTGTAGTGTCCAGCCTCAACGACATAGGATGGGGGTTCCACTCAAGCTCGATTCTCGGGCCTCCCTAGCTTCTAGGTGCCGAATGTCTTCCCATGGGGGTCGGCGTCGGTATGGGGGTGGTTACATTGCAACCTCCCGGATTGGATGCTAACTGATTTGGTGGATGGCTGCTATCAATGTTGCGAGGCTGGCGTTGATTGCTGTCACGCCCCGCTTCCCAAAACGATGGAAGCGAAGCGTGACTACGGCCCGCTTAGGCCAGAGCTGAGAAGCTCTGACCCAATAAGCGTCTGTAGAGGTACTATTTTAAAAACTTCAGGTTCTTGCATTAATAAAATTCGGAACAATAGGAAGTACAGAAAGGAAAAGGCATTCATTAATTTAGAGATATAATATCCAGCGAGTACAAGTCTAAAAAGAAGCCTAAGCATGGCAACAAACTATCTAAAAGTAAACTAAAAAGCAGTAACCTCTGGAAGTGACAACTAAAAAGACCTCTAGGTCTGGTCCTCGTCGGGCACGTACTCTGGGTCGACATCCTCCGGCTCTACGTCCTCTGGTCGCTCGGTCTGGTCGTCGTACAACGGCTCGACACCTGACGTACATCACCAAAGAAAGGAACTGTACGTCAGGTAAAGTCTACAACAAAATGTCAGACTCTACTGCAAGTGTACTGAACTATTAAACATCGTTTTACTGGTTGATTAACATGCTGGGGTTATAACAAAGTAACAACAGAAGTAACGTAGCAGGAACGTAAAGCGTAGCAGGCAGTAGTCGTAGCGTGTGCTACCGACTACGGGACTATCCTAAAGGTGTCAGGACAAGACGGAACGAGACAAGACAGGACACGACACGACACGACTGACAGGACTAGTAAAACACGAAGGGTTCACGCCTTACGGTTCGAGGGGGATCAGACCATCTCACCGTGCGCACGCTTAACCCTACCCCAAACCCCAGAACTCAGGACAGGAAGCACGGAGATCACTTTCGCAAAGAAAGCACCTGAAACGCCCGTAGGCTTTTTGTAACACAGAGATCACTTCCGCAAGGGAAGCACCTGAAACGCCCGTAGGCTTTTTGTATCACAGAGATCACTTCCGCAAGGGAAGCATCTGAAACGCCCGTAGGCTTTTTGTATCACAGAGATCACTTCCGCAAGGGAAGCATCTGAAAAGCCCGTAGGCTTTTTGTATCATAGAGATCACTTCCGCAAGGGAAGCATCTGAAACGCCCGAAGGCTTTTTGTATCACAGAGATCACTTCCGCAAGGGAAGCATCTGAAACGCCCGAAGGCTTTTTGTAACACGGTGACAAGACACGACCAATGTGTATAACGGTGACAAGACACGACCAGTGTACGGGAGAGTTGTTCTAGGGTGTCCACACGCACGCACACACAAGATAATCCTAAAGTGTCACAAGTTGTTGTTCATCGGACTTAGACTTCGTCGTCAAGTCTAAGTCGTCAGGATGACCCGGATGCTATCATTTCACGTCCGGTTCTATACACTCACAGTCTAATAGTTCTAACAATTTAAGACCAAGACGCGGTCAAAAATACAAGTGGGTACACTTGCCTGCGGTGGCGAGTGTGTCGTCCGTCTGGGGAGTCTCGTCCAGTCGTCGCGTCAGCTGTAGTCCGTCTGAAACAGTCACGGCGACGGTGTCAGGTCGCGATTTTCATCAAGTCCTATTAGGGTTCGTTTCTAGGTTATCGGGACTATCCTATTTGTCAAAAGTCACTTTTTGGTGTTTTATCAACCTAAATCGACCACTACCCTATGTGCACATAAAATTGTCCGATGGTCGATTTCTACAGTGAGCAACGTTTTACTGGTGCGGAAAAGTAAATTTAATTATTGTTGTCCAGTTTTAGTTAAGGTTCAGTTCGCTACAGTGTGGGTTTCGCTACGAGTTAAGGGGGACCAACCTGGTGTGAGGAAACTCGCATTTAATCTGGCGTCGAGTCTGAAAACGGTGGCGATGCTCGTGTCCATGACTGCGGGTAGCGCAGTGAAGGTCGTCTCGAGATCGCCTCAGGATCGGAACGGCTGCGGGTAGCACGCTGAGATGTCACGGCTGCGGAACGTCGTCGCGCGGCGTCTCGGCTATGGGTAGCGTAGCCGGGAGCGTTCTGGTACCGGACTGGAAGTACGGCCAGCGAGCAAGATCAGTTCGTCGGTAAGACAACGCGCACGGCCAACACCACGACAAATGGCGTCGTGGAGTCGCGGGACAGCGAGCAAAGGGAAACAGCATTCACGGGCCAAAACAGCGAGCACGAATACGTGCATGGAAGCGTACGGTGACACGGAAAAAGTGGCAGTGACGGGAAGACCGAGTCAGCGAGTGAGGGGTGATTGGCGCCTGAAACAGTGAGGGGGAGCGGGGAACGCTGGAAGAGCGTTGCGCGGTGGGGAGTGCATCAGGCCGGGGCGGCTCGGGATCAGCGGCATCGCGGGAATTCATGGCGGCGGTTGAAGGCATCGGGGTCAGCGGGGCTCGGGGCTGTGCAGCAGGCGTGAATCACGGTGGGGAGGCGCGGTTCTGAGAGGGGAGGCCGCGAGGGGAGACGGCGGGGTCGTGAGGGGGCCGACGGTGGCGGATCGGAAGGAGGCATCGCGGCGGCATTGGGCTGTCACGACGGCGAGGACCACGAGGGAATGCGGCGCGATTAGGAGGGGGTTCTGATCGGGGGCGCCGGAGTGAGAGGCGCGGCGCTGATGACCGCCGGCGGCGGCGCCGTGCGGGGGAAGCGAGGGCGAGGGGACCGCGAGGCGTGGCGGAGCGCGGTGGGGCCTCACCGTGGATCGGAGCGCAGGCGAGGCGCTTGGGTCGTGGGGTGGCTGAGAATCACGGCGGACGGAGGGGGCTTCGCGGCGGCTTGGTGACGTCGGGGGCCGCGATCGCGGCGGAGAACGGCGGAGGTCGGGGCGGCGCGAGAGGCCGCGAGGAGCGAGGGCGACGGCCGATGGAAGGGGAGAGCCGTGAGGGGAAAAGGACGCCGGAGGGAAGAGGATCGGGGGTTGGCTGCGGGCGACGAGATCGCCGGGGAACGGGGATTTTGGGTTTTTTTTTAGGCGGCGGCTGCGTAAGCCTTTGGGTTAGGGATTAGGGTTAAAGCTAGGGTTAGGGATTCATTTATTATAAAGGGGGTAAGGGTTAGCTAAAAAGACCTAAGTTAAGGGTTAAATGGGTGAGGGGCAATGGATAGGGGTGTGCAGTTAGGGGTAAGTCTAGGGGAGACTAGAGAAGAAGATTAGGAAGGGTTTTAAAACGTTTTAGGAGAGTGATTTAGCCAGATTTGGCTAACAAAATTCGAAATTTGAATCTGATTGGGGTAAAATCGACGGTCGAGGTATATTCCGGGCGATATCTCTTAATCCGGGCGTCGGAAAAATAATCCGAAAATACCGGGGCGATCGTGGAGATGAGACGCACAGATCTACGGAGCCCGATCGTGCGTAACGCCTATCAAAAATTTACGTAAAATTGGAAATGGCGTTTCGATTCAAATGACTAAAACGCCCCTATCGTTCAAAGTCGTTTTGCGAGCAAACGAGCCGTGAAAAGACGTTTCCAATAATTACAATAAAATCTAACACCCCGAAACGATTGCAATGGCACATCGCATCGCTAATTACGGAATCCATAAATAGTCAAATGAAATACGTGCACGATAAAGCATGTGCACGCAGAATCTACGAACGGTCGGAAAGCGACCGTTACATTCTACCCACCTTAGAAATGATTCCGCCCTCGGAATCACTCATACTAAGACTAATTAATAAAATCCATAAATACTTAAACCTACAACCCTCGCCCCCCACTCAATGGTCTCTAATCCTATAACTTCAACATCGTTCCTCAAATAATCCATCAAAATCCTTCTTTTCTCTGGATAAGCCATGACTAATCTCACATTCTAACACTTAACTATATATCCATCACTGCTGTCCAAAACCCCAACCCCAAATTCTCATAAAAGAATAATAATCATATTCCCATACCATACCACTCTATTAAACATCATCGCTCCATAACATCTATAAATTTCTCAATCTCTTCCCAGTATTAATAAATCGCTTAACTTATGTTCTAGTCAATCACCTATTGAAGACAACTACTTTTTTACCTCATAACACCTTTACGAATCAACAATCGCCGTGTCCTCAATGCATTCTGTGTCATATCTTCCCATAAATTTATCCGCCAAATATTTGAACTATCAAAATCACATCTCCTCTTACTTATTATAATTATTTTCGACCAATATTAAATCCGACAACCTAACCATCCATTTCTCAACACGTCGTGTTACTCCCAATGTCTTCTCACGTCAACTCAACAATCAAGTCTCGATGCTAGTAAAAGCTCTACTCAAACTCATGATCACCCTAACTCCTACCATACTCTGTAGCCATCCCTATCCACCATTCGTCTACGCCTCAAATCTGGTAAGTTCTCATCTTTACGCATATAATCTCATTCAACCAAAATTCTCCATTGAGTCCGCCACACTTCGGTTTTATAAATAAGTCTTGGACATCCCGTTCTTCTCATCCGAAAGAAATCTATTCCAATATCCTATTGTTCCAAAATCGGTTAATCATTGCTATAACAAATCTCTCCCTGAGTCTACCCGTAAACAAAATCCTATAATGATAATAGCTAGTCCCAATTAATATAACAACCATAAACACGAAAAAATTCTTTAAGGGAGAAAGAAGAGAAGGGAAAAGAGAGACTTAAAGCCAAAGAAATATTTTAAAACATTTGGAAAAAAAACGTGTGGTGTTGCGGTAATGGATAAGGGAGGTTAAGTGATTTGTGATCTTGTGAGCTAGTTTTAAAACTTTAAAGATTTGGTTTAAAGAAAACAAAGTTTTGATACGATTCACATACAACCAAGATAAACCATTCATTAAAACTAAAACTAAGTCTAAGGATCTGCCTGCGATGACGCCATTCATATAAGTATGAATACCATCATTCAGACAACTTCCATCATACCATGGTTAACACTGAGTACACATTCAAGACACAAAAGGCAATCATCGGGATCCTAAAGAACACACATTCATACGGGTCTACGCACTCTACCTAAACTCATGCACCACGACGACATCACCTACCAAGGACCTACTCCTAAACCAGAGACAACGTAGACAACTACAAGGACTAATGTCTACACAACCTAAAGAAAACAGAAGCCAGGAGTGTAACGAAATGAATCGGAAGGAACGAGTTCAAATAAGACGAGATAAGGAGGTAGTTGGTTGGGTGTGACGAAAATATTTCTCAAAATAATTAGATAGATGAAGGAGATTTACGGGTAAAATATGACATCGTATACTTTATACTTTTTAAAAAAAAATAAGTAGGGAAAAGGAGCAGATAGTAAAATTATTACGATTTGGAAAAAAAAAGTTAGATGGAGGAATAAAAGTAGGATAATGTAGCGATTGTTTTGCAAATGAAAATAAATTTAAACAAAGGTTCTTGAAGTATGAGCACGATGAACATAGAGATGTTTATATGTAAGGAAATTTAAAATCCCCCTTTTGTTTTAGAAAAATATTCTAAAGTACGTACGTAAATGGTTAAAAATAAATTTCGTAGGTTAGAAAAAATGATATATTGAATTCCCGAAATGGTAGCAAGGTTTTAAAACTAAAATACGATGGATACTGATTCGAAAATAAGTACGAGGCCGTAACTTAAAACTTTTACGACCGAAAGGTTTCAAAATTGGCGAAAGAATTTTAACTCAACCAAAAGTAAGAAATTCTAAATAATTAATAAAAGTTTTCAAAGAAGTCAAATTGGGCGGAGAATTTAATAATGAATTTCGAAAATACTTTTAAAGGAAGCAGGTTTTGGGAAAGGGGAAAATTCGAAAATAAGTACAAGATAGTAGAAATAAATTGTGTAGTTTATAAAAGTAATATATATATATATATGGGAAACAAGGCAAATAATGCGAGATATTGACTTAAAACATTTACGTCCAAGAAAGCTCCTAGTCAATTAAAAGTTTTAACTCGATCCAAAACAACAAATTTTAAATATATAATATAGGGGTTTTCAAAGAAATCAAGCTAGAGCGAAAACTTAATAAGGAAAGTCGAAAATAATTTTGGGGGAGGTAGGATTGGTCAAGGAAGGGATTCGAAAGATCGATGATGATCGTCAGGAAACGATCACGAGAATTGGGAGGAAGGAAAAATGATCGCATGAAGATTACGCGTAAGATATGAATCGTGAAGAGCTAGAGCTACGATGGGACTCTATGGTTGATAGCACAAAATTTGCAAGGATCAGAGGGATGCTAGAGGACAAGGGTTCTAATCATCGGGTCGTCTAAAGATTAGGATAACTCAGCTCAAAGGCTTCCTATGAGCTAGAATATAATCAGGATCTAAAGAGAGGGTTCCTATGAGAATCGAGGTTACGTTCTGCTGGGCCCGAAGTCGATGGAGATGGGCGAGCGACTAACTGAAAGAAGGACTCTAGATATCTAATACGATCAGAATCAAATGGGGATGCTAAAATAGTCTAGGACGAGAACGACTAAATCTTAACCAAGGCGTCCGACTATCAACCTAGGTATCTATCTAAGTCTTTCTACTATCTAAGACTGGGAGACTAATTCAGACTTGTACGTGGATATCAAATGAATGCGGTACTTTTATTGTTCCGAACTTTTGCAAGACCTGCATGGGCCACCACTAAAACCTGTCACGCCCCGCTTCCCAAAACGATGGAAGCGAAGCGTGACTAAGGCCCGCTTAGGCCAGAGCTGAGAAGCTCTGACCCAATAAGCGTCTGTAGAGGTACTATTTTAAAAACTTCAGGTTCTTGCATTAATAAAATTCGGAACAATAGGAAGTACAGAAAGGAAAAGGCATTCATTAATTTAGAGATATAATATCCAGCGAGTACAAGTTTAAAAAGAAGCCTAAGCATGGCAACAAACTATCTAAAAGTAAACTAAAAAGCAGTAACCTCTGGAAGTGACAACTAAAAAGACCTCTAGGTCTGGTCCTCGTCGGGCACGTACTCTGGGTCGACATCCTCCGGCTCTACGTCCTCTGGTCGCTCGGTCTGGTCGTCGTACTCCGGCTCGACACCTGACGTACAGCACCAAAGAAAGGAACTGTACGTCAGGTAAAGTCTACAACAAAATGTCAGACTCTACTGTAAGTGTACTGAACTATTAAACATCGTTTTACTGGTTGATTAACATGCTGGGGTTATAACAAAGTAACAATAGAAGTAACGTAGCAGGAACGTAAAGCGTAGCAGGCAGTAGTCGTAGCGTGTGCTACCGACTACGGGACTATCCTAAAGGTGTCAGGACAAGACGGAACGAGACAAGACAGGACACGACACGACACGACTGACAGGACTAGTAAAACACGAAGGGTTTACGCCTTACGGTTCGAGGGGGATCAGACCCTCTCACCGTGCGCACGCTCAACCCTACCCCAAACCCCAGAACTCAGGACAGGAAGCACGGAGATCACTTTCGCAAAGAAAGCACCTGAAATGCCCGTAGGCTTTTTGTAACACAGAGATCACTTCCACAAGGGAAGCACCTGAAACGCCCGTAGGCTTTTTGTATCACAGAGATCACTTCCGCAAGGGAAGCATCTGAAACGCCCGTAGGCTTTTTGTATCACAGAGATCACTTCCGCAAGGGAAGCATCTGAAACGCCCGAAGGCTTTTTGTATCACAGAGATCACTTCCGCAAGGGAAGCATCTGAAACGCCCGAAGGCTTTTTGTATCACAGAGATCACTTCCGCAAGGGAAGCATCTGAAACGCCCGAAGGCTTTTTGTAACACTGTGACAAGACATGACCAATGTGTATAACGGTGACAAGACACGACCAGTGTACGGGAGAGTTGTTCTAGGGTGTCCACACGCACGCACACACAAGATAATCCTAAAGTGTCACAAGTTGTTGTTCGTCGGACTTAGACTTCGTCGTCAAGTCTAAGTCGTCAGGGTGACCCGGATGCTATCATTTCACGTCCGGTTCTATACACTCACAGTCTAATAGTTCTAACAATTTAAGACCAAGACGCGGTCAAAAATGCAAGTGGGTACACTTGCCTGCGGTGGCGAGTGTGTCGTCCGTCTGGGGAGTCTCGTCCAGTCGTCGCGTCAGCTGTAGTCCGTCTGAAACAGTCACGGCGACGGTATCAGGTCGCGATTTTCATCAAGTCCTATTAGGGTTCGTTTCTAGGTTATCGGGACTATCCTTTTCGTCAAAAGTCACTTTTTGGTGTTTTATCAACCTAAATCGACCACTACCCTATGTGCACATAAAATTGTCCGATGGTCGATTTCTACAGTGAGCAACGTTTTACTGGTGCGGAAAAGTAAATTTAATTATTGTTGTCCAGTTTTAGTTAAGGTTCAGTTCGCTACAGTGTGGGTTTCGCTACGAGTTAAGGGGGACCAACCTGGTGTGAGGAAACTCGCATTTAATCTGGCGTCGAGTCTGAAAACGGTGGCGATGCTCGTGTCCATGACTGCGGGTAGCGCAGTGAAGGTCGTCTCGGGATCGCCTCAGGATCGGAACGGCTGCGGGTAGCACGCTGAGATGTCACGGCAGCGGAACGTCGTCGTGCGGCGTCTCGGCTACGGGTAGCGTAGCCGGGAGCGTTCTGGTACCGGACTGGAAGTACGGCCAGCGAGCAAGATCAGTTCGTCGGTAAGACAACGCGCACGGCCAACACCACGACAAATGGCGTCGTGGAGTCGCGGGACAGCGAGCAAAGGGAAACAGCATTCACGGGCCAAAACAGCGAGCACGAATACGTGCATGGAAGCGTACGGTGACACGGAAAAAGTGGCAGTGACGGGAAGACCGAGTCAGCGAGTGAGGGGTGATTGGCGCCTGAAACAGTGAGGGGGAGGCGCGGCGAACGCTGGAAGAGCGTTGCGCGGTGGGGAGTGCATCAGGCGGTCGGCGCTGGAAGAGCAACAGGCGGGGCGGCTCGGGATCAGCGGCATCGCGGGAATTCACGGCGGCGGTTGAAGGCGCTTGCACGGGGATCGGGGTCAGCGGGGCTCGGGGCTGTGCAGCAGGCGTGAATCGCGGTGGGGAGGCGCGGTTCTGAGAGGGGAGGCCGCGAGGGGAGACGGCGGGGTCGTGAGGGGGCCGACGGTTGCGGATCGGAAGGAGGCATCGCGGCGGCATTGGGCTGTCATGACGGCGAGGACCACGAGGGAATGCGGCGCGATTAGGAGGGGGTTCTGATCGGGGGCGCTGGAGTGAGAGGCGCGGCGCTGATGACCGCCGGCGGCGGCGCCGTGCGGGGGAAGCGAGGGCGAGGGGACCGCAAGGCGTGGTGGAGCGCGGTGGGGCCTCGCCGTGGATCGGAGCGCAGGCGAGGCGCTTGGGTCGTGGGGTGGCTGAGAATCACGGCGGACGGAGGGGGCTTCGCGACGGCTTGGCGACGTCGGGGGCTGCGATCGCGGCGGAGAACGGCGGAGGTCGCGGCGGCGCGAGAGGCCGCGAGGAGCGAGGGCGACGGCCGATGGAGGGGGAGAGCCGTGAGGGGGAAAAGGACGCCGGAGGGAAGAGGATCGGGGGTTGGCTGCGGGCGACGAGATCGCCGGGGAACGGGGATTTTGGGTTTTTTTAGGCGGCGGCTGCGTAAGCCTTAGGGTTAGGGATTAGGGTTAAAGCTAGGGTTAGGGATTCATTTATTATAAAGGGGGGTAAGGGTTAGCTAAAAAGACCTAAGTTAAGGGTTAAATGGGTGAGGGGCAATGGATAGGGGTGTGCAGTTAGGGGTAAGTCTAGGGGAGACTAGAGAAGAAGATTAGGAAGGGTTTTAAAACGTTTTAGGAGAGTGATTTAGCCAGATTTGGCTAACAAAATTCGAAATTTGAATCTGATTGGGGTAAAATCGACGGTCGAGGTATATTCCGGGCGATATCTCTTAATCCGGGCGTCAGAAAAATAATCCGAAAATACCGGGGCGATCGTGGAGACGAGACGCACAGATCTACGGAGCCCGATCGTGCGTAACGCCTACCAAAAATTTACGTAAAATTGGAAATGGCGTTTCGATTCAAATGACTAAAACGCCCCTATCGTTCAAAGTCGTTTTGCGAGCAAACGAGCCGTGAAAAGACGTTTCCAATAATTACAATAAAATCTAACACCCCGAAACGATCGCAATGGCACATCGCATCGCTAATTACGGAATCCAGAAATAGTCAAATGAAATATGTGCACGATAAAGCACGTGCACGCAGAATCTACGAACGGTCGGAAAGCGACTGTTACAATTGCTCGGGTAAAGTCGTTAAACTTCTCCTTGTGACCGGGTGCAGGCTGGGTACATCGGCAAAAGATCCGGCTTCATCTAAGACTTTCGGTACGTCGGAGTTTGGACTGAGGATCGGTTCGTCGTTGGGGGGTCCAGTCGACATGGCTTCGTAAGTGCCTCGGGACGTTGACTGAATCAAGGTGAGAAAATACCTGATGGCGTTTTCCCACAGACGGCGCCAAATGTTGACGGTAGTGTTTTAGTCAATAATGAGGTGGGTTGACTTAGACGCTGCGAATCAATGCAGGCTTTCGTCATCGAGAGTGATTAGGCTCCTCAGCTGGGTAGCTTGGGTATGGAAAGTGGTGGCCGAGCTACTGTGAAGACGTCCAATCTGACTCCGAGGAACTCCGAGCTGGTTGAAGTGCGTCCACCGAGTTATCTGCAACACAAGAAGACGTAAGGGGGTCGAATTTGGGTTCCGACCCAAATTACATCCGATGCCTAAGTTAGCGAATGAACTTAAGACTGACTCGGGGCAGCGAGTCTGATCTTAGGGAGATCGATAGTGAGGCTGGCCGTCCGAGTTAGGGAGAAAGAAATATGTAGTCGAAAGTAAAAGACAAGTGATATCAGAGTACCTCGATCCCCTGGCGCTTTCGAGGTTTGGTCCTTTTATAGGGGCCGGATCTCTTTGGGTCCTGTCGTAGGGTAACTGCCTTATTCGATCGTGGCACGTGGGGGCCAATATATCGGGCGTAGTGATCGAGAGGCCATTACGCCTCTATCGATCTCATCTCCTCCACTTCCCACTAGTAATTTGGGGGGATTTATGGTCATAGGCTGAACCTCCTCTGACCTAGTAAGCATGTCACGCCCCGCTTCCCAAAGCTGGAGGCGAGACGTGAGAAGGTCCACACAGACGTGGAGCTGTGAAGCCACACGCCTGATAAGCGTCAATAAAACATATGCAGGTCCCTGTAAAATGTGAACGGAACAAAATAATAATATCAAGAAAAAGAGACTGATATAAAAATAATCCAATCTCAGAAATTGTCCACAATAATATTCAACATCCAGAAAAGCCACCAGGCTAAAGGAAAGAGTCTAAGGGCCCAAAACATGGCCAACAAAACGACAACATAACAAAGTATTGGTGCTGCGCACCGACAACTACAGCAGTCTAAAATAAAAGGGAAAGCTCAACGAAGACACTAGGACTGGTCCCCGGTGTCCGCGTACTCCTCCTCAGTAAACGCGGGTCCTGACTCGGCGTCAGCAAACACCACGTCCTCTCCAACGAACTTTGGCTCAGGATCTAACATGTGTCACCCAAAAGAGAGAGGGGCACATGTCAGCAAGTCTAAAAGACTTGTGCAAGGAAACTGAAAGTAAACTAACAACCTAACAGATCAAGTAGGATGCAATGACATGACATTTAAGTATGATGCAACAGTTAAAAAGGACAAGAAGGGACAAGCACGTACGATGTAGCAACAGCTACCAAATCACTAATTCACGAATCACTTATCACGATTTTCACTTATCACGATTTTCACTTTGTGCTCAGAGTTTCCGTCTTTTGGCTAGAGTGGCTGATCGGGCCAACTCCTAAGCTCAAGCGACCGTTTAACCCTACCCCTCCACGTGTATCGAGCGTTGGGATTAGCAACACACTAGCTCGCTTCTGGATCACGAGCCAGGAAGTGTATTTGGCATAGGGGTGCACCTAGCTTTGATCACTGTGTAGGAGTCAAAATCCTACTCGCCGCAGCTTACATTTTAAAGTAGCGTGTACTACGCAATCACGATGAACAATCAATGTATGCAATGACATGAATAGATATTCGTGTACCGTTAATTGAAAGTAAACATGACATACAAGCATGATGAGGGTGACGGATCTAGCTTCGTTGTCAAGCTAGATCAAAGGGCGTCTAGGCAGCTATCCTTTCACTGCCTAGTCTCTTTTACGCTAAAACAAGGAAATGGCCAAATGTTTGGCCTAAAACCCTAAGTGGTTCACTTGACTAATACCGACGATGAGGATCGATGGTAAAACGTCTCGCAACTCTATTCTACGGAATGTGATCGCTACCATGGCAAAACAATATCAGTTCTATTAGGGTTTAACAAAAATCACAAAGTGGGTTATGAGAATATTAATGGTTCGAACACTACTGTAGGAAGCGGAAGATCGATGCCGAGCAAGCACGCCAACGGAAGAAACGATCCGGGGAACCACGGTTCAGATCTGGAATGGATGGAGAAATCTGGAGAAAATGAGGTTTGATGGGGTTTTGGGGAAGGCCGACGGCCTAGGGGTAGTGGCCGGTGCTAGAATGCGTGAGGGGAGTTCGGGGGATGAATGAATGGCTCAAGAGGAAGGAGGAAGGGTTTAGGATTGAAGGGGAATCAATGGGAAAGAACTAGGTTTAGAGGAGAAAAAGAAAGAAGAAGAAACTGATCGGCTATTTATAGGGATGAACCGGCGGCCGCCCAAAAATTAGGGTTTCTGGGTTGATTAGTCGGTCAAAGAAGGGTTGTTGACCGACTAGTTTAAGAACTAGTCGGTCGGTCGACTAACTGTGACCGACTAACACCAAACAATAACTCAGGTCGTCAAAATGGTCAATGAATTAGTCGGTTAAAGAACAATGGCTGACCGACTAGTTTGCAACCTAGTCGGTCGAAAGACGTTCTTAGACCGACTAACGATAAACAGTAACTTAGGTAAAATTAATCAAAGGAACTAGTCGGTCTGAGAGCAAGTTCTGACCGACTAGTTGCGCATCTAGTCGGTCGGTGGTTGTTCTTAGACCGACTAAGAGTAAACAGTAACCTTTGGATTATTGATTTAATGAACTAGTCGGTTTGAGAAGAGTTGCTGACCGACTAGATCTCAATCTAGTCGGTTGGTTCCCCTTCTTGAACCAACTAAAGTGCACGAAAAGTGCCGAATTGAAGCGCGAAGCTTCGGGAAGATTTCTATGGCTTCTAAGATCACTCTAACTCTAAAATATGAGCGATTTGAAGTTCGTCATGAGTGACTTACTCCAAGATCAACGATATAAGGAAGAGACTAGAAAATCACGACGAAACGAACGAAAACGAAAGCTACGGAGACGAAAACCACACATAAGGAGAAAATCCTCCAAAACATATATATAATATAGATAATCCAAATACATGAAAAACCAGTCGTTACAAAGCAGCCCAGGCCCTGGCGAATATGACAGCCCCGAAGGGCTGATCAGCCTTCTTCGATGGGCTTTAGCCTGGTCGACTTAAAAACCCTTATATATTTATATGTACATAACTTTATAGCTTTGGTCCAGAAACATTAACTTGGACCGACCCAATTAGGGGTGGCAAAATAGACCCGACCCGAATCCGGCCTCTTGGGTCGGGTATGGGTAGGGGCCAATCCGGGTCGGGTCGAATTCGGGTTAACCCGACCGACCCGGATAAAAATTCGGGTCGGGTACGGGATTGACCACTCGACCCGGTTGACCCGACTTCGACCCGTATTTCACTCTTTTCACCCCGAACTCGACCTGAACCCGACCCGTGATAGTGTTTTTTTGCAAAATGATCACTCTTTTCACCTGAAACCCGACCTGAACTCGACCCGTAAGACAAACCAGGTCGGGTAGGGGTTACACAGGTTGCACTCGGGTCGGGTACGGGTTCTCGAACCTTGACCCGGATTTTATTCGGGTCGGGTTCGAGTTTACCCTTATTCAGATCAGGGCAAATTTGACCTGACCCGAACCCGACCCGATCGGACCCGGTTGCCACCCCTAACCCAATGTCATTACTAGGGAGTGGACCAATGACACAACTACTTCCCAAAATTCTTTTCTGAGAGGCATAACCATTAATGTTTGCTCTCCCTTTTGAGTTTTGACAAACAATATCACTGCATCTAAATCCTAATCTCCAAATCATGATCTCAGCAAGTAATAACCTAGTTTAAAAAAAGTAACAAATAATACACGTTAAATATTGTATGATATACGGAGCACGAGCGGCTAACATGTCCACTCTGCCGTAAGTTGACGGCAACGATGCGTCACGAGTCGGCACGGTCGATCATCGAGCGGCGGCTTAACCAACCCTTAACGGCAGGATGACGGGGACGGGTGTTGCGTGATGGCCAAAGGTGTCAATTTTCATATTCCTTTCGAATTTTAGGCCATTTGCGGAAGTTTACCATTTGCGCAGGGACAGCGGCTCGCTGGCGGGGCCTTTGATAGGAGCAGCGGTAACGATCATATTGCCAATAATTATAAATTTTTCAATACCATGGAAAACCTAGGTTTTCAGATGCGTGATAGATACACCCAGCCTTTTTTGTAGATACCCATACCAATCATCTACTTCTTTTGTCCTCTCTCTTTTAGAAACACGGTATCTGTCCGATGGATGAATTTGTTTGAGGTTTTCACTCCTTTTCGAGGGAGTGACACTTGTGTTTCAGGTGCACTCGGTAAATAAATATAACAGTTCCTCGAGCAATCTTCACATGGTGATGCGGGGCTTGGTAATGGTATCTCTCTCTCTCTCTCTCATGAATCGGTATATCGTAATCAGTACATTACATCAATTGGACTGACGATGATTTACATTATTTAATATACACAACATGCATTCTGCTACCTCATTCTAATTGTGCTCGTTCAACAAAAATGATTTTACACTGCATATAACTTTCTTTTATAAAAAAAATACTAATGTTTTGAACCAACTGTGATATCCAAATTAAGATTTGGCTTTTCTAACAAGAAAAAAGCTATTTTGCTGATTGCCCTTATTAAGCATTTTCCCAACTAAAGTTTGAGGCATGAATGGCGTTGTATAACTCTATTAGATATATAATTTACGAGCATAGTTAATTAAAACTATACAAGTAATTAATCGCTTGGATCCAAGGTGACAAAGTTAATTGATTTACGAACCAACCAAAATTTACCCTTCTTAAATCAACGAACACTCCACAGATGAATCTAGAATCCGAGTTGACATTCTCTCAATATCATAACATTTTACTCGCTCTTCGGCATGACCCATTTGGGTTTCATATGCCTCCAAACTTGCGTATTAAGGACTTTTATATCGGATTTGGTATTAAGATCATTTGAAATAAACATGATTCGTACGTCGTCAGCTATGCATGCGTGACTTGGCTTCAATCTTTGCAGGTTGACTGAATGTTATTATTGATCAGGCCTCGAGCATGCTTTTGTGAGAGAGAGAGAGAGAGAGGTTACGTGTTAGAACAAAAGAAAACAAATCTTCTCTCTTTGAGAGTTGATAAAGGACAATCGATGTGAAGGCAACGCCCCATGGCACGCGTTTGTATCTTATTGACTTGGACATTATTTGACAGATTTTGTATAATTGATGAATAATCTCGCTTTCAGCTCTTCTAGTCGCCAACTCTATCGTAATCAATCCTTATTGATTGATTAACCTTTCAAAGTTTGAGTTTTTTCGAAACAAAATTCCTAAACTCGTTCACTTTTTCTAGTTTCATATAAATACTGGTCATAATCCGTGTCCAGAGGGTAATGAGGCAGTCGTCGCTCAGGCGCAAATACGGAGAGAAGCGGTCGCCAAAGTGAAAAAGCGTGAGTGTGTGAGAAAGAGGAGGGTCGGGGGCAAAAAGAGGAAAAGCATGGACTAAAACGCAAAAAAATCACCAAAACCCCATTCCAAACCCAAGTCTAGAACCACACCCAACCCCCACGTGGCGTCCCAGTCAGCAACCAAAAATATGACTTGGACAAAACTGCCACGTAGGACAAACTTCGTGAATTATATAATAGACTAGCCATAACCCGTGTCAAGAGGGCACAGAGGCAGTCGTCGTCCGGGCGCAAATGCGGGGAGAAGCGGTCGCCAAAGTGAAAAAAGCGTGGATGTGAGAGAGTGAGAGGGGGTCGGGGGCAAAAAGAGGAAAAGCAGGGACTAAAACGCAAAAAAAAAATCACCAAAAACCTATTCCAAACCCAACTTCAGAACCACACCCAACCCCACGTGGCGTCCCAGTCAGCAACCAAAAATATGAGTGACACAAAACTGTCACGTGGAACAAAACTGTCACGTAGGACAAAGTTCGTGAATTGTATAAGAGATTTTTTAGTATTAATTAATGTCAACTTGTTTGCATATAAACAAATCAACAGCGTGCACTTTTGAATGTTAACTATTTTTTCTAAAATAATTTTTAGTATTTAAAATACCTTGTGTTGTAAACTTGGCGGCTATGGAGACCATAGCCCTATATTTATAGTGGTAGGGTTACATAATGGGTGGATACCCACTAACGGGTAGGCCCACCAAGAAGCCCGTTTATAACACTTCCCCTTATCCATCCATTGTTGTAAGCCATGGTGAACACTTCAGGGTTCATGAAGCTTGTTTGATCATGGGGTTGGAGATACTTCTGGATCTCTAAGTTTAAGAGTGCTTGCCTCATTAAAACCTTTGCCAAGGAAAACCCAGTGGGAAAAACCTGTGGCTAAGGGAAAAGAGTACAAGTCTCTGTAACTTCCCCTGATCGATGGATAACATCAGTGGTGGATACTTCTGGATCCTGAGTTAATGTGGCTGCCTCGTTAAAACCTTTGACTGTGGAAAACCCAGTGGGAAAAACCAACAGTCAAGGAAAAAGAGTACAGCACTACGTTAACTCCCCCTGATAAGTTCAAGCTTCAGGCTTGTACATCTCTCAGCTGTCTCATCCCAATTCCTAGTACAAGTTTTCTAAAGGTACTGCGAGGCAAAGCTTTAGTGAATAGGTCAGCCAGGTTGTTGCAGGACTGGATCTGCTGGATGTCGATCTGGTTGTCCACTTGCTGTTCATGCGTCCAGAAGAGCTTGGGGGAAATGTGCTTCGTCCTGTCACCTTTGATGTAGCCACCTCGTAGTTGAGCGATGCAGGCAGCATTGTCTTCGTACATGGTAGTAGGCCCAAGATCTCCCGTCTTCAGGCCGGTGGTCTTGAGGATGTGGTTGATGACTGATCGAAGCCAGAAGCATTCTCTGCTAGCTTCGTGGATCGCGATGAGCTCATAGTGGTTGGACGAGGTCGCTGTGGATGTCTGCTTCACGGATCTCCATGAGATGGCCGTCCCACCGTATGTGAATACGAAACCGGTCTGGGACTTTGCGGTATGTGGGTCGGACTTGTATCCCGCATCTGCGTAACCGACCAGGTCGGCGGATACACCTTTCTTGAAGTATAGTCCCATGTCTACAGACCCTTGGAGGTAGCGCAGAAGTTGTTTCACTCCGTTCCAGTGGCGCTTTGAGGGCGCTGAACTGTATCTGGCTAGTAGATTTACTGCGAACGCTATATCGGGACGCGTGCAGTTTGCCAGGTATAGGAGTGCTCCAATTGCACTTAAGTAGGGTACTTCAGGACCCAGTGTTTCCTCCCCCTCTTCCAGCGGTCGGAAGGGGTCTGTTTCAACATCCAATGATCTGACGACCATTGGTGTGCTAAGCGGATGACATTTGTCCATAAGAAAGTTCTTCAGCACTTTCTTTGTATATGTCGATTGGTGTAACAGGATTCCTCCGCTTAAATGTTCAATTTGTAGCCCTAGGCAAAACTTCGTTTTGCCGAGGTCTTTCATCTCAAAAGTCTGTGTGAGACTTTTGGATATCTCATCTATCTCTGCAGGAGATCCGATGATGTTCAAGTCGTCTACGTAGACGGCGATAATTATGAATCCTGTTCCCTTTGCTCGTATGAAGATGCAAGGGCAGACTTCATTTGTTGTGAATCCTTGTTGCACTAGGAATTCACTCAGCCTGTTGTACCACATTCTACCTGACTGTTTGAGACCATACAGTGATCTCTGGAGTTTGACAGAATAGACGTCCCGAGGTCTTTCTGTCATTTTTGTCGGTAGTTTGTATCCGTCTGGGATTTTCATGTAGATGTCCTTATCTATATTTCCGTATAGGTATGCAGTCACAACGTCCATGAGCTGCATATCCAGACCTTCCTTCGTGGATAGGCCTATGATGAAACGGAAGGTGATCGCGTCCATGACCGGAGAATAGGTATCGTCATAGTCTATTCCTGGTCGTTGGGAAAAACCTTGTGCAACAAGGCGCGCTTTATAGCGCACGATCTCATTATTCTCGTTTCTTTTTCTCACGAATACCCATTTATATCCCACAGGTTTAACACCTTTTGGTGTTAGGACTACAGGTCCAAAGACTTGGCGCTTCGAGAGTGAGTCCAGCTCTACTCCTATTGCCTCGTTCCACTTTGGCCAATCCTCTCTGCGTTTACATTCTGCTAGAGAGCGTGGATCGGTCTCATCGTCGTATTCAGTGACGTGAGTGGCAATAATGAGCGCGAAGTTATCATCGATGATTGTGCTTTTTCTGTCCAGTACCTCCCCGGTACGTACATAGTTTAATGAAATTTCTCCTATATTTTCCTCTTCAGGGGTTGTTAGGAGTGGAGAGGTAGCTGGGCTGAGCTCAGCATCCTGTGGTGGTATCGTTATCGTTGCTCCAGGATTTTTCCTCTTTCGAGGATTCTTATCTTTGGAGCCTGGGGGTCGTCCTCTTTTTTGTTGAGGTACGGCCGCTTCTGCTGCAGGTGGATTGCATCCATCTTTGGGTATGTCAATCCTAGCTGGCGTATTTGCAGCAGGGACGTGTGATCTGACAATCTTCTGGTTGTCAGTGAATTTATCCGGTAAAATGTGAACTGTGTTCTGAATTTGAAGGATCTTCAGGATCTCTTCTTCACATTGATTTGTGCGCGGATCAAAATGGGATAAGGTCTTTGTGTCCCATGTAATGGTCTTTGAAGCTTCTGGCTTCTGTGTGTTAATGCCTAGTTTTGGAAAAATGCTTTCATCAAACTCACAATCTGCTAGACGCGCTTTAAAGGCGTCCCCTGTAAGGGGTTCGAGGTATCTAATGATCGATGGTGAGTCGAAACCAATATAGATACCAAGACGCCGTTGAGGACCCATCTTGGTCCTCTGCGGTGGTGCTATGGGGACATAGACAGCACATCCGAATATCCTCAAGTGAGAGATATCGGGCGGGTTCCCATATGCAAGTTGCATCGGAGAATAAGATTGACTACCTGACGGTCGTAATCTTATCAGCGATGCAGCGTGCAGTATGGCATGTCCCCATGCACATACCGGCAACTGGCATTGCATTAACAATGGTCTAGCGGTCCATTGTAGTCTCTTTATGAGAGATTCGGCCAACCCGTTCTGGGTGTGAACATGAGCTACAGGATGTTCAACTTCTATGCCGGTTGCTTGGCAGTAGTCTAGGAAGACTTGTGAGGTGAATTCCCCAGCATTGTCCAGACGCAATTTCTTGATCTGGTTGTCTGGGAAATGTGCCCGCAATTTTATAATTTGTGCAAGTAGCTTTGCAAAGGCTACGTTGCGGGTGGACAAGAGGCACACATATGACCATTTTGAAGATGCGTCGATTAGTACCATGTAGTACCTGAATGGTCCACTTGCGGGGTGAATAGGCCCGCAAATGTCACCATGTATTCTCTCTAGGAAGCTTGGAGACTCAGAGTCCACCTTCAGGGTGGATGGTCTCGTAATCAATTTCCCTTTGTAACAAGGGGGACAAGGATTTGCACCCTTCCGAAGTAGCGTCAGGCTTTTCGGATTAATTCCACGGGATTGGGATATGATGCGACGCATCATATTCCTTCCAGGGTGTCCTAGTCTATCGTGCCAGAGTTTGAATTCTGGTTGATTTTGGCACTTCTGGTGCTCCAAAGTGTTTGCTTCCATTGCTCTGATCCTTGTGTGGTAGAGACCCGACGGGAGTCCCTCGAAACGTTCGACGGTGTTTTTAGCACCGTTTTTATGGAACGTTACATCAAGGTATTCACTGTTTCCTTTGCTCACCGTTTCTAGGTGGTATCCGTTTAAGCGGATATCTTTAAAGCTCAACAGGTTCCTATGTGAGCTAGGGGAGAGAAGGGCATCTTTTATGAGTAGTTTTGTACTATTGGGGAGCATAAAATGTGCTTCCCCTGATCCTTCAATGATACTTGATGGACCGGAAATCGTATTTACGGTGCCATCGTATTTATTAATGCTTTGAAAAAAGCAGATGTCTTGGAGGATCGTGTGTGTAGAGGCACTGTCCACTAGGCATTTAAAGTCCATCTATTTTAAAGAAAAGTCGCAGTATAAGGAAAAAACACAAAGGTATATACTACGAAAATTAAATTGATGTCTGAAAAAGTACTTAAAACATGCCAGAGATAAGCAGATAAATTGTTTCTCAAAAGGAAAAACTACAATGCATATAAAGTAGATAAATGTCCTCAGTCGAGCAGGTCATCGTTGGAGAAGTCCTCGGCGATGAACCTGATTGGTGCCAGGTTTTCTTGAACCGCCAGGTTTGTCTCAGCTTGCTTCTGGCTTGCTTTGTACAACTCCTGAAGGTGGCGTGGAGTACGACAATTTCTGGACCAGTGTCCAGTCATGCCACACCTGTGGCATTTATCTTCCCAGTCCTTTCTGGGGGCAGAAGTCTGGCCGTCGTCTTTTCTCTTCCACACATTTTTCTTCTTCCCCTCTTGGTTGTTTCTTGGAGGGGGTCCTCGAGCCTGCTTCTTCATGGTCTTGCCCTTCTGGGGTTTGCCTTTGAAGTTGCCCCTTTTCTTCTGGAAGGAGCTGTGGTGCGCTTCAGGCGCAGGAGCAGTGCCGGTAGGGCGTGAGTTGTGGGTGGCCAGAAGGAGGTCACGATTCTGCTCTGCCATCAGAAGGCATGAGAGAAGCTCAGAGTATTTTGTGAACTTTCGTTCACGATACTGTTGCATCAGTATGACATCCTTCTCATGGAAGGATGTATACGTCTTCTCTAACATGCGTTCCTCCGTCACCTTTTCACCACACAACTTCAGGCGTGAGGTGATGCTAAAGAGTGCCGAGTTGTACTCGGCAATAGACTTGAAGTCTTGGAGACGGAGGTTCTCCCATTCATATCGCGCTCGAGGTAGGATAACATCCCTTTGATGTTTATACCTGTCCTCGAGGGCGGTCCACAACTCATACGAGTCCTCCACCGTTAGGTACTCGGCCTTCAGGGTCCGATCGATATGGCGTCTGATATAGATAATTGCTTTCGCTTTATCTATGTCAGAAACCTTATCGCCTAAGGCGATGGCGTGACTCAATCCCTGTGCTCGCAGATGGAATTTTATATCCAGCTGCCAGCTTAAGTAATTCTTTCCTGAAGCATCCAAAACGTCGAAATCGACGCTCGCAATTTTGGCCATTTATTACTCTAGCATGTAAAAAGATAGCATTAATTAGATATTTTGCGCAAAAATAAATAATCAAGCACATCAGACATAAATATTTGCTGCGTGGATCGGCTAATCACCATAAATAATTACAGTCCATTACAGTCCCAAAAAGAAAGAAAGTACAACTCGGGAACCCCCGTGGGGCCCCTATTCTTCTGGAATAGTCCTTCATCTTCTTGAAGCGTCCGCCGGGCTTGTAATTTTACAAAATTATCCTCACTACATTTTTCTCTCAAAAGGAAAATAATGCATGAAAAATAAAAATGGTGATAAACTAGCCGATCCAAAACCACAGCAAATATTAACCATTCATCGCAGGCAGTTATAATGCAGCAGGCATTATCACAGGCAGTTTATACATCGCAGGCAATTTATTTATTCATCACAGGCAGTTTATAATGGAAAATGAAATCTACCGTTTAAAAATTATTGGACCACTAGGCAACGTCATGCACCGTTAGGTTAGTTGACTAACGGCAGAGCGGTCGCAGGATCTTCTTAATTTTTAAACGTTTTTTAAAGAAAATCATAAATCCAAATATAATTTGCGATGAGTAAAAATCACATGCATTTTGGTCCAGATTTTAACGAGAAAAAAATCGCAATAAATCTGAAAAAAAATTTTGAAAATTCGAAAAAAAAATTTCTGGGTCAGAAACCCTAGTTAGGGTTTTGGGGTACTCACGCCGGGCCCGTACCCGCTACTGGCGGGCGGGCCCGTTTGCCGCAGCAGGCGGCGGGGAGGGGGGGGGGCCGCCGCTGCAGGCGGCGGGGAGGAGGGGGGGGCCCGCCGCGGCAGGCGGCGGGGGTTGCCCGCCGCTGCAGGCGGCGGGGAGCCCCCGCCTGCGGCGGCGGGGGTTGCCCTCGTCGCTGCAGGCGGCGGGGGTTGCCCCCGCCTGCGGCGGCGGGGGTTGCCCCCGCCGCTGGCGACGGGGGTGCCCGGCCGCTGCAGGCGGCGGGGTTGCCCCCGCCGTTGGCGGCGGGGTTGCCCCGCCGCAGCAGGCGACGGGGAGCCCCCGCCTGCCGCGGCGGGGGTTGCCCCCGCCGATGGCGGCGGGGGTTGCCCCGCCACAGCAGGCGGCGGGGGGGGCCCCCGCCTGCCGCGGCGGGGGTTGCCCCCGCCGATGGCGGCGGGGGTGCCCCGCCGCTGTAGGCGGCGGGGTTGCCCCCGCCGTTGGCGGCGGGGTTGCCCCGCCGCAGCAGGCGGCGGGGGGCCCCCGCCGGCGGCGGCGGGGGTGCCCCGCCGCTGCAGGCGGCGGGGGCCCCCGCCTGCCGCGGCGGGGGTTGCCCCCGCCGACGGCGGCGGGGGATGCCCGCCGCTGCAGGCGGCGGGGAAATCCCCGCCTGTAGTGGCGGGGGGGTTCCCGCCGCCGCAGCGACGGCGGGAAGGCCCCCGCCGCTGCCGGCGACGGGGGGGGAGCGTCGGTGAACCCTATTTCGGGTTTGGGTGATTTTTGGGGAAAAACAACGGGTAAAAATCCGATTTTTAGTGGAAAAAACCCAATTTTTTCTTCCAAAAATACGTTTTTTAATTGAA
This sequence comes from Scilla litardierei, assembly GCA_030789695.1. Taxonomy (NCBI): domain Eukaryota; kingdom Viridiplantae; phylum Streptophyta; class Magnoliopsida; order Asparagales; family Asparagaceae; genus Scilla; species Scilla litardierei. The sequence continues at coordinate 157,336,280 of CM061136.1, forward strand.
AAAGGGTGATTTTTAGCGATAAAAACGGTGTTTTTAATCGATTGAGCCAAAAAGAATTAAATCACCACATATGCGCATATACAAAATTTAGATCTAGAGAGAAAGTTACCTCTAGATCCTACCCGCCGGATCTAGCGACGTTCGGTGAAGGAAGCCCGTTCGCGTCGCGTCCGTTCGTCGCGTCCGTCCGTCGGCAGGGGTTCGGCTTAGCTTTGAGCGTGCTGATAACGTGTTGTAAACTTGGCGGCTATGGAGACCATAGCCCTATATTTATAGTGGTAGGGTTACATAATGGGTGGATACCCACTAACGGGTAGGCCCACCAAGAAGCCCGTTTATAACACCTTGATAATTATTGGTTATTTATTCAATCAAATTCACGCAATGGACAAATTTGACAAAGCTTGAAGTGGACCAAAGCTCTTCAAAGTTGGCTACTTAGGAAATGATAAAGAGAATTGTTACATGCACCGCACTGAGTGCGGTGCATGGTACGGCCTTGACCTTTTTTGGAAAAAAAATCAAGTGAAATGTCAAATCACAAACTTACAATTAAATCGGTTTTCCAAAAATAGCAAAGAATAGCCCCGGCACACTGCATACAATGCGTTGCAATTAACAGGAGCCATGATAAAAACCCATCAAAAATAAATCAATTAATCAATCAATCAATCAAGAGAAAACTACTTACCTAAAAAAAAAGAGAGAAAACTGCAACTGCAAGTTGGGGCTCCATTGACGTCACATTTGATACAATCACACGCGCACAAGCCCTTCATCTCTTCATTTCAATATATTAATGTTCCATCAACAACAACAAAGATCAACCAATCATCTCCTCCTACTATTTCTCCTTTGTATTCTTTATTTTATTCATAATGGGCAGCCATATACTGTTTGGACATAGTTTTATTCTCAACAACACAAAAAAAAAAACACTGGCTGGCAACCATTAGCACGCATTTGCTTTGACATAGCTTATAAGAATATACATTGAATTTAAAGATTTCGTCACACCTACAAATCTCTAAAGCAAATGACTAGTTCAAATCCATCCCTATGTTCCACCTACCAAAAACTATTTTTCTAAGGAAGCAAGATGGTTGATTCTAACAATGGCTCAAAGACACTAAAGCAACTCAAAGGGACACTAATACAGCACTGGACCAACCCAATGAACGCTTAGTGGTTTATTAGAGCAGGCAGGCCCAAAAGCCGACAGCTTCGGCCCAACAACCCCGAGGCCCTCATGTGAGGCCAGTCGTTTCTTCATTTATGCCGACATCTTAGCTGATCGTTGATCCTCTTCATTTAAAGAGTCGGCTCAGAAAGAAAGGCAATTAATGATTGACCGTTAAGCTCGTCATCAATGACGACAGCTCAGACCAAAAGCAATGAAGCGCCTTAAAAGCTTGGACGTTACCCTCTAACGTCCCTCAAAAGTAATGCCCTATAAATAGCCTCGCGGATAATATTGGGATAATGGACAAGCAGAATTTCCTCATAGAGCCAAAAAAAGTCAGGTTCTCCTATACTGGTATCTGCTACACCTAGATTCTACATTTCCTACATAGCTCGGTACGATAAACTATCAGTTGATTTTCCAATTGATCGGCCATAGTTACCATGAGTATCATTGAGTCACCATCTGACTTAAGCATATGAGGAGAGTAGGTCGGACCCCAAGCCGACACTCTCTACCGAGCTCTTCGTGTTGCAGAAAGCTGAAGGTAGCCCATTGATAGCTCGGACTTGACTCCAACAGCTCGCATAGAGGTCTATTCAGCTCAGAGTTTGCTCGCCCAAGACCCAGTCAGCTGCCAACATCATTCTATGCCAGCTACTACAACCGTACCATCATCCAACAAAATCAGTGGTGAGAAATCTCCCGTAAACAGACACCATCTATTTACAGACCCAATGGAGCATGGTTAAAGTGACGTTGCATGTCCTTCGCTTGTAAGAGGTCACAGGTTCCAACATTTCTATTTGCAGTGAACTAAATAAATCAATCAATAAATCAACCAAATGGGGAGATCGGATTGGCCGCCGACCAAAAATCAGGACAATCCGGGGATCCGATCCCTACGGAGACGCATACTATCAGTGTGGCTGACGAGAGTCGGGCACCGTTAGAGCTCTCCCAATGTTGGTTTTATCCCAGAACGCCACTGTGGGTGGGAGGAAGATTGGGGATATTCGTCGAGCGTAATGCGCCCAATGTACACTGATGCATCGGAGACCACTGACATCAGTGTAGGTTGGGTTGGCCTATCATTGCATCGCAACAGCGGTGGGTAGGACATGACATAAGGGAATGCGCTATCATGCATCACGACATATTAATAATCATGTTGAAATTCAAAAGATCAAAGAGTATCCCAAACGCATTTTGTGACATGCCTAAATACTTTCTTGAGAATGAAATTGCTTAGAGCTAGCAGCTTGCAGTGATATTTTCCAAATGAAATTATGCCTTGAATTTAATACAAAAGTGTGGGCCATTTGGTTGTTCATATATGAGTACTCCTATGGACACACAGATTAATTTTGTAGGATGAGAATAGTAAGTTCTCTGATGTTGTTTCTCGATATACATGGTTGGTTGGCATACTTATTTATCTTACAGTTACCATGGCAGATACATCACTTTGGTTGTCAGCATGGTCAGTTAATTTATGCATCAATTCAGAGAAACTCACTTGAAGGCAATCACATGGGTTTCTGTGGATGTCACATTATTTCCTACCCAAGGAATTTTCTATAGTAGAAGAATGGGTATTTGCTGATTAGAGGATTTTCCTGACTCTAGCCACGAAGGAGATAGAAGGGACATTAGACTGAGATATTTTTTCAGTGTAACGAGTTGAGCATGATTAATATTTATACTCTAAATCGAGGATGCGTGTTAGAATCATTCATTAATTTTGGGTATTTTGGTTAGTTGTTGAATCATAACATGCATCACACTTATCTGTATATATTACAATGCCGTAGAAAGGGGAGAGATTTCTTTTCCCTCCTCTAAAACCTACTTTCCTTACTCTCTGATTCTAACAATGAACAAAAACAAACAAACAATGAGGAAAAAAAGGCAAAAAAGAAGAAGGAAAAACAGATGTAAATCGACTGGAAAGACTGTACTTGTTCAATATAGACAAAATTTTAGTCCAGCTAATCATAGACAGATTGAAAGCAACGCTTTTGGAATCAGACATCTTTAGAATTCATCATGCTTGTGTGGACCTAAATCAGGTACAAGGGTTTAACTAGGAGGTACTGTTGTCATGTATATAATCCAGTTGTAAAAGGGCCCTCCATGCTAGCTAGTACACAAATTAATGTCCATTATGGGGTGACAATATTCATTCTTCCATACCTTGACCCAACGGATAGCCAAATGTCCATTAGGTTTGTCACTTACCCCCTGATGTCATGAACAAAATTATCAGGGTTCAAGAGGTTGAAAATGTAATAGCTGATGGTCTCATTGAGATATGGGAAGACGATATCTCAGCTAAGGCGCAGTTGTCACATTATCACTGTCAGCTAAGCGCAGTTGCCATGTTTAATTGATACTCTTCAGTTCTTCAGTCGGAGTCATGATGCTATAGAATTATCAGTATTGAGATTAGCTATGCCATAGAAGATGATAACAACCTAACAAATTCTTGTAAAAGTGCGGCTTTTGCAATTGGTTAGAGGATTATACATATGGAAGATGATACCCATGGCCCTTCAGCCCTCCACCCTCTCTTTAGACTGATTGCATACGCGGCATGTTTAAATTAATTGTTCAGTTTTTCTTCCAGCGTCTGGAGTTCATCTCCTAGACATATGACTGGTTGCCAGACGTATGGAAGGCAAACTTTAGACGTCTGACTGCGGGCTGCTCTGTTTTTTAAGCCCGATCTGTGACCGTTGGATTGAGTGGTTGCTCAATCCAATGGCCACGTTTTTTTGCGTCTCTTAGGGGTCACTTAATGAGCTCCTTCTGAGATGTTAGGGAAGAGCTCCATGAGAGTTGTTGAGAACAATTAAGGGAGAGCTTTGAAGAGAGATTAGAAAAGATTGGAACCATAGAAGAGAAAGCATATGGCTTTTGGGATTTCTTGGGTTCTGATATCTTCTTATTTTGTTTCTTCTGAGTGAGTTTGATAGCAAGAGCTTGGAGTTTTATCCAAGTTATTACTCACTTGATGGTTAAGAAGAATGTGTAAGCTTGTATATAGTGGACTCGTCTCGGATCCTGGAGTAGGTCAAGTCATTGACTGAGCCAGTGTAAAGTTTTGTGCATCATTTACTTTCTGTATTTATTGAGTGGGCGTGCGTCGTTTGCTTTTTTGCTCCTATAAGACCTGGATAGGGTGAAATTAATAATTAATAAGGACCAGTGGCATCACAACATTAATTAGGACCAACACAACGAGCAATCACACGCATTCCTTCGTTTCCCCATAGACTAATGAAACAAAAAAACAGTTCAAAGTTGTTGTAACTGGTTTAAATTCCAGTCCTGAGATCAGAAATAATATTAGTATCAAATTCTAGTTTGAGCCTGAGAAGTGGGTCAACCAAAGGTTTAATTGGCTTAATTTCATGACCTAGCACCCATCAAGCTTAAATTCAGTGCAGCTATCCTACGCATCTTCATTGCATATTGATGTAGCAACCACTGCCTTGTTTGGATCATAACCTACATCGAACAAATATCTCCTCGAAATGTCTATTCCTTTCAAACGCTATGCTAACCGCTGGTCCCCGTAACTCATTAACGAATGCACAACCCTGGTAAACATCAGCAAATCTCTCAAATGGTAATGGCCAAAGATGACAAAAGATAATATTTAACCAAGTTTCTTTCTTCTTCTTTGATAAACAGAAGGTAAAAACAAGCACATGATCAACTGATCTGGCTTGGATTTTACTGACCAGACGCAGGTGAAGGCTTTAATGATCACTTGCCAGTAAGATGGCATTAGCATTGCTCTTTCTTCGTATCGGACGACTGTGTCCTGCATGGACCAAAAATTTATCGTCTGCACATGCAGGATTCAGTTCATTTATGATTCCAAGTACATGACCATGTGAAATGGGTCCTCATTCGCAGGATCACCTATAGATTTCACAGTTTTTGTTGGAAGGTGGCCACTTGGCCCGTGGGCTGTGGGCCCGGCCCGGTCAACGGGCCGGTCCAGCTCGGTCTCTGGTGAGTTGATCGGGCCATGGGTCCGGCCCGGCCCAAGCCCAGGGCCGGGCTTTCAGCCCCCTTGCGGCCCGGGCGAAACGGTCCAGGCCGGGTCGAGCCCGACCAGGCCCGCCCAATACCTTTTTTTAAATAAAAAAACTGCTGCGCCTGTAACTTTGTTGCAGGCGAGCGCACATGCCGAGGCAGCCAGGCAGGGAACGGTCATATGACTGTTCCTGCAAGAAGGGTTTTTTGGGGTTTTTTTTTGCTCTTTTGACCAAAAAATACCCCCCAACGGTCATAAACGGTTATTTGGGGTGTGTTTTTTGGTCTTTTTACACCCAGAAAATTCCTATAAATTACACACTCACCCTCATTTTTTCCCACAAATATCAAGCTATCCAACTCTCTCATACTCTCACTATTTGCATAAGATCTATGTTCAAGCAATCAATTCGCAGCTCTCGCCTATCGGTCAAGGCGGTATAACAAAGCTCAACTCTCTATCAACTCTGCTCTCAACTGTTCGTCAAGCTCAAGTCTCATCTCGTCATCGCTCTCAACTTCGCACTCAAGTCTCGACTCCCTTTGCTCTCAAGCTCATCTGCTCTCTACACTACTCGCAAGTCGCAACCCGGTAATCAGGTTCCTATATATTTTAGCATAATGGCTGGACCAAACCGTAGGAATTTTAGCTTCCACCTTGACAACACTGAGGAGCATGATAATTTTAATATGATTCGGGATAACCCGATACAAACACCAAAATTTGATATTGATATGTCACAAACCTACACGGATGAGTACACGAATCCTATACTTGCTTATACTGCTGTTGTACAGACTTCTTCTGTACACACTTCTACTCCTGCACATCCTATTAATCCTGATGTTCCTTTTACACAACAACCCCAACCCAGATCACGAAAATCTGCGGTTTGGGAGCACTTTACGGTAGAAACTATTGATGGCAAAGGACATCGGGAATTTTGCAAAATATGTAGAACAAATTTTAATTGCAAAGCTTCTAATGGCACAGCACACCTTAATAGACACATATCATTCCACGTAAAAAGGGATTTTAAACAGACCACATTAAACTTATATATCCACCTCTTCTTCCTCTCTTTTCTAATTTCTCATACTCTGCAGAGACAATGAGAAAAGAGATGTCTAAATTGGTTTTATACCAAGAATTATCATTTAGTTATGGGGAAAGCCCGAGTTAGAACAGTTTAACCAAGTCGCCATTAACCTTGCATTTAGAAGAGTGCCTACAAACACTCTTTGATTCGGGATGAAAAGTGTATATTTATACCCCCTAACTACTCCCATTTTGTGCTAAAGATTAGGCTTAAACTTGCTCTTTTTGGGTATATTTTCATTTCGTTTTAGGAGCTTACTCTCATTCTTGGCACAAATTATGGATTTTATCGTCTTTATTGGCTTCCTGATATTTTTCATATGCTCATGGTATTATTGTGATCATATTGTTAATTTTTGAGAATTATTTGAGCAATGGATTATTTTATATGAATTTTGGAAGGTCAATATTAATTTATAATAGTCATTATATTAATTTTCTCATTAAATGGACTAATTTCTCCTTCTCATATTTTTCAGGTACTCTTGGGAGTCTTAGAGATTGTCCAGAATTTTTTGGGAATTTTCTGAGCATCTTAAGTATTTTCTACAATTTCTGGAAGGAGATATGGGGGTTTAAACCCAGAAAATAGGATTTTAAATGGGCACCACGTGGTGCGATCCTGCGGAGCCACGTGGCACCAGATCCCACCGCTGCTCCGTTTAATAGAAAAAAGAATTAAAAAAAAACTAATTTGAAACAGCCCGCGGCCCGCTCTTGCAGCGGGCCGCCGCTTGGGCTTTCTAAAAAAATTAAAAATTAAAATATAAAAAAAGGGAATGCTGGGCAGGCCCGCTTGACCGGCCCAGATTGTTGCAGCGCCCCGCCCCAAAGCGGGGCGGGTGAAAACGAGCGCGCCCGCGGGTCGGGCGCCCGTGCACCCGTGCGCCCGACCCGCAACACCTATAATGCGGCCTGAGGTGTTTTGGGGACAGCAGCTTCGTTTTTTTGGGTATTCTTCTGCCAGCTTTGTTTTTTGCTTTTTTCTACAGATTTGGGGGTTTTGGGAGCCCTCTTCTTCTCCAAGAGGCTAGGACCAGGGTTGGAGGCCAAGTGAGGGAGCTTGAGGAAGCTTGGAGCTTGGAGGAGCACTTGAGTATGAGGATTCCATCTTTGAGTGACACATTGGTGAACTCTTTCTTAACTCTTGTGTAATTTTGGTTTAGCTAATTGTATTGTATTGGATGATTATCTCTAGAGATATAGATGTCTTCTTTTTCATCATGAATAGCTAGATATTTCTTGTGTGGTTGTGTTGTGCTTGTTGTTGTTAGTTTGTGTGATCATCTCTAGCATGTTTCTATTTTCTATTTGGTGGATGAAACTTTGAGATGTTGGTTTTTGATGGAACCCTAGTGGGTAATCCATAGAGAGGAACTATCGTAGTCGACCCTCTCTTCTTTGCTCATAGTATTTCTCTTTGTTTCATACACTACTTTTATTGCACCACACATGTTCGATGAAATGCCACATCCACCGATTGTTCGTCCCCTAGTCGGGAAAACAATTGAGTTATATTTGAGATGAATTCCTACTCCCACAACCAACCACACACACACACACACACCACATAAGTCCTCCTCGTTGCTCGCCGATTCGGCTCTCCATCCTTAGTGCATAGGCTAGAATTGTAGATTCACTACACATTTTCTGACTCTTTCCACCGTTAGCGAGGTGGTTGTAACACGATTTATTTTTGTTTATCGATCAAATTTTGCAAGAGTAGAATGACTTGTCCCCGTGATCCAACCCGGTACTCACCGGTTATTTATAAATTTATTGCATTGACGCTCCTACGCTTGGGAGTGGAAGGCGTGCACCTTGCGCATCTTCCGGTTCAACCAATTGGCGCCGTTGCCGGGGACAACGGTTCTATTATTAGCATTTTTTGATTGATTTCGTAAGTTTTAGTGTGATACTTCTATCTCTTAGTGTTGTGTCTTTACATTTTTTTTATTTTCCACCTATTGAGTCTGTTGGTTGTTTATTTTCATTTTCTTGGAAATTTTTTTAAAAAAAACATGGCATCATCTTCAGATTTTTCCGACGTTGATTTGGATGATATCTCACTTCCGCCATACTTTCATGGCTCGGAGTGGGAGAACCCTCATTTACATATTAAAAAATTTGAAGAATGGATGTATTCATGTCTTGGTGGGAATATCGATGATGATTGCATATATTTTAGATTTTTTCCCTCTTCTTTACAAGATGATGCTAGATTGTGGTTTGATTCATTGTCTCTCGACTCACATATTACTTGGTTGTCATTTCAGGCTGAATTTCTCTGAGTGTTTTTGCCTATTTTCTTGGAGCAGGTACAGGGACGTCAAGCCATGGAGCAGCATATAGCGAGCTTTATCCAAGCTGAATGGGAGGCCTACCATCAGGCTTGGCAGAGGTTCACGGATTTGGTGCTTGCATATCCACACCAGAGATTTCACGAGGATCATCTTCTGCAGATCTTCCACACATGATTATCGCCATCTGGGCGGGATTTTGTGCAGATGAGTTACGGTGGGGAGTTCTTTGATTATTCGACCGAGGATTCATGGTGTTACCTGAGGGACCTGGCAGAGTATGAGGACACAGTCTAACAGGTTCAGTTCCAGCCTGATAAGCCAGCTGAGGGCTCATTCCAATGCGACCCTATGGAATACCAAGAGAAACCTGTGAAGAGGGTGCATTGGGGCCAAGTAGAGTAATTTGAGCATATACATTTGGCTGAGCCGGAGGAGATGGATGACGGGGTGCGTGTCGACCATGTTGATGACACGATGCATTTTTATGTTGATGGTGATGTTGTGGTGGATGCATGTGAAGGCACGAGGGATATGGATGATATTGGAGAGCCTAAGTTATGTTTCTCGTCTACTACATCCGCCCATTTTGAGGTGTACGAGTGCATGGGACAGACTGCTGAGAGAGTTTTCTTTGATGATGATGAGGATGATTTGGACGAGGAAGTGAGTTTACAGACCATGACGGAGCCCGAGCCAGACCTTCCTCCAACTTCAGTGCAGCAGGTCATATACCCTTCACCGCAGGATACACACCAGACCATCATTCATGGAGATTTTCAGGATACATTTCATAGTCTGGGGAGGTCTGCGGAGACTACACTTTCTGATAGCGAGGACGATTGCGAGATAGTCTACATTGAGCCTGAGTCGTCGTCTCCTCCAGATTCACTTCTGCAGCCGCTTCTCCCTCCTCCTGAGGCAGAGTATCATGCCACACCTAGCGACATTATTCAAGAAAGTTTCCACCATCTCATGCCTTGCATTTCTAAATCCCAATTTGCACTTCCACATATTTTTGATTCAGATTGTCGTCCATTGCATTTACATTCTTTTATTTGTTTTGACGACCCGTTTTGAAATGCTTTTGCAGGGCATGAGGACATGACTTGGATTGATGCAGCTCGTCTCCCATATGACACATATTATCCAAAGGGGGCGATGGGAGTTGCATTGCTGGAATCCAAGGAGGCCGGTGGAGGTCTTGCTCCAAAGCAGCTGACAGAGGAGCAAAAGGATATGATCGAGCAGTTGCCACCACCGTTATACATTCGAGATCCACCTTTTGCTAAGGTGTATTCTTTCCTTTACATAGTGTAAATAGATAAAGTTAGTATAAAGATAATATGTTTGTATCATCAAAACCACATGAGGAGTTGTGAGTTTCCAACATTCTCCCCATTTTTGATGATTTTACAAACATTGAATATAATAATATTAAAAGATGTTATTAGTAAAAAATGGTATTTGTTCAATCTTAGTACGAAACTTGCATTTGTTCAATCTTAATATGGAACTTGCAATATGTATAACCATATATGAACTTTGTATATTTAACATGAAATATGCATAATGTAGCATAATAGAGCATTTCTCCCGCTGAATATTAGCAAAATTTATTATATTAATTCTCCCCCTTGGAAATTATCAAAAATGGGGAAAATCTGCCATTTTATAGGATTAGTCGACTAAATGTTGATGCTGGTCGACTAACTACAGAAAAAATTTCAGAGAGCATAAAAACAGAGAAGACATGTTTTGAGACAAATTGAAATATATTAATTAAGGATACCAATACATGGTATGATGCGTACATGCCTAAAGCAAAAGATACAAACCAACGCAAAACATACAATAATATAAAGAAAATACATCAAATAACTAAACAAACACTTAGGATCACTAGTCGACCAGCTGATTGGCCTGGTTGACCAGAAGCTGAAACATGTGATGCCTAATATGGTGGAAGAGGCCTAGGGGCGCGGTGCGAAGTAGAAGGAGAGTAAGAAGACCATTGTTCCAAGAGGCTTAGAATTTGTGCTTGAATGCCTTGCATATTGGTAAAGTTCATATTTATGTCATGCCAAATTTGTGCAAGACTAGTCTCAAATCCGCTTAAATGTGCTTGGACTCCCGCGAAATCGACATTCATATCATCTTGAAGATGATCAATTTGTTCTTGGAGGAAGGATCGAGATGGTTGAGAGTGAACATGAGGGTTCATAGTAACCTTGTGACGACGAGGCGGTGACTTGATCGGTTGCTCTTCTTCAACAAGTTGAAGGGGATGAAGTTCCATGCGAAGCAAGAAGGAATGATCAAAACATAGTGGATTATAAATGGCCACTTCATCGTCAAGAGGAATTTCAAAATGTTGAAGAATATGAGCGATTGTGCAAGGTAGAAAGATGGTATTGGAAACGGGTTTTACTAATGCTAACATGAGAGATACAGACCAATCCACTTTTATTCCATGCATAATGGCATAGAGGACACGGAGACGAGTTTCATCGACGTAGTGTAAAGAATCAACCTTTGGAAGAAGGTTGTAAGTGATGATCTTTAGGAGAAGACGAGGAGGGGGACGTAAGTTCATGGTAAGCATACCGGAGGGTTGAAAATTAGGACTAAGTAAATCAAGAGTGTGTCGATGATTCATTAGAAATCCGATATCTTGATCATTTGACCGAGGAAGACCAAGACATTTGGCAAGAATGCCAAAGGTGATATGCATATCTATACCTTGAAAATTTGTGTCAAAATAGATGTTCCCTCCGTCTTGATAAACAATGTTTCACAAGGAGAGGATAATATGGAATATCGTCACACCAAAGGTGGAAGAGAGAGACATTATGGAGAAGATGGTGGAGATTGAAGTTTTGGATCGTATGATCACTAAAATCAATGGATTTTTCGGGATAGAACGGAGTGAATTCCATGGCGGCATACTTGGCGCGTGCATCTTCGGCCGGAGTGGATCGACGAGATAAACATGGATTTGAAAGGAAGCCATCAAGGAAAGGTGAAATGCTCCTACAGAAAATTTGTGTAATCTCTCTCGAAATATAGAAGATTTTCGGCTATATTGTGCCTTGGGTTTTCTCATAGTGAAGAAGAAAGACCCATGGTGTTTAAATAGAATATTTGAGTTCAAATTCGAATTTTGAATCAAGAAACCGAATTAAATAACTCCCTAATAACTCCTAAGACGTTTTGGGAACTCTGCAACATTTTTGAGAGGGAAATCTAGCAAGAAATCGTGCAAAAAATTGTTCAGAAACTGCTATTCTTCGGCTGTCTACAGCGATTAGTCGACTAGGATTAGTTATTAGTCGACTAGTCGGGGGTAAAATCTGAGCGGTTTGGGAAGTGAACGAAAATAATTCAAAATAAATTATAAATTAAATTTCAGTCAAAAGAGAGGACATAATGGTTATTGCCTTGGGAATGACCATGTGTAAGTGGTTTGACCATGTGTAAGTACCTTTGTACTTAAAGTGTAAGAAGGTGTAAGGGAAAGGTCATGTCCTTAGTACTTGGAAAGTACTTCAAGAGAGGGAAATTCAAATTTTTGAATGAAAAGATCTGGTTTTGACCAAATATAAAAATAATTCTATGAAAAGAAAAAAAATATTTTTATTAATATAATGAGTAATTCTGGAGGGTTAGTCGACTGGTAACCAGTATTGGTCGACTAATTAAAATATGGATAAATTCAGAAAAATCCAGAAAAATCAGAAAATGATATTAACGTAATATATAACTATAATATATGATTAAAATGTTGATTCACTAATAATGTCAAGTTCTCTTCTAAGTTTTAGAAAAGTTTCTTCCTTAAGGGGTTTAGTTAGGATATCGGCTATTTGATTCTTAGTATCTATATACTTAAGAATAATGTCATCTTTTTGGACATGATCATCCAAGAAGTGATGACGTATATCAATGTGTTTAATGCGTGCATGATGTACCGGATTTTTGGATATGTTCATAGCACTAGTATTGTCGCACATAATAGGACATGTGTTACATATAATGCCATAATCTAGTATTGTTTGTTTCATCCATAAAATTATGCACATGCTAAACCAGCGGTAATGTATTCCGCTTCAGTAGTAGATAAAGAAACAGAATTTTGTTTCTTACTAAACCAGATACTAATGCATAACCCAAAAAGTGACAAGTTCCACTTGTACTTTTATGGTCAGATTTGCAACCAGCAAAATCTGTGTCACTATATGAAATCAAATCAAATGAATTTGATTTTGGATAATATAAACCAAAATCAGATGTGTGTTTGATATACCTAATTATCCTTTTGACCGCAGTCAAATGTGATAATTTAGGATCAGACTGATATCTAGCACATATACAAACAGAAAATATAATATCTGGTCTACTTGCGGTAAGAGAAAGTAATGATCCAATCATACCTCGATATAGTGTTTGATCATCACTCTTACCAGTTGGATCATTGTCAAGATTTGATGAAGTACCAATTGGAGTACGCTTTTCTGCAGAATTCTCTAATCCAAACCTTTTGATGAGTTCCTTTGTATACTTACTTTGATATATAAATATAGTTTCCTTCATTTGTTTGATTTGAAGTCCAAGGAAATATGTTAATTCACTCATGTGACTCATCTCAAATTCATTGTGCATTTCCTTAGAAAACTCTTGACACAGAGAATCATTAGTAGAACCAAAAATTATGCCATCAACATATATTTGTATAATGATAACATCAGAATCTATATTTTTGTTAAATAAAGTAGAATCTATTTGTTAATAGAATAACCAGATTTTAAAAGAAAATTCTTCAATTTTTCATACCAAGCACGAGGTGCCTGTTTTAATCCATATAATGCTTTCTTTAACTTGAAAACATGATTATCTAAACTTTCATGTTGAAATCCTGGTGGTTGTTCTACAAAGACTTCTTTTATAATACCATTTAGAAATGCGCATTGAACATCCATTTGATATAACTTAAAATCTTTATAACATGCATATGCTAAAAGCATTCTAATAGATTATAATCTTGCTACAGGAGCATATGTTTCATCATAATCTATGTCTTCTTCCTGATTATAACCTTATGCAACTAATCTAGCCTTATTTCTAACTACCTGTCCAGGTTCATCCAATTTATTCTTAAATACCCACTGTGTTCCAATAATAAGATGATCTGAAGGTCTAGGTACTAATGTACTCCATGAACTATCTTTACATGCTTCATTATCGTTGGTTCAATGGATGATATAAATGCACAATTAGTAATTTGTTTTATTTGAGATCTAGTTCTAACTCTATCAGAAATATCTCCAATAACTAAATCATGTGGATGATTAGGAATTTCAACAAAAGCATATGTTTCATCATAATCTATGCCTTCTTCCTGATTATAACCTTGTGCAACTAATCTAGCCTTATTTCTAACTACCTGTCCAGATTCATCCAATTTATTCTTAAATACCCACTGTGTTCCCATAATAGGATGATCTGAAGGTCTAGTTACTAATTCACATACATCATTCTTTTTAAATTGATTAAGTTCTTCCTGCATTGCTATAATCCATGAACTATCTTTACATGCTTCATTAATATTCGTTGGTTCAATGGATGATATAAATGCACAATTAGTCATTTGTTCTATTTGAGATCTAGTTCTAACTATATCAGAAATATCTCCAATAACTAAATTATGTGGATGATTAGGAATTTCAACAAATGCTTTAGGAAGACTTGTATTTTCAGATATAACCTCAGAAATGGAATTAGTAGAGTCATTGTCATCTAACTTAGTGTTTTCTAAAGAGCTAGTAATAGGTATAGAATCTTCTTCATCTAAATGTGTGATAGGTGTAAAATTCTCATTAAAATTTACATGAAGAGATTCCTCAATACATAAGTTTCTTTTATTATAAATCATATATGCTTTACTACGTGTAGAATATCCTACAAAAATACCTTCGTCTGATTTAGAATCAAACTTATCTAGTGAATCCTTAGTATTAAGAATAAAGCATTTACAACCAAATACTTTAAAATAAGATACACGAGGTATACGATCATAAAATAATTCAAAGCAGGTTTTATTCATTTGTGGTCTTACCAAAATTCTATTTAATACATAACATGCAGTAGCAACGGCTTCTGCCCAAAAATATTTTGGTAAAGAACTATCACATAACATGCTTCTAGCACATTCTTGTAATGTTCTATTTTCCTTTCAACTACACCATTTTGTGGTGCAGCTCGAGGAAAAGAGAAATTATGTGTTATACCATGTTTATGACAAAATTTTGTAAATAATTCATTTTCAAATTTTCCTGCATGATCACTACGAATAGTAATAATGGATGAAGACTTCAATTTTTGAATTCTTTCACAAAATATTGTAAATTCCTCAACTGCATCATTTTATGTTTTAAAAATAATACCCAAGTATATCTTGAATAAGCATCAACAATTACAAATGCATATTTATTACCATTTAAAGAAGATATTCTAGAATGACCAAATAAATCTAAATGTAAAAGTTCAGGTGATCTTTTAGTAGAAATAGCATCTTTCAATTTAAAAGAGGATTTATGTATTTTTCCTTGTTGACATGCACCACAAAATTGTGTATGAGTGAAAGATATATTAGGCATTCCAGAAACTAACTTTTGTTTTGAAATACTTGCCAAATGCTTAAAGTTAGTATGTCCAAAACGTTTATACTATAATAATGTGTTATCGGTGGATGTTAGTAAATAATGATCATTTGAAGATATTTTCATGCATAATATATATATATAATATATTATTCTTACGATTACCTTGAAATAAAATATTAGACATATCAAAATCATATATAATGCATGCATTCTTTTCGAAAACTATTTTAAAATCTTTATTGCATAATTGAGAAATGGATAAGAGATTATGTTTTAAACCGTCAACGAGGAGCACGTTTTCGATGATTGGCTTAGTTGGATCATCAACTGTTCTGATGCCAATCACTTTACCTTTATTGTTATCACCAAAAGAACGGTGCCACCATCTTTGAATTGTATGGTTGATAGAAGTTTGATGTTCCCAGTCATATGTTTAGAACATCCACTATCTAGTATCCATCTTTCTTTTATGTGTATCTGAAAGATAAACAATAAATATTGATACCCTTTTTATATGGGTCCTTACGATTAGTCCTTAGGAAACCAAACCCAAGTGAAATTTGGTTTCTTCAAATAGTTAGAAGAAAGAATAACATTTTACAAAAAGTTAGATATATATAAATCCTTACCATATAAGCAAATGTCTTTGGGAACCCAAATTTTCTTAGAAGATGTAAGAAAATTGGTTTTCTTTGGAATATGAATAGAATTTTTATTCATATTATTAGATGAATTAATTTTCTTTTCATTAATAAATACTTGCTTTTTCTTTTCTAAAATAACATTACCAAAAATATTGGATTTAGAAGTATTCTTATATCCCAAACCTTGTCTATGATTAGCATGATGTTGTAATCTAAGTAAATCATCTAGATTATTCTTTCCTTTATTAAACTTACTAATGTTAGAAGACATATTATCATATTTCAATTTAAGAGAAGAAATATCCTTATCTAAAATAGAAATTCGTGAAATCATATTATGATTCTCAGATTTGAGAATCTTATTTTCATGACGTAGTTTATCATTTTGAGAAGATAATGTTTCCTTCTCAAATTTTAGATTATCTAATGAAGAAGATGTTAGTTCTTTATGAGATAGAACTAATGCCTTATGTTGAGAATTCAGTTTCTTGAATCTCGTATATAATTCATTAAAAGCATTAAGTAGTTCTTCATTATCTAAACTACTTACCTCATTATCACTTTGTGCACATATGCGCATTTTCTTCATTAGATTGATCATTGACTTCTTCTTCTTCTTCTGAAGATGAAGAGTCTCATGTTGCTGCTAATGCCTTCTTTTTCTTTTCGAACGTCTTGTCCTTTCTGAAGTTGTTGAATGTCCTTTCTTTTGGCTTAAGAAGAGGACAATACTTTTCATATGTCCTGGTCTGTTACAATGAAAACACAAAGAAGCATCAGTAGTTTTAGGTTTAAAACTTTTAAACTTACCTTTTCGAAGAAACTTCTTAAAGTTTCTAGTTATTAGTGACATGTCTTCATCGTCCATATCTGAATCATCGGTGTCTGATTAAGTGGCAAAAGCAAGAGTTTTCTTCTTTGTATCTGCTTGTTCTTTGCGATCTTGAAGTTGTACTTCGTAAGCCATCAAGTTACCAACCAAGCTTTCAACGGTGAGAGTTGATAAATCATTGGCTTCTTCTATGGCTGTAGTATTCTTCTCCCATTTTGATGTTAAAGCACAAAGAATCTTCCTTACTTGTTCCGTTTGAGTATATGTCTTGCCAAAGGCAATTAAGGAGTTGACAATGTCGGTGAAACGAGTAATCATTTTCCAATTGGTTCATTCTCCTTCATTCTGAATAACTCAAACATGTGAACAAGAACTGAGATTTTAGTTTCCTTAACTTTATTAGTTCCTTCATGTGTTACCTGGAGTGTATGCCAAATATCATATGCTGTTTTGGCCTGTAGACACGATTGAACTCATTCTTGTCCATAGCGTAGAATAGTGCATTCATTGCTTTAGAATTGCGGGTTGCAGCAGATTTGTTATTAGTGGTCCATTGGGCATATGGAGTTGTAGGCTTCTCGTATTGAGTTTCCAACATGTTCCAAAGTTCGTAGTCGATGCTTTGAAGATAGATTGTCATCCTTGTCTTCCAATAGGAGTAGTTGGAACCATTGAATAGTGGAGGTCTTGTAGTAGAGTGTCATTCTGGAAATTGTGATGTAGACGTTGAATTATTCGTCGGATAGGTGTAGGTCATCTTAACCATGTGGCTCTGATATCAAATGTTGGATCTCCTGGCACACCAAATACACTAGACGGGTGTGAATAGTGTAAATCACGACGATATTCCAAAATTAAAAGTTAATAAAAATTGCAATAAGAGTGCGAAAATAAATGAACACAACCTAGAATATTCCAAACACAAACACATAGATTTTTATCCTGGTTCGGATCCTTGTGATCCTACGTCCAGTCCTCTACCTCGTAGAGATTTGAATCCACTAAAACACTTGCTCCCCGCAAGTAATCAACATACAAAGATGCCAACACTCCTCGTATTGCAAACTTGTACAATCTCTTCAACAAGAAATTCGCCAAATAAAGTAGAGAAAGAGTATGAAACAATATCACTTATAGCCTTGATAATTGATTGAATTATTGCGCAAGGAAAGTGATTGAATCTCCAAGGTTCTGTATGGAACTTGTAGTAGAACCAACTTGAAGATTGGACTTTCTATGGAGGAAAATTTTTTGCAGAGTTTCCTCTAAGAAAATCAGAAAATCACTAACTTTCTAGAGAGAGAAAGTAAACTTAAGAAAAAAAGAAAGAAAGTGAATTTTCGTGTCTTTTTAGGCAGGGGTCTGTGGGTCTATTTATAGTCCAAAAAGGTAGTTTTTGAACGTTGGACAACTGCCTAAATTTTCTAAAAATTCTGGGAAAGTTTTTCTATTAGTCGACTAATATTAGTGCCTCGTCGACTAATTAGAACTGCTGCCTAGGATTCTGGCTGTTGGGTGTCCTTTCAGAAAATAACTTCCACAAAAAGAAAAAACTTCTTTAAACGGATATAAACTGACAGAAAGTAGCCGTTTATAGCAGTTCTAACTTCCAAAAAAATATATTATTTAAATAATAAATCATTTAAAAAACTGTTTTGAAAATAGACTGGTAGACTAACAAGGTCTGTTGGTCGACTAAAAATTTGAAAGTTTAGAAATTTGTGGAAAAAGATCCTAGGGACTTAAAAATGAGTCTGACGAAGTTTTTAGACAGAAATATTTTAATATTAAAATTAGTCGACTAGCATTAGGGATTGGTCGACTAATAGGATTTCTGACGTGATTTTTTGAATACGGACACTAGACGTCTAAAATAGATTATCATCAAGGCTTTTACATTCTAAGCACATGTAAGAGAAAATATAAAGATTACATCTCATTTACAAGATACAAAATATCATCGATAAACTTCGTATTGTAGTGGATGTTTCTTGCAACTTGTACACTTGATGATTGTCTTAGTGAATTTGTGATATAACATGTGCATAGATAAAGTTAGTATAAAGATAATATGTTTGTATCATCAAAACCACACGAGGAGTTGTGAGTTTCCAACAGCGAATACCCTACGACTTAGCAAAGGAAATTTGGATATGCTGCTATGGATGTTGTGACAGCATACCCCTATAGATATCTTGATAAAGATATTTTTCACATTTCCTTAAATGACATGAATAGACTTCGGGACGGTTATTCTATTGAAAATACAATAATATTGTACAACCAAGTGAATCCCTTAACAAAGCAAGGATTCGTACTAAATGATTATCTTTGCATCTTTATACAGAGCAAAGAACAGAATTTGAGATTATAGTTGTAAACAAGTTAAATCTCATCGAATCTCCTAAAGAGAAAACCGAAATATATGTTCAAGCATGTCTATCATATATAATATGAAAGACCTAGGCAAAAATAAAGATATGTCATGGCTCGCAGATATATTATCTAAAAAAGATAAATCATGTTACATTAAACTTCATACACCCAGTGTGTATTGAAAAAAGTAATATAATGACCAATATAATCCAATAGGTACACCTTTGGTAGTACGTTCACTGGATGAACAAAACGACCTCTTCCTTCAGCTGGAAGAGGGGAAGATATACTTGGTCCTGAAGTCCCTTATCTAAATGCTATTAGAGCACTTCTATACCTGGCTAATTGCACGTGGCCCGATATAGCATTTGCAGTGAATTTATTAGCCAGATACAGTGCAGCGCCCACGAAGCGCCACTGGACCGGGGTTAAGCATTTTCTGTGCTACCTCCAAGGGTCAACAGATTTAGGCTTGTTTTACAAAAAAGAATCATCCTTCACACTTATTGGTTATGCTGATGCAGAATACAGGTCTGATCCCCATAATGAAAAGTCACAATCATGATACGTGTTTACCTACTAATGTCCTGAAAATCTTTCAAGCAGACCATGACAGCAACCTCATCCAATCACTCAGAAATTCTTGCCTTTCATGAAGCAAGCAGAGAATGGATTTGGCTACGCTCAGTTGTACATCACATCCTGGTGACGACCGAAGTAACGACTGATGACCTTGAACCTACCACTATGTTCGAGGACAACGAGGCATGCATTGCCCAATTACGAGGATGCTACATCAAAGGCGACGGAACAAAGCACATCTCTCCTAAATTCTTCTGGACACGTGGGCTATAAAGAGATGGTGATATCAACGTCAAACAAGTGCGATCTAGTGAAAACCTGGCAAACATGTTCACTAAGTCACTTCCTACATCTGCTTTCAGGAAGTTTGTACAATAGATTGAGGTGAGGCGCATAAGATATCTGAAAGACTAAGTGCTTGTACAGATCTGTGGGAGTTAAAGGAATTTGTACTCTTTTTCCTTAGCCATGGTTTTTTCCCACATGGTTTTCCATAGACAAAGGTTTTAACGAGACAAACCCTATTAACTCAGGATTCCGAAGTATCCACAACTTCCGAAGTATTCAGGAGCAAAGTTCACACTTATGGCACGACAGGGAAAAGTGTTATAAATGGAATATAATGTGAGGGGATAAGACTGTATCTCTTTGAAAAATTGTAGCATATCCATGTATAAACTCTCATCCCCTATAAATAAATGCCTAGGGTCTCGCCTACATTCACAACCAATAAAAGATAAAATGTGAACAAATAAAAGATAAAACAACAACAGAATTCAAAACAAAACCCCAAAAAACAAAGAAAAATCCACTGAATGATGAAATAAAATTAAATTTCAGAGGCGTGTTAAACCAGTTAGAGAATGAAAAGAGCAGGAGAATTCCCCGTGCGAAATTGGATGTTTATTATCTCGTAGTCATAACTAAAAGAAGAAATGCTTACTGTCAATAGTTTTGAAAGAAATAAATGACCTTAAATATACAATTCAGTTTACTTAAAAAGAAGAAGATACATAATACATGTACCCTTGCGTGTTTGCACATATAGAGGCCAACAATTCCCATAACATCATCATCATCGTCAGCATTCAGAATAACACAAAAAGCATTTGCATTGGGGTTCTACAGTGGATAACCAATTATAATAAATAAGGCATGGTAGATAACTAAATATAATAAACAATGCAATTTCATTATCAAAACAGTTCCTCTATCCAGAATGTGTGTCCACTCCACAACTGAATATTTTCTCTGAAACAAGATCATTCATCTATAAAAATTGAATGTTGGAGCAAGTTACCTACCCCCACAAGGTAATCCTAGCACAGAACAAGAGTATTTATGGGCACACAGATAAAAGAAGAAACAAATTGGAATTCGATTTAACACTGACAGACCCGATACCAAATTCCTCGGCAATAACAAATTAATCAACAAAAATATACACAATGTAGCAAAAACCTGGACAGACTGCCATTTGATGGCCGACCATGCATCCCAGCCCATCTGCTGAGCATGAGACACAGATTGCACGATGCCAACCGAAGGCATCTCCTCCAACACGTCATCAGTTGACGACTCTGTAAACTTCTCTTTATTTTGACTGCTTGGACTTTCTATCACCTTCTTCGTCACTTTCTAAACCCTGCCATGTACAACAGATACTATTGTAAGTTAACGGTCCACAAGTTATCCATTACTTTCTCTACATTTAGTAAAAAACAGTTGAGTTGAGCGCTGTCTGGATCCCTACAAAGTATACAATATAAAGACGAGCACATCACAGAAATAGTCGCATCATATGGATCTTGAAAGAACTGAAAGGGGACCGCACAGAGAGAGAGAGAGAGAGAGAGAGAGAGAGAGAGAGAGAGAGAGAGAGAGAGAGAGAGAGGGTAAAAAGAATCAGATTGTTAAGCTGATATAATAAAAACGAAGGATTCACCAAAATAATAGCAGTGGAAGTGGAAGAGTAGGATTTTGAATGAAAAAAATAATGGAAGATTGACTCAAGTACCACCTAATATGACACAGACTGCACCCCAACATAGAACTCATAGACTTATCATTAGATAGGGAAATCCAAAAGAATATAACATAGTCACACAGGAATGCATGGCAGAAAATGTGGATGTATGGTTGCAAATGTACAGTACAGCCAAGTCCAACCAGAATGCTCGGTTCCACCCACCCCTCGAAAGTGGCTATTGGGAAGACACATTTAGCCATTAATAAGAAGTATCAGAACTCTTTTAACAGTCATCATAAAGAAATAACCTAGTCACAGCCTCAGGCTGAGCACCAAGTCTATGCGTTCTAATAGGTAGAATGTGAAAAATAAGAGTCAATATGGTTCTGATGCCTATTCACCAATATCACAATTATTTCCGTGATGTCTATTCGCTAATGTCAGCTCTCATTGTTGTTGTGCCTGCTGATCCTCTGCAAGAGAGAAGAGTCCAGAGCCAGCCACTACAAAATTATGAAGTGGCGGGTAATGTCATGATATTCTCAGTCTTTTTTGCTGATACGAACTCTCTCGATCTACGAGCGGTTTGATGCCACCCTCTTATTTAGGTTGAGTTGAGGCTCAAGGATATGTGGCGTTGCAAGATTTCTCTATATCTAATGGTTCCGATGCAATGCTTTTTTAGTACTAAGCCAAAATTCATTCTAGCCCTAGCTCAGCACATTCCTCCGCATCTCCCGCAGAAGTATAAATGGGGAAGAATGCATGTCAATGCTCAATCCCCAGTTCCTTTTATCCTACAACATGCTGGTATGCTGATACGATTTGGGGATCAAATCGTATTTAGGGCTGAATTTAAAAGTGGAAAAAATGGAAAAGAGTGGAATTTCTATTGAAATACGAAGAACAATGAGATAGATTTGATCTTTTCTGGAGAGATCACTCCCTAACTTGAATTAAAGGATCAAGTCTAATCCCACACTAACCCTTGCCGTCACGGCTATTCAATCTCAATTCTTCAATAATGAACAACTAGGGTTTTTGGGGTATTTATATGACTCATCTAATTATTGCTAAGCGCGCACACCGTGACTTAAGCAATGACTAAAGACACTACCAAGCAAATAATAAGCTAAAGAAGATAAAGTAGATAGCTCTAATCCTGGCTCGTGCCCGCTCCACGCGACGTGCCCGATCTCTGGTGCCTCCTCCTGTAGACAACCGCATCATTACTCCCCCCAAAAAAACGAACCTTGTCCTCAAGGTTGTAGTCTGGAAACTGAGCCCTGATGGTATCTTCCCGCTCCCAAGTAGCCTCGTGGTCAGGCAAACCCAACCATCGTATCAGCACCTCCCAACCGCCCCCCTCCGTGTGTCGTACCCGCAGAATGTCTTGGGGCTCCATCATCGCCTCCAAGTCAGCTGTCAATGTCGATGGCAGAGTGGCCACCGGTGTCTGCGCTCCAATCGCCCGTCGTAACTGAGACGTGAAAAACTGGGTGTAAGGCAGATCCTGGGGCAATGTCAGTCTATAAGCCACGGGTCCAATCATCGCCTCTATCTGGAAAGGCCCGTAAAAGAGTGCGGCCAGCTTCTCGTTACGGCGTCGGGCTAGTGACCTCTGCCGATACGGTCTCAGCTTCAGATAGACTCGATCTCCTACTGCAAACTCCACCTCTCTACGATGTGCATCCGCCTTGGCTTTCATAAGCTGTTGAGCCCTCGTCAAATGCTTCTTCAGCTCCTCCAAAATTCCCTCACGCTCCTCGAGGTACTGATCCAACTGGGACACTGGGGTCGTCCCACGGCGATAATGGATCAGCTCTGGCAGATCCCTCCCGTACAACACCCGAAACGGTGTCGTCTGTGCGGCTGAATGGAAGGAAGTATTGTACCAATACTCCGCACATGCCAACCATCGATACCAACTCCGAGGGCAATCCGATACAAAACAACGAAGGTAGGTCTCAACGCTCCTGTTGACGACCTCCGTCTGTCCATCCGTCTGGGGTTGGTAAGCTGTGCTCCTCCTCAGAACGGTCTCATGCACCCAGAACAACTCCCTCCAAAACTGGCTCATGAAGACAATGTCCCTATCTGATACTATGGAATCGGGGAACCAGTGTAGACGCACCACCTCCCGCATAAATGCCGTAGCCACGGTCACTGCAGTGTAAGGATGTCTCAGCCCAATGAAGTGTCCATACTTGCTCAGTCGGTCTACCACCATCAAAATCACCGAGTATCCCTCCGACTTGGGCAGCCCCTCCACAAAATCCATACTGATCCCCTCCCAGACCTGCTCAGGAAGAGCTAAGGGCTGCAGCAGCCATGCTGGTGCCATGGCCAAGTATTTGTGACGCTGACAGACGTCACAACGGGCTACCATCTCCGCGATGTCCTTCTTCATTCCCCTCCAGTAAAGCTCCCTAGCCACTCGCATGTACGTCTGCTGGACGCCAGAATGCCCCCCTATTGCACTCCCATGGACCTCCTGAAAAATCAACGGAATGTGCATTGAAGCCCGTGATATCACCAACCTTCCCCGATACAAACGCCGTCCCTCCACCGAATAGCCTGGGTGCTCAGCTAACCCCTGAACCAAATCCTCTCGGACTCTAGACAACTCCTCGTCGGCGTCCACCTCCCTCCATAAAGGCTCCCAATCTGCTAGCAGTGGTACTGATAAGGCTGCCAAGGACGTAACCTCCTCCCGTCATGATAGTGCATCTGCAGCCTTGTTCTCCAACCCGGGCCGATAGTGTATCTCAAACTTGTAGTCCACAAGCTTAGATAACCACTTCTGATAGTCTGCCGCCACCAATCTCTGCTCTAGCAAATATTTCAGGGACCACTAATCCGTGCGCACAATAAATGGGCGCCCCAGCAGGTACGGACGCCATTTCTGAATCGACAAAGCAATCGCCATCAGCTCCCTCTCATACACGGACTTCTGCCTCGCCCGTGATGACAAAACCTGACTAAAGTAAGCCACGGGTCGCTGATCCTGCATCAGCACTGCTCCCAGTCCGTATCCCGAAGCATCAGTCTCTACCACAAATGGTCTGCTAAACTCAGGAAGAGCCAGTACCGGAACGGTCGTCATCGCCCCCTTCAGGGCCTCAAACGCCACACTCGCCTCCTCGGTCCACTGGAACACATCCTTCTTTAACTGCTCAGTCAGAGGCCAGGCAATGGTACTGTAGCCCTGCACGAACTTGCGGTAATACCCCGTCAAGCCCAAAAATCCCCGCAACGCCCTCAGTGTAGTTGGCTGCGGCCAATCTAGCATGGCCTCTATCTTGCTTCTATCAGCTGCTACCCCTGCTGCTGAAACCACATGCCCCAAGTATTCCACCTTCGCCTGGGCGAACGTGCACTTCTTCCTATTGGCATACAGCTGGTGGGCCTGTAGCTCCTGTAACACAGTCTCCAAGTCTCGCACGTGCTCCTCCACGCTACGGCTGTACACCAATATGTCGTCGAAGAACACTAAGACAAACTGTCGTAGGTAAGGCTGGAATATCTTGTTCATCAACGACTGAAATGTATCAGGCTTATTCGTCAACCCAAAAGGCATGACGAGGAACTCATAATGCCCCTCATGAGTCCTGAAAGCAGTCTTCTATACGTCCTATGTCTTCATCCGGATCTGATGATAACCCGACTTCAAGTCAATCTTCGAAAAAATCGACGCCCCATGTAGCTCATCTAACAACTCATCTATCACCGGTATAGGAAAACGGTCTGCCACCGTCTCCTTATTGAGGGCATTGTAGTCTACACAAAACCTCCAGCTACCGTCCTTTTTCTTTACCAAGAGCACCGGGCTAGAGAACGGGCTAACACTCGGTCTAATCACTCCCGCCTGTAGCATCTCCCTGATCAATCGCTCGATCACATCCTTCTGGACATGCGGATACATGTATGGCCGGACACTGACGGGCGCTATTCCCTCCCGTAGCACGATGGCGTGCTCGTGGTCCCTCTGCAGTGGAAGTCCCTGCGACATCTGAAAGACGTGCACATAGCTGTCCAACAACTCCTCCACCTCTGGTGGCGCCCTCTGCTCATGTGCCTCTGCCCCCAACTCCTGATAGGACACAAAATATGACTCTCCTCCTACCGACACTACCCGAGCCAAGGACTTCAAGGACGCTGCGCGACAACACAGACTGTGGTCCCCCTAGCAAAATCACAGTCCTTCCGTCCTCCCGATACTCCATCCTAAGCATCTTCCAGTTGAACTTGGTGTCGCCTAATGTCTGTAGCCACTGCATCCCCAATACCAAGTCAACCTTCCCCAGCTCCAGGGGTAGCAATCTACCACCACCTGAGCTCCCTGCACTGCCAGAATCACAGCCCTGCAGACACCCCTGCTCTCCTCCCTCTGGCCGGTGCCCAAAATCACCCCAAAGGTGGCTGTCTCACTCACATCTAGCCTCATCTGCTCCACCAACTTCCTGGAGATGAAGTTGTGGGTCGCCCCACTGTCTATCAATATCGACACCTCCTAGTCTGCCAACCTGCCCACCAGCTTCATGGTATGATAAGGAGTAAATCCCACCACGGAGCTAAGAGAAACCTCCACACCGTCCAAGTGCTGGTGTTGTTCATCCACAGCCTCCTCCCCATCGAGTATAATGGTAGTATCTCATTCTTCCTCCTCAGCCGCCACCTCCAACTGCATGACTCGCCCTGCACACCGATGTCCCGGGGTGAACCGCTCATCGCACTTGAAGCACAGCCCCTTGGCCCTGCGCTTCCTCATCTCCGCCTCGGTCATCCGACGGGTCTGACCCCCCGTGCGGGTCTCCTGGACCGCCCATCGAGCTGGTGTCAGTGCACCTGTAGGAGCCTTGGGTGCTGGTGCTGCTGGACTCCGAAAAATCGACCCTCCCCAAGCTCCCCTCGCTCTCCTATCCTCTGTCAGCTTGTCTTCCACCTTCCTGGCAATCCTCATCATGGCAGATAGACCTCTGGGCTCCTGAACTCGTAGCTCCGCTCGGATCTGTGGCTTAAGGCCTTTCAGGAAATTTCCCTCTAGGGACTCAGCAGAAACTCCCTCTACTCGGCTCGCAAGCCGCTCAAACTTCTCCACATACTCCCGCACTGTCCCCTCCTGTCGCAGCGTGTACAACTGCTCAAACAGGCCGCCGGCCTGCGTCTCCCGGAACCTCTCCATAAGGCACTCCGTCAATTCTATCCAAGTGCGGATAGGTCTCTGACGTTGGCTCCAACGGAACCATCCCAAAGCCTCCCCCTCGAAGCACATCCCTACCGACCGCATTCTCTCCGCCTCAGATAACCCCAACACATCGAAGTACCTCTCCGCCTTGTAGACCCAGGCGTCAGGATCCTTTCCCTCAAACAGGGGCATGGTCAACTTCCTCAACCGACTATCGTTGCCAGCATCGCCACGTGGGCCTCCTCCCCGATTATCCTCCTGATATCTCTTTCGTACCGGGCCCTTCAATCTCCATCTAGGCTGCTCCTGATGCTCATGTGCTCCCCAAATCTCCTCTTGGGCTCTCTCAGCTGCCCGCTGCTCCTCAGCATCCCACGCATCTCCATCTCCCCAAATATACTCCTCATCTGGGAGGTTATCGGCATAGCGTGTGTACTCCTCATACTCCGGCACATGCCCCACATCCTCCCCGGCCTCCTGAAGTCTCTGTACATCCTCCTTGGCGCGCCTCAAGGCCTCCAACGCTCCCTCCAAGCCCAAGGAAAAGCCGGATGAACCCTGTCGGCCCCCCACAAGGCCCCCGGGGGCTGTCGCAGCTGTGCGGGGCCCCTGGAAAGTTGCCAGGGCCCCGCCGGCCTCCTCCCGGCCCCGCTGACCCTCGCCGGGGGCATGGCGGGCCGCCAGACCCCCGCGGGGGTCGGCGCGGCCCTCTATGGGGCCGCACGGCCCTGCGCGGCCCAGATCTGGGCCGCGCAAGGGCGCACGGCCTGTAGGAGGGGCACGCGGCCCCTGGCGGTCTGCCAGGGGGCGGCCGCCCCCAAAAAGGGCCCCGCCGCCTGTCTTTTGGCTTCGTTGGTCTCCCGGAACTTCACGATGCGCTGTTCCGGCTCCTCGTACGCCGGATCCCTTCCTTGATGCCCTAGATCTGAAGTAGGATTTAGATTTGTTGATGTCGAAGCCCTAATTTCAGATTCGAGGGGTGGTTGTTGTTGTCGAAGGGCTTGAAGGATGTCTTGGATGTCGGTGGATTTCGCAAGCCCCTTCATCTCTTGATGAATACCTCTGATCTCTCCTTGTAGCCCATCGATCCGCGTGTTTACTTCATCGAGTTTGTCGTCGAACTTCTCCTCGACAAGCTCCGTCGCCGTCTTTGCCCTAGTTCCCGCTATTAGATCGTGATGCTCTGATACCAAAATGATACGATTTGGGGATCAAATCGTATTTACGGCTGAATTTAAAAGTGGAAAAAATGGAAAAGAGTGGAATTTCTATTGAAATACGAAGAACAATGAGATAGATTTGATCTTTTCTGGAGAGATCACTCCCTAACTTGAATTAAAGGATCAAGTCTAATCCCCCACTAACCATAGCCGCCACGGCTATTCAATCTCAATTCTTCGATAATGAACAACTAGGGTTTTTGGGGTATTTATATGACTCATCTAATTATTGCTAAGCGCACACACCGTGACTTAAGCAATGACTAAAGACACTACCAAGCAAATAATAAGCTAAAGAAGATAAAGTAGATAGCTCTAATCCTGGCTCGTGCCCGTTCCACGCGACGTGCCTGATCTCTGGTGCCTCCTCCTGTAGACGACCGCATCATATGCGCCAGCAGACCTCGCAAAATAAACTTGACCCAACAACCCCAACCCCAACCGAATTTGCAGGTACTAGTAGAGGCCTAAGCAGGTTCGGGTGGAATTCGGGTCAAACCCACCAACCCTCAAAAAAGGGGTCCAGTACGGATTTCTAGCTGAACCCAAATCCTACCCGCTAACTATGTGCGCTCGCGTAATAATTATTAGTTCTTACTCTATTTTTTAACCCCATCTGCTTCAGCTTCCAGATCTCGATCGCAACGCAATCAGCAAGTCACCTCTAGCGAACTTCTCTCCAGTAAGCTTCTCTCCAACGAGCTAATTGAGCCCCTCCTTGATCATCCACACAAATTTCTTCCTCAAATCAATTTTCCTATCCATAAACGTTCTTGGGATATCCCTCTAGGCTCCAGCAAGCCTTCAACATATACAACAAGGTCCTTAACTCATATGTATGTACTTCTCTGCTTGATTTTGATCATCTTGCAAATCCGTAGATCTAATGTCAGTATGTTCAGAAGATTCAATTTCCATCAATAATACTGTTAAAAGGATTCAATTTTTATCAAGTTTAAATGATTCTTTTTTGCAATTTTTCAAATCATCGACGATCGAGAAACCGGAAGATCAAGGGTGTTCGAGGTTCTAAAGTTGATCCTCCAGCTTGCAAGGTCAGATTTTCAAGACTGATGTGATATTATTGTTTCCCCATTATGGGTGTTAATGCGATATGGGTTCTTGATATGGGTTCTTACGTACTTTCTTCTTTACTGCTTCAAGATTATGTTGTCTAAGCATAAAATCGCACATAAACATTGATTTTAGTTTCACTAGTTTTGCGCTGTCAAGTTCATTATGTATTGAACCTCTTTTAATTTTTCAGAATTTGATTTGGTTATTTTTAGTAAAAAGATTCATGCTTGCTGAAGCCTTATATGCCTTCTTATGAGGTGTGTTTTATTTTGAGAGCATTCATTTGATGTGTTGAATATTGCTGAAGTGTTGTAGTCTACATTTTCTGGCATTTTTTACTGGCTGTGCAGACTAGAATAAGGTGAAAACCGCATCTTCTTTGAGCTAGATTGTAGTCTTAAAGATTATAGAAATTGTTGATTTTTAGTTTATTGAAATGAACTTGTCTGAGTAATTCAAATTATGATCACATGTCCTATTGCCCATGATTAATATTAAAAGATAACATACATATAGCAAGTAACAAAAACTGCTAGTGTGTTGGGTAATACAATTAAGATATTTATGTCAGGGATGGCTGTTTTTATAAAAGCAATCACTTTGTTGTTCTGCTGGATGGTTTCTTTGAAAAATGGAAAATACTTTTGAGTTATTTGTTGCTTCCACTAGCAGTTATCTTTGAATTTGTAGTTTTCATTACTTAGATATTTCAAACTATTGCAATGTTGCAATCTTTAGATTTATAAGCAATGTTGGCTTTTTTGTTTACAGTGAATGGAATCTTAAAATTCTAGAAATCCAGTCACTTACATTGTTGACATAGAAGAAAATGAGAATGTAGTTGGATCAAATGAGAAGAGTTTGAATCCTAATCATGTGCATGGGGCAACTTCTTTTAGCCAAGGAAATAAGCATAATAAGAAACAAAAGAAGCGTACGTCACCGGTATGGAGTTTATTCACAAAACAACTGCAAAAACCGGGACAAAAGTTAATGGCCAAAAGTAAAAATTGTGGACAAGAATACATTGCCAAGAGCATGTATGGAACAAAGAACATGGTTATACATATATATGTTGTCTGGCCCTAACTTCTGAATATGTGGGTCAAATGTTGTTGTCAACTTTGGAAGGAGTAACAACAAGAGGACCTAAACTTGATCAAAATAAATTTAGAGATCTTCTTGTCAAGGATATTACAAAGCATGGATTGCCTTTTAATTATGCCGCATATGAATTCAGGAGTTGCATGCTTATTTTAATGATAAATTTAAGCACATTTGTAGAGACCACAAAGACCAATGTCCTTAAACTATAGTACAAAGAAAAGCTAAGCTCAAAAATTTCATGAAATTTAGTGTGGGGATGATAAATTTAACATCCAATTTCTGCACTTCTATCAACACCAATGGATTTCTTTGCCTCACTGCACATTTCATTGAAAATGAGTGGACTTTACAAAAAAAGAGTGCTTAACTTTTTGCATAATGCCTCCTCACACGGGCCTTGCATTATGTGAAAAGATGTTCTAGTTATTAGTTCACTGTAACATTGATGATAATTTGTTTTCTTTCATGTTGGATAATGCAACGGCAAATGATATGTTTGATGATATGTTAAAAATACCAACTTACCTTTTGAAGCAAGCATTACTTGGAAATGCTGAATTCTTTCATGTTCGTTATTGCTTGCATATGTTGAACCTAATTGTACAAGATTGATTAAAATGCACTGAAAATTGTGTGGCGAAGATCTAAGATAGTATCAAAGATCCAAGATAGTATCCAATATCTCAAAGGTTCCCAAAGAAGAAAGAATAAGTTTTTGCAGTGTTTCCCATGTACGGTTGGAATGCAAAATGGGATATAGGCAAAATGTGGCTTCAAGATGAAACTCTACCTTTCTTATGCTTACCAATGCATTGTAGTATCAAAATGCTTTTCTTAATTTGAAATATGTTGCTGGTAACTATGTGTATTGTCCATCACCCGAAACATGGGATAAGGTTCAAAAGATTGAGAGATTTTACGGTTGTTTCTACATCACATGCATATTTTTTGCACCATCTATCCCACTTCTAATTTGTTTGTGTGTCAAGTATTTATGTTGCAACATATTGAATACAAAGATGGAAGAGGATGATGAATTCATTATTGTCATAGCAAAAGAGATGAACAAAAAGTTTAATAAGTATTGGAGTGCATATAACTTGCTACGTAACATTGCTTGCATATTAGATCCTTGACACAAGATTCAATTTGTTGAATTTTGCTAAACAAGATTATACGGCAAAGGTTTCAAAGAGTTTGACACGTGAAAAGCAAGATATTCTCTCTTTACAATGAGTATACAAGTATAATGGAGAAGGAAGCACCTCCTAGCACCTCGGGGCTTCGAAATAAAGGCAAATTACCTCATAGGGCTACCACTCTATTCTCATGATTGCACGGATGTAATGAAGGTAATTTGTTAAATTTAAAAAAATCATGTTTTTTCATATTATATGTATGTATGCTTTTAATTGATTTTATGATGCTAATCAAGGAATTTGATTCATTTGAGAGTTTGGAATTCGAAGATAATTTTCAAAAGACAATTGAAGTTGTATTTGGATGAGTCGAATTTTAGGAGTCTCAAATTTTAGGAATTGAATTTGGATATTCTTATATTTTGAAAATAAAAAAAATTTAATATCTGGCACTAAGAGACATATTGGCAATTGAAATTTCAACTGTTGCATCAAAGAGTGCATTCAGTGTGTGGTAGAATACTAAACGAAAACTGTTCCACATTTTGTCTCGAAAACATGGAGGCTCTAACTTGCACCTGTGATTGGCTACATAGAAATGGATTGAAAGATAATTTGTTGACTCATTTAGTTGATTATGAACATCTTAATCTGTTATAGATTTCTATTATATAGTTTATGACTCATTATTGGGTTCTATTAATTAGACAACATGCTTGGAGGAGCTCAATGAAGATGTTTTGCAAGTTGACAACAAAAATTGTCAATCTGTGCAAAGCTCAAGTACCGTCGACTTGGAAAAGTAAAGGTAAACTTTAAATTTGTGTATGTTTACTGTTTATGTGCGAACTTCTTTGAAAAACTAAAGATTCTCAGTCTCTTTTCTGGAGCTAAAGTAGCAGCTCCTTGCAGCAATTTCAGCAGTACTAGCTGCGGTTTGGTGGCAAAAGCAGTAACTGCTGCTGAAATTCAGCAGCTGCAGCTGTTGTTTTCAGCACAAGACAGAAGCATGTAACTTCTGAATTTCAGTAGCAAGGGATGCTGGTTTTTTCTTAATTTCAGAAATTCTAGATGATGTGTTTTGTGTTGTTTTGTGGCAAAACACAGCACAATCTCTTTGATCCTAGTCTATATTTTACCACTAGTAATTGTAATTTCTTTAGTTGTTGGGTGGTTATGTGTTCTTCTTTTTTATGTTTACAGCTGAGGACCAATAAGAAGATCGACAGATTAAGTACACGTTTCATTGGGTTGTGCATATCTTTGTAGTTGTAGGGTGCTTCCCTGGTTTCCAGAAGTTGAAGTTATGCACTTTTGTTATTTCTGTCTCTTTTTTCTCTATGGGCCAATCCTATGTATGTCTTTTGCTAAACATTTGACCGACGTTATTAATGGTTAGGAAAAATTAATATTTGGATATTTTGGAGTTGTATTTTTCCGTTAGCGGTCTTTTGATTTTGTATATGCCTTGAAAAATTATGTTTTTGTTTGGTTTCCTTTCAGTTCAGGTTGTATGGAAAGAAGCAGGTCAATGAGAACCTTAGAACTATGATTTTTTATATTGTTGGTGAAAAATCTGGGAAAAGAATGCCTCCTACGAATCGTGTGAGTTTGTGTTGATATCTTTCTCAGATGAAGGTAGGTATCTGTTCACTTCTTTATTTTTGATGATGATGAGAGGTTATCTTCTGTTATTTCAGCTTGAGTTATTGAGTAATTATATTTGTTGTTCATTATGGTGTTGAAGAATTATTTTTGATTTTTCTAATGAAAAAACATATATATTTCCTACTTGGCCCAATAACAGCCATAAAACTGGTTTTAAAGCTGGAAAAAGATCCGTTGCATTATTGAGCAACCCAGAAAACCCAACCCATGACCTGCACCCCATCCGCAAACTAAAGCAGGTCGGCTTGGGTGACCTCAATTTTCTTAGGGTTGGTTACAGGTTGGGGGTCATTGACCCGAATTGTATTCGGTTTGGGTTCAAGTATGCTCCTAAACAAATTGGGTCAAACCTGACCCAAGCCGCCACGTCTGTGTCAGCACCTAGCCGCAGCAGTTCCTTGGACCTGCCATTCCACATAGTGCCTTATAAACACTGATTTTAAGAGTAATATACAGGTCTTCTGTGTTTAACGATCAATTCATCAAAATATCACAATACCAACAGACACCTGATGCTAGTCTTGTATATTCATCAACTACCATGAGTTTTTGTATTGCATTTGAGATAGAATACCAAGACTCTAAATAAAATAAACATAAGCGAATAACTTTCAATACCCCCCCCCCCAAAAAAAAAAAGAAGAAGAAGAAGAAGAAGAAGAAGAAGAAAATGTTATAATGAGAATGTCTCCAATATTTTCTGTGTAATTAATGCCCCCCGCACACCCTAATCCCCAAGACAAAAAGTAAATATTATGGTTGAATCCTATGATCCACATCCATCACTTGGCAACGCAGGCTAATGTGAGCAATACCATGATGCAAATTTGGATATGTTAGGACAGAAGTACACACATCTCCTTTGTCAGGTCATTATGATTATGTTTAGAAGTTTACTTCCATTAGATTTAAAGTCAGTGTTTCACCCTAATTTTCTTCTTTATAATTAATGCCCCCCCCCCCCCCCCCCCACCACACACACACACACACAAAACCCACAAAAAAAGGGAAAATGTGTGGTCGTAATACAGGAGCAAGCAGGAGGAAAAAACCCATCATAATCATATATTTTTAAAGAACCAGTAGAAACTCTTCTTTGAAACCCCACAACATCATAACTTTAACCTCATCATTTAATTTCAAAAGACATCTATTGGCATAAAATATAATATTTAATTTCATCAGCTGAAGGATATGAGATTCTAAAAGAAAAAAAACCAGAAAGAAAAAAAATCAGTCGAAAAATAGTTCAGACTTTCCTCGTATTTAGGCGTCTTAGGTCATTATGCCTTTTATAACAGGCTTGTCCGGTAAACCGCCTTTTTCATAAAAAAATCTAAAATCGGGGATACTGATCCCTCAACAAATACAGAGTAGCCTTTTTATTCTAGTGGATAAACTCGAGGTGCTTTTGAAGTTTCAACTAAATAAAAGCATCATTTAAGGGTTTAGGGTCGGCTTGATGATTCCATTTACAACTGGCTCTATCAAGGGTTAAACTACTAAATTACTAATTAACCATATCAAATAGTCATGTTTTAAAAACCAAACAAAGAAGAAGAAAAGCTGCAATCAGGTTTTTTTACTCTCATGTCCATTTTTAGTTCTCAAAAGAAAATTGCAACTGCAGTTTCTCTTTCAATCAGCTTCAGTTTCTCCCGCAAAAAGAATAAGACTATACTTTGCCTTGCCTGGTAATGGTTGATGCATGTCCAGTCCTGGGTCTAGTCTTTGCCTTGCCTGGTGGCAATTTATTTTTTTTTCCTTTTGGACATTATCATAAACTGTATTTTCACATATCCATGTATATAATGATATACTTTTTTATGTGAATAATGATAATCTTTTGACGCAGGCCGGAGATTGTAGTGGGAATTGGGAGAAATATTTTGCGATTTGCTAAACTTTCAGGCCTTGCATCTCGAAGGCCTCGCATCTCGAAGATCTGACAATCACACACTCACATTTCTCACACGTGAAAATTTTTCAAACCTCGCGCACAAATAACCGAGCACTTTAATGCAAAAGATTTAATTTTTGGTACACAGAGTTTATACAAATTTTCTCAAATCCTTCTCGACGATAAATACAAAACATATTTATAATCATAATAAGGACTAATTTGACTCATACGTAAACTTCTAAATAGACTCAAATAAAGACTCCTAAATAAATCAAAAAATTTCTTAGAACAAGAAACTCAAAAGACTCAAATTCTTTACGAAAATAAATTCTAAAGATACTAAAATTTGTTTAGAAAAAGTAACTCTAAAAAACTCACATTTCTTTAGAAAAGAAATTCTAAACTGACTCAAATTACTAAATCTAAAAAGACGTCAAATAAATTCATATAATAAAATCTAAAAAAGACAGATACTAAAAATCTAATTTGAATACAATTTGGATTTTCCATCATTCTCTCCTGTTTTGAAAATTCAGCACCCGGTGAATAGTAACAAATGAGCACTATCCGGTAGAAGTTGATTTTTTTTGCAATTGACGAATACTCGTTCCTGAACTTTGAAATGCTACAAAATGTAAATTGGTAAATGAGCATCTTGTGAAGAATGTATCGAAGTTGCAAATAAAAGGAAGGCGTGTAACATCTACTTAGTAGCCGGCTATGAAGAATCAAGGAAGATGAAATCGATAAGCTCAACTTTCTCAATCGATATCTCCAAATTAAGTGATGATATATCAACATTTGGCTTAGACTTCATCTCTAACTATAAACTCATCTCAGGTTCGAGAGTAAAATCGGATTTAAGCTCAATTCTAAGATTCGTTTTGAACTCAAACTTAATCACATGTTCAGTATCTAGCTTAGGCTCGATTGGGAACTCGAGTTCGGGTTCGAAAGCCCAAACTCGATCTCAGTACGGTTACAAATTGAGACCCCAACTTGAACTTGGACTCGGCATCTGATTTGGGCTCAATTGTAGACTCGACATCAAGCTCGGGCTCTTGTTTGAGCTTCAAAGACTTCCTCATACATACTCAACTCATTAGAGTTCAACTCATTTTTTGATCAACTTGAATCATGAATTGAGAAGTGATCAACAAAATTTTCTTCTTATTTTGAATTTTTTAAACTTAATTGTTTGCCACTATTTTGAATTTTTTTCTCTTTTTTATTTTGCTATCTTTTTTCTCTTTTTTGTTTTTTATTTTCTTTTTTCTCCCCTCTTTTTTCATTTCTTTCTCTCTTTTTGTTTTTTGCTTTTCTTTTTTCTCTCTTCTTTTTTTGCTTTTTAATCTAAACCTAATTAGAAGAAGAAAAGATGATGGAAAAAGAAAAAAAGAAAAAATTTCAAGATTTTAAGCTATGAAACCAAATGGGACGTAGGATAGAAGAGAAAGGGGATTGTGGCAAGTAGATAACATAATTAGGAATTTGATAAAATTTTGGTCTCGTGCTCCGGAGATTTGATGATTACCAACTCACATGTCTCGCACGTGGAGATTTTTCGAAGGTCATGCCCAAGCAATCAAGCACACTCTCGCACTCCAATACCAAAGATCTAATTTTTTGCAAACACACACTTTACACAAAAATTTCCAAATTCTATTCAACTATATAATAATTAAAAAATGAATACAAAGCTCTATTTATATGCAAAGTAAAAAACTAAATTGATTTATACTCAAACTCCTAAATAGACTTGATTTAAAACTCCTAAATAAACAAAAGAGTTTCTTAGAAAAAGAAACTCAAAAAATGTCAAGTTCCTTACAAAAAGAAACTCTAACATGACGCAAAATTCCTTTAGAAAAGAAAACTCTAGGAATACTCAAATTCCTTTAGAGAAAGAAATTATAAAAGGACTCAAATTACTAAATATAAAAAGGACTTAAATAAAATCAAATAATTAAATCTAAAAATACTCAACTGCTAGAATTCTACTTTGAATCCATTTTGGATTTCCGTCAGCTTGGTCTGCTTAACCATATTTTATAGAAACAAAATCATTAAAATATACTCTTCTAGCTTTCTAAAAATGCAATTTTCTCAAAACCAAAAAGCTAGCAAAAGAAGGGAATTATGGCTTTACCACGTCTTCTAAAATAATAATGTCCTGGCGAATTACAATCAGAATTCATTGACAGATATTTTGCCCAGCCCAGTAATCTTTACTGTTATAACTACATCTCCCTTATCTGCTCCCAATTGGAATTAGGATTCTAATTGATGTCATGTTCAATTTTATGGATTTTTTATAACACTCGTAAAATTCAAAGTATTAAATGGGATAATGTTTGATAAAGTTTCAACCATCCAATTAAAAATAATATTAAATAAAGATAATGTTAAAGATGTTTCAAATCAGCTTCATCTCAAGGCACCAATTGAATCTCAACTATCCATCATTCTTTTTTAATAGATGTTTTCAAAACTAGATAGGCGCTTCGTCTTCCACACCAATCTCAAAGCCATGTCAATGTTAGTTGTGTGAATGTATGTATATGTGTGCATTTCTGTTAATCAATGAGGAAATCTCTCCTTGGTTATCATTAAAAAGTCCAATCTAAACTATTTTTAGGCGATCGGAACCATTCATCTCTATTATTTTTAGGTGGTCGGAACCATCATTTTGATCTGCATAGTCTAAAACCTCAAAACACCAAATATCCTGCTAATCCTATAAGTTTTGCTCGTTCATTGACTCATCGCAAATTTAACGGTTGGTCAGTACCAGAACAATTTATAATGGTTAGATAAACGAGCAAACCCCTAAGATTCATGTAAGATTTAGTGTTTGGAGTTATAGAATATAAAGATCAAAGTGAACGAAAGTGAACGGTTCGGGTCGTCCAAAATTAGTAAAGATTGGACTTTTTAACGGTAAACAATGAGGGATTTCCTCTTGGGCTAGCTCACCTAAACACAACCAAATAACGCTTCAAGTTCTGCATGGAGCACCAGTCATTTTTCATCTCTTATTTGAAACACGCCACCAGCTAACACAAATAGCTCAATTGGTTCATCTCTTATTTGAAACACGCCACCAGCTAACACCAATAGCTCAATTTCTGCTTCCCCTCTAACTGCTCATTCTACTCTACTCTGTTCTAAAAGCTTCGTCTAGATGAAAACCCATAACAAATAAATGAAAAGAGAAGGAAAAAACAATGAAAAGAGAAGGGAAAATAGGAAAACATAACAAGAAGAAGAGGGAAAATATATAAGAAAGATAAGTTTATCGAGCTTTTATGCTTTTATCCCTTTCTAATAAAATAGTAGATTGTTTTACTAGGTTAACATGCTCGCATTATATTTAGGTTATATTTTGAATTAGTTATTTTTCTCCTCTTTAGAACCAAACTTGATTGAATGGTCTCCGGACTATTGTTACCCGCTTCATATGAGTTCATCTCCGTTCAAAGAAAATAGTATTGTTCATTTGTCGACACAACTTGAGTTGATAGCTTCTATAGCGACAAATTGAGTAATTTTGTGGTATAAAAAGGAAAAAACATTGCATCAGCTTGTTTTTACCAAGAGACTATGAGAATAGATAAAGAATAATACTTCCTGTACTAAATAGAAATTATCTCTAACAAATAGAAACCATATAGAGTAAAAATTGTGTATTACTACTGCTATGCTCATGGCCTTTGGTGCTATAAGCACTGCTCCTTCGATATTCATAATATAACCAATGATATCTCATGATATTCAGAAAGTTTCTATGTATTTTCTAATCTAAAATTTGATTATATATTGTGCATTTCTCTCATTATATGTGTCCTTTTCTCTAAAGCATTAAGAAAAGATAAAACAAATTTAAGTCCAGATGAAGAATTAGAATACGGAAAAAGAGTATTAGAAAGAGACTATTTAAGTATATATAGAAGAATTGATTTCGTATTTTACTTTAGGGTGGTTTTTCTCTCTTTTCCTTTCCCCATTTCCTTCAGATTTTTTAGATTACAAAAGAAGGCTAAACTTAAAATTCAGTGTAGTCCATGTAGGATTGGCCCATATGGAAAAGGGTGGTTTTAAATTGAAAATAGCTAGAAGGGATAGAAAGACAAGAGTATTAGCTAGCTATGTTACTAAGAGACTCATTTTTACATTAAAAAATAGGTGTGCGAGAGATTAGATGGTATAGAGGATAATATTGCTTAAAAAGTGTTGAATTTGCATATTTCATGTTTTAGTTATTTAAATTTGAGAAAAATAGGCATCAGCTAGCCAAGGAGGAAATTTCCTCCTTGGCTAGCGTCAAACCCCACCTCTCCCCTATTTTTTCTGGTGATCGGGTCCGTTTATTTTGATCTTCATGTTTTAAAACCTCAAATTACTAACTTTCAAGTGAATCCAAGGGATTTTGCTCGTTTATCCACTCGTCGCAAATATATCGGTTTCACATAACATGACTTTTTTGTAATGGTTAGATGAACGAGCATAACAGTTTGAATTTACTTGTAAATAGGTCATTTGTGATTTTAGAACATGAAGATCAAAATAAATGGATCTAATAATCGAAAAAATAGTATGGTTGGGGTTTTTACGCTAGCCAATAAGGAAATTCTCCTTAGCAAGTTAATACAAATATTCCTCTGTAAATTTTTACTTATATAAGTTTTAAAATACTTTATTTTCTATTTTTATCATTTAGTGCTTTTGTCTCGTCCATATTGTACTCATTTGCAAATAAACGCACCAAAGTAATAGTATTATGTAACCACTACCTCCAATTTACTATTAAATAATCTCTTTGTTTGATCAGTACATTGTGACATCTAGAAGCCATGCTAACCTATCCATCCATCCATAATCTTTTTGAATATTTGTGTATCGTGTACGTGTATTACATAGATACTACACAGATACGAGATTTTAACCGGATTCATTATGAAAAGTATGGATATTGAAGATAATATCCTATGATAATTTGGATCCATGTCTACATTTGTAGCTATTCATTAAAAAATTCGATATTGATATATCAATATGGACTAGTTTCTGCATTAAAATGGGAATTCGGTTGGTAAGAAGATATGGCAAGCTTACTGAATTGCCTTCAATCTTATCAAAATCATCATCAAACCCATCATCATTTTCATCTGAAATGAAGAATATGATAAACAAACATCAGAATATTCCACATTGAACGAAAAATTCCTTCTTCATGTTCTGAGAACTTCAGCTATTAAGCAAGCAAACATTATATAAACTGTTTAGAATGAAGTGCATACCCTGACCATCATCATCACTACCAAGATCCCCCAGAAGAAACACATCCAAATCATGCTCTGCGATTGAAGAGGTGGAAGTCTTAGTTTTCAAGTTTGCCTCTTTTGTTTCTGCTGCAGTACTTGGTGCAGAACTTGAACTCTCTTTAGTCCCATCATTTTTCTTTGGGTCCACCTCTTCAACTCTCAAGTTCTCCATATACCGCTTCTCATAACTGATTGGAAGGAAAGATCTTATGTTATAAGTTGTCCAGAATCAGCAAGGATGAACAACTAGCATCTTTTTAAGAGTAAATTATTCAAAATAATAATGTAAAACCAAGAGCTTCTAAGCAGTATCTTGGCATCAAAAAGATCCAACTAGTTCCATAATCATTATGCACGATTGACATAGAAAGAAAGAAAAGTTATTTAGTCACATGATGTATGTCATCAGTGGAAGGATGTGCCTTAACTTAAAACTAAAATGCATACCCACAAAAAGGTAAGAAAAATAATTACATATCGCTACAATGAACTGTAATGAACTGTAACCCACAAATTAAAAGGTTACATGTTTCGGGCATTATAAACATGGTAACATGAGATTGAAACTTACGGGGCTACATAATTGTTTACAAGTATAAAATATATCCTCCAGAATTTTCGCTCTTTCATATAGCGAGGGCATAGCTCATATCTGAACTTCGATATTTCCTGCATCATAAAATTCCATGTAAGTGTAGGTAGTGCAGCATGTGGTAAGACTTCAGTGCAATAACTCGAATTTGATAGTATATAATTAATCATATGGTTCACACATATCTAGAGGATAACTGTGGGAGGCAGAAAATTTTGCATAAGGCTCAAACTGGCATGCATCCCATCAGAAAATGTTAGCATTTTAATTATACATTAAAAGCACCAACATGGATATTGTATAACATTATGATATGCATTGTCATAACAGAATGAACGTCAAAGACTTTGGCTGACAGGTTCTGTTTATCAATAACAACAGTTCATAACTTCTTATTTTCTAAAAAACAGAAAAAAGTTCATGTGTTCTCAAAAAAGTAAATAAGCACACAAATAAAAAACAACAGTTACTAAATTCTCTTCTTTAAAAAAAGATTGATGGGAATTATTAGAAATGTGATTTACATCATCAGTATGGCAAAGATAATATATGTTTATATTTATTAATCAGTATTTCCATCTATGGTTTCTATATAGTGATAAAATGTTAGTTCGTTCAATTAACAAGAGTAGATATATCTATATGCTAAAATATATTTTGATGGAGATGTTCTCATTGACCTCCGAATCATTAATTTCTTTACAAATTTCAGGTTTACACCTCGTTCACTTCACTCACAATTTCTCTCTCTATTTCTCATGATCATGTGTAAAAGCTCAAAAAGTACAAGCACTCATCTTAATGAGTGCCCCAATGTAAGCAAGAACATTAAATATACTTGATATATTCTGAAGGTAATGGACTACCTGATAAACAAGATCCAAGTATTTTAAATTTTGCCTGCAAGCAAAACACGATTTACAACACAACTGACAGATAAAAAATTTGCAAGTTTACCAACTAAAGAATGAGCTTGTGAAAGATAAGATATCACCACAGTTCTGAAAATCAAACATGTCTGATTTATATAATTATAAATATGAGAATAATTTATATGAGATGTTATCTTAGGAAATTTCCTAAGCTAATGGCCAAAAGACCCCGCCTTCGGCTATTTTTTCAATGATCGGGCGCTGTTGAAATTTATCTACTCGTGCTAAAATCCCAATATGTCAAACCTCTAGTAAACCATATGCCATTTAGTTATATAATTATACATATGAGAATAATTTATATGAGCAGTTATCTTATGAAATTTCCTACGCTAATGGCCAAAAGACCCCGCCTTCGGCTATTTTTTCAATGATCGGGCTCTGTTGAAGTTTATCTACTCGTGCTAAAATCCCAATATGTCAAACCTCTAGTAAACCCTATGCCATTTAGTCTGTATCGGTGGTTTCGGAGGTTAGTTTCGTTTAGTCCGTATCGGTGGTTTCGGTAGCTTGTTTCGGATAACGGTTTAGGTTTTGGAGATAATTTAAATATGTATATACACACAGTGAAGTAGTTACAGCCTATAGGGTATTTTATACATATAAATGCACAGATAATTTATACTAGATATATATGGGTACAAAAGTTTTAGCTGAAACTTATCTAGGACCCCATCTAGCACTTCATTATTTTATTAATATAAAAGAATAACAATAAAAATGATGAGGCATAAATCTGACCATAATACAAAAAATAAATCAAATAAATCAAATAAATCAAATGATACAAAAATCTCATTCTATGTTAGTATCATCCAGGTGTGGTGCAGAGTAGTATGGTGTAAAGAAATATTACATCTGTTTGGGCCTTAAAAATGATATCATCATGTTATCATATGCGGATGGCCGGCTCAGCTCGATAAAAGGCATGTATAACTTGTCTTGACTGTTGGACTGCTCAATAATATTTGAACCTTACATATATTGACTATCACAATCTGTATAGATATCAGAGTGTCTGTACGGTGCAAAATAATCGTCATGCAGTGCTTGCCTGAGTATCTACCAGAATACGATTCATGAATGGCAGAATAATCATAACCTACATAATAATCAGAAAGACGTTGATACCCGTAATAATCAGACTGCCCACCATAGATATCGTCCACATGTTCATTACTTTGATGATGCCTATCATGATCTTTACACACATACGAATGTGTTGTATTATAAGCATGGTTCACACTTCTCTTAGTAGGGCGATCATATTCCGAAGCACCACAACCTCTATTTGTAGGACATTGATCATCAGGAGACGAATCATCACTTTCTTATCGAGTGAATGCCTACTTTCGCTTGTACATGAGATTCACTTGGATATGACTTGGTCGTGATAGATTACTTCTTATCCATTCTGCTTCCGCAAGTGCTTCGTCCAACCAGAGATTTTCTCTGTCATCGAACAGTTTGGCTTCTGTCTCCCTAGTCTATTACTCTAATGGATCATTCTCATAGAAAATATGATCTAAGTCAATCAGTTGGTCATCCTTTGTGCTCCTCTGCATGTCTTTGTCTCAGTCGCATATTATAATGCACATAGACTAGCTTTTTAAGACGTTTCATTGTTAGCATGTTCATGGTCTTTGTGTGAATAAGTGAGAATATGGTCTAGTTTTGTTCACATTTGGAAGAAGAGACCGTTTGGCTTAAAACACGCATAGCTAAGCGTATAAGATTTGGAGCGTGCTCCCTCCCAATGATTGACCACCATTGAGCTACAAAAATTCTCTTGGTCAGGAAATATAAAGCAGTTTATGAGGAACATGCAGGGATCTACGATTTTTTATAAATAGCTGGAGTGACCTATTTTATCGTCATATCTGTCTTTTTGGAGCTGAATTGACCTACTCTCATCCTGTATAACTCAAACTACAATTATCATGCAATTATAACTCAACCTACAATTATCATGTAAAATTTCAGAATGTGAATGATTGCATCGAATCATATATCAAAATAAAAATATATGAAAACCATTTACATCTCTTTCTATATTAAGTTGCTTCGAGATATCTGGTTCCAATCTCTCGACCATATGTCTAAATCCAACCAGCACCTCGTTGTCATTTATTGTAGTGGAGGAGTATTAGAAACGAGAATTCAAAAAAATAACTTGCAATTGAAGTACATCATGTAAACAAATGATCTGTATCACATTAAGTTTAACTACATAAAAATAAAAAATTCAGCATTTACATGCGACATTTACCTGCGACATGAATATTTTGATGCAGGTACTTATCTCACCTTTTATCGATCATGTCCCACTACTTTCTGTATCATCTACCAATATTCTTTCGAAATTCTTATATCACCCGGTCCATGGCCTCGTACAGATAACTCATCTCGGCCTTATCATCAATGTCGATCATTCGTAGAACTTTTACCAGCGGCTCAAATACGGTGATAATATTAAAAATTTATTGACATACATCATTAATGTGAATCAGATTGTACATGTTGTTTACAACGGTCCTATCTTTTGGTTTGAGCTTAGGAAAGTTCTTGGACCATTACATTGAGGTAATCATTTTCTGTAGATCATCTCGATGCACGTCCAGAGTCCAATGCAATAAAATGATTTGCAAATCATATGATCGCACAGACCTGATTAACTCTTTTCCAACTGGCTCTCTTCTCATCAAGTTGAGCACACATCCTTTGTTGTATATAAATATTGTTACCATCTAACTTTGTGCGAAGATATTTTTGTCTTCCCCTTCTTGTCATGCCAGAAAATATCAAGTCAATACACTGCGTCGCACACGGAGTCCAATACAGATGATGTCTTTTTGCATCAGCAACTATACAACTAATTTG
This sequence comes from Scilla litardierei, assembly GCA_030789695.1. Taxonomy (NCBI): domain Eukaryota; kingdom Viridiplantae; phylum Streptophyta; class Magnoliopsida; order Asparagales; family Asparagaceae; genus Scilla; species Scilla litardierei. The sequence continues at coordinate 157,381,007 of CM061136.1, forward strand.
TAGTTTGATCGATTGTCGGAAACTACTTGGACTACTTTATATATGGGTGGCAAAATGAAACCGACCCGAATTTGGCCTCAATCACCGGGTATGGGTATAGGCCTATCCGGGTCGGGTGGAATTCAGGTCGACCCGGCCGACCCGGATAAAATCGGATCGGGTCCGTGTCAACCCGTATAACCCGAATTCTACCCAGTTTAGTATACATATATATATATATATATAATTTATTTAAAATACTCACGTCGTCTGTACTGGAGTCTTCGGTTACCCGCTTGGTTGGTTCGCTACCTTCCAAAGAAGGTTCTAGCTTCGAATCCCGTTGTATGTGTTTCATTTTTTGAATTTTTTAACATGAGTTTGGAATGTAAATAAATAAATAATTGCTGTGAAAGTTTCACATGAGCTTCTTAGCTCAGGTGGTTGGCTTGGGATCTTCTTTTCGCGAGGTCTGTGCTTCGAATCCTGCTTCCAGCAATTAATTCAAAACATTTTTTTAAAACGTAAAGAAAATGCGGGTTGGGTTCGGGTGATCCGCGAACCCGCCGGATCGGGTTTGGGTCTTGTGTTTCCGATCCGGATTAAATCCGGGTCGGGTTCGGGTCCACCCCTAAATAGGTGGGTCGGATCTGACCCGACCCGAACCCGACCCGACCCGTTTGCCATCCCGAACTCTATACTCTCCAATTATTTCTATATATTTTCCGTCAATCCAAATATGTATGGACCATTCTAGAAGCAGTCGTTATGCATCCACAGGTCCAGAAACATCGCCCAGTAGGTCAAATACACAAAGAAATTAATAAACTTTTTTATGTTCTGTGTTGTCTACCCATCACATATCAGTGTGCAACCATACGCATCCCACTGACTATGAAAGGTTTCAATATATTTTTTGGTCTATTTAAGCTCCTCTAAATATTAAGCTGAAAGCTTACTATTTAGAGTCGGTGGAAGAATGTCACGACATGCTTTCGCAAGAGCATGTACAATGAGTTTGTAATATGGGACATTCACCATATTGTATGGAATGGGGTTGAAGTACAAAATTTTGACAATACTTTTGCCGCAAGCGACTTTGCATTTTTCAGGCCACTCACTAATGCAGTCTTTATGTTTGATTGGGTTTGACCCTTCTTCGTTAAAGAAAAAAGGTCGACACTAGATTTGATAACATCAGTCAGTCCAACGGTAAGTTTAATATTGCGAGCAAAACCACATGAACATACCAGCAATTTTATTGGTATAACACCCAATCTGACCAGCCCAAAGGCATCAGACGATACTACTCACATCCTTCTGCTAGCATGTCTAATTTCTTATTCTTCATGTTCTTGCCTATTTGCTCTAAGAGCTCTTCTAAGATCTCTCGTCTCCTCGATCTCATCCTCATCCTCATTTGAGTCATCTGAGATTGCCTCTATAGGCTTTGCCTTTAACTCCTCATTAATCCTCTTCTTCACAAATCTTTGATGTACCCTTTCATTTCTATTCTCAAATATGTGTGCATTAATTTCTGCATGCACTTCTTTCGATGCTTCGGAACATGTCATCACATCCCAAAAATTTCTGCCAATTGTTCCTTAAGGCGGGTCACATCTCCATGTATTTTTTGGTAGTAGTTGCATGTTATATATCTATGGTCATTTCCGACCATTTTATAATGAGCCCATGCAATGTCCAACACTTTCTCCTTTGGAATTCTCCGAGACATTTTAATTGCTATTTATAACTAAAGGCAACATGTAACGAGTTAAAATTATAGTGAAAAATACAAATAGTTATAGTGCAAAATAATAAAAATTATAGGAAAAAATTTCTTGTCTAGATAGTATGGCAAACTTGTACAAAACTTATAAGCATGTAAGCATGTAACATGCATGCAACATGCATGCAACTAGTATGTAACTTGTAAACTTGTAAGCATATATTAATTTAACATGGATATAACGTGTAAACTTGTAAGCAGTGTTCTAAATATCGGTCCGATATCCGATATATCGGCCGCAATATTGGATTTATCACTAGACCGATATGATATAGGCTTATATATTGCAGTTTCTGATATTTGGCTAAATATCTCCGTAATATCGGGTTGCTGCCGATATTGAGGCCGATATATCCCTTTAAAATATCGACCGCAATTCATAGTTTTTTAAAAATAAAGTTAGCGGATCGGTCCACTTAAAAGTGGATCTGGCCTGAGTCACCCGATCCAATCATCTACTTAAAACGACAAGAGGCATCAAGAGCATCAGGATTTTTGAGAGATAATCGCTATTTTTGCCCTAATTCTAATCATGTCGCTACGCCCCTCTCGAAGCTCCGCTCCTTACGTCGCTCTGCTCAAGTCCGTCCGGCGACAATTTTCTGCGACAAATGATTGACCTTCGGCGTCCAGCATTCAATCTTTGCAAGAGAGTGTTTTTCGATCAAGGTGAGTAGTTGAGCCCTTTTTTTAGTTTTTCATTTTTTAGTTTTTGATTTCTTTCCTTCCAGTTTTGGGTTTTTTCCGTCGATTGATCTTTGACATCCGGCGTTCGATCTTCAGAAGACATTTTCGATCAAGGTTAGTGCTTACTACTTGGTATTCTTTCCCTTTTTCATTTTTTTCTTTTTTTCTTTTTCTGAATTTTTCCATTTTTCGGTTTTTTAGTCCAACGTTCATTCTTTTCAAGAGAGGGGTTTTCGATTAAGGTGAGTATTCTCAAGAGGGTTTTATTATCATATTTTATAGGTATTTAACTCGCTTGGTTCGTGACCAATTAAAAAAATATTCCACTAAGTGGATGGCCGGGATTCATGTTTAATGAGGTAAGTATACACATACTTTTGTTTGAATTTCTATAGTTTATATTTTCTTAGACACGTCTATGCTTTTATTTGACATCATTTTTAGCCTTTGATATGACACTCCGATATTTAGTCAACATCCCTGATATTAATGTTTAATGAGAGAAGTATATAACCAAAACATACTTTTATTTGAGTTAGTATAATTATATCTTCTTAGATACATCTATGATTGCATATGTCATCATTTTAAGCCTCCGAAATGACACTCCGATATTTAGTCAATATCCCCGATATATCCCCGATATCCGTAATCCGATATCAAATTTCCTAAGCCGATACGCGACCGATATCCGATATTTAGAACACTGCTTGTAAGACATGATATGTTTATCCAACTAGTCCAAATAGTATGGCAAAGTAGTATAAAACTATAAATAATATGGGAACCGTGTAAATAAGATAATGGCAAACTAACATAATTAACATTAATCATTAGCATTTTGCTATAATTTGTAAAAAAAATTGTCAAATTGAACATTAAATGATAAATATTTCCGTAATAACTAACAAACATTAAACATTAACCTTAGCATTTAAACATTAACATTAGCTTTTAGTTAAAAATTTTAAATAAAAGCTGTTATTCACATTAGTAGTATTTTTTAGTATTTCTTTAGTCTAACCTTTGATATAATTTTAACATCTTTTTTACTAGGAATTTTAGTATGTTTGAAGTGTTTTTTAGTATTCTTAATAGAAACTAGAAAGTACTTATATAATTTGTTAAATCATAAATGTATTAGTTTCTAAATTTTTTAGTATTTGTCTAACCTCTTTTTTGTAATTTCTAACATTAATTTATTTAGTATTTTTTACTTTCAATATTTCTTTAGTATTTTTTCTAACTGCTTTGTAATAATTTCTAACCTCTTTTTTACTAGAAATTTTAATATTTTTAGTATTTTTTTAGTAGAAACTAGAAAGTGCTTATATAATTTGTTAAATGCATTAGTTTCTAAATTTTTAGTATTTGTCTAACCTATTTTTTATAATTTCTAACAACAATTTCTTTAGTATTTTTAGTATTTTTTACTATTGTTAGCATTTTTGTAGTATTTTTTAGTATTTCTTTAGTAGAATGTACATAAAAATTAATTAGTATTTTACTATTTTTAATAATTTTTAACATTAATTTCTTTATTTTTTTAGTTTTTTTACTATCTACAGTATTTCTGTAGTATTTCATTAGTATTCCTTTAATTAGGAATACATACAGTACACATTTTTCGTAAACACAAGCATGTATACGTATAGCATGACAAACTTGTAAATAAAATTCCATATGTTTAGCAAAATGTAGAATGTGAATAGCAAGATGCTAAATTGTTCTAACATTCGGTCAAAAAGATTCATCTTCTGCTTTTATAGACATTTTGATCCGTTCACTATTCATTGACTATTCATTCACGAGGGTGTCATTGTGCATTCACGAGGTTCATTCACGAGGGTTTATCATTATCTCTGTTCAGTCATGAGAGTATGTCACTCTCTGTTCAATCACGAGTGTATCTCTTTTGCGAATTGTGAAGTGTGCTTACTTTTTTCCCATTATCCTCTACTTCTTCCTCTCTTTCATCGTTTCAGCCGATACCAATATCTAATGGGCATTTCGGTCTCGGTAGCTGTCGAAACCGAAACGATATAGCAGAGATACCTGATGGTATCAGCCAAAACATATATCATTGGTCTTACCATTGATCAAATGATCTTATTTGTTCTATTGTTGCATGCATTTTGTTATCGCTTAAAGCATGGTTAAAACAGATCAAAACTACATCATGGTTTTTTTATAAACAAGCATTTGAAGATACGTAGATCACAATTACCAGAATAGATTGTTTGTATACCCATTATGTGTTTTAGGACACTTCCTTAGATAATTATCTAAGGAGGCACCCTACAAACAATTTTTCATTTATACATACATACATATGATGCATGGTTTGTTTGATAACATATTTTAACCCACCTAAGACATTTTTGTTACACTGAAAAGCCACAAGTGGGAATCGATCCTGCAAGCTAAGACTACGGGAAGGGGGAACATACCACTCGGTCAAAGGACCGGTGGTCACCTCAGACATTTTCATTATAGTGAATACTGCATAAATTGTTGGAAACATAAATTTTTCTTCCCATAAAGTTTTTGATGGTACAATCATTTTGAATATATATGTGTATACTAACTCTTTGGATGCAGATTATCAAGCTCAACTTCTTCACATATGACAATCAAGTTACTTTGCAAGATAAAGCATCAAAATGCAAGACGAAGCTCAAGCGATAAATTCTAATATCTTGAGAAAGATGATGTAATTTTACTTTTTATTCTTGCTTAACTTTAAATTGTTAAATCCTTGATAATACTCTATCTTAGTTCTAGGACTCAGCCTCATAATCCAAACTTCAGAAAATTAGCAGACCAGCGCTCCCCCCTAGTCGACTAATACAGTTTTTCTTATTTTATTAAGAAAAACAAAATAATTTTTGGTCAAAATATATTTTTCAATCATAAGTATCAAGTTCTGAAAATTTCCCAATTTTTTGTTCCTAGTCGACTAATAGTTTTTCTTGGTTTACCAGACAGTTTTTCAAATAGTTATAACATCAGTTATTTTAACTGTTTTCTATTAATTAATTTTTAATTAATTAATGGAAGTTATAACTTCCTATAAATGGATATATTTGGACAGTTTCTATCCGTTTATAGCAGTTTCTAACTGTTTATTAACCATCTCCTGTCAACAGCCATTTTCTGACCTGGCAGCATTATTAGTCGACCAATACTTTTTCCTAGTCGACTAATTTTTGGAAAACCGACTCAGAATTTTTTGAAAATTTAGGCAGTTGTCCAACGTTCGAAAACTAACTTTTTGGGCTATAAATAGACCCCCAGACCCCTGCCTAAAATTCACGAAAATTCACTCACTCTCTCTTTTCTTAAGTTCTCTCTCTAAAAAGTGTGATTTTCAGATTTCTATAGGGGAACCTCTGCAGAAATTCTGCCCCTTTAGAAAGTCCAATTTCCAAGAGTGTTCTACCACAGTTCATATATTAAACCTTGGAGATTCCATTACCAACATTGCGCTATAATTCCGATATTATCAAAGGCTATATGTGATATTGTTTCATACTCTTTCTTTTACTTTATTTGATGAATCTCTTGTTGAAGAGATTATACAAGTTTGCAACATAGGGAGTGTTGGCATCTTTATATGTTGATTACTTGTGGGGAGCAAGTGTTTTAGTGGATTGAAATCTCTACGGGGTAGAGGACTGGACGTAGGATCACAAGGATCCGAACCATGATAAATCTCTGTGTTTGTGTTTGGAATATTCTGGATTGTGTTCATTTATTTCCGCATTCTTATTGCAATTTTTTATTAACTTTTAATTTTGCAATATCGTCGTGATTTACACTATTCACCCCCTCTCTAATGTATTTGGTATGCCAGGAGATCCAACATTTGGTATCAGAGCTTTATGGTTAAAATGGCCTACACCTATCCGACGAACACTTCAACATCTTCATCACAATTTTTAGAGGTGCACTCTACTACAAGGCCTCCACTATTCAATGGTTCCAACTACTCCTGTTGGAAGACAAGGATGACAATCTATCTTCAAAGCATCGACTACGAACTTTAGAACATATTGGAAACTCAATACGAGAAGCCTATAACTCCATATGCCCAATGGACCGCTACTGACAAATTCGATGCAACCCACAACTCTAAAGCAATGAATGCACTATTCTGTGCTATGGAAATTAATGAGTTCAATCGTGTCTCCTAGGCCAAATCAGCATATGACATCTGGCATACACTCCAGGTAACACATGAAGGAACTAATAAAGTTAAGGAAACTAAAATCTCTGTTCTTGTTCATAGGTTTGAGTTGTTTAGAATGAATGAGAATGAATCAATTGGAGAAATGATCACTCGGTTCACCGACATTGTCAACTCCTTAATAGCTCTTGACAAAACTTATTCTCAAACGGAACAAGTGAGGAAGATTCTTCGTGCATTAATGTCAGAATGGGAGAAGACTACAGTTATAGAAGAAGCCAATGACTTGTCAACTCTCGCCGTTGAAAGCTTGGTTGGTAACCTGATGGCCTACGAAGTACAATTTCAAGGTCGCAAAAAACAAGCAGATACAAAGAAGAAAACTCTTGCCTTCGCCGCTTCATCAGACACCGATGATTCAGACATGGACGATGATGACATGGCACGTATAACAAGAAACTTTAAAAAGTTTCTGCGAAGAGATAAGTTTAAAAGTTTTAAGCCCAAAACTACTGATGCTTTTTTGTGTTTTCAATGTAATAGGCCTCGACATATGAAAAAGAACTGTCCACTTCTTAAGCCAAAAGAAAAGACATTCAACAACTTCAGAAAGGATAAGAAGTTCGAAAAGAAAAAGAAGGCACTAGCAGCAACATGGGACTCTTCATCTTCAGATGATGAAGAATTCAACAACTAATCTAATGAAGAGAATGCACAGATGTGTTTTATGGCACAAAGTGATAATGAGGTAAGTAGTTTAGATAATGAAGAATTACTTGATGCGTTTAATGAATTATATACGAGATCCAAGAAATTGAATTCTCAACATAAGGCATTAGTTCTTTCTCATCAAGAACTAACCTCTTCTTCTTCATTAAATAGTCTAAAAATTGAGAAGGAAACATTATCTTCTCAAAATGATAAACTACTTCATGAAAATGAGATTCTCACATCTGAGAATCATAATATGATTTCATGCATTTCCATTTTAGATAATGATATCTCTTCGTTAAAGTTAAAATATGATGATATGTCTTCTAACATTAGTAAGTTTAATAAAGGAAAGAATAATCTAGATGATTTACTTAGAGTACATCATGCTAATCATAGACAATGTTTGGGATATAAGAATACTCCCAAATCCAATATTCTTGGTAATGTTATTTTAAAAAAGAAAAAGCATGTATTTATTAATGCAAAGAAAATTGATTCTTCTAATAGTATGAAAAAAGATACTATTCATATTCCAAAGAAGACCAATTTTCTTACATCTTCTAAGGAAATAATTATGCATAATATTTGGGCTTCCAAAGACATTTGTTTATATGACAAGGATTTATACGTTTCTAACTTTATGCAAAATGTTATTCTTTCTTCTAATTATATAAAGAAACCAAATTCCACTTGGGTTTGGTTTCCTAATGACTAATCCTAAAGGCACATATAAAAAGGGTACCAATATTTATTGTTTATCTCTCATGTACCCATAAAAGAAAGATTCTTTATTTACCAAACATATAGATTCTGATGCTATCATTATACAAATATATATTGATGACATAATTTTTGGTTCTACTAATAATTCTCTTTGTCAAGAATTTTCTAAGGAAATGCAGAATGAATTTGAGATGAGTCACATGGATAAATTAACCTATTTCAAATCAAGCAAATGAAGGAAGGTATATTTATACACCAAAGTAAATATACAAAGGAACTCATCAAAAGATTTGGATTAGAGAATTCTGCAGAAAAGCGTACTCCAATAGGTACTTCATCAAATCTTGACAAGGATCCAAATGGTAAGAATGTTGATCAAACATGATATCGAGGTATGATTGGATCATTACTTTATCTTACCGCAAGTGGACGAGATATTATGTTTCTGTTTGCATATGTGCTAGATATCAGTCTGATCCTAAGTTATCACATTTGACTGCTATCAAAAGGATAATTTGGTATATCAAACATACATCTGATTTTGGTTTATATTATCCAAAATCAAATTCATTTGATCTAGTTTCATATAGTGACGCAAATTTTATTGGTTGCAAATCTGATCGTAAAAGTACAAGTTGAACTTGTCACTTTTTAGGTTATGCATTGGTATCATGGTTTAGTAAGAAACAAAACTCTGTTTCTTTATCTACTACTGAAGCGGAATATAGTGCCGCTGGTTTAGCATGTGCACAGGTTTTATGGATGAAACAAACTATACTAGATTATGGCATTAAATGTAACACATGTCCAATTATATGTGATAACACTAGTGCTATAAATTTATCCAAAAATCCAATACATCATGCTCGTACTAAGCACATAGATATACGTCACCATTTCTTGGATGATCATGTCCAAAAAGACGATATTATTCTTAAGTATAGAGATACTAATAATCAAATTACCGATATACTGACTAAGCCTCTTAAAGAAGAAACTTTTCTAAAACTTAGAAAAGAACTTGGTATAATTAGTGAATCTGAATTTTAACTATAGATTATAGTTACATATTATCTTATTATCAATATAGAATTTTTCTGGGTTTTTCAGAATTATTTTATATTTTTATTAGTCGACTAGTAGATAGCTCTGGTCGATTAGGCGGTTAGATATTATTATATCTCAGGTATATCTATATATTTTTTATCTCAAATAAATATCTGATCTGATCGGTCAACTTAGTTTTGAAATCACTAAAAACAAAAAGGAACTTACTTTTTGTTTTCCCTCCAAAGTTTCAAAGCACATTGGGAAGGCACATTGTAAAGTACAAAGCACATTGGAAAGAGGTCTTGCCAAGTCAAATCCAAGAACAAACCTACCCCCTAGGCTTTCACATAAGTCAGGTCCTATTGTCCTCTCATTTGACCGGTTTTATTAATAAAATAAATCCACATTTTTCACATCTTTTCCCATAGGCATCTTCTCTGCCTCAATTAGCCGACTAGAAGTTTCGACTAGTCGATCAAAAAATTACTGTTTTCAAAAAACGTGCGATTTCGACCGTTTTCTTCCTCCATTTTCTGCACCAATCGGTTCTTCAACGTCTAAAGAAGTTAAGGGAAGTTTTTTAATTGGTTCCAAATCCGTTTTTCTTTCAAATTTCGAAATTCCATGTTCTTTTTCTCTATTTAAATCAATGGGTTCTTCTTCACTTGCACCATGCGAAAACCCATACCACTTGGTCCAAACGATCCTACATCTTTAGATATCGTTCTCAGATGGCCTCCTCCTCCCGTCGCCCAAATCCGCATTCTCCTCGAACAATGGTCCCCATATTCCCCTTCAACTATGCTTTGATCACTCCATCTTGAGGCGCATGGACCTTCAACCACCTCCACATGTTGAAGAAAAGCAACCGATCGACTCATCCCCTCGTCGTCGCAAGGTTCCCATGTCCCCACATGTTCGCCCTCACTCATCGCGACTCTCCTTCCAAGAATAAGTTGATCATCTTCAAGATGATATGAATGTCGGTTTCGCGGGAGTCCAAGAACATTTAAGTAGTTTTGAGACTAGTATTGCACAAGTTAGGAATGACATGAATGCAAACTTTAACAGCATGCAAGGCATTCAAGCCCAGATTATGAGTCTATTTAAACAATTGGCATCATATTCTCCATCAACCTCTCAGCGACCACCTAGGCATCCTCCACCGTATTGAGAGATTTCAGGCAAAGTTCGGTTATTAGTCGACTAGGCCTATCAGTTAGTCGACTAATACTTAGTTATCACTGGTTGTTTTCTGTTGTGTGGTTTGGTGCTTATTTTTAAGTTGTGTAATTTGACTAGGACTATCAGTCTGTATGTCCTCTGGTACTTTGGGTTCAGTTGCGTTAGGTTGTTGTTGTTAGGTTGATTGTTGACTCACTAGTTCGCAGTTTCCTATGTATGACTTTATCATTGTACTACTTCTATTGCATTAATGAAGTTCAGTTTGTTTGGTTCATATTCTTCACTGGTTTTCAGAACTCTGCACAGATTAGTTGACCAGGACATTTCTTTAGTCGACTAATTTGTTCAATTTTATCCCATTTTTGATAATTACAAAGGGGGAGAATAATATGAAATATTTATTAAATATAAACACAAAACACTATTAAATATGCGGACATATTCATGTTCTTCACTACAAGGGAATTTTTACTATCATTCCCAGAGATCTAAAGCTCTTTTTACACATTCATTTTTTTATATTTGCTAACTGATATTACATTGTTACACAATCATTCACATTGGCAAATTGATTATTCACTCTATCAAGCATACATTCAGGGAGAGCTTTATACTTATTTCTTTACAATCACATATATTTCATATTATCATTAGATATATTGTAATCATCAAAAGGGGGGAGAATGTTGGAAACATAAAGTTTTCTTCCCATAAAGTTTTTGATGATACAATCATTTTGAATATATGTGTATACTAACTCTTTGGATGCAGATTATCAAGCTCAACTTCTTCACATATGACAATCATCAAGTTACTTTGCAAGATAAAGTATCCAAATGCAAGACGAAGCTCAAGCGATAAATTCTAATATCTTGAGAAGATGATGTAATTTTACTTTTTATTCTTGCATAACTTTAGATTGTTAAAGCCTTGATAATACTCTATCTTAATTCTTTAGGACTCAGCCTCAAAATCCAAACTTCAGAAAATTAGCAGACCAGCACTTTCCCCTAGTCGACTAATACAGCTTTTATTATTTTATTAAGAAAAACAAAATAATTTTTGGTCAAAATATATTTTTCAATCATAAGGATCAATTTCTGAAATTTTCTCAAATTTTTGTTCCTAGTCGACTAATATTTTTTTCTTGGTCTACCAGACAGTTTTTCAAATAGTTATAACAGCAATTATTTTAACTGTTTTCTATTAATTAATTTTTAATTAATTAATGGAAGTTATAACTTCCTATAAATGGATATATTTGGACAGTTTCTATCCGTTTATAGCAGTTTCTAACTGTTTATTAACCATCTCCTGTCAAAGGACACTTCAACGGTCATTTTCTAACCTGGCAGCATTATTAGTCGACTAATACTTTTTCCTAGTCAACTAATTTTTGGGAAAACGACTCGGAATTTTTTGAAAATTTAGGAAGTTGTCCAACGTTTGAAAACCAACTTTTTGGGCTATAAATAGACCCCCCAGACCCCTGCCTAAAATTCATGAAAATTCACTCACTCTCTCTTTTCTTAAGTTTTCTTTCTCTCTAGAAATTGTGTGATTTTCAGATTTCCATAGAACCTCTGCAGAAATTCTGCTCCTTTAGGAAGTCTAATTTCCAAGAGTGTTCTACCACAATTTATATCTTGAACCTTGGAGATTCCATCACCAACCTTACGCTATAATTCTGATATTATCAAGGCTATATGCGATATTGTTTCATACTCTTTCTTTTACTTTATTTGGCGAATCTTTTGTTGAAGAGGTTGTACAAGTTTGCAACACGTGGAGTGTTGACATCTTTGTATGTTGATTACTTGCGGGAAGCATGTGTTTTAGTGGATTGAAATCTCTACGGGGTAGAGGACTGGACACAGGATCACAAAGATCTGAACTAGGATAAATCTCTGTGTTTGCGTTTGGAATATTCTGGATTGTGTTCATTTATTTCCGCATTCTAATTGCAATTTTTATTAACTTTTAATTTTGCAATATCGTCGTGATTTACACTATTCATCCCCCCTAGTGTATTTGATGTGCCAGGAGATCCAACAAAAATTACTTGAAATGAAACTTTCAGCTAGAAGATTCTTAATAACAATCCTTATTCTGGCATTCCCCTATCCTGATATCTGTAATGATATCTATCACGGTATCACCTAATAATTCGATAAAGCAAAAAAAAATGAAGCCAAAATAGATTTTAGATCTTGTTGTTAAAAGCATGGCATCGATCTTCAAACCATAATTTGATCATGATAATCAATTTCCAATGTTAAAATAAGAATCTATGTCTATGCTGGGATCAAAATTTTCCCACCTATAGAAATCAGCATCTTCCGGTGGATGCATTATTTAATGCCCTTGAAGTTCAGCCTCATGCATGATTGTCACTCACAAACCTTCATTCATTTGAACCTTTCCTTTTATCTTGTGATTTATACGAGCCCTAAGTTTGCAATAATAATTTTAAGGTGATAGATGAACCATGCATGGAAAACCACATAGCTATAATGTATGGCAACTTCATATAACAAGGTTATAAGCCTGACATAATATTCATTTATCACTAAGTAGTAGCATGATTAGCTACTCCATGTAGTCATAAAATCGAAATGATCGTGTGATTCACATGCACGTAAACAAAGTATCCTTTTTGACATATTTTCTTTTTCTGGGTTCAGTATTCACACATGCGCTTCCAATGTCTAACTGTGCCATCTATATTTTGGATATAATCTATCTCACCCTAAATATGCATGACAATAGGCGTATCTTGAATGCATAAATTTTTTTGTATATCCAATAGGAAGATACCTTTTAGACAAGTTTCACTTCAAGTGTCACACAAAAAATTCCCTTGGTCAGATACCCAATAACATGTCATAGAGGTTAGAGCTGACTTCAGACCACAAAAAGTATCAAGATTTTAAATACCAATTTGTGATGAATAAAACCAACCAAGCTATCCAGATAGCCGGCTGGGCTTTCTGGTTATCACAGATGGTTAAATCCCTTTGAGCATGAATCTGTTCAAAATTCAAATAATCATGTTGTGATTACAGTTCCATTATGGTTTACAAACAAGGTAGCCGTACTACACAAAAGCTCATACGTGAACTAACAAATTATTTTGTGGTTGTTTTCTGTGCATGTGCCAGGAGTTTTTTTGTGCAGTTCTTTTTGGGAGGGGTCTATGTCCGTACTTTGTTCAGCTGTTTCCTATAGTGCTACTTACAGAAGAAAGGAAAATGGGCTATAACTGCGAATAATTCTTCTGGATATCCATTAGCAATTCAGCTTCACAAAAATCACCCACATGTTTATGTTTATTGGTCCAAATAGTTCCGACTTTGACTGGGTATGTTAATGCAATAGTTCATGTGTGGCCAGCACTAAGCATATGCAACTCTAAGGGATAACCTTACCTCCATACACAAGTGGTATCATGCTCCCAAGTGCCTCTTAGCTATGTCTCGCCATTCCATCCGCATCCATTCATGGGCCACAAGAACTAAAGAACTCTAATAGCGGCATGCATTCTCCCCCATCCTCCTCCCATCAAATTACACAATTGACTTTTCTGCTTAAAGTGGCATGGGCATGTTAATGTACTTTTTCGGATTGTTCACATGGTTGGTTTACTCGCTACACTACGTCCAGTCTTGCATTCTCCTTCCAATTTTGAATGCCTTAATGAGATATTACAGGCTAAGTATGGTTGACAAAACCCCTATACCATGTTCCTTGGATAAATATTCCAATTAGTGAGGACAAATACCTTGAGGCGCTCTTGAGTTAGCCGAGCTCTAAGTACAAACATAAGTCACGGTAAACACATGCATGCATGCATCCATGCACACGAATAAGAGAGAAAAGAAAAGTTTATTACAAAGAATAGCAAATACCTTCACTGTCGATAGAACAATAGTAGCATGATTTGCTTGCCATTCATTAAGATCCTGTCGCACATTTGACACAGTAGGGACCTCGGATATCTCCCGTTCATCTAATTTGTAACCAGAACAGAAAATCAATGACTAGATTTACCAATTTGATAGAAAAAAATTCTAGCAAAGTGATTACTGGAAGAAAATTTGTTATATCTCCAAATCAATAGAAAATTTTATTCTGGAAATGGATAAGACATTAGAAAACATTCAACTCCTTACTTGATGTGAAGGAGCAACAATTCATGCCAAAATAGAATCTAGATTGCCAAAAAATCTTTTTAAACCACACACAAAATAATTTGGTGCTTAAATAGCATTACAATGTATAACTTAACATAACTCTATACTTTGTTGTTGGCTATTATCATTCTCTATTAAATACTGGGGATGTTTGGTAATTTAAAAGTGCCCATGAAACTGTGGAAGTGACTCGCTTTCAAAACCCGAGAGATAATTGTATTACATGTGAACACCATCATTAATTACTTTGGCACTTTATCTCTGACTTCCCATGTCCCAGGTTGTTAATATCTTACAATCGATACATATCATACAATTTGTATGATTTCAATGGATTTCAATGCATATGATTGATATTGAATAATATTCATATCAACATATATATATATATATATATATATATATATATATATATATATATATATATATATATATACTAGTCATAACCCGTGCCCACGGACACGGTTCATTTAAGATTTTTCCCGCGAAATCTTCGTTCCTCAAAAAAATATTTTCACAGCCAAAATTGCGCGGAACAAATTAGCGTAAAAATATTTAGTGGCACGGTCGCCTTCGACTCGAAACAACAAATTCGGTGTGGAACAACAAATTCGGTGCTGGCGTCTTTGACATGGAACAACAAATTAACGTAAAAATTTAGCGGGCGCCTCCGGGTTGACCAAGAGGCCCTAGCAAGGTGTCAGATGCTCATTGTAATTTGGAGTTTTTTTGTGTTGAAGGCGAGGCATCGTGTGGAGGAGCCGAGGAGTCTTCCCGCAGGGGCTGTATGTTGGGTGATGTGCGTTGGGATGAGGTATTGTGCGTTTGTTGGGTGTTGAGGAAAATGATGAGAGTTTTGTGTTGGGGTGAGGTGTTGTGCGTATATTTAGTTACCTTTTGGTTGCTGGCAGTAACCATTTTTGGTACTTGTACACATGAGTTTTGACAACTTAGTTAGCCATGATTACTTTTTGTAAAATAAGGTTAAATTTTGTATTGTCAAATTCTCAGTAGATCGTGGTTCGCTAGGACTTTGTTGCAGAATTTTGGAAGCTTGCGTATTAACATTTTTTTCCTAAACAAACTTTTGTTCTTCCTTGTGAGTTCAAGGTTGAAACTTATCGAATCAGTATCCTTGGTGAATTTTTCCGAGTTTATCTTCATGGGTGACATGTTCAATATGCATGATATGGAGTGCATGATCTGGATAATGAGTGATGTGCCATTGGATGTTATGTTTTCAATAAAAATTTCAAAATTGAGTTTTCCATCCAAATTCATTCCCTAAAACTTTCTCAAAACTCATCTCAACCTTTCATTCACCAAAATCAAATCACAGCCACTCTTTATCTTGTCCTAGTCAGCCCTAGAATTCAAAAAAGTTGTCAAATATATAATAGATATATATATAACCAGTCAAAATTGGGTTATAATCGGTTTTATCAGGTATGATCAAGTTTTAAGTTTGATTTGTTGCATATCCGGCTCAAATTAATCGATTATTGCTCTTAACAAAAAATACACAAATCTCTTATTACATATCAATTATGCTCATCAATATTTGACATCCTTGTTAACGCTAGCTTGCCACATCAACCATCTCTAGAGCTTGAAGAGCCTCGCATATTAAGCTTTGCCATTTCTCGAGGACTTGGTGACTTCCCTTGACTATTGTCATCCCTCACGAAAGCCTTACCAACCGTTAATGACATTCATCTATTCCCACCCACCAATCTTTATAACGAAAGTTATTATATCATGATATATAATGTTTATTGTTTTCTATATTATCATATCTTATATCATATCATATCGCATATCGTAAGATAAATTTATCTTATTCAATAATTAAGCAAATAAAGTATATAACTGACAAATCTGAAAAAAAATATGGAGAGATTATCATAGAACAAATAATACATAATGAGATATTTTTAGAGATCGAAAATCACAATTACGAAGGTCGGTGGGAGTCAACAAAAATCAAGAAAAGTTGGCAGAGCCTCTATGAATGATTACAACGGAGCCTCTTAAAGGATAAAAAGAGTAGACTGATCATTGCAGATCAGTGAAATTTGATATACAAGCTTGTATGAACTATAGAGATAATTGACAAGGTTGGCAAGCATAAAAACGAGTGCAACAAATATAGTAAGCATCAACAAGCTAAGAAAAGAGATTTGAAACATTTTCTCAAAAATAATCAAACAATTTTAGACCTAATATGAAGCGTGTCAAATTTTAAACTAGATCCTACCTAACAAAACCAATCTTAACCTAACTTTTGACCAATGATATATCGTTTGATATAAATACCGATAAAATATATATAGTATCATTCTGATATGACAACCATATCATAAGATATTGTACATCTTCAATATGATCATCTAATACATATTGAAATCCCCTCAAATCTTATCATATTGTATGATACGTATCACATATCATAAGATATTAATAATGGTGTCCATAACTATGTTTTTCAGACGCTTACAATATCACGTATATCTATTAATTGTTCATGATAAATCTCTCCATATTTTTGGGGACATATTTAGTAAAATATGTAATTTTTTAATTATTGCATGAGATAAATTAATCTGACGATATACAATATGATAAGATACGCAATATGATAAGATATGCAATACAATAAATTATTTAAAAATGATAAATGGTATATACTTTCTGACAACTTTGCACACCTCTACTGACATGAAGTGACTTTTACAAGTTATCATGTGCATATATGGCATCATTTTCAAACTTTTCATTTAAAGTTACCTCTCTTTAATTTTTCATTCATGTTGGATGAAAGTAAATTCACTTCACACTTTCATCTTCGCTTTCAAATTCCCAACCACCCCAATAATCAAAATAAGTTTCAGTAAACAGGATATGGATTTGGCATAATCCTTAAAGCGCTTTGAAAAATGAATTGACTGAGCTTAACCTATTACATCTAGAACGCGGTGATGCAGAAGTTTACTAGTTAAAAAGCATCCCAAACCTCACTGAATTCTGGCTCATTTGTGTTTAGGTTACATGAGACATTTCAAGCAAGTTCTCATAACAACTCCAAACGCCCATTGATGCAGCAAAGCAATATGATGATTCTATCAATAATTACCAAAAGTTATTTCAAGCATAACCACCAAGTAAACATGAAGAGAAAATTCCAACAATCAAGCAAAACCAAATATGTTGAACTAGAAAACAACAAATGCGTGACCCTGAAGAAGTGAAAACGACTGGCTATCTTCCAATCTATACAAAATCCGATTACTTCATGTACTTCAACCATACCAACACAAGCTACCTTAAAATTACTCAAAATGCTGAATCCAAAAGGAGAAATTGGACACAATTAACCACTTATATTGCAAAATAAATAGAAATAAAAAGAAGCCACCTTCCATAGGGAAATCGCGAAATGTGCTTATGGTAATCCCATTGACAAACTCCCTCAGCTCATCGGTAACCCCGAACCTCTCCAATTCAGCAGCCGGCGCATCCGCCAGCGGCGACACCTGCGACGTTAAAGGCGAGATCGGGGGGATCGGGATCGGGATCTCGATCTCGCCGGCGAGGGTCTTGATCTGATCCGCGCGCTTGAATGCCTCGATCTTGATCTGGTCGGCCTTCTTCGAGGCCTCGGCGGCCAGCTCCTTGGACTTTTTCGCCGTCTCCGAGACGAACTCCTGCGAGAACTTGGCCGCGCCCTTGGTGAGCTCCTGCGACTTCTTGGCCGCTTCCTTTGAGATCTCCTGTGATCTCTTGGCCGCCTCCTCGGCGAACACTCGAGCCTTCTGCCAAAAATCCATGGCGGACGAGAAAGCTTAGATTTGTTCCGTTCTCTCTGACAATGAAACGATAGTATCTATCATTGGGGGGGGGGGGGGGGGGGGGGGGGGGGGGGGGGGGGGCGAGAAAGAGAGCAGAGGGAGGATGAGGGCGTTCGAAGGAAAGGGGATATATGCAATTGACTCTTGACCAATGTTGGGCGCATTGTAACGATATGTGGCTAATGTGCGCCGGGGGTGGGGTTTGTGTGTTGCTTAATCAGCAGACAGGCCGAAGGGAATTGCTATGCGAACATACAAAATTGCTCAGTTCACGTGCCGCTTAATTTTTTACAATGTTAATTATGTTGAAAGATTTTTAGAGAAGAGTAACCATGGCCTAGTCATGTTTTTTATTTATAAATTTCATATGGTATTCCAAGAGACATGGAGCATACCAAAGGTCTCCACCATATTAAAAGTGGTGGAGTAATGGGGGAATAAATGGTGGGGAGGCCAAAGGCCTCCCCCACTCACAACACTCCCCTTTATCCATTCATTACTTTGGTCGTATCGTATAAGGCTAAAGGGTGTGGATACTTCTGAATCCTGAGTAATCGTGTTTGCCTCGTTAAAACCTTAGCTCTGGAAAACCCAGTGGGAAACCCCAATAGCTCAAGGGAAAAGAGTGCAATACACAAGTTACTCCCCCTCATCCGTACAAGCTTCAGGCTTGTAGGTCTTTCAGCTGTCTCATACCAATTCTTTTTACAAGTTTTACAAAAATACATTTTGGTAAAGATTTGGTAAAAAGATCAGCTAAGTTGTTGCATGACTGGATCTGCTGAACTTCAATCTGTTTGTCCTCTTTTAGCTCGTGTGTCCAAAAAAAACTTGGGAGAGATGTGCTTCGTCATGTCGCCCTTGATGTAGCCCTTTTGAAGTTGAGCAATGCACGCAGCGTTGTCTTCAAACAGGACAGTTGGTTCCAAATCATCGGTCTTCAGGCCAGTAGATTGAAGAATGTGGTGGACAACGGATCGTAGCCAATAACACTCTCTGCTTGCTTCATGGATCGCAATGAGCTCCGAATGGTTGGATGACGTAGCTGTTGTGGTTTGCTTTTCCGATCTCCAGGAGATAGCAGTACCTCTGTATGTAAACACAAAACCTGTCTGTGATTTTGCCGTGTGCGGATCTGAAAGATAACCTGCATCGGCATAACCAAACAATTGGGGGGAGGCACCTCTCTGGTAGTAAAGTCCCAGATCAATTGAACCCTAGAGGTATCGCAGGAGATGCTTTACTCCGTTCCAGTGGCGCTTTGTAGGCGTTGCACTGTGTCTGGCTAGGAGATTAAATGTAACCGCTATATCGGAACGCGTACAGTTAGCCAGATATAGAAGTGCTCCAATGGCACTGAGGTAGGGTACTTCAGGACCCAGTATCTCCTCCCCCTCTTTCAGAGGCCGGAAGGGGGTCCTTATGTACATCTAGTGATCTGACGACCATAGGAGTACCCAAAGGATGGCATTTATCCATCTGAAACTTGCATAGAAGTTTCTTTGAATAATTAGATTGGTGTAATATGATTTCACCTCTTAGGTGTTCAATCTGTAAGCCAAGACAATACTTTGTTTTGCATAGGTCTTTCATTTCAAAAGTATGTTTTAGGCTTTCAGATATCTCATTGATCTCTGCAGAAGATCCTATGAGATTTAAGTCATCAACATATACTGCTATGATGACGAATCATGTTCCCGTTCGCTTGATAAAAGATGCACGGGCAGACTTCATTATTCGTGAATCCTTGTTGTGCAAGAAAATCACTAAGTCTGTTATACCACATCTTGCCCAATTGTTGTAGACCATATAATGATCTATGCAGCCTTACAGAGAATACGTCCCGAGGTATCTCTTTCATCTCTGGGGGTAGTTTAAACCCCATCAGAAAGTCTCATGTAGATATTTTTATCTATATCGTCATATAGATATGCAGTCACAACATCCATGAGCTGCATTTCTTGGCTTTCCAGAGAAGTTAGGCTTATTAAAAATCGGAATGTGATCGAATCCATGACCGGGGAATAAGTATCTTCATAATCAATCCCCGGTCTTTGGAAAAAACCCTGGGCTACAAGGCGTGCCTTGTAGCGAACGATCACATTATTTTCATTTCTTTTTCTTATGAAAACCCACTTATATCCCACAGGCTTTACACCTACTGGTGTTTGGATTACTGGTCCAAAGACTTTGCGTTTCAAGAGTGAGTCCAACTCTACTTTTATTGCCTCGTCCCACTTTGGCCAATCATCTCTACGTTTACATTCCGCTAGAGATCGTGGTTCGACGTCATCGTCATATTCAATGACGTGAGCGGCAATATCGAACGCAAAATCGTCGACGACGACTGTGCTTTGTCTGTCCAGTACCTCTCCAGTACGTACAAAATTTAATGATGTTTCTCCTATTGTTTCCTCTGCAGGGGGAAATAAGGAGGGGAGAAGTAGCTGGTCTGAGCTCAGCATCCTGTGGATGGATAATCTTATTATCTCCAGGAATCTTCTTCTTTCGAGGAACTTTATCTTTTGAACCTGGTGGGCATCCTCTTTTCAATTGAGGTACAACCAATTCTGCTGGTAGTGGATTGCATCCATCTATGGGGATGTCAATCCTAGCTGGCGTATTAGCAGCAGGGACGTGTGAACGGACAATCTTCTGGTTGTCCGTGAACTTATCCGGCAAAAGATGTACTGTATTCTGAATGTGAAGGATCTTCAAGATCTCATCTTCACACAGATTAGTACGCGGATCATATAGGGACAAAGACTTCTGGTCCCAACTAATGGTCTCAGTAGCTTCAGGTTTCTTAGACTGTGTGCCTAGTTTAGGAAAAATTTTCTCATCAAATTCACAGTCAGCAAAACGTGCTTTAAATGCGTCTCCCGTGAGGGGTTCAAGGTATCTGATAATAGAGGGCGAATCAAACCCAATATAGATACCTAGACGACGCTGAGGACCCATTTTGGTCCTCTGAGGTGGTGATATTGGGACATATATGGCACAACCAAACACTCTCAAATGAGAGATATCCGAAGGTGCGCCATATGCAAGTTGCATCGGGGATAATGTATGACCTCCAGAGGATCTTATCCTAATAAGTGATGCGGCATGTAAAATAGCTTGCCCCATGCATCCACTGGCAACTGGGATTGCATAAGCAATGGACGTGCAATCCATTGGAGTCTCTTTATAAGGGACTCAGCTAATCCGTTTTGGGTGTGAACATGTGCTACAGGATGTTCAACTTCAATACCCGTTGCCCGGCAATAGTCTTCGAAGACTTGTGAAGTAAATTCGCCCGCATTATCAAGACGTAGTTTCTTGATATTGTTATCGGGGAAATGAGCACGCAACCTTATTATTTGTGCCAATAGCTTTGGAAAAGCTAGGTTACGGGTGGACAAGAGGCACACATAAGACCATTTAGTTGATGCATCAATCAGTACCATGAAGTACCGAAATGGGCCACTTGTGGGGTGAATAGGCCCGCAAATGTCACCATGAATTCTCTCAAGGAAGCCAGGAGACTCTAATCCCACTTTCAGGAGGGAGGGTCTCGTTATAAGTTTTCCCTTGAAACAAGGGGGACAAGGAAATTCACCCTTATGAAGAATCTTCAGGTTCTTCATTTATGTCCACAGGATTCAGTGATGATGCGTCGCATCATTGCTGATCCAGGGTGACCAAGTCTGTTGTGCCAGAGTTGGAACTCTGGCAGTGATGGGCACGTCTGGTGCTCAGTCATATTGGCTTCTATTGGCTGAATGTATGTATGGTAGAGACCCGACGTGAGTCCCTTGAATCGCTCACAGATGATCTTCTGGTCATCTATTTGACGAGTTACATACAAATATTCAACCTTATTTTCATCTCTGGTTTCTAAGTGATATCCGTTTAAACGAAAGTCCTTAAAACTTACGAGATTCCTATTTGATTTAAGAGAGAATAAAGCACTTTTTATTTGAAGTCTTGTGTTATTTGGGAGCAATATAATTGCTTCACCAGATCCTTCGATTATTTGGGACAGTCCTGAAATTGTGATAACAGGACTGTCATATTTATTTATGCTATTAAAATAGCAATGTTCGCGAAGGATTGTGTGCGTCGAGGCACTGTCCGCTAGGCAGTCATACTTCATCTATGTAAGCAAAAACGAAATTTTATTTGAGTAAATGTAAATGACATTCAAAAATAAAAGTTCGTACTAAAGCAAACAAAAGATGAAAATACATGGAATTTTAAATGCATAGATAAAAGATGAAGCTTAATCAAGAAGGTCGTCGTTCTCGAAGTCTTTTGCAGTAAACATCGTTGGTGGCTAAACAGCCACCAAATTTGTTTCAGGCAAAGACTTCTGACTCGTCTGATATAGTTCCTGGAGGTGGCGAGGAGTGCGGCAGTTTTTGGACCAATGGCCAGTCATGCCGCATCTATGGAATTTATCCTCCCAGTTCTTCTTAGGAAGTGACACTTGGTCGGTGTTCTTTCGCTTCCATGTGAAGTGTCTCTTTCCTTTGTTGTTTTTGTTTGTCTGGGTACTGCTCCTCTTGGTTGCTTCATTACAGCTTTACCTTTTGTTATTTTTAGCATTCTTCTTGTTTTTCCACTTCTGGGGAGAAACGTGGTGGGCTTCAGGGATAAGTGCAGTGCCAGCTGGACGTAAATTATGAGTGGCGAGCAGTAAATCTCGATTCTGCTCTGCCCTAAGTAGGCATGAGATCAGATCAGAGAATTTCGTGAAGTTGCGTTCACGATACTGCTGCATGAGGATTGCATCTTTCTCGTGAAACGAGGTAAATGTCTTTTCCAACATGCGTTGTTCTGTCACTTCTTCACCGCACAACTTCAGGCGTGAGGTGATGTTATGAAGTGCAGAATTATACTTAGCGACGGACTTATAGTCCTGAAGTCTGAGCTTTTCCCACTCATAACTGGCACGCAGTAATATTACATCAATTTATGTTTATACCGTGCTTCCAGCGCTGTCCACAGCTCCATTGGGTCCTCTACCGTTAGATATTCGGCCTTTAAGGTCTGATCTATATGTTTCCTAATGTAGATAATGGCTTTCTCATTATCGACATCGGAGACAGTGGTAGGAGTGCTGCTGCTAGATGTAGCAGAAGCATCGGCCGCTGCTGGGGCCGATAAAGGAGCCAAAATTGAGCCATGGTGGGCCATTGAACGCAAGTGGAACTTCAGGTCCACTCGCCAACTCAGGTAATTTTTTCCTGCGGAATCAAGGACCTCGAAATCGACGCTTGCCAATTTTGCCATTTATTTACGAAATTTAAAATAAGCGTGAATTAATTAAAATTGAAATTCACACATAAAAATAAAAATAAGTAAAATGTGGGGATCGGCCAGATACCCAAAGAAATACAAAGTCCAAAGTCCGAATATACAGTCCATAAAGAAAAGAAAAATACAATTTGGAAACCCAGAATGGGTCCCTATATTTTCCAATTTTCGCCTCCGTCTTCATTTGTCGGTACACCGGTCTTTGGCATAAATACATATAATCCTCACTTACAAATTCTCTCAAAAAGAAAATAAAATTGCAAGGAATATACAGGGCATCAAACTGGCCGATCCCAAAAATCACATTTTAGCTTATACAAACATCCACGCAGTTTATAAATGCCACAGGCATAAAAGAAACAACCATGCAAACATATAACACATGCATATATAATATGGAAAAAGAGACTATAAAATATAATAATCTCTTGGACCACGGGAGACGTCATACACCGTTAGGTTAGTTGACTAACGGCAGAGCGGTCGCAGGATCCTTAAGATAATTATATTTTGAAAAAATCCTAATATTCCATAAATTAATAATAATGCAAGAGTGTTATAATTTTAGCAATATGTTGCGACAGGCTCATAACAAAGAATTAAAATAAATTAATATTTTGAATGGGGCTGCAGGCCCATAAATATTAATTATTTTAATATATTGTGTATATTTGGGTTGCAGGCCCATTTGCCAAAAATAAACAAATTAATTATAGCAATTTGAATTAACATGGCATCAGGCCCGATTTGTCAAATTAAAATATTGTTAATATTTGGGTTTCAGGCCCGGTTTCAAAATTCTAATTGACATATTAAAAATTGCAATCAGATTTACTTGGCTTAAGGCCAAATTTTGGTATGCTAAAAATTTATTACGTACACAAAAATTTACTGGGCTGCTGGCCCATAGAATATATGTGCATTTGTGAGAAATGGGCTGCAGGCCCAACAAACAGGCTATCTATTTTATTTAAATTAAACAAAATTAGCCTTTAAGCCCATTTTGGGCTGTGGAATGCCAAAAACCACCCAAACCTAAGTCTGGCCCCCTCAAATCCCTTTTAGCAAGAATCCCCCTCCTCCCCCCTGTTTCTTGGTTCGACCAAGGCCCCCTCCGGCTGCTGGGGGCGCAGCGTTGCAGGCCCCCCTTCGGGGGGATCAGTGGAGGCCCCCCCTGCGGGGGGGGGGGGGGGGGGGATCGACGCATGCCCCCCCTGCGAGGGGGGCGGAATGCCGGACAGGAACCAGACTTAGACGTTCCCCACCGTTGCGGACATCCAGAGGTTACTACTTTTTAGTCTGGGTGGGTAGCACCATTTTACTCTCTGCTTAGGTTGGGTGCTTCGCACTATTAGTTTACTTTTTCTGCAGATTGTTGTCATGCTTAGGCTTCTCTTATTAGATTTGTCATATGCTGGATATTATCTCTATTATAAAATGAATGCATCCCTTTCCTTCTATACTTTTATTGTTCCAGATTTTTATGAATGCAAGGCCCCCCCCCCCCCCGTCTGAGGGGGCGGATGGCAGAAACCCCCCTCCTGCCGTTGGGGGGGGGGCGTACAGGAACCCCCCCCCCCCCCCCCCCGCCTGGGGGGCAGCCACCGGGAAGGCCCCCCCATCTGGGGGGCGGTGGATTCGAAAGGCCCCCCAGGGGGCGGCAACTTCGAAAGGCCCCCCCCAGGTGGGGGGGAGCGGCGCCGTGAAACGCCGTGAAGGCCCCCCCCCCCCCCCCCCCCCGTCTGGGGGGGGGCGGCGACTGCGAACGGCCGCGAAGGCCCCCCCCCCGTATGGGGGCAGCGATTTCGAAAGGCCCCCAGGCAGGGAGGGGGGCGCCGTGAAAGTTGGGGGTGGGGAGCTGTGGGGTTTTTTCGTTTTTGTTTTTTTATTTTTTTATTTTAAAGATAATACAATAGCAGCAGATTTAAAATGCCTCTAGATGAAGCATTGTAAAATCATAGCTAAATTAAAAATTTGTTTGTAGCTATCTACTGGATTGATAAAGATTACCTCTAGATTAAAAATCTAGGGACGATCGTTAAAATTAAGATCCGTAGATAGTGCCGCTCCCGATACACTCCAAAGAAAAATCCACGCAAAGCATCGCCGCAACGGATTACCGCAACAACAGATTTCTTCACGCGTAGGGGTTTGATTTTTGAGGGGAGACGGGAAGAAAAGCTCAAAATAGAAGAGCGTAAGTGCTGATAACGTGTTGAAGGATTTTTAGAGAGGAGTAACCATGGCCAATAGCCATGGTTCTTTATTTATGAACTTCATATGGTATTCCAAGAGACATGGAGCATACCGAAGGTCTCCACCACATTAAGAGTGGTAGAGTAATGGGGGGATAAATGGTGGAGAGGCCAAAGGCCTCCCCCACTCACAACAAATTATACTCTTTTAAATCCCCAAATTATCTTTTTTTGCTCACTGCACAAGCATCCCTTAATTCTTATGGTTTGTATTGACGGGTTGTTGTGAGGTAAAACCCGCGTACAATGCATCCCTTAATTCTTATGGTTTGTATTGACGGGTTGTTGCGGGGTAAAACCCGCGTACAATGAATTTGTACTAGTCATAACTCATGCCCGCCGGCACGGTTCATTTAAGATTTTCCCTCACAAAATCTTTGTTCCCCAAAAAATTATTTACACAGCCAAAATTTAAAAGAACAACAAATTAGCGTAATAATATTTAGTGGCATGGGCACCTTTGGCGAGGAACAACAAATTCGACGTAGGTGCCTTTGGTGCGGAACAACAAATTTGGCACAGGTGCCTTCGGCGCAGAACAACAAATTAGCGTAAAAAAATTTAGCGGGCACGGGCGCCTTCGACGCGGAACAACAAATTAGCGTAAAAAAATTTAGCGGGTACGGGCGCCTTCGGCGCGGAAGAACAAATTCTGCGTGGAACAACAAATTCGACTTAGGCGCCTTCGGCGCGGAACAACAAATTAGCGTAAACAATTGCGCGAACGCCTTCGGCGCAGAACAACAAATTAGCGTAAAAAATTACGCGAACGCCATCAACGCGGACGCCTTCAACGCAGAATAACAAATTCGACACCGGTGCCTTCGACGTGGAACAACAAATTCGGCACAGGCGCCTTAGGCGCTGAACAACAAATTAGCGTAAAAAATTTAGCGGGCAACAAATTTGGTGCAGAACAACAAATTCGGCACAGGCGCCTTCGGTGCGGAACAACAAATTAGCGTAAAAATTTCGGCGCGGGCGCCTTTGGCGTAGAACAACAAACTTCGGCACGGGAGCATTCGATACGGAACAACAAATTAGCGTAAAAATTTAGCGGGATTGGATCTTAAATGAACGTTGCTCATCTTAAATAGGCGCGGAACAACAAATCACAAATAATCTTAAATGAACAGTGCTCATTTTGGTGGAGTAGAGCACTGATGTACTGGGATTGGATCTGTCATCAACCGACGTTCATGTTTGTGAAACAAATTGGATTGAACGTAAATTGCAACAGTTAAGAGATGAATCAGGCAGATTATTTGTGAGATCATGTTAAACATCAAGCCTAAACTAATGATCTTGTAGCAAGAGTGAGTTTCAAATCTCACCAATCAAAGATGATAATAATAATAGGAAATATGCCATCAAAATATTACATCATATGTTATCTGAAAATTCTAGACATATTGAATTTTATCTTATCAAATTGAATTACATATATTTTAAGAGCATTATTTGGTGGATCATCAGGATGGATACCGTCGTCGGCCAGGCTGCGACATATCTGAGAACGATGGCGTTTATCGGTGATGAGCACAACGCAAAAAAGACAATGCACAAAGAGGACATGAGTCTATAGATAGAAGATATGTTATCTTTACCTATTCTGATAAAAAGTTACTCATATCAACAAAGATATAGAATCTATAACCTTGCAGCACATTGGAGATGATACCATGATTATTTATAAACAAATTGAAACCAAATTACTTTAAAAAGACACTGTTAGAATGATGATTCTGAGACGTTGTTAATGATAAAAGATTCATATAAAAAAATAAATCCGAACACTAAAGTGTTCGTCATCACATTGATCAATTTTGCTTTTGAAACACCTAGGTAGTGGCCATAGCTCACGAATGATTGGCTTGCCATTTTAATGGAACCCCACACAAAAGCTTGTCCCAGTTGGTTGCCTCTGAGATCACACATACTCGCATGCTGAAAAAAGAGGAATATATGCGTAGGATTGATCTGTAACTTGTAAGTCATCGCCGCCCAATAAGTTTTTGATTAAAGTTAGTCTGGTTCAGGAATCATTCGCCTCTGTGCCGACAAAATTGCCTGAAAATAGCGACAACATTTGTTGCAGGAAAATAAACGACTGTCGTTTTCATTGGTTTAACTTCAGGCAACATTTGCATATTGCCTCTGTGACACTTGTAAAATTGCTTCAGGAAACTTAAGACTACTTCCAAAATGGCTTCCAGTGCAGCATTCAACTATGTGACACTTGATAAAGAGTCAACATAAACCACATTCTCAAAAACATGATGCCATAGCTCAAGAACGCTGATGAGGTAATTAAAATGTGCAAGTCATAACCACTACCTCTAATAAAAAAGGGTGGTCGTTAATTGAGAAACGCCTAAAACATGACAGAGAATCACCAAAGTATAAATAAGGCAAATAAAAAGGCGATCACATTCCCACAGTCAGTTGTAACGGGTAGAGATGTGATATAAAAGCAATCGATATCATAAAATTAAAACAGATGTTACATGAATCGTCATTGTGCTCACCACACAAATTCAAGCAACTCGGGCGTTAACTCTCAAATCAATTCCCATATTCCATCACATGAAGTATAAAAGGCAATCACTGCATCAACAGGAATACTTAAGGCAGTGCCAATCCAAATTCAACATGTTTTCTCGAGCTACTAAGCCATAATTTGCAAACATTGCAATACAATAACAACTGCAATCAAACTCCTAAATAAAAAATTAAAAGCTATTAATTTCTTGCCGCAAAAACGACGAATGTAGTGGACCCATCGCCGGGGACCCGCTGGCACTCGGTTTTGAGAAAGGTGAAGTCCTTGCCTTCCTTGCTCTGATTCGCCATTGGCAACTCTCGCTTCAGCAAAACTCCCAACGGTAGCATCTGCTGATCCTTCGGTTTTCCAGCCATCTCCTTCAGCTTTCCCGCTTTTTCTTCGGTCTCGTGGGGGTGAAAGGTCATGATTGCAATAAAACACAGTATATGTCTCCCCTGCTCAAATAAAACACAAAGCTCATGATTGCATGCCACAAAATCTTCAAACTCTACAAAAATAAACAAAATTCATTCAAATTACAATGACCTTCGATAAAAGTTATATCATTTAGAACCCCTAGAATCAGAAAATGAGGGAAACTGTAGAGATAGAGAGCCTATGTGATTCACAAAAGAAGCTCCATGGTTTGTTGATGCATGAGTTGGTGCAACTCTGTAAAACTTTAAATTTCCCAATGTGCATTCATTCTTAACACCAGTTTCTTTTTTACTATACTAAATTTTACTTACATTACCTGTAAGTGCATGCATAAATAAAATACACTCAAACTTCAAAGTTACAAAATTGTATGTGGATATCCCTGAAATATTGCAAAGCTTTACAAAATACATTGCAAAATTGCAAAAATTCAAAATCTCTTTTACAAACTATACCTATAGTGCAAACAATTAAATCATTAGACCAAAATAACAATAGAAACAATAAAAGAAACAAAGAAAGACATGGAGCTTACATGAACATGGCAGAAAAAAATACTGAAGCATTCATAAAAATTAAGGATTCTCCTTATGCATAAGCAAATTCTATGAAAGGAGTATCAGCCGCAAGCTTGAGCAAATAGACTTCCGCCCTGAACAATGTCGACTGAAGCATGGCCACACTCTAAATCCTATCATTCAACATCAGCACCTGGACAAAATCACATGCAGAAACCTAAAACTAACATATATTTGAGATAATTTTGGACCTGCACAAAACGACGCAAAACGATATATTTTATTCCATGCCTAACAAAAGTTTAGTAGTTTGGCTAGCTTATGTTATGCCATAGAGATCGCTGCAATTCTCCGTCAAAGATTTTTTATCATTCTCACTTTTCTAGATTATAACCCAGGCTATTTTTAGATGTTGTTGATACAAATTTATAATCGGCAAGATAGCAAACAAAGCTATTCTATTGATAATAATCGGCATACGAATAAAGTTTAAGGGATGATGGTTAAAGTAAGTTAGTTTGCAAATACAATGTTATTTAGTTACAATAGATCACAAAGCCTGGACAACAACAAAAGGATACATGATCTGATATGAGTATACATGAAACTCCCAATAAAACAAACAAAAGAATACCAAGAATTAATGGATGTAATTTACCTGCATTGAGTAGTCGCATCCATAAGTATAATGAATTATAAATGTTTTGCCCACCTTCAAGTCCCATGGAGGCAGAAATTAAGCATTTCAAAGTTTTTTTCAAGCACCACTCTTAGACTTCATCAATGAAATAGTACCATATGAAGGAGAAATTGTTCAAAACAAAAACACACATAAGCATTAGCATACACTACATGTATCATAAAATCTTTGCGAAGATTATGCGACACTCCATACAATGCGCTAGCAACGTCATATGCATACCTGTTGTTGACATCAAAAGAGACAAATACAGTAAGTAAAGAGCAATAGGTTTGATGGTATATATTAAAATGGGATATAAGCAAGTATGATTAATGGCACTTACATTCCAATACCCATCCAAAAACTTCATCTATCTCTCGATAATTTTTCATTTTCAGTGAGACATTCATCCATGTGGGAGCAATTTTTTCTAGTTGGGCCTGTATGTGTCCAATATACCATTGCGCCATTAGCCGTGCATGAAATAGGTAACATCGTAAGTGAGAAAATCCACAACACTAAATTGCGTGATAAGAGTAATGAATCTGACATTAATCATACAAGCACTCATAACAAACAACAAAAGAGACAATCATCATGCTTAAGTAAAACAACCGATCATTCTGCATAAATAATTCCCTGACATGTGCCGTAACTGTGTAATTCACATTGGGTCTCAACAAACTTCACTTCAATTGCATGAGAAAAATAAACTACATTTTGAATATGACGGAGAGTTGCCAATATGGTTGATGTCGGTACAAGAATGTCCACTAAGCATGATGTCCACGAAGCATAAACAAATTTTTAGAAAATTGCCAATAAAATTGAGAGCATGATTTCCACTAAGCATAAACAAATTTTTAAAAACAAAGAAAAAATCAGTAAGAATTTATGGTACATGAATGTTGCTTGGATGTGGAAATCTTTGTTGTTCAGAAACATTCGTAATAAATTGATACATGTTCTTTTTTGGCCTTGCTGCCTTGCGTTGTTAAATCAAAGAACCAAACCTTTTTTTAATCAGAGAACCGAACCTTTAGGTTGCAAGAACAGAATCCCTTGCGCCTTGCTGCCTTGCGAAGAGGATAAAAAAATTACTTGCGCCTTGCTGCCTTGCAAACATGAAAAAATCTGTGAAAACCGAAATGAAAAAATCTTTGGTCAAATGACGGTTGCAATGAAGAAATCTATGAAAACTGAATGAATTTGAGAATCGAACTAAACCGAACATAAAAACAAATTTAATTGAATAAAACTAAACCGAATGTCCACTACGCATAAAATTAATTGAAAGCTCAGATCATCCACTACTCATAAAATTAATTGAAAGCTCAGATAGTCAAGAATAGCTACCTCGGCTAGGAATGAGAGGAAGGAGGCGGTGGCGAGAAGCAAGGCCAAGGGGAAGAGGAAGATCGATCTGTGAAATGATCTTGCAAAATCTGTCATTGCTCTTTTGCAAAATGATATTGCGAAATGAGAAATTGAAAGCCAAAAAATCAAAAAAGAAAGAAAGAAGGGGTGATCTCACCCCAGTCCTCGCTGATTGCGGCTACCGCCGGCGATCTCACCACATTCGAGGGGAGGACACAACAATCTTTTTCCTTGACCAGCAATTTTTATCCCAAAAATGCGCCTCGTATTGCCCCTCGTCTTCGGATTAATTCACGTCGGACTCCGGCCATCGGTACGCGAAGATACGGTCGGAGACTGTGATATCGACCTCGGTCTCGTTCCGACAACAACAGGCGGCGAACAACTGTTTTTTGATGAATTTCCCAGGGCAACAATCGTCTCGGTGTCTCGGCCATTTTTTTTCCCGATCGAATTCCAGTACACGATCAAATCCATTCCAATACAAAGAGGTAAAAATGAAAAAATGAGATGCGTAGGGGCTCAGCCATTTGTTTTTTCAAATGCAAGAAAGAGACGAAGTGACATTCATTCCACTATCTTTGCCATTTGTTTTCTCAAAAAGCACCCAAAATCATGAAACCCCATCCCCTATCCTTCTCTAATTTTACATGGCCCCACCTCATTTTCACCCACCATAGAATCACGGGGCTCATTCTTTGTTTTTTCCATAGGAAAGAGTGCAGATGGAAAAATAGCAGACATGTCCTTTGTTTTTTCAAAACACACCCAAACACACGAAAACCCACCTGTAACCCGTTCTCTTTATACCAGGCCTCACCTCATTTTCGCATAAATGAAACCTTGGGGCTAAGTTTTCACAAAAAAAAAAAATCAAAATTTTCAGTTTCCAGACCAAATGGTTTTCTCCGAAGTATTAAGTTTTTTCCTCGACATTTTCACAGAGTGGGGGAGTTGAAGAGACTATGCTCAGGCTGTGGTTTTTGGGGAAGGAGAAATGGATCGGGTTTCAATGCTTGGGCTGATGTTTTTGTCAAATTTTTTTTCCTAATTTCACAGTTTCAAACTTTTACCCTTTACACGTTTTCCCACCAAAATTTAAGAATTTTCTCTCTAAAATTTTCTCAAAACCTCATCCTAGCCATTGATCCATCAAGATTGAATCTTAACCGTCTTTCTATCAACCTGTTTGTCCTAGTCAGCTTGTCCTAGTCAGCCGTAGGATTCAAAAATCGCTGTCAAATGTATAATTCAGCCCTAGGATTCAAAAATCGCTGTCAAATGTATAATAGATTAAGGGGGACCAAGGGTACGGTGGTTATGATTAGGAGGTGATTAGGGTAGGCTATTTAACAGGTAATGGGTGTGGTGACGAGGTTGGACGCACCACAAAGGCCGACCACGGAGTCGATTCCGCAACGACTTTGCTCCACGATCGCACTGCCGAAGGGGGGAGCTGAGCACAACCTGTGACAACGGGCTGGCCTGCACAAGGAGTAGCACGTCAGAAAGGCTGAGTTGGGGGTCCAACCCTTAGCCTCTCCGATGCCTAAGTTAGTAATAGGACTTAAAGCAAGGGCTAGGCACGCAGGTCAGACTAAGAGTGGGTAGACCGTACGTGACGAGCTATCAGTTGAGAAAGAACAAAGATATGGAAGACCTTTGCCCTTGTGTGTGAGTAATAAGATTCAGAGTTAATTTGCCAACAACCCCCTTCTCCGGTGGAGGTGAATGGGTATTTATACCTGACGGAGGCGGTTAGGTGAGGCCGACGTGGCGTGCTCACTCGACGTGTTGAGCTGGCTCTCATGTCAGCGGAAGCTTCGGACGAGGATGTCAGGATCTGGCGTGTTGGCCATGTTTTTGTCAGACGGCGCAACGGCCAGGGGTGCCTTTGTCAGGGTGTCAGGGCCGAAAGCACTGTGTCAGGGGGCGCAGCGGCCAGGGGGCACTTTGTCAGGTTGTCGAGCGGCAGAAGGGTCAGTAACGTCCTTGTACTAGGTTGTTTGTCATGTCTGACGTGGCGAAGAGTCGTCAGAGTGCGTTTGGGGAGTGCGGCCGCAGGTGAGTCGCTTGGTCACTCCTGGTCGTTGACGAGCGATCGGTTGCACGCCTTGCTCGCTATGCCCGGCGGGCTCGGAGGGGAACGTGCGCGCAATAGGCAGGGACCATGGCAGAATGCGCCCTTCCCACCCGTCGAGGCAGAGTGTGCTCCTCCACTGGTCGGGGTGGAGTATGCCCCTCCACTTGTCGTATCGGTCTTCAAGGTCATCGGGCGCCTAGCAGACTTGGGGGGAATGTGAGAGCGGCCTACGAAGTTGGGGCGAGGAGCGCCCTGCTGCTGGTCTAAATGGGCTTCA
This sequence comes from Scilla litardierei, assembly GCA_030789695.1. Lineage (NCBI taxonomy): Eukaryota > Viridiplantae > Streptophyta > Magnoliopsida > Asparagales > Asparagaceae > Scilla > Scilla litardierei. Next base: position 157,414,840 of record CM061136.1, read on the forward strand.
TGAAGGAGGGGCGTGCAGGCCGGGCATCCGGTGGGTTTCGATGAAAGGTCGGACTATCACGATCTTTAGGTCGTAGCACGGGTGATTTTGTCGAACAGTAGATTGGTGCTCACGAGGACGCCTTTGGTGACGTGGCGCTTCGTCGTCGGAGAAGTGGGACCCGAGGATGGCCAAATCTGGGTCAGGTAGAGCAAAGTCCGAGCCACTGGCGGGAGCTCAGCTTAACTCCGAGCAATCCGTTGGGCTCTCTACTGAGCTATTTGCAGCACAGACAAACCGTCAGGGGTTCAGAAATAGGTTCTGACCCAGATCCACTCCAATGCTTAAGTCAGTAAGAGACTTAAAGAATACTCGGGGCAGCTAGATCAGACCTAAAGGGAGGTCGTCTGATCACTGTCACGCTGAGTTGTGAAGCAAGAAATGTAAAGTGAAAGTCAGAGAATGAGTTGCCAATGAAAGGGTTTGTTTTCCTGGGGAATGCGAGGTGGGAGTGTACATAAAAGCTTTCAATCACGAGCTTCGCTTCCATTTGCATCCTTTCATCCCGCAAGTGCTGAATGTTCTGGGGCTTTCCCTCTGCCAGTTGATGCCCAATTCTGTGGGTTGTCTGGTCGTCTTTATTGAGCTTTGCATGATGATTGGACTACAACCGACCCTGTCGTTGTTCAACCACTTCTTTAAACTAAAACCCCCTACCTCCTCCGTATGATATAATATTACCGCCAGAAAGAATAGGCAGCTAATTAGGTATCTCCCCAGCTCCAATAAAGGATGGAAGGGGCAGTTTGTATTTATGGCCTTCCTCGACGTGGCGGTCTTCCTTACTCATTGGGAGAAACTAAACCTTGCTGCAAATAAGTAAGTGCCCCTCTCAGGAGATGAGCTAAGGGCTGTCGAACGCTTATTAGCTCTACCATAGAGCCTCAGGTCTGTATCGAAGCTTTTCGACTCAAAGACTTTGTTACAGACTGTTTGGGCAAAAGGTGCAATGTTTTCTCATGCCATATGTTTGATACCTGAGCTTCGGGATGCCATCCGAGCTTCTCTTCAGGAGATTGAAGGAGGCTCGCCTTCTCGACAAGCAGTCCGACCTGAACGGGGCTTGGATGAGGCCATCAGGAGATCATGCCAAACTGATCAAGATGTTCCTCAGAGAGGTCAGTGCATGAAAAAGAAGAGGTTACATACCCTGGCTGAGGTTGAAAGAACTAAATCCAAGGAGAAGAGGAGGTGGAGTGACATCCCCATTACGAGCTCAAGATTACCGGGGAGGGATGCTGCTGAGGCTTTGGTCGTGGCCCCTGAATAAGCTTGGGCCATGGCTCAGGAGGAGTCTTCAATGGAGCTGACACCACCCCAAGAACCAGGCTTCTTCCAGGACACTTGGCTATCTGGCGGTCTCCTCCCCCCAATACCATTGGCCGATGAGATCCCTCCTGAGCATAGGTCGATCTTCTTAAAAGACATGTCACCTCAAGCTCCACTGGAATGCCTTGAGGATAAACTTCACCAGTTCACTTATGCCGTATGAAAGGGGGAATCAGGCTTCCTAAACTGTGGGGTAGCCTCCCGACTGGTGGAGAATTCAACTCTCCCTATAGATAGGGCCATCTTGGAGAAGGTCGGCCATGAGAGGTTGGCCACCTTTATAGCTCGGCAAAGTCTCCAAGTGGGTAGCTCCCTTCTTTTCTCACCCATATTGGGTACCAAATTAAACCACCTTTTTTGCTTTGCGGTATGCAGATGGCCACAACAGCTGCCGAGTTGCGATGACGCGCATCGACGATGACTAATTATGAGATCAATTTTACTGACAAACGAAAATGGATATCCATCGCCCAGAAAACCATTGACAAGGCAAAGGCAAGACTCGAAAGGTCGTCGCTTCATCAAGACAATCTCAAGTCTCGGGTTGAGGAGATGAAGAATGAGCTGGCCATAATAAGAATGAGGGTTGAGGATGAAGCTCCCCTCAAGAGGCATACCGAGCAATAACTGCTCGAAGAGGAATGCCAAGCAATAATTGCTCGAAGAGGCTACTCTCAAAAAGCATGATCTGCTTGAGTTGGGAGAGGTAGTGGAAGGCGAAGGAAGCTGAACTCCAGGCTCAGCTTCTTGCATCGGAGGGGCTCGACCCTTCGAACATTGCAGAAGAGGCAATGGAGAAGTACACAGAAAGCCTTGTCCCCATCAATGAATTATTCAATGCGGGCTTCTCACGATGTCGGCTGGAAATCGAGCGCAAATTCCCCTCTTTGTGAATTGACTTTGATCAACATTGATGTCAGAGGCTGAGTTTGAAGAGGAGAACGACGATGCTCCCACCGAAGGGAATATCCATGCCTCTGCTGATAAAGCCGCATCCTTTTGGGGGCATCCTCATGACTTCTTCGTCGCCTCATGAGTTTATCACTCATTTTTGGATATGGGGCTCAACTGTAGTGACCCTGTGCTATGAGGAACAAATACTAGGGGGTGAATAGTGTTTTATAGAATTATAAGGAATTTATGCCAAATAAAACCCTAATTAACCAACAAATGCGGAATGAAAGAAGTGATCAACAACACAAGGAATAATGCAAAGCAAACATGCAATGTACCCTGGTTCGGTGCCACCCAAGTCTCTCCGACTTGTTCCCGGTGCCCTAATCCAGCAACACCTGGATCCCCTCTGGATACTCTAGTAAAATCACTAGAGCTTTCCTTTAGCCCACTTGCGGAAACCCCACAAGTGCAATCGACCTACAATCGATGTCTGTGTATCCCACAACTCGGGAACACGTAAAACCTTAATCCCACAACTAGGGACTAAGCACACTCTCACAAACCGAGAGCAAACTCTAATCTTGACTCCCACAACTTGGGATCATGCCAACCCTCTCAACAACCGAGAGTATACAACAATTAAGAAGTATAGAGAATGAAATATAAAGCTTCTTGTCACGCCCCGCTTCCCAAAAATATGGAGGCGAAGCGTGAGAATGTCCACTCAGACTTGAAGCTGCAAAGCTGCAAGTCCGATAAGCGTCAATAAAATTTAAACTGCAGGTCCTTGCAACGCGAACGAAACAAAGATAATAATAATGAAATGAGACAAAAGAGATATATCAGAATATCTATAAAATAAGTTTCAACATCACAGAAAAAACCACCAGGCTGAAATAAAAGAGTCTAAAGGCCCACACATGGCCAACAAAAGTACAACGTACAAAACAAAGGTGCCACGCACCAACAACTAACAGCACAACCTAAAACAAAAGAAAACTCAGCAAAGTAACCAAGAAGGGTCACCGATGTCCACAAAACCCCTCCTGGGCAGACATGGACTCAGGCTCAGCGTCAGCGAAACACCACGTACTCAGCAACTGTCTCTAGCTCAGGGTCTAACATGTGACACCCAAAAGAGCAAGGGGCACATGTCAGCAAGTCTACAAGAGACTTGTGCAAGGAAACTGAAAGTAGGTAAAGCAACCTAGCAGTTCTAGCATGAATGCAATGACATGGCAGTTTAAAGTATGAGTGCAACAAGTAAAGTAAAGTAAGGTACGAGCATGGCATTCAAACATGGCATGGATGACAAGTTATACAAGTAACACTCACTAGTACAAGACAAGTAAAGTAAGCACCTCGTGCACAGAGTTCACGCCTTACAGCTAGAGTGGCTGATCGGGCCAACTCCTAAGCTGAGTGGTCGCTCAACCTTACCCCTCCACGTGTATCGAGCCAGGGCCTTACCCCCGAACGGGAATGCTCGCTTCTGGATCACGAGCCAGGAAGTGTTTTTGACAAGTATGGCGTAGGGGTGCACCTAGCCGGAAACACGAAAACACGGATTGTACAAGTATTTTGAGCGTGTGCTACGATGCAACAATCAATTTGGATGACATGTAAGATGCAATGCATGGCAGTTAAAAGTGCGTACAGATAAGGAAAAGTAAACGTGACAGTTTAGTATGCATGATTAACAAGTTTAGAGAGTTGGATCTAGCTTCGTTGTCAAGCTAGATCAATTTAGGTGACGGATCTAGTTTCGTTGTCAAACTAGATCAAGTAGGCGTCTAGCCAGCTATCATTTCACTGACTAGTCTCTTTTACGCTGAAAACAAGGAAGTGGCTTAAAAACATGGCCCTACACAAGAGTTGGCAAGTTTCACTTGCCTGCAAGTACAACGTCTGAGAAACACCGTCCAAGAGAGTCCAAGTCACAAATAACCTACGTGCATAAGTCCACCGGCCTAAAGTCCATATTATTAATCTTGATTAGTGAATTTAAAACATTTAAAACATTTTAAAAACATCAATTTTAGTCTTGATTACCAGGCAATGGGTTTGGGGGTCTTAGGGGTGCAAAGCGTTACCTCAACACGACGCGAAAGCTACACTGGCGTCGGGTAGCGACGCCAGGGGTTGGAATAAGAGAACACGCTCCAAGTCCTGATTCCAATATAGATTCCTCGCTGGAAAGTTCAGAGCATCAAGCGGAGCAACGATTCCAGATTCCAAAGCTAGCACGTGCGACGACGGGCTACGACGTGTCGCAACGTCGTACGCGGCAAATCGTCGGAGAGAAAGCACCTAGGTGGGGCCCACAGTAGTCCTAGGGACCTATGTGGGACCCACAATACCTCAGGAGAACTTGAGGGCCACACGGTGGCAAGCGGTGCGACGGGTGCGGGGTTGCGACGAGTGGCTCTCGATCGGACACTAGCCTGACCGAGAGATTGGCTCGGTCAGACACAGCGCACGACGCTGCACAGTGCTGCTGTCGGTGCGGGGCTTGGTTCTCTCGGTCGGTGCGGAGGAAGGTCTCGGTCGGGTGCCTTGGATGCGGGAGTTCAGGCGCTGCAACGTTGCAGCCGTTGCAACGTTGCGGAGGGCGGGCGATGCGGGGAATCCCTTCGGTTGGTGCGGGCAGAAGCGGGGGTCGGTGCGGGATTGCAACGTTGCGGAGCGCTGGCGGAGGCGGGGAAATCTCTCGGTCAGACCGAGAGAAATCCTCGGTCGGAGCGGGGAACGGAGCGGGCGACCGAGCGGGCGACGGTGCGGGCGGCTGCAGCGGTCGGTGCGGGGAATTTGGCCTCGTTTCTTCGGTCGTGCGGGGGAAGTTCGTCGCAACGTTGCGACGATTCGTCGCAACGTCAAATTTGGGTTTTGGAAGCGGCTAGGGTTATTTTCTTGCGAAAATAGGTCTTCCTAAAGGTTGTTTATATAGTGTAGATGGGTTGACTTGGTCTAGGGCTAATCCTAATGGGATTAGGAGTTTAAAATAATTTAAAATTTGAATCTCACCCTCTCCAACTCACCCAAGGCTTGGGTGCGACCCAAATGAGCTGGAAATTGGCTCAAAAATTATTGAAAACGTTTTAAACTCAAATAAATTTTCTTTGGCCGAAATTAATATAAAACCTAGCTTTTAAAAATATTTTAAACCTTGCTAAAAATATAAAAGTGGTCAAATGAACTCTAAAAATTATAAAATAAATATCGAGGTGATCGTGATGACGAAAGTGAGCTAACTAAGAAGACGGATCTCAATTTCGACATCGGACGACGAAACTAAAAATAGAAACGTCTCCCATCAAAAGTGAGAATCGCAACGTCTCATCGAATAAGATTAAATTGTGGGAAAACGACTCGAGAAACGTCGTTCCAAATTAGTGTCACTATTTAATACTCTCAGAGACGTTCACAACGGCATATCACACTAAAGTGTTCACAAACAAACAAAGTCTAAAATAAACACGTGCACGGCCAAAAGCACGTGCACGAACAATGTACAATGAAAAGTGGTCGTTACATCCTCCCCACCTTAGAATAAAGTCCGTCCTCGGACTTTCTAATATATCTAGTCGCTCTAGTAACCACCCCAACCAAGTCATTATAATTCAAACCAGGTATAGTCATTACAAGTGCTTATATACGCACTAGGTAGTCAAACATTAACACTACCAACACATATATATATACATTCACGTACGTTATACACTTATACCCATTATAGTCAGTCAATTTCATCCACGTATTTCAATCATATATATATAAGCATTCATCCTTTATATAACTACTACTTACCCAACACAAAACAATATTTCAGATACTCGTATAAGTATGGTCTCACACTAGCAAATACAATCATTGCTTCTACATATAGATAGCTGCCTATGCACAAAACCAACATGGGTATGCTACCCTCTAATACTTCCTAGTGTACATTCCATACCACACATCAACACATGTAGTCACACCATACCATAATTAAATCCAGTTTCACTGTACCTAATATATATATTCACCACCACTATAGTTTCACAACATATAGTCATTCAAATGCATGCAAATAGTTCACCATATATTCCCATCACATACGGTCCTATAACTGTATTTACGACACGCTACATATACCATAGTCACCAATAACTATAACTAAGCACATAATTACCCGTGCATGGTGCACACCCATACACGCTAACATTTCATTTACATACACCAATCATACCATCATATATCCAGTACATCTACACACCTAGTTTAGCTAGCACACATACGTTCATACAGGCAAGTCCTTAGTAAATAGCTATACCTCAAGACCAACACATATAACTATATACTGGTATAGCGACCCACAAGCATGTGCGTAGCACAACCAGGCACAAACAATACTATCACTATACGTACATCAAACATCGTTGTATTCAAACTATAGACATTCATCACAATATACTTAGAGTATACCCACTCAAGCTTGAGTGAGACTCAACACACATATCAGAATATTCTACATATGTAACACGACATTTATACCTATACCAATACCACTCTAATATTTATACGTCTACCAATACAACCATATACATACCATAAGTCAATCACAATTAATATTTAGTCAGGCAATACTCACATAGTTCAATCACTCTATATACCATAATAATAATACAGACATCAGCACACTTATAATCATAATACACTCCCTAATACATACGCATTCATCGTATAGTCACACACATGTAACATATATATTTACACCATAGCCTACTACCTATAATTAGTATACCAACACCTATACATACATAGTTAAGATGTGCAATAGTCGTGTATACCTCGCGGTATGCACGCATACAACATCCCGTAAAAGCAAGCAATACCAATCAAAATTATAATCCTACTACCATATGTATATCACATATATACTCATGCAACAAAACATAACTACTTACGCCTAAGCACAATTCATATCTACGTACGAGCACATACTCACACGTACTAACATACAGGTCATATAATAGGCCTACTCACTAAACTATACGTACACCTATTATTATCACACCTAACATACACATAGCTTTACCAATCATTTTATTTCAACCATTGCAAGTATCTCTAACTACATACACTCCATTAGATATTCCAACACTAACTCTTATATACATAGGCATCCCTAGTATGGTATAGCTAACCACACACAAATCTATAAATACTATCACACAATCCACTTCATAACGAATAACTCCGAGTATATATATGTGTGTGTGTGTGTGTGTGTGTGTGTGTGTGTGTGTGTGTGTGTATCACACAATAGACAAACATTAATATACTATGGGGGGGTATACTCATTCAAGCCCACGTACACAACTTTGGTACGTGCACAACGACTACATTACAAGGTCCAAGGGCCTACTAACAACTTAGAGTTGACACGGACATTGACGGGCACTAAAGCCTAAGCAATAAAGGGAAGTCGATGTCGCAAGCGTGACAAGGGAAGGATCGACAAGCACGAGTTCAGATAGGATGAATACAAGGAGACAGCTTGATTAGGCGAAGCAGCGATTCACTTGTGAATGCTTAGGTAGAGGAAAGGGAGATGTAGTGATACTTTTATAGGATACAGAAAAGAAAATAGGGTATATAGCATAAGCTAAAATACGTGGAGTTTGAAAATTGTTGTGCTTCAAAAGTTGGAATCCCCGTCTGTATAAAATATTTGGAGATCGATAAAACGAGTTGTTCAAAATGAGTTGGAGTCGAATATACATAATAATAGAGAATGTTTTATATGAAGTCATTACAAAAGGAAGTAAATCATTCACACGAACATTAAGGACGTAGTTTTTTTAGAAAATATTATACGGCAGTAATTTAATATAATGTTGGCAAAATTTTGGAAATTCAAAGAATGAAATTAAAGTGACTGAAGAATTGAAGCTCGTGTTAAACACTTTCAAAGTCTTTAAGCCAGGGAAAGGAAATTTAAAACGACCAATATTGGAACTACTTTTTGGAGGGACCAGGATGTGCCAAAAATAAAATTGGTTTACACAAAGCGTTTAGTACACGGGCACAACGGGCCTGTCACGGATATAAAAATAATTGAAATTCATTTTAGTTTAGAAATTTTTTCTAAAAGTATGTATGGTGAGCGGAAAGAAAATAATAATGACTTAGTATAAGAATTATCAAGATCGAATAGCAATCTTTAAAATCAATTCATGGAGGGTCTAAAGCAGGAAGTGGTTATGAAAATAGTAATTTTGCAAAAATCTGAAGTAGCGAAAACGACGAGCAAAAACCAACTTGCTGAAAGCTGAAATTCCATGTGTCTTGAAAGTATATTAAAGTAAACATGACGTATCATTCGAATAACACAAATAAGAAGGAAAATTATAAATCGAATTGGGCAAAGTAAAAGTACGGTTCAGAATAAAATTAATATATGAAGGGACAACGCGTTTACATAAGTACGAAAAATGTAGGCTGGAAAAATATTATAGGCTAGTGTTCAAAAATTCCGACAAAAGTTTTAAAATTTTAAATCAACGAAGGAGGATGAAGTATAAAAATATATACATTAAAATTTGGAACAAGGTCAAACTTCGGAAAGGAGGAAGTCGAAAAATACTTTTAGGAGATTTAAGATTTGTAACGGAGAGGTTCGAAAATTGATGACGATCGTCAAGAGGCGATCTAGTGAATCGAGGCAAGGAAAATGGTCGGATGGTCACACATGCATACGCCTAGGATATGAATTAGGAAGGTCTACGGGGAGACTCCTACGGTCGACCAACTAAGGCCAAGAACTAAGCGCTAAGGCTTTCTAAGGAGCTAGACGGTAATGAAATGCGTTCAGCTTAGTCCGAAATCGATGAACCCAAGCGAACGACTAAAGGAAATTCTAGAAGTCTAATATGGTCAGGGGTAGACAAGAACCACTAAGGTAACTCCTACGACGATTAAATCAATTACCGGCAGGGAGTCTAACTAACAGTCAGGGCCTCTATCTAGCAAACACAGACGTCTAGCTAAGTCTTCTTATCACCTAGTGTCCTAAGAAAACGACTAGACTCAGGGCTTCTGACTCGGATGTTGCAATTTATTTAATGGACATTCCGTTATTATCGTTGTTCCGTTAATTCGCAATTGCAAGACCGGACCTACATGGGCCACCAACAAAACCTGTCACGCCCCGCTTCCCAAAAATATGGAGGCGAAGCGTGAGAAGGTCCGCTCAGACTTGAAGCTGCAAAGCTGCAAGTCCGATACGCGTCAATCAAATTTAAATTGCAGGTCCTTGCAACGCGAACGAAACAAATATAATAATAATGAAATGAGACAAAAGAGATATCTCAGAATATCCATAAAATAAGTTTCAACATCACAGAAAAAACCACCAGGCTGAAATAAAAGAGTCTAAAGGCCCACACATGGCCAACAAAAGTACAACGTACAAAACAAAGGTGCCACACACCAACAACTAACAACACAACCTAAAACAAAAGAAAACTCAGCAAAGTCACTAAGAAGGGTCACCGATGTCCACAAAACTCCTCCTGGGCAGACATGGACTCAGGCTCAGCGTCAGCGAAACACCACGTACTCAGCAACGGTCTCTAGCTCAGGGTCTAACATGTGACACCCAAAAGAGCAAGGGGCACATGTCAGCAAGTCTACAAGAGACTTGTGCAAGGAAACTGAAAGTAGGTAAAGCAACCTAGCAGTTCTAGCATGAATGCAATGACATGGCAGTTTAAAGTATGAGTGCAACAAGTAAAGTAAAGTAAGGTACGAGCATGACATTCAAACATGGCATGGATGACAAGTTATACAAGTAACACTCACTAGTACAAGACAAATAAAGTAAGCACCTCGTGCACAGAGTTCACGCCTTACAGCTAGAGTGGCTGATCGGGCCAACTCCTAAGCTGAGTGGTCGCTCAACCTTACCCCTCCACGTGTATCGAGCCAGGGCCTTACCCCCGAACGGGAATGCTCGCTTTTGGATCACGAACCAGGAAGTGTTTTTAACAAGTATGGCGTAGGGGTGCACCTAGCCGGAAACACGAAAACACGGATTGTACACGTATTTTGTAGCGTGTGCTACGATGCAACAATCAATTTGGATGACATGTAAGATGCAATGCATGGCAGTTAAAAGTGCGTACAGATAAGGAAAAGTAAACGTGACAGTTTAGTATGCATGATTAACAAGTTTAGAGAGTTGGATCTAGCTTCGTTGTCAAGCTAGATCAATTTAGGTGACGGATCTAGTTTCGTTGTCAAACTAGATCAAGTAGGCGTCTAGCCAGCTATCATTTCACTGACTAGTCTCTTTTACGCTGAAAATAAGGAAGTGGCCTAAAAACATGGCCCTACACAAGAGTTGGCAAGTTTCACTTGCCTGCAAGTACACCGTCTGAGAAACACCGTCCAAGAGAGTCCAAGTCACAAATAACCTACGTGCACAAGTCCACCGGCCTAAAGCCCATATTATTAATCTTGATTAGTGAATTTAAAACATTTAAAAAATTTTAAAAACATCATTTTTAGTCTTGATTACCAGGCAATGGGTTTGGGGGTCCTAGGGGTGCAATGCGTTACCTCAACACGACGCGAAAGCTACACTGGCGTCGGGTAGCGACGCCAGGGGTTGGAATAAGAGAGCGCGCTCCAAGTCCTGATTCCAATATAGATTCCTAGCTGGAAAGTTCAGAGCATCAACCGGAGCAACGATTCCAGATTCCAAAGCTAGCACATGCGACGACGGGCTACGACGTGTCGCAACGTCGTACGCGGCAAATCGTCGGAGAGAAAGCACCTAGGTGGGGCCTACAGTAGTCCTAGGGACCTATGGGGGACCCACAATACCTCTGGAGAACTTGGGGGCCCCACGGTGGCAAGCGGTGCGACGGGTGCGGGGTTGCGACGAGTGGCTCTCGGTCGGACACTAGCCTGACCGAGAGATTGGCTCGGTCAGACACAGCGCACGGCGCTGCACAGCGCTGCGGTCGGTGCGGGGCTTGGTTCTCTCGGTCGGTGCGGAGGAAGGTCTCGGTCGGGTGCCTTGGATGCGGGAGTTCGGGCGCTGCAACGTTGCAGCCGTTGCAACGTTGCGGAGGGCGGGCGATGCCGGGAATCCCTTCGGTTGGTGCGGGCGGAAGCGGGGGTCGGTGCGGGATTGCAACGTTGCAGTTGCAACGTTGCGGAGCGCTGGCGGAGGCGGGGAAATCTCTCGGTCAGACCGAGAGAAATCCTCGGTTGGAGCGGGGAACGGAGCAGGTGACCGAGCGGGCGACGGTGCGGGCGGCTGCAGCGGTCGGTGCGGGGAATTTGGCCTCGTTTCTTCGGTCGTGCGGGGGAAGTTCGTCGCAACGTCAAATTTGGGTTTTGGAAGCGGCTAGGGTTATTTTATTGCGAAAATAGGTCTTCCTAAAGGTTGTTTATATAGTGTAGATGGGTTGACTTGGTCTAGGGCTAATCCTAATGGGATTAGGAGTTTAAAATAATTTAAAATTTGAATCTCAACCTCTCCAACTCACCCAAGGCTTGGGTGCGGCCCAAATGAGCTGGAAATTGGCTCAAAAATTATTGAAAACGTTTTAAACTCAAATAAATTTTCTTTGGCCGAAATTAATATAAAACCTAGCTTTTAAAAATATTTTAAACCTTGCTAAAAATATAAAAGTGGTCAAATGAACTCCAAATATTATATAATAAATATCGGGGTGATCGTGATGACGAAAGTGAGCTAACTAAGAAGACGGATCTCAATTTCGACATCGGACGACAAAACTAAAAATAGAAACGTCTCCCGTCAAAAGTGAGAATCGCAACGTCTCATCGAATAAGATTAAATTGTGGGAAAACGACTCGAGAAACGTCGTTCCAAATTAGTGCCACTATTTAATACTCTCAAAGACGTTCACAACGGCATATCACACTAAAGTGTTCACAAACAAACAAAGTCTAAAATGAACACGTGCACGGCCAAAAGCACGTGCACGAACAACGTACAACGAAAAGTGGTCGTTACACTTCTTACCACAAAATCATATGCCTCGAGAAATACTTACCAATATAGGGCAAGAATGGATTTTGAGGAAGTAGTTAGCACCAAACCCTAGCTCCACCAAGATGGACATCAATAGATGGCTAGGGAGAAGTTGGTGACTTGGATTCAAGCTCTTAATTTGAGTAGCTCACAATGAATGAGAATCTCTCTTGAGGAAATTAGTGCTCAAAGAGTGAGGGAGAGATTCTTGTGAGAAGAGAGAGAGCTTAGAAATGGAGTTGAATGGCTCTTCTCTTGGATGTGAAAATGTCTCTAAAATCAGCCTTGATTTTTGGTTTGAAGCAACTCAAACTTATATAGGAAGAAGAGACAAAACGGTCACAAAAATCATGGCATTAAATGCCTAACGGCTCTATTTCTGAAGCTACTTAATCGGTCTAAGAAGGATCACTGACCAATTAGTTTTGCAACTAGTCGGTCGGTGAACCTTCTTGGACCGACTAGAAGGTCGACCGCAAAGATAGTGAAATCAAGAGATAGAAGAACTAGTCGGTCTAAGAAGAAACATCAACCGACTAGTTTGACAACTAGTCGGTCGGTGAGCCTTCTTAGACCGACTAAGTAGTTGACAGCAAAGAAGTCGAATTTCACAAGGAGAACTAGTCGATCTGAGAAGGATTCCCAACCGACTAGTTGGACAACTAGTCGGTCGGTGAACCTTCTCGGACCGACTAATTGGTCAACAAATAGGCTAGAATTTATTAGGATAACTAGTCGGTCTGAGAAGGATTTCCAACCAACTAGATCGTCATCTAGTCGGTCGGTGAACCTTCTTGGACCGACTAATTGATCAACAGTGAATGGGCTGAAACTAGCAAAGATGTCTAGTCGGTTCAAGAAGGATTTCCAACCGACTAGATCGTCATCTAGTCGGTTGGTTCTTCTACTTGAACCAACTAAGATGCATAAGAAGCTGAGAAAAGAAGCGATAAGCTTCGGGAAACTTTCTAAGGGCTTCTAAGGCAATCCTAGAGATAAGATATGAGCGTTATGAAGATTGATAGGTAAGTAAGACTCAAGGCTTAACATTCTACTAAACCGAAGCTAGAAGACATAAAAGTAAACACGACAAACCGTCTTCAAAGTTTCAACATGAAGATTCTGAATTCCTTGACTTCATTAATTCTCCTTGAGCTTCAACGAAGCTTCAGCCACAACGATCACGCATTCTGAGGAAGTCTTGGGACGTCGCTTGAGATGTACAAAGTAATTTGACGACGATCTCCATAATTCTTCATGGTCTTGAGTCTTTTAGTTGAATGTCTCCAACGTCATAGTCTTTGATCCTCAAGGTGTCTTTGACGCTTTTGAATCATCCATTCCTATCTTCTCTTTGGATTGAATCTCCATTCATGTGTTGATGCCATTGGCTTGAGGTTTGAGGTAGCCTTTGAGTTCTTCAAGCCAATGCTTCACCTTTGTTGATCTACCAAGTCCTCCACTTGAATCAACACGTGTAGTCACTTTTGATCTTCTAGAATCTAATTGGTGACTTTTTAGCTAACTGCAAACACATGAGTTAATCACAATGATTTGTGTTTGATCATCATCAAAATCAAGGTGGAGAGTCCAATACTCAACATTCTCCCCATTTTTGATGATGACAAACCAAATATTAACAAAATAAATAATTGTGCATTAAATATACTTACTACCCCTGTAATGATGCCAATCAAGTTAATATCAATAATCAATCGCATCATTCAGCAGTTAATAGTGTGTGTATCACATGAGGTTGTGTATATATCGCATGAATGACCAGAAATAATATGCGTACACAATACAAATCATATAGGTGATACACATCATAAACATGAGCATGATTACACACACACACACACACACACACACACACACACACACATATCTATTCTATAAAGTAGGGATGTTATCAAGGGAAATTGGATAAGAGAAATTGGATAAGAGAATTTCTATTCTATAAAATAGGGATGTTATAAAGAGAAATTGGATAAGTGAAATTGGGCAAAAGAAATTGGATAAGAGAATTTGGACAAGAGTATATACATACATACATATACATACATACATATACATACATATACATACATCTATTCTATAAAATAGGGATGTTATGAAGTGAAATTGGATAAGAGAAATTGGATATTATCAAGATAAATTGGATAAGAGAATTTGGACAAGAGTATATACATACATACATATACATATATACATATACATACATCTATTCTATAAAATAAGGATGTTATCAAGAGAAATTGAGTAAGAGAAATTGGACAAGAGAAACTGGATAAGAGAAATTAGACAAGAGTATATACATACATATATAAACATACATATATAGATATACATATATACATATACATACATATATATATACATACATACATATACATACATCTATTCTATAAAATAGGGATGTTATCAAGGGAAATTGGATTAGAGAAATTGGACAAGAGAAATTGGATAGAGAATTTGGACAAGAGTATATACATACATATACATACATACATATACATACATCTATTCTATAAAATAGGGATGTTATCAAGAGAAATTGGATAAGAGAAATTGGACGAGAAATTGGATTAGAGAATTTCTATTCTATAAAATAGGGATGTTATCAGAGAAATTGGATAAGATATATTGAACAAGAGAATTTGGATAAGAGAATTTGGACAAGAGTATATACATACATATATACATATACATATATACATATACATACATACATATACGTACATACATTTACATACATCTATTCTATAAAATAGGGTGTTATCAAGAGAAATTGGATAAGAGAAATTGGATAAGGGAAATTGGACAAGAGAAATTGGATAAGAGAATCTGGATAAGAGTATATACATACATATACATACATACATACATATACATACATATACATACATCTATTCTATAAAATAAGGATGTTATCAAGAGAAATTGGATAAGAGAAATTGGACAAGAGAAATTGGATAAGAGAATTTGGACAAGAGTATATACATACATACATATACATACATATATACATATACATACATACATATACATACATCTATTCTATAAAATAGGGATGTTATCAAGAGAAATTGGATAAGAGAAATTAGACAAGAGAAGTTGGTTAAGAGAATTTGGACAAGAGTATATACATCTTTTCTATAAAGGATGAAGATTTTGAATCTTACCCTACTAGGACAAAGCTTTGTCCTACGTGGCAAGTTTGTCCTAGGTGGCAACGCCAATTTTGGGAGGACTTAAATTTTGGGGAAAAACTTAAATTTGGGGAAAAACTTGAAATTTTGTGGGAAAACTTGAAATTTGGGGGAACTTGAAATTTGTTGGGGGAAAAACTCGGCCATTAAAAAAACCGTGCCATATGGGCACGGGTAATGACTAGTATATATATATATATATAATGTAATCAATATAAACCAAGGTAATCACCAATGCTCCCCCTGAATCATATACATGAACGATCATACATAAAGTCTATATGATTCAAGTTATTGTTTAACACTCAACATTTAATAACCACATCCTTTGTTTATTTCTCTCCCCCTTTGGCATTATCCAAAAGACATGGGGGTATAGAAACAACAAAATCAAAAATAGAGTGAAAAACAAAAAGGTATATCTAATGTAAACTAGATAAGCTACCAATTTAAAACAAGATATCAAAATAAAGATATCAATTGCAAGAGCAAATATCCAACAACAACTCAACTACCCTCAATTATCACAAGAAGATAAGCAATAAGTATATGTGATAAAATATTACAATATATACTAATTGCAAAGAGTAGTGTGAGCAGTGGTAGAAAAGTGACAATAGCATAATTAGCAGTAGCTACTAGCTATAAATATGATAAAGAATACGGATAACAATGCAAAAAATCATGACATCACTTGTGAAAGAAAAACAAGTGATCAAATAGTGTCAAATACACAAACAAACTCAACTATCACAAAAGTTATAACATTAAGCATAATGTGATAAACTATCCTTGCGCAAGGGCATGACATATGACATGAACATGACTAAAGACATAATGGTAGAATCAATATCATCACAATGACATAGATCAACAAATAATATCAATAAATTGAGATCTAAGCCAAACATACCAAAAAAATTTGCATCAAACATGACTATGGAAATTTTTAGCCACGTGTACCAAGTTATGTTATGAAATAATAACTCAAAATAAATTCTAATGGCATGTGCTGAACTCCACAAAGCATCTCCAAAAGTAAGCATACCAAATCTAAGTGAAGTGTGCGATGTGGGCATACACAAATATCTATATTATGCAAAAGTGTTATGCCAAATAGAGATAGAAACATCATAAAACGTATGTCATACACAATTCTAGCACACTAGGATACTAATTGAAACAATGTTCAAAAGAACCATATTACTAGCATGCATTCCAGAATAGATACTCACATAATGAGTCAATGATAAGTATGGAATGCCATGAGCATAAGGAAGATAAGCACTATATCACAAGCTCAAAACTAGCATCAAGCAAGAGCATGTAAAGATGATATCCAATATAAATAGTCTAACACAGTGTGCAAAGCAGGCAAATAATGTCAAGATCATGACATCACTTGAGAAGAAACCCAAGTGAACAAATAGAAACATGATCTCATCCTAGCTTAATTATCACAAAGGATTCAACATGAGGCATAATGTGACAAAACATCTTTTGAGCAAAGGCATGAAGATAGTCTACGTACAAAGTCACATGGTAGGACATAAACGAATAAAGTTACCATGAGCATCGCATGCATGCATACCAATTGTGCGAATAGAATAAAAACTTGTGTAAGCACAATATAATAGGAGATAGCATCAAAGAAGTCATAGTGCATCAAGATATATTCATGGAAGAATATCTATGACAAAATATACATATCATCAAACATAATATAAAACTTATATGATCGTGTATAGCACAAATTATCTCTAACATCTCATAAAAATAGCATAAAATATGAGCATGAGATGAGAGATGACATAGTGAGAAATATAGCTTGAAGATCACTAACTAATATGAATGAGTGTTATGTCACTTGTGAAAATATCATACATGAAAGATTTAGCTATAGACATGAAATATATCTCAAATAAAATTATAGCTAAACATCAGTCATGAATTAATTAAAATGACAAGTAACATACATTGATCACCCCAAATCATATTAATATGTCTCATAAAGATAATCATACAAACTATAAGAAAAGTATGAGATTTGTGGTGATACAATGAACAAATATGCATAAGGATCCTAAATCATTAATCTTATTCATGGCATGAAAAAGATATGAACATCAATAAGCAACTAACCAATTCATTATATGAAGGTTATAGCTACCATGGTACATGAGTCGTAATAAGACATATATAACATACATGAACAATGTAGTCACATAAACAAACAATCTTCATGAGGGTGTGACAAGAATGAGCTAATGAAGAAGTATGCTATATTACACAAATCGAATATATTAAAATACCAATTGTAAACATGGTAGTCAAAACCAATATATTAAAATACCAATTGTACAAAACACATACTTACAACCATTTATCTCTCCCTATATGTGTGCATCTCCAATGCACCATCCTTTCCTTTGAATTGATCAATCATTTGTAAACCAAGGAGTGTGTAGGGTAGGCATCTTGCACAACAATCTGACAATTCAACAATTAGTGGTATCCAAAAACTGTTTGGATCCAATAGGTAAAGGAACAAAATCAAGTAGTCCAATAACCAATCATTTACCAATTGTAAATAACACTCATCAATAGAAATGCATGACATGCATTAATAGGAGTTATTATAATCACGAAAATCATACATATAAGGAATTAACAATTCTCAACCATTAGAAATTAGATACACCTATACTAATAATTCCTATGCATATGATTTAGTCAAGCAACATCATTATGAATACACATCTAATACAATAGTGTGTGCTAGAAAGATTCCTCGTTCAATATGCATATGTGCACAAAATAAACATTCATGGCACAACACATATTGAATGAAGGAATGAAAAGTAATACCACAAAGAGTGTGCATGAAAAGCATAAAGTATTTATTTTCAAAACCAAATTTCTCTTTCTCTTTGGCATATCAACAAGATAGGAAGGTGCAAATTGATAATAAATCACCAAGGGTTAGAGAAATCAACTAATCTATATGCACAAACATAATACGAATGAAATGCAATGACATATAGATGAACATAACATGATAGCAATCAAAACATGTCATACTCCCATACAATCATACAAACTATGCACACTTGGGAGTAGTGGACGAACTCACATATATATGGGTACAAAAAGTAATCATACAAGCATGGTACCCAAGCAATGAAGTGCAATAAGAGTGAGTTAGCAAGGTGGAAATCAAATAAAGGCTGAGTTTGATTTTTATATATAGTCGCATGAGAATATGTCAATCCTAATATACGATTCTATATGTGTGTTCATATCATGCCTAGAAACAATCCTAGGAATCCAAAAGATAGTGATTTGGGATTCTTAAGAAGAGATTGTGTAGTGGCATGAGTAGGAAGTTGGGATGCACGCTTATGAAGTGGAACATAAATATAAGCGTGTCCCGTGTGTGAAACATGCAAATGAGCATTAGTTCTAACATGAAAATTTTTAAGACACATGTTATAAATAATCCTCAAATAAACATATGAGTAAGTATTATGAATACACAATGCACATCAGTCAAGAATTTGACACACGTGAAATACATAGACATGAATGACATACAAGACACACAATATGCAAACATAGGATATGCATGAGATAGTCTCAAACACAAAGTGACATCTACATGCATCCAAAAACATTGATACCAAATGTAAGAATATAATTACAACATTAAGCTCCCCCTACTTTGGTGCATCACTTAAGCACCATCAAATCCATTTGAATGAAAGTCTTTGCAAATCACGGAGTTGGTAGAGTTGGTATCCCAATGTGGATTGAACCTAGAAAACATAATTTTGGTATCCAAAAACCTTTTTGGATCCTATGGGTTAGGCAACAAATTTAAAATACTAAATTCAAATAGTTGTAACCCATATCCTAATGTAATCATACACAATTTTGTATGATACATGTAATCATGTCACTTGATAAATATTTAACCATATACATGCATGTACCAAATGTGCCAAAAGTAAATATGTATATTAATCCAAAAGCATGAGATGCATCACATGCAACAAAACATAAATATGAACCAAAGCATGTGTTGCATAAAAATATTAAATATTTTAGACATGAAAATCATAAACACAATGATTTACTAATAAACATGCAATAGAAATCAAATTCAATATGAATTTAAGTTTCTAACAAACATGAGCATCTAAGACCAATATGCAAACAAAAGAATAAACCAATTCTTAACACAAATGCTTTGGTACCCATAAAATGAATATATGCTTATGGTACCAAGCAATGAAGGGTCAACGGAAACTAACCCTTTGGAAACCAAGTCCAAGAGGACCGTGATTTCCCAACATAATCATCATTCAAAATAATATCATGAATATAAGATTGCACATACATATCCTTAGCATGATTACTAGTGTTCTTAGGACCCCAAATAGTGTATGATTTGGGTATCCTCTTCCTAGTGGTTGCATGCATAAAAGGTTGATCTCTACGTGGTGCATGTGGCCTAGGAACATGAGATCTAGCAAGAGCATGAGGAAATGTGTATGGAACATTGTGTTGTGCTAAAGCATGATGATGGGCATTTGATCCATGGTGTGGTGTTGCATACATATGTGGATGAATATGAGGTGTGTATGCATGAAGATGATCATAAGCATGTGAAGTGATGTGTGATCATAAGCATATGTGGATGTGATGTGTGATCATAAGCATGCGAAGGATCATGAGTATGAGTACATGCTTGAGAGTGTCTCAAATGAGTGTTTGCACGTGCTCGTGGGTGTGGAGCATAAAAACCATCATTTGTAGGAATGTGAGAAGTGGAGGCATTCCTACGTGTATTGGTGTACATGAAAGCATGTCCCTTCCTTTGATGTCCACCCTTGGTGGGTTTCTTTGCAAAGGAGGGAGGAATAAGAGTGGTGGTTTCCTTAGTAGTAAAACTACACAAGTTGTTATAGACACCACTCGTGGATGCACCGAAGGATGGCCTCACAAAATCTATAGTTACTTCACTATAGGAGGTGCGTGCATTGGATGCACTTGCCTCAGAATAACCAAGGCCAACACGATGGTTTGCCGGTAGTTGATTCTTTAGCAAATCATCCAAATTGTCCTTTCCCTTATTGAATCTCTCAACAATGGAGGACATGAGCTCATATTTCTTCGAAATTGAAGAAATAATGGCATTCAAGGTGGATGCATGTGTGATGAGCTCGTGCACTTGGGATTTGAGATCCTCATTCTCAATGCCCAAGCTAGTGTTTTGAGATTGAAGATTTTCAATCTCAAGATCGTTACTATCCACAATGGAAACACGATCAAGTTGAGATTTGAGGGACTCCACTTTATTTCTCAACATGCCATTTTGAGTAAGCAAACTTGCTTTCTCAATAGCGAGTGTCTCAACAATGGTGTCATTGTTTGAGGTGCTACAAGTAGATGTGTTAGTGAGACTAGCAATCTTATTCTTAGCATCACAATATTTATGCGTAAGCTTTTGATATTTATCGACTAATTGTTCAAAAGCAATTCTAAGATCATCCATTGTTACCTCTTCATCGTCGCTATCACTTTCACTTGAATCACTTGATTCGTCACTAGAGTCACCCTTAGTGGCATCCTCTCATCCCATCAAACCCATGAGTGAATCCATTTCATCATTGGAGGAAGAACACTCCGAGGTGGACTCTTCTTGCTCCGCTAGCATGTGCCATATTTGATATTCCGTTGTTGCCTTGGACACACGCATAAGAATGTTATAAGATAAATACTCAAGCAAGATATCCATTACCTCTTGATGTTTCTCCACCAATTCTTTTTGCTCATATGTCCATTCATGTTCGGAAGTGGTAGGTGCACGAAGGGGCTTCTCCACAAGCTTCCAATAACATCGTCAATGGATTGAATATAAGCCTTCATCTTTACACACCAAATTTGATAGTTGGGTCCAATGAGATATGGTGGAAAAGGACTTCGTGTGATGTTGTTGTTGGTTGCCATAGCTATTACCTCGCTCTGATACCAATTGTAGTGACCCTGTGCTATGAGGAACAAACACTAGGGGGTGAATAGTGTTTTATAGAATTATAAGGAATTTATGCCAAATAAAACCCTAATTAACCAACAAATGCGGAATGAAAGAAGTGATCAACAACACAAGGAATAATGCAAAGCAAACATGCAATGTACCCTGGTTCGGTGCCACCCAAGTCTCCCCGACTTGTTCCCGGTGCCCTAATCCAGCAACACCCGGATCCCCTCCGGATACTCTAGTAAAACCACTAGAGCTTTCCTTTAGCCCACTTGGGAAACCCCACAAGTGCAATCGACCTACAATCGATGTCCGTGTATCCCACAACTCGGGAACACACAAAACCTTAATCCCACAACTAGGGACTAAGCACACTCTCACAAATCGAGAGCAAACTCTAATCTTGACTCCCACAACTTGGGATCAAGGCAACCCTCTCAACAACCGAGAGAATACAACAATTAAGAAGTATAGAGAATGAAATATAAAGCTTCTTACCACAAAATCATATGCCTTGAGAAATACTTACCAATATAGGGCAAGAATGGATTTTGAGGAAGTAGTTAGCACCAAACCCTAGCTCCACCAAGATGGACAGCAATAGATGGCTAGGGAGAAGTTGGTGACTTGGATTCAAGCTCTTAGCTTGAGTAGCTCATAATGAATGGGAATCTCTCTTGAGGAAATTAGTGCTCAAAGAGTGAGGGAGAGATTCTTGTGAGAAGAGAGAGCTTAGAAATAGAGTTGAATGGCTCTTCTCTTGGATGTGAAAATGTCTCTAAAATCAGCCTTGATTTCTGGTTTGAAGCAACTCAAACTTATATAGGAAGAAGAGACAAAACGGTCACAAAAATCATGGCATTAAATGCCCAACGGCTCTATTTCTGAAGCTGCTTAATCGGTCTAAGAAGGATCACTGACCGATTAGTTTTGCAACTAGTCGGTCGGTGAACCTTCTTGGACCGACTAGAAGGTCGACCGCAAAGATAGTGAAATCAAGAGATAGAAGAACTAGTCGGTCTAAGAAGAAACATCAACCGACTAGTTTGACAACTAGTCGGTCGGTGAGCCTTCTTAGACCGACTAAGTAGTTAACATCAAAGAAGTCGAATTTCACAAGGAGAATTAGTCGGTCTGAGAAGGATTCCCAACCGACTAGTTGGACAACTAATCGGTCGGTGAACCTTCTTGGACCGACTAATTGGTCAACAAATAGGCTAGAATTTATTAGGATAACTAGTCGGTCTGAGAAGGATTTCCAACCGACTAGATCGTCATCTAGTCGGTCGGTGAACCTTCTTGGACCGACTAATTGATCAACAGTGAATGGGCTGAAACTAGCAAGGATGTCTAGTCGGTTCAAGAAGGATTTCCAACCGACTAGATCGTCATCTAGTCGGTTGGTTCTTCTACTTGAACCAACTAAGATGCATAAGAAGCCGAGAAAAGAAGCGATAAGCTTCGGGAAACTTTCTAAGGGCTTCTAAGGCAATCCTAGAGATAAGATATGAGCGTTATGAAGATTGATAGGCAAGTAAGACTCAAGGCTTAACATTCTACTAAACCGAAGCTAGAAGTCATAAAAGTAAACACGACAAACCGTCTTCAAAGCTTCAACATGAAGATTTTGAATCCCTTGACTTCATTAATTCTCCTTGAGCTTCAACGAAGCTTCAGCCACAACGATCACGCATTCTGAGGAAGTCTTGGGACGTCGCTTGAGATGTACAAAGTAATTTGACGACGATCTCCATAATTCTTCATGGTCTTGAGTCTTTTAGTTGAATGTCTCCAACGTCATAGTCTTTGATCCTCAAGGTGTCTTTGACGCTTTTGAATCATCCATTCCTATCTTCTCTTTGGATTGAATTTCCATTCATGTGTTGATGCCATTGGCTTGAGGTTTGAGGTAGCCTTTGAGTTCTTCAAGCCAATGCTTCACCTTTGTTGATCTACCAAGTCCTCCACTTGAATCAACACGTGTAGTCACTTTTGATCTTCTAGAATCTAATTGGTGACTTTTTAGCTAACTGCAAACACATGAGTTAATCACAATGATTTGTGTTTGATCATCATCAAAGTCAAGGTGGAGAGTCCAATACTCAACATCAACTTTTGTACTTTGTAATCAGACTTTCGTATTTTATAAACATAGTATAGTTTATAATAAGAAATAACACATGTCTTGTCATGAAATGCCTTATGGGGTATCTCACCAACAGGGTATCGTATTGTATGTCGGCCCCCTCAACATCATAGACTTATGAATGCGAAGAGTGCTTAGTATGGCTGTTGAGCAATGAACATCCTTCCTAGTCGGAGGATCCCATGCTCCTTGTTATAAGAAGTTCGTCCCCTTGTCAGTAAAGGTAGCTCGACCCTTGAGGATATTACCATTGATCACATTAATAGGTTAGCCGATGTGGGGGTGTAAGTGTTGGTGAGTCATCCAACACTTAATAACCTGCTCGTATAGCTCGGTCGGCCCACGCAGGGTTGGCCTTCCGTTCGTATAGCCGAGTGTCCCGAGAGGGTATTGGTATGCCATCCCTGATCGTATAGCTCGGTCGGCCTGCAAAGAGTTGGCCCTCTGTTCGTATAGCCGTGTGGCCTGCAAGGGTATAGATATGTCATTCCTGATCGTATAGCTCGGTCGACCGGTGAAGGGTTGGTGATCCGCTCATATAGCCGAGTGGCCCGTCAGGGTAAAGGTAGCTCATCACCGATCGTACAACTCGATCGGTGCGAAGGGTTGGCCCATCCATTTGTATAGCCGAGCGGCCTACGAGGATAAAGGTCGCTCATCCCCGATCGTATAGCTCGGTCGGCACGAAGGGTTGGACCCTTCATTCGTATAGCTGAGCGGCCCGCGAGGGTAAAGGTAGCTCATCCCCGATCGTATAGCTCGGTCGGCTGGCAAAGGGTTGGCCCTCCTTTTGTATAGCTGAGCGGCCCTCGAGGGTATATATAGCTTATCCCCTGTCGTATAGCTCGATCGACTGAGAATGGGCATGCCCAAAGCCCAATTGGGCATGCCCCATTCACATCTCTACAAATTCTTTATTAATTCTTTCATAAGAATTAATGAAGGATTTGTAGAGATGGGAATGGGGCATGCCCAATTGGGCTTTGGGCATGTCCATTCTCATCCCTAAAGGGTATAGATAGCTCATCCCTGATCGTATTGCTCAGTCGACGCCCGAAGGTTTGGCCCTCCATTCGTATAGCCGAGCGACTTGCGAGGGTAAAGATAGCGCATCCCTGATTGTATAGCTCGGTTGGCTCGTGAAGGGTTGGCCCTCCGTTTGCATAGCTGAGTGGCCTGCGAGCGTAAATATAGTTCATACTCGATCGTATAGCTCGGTCGGCCCGCGAAGGGTTGGCTTTCCGTTCGTATAGCCGAGCGACCCGTGAGGGTATGGATAGGTCATCCTCGATGGTATAGCTCGATCGACCCTCGAAGGGTTGGCCTCTCCATTCGTATAGCCGAGCGGCCCACGAGGGTATAGATTAAATGCATAGACCTGAGTGCTTGAAAGGAAAACAAGGTCCAAATTGACCTTTGTAAAGTACAATTGTCATCCGCAGATTAGCTCGACATAATTGAATTATGGCAAGAAAAGAAACTTTATTTATTAATTCATGAAAGAAAAATACGACAATAGAAATCCTTACAAATGTTTATTCGATGTGTGGTTTGAAATTTTTTTAAAAGTGAAAAGAAAAAACTAATAAAAAACTAATAAAAATTCTAAGCTATAAGATGGAAGGATCTCACCGAATATTCCTTCATACAAACTGAAATCATCAATCACAAGTACTGTTATCCCCGGTAACGGCGCTAAAAACTTGACTCGTCTCAAAAGATGTGAGTGCTACTCCCAAGTGTAGAAGATCGAACAAGTAATGATCCTGGTGAGTCCAGTTATCGTATCCAAGGGGCAGCTGACCTGCAAAACCATGAATTTCAATTTATAAAGAGTAATAATACGATGAAAAGCTACCACCTTTTGAAGGCGAGAAAATCGTATCAAGGGTTTTAAATACTAAAAACAATTTAAGATAATTACAGTGAAGTCGATGATAGGGTATCAATATAAAGAATATGTGTCGGTTGTGATTTCGTTAGGGTGTTTGCAATCAATAATTATTAACATCTCTTCTATAACTCAACGTTTCATCCGGCTAGGGCATGAGAATAGAGATAAAGTGCATAAAATAGTGCTAATGAGTAATCACTATGTTATCAATTTTATGATGAAAATACACACAAGTGCACTCTCGGGTCACGATACGTCTGCTAAGATCGCATCACGAATAAGTCTTACTCAGGTCATATTCGATTCAAGCATGCCCACGTCTCCGAAGAACATACCCAAATATAGTATATGTAGAAAACGATAAAATACGCGATATGACGTGAACATATAGCCAAAAGATATTAAAATCAAAGATTACATAGCCCTAACTACATCACAACGAACACATATAAGAATTAGCCAAGCATTGAGAGAAAAGATTCAATCTTTATAAATAAAAACATCATCTTCAATATCTAATACAAGAATCTAATCCAATACAATAAGAAAGTTGAGATTTTTATCACCAAAGCCTTCAATTGAACCCTAAAATCAACTGCAGAGGCCACTGCCCATTTTTCCTGTTGCTGAAACCTCCTCCCTGACGTGCTCCTTGGAAATACGCAAATTTTGAGTATTTATACAAAAAAATTTCGACGTCTTTTGATGCCCCAAAAGTCCTCAAAACCGTGTATATATAGAGGAAGGATTCTTATTTGGTTTAGGACTCGAAACGGGTCAAAACCCGCTAAAAACCGTGCCCATACCCGCTTCTGTGCATGATGACGTCGTCATGGTGTCATAAATGCCTTTTATGGTATTCTGCATTAAAAAATTCATAATAATTAGCACATATATCAGAAAAATACGAATAAATAGCCATTGGAATAGTGAGACTGCGATCTTCATATGAAAAATACTAAAAGGGCAGAAATACTCAAAATAGCCATTGGAATCGTGAGACTGAGATCTTCATATGAAAAATACTAAAAGGGCAGAAATACTCAATATATTGTTGTTTTGTGCATAGATTAAGAGTATTCTCTACGATCGTATTAGAGATCAAATAAGCATCATATATACACAAAATGTCACTGATTGATGGCTTAATTATGAAATATTTACCCCGAATCACACCTCCCAACCAGCGATTTACTAGTCCCTAGCAAAAAGAGCAATTAAATCGGATGCTTAATAAAAATAATAAATTCTATTGATCATTTATGGTGTGGCTCAACAATACGGTTTCCAGCATGAGTTTGATCATCAATATACACAATTCATGAAGAAGATCAATCACATGATATTTTCTCTAATCTAATTTGAATAAACAACATACAAACATCGTTTAGCATAAGCTGAAGTGTAACACGACGTCTTATCATAATTTTCTTATTTCCATGGATTTGGCATCTCATAAAGATCGTTCAAATCATAGGTATTGAAGTTGCTTAGTTTATTCACCATTTCTTTTTTCTTTTTTTCTTTTTTTCTTTTTTTAACGACTTAGACTGTTCTATGTAATAAGCTTTCAGTTAATGATTCCTAGGCCAGATGACCTTCGGGCATTAGGCTTAGAATAGCCCCTCAAACTTAATAACTCGAATCATCTAAGTTTTATTTTCTCTCTCTTTTTGAATGCACTCCCCATTCATCCATCTTTCGACGCGAATCTCGAATGCTTACTTAGGCACGATGTAATAACCCCAATTTTAATGTACGCGTATTTATACGTATTTTGGCGTAAATGCGTACGTATTATTTTTGGGAGTATGCTTGTATTTTATTTTAATTATTTGGTGTCGGAATTATTTTTATAATATTTTAAACTCATCATTTGATATTAATGAATAGGAGTATTTGGATGAATACCATGTATTTAAGGTGTATAAGGTATTTCTTCTTGTATTTTTATTTTTCATTAAATACAATTGAGAAAATTTTTAACCATGACAACACACTAGTGAGGTGTCATCTTATGAGTTAAGAGATAACACATGGCTAAGATCTTGACTTGACGAAGGGTGGAGAGGATTTTAGGAAAAACAATTTTCAAGGCAAAGAAAAATCAAAAGCAAAAAAAAAAAACTCAAAAATCTCTCTCCCCCTCATTTCAACCTTGGCTGAAAATACCACCCTTTTTTCTCCCCCTTGCTCCCCCTCCCCACCACCACTCTCCTCCATAAGCACCACCCATCTGACCACCAAAAACCCACATCCATTCCTCATCATTCTACCTCCAAATTCTCTCCAAGAATTCCAATTTTGAAGGCCAAGCTAGGAGGTTGAAGGAGGAGACTAGGAGGCCAAAAAATTCATCAAGGAAATAAGAAGGGCCAAAGAAAATTTTGGAGGACTTTTGGAGGTAGAAATTCCTATCACTTATGGTAGGATTTAGTTTTAGGACTAGGAATTCCATTTATGTTTAAATATTATGTGGAATTAGCTAGATGAACAACATGCTCAAATTTACACAGAATTGGATGAGACTTTGGTAGCTTGCTGCACTTAATTGGCTACATGGAAATGCATGAAAAAAATATATGTTGCTCATATTGAAGTCCTTAATAACTTTCACGTTTACAAGTTTTGCAAATTCGAACTTAAAACTGGGGTAAAAATTCAGTTTCTGAAACTGGTCTGTTTTTAGACAGTCTGAACACCCTTCAGTAAAATGAGTAGAAAACCCTGCACACTTAATGAAACGTAATGGTTTTGGTGCCGTTGGAAAGCTGGATTCAAGATATTCAACTGTAATTTTTCCAAATTTTTATTCAGTCTTTAACTGGTAGTAATTTGGACTTGAAAATGCCCCAGTTTCTGTTTCTGCAGACTGAAACTGTGCCTGTTATGATAAAAATCACCATAATTCTTATACTTGGAATTATTCTCTGAAATTTGGTGTGCTTATATAGAACCAATAGATCTACAACTTTAAAGAGGGACCAGAAGCTAAATCTGACTGTAAATATGTCTGCAGAGCCATTCTTTCTGGATTGACAGTTTAGACAGATTCATATGCTAATCTTGCTTAGTAATTGTCATATTGTATTTTTGTTCCAAGTTAATTTTGTTTATGCTAATCATATTCCCATTAGTATGCTATTGGTACATGTAATTATGTGGATGTTTCATGAAATATTTCATTATGGAAATAATGATGATGATGAGAAAATTCATGTAAGTTGAAATGAAAGTGGTATTGAGACCACTAGTTGATTCATTGTTAAATGAAGAAACATTCTATCAAAAGAAAAACAATGAGTGAGCAGAGTTTGACATCGGAGGACTCGGTCCATTTTTGAAATGGGTGAGACTCCAGATGTGGGTTTGGGGGAACACGTGTAAATTTTAGGTGTTAATGAGCGGACAGTAGTACGATAGTCTCGCCCGATGTGTCACCCCCGGAAGGGGAGTTGAGAGGGCTAGAGAGGCCGCTGGTGCACTCGTGACGCACCATGATGGTAAATGATGGTTTTCTCCGTTTGTCCGACAGAAAAACCGAGATGAGTCTCACCCCGGTACCTTGCCCCGTTCGGGTATGGAGTTATGAGAGGCCCCTTCAGTGCTCGTGTTGTTGGAGTGGTACCACTTTTCACCCACCCTGGGTGAAGTCCGCCTCCTTAGCGTCCTACGATTTACACGAGTTCCAAACATGTGAATTAACAACTTATAGTAATTGTCTTTAATTTATAAATGTTGTTATCCCATATCTCCTTATTTTTGTTTACTTTAATGCTGCTATCCCATGGTAACATGTTTTATGCTTCCTTTCAATATCTGCATTTCATAATATGGTTTCATATGCATGTTTTGCAAGTTCTCATAACTAAGTCCGCATGTTAGAATGTGATCACTTTTATGCACCATGAACCTTACTTGTTAGACCACCCTCCCTAAATAGGCAGACCGGTTCTAAAACTGGATTCTACTAGAGTGTTAGGAGTTTCTACTGGGTCACCCGTTGACATGTCCCCATTGACTTTCAGGTTGTGTGAGTTGGAGGTTGGAGTTAGAGGCTGGAGCTTTGGAGTTGGTGAACAGTTGTAGGATTGGGTGGCGAGGGGTATGATGAGAGACTTGTACTTTTGGTGTTTCTTTTTTGGGTAGACCTTTGTACTTAGGGTTGTGACAATGAGGATGTTGGAGTTGTATAAATTGGATCTGGACTTGGAGTTGTATAACATTATGGTTGTCTCAGTGTAGCTTCTCTCTTTTGTACAGATGGTGTATGTAAAAGGTTGTCTCATTGTATAAATAAAATGAAATATTGTACTTTTGTTTATTTTCTCAGTGTTTTATCTGTGATGGAGCTTTAATTGTACTTCCCAGTACGTGCACAGTAACCTGAAGTGTTCTTTTACTTTCTTCCCTTCTCTCTTTCTACGTAACACTCGCCTCTTCGGGAATACCTGATACGGATTCGTACTTATCGGGTATCTCGGGGACCGGGTCGTTACAGTTGGTGGCCCATGCAGGTCTCCGCACTGCGGCGTGCGTAAGGTAGTACATGTAATGTTCCATAAGGGTAGTTATGTCCTAAGGTTGGTAGGTGATCAGCCTTAGGGTAAAACCCTGGTATTAGGAAACCCAATGTATAAAGCTTCCTTAGGGTAAGCATGTGTAGTTGTTTGTATATATACATATGTGTGGATATGTGTATGCATGGATATAAAATTGTTACGCCTATTTGACCGAGACCCATAAAGCACGAGCCCAAGAGCCCACCTGCATCCTGAAAGCCCATTCGACAAAGGCCCTACAAGGGACCTTCTCGAAACGTCGATCCGACCCGGCCCCCATAACCCGTTGGTCGTTCGCCCACTCCTGCGAAAACCGCTCCCCCGGACACGCGACCACTAAATGGCGATAATGGGGAGGTGCTGGCATGGCGGAGAGGGCGGCGACGGGGGGGGGGGGGGGGACGGATGGGGCACGATTGATGGCGGGCGTGGGACGTGGGCCAGAGCCAATCACGCTGGGAGCTCTACAAAAGGGTCAGGAGGACGACGAAGAAAGAGACGGCATCTCAGGTAACAAAACCTAAGGTACTCCATCAACGACCTCGTTCCCCCAATTCATCTCCTTCCTCCCCCGCTCGCGCCGAGAGACGCCGTCACGATCTCCTCACGAGTCGGACCGTCTCCGCCGGGCCTCCTTTCTCAGATCTCTATCTGACTTAGGCATCGGAGGGGATTTGGCCGGAACCAAGGTCCGGCCCCCTGACGAGCGTTCTCGTCTGCGCAGGTGAACAACAGACCAACGGGCCGAGGCTACCCCTCGCCCCTCTCCGGCCACTCTATCAACCGGACGGTGAGGCATCCCCTCACCCTCAGCCTTCCTTGGCCGAGCACGCCCTACCGAGGCCGAGCGTCCTAATCGGGTTCGGGACTCTCCCTCGCCACCCGTCGGCCGTGCGTCTACCCGGGCGACTGAGGCTTCCCCTCGTCCCCCTTCCAGCCGAGGCCGAGCACGACTGTCCGAGGCCGAGCGTCTCAACCTGGGCCGAGGCTTCCCCTCGCCCCTTCTGCACCAATTCGAAGCCCCCGAGGGACCCAAAGCGGGCCCCTTGACCACGTTGTCCGGGTTCTCCACGGTCAACGCTTTGTAGTGAGAAAACACTCTGAAACATCTGGCGCCGTCTGTGGGAACGAGAAACCGTCCCACGAAAAAGCAAACCACACCAACAATGGCACGAGCCAGCAATGGGAGGAAGCGCATGCCCCCCATCCCGGAGGAGGGGAATGGCACAACAAACGGCAATCCCGAGGACACGCCCGTCGGCGGCCACCCCACCCTCTCCACCGAAGAAACCGGCGGCTCAGAACTGGCCACGCAGGGACAGCTCCGCGCCCTAGCTCAGGAGACCAACGCGAGCCTCCAGACGTTGGTCGCAACGGTGCAGCAGCTCGTCGGCCCTGCGCCACCCAACGGAGGCACGTTGGACGATAGCCATCGATGGGCGGGGGGTCCCCCACACTTGCGGTCCGCCGTGGTCGACGACCACGGGACCCGGAAACCGAACATGGAGCGTCGGTTCACGCTGTCCGGCTCTCGTCAGGCGAGGTCACGCGCCTCCTCACCCAATCGTGAAAGGAGCCGAAGAGAGACCGAAGGGACGGACGGCGAATCAAGGACGGCCTCGTCTCATCGATCGCGGTCGTCCCGCCGCAGGAGAAGCGAACGACACCACTCGAGAGACCGATCGTGGCGGAGCAGGAGCTCCCGCAGGAGGAGTCGGGAACGTCGGGACAGCCCGGCCCCCAGCGTGGCGAAGGCTGCGGAGCCAGCCCCGCTGGCGCCGGTGGTACCTCCACCCCCGGTCGATCCCGAGGCAGGCGAGTACCGCATCCCCGGAGGCATCCACGGAGATCGATGCCCCTTGTCGCGGAGAATAACCGACGCACGGGTCCCCTCCCGATTCCGGATCCCGGTACTGGGAAAGTACGATGGAATAGGAGACCCGGCGCACCACGTGATGGACTACGAGGGGGATAGGGCCTTCCAGGGA
Organism: Scilla litardierei; assembly: GCA_030789695.1. Taxonomy (NCBI): domain Eukaryota; kingdom Viridiplantae; phylum Streptophyta; class Magnoliopsida; order Asparagales; family Asparagaceae; genus Scilla; species Scilla litardierei. The sequence goes on from CM061136.1 coordinate 157,447,007, forward strand.
GCTGACGATGACCTGCTTTGCCGGGGCTTCTATTCTACTCTCAGGGGAGCGGCGAGGATCTGGTACCACAGCCTGCCCGGCCGCTCCATCGACAGCTTCGAACAACTCGCCCAGTTGTTCTGCAAACAGTTCATGGCGGGGAGGCTGATCAAACCTGGTGCTGAACATCTGTTCAACATAGTGCAAGGCCCGGCCGAACCACTCCGACAGTTCATGCGCCGCTTCAATGCGGAAAGGCTAAACGTGAACAACCCACCCGACCTGGTGGTCCAGACGGCTCTTAAGAAAGGGCTTCGCCACAGGGGCCTCAAGAAGTCCCTGCACAACGACCCCCCAAAGGACCTCCCCGGGATCATGGCAAGGGCCGAACGCTTTATGCTGACCGAGGAGGCCTTGGCCGAGGATGCAGGAAAAACCGCTCGAGGGACCAAGCGTGGCGACGGCGGACGAGCAAGCCCCGAAGGATACCGGACCGAAAAGAGACAAAGGAACAGGCAACGGGGAGAAAGCACGAGGGACGCCACCCCAGACGCCATTCTCGCCCAAGTACAGAAGGAAGAGCGAGCTGATCGCCCCCCGCCGAAGGCTAAAAGAGGCAGGAAGAACAGGGAGAAGTACTGTAAGTACCATAAGGACGATGGTCACGACACGGAAGATTGCTGGCATTTGAAGAAGGACATTGAGAAGCTGATGAGCCGAGGACACGCCAGGAATCAGGCCGACGAGCCGGCCCATGGAGAAGGGACCTCCACACAGCCGGACAAGGGGAAGAAGATCAACACCATCCAAGGCCCCCTCCGCATCGTAGAGTGAGCAGGCAACATCCTTCCCCCCGGGGGGCAGCCTAAGTATGAGGGAGATATCTAGTTTTACATCCCTCTGTTTAGCTTCATTTCCCCTTTTCCGTTTCCTCCAAATGTACCGGTCCAACTGGACCCATGAGAGTACAAACGCCTTCTTTTTATTGTCTTTATTTAAAATTCCGACGGAGTTGACATGTCGCCAGTAACACAAAAGGCCGGGGACCGCCGCCTCACTGGAGGAGGAAGAGGAGCTTTGCCCTCACCGACTATCTCCGGCACCCATAAGTCTGGGAGAAATTCCCCCAGCAGACGCGGACGCTGACCGGTCCTAAGCCGAGGAGCTTGGCCCTCGCCGACCGACTCCAGTGCACATAAGTCTGGGGGCGACTCCCCCAGCAAAGCACGGGCGCCGACCGGTCCTAAGCCGAGGAGCTTTGCCCTCGCCGACTGACTCCAGTGCCCATAAGTCTGGGGGCGATTCCCCCAGCAGGCACGGACGCCGACCGGTCCTAAGCCGAAGGGCTTGGCCCTCGCCGACCGAGTCCAGAGCTCATAAGTCTGGGGCGACTCCCCCAGCAGGCACGACGCCGACTGGTCCTAAGCCGAGGAGCTTTGCCCTCGCCGACCGACTCCAGCGCTCATAAGACTGGGGGCAATTCCTCCAGCAGGCACGGACGCCGACCGGTCCTAAGCCGAGGAGCTTTGCCCTCGCCGACCGACTCCAGCGCTCACAAGTCTGGGGGCAATTTCCCCAGGAGGCACGGACGCCAACCGGTCCTAAGTCGAGGAGCTTCGCCCTCGCTGACCGACTCCTGCGCCCCTAAGTCTGGGGAGAATCCCCTCAGCCAACGCCAGTTTCGTCCATTCCCAAGCCAAGAACAAGGCAACAACGCCAAGTACACAAAAATTCCAAGTAAGTCGATTTCATTTATAATAGTTAACCCGAGTACAAAAATGCGTCTTATTTACAGGGGATCAAGGCGAAGGGAACACCCTACAAGCAGTCTACTCGCGACAAATGACAGAGTTCAGATCGACACCGACAAAGCAAAATTGGTTGACAAAAGACCCAGAGTAGGTGACCCAAGCTAGCGGCCATGCAACCAGCAATTGTTGGCCGCGGGGCTGAAGGAGATGGCGGGGGCCGGGGATCCATTTCAAGTAGACTGGCCCAAAGCGAAGCGGATGCTTAAAAATTTGAGGATAAGGCTGGGAGGGACTGCTTAAGGAGCCCGAGCTCGGGAGGACACATCCTCGGGCACTTCGCCCTGCTCGGAGCGAGGGGACTCGACTGGCGGAGGGGCTTGCCGGACACGTTCCGCACATTTCCGGAAGGAAGACTGGATGACTTCGACGATCCGGGGGGCGATGAGGTCTATATACTTACCGAAGGCCCCCCTGAGAACCTCGAAGATCTCCTTCCCCAGGGTCTCGACGACGCCCTTCTCCACCTCCTCCGCCAGCCGCATTACCTGACGCCGGTCCGACAGCTCCCTCTGAAGCTCCTCCCTCTCCAGACGGAACGATTCTGCCGCTTCCTCAGCCGACTGATGAGCATCCCCTAGCTTTCCCTCGAGGTCACCCACTTGCCCTTCCAACGCAGCCACACGGAGGGCGAGGCGCCGAGACTCCATCTGGGCCTCCATCATGGCCACCTCGGCTGCCCCGGCCCGCTCCTGAGCCCTCATGGAAGACTCCTCCATCTCCCTCAAGCGGACGGCTCGACACTGCAACTCCACAGCGAGCGCTGAACCCTGAAAAGACGAGACATGGGCTAAGAAGAGGATAAAGAGAAAGAGAGGATAGCAAGATAACCGAACCTGTTGGAGGATCCAGACCAAGGAATCCGACATCTTGTCGGCCGGGATCTTCTTGAGGAGGCTGCGGTCCCGGGGAGGGACGGAGACCTCGGCAACCTGCTGGGCCACTGCTCGGTCAGCAAACATCGAACTCCCAGGGACGACAATCGAAGCCAAGTCGCTCGCCAACAAGGCCCCGACCCCTGGTGATACGGGCGAAGACGCTGCGAGGGGGGTGGCTGGCAAAGCTACCAAAGGATCTCCGGCGGTCGCCACGGGAAGCGCGGAACCTGCCGGGCCGGAGGGATCCACGTCCTCCTTCCTCTTCTTTCCACCGTGGAGCTCCGAAGGCGTCGGAGGAGAACGCTTCCGCCTCGCACCATCCTCACCCCCCGGAAGGGGATCGCCAGAAGAAGAGGCGGGAGGCGCGGCCGCCACCTTACCCACGGCAGGCTCGGCTCGGCGCACCTCCTCCTCAACGGTCCTCCGAGGCGCCCTTCCAGAGGTACTACCTCGGCTCCGAGCGGCTCCACGATGGATCAGCTCGTCAACGTCACGGACGAATTCGTGGCCAGCCATCCCTGCAAAGGAGACCGAAATCAGGATGAGTCATAGGGCGATCCGGGGATGAAAAAGCGACCTACCCGGAGACCACAAGACGGCCTTCAGGAGTAGGTCGTCCAGCAAAGACCAAATGGACTTCGTTTCCAAAGGAAGAGCCAACAGAAGCGCAGCGGCTGCCCGGTCGGCGTCTGAGAGAACTAACGACGGGCGAGAATGGACAGAACTGCCCCAGCTTGTCAGAATCTGGGCCTCGCCCAAGAAGACCACGAAGACATAATCCAAGTTCCAATCCCCTGACCAGCGGGGTAACCCGATCAGGCATTCCCTCCTCGAACGAGCTCGGAGTAGCAGCCATGACCCCGGACCGACCGTCTGGGCCTGGTAAAAGTAGAAGAGAAGGGGGAGAGTCGGCTCCAGACCACGGGTACAGCAGAGCGTTACGAAACCCGTCAGTACTGCAATCGAACACGGGGTGAACTGACACAGGGACACTGTGAAATGTTCCATGACCTGGATGAAGAAGGGATGGAGCGGGAAGCGAAGACCCAGGCGGAACATCTCGACGTAGACGCCGACCTCATTGCTCCTCGGGAGGCAAATCCGCTCGTCGACAAATGGAACCCGAACCTCGTATGGGAAGCAGAGATATCTTTCCCAGATCTCCGCGGCCACCGAAGGAGGGGTCCTCGACGACGTACGGAGGACATCCAGGGGCACATTAAGCCGTACGGTAGCCAACGCCACGTCATCATGGGAGTAGTCTGGAAAAAGTTTCTCCTTCCCCCTATCTTGAAGAGAACAACTCCCGGCGGGGGAACCAGACTCCCCTAGCCGGGGTTCGCCCCGCCCGGACTCCGGAGGACCCCTCGTCCTCCGGCCAAAACCGCCTATCCTAAGAGCAGCCATAGGATGAAAGCAAGAGAGGAATTACCTATTTTCAACTAGTTTGGAGAGGACAAAGAAGCGAAGGCGACGGGGAATTCCGAGTTGCTGAAGGCTCTGAACACCGGGAGGAGCGAAGGAGAAGTGGAGATCAACACGACTGGGGATCTTATATGCCAGGGGAGAATTCGAAGCGCCTGACAAGAATGCGTGGCGAGGCTCGAAGAGTCGGCGGCGCTCCGAAATTGGCGCCAGTTGAAGACCAATCGATCCGCCTCATCATGACCTGCATTTATGGCCTCGCCTCGATTGAAGCGCCGCTCGGAATCCCAGGAGACATAACGGGTGATCTGAGTGAGCCAAGGCTGATCGACCCCACCAATGGCGGCTCACAAACCCTTCGGCTTCTCGAACTTAAGGCGACTCCGCGAGCGGCGGGGATAAGCTTGCCACTACACGTGGCAGCATCTGAAGGCCGACGGCGCTTTGAAGCCCGCGCCTTAAAAACATCGAATGGGCTAACTCATGATGACGACTAATAAATGAGTCGGCATCGACTGGAGAGCCTGTCAAAATCGGCAGAGGTCACATCGGCTGAGGCCGATCAACCCGACCGATGGGGGCAATTGTTACGCCTATTTGACCGAGACCCATAAAGCACGAGCCCAAGAGCCCACCTGCATCCTGAAAGCCCATTCGACAAAGGCCCTACAAGGGACCTTCTCGAAACGTCGATCCGACCCGGCCCCCATAACCCGTTGGTCGTTCGCCCACTCCTGCGAAAACTGCTCCCCCGGACACGCGACCACTAAATGGCGATAATGGGGAGGTGCTGGCATGGCGGAGAGGGCGGGGGGGGGGGGGGGGGGGGGGGACGGATGGGGCACGATTGATGGCGGGCGTGGGACGTGGGCCAGAGCCAATCACGCTGGGAGCTCTACAAAAGGGTCAGGAGGACGACGAAGAAAGAGACGGCATCTCAGGTAACAAAACCTAAGGTACTCCATCAACGACCTCGTTCCCCCAATTCATCTCCTTCCTCCCCCGCTCGCGCCGAGAGACGCCGTCACGATCTCCTCACGAGTCGGACCGTCTCCGCCGGGCCTCCTTTCTCAGATCTCTATCTGACTTAGGCATCGGAGGGGATTTGGCCGGAACCAAGGTCCGGCCCCCTGACGAGCGTTCTCGTCTGCGCAGGTGAACAACAGACCAACGGGCCGAGGCTACCCCTCGCCCCTCTCCGGCCACTCTATCAACCGGACGATGAGGCATCCCCTCACCCTCAGCCTTCCTTGGCCGAGCACGCCCTACCGAGGCCGAGCGTCCTAATCGGGTTCGGGACTCTCCCTCGCCACCCGTCGGCCGTGCGTCTACCCGGGCGACTGAGGCTTCCCCTCGTCCCCCTTCCAGCCGAGGCCGAGCACGACTGTTCGAGGCCGAGCGTCTCAACCTGGGCCGAGGCTTCCCCTCGCCCCTTCTGCACCAATTCGAAGCCCCCGAGGGACCCAAAGCGGGCCCCTTGACCACGTTGTCCGGGTTCTCCACGGTCAACGCTTTGTAGTGAGAAAACACTCTGAAACAAAAAGTATTGAAGGTGTATTCGTATGTATTCCTATAGATATGTGTCTATAGCTATATCTGTAAATAAGATACGTTATAGATACATGTATGACTATTTATGTGTATTCTTATAATTCATAGTATAGGTGTGGTATAATAATGTTGTTTGTATGGATTGAGGTGAATGTAGTATTTGATGAGTGAAATTATGTGGAAGACATATTATCTGTGCAATAGAGTATTATGTATTATCTATGTGGTAATCTATATTTAGATTATATTTGGGGGTGTATATGTATGACCATATGGATGTATATAGAGCCGTAAGTATAGATACTAGAGTATGATGCATTAAAGTGATGTTAGAAGAAATATTTGTATATGTGTGTCTAGTGGATGAGTGGAAGTATATTTGTATATGTGAGCCTAAGTGGAAGTATATTTGAATGTATAATAGTGTACGATGGTATACATAAGAATAATTATATGTGTATGCATACTATAAATGTGGTTGTGTAAATTGATATAGTGAGATATGTATATCTGAGTATAGATACAATTGGATGTGTATCATAAGTAGTGTGTGAAATATATTGGCTTACTAAATGGTGTGTATATATATAAGTATGTATGCCAAGTTATACAATATTGGTGTGTATTTATATATCCTGTGATGATATGTGTGTGTAACATGTGAATAAGATTTATATAAGGATATGTCTTGTGTATACAAGTGTGCGTGTGTATATGTATACATATAATGTATTGATAAAATTCTTGTGCTATAGTATATATATAGTGTTGTATGTATATATATACTGCATTGAATATGTGTTACGTTGACGACTTGTATGTAAGTGTATTGTTTAGTGTATATATGGTTATATATAGATTTACGTAAGTAAATATTTGATATGGATGCATATGTATATATATCCTTGCATGTATAAAGTGAGTATGTACTAGAAGATTGATATACTATACATACATGCTAACAGGACTATTTAATATGGTGATATATACTGTGTGCATCCTGTGTGCGAATTATTATATATACTTGTTTATATAATTGTAAGTGTTTATACTTATGTGCTTGAAGTGATATATTTGCGTATGGTCACCCACTAGATATGTGGTGCATCATATCAATGTGTATCATTATTGGTGTATGATTATTTACTATAAGTACATCAATATTTGGATATACATATTTACATATGTATGTTAGCAAGGTTGCATGCGTATTGGATGTGATATAATGGTATGTGTATCTATATATGGAAGTATACTTGGTTGTATACTTGATCTATTCCTTAATGTATCTAGTTATATTCATAAGTATGTGTATGTATAAGTATGCTAGCTCTGTGACTTATAAGTAGGGTGTGTTTTAATATCGTTGAACATGTATGTGGGTAGAGAGAGAGAGAGAGAGAGAGAGAGAGAGAGAGAGAGAGAGAGAGAGAGAGAGAGAGAGAGATATAGATATATATATATATATATATATATATACTAGTCATAACCCGTGCCCATAGGGCACGACGAAGGTCGTCTCCCGAGTGCGAAACCGAGGAGTACAGTCAGTGCACGGGTGAAATGGTGACATGATAATCATCTCCCAAATGCATTTTTATTCCTCCAATTAAGACATTTTTTTTCAAATGGGAGATCATTATTTTTGGCATTCAGAAAGGTAGCTTGTTATCTTTCCTATACAACCATATCAAAGAAACTCTAACCTTAGGGAATTGTGTTGCTATCTGTATGTTTCCGCCCAACGTTTACTGTAAACTACCATTAAAACAGGATTGGAAAGAAATTATATCAATTAAGCGTGTGTCCTCTTAATTGAGCGATATCAAATCGTGGCATGTTTGGCATCAATTAGAATTAGAATAATGTGAAATCCCCACGCACAACTCACAATTAAAAAAATTGAGCGATATCCCCACTCACAACTCCCAATTAGAATTGGAAAGAATTGTGTCCTCTTTGGCATCAAGCTTGTTGAATTATCTTTGTTCTTGGTTGCATGTCTAATCTGGATATAAGTGTGAGCAGTCTGTCACAATCTCTATCAATTAAAAATAACCTCCAGCAAGAAGTTTTTTGTCGCATTTTTATGTTTAGTTGACATGAAATGGAAATTTTTTATGTTTAGTTGATTTTAATCCCTTTGGAACAGTTCACTTTGGAACAAAATCAGTTGGAACTCAATAAGTTAAATGAAAAGTGCCCTTTGGAACTCAATCATCAAAAATTTGAAACTCAATCTGCCTATTGAAACTCAATTTGTCGAAGTCTGTGTACTTTAGATAGGGTAACCCATGCACAGTCATAATGCTAATGATAATGGTAAGCTGCTAATCCTAAACAGTTTATTATAATGATAATGATAACGATAATGCTAAACTGTTTAACAAATTAGACTATGTTCACCTGGGCTAATCCTAAAAAATAATTGGATCGTGTTCATTTGCACGGTCCTAAACGAATAATGCTAAACTGGTATTCAAAGGGCACTTTTCATTAGCATTATTAAATGAGGACCATGCAAATCAACACAGTGAATAATTCAATGAGGACCATCATAAATGATTCAAATAATTAAATTAATGCTGAGGAACCATCATAAATAAAGTGCTTATTAAATTAATTAATGCTGAACTGGTGCTTATTAAATTAATGCTAAACTGGTAAAAAGTTTCAAATAATTCATTGGCACGGTCCTAAATAAGGTCAGTAACTTTAAGAATGAAATTAACTGGGGAACTACTGGGGAACTACATAAAAATGACATTTCCTCTACCCAAAAAAATGTAGAGTAATTCACCTAAACAGACAAATGCCAAAAAATGAAACCCAAACATTCAAAAGGTCAGTTACTTTAAGAAAGCATTGATTTCGAACATGAAAAACAAATGCCAAACATTGATTTCAAATGTCAAAAATTAACCGAAACCCTAGGGATCAGAAATTAATGAATGAAATTGTGAGAGAGATAGAGACAGAGAGGAGAGTACCAGAGGACGTCTTGAATCGAGGACGTCGCAGATGAGTTACGTTTGTGGGATGACGGTTGAAGGATGAAGAGAACAGTTTGTTAGTGGGAATTGAAGACAACAGGTTGTTGTTGGGAATTGTTGAGAACTTGTAAATGAGGGCACGGGAATTGAAGACAACATGTTTTTATTTTTTAGAACCGTTCCTTTTCAAAACAGTCGTAGGATCCAAAGTTAGAACCGTTTTTTTTCAAAACTCAGTTTTAAATAATTGTGTGTGAGTAGATTATCCTAGTCATAATTTTGGAGACACGTAGGACAAAATTGAGACACGTAGGACAAAACTGCCATATAGGACAAAGGTCATGCATTATATAATAGATATCACTCAAAATCTCATCTCTTGTCCAATTTCTCTTGTCCAATTTTTCTTATCCTTTTTCACTTGATAACATCCCTCTTTTGTATATAGATATCTCTTATCCAATTTCTCTTGTCCAATATCTCTTATCCAATTTCTCTTGATAATATCCCTCTTTTATAATATAGATATCTCTTATCCAATTTCTCTTGTCCAATATCTCTTATCCAATTTCTCTTGATAACATCCCTCTTTTATAATATAGATATCCCTTATCCAATTTCTCTTGTCCAATATCTCTTATCCAATTTCTCTTGATAACATCCCTCTTTTATAATATAGATATCTCTTATCCAATTTCTCTTGTCTAATTTCTCTTGATAACATCCCTCTTTTATAATATAGATATCTTTTATCCAATTTCTCTTGATAACATCCCTCTTTTATAATATAGATATCTCTTATCCAATTTCTCTTGTCCAATATCTCTTATCCAATTTCTCTTGATAACATCCCTCTTTTATATATATATATATATATATATATATATATATATATATATATATATATATATATATATATATAAGGAGTGTGTGATTACCTATAAAGGTGTATGTATTTAGATATATCTATATGTATCCATGTAATGGCATATGTCTTTGATCATATACTTGTGTGAATTTTTATATAAATACATGTGTATTGAGTGAAATAAATGTATAAATATTGATGTGTGTATTAATGCCGTAGGTGTATCTATACGCTTCTACTTATGGCTAAGTACGACATTGATACATGTGTCCATATGTTAGGTGTACTAACATGTGGGTACATATTAGTCTGTATATGTATGTGAGTGTTCCCATGTCCACACACACATGGAAAAAGGGATCTAGGGTGCATCCTTAGATTAAATCTAAGGAGGCGCCCCCATTTCCCTCCATTTCCCACAATTTTTTTCGAATTTTCTTTTTCATGATATTGTTGTTCACATCATGAATGATCAACATACAAAATTTCAAGGTATTCCAATACTTTTTGAGCCACCATCTACCACCTACAACTTCAACGGTCTGAAAACGCATGAAGTTGCAAGGTGTAGATGAGGGCTCAAAAAGTATTGGAATCTCTTGAAATTTGGTATGTTGATCATCCATGAGGTGAACAACAAATCCATGAAAAATAATTTCCAAAAAAATGTTGGAGATGAGGGGAAATGGGGGTGCCTCCTTAGATTGAATCTAAGGAGGCATCTTAGGATCCCTTTACCCATATATGTACACACACACACACACACACACACACACACACACACACACACACACACACACACACACACACACGTCATTACCCGTGCCCATAGGGCATGGTTTATTTAATGGCTGAGTTCCCCCCCCCCACAAATTTCAAGTTCCCCCAAATTTCAAGTTTTCCACAAAATTTCACGCTTCCTCCCAAAATTTAAGTTTCCCCCCAAAATTTAAGTCACCCCAAAATTGTCATTGCCACCTATGACAAACTTGCCCCCCAAAATCTTCAAAGGACTGGAAAAAATGGTCGGTAAGGGGGGAGAATAGAAAGTGTGGGTGAGTGTGTAAGGAGGGTCCAGGGGCAAAAATGTAAAAATCTGGGTTGTATGTGCAAAATTCCCCACCTCCTCCATTATCCCTCAAAATCGCATCTCTTATATTTTCTCTTATCCAAACTCTATTATCCAATTTCTCACCCCCAAATTCTCTTTTCCAATTTCTCTTGATATCATCTCTCTTTTATATAATAGATATCCAAATTCTCTTATCCAATTTCTCCTGTCCAAATTCTCTTATCCAATTTTTCTTGATAACATCCCTCTTTTATATAATAGATATCCAAATTCTCTTATCCAATTTCTCTTCATAACATCCCTCTTTTATACAATAGATATCCAAATTCTCTTATCCAATTTCTCATGTCCAAATTCTCTTATCCAATTTCTCTTGATAACATCCCTCTTTTATATAATAGGTATCCAATTTTTCTTATCCAATTTCTCATGCCAAAATTCTCTTATCCAATTTCTCTTGATAACATCCCTCTTTTATATAATAGATATAATAGATATCCAAATTCTCTTATCCAATTTCTCATGTCCAAATTCTCTTATCCAATTTCTCTTGATAACATCTCTCTTTTATAGAATAGATATCCAATTTCTCTTATCCAATTACTCATGTCCAAATTCTCTTATCCAATTTCTCTTTATAACATCCCTCTTTTATATAATAGATATCCAAATTCTCCTATCCAATTTCTCATGTCCAAATTCTCTTATCCAAGTTCTCTTGATAACAGCCCTCTTTTATATAATAGACTAATCATAACCCGTGCCCGGAGGGCACGACGAAGGTCGTCTCCCGGGTGCGAAACCGAAGAGGACAGTCGATTAACGGGTGAAATGGCGACATGGTAGTCGTATATTGGGCGCAAGAATGACGTGAAAGTCGTCCCCTGGGGGCAATATTTAGGCGAAAAGTAAACCTAGGTCAATCGTTTCCCGGGTGAAAAACCGAGGAGGATTGTTAGTAAACGGGGGAAAAGACGTCATGGTAGTCATCTTACGGGCGCAAGAATGACGTGAATGTCGTCTCAAGGGGGCGACATTGATGTGCGAATAGAAAAACTTGGTTAGTTGTAGCAGGGGCACAACAGTAGGGACTAAAGCTAAAAATGTAGGTGAAGAGCGGGAAAAGAGCGATGTAGAAGGCGTAAATAGGGGGAAGATGAGTGGTCGTTTAGGTGAAGGAAAAATAATGGAGAATTTCATTTGGGAAGATATGAACATTGGGAAACAGGAACATTCCCAAAAATAATGGTCATGCAAATCTCAAAATAATATCGAAGAGTACATTGGGAAAATATGAACCAAGGATACAAATCTCAAAAGATATGAAATATCACGCTGGAAGAGTACATGCGATGAATTTCATTTGGATTGTAAAATACGCCCTTATTTGCAACACCATGTTATTTAAATGAAACTGCAATTTTTCTGTTTTGTTATATCTAACTGCAATCCGAAGACAAATAACAGTAAAAAGAGTTGTGGTTTACAAATAATAGGCTTCGTACTTTTCATAAGGCAAAGTTAATCATTCAATTTTTATTCACAGTGATTTCGCAGCATTAGTTCAAGGCATAAACTAATAGAATATCCTCGGGTTATTCACAGTGAGAACAATTTTTATTATGTGCATTCAAGATAGTCATAATTAAAGCATAAACTAAGAAGACGTAACCTTTTCCTTTTCATGAACTAATAAAAATTAAAAAGATGTTCATAAAGACGATTTTTATACGTAAGTAAAAAAAATAATTAAAAATTCACAGTGATAATTAGGCAAATTTTCTTTTCATGAACAAAATTTCTCTATGTCATCTTTTAATAAACCTTTTTCTTTTCTATTAGTTTAGAAAGATATTCATAATTAATAAAAATTGTTCTTCTTACTTATGTGCTTAAGGCAAAGTAACTCTTTAATTATGAATATCCCCGGGTTACTTATCCGTCTCTAGTCCTACATTAGTTCATATGCATCAGTTCAAGGCATTAGTTCATATTCATTCTAAAAATCCGGTTAAAATTTGTTAAATACAGATAAAAATAGGCACGATTTTTATGAACAGAAAATGTTTAGAAAGATATATTCCAAGGCTAGTTTTTTTCATGAACTAAAGTTGTTTAGGAAATAAAAAGGCAAAAATGTCAGGATGTTAACATTTGGGTTTAGAAACCTCTCTGTTTTTTGAATTATATTTGGGTTAACATATAACAAATGACAGGATGTTAACATCTGGGTAATTTTTTTATAAGAACCCTCTCTTTTATATTTGGGTTATAATGTGTAGCAATCTTTTTATACGAAACATCCTGTCATCTTGCATATTAGTGAATGCATATGCGTAAGAAACATCATGCATTTAGAACTATTAAACATCCAGCATTAGGTCATATGCTTTAGTTCAAACAAAAGAGCATAAGTTTGTGAGAGTATGTTAATTACAGGATGTTTAGAAATTGAAAAAAAAACAGGCACAATTTTATGAGCTAAAAATGTTTAGATAGATACATTCCAAGACTTCTTTTTAGACATGCATAAAAGAGGCGCAAAAAATGACATGCTTGCTAAAAGGTAAGGTGTGTGCTTAATGAGTAAGAACATGCACCCACGTTTGCGTAATGATTAACTCCACATGCACCCAGTTAATGCAAACAAACACCATGCACACACATTTACAGAAGGGGGGAAAATCAATCCTGCAACAAATGATGTGTAATTTTTCCAGTATTAATCAATCTTGTTAATTTGTTTTCAGGTGGATAATTTTGAATGTGTAAGATGTATAGGTACATTCAAATCAACATGATTATGAATGTGGGTACTTTTTTCCAGGATTGCCATACATTATAACCTAAATATAATAGAGAAGTTTCTAAACCCAAATGACAGGATGATAACATTTAGGTAATTTTTATAAGAAACCTCATATAAAAAACATTTTAGGATGACAGGGTGTTAACGTATAAGAATCATATGCAATATGTTACATCAAGCTTAAAAGAAAAATAACTTACAAGGGTTCAGCTAGCATAAGTCCTCGTCAAGGTTGGATTCAGATTTTAAACGGAGCCAATCCAAACCAGACCCATTAGAGCCCTATAAATGATGCATTTCACAACATTGTTGATGTGTGTGTGAAGATCAGTGCTAAGTATGATAAACCAATCACCAGATGCATACATAATGTGTGAGAGGTGTACCATCAAAATAAGTTTAGACATGGAGCCACCTATTCTAAATGCAATTCAGTACATGAAAACAGGTTTAATGTAGTGGATGCAATTCGAAGATCTGAATTGCATATATCAGAAAACATACTACTTGGGAGGATTTAGAAGGACAAATAAGAAAATGCATAGAGAAAACAAAAGAAGAATGACAGGCAAGTATACAGGATGTGATCTAATTTGTGACAGTGTAATCTATTTTCTTATCCAGTTCTTTTCTCTTCAAAGAGCAAATAAAGCTTTCTTTTTACATATTACCAGACTCGCGTAGCATTAAAATGAGGATTCCATAGCACAAACTTATCTTCTAAGAAGTATTTGTAGATCAATGTTCCAGCTCTTCTTAGTTTTACACAGTAATTATTTTTTTTATTTTTTATTTATTGAGTAAAAGGAGGAAACATCCCACCGGTTCAATTACAATTGTCCCCCTAACTTGGTATACTTCATTGTTTCTTTCCTGGTCTACTGGCTTAAATCTTTTAAAAAAACCATATTTCCTTTTCCCTAGTATGCCTCCATATTCAATCAACTCCTAATATTCCAATACTCTTACATTCTTCCAATCACATTTAAAATGTAAAAACGAAAAAAAATTAAAAAGTGCAGAAATGAAAAGGTTGAGAAATAAATGTTTGCAGATGTATCCTCCTATGTTAGCCCTAGAATCAGCAGCAACAATCAGGCCCTCTTTGAATATAAATGCAAGTGTCGATGTCCCTTTTGTCAGTTCCGCCATATGAATCGCCTCCCTCTAAAATCCATCAAACGGGAACATAAAGTTTTTACACAGAAATGAAGGGGAAAAGTCAAATCAGCAGAGTTGTTTGCAAAGTTGGGGAGATCGAACGATGGTGGTGCCAAGATATTAGAGCGGAGATTGTCGACGCCATCTAAATATTCTAGCATTATTCCAATCACATTTAAAATGTAAAAAACAAAAAAAAATGAAACGCGCAGAAATAAAAAGGTTGAGAAATAAATATTTACAGATGTATCCTCCCATGTTAGCCTGGGAATCGATGTATCCACCCTTATATCCAACCACCCTTATATCCAAGACTCAGTGGTTCTCCCAAAAACCATAAGACTTTCGAGTTCCAAAATACAAAGCGGATCTCTTGAGAAACCTAAGTAGACTAAATTACCAGGCTCGCAGAGAAGACACTGTGTGTCCTAATCAAATTGCGAGATCGAGAAATTAGAGATCAAAATAGAGAAATTAAAACCATATGAATGACCGAAGGAGACGACCTTGTCAAATCTGATGCGAAATAGGGAGATCAATCGAGCGGAGGTGTGAAAAAAATACCTTGATGAAGTATCGCATGTAATTTCAGCAACTGCAACATTAGATATCAAAATAGATAAATTGAAACCATATGAATGATTGAAGTAGACATCCATCTCAAATCGTTGCTTAAAATCAAATAAAACCTACCTCATATCTAAGATGCAATCTGTAGAGGAAACAAAAGGGACTACAACATTCAGATTCAACTGGAGAACACATGTCACGATCAAATAACACATATAATGTCTAGTACATACGGTATGGTGAAATATGGTACACAAAAGACTGATTGTTCATCCTCTTCCGTCTGATCTCCATGGGTGAAGCTGGTGTAGAACATTGAGGTGAAAGCTTCTTCATCGTTCTGGCCCCCAGTTGATGTCATAACCAAACTTGTGGACTTCGACTCTCTGACCCTTGCTTCAAGAATAGGGAGATCGGCAAATTCCCCTAAGCTCACCAAGGCTAAACTCCGAGAACGATGGCAGCACATTTAGATCAAAATTTCCCCCATTCTCTACACAAAAAATTCAAAATAAAATAGTAGAAATTGAAGAGGAATGAGAGAGATTTTGAGTACCATGATCGTCGGATTCGAGGTTTAATTAGATTTTGAGATTGCCGACTCAAATTTTCTCATTAAAATTAGTGCTCTACCTTTCTTACTCTGTGATCATTGAAATTCACAGCACCGATGAGGGAATTTATTCAATTTATATCCCAAAACCCTCTCCTTAAGATCACGCAGGCACGATTTAACCCTTGCGAGATCGGATGACACCTGATCGGAGTGAGTGGCGAAGGTATGCCGTCAGCCGAGATCGGAGAGCGACGCCTCGAGATTCGCACAGCCGTGCCGAGGGATTTGAGAACGGGAGGAGCAAAGTCACTGGGAAAGTACTGAAATCAACGAAGGCTGCCGTGAGAAATCAACGAAATCAACCTAGGGCAGATGAAATCAACGAAGGATCCTCAACTCAAGGGTTCACGTGGCCGCCGGAAAGTACTGAAATCAACGAAGTGAAAGTACTGAAATCAACGAAGGGTCTGTCGAAAGTTTCTTCCTCTTACACACACAAAATAAGGAAGTAAAAGGGAAAAAACCCAGTGAAGGATTTGAGATAAAATTAGATGGATAGGAAATGAGAACGGGGATGGATTCATAAGCAAAATTGAAGAGAAATCGAATCAATGTGTAGGGACTCGGTAGAGAAAAGAACCGTTTTTGATGAGAGGACTCGGTTGCTTCCAAGACCTGTGGACTTAACATTCAAAAAATTAACTATTTTTTTCAGAAGAACTTGAGAGATATCAGAAAGTGACGCAAGAAATTGAGAGAGAGAGAGGAGGACGTATAACGGGTTTGAGGGAACAGAAAAGTTGAGGGGAGGATGAATACAGAAGGTTTTAAGAGGGAATTAACGGGAAAGTGAAAATGAGGAGTTTTTAATCAGTTGTAATACCCGTTGATTCCACCTGTTTATTCAAAAAAAACTGTGTAAAATTTTTTTGACTGTCCTAGTCATATAAAACCTGCCACATAGGACAAACCATGACACGTGGGACAAAATCTGCCACATAGGACATAGGTCCTGAATTGTATAATAGACTAGTCATAACCCGTGCCCGGAGGGCACGACGAAGGTCGTCTCCCGGGTGCGAAACCGAAGAGGACAGTCGATTAACGGGTGAAATGGCGACATGGTAGTCGTATATTAGGCGCAAGAATGACGTGAAAGTCGTCCCCTGGGGGCAATATTTAGGCGAAAAGTAAACCTAGGTCAATCGTTTCCCGGGTGAAAACCCGAGGAGGATTGTTAGTAAACGGGGGAAAAGACGTCATGGTAGTCATCTCACGGGCTCAAGAATGACGTGAATGTCGTCTCAAGGGGGCGACATTGATGTGCGAATAGAAAAACTTGGTTAGCTGTAGCAGGGGCACAACAGTAGGGACTAAAGCTAAAAACGTAGGTGAAGAGCGGGAAAAGAGCGATGTAGAAGGCGTAAATAGGGGGAAGATGAGTGGTCGTTTAGGTGAAGGAAAAATAATGGAGAATTTCATTTGGGAAGATATGAACATTGGGAAACAGGAACATTCCCAAAAATAATGGTCATGCAAATCTCAAAATAATATCGAATAGTACATTGGGAAGATATGAATCAAGGATACAAATATCAAAAGATATGAAATATCACGCTAGAAGAGTACATGAGATGAATTTCATTTGGATTGTAAAATACGCCATTATTTGCAACGCCATGTTATTTAAATGAAACTGCAATTTTTCTGTTTTGTTATATCTAACTTCAATCCGAAGACAAATAACAGTAAAAAGAGTTGTGGTTTACAAATAATAGGCTTTGTACTTTTCATAAGGCAAAGTTAATCATTCAATTTTTATTCACAGTGATTTCGCAGCATTAGTTCAAGGCATAAACTAATAGAATATCCCCGGGTTATTCACAGTGAGAACAATTTTTATTATGTGCATTCAAGATATTCATAATTAAAGCATAAACTAAGAAGACGTAACCTTTTCCTTTTCATGAACTAATAAAAATTAAAAAGATATTCATAAAGACGATTTTTATACGTAAGTAAAAAAAAATAATTAAAAATTCACAGTGATAATTAGGCAAATTTCCTTTTCATGAACAAAATTTCTCTATGTCTTCTTTTAATAAACCTTTTTCTGTTCTATTAGTTTAGAAAGATATTCATAATTAATAAAAATTGTTCTTCTTACTTATGTGCTTAAGGCAAAGTAACTCTTTAATTATGAATATCCCCGGGTTACTTATCCGTCTCTAGTCCTACATTAGTTCACATGCATCAGTTCAAGGCATTAGTTCATATTCATTCTAAAAATCCGGTTAAAATTTGTTAAATACAGATAAAAATAGGCACGATTTTTATGAACAAAAAATGTTTAGAAAGATATATTCCAAGGCTAGTTTTTTTCATGAACTAAAGTTGTTTAGGAAATAAAAAGGCAAAAATGTCAGGATGTTAACATTTGGGTTTAGAAACCTCTCTGTTTTTTGAATTATATTTGGGTTAACATATAACAAATGACATGATGTTAACATCTGGGTAATTTTTTTATAAGAACCCTCTCTTTTATATTTGGGTTATAATGTGTAGCAATCTTTTTATACGAAACATCCTGTCATCTTGCATATTAGTGAATGCATATGCGTAAGAAACATCATGCATTTAGAACTATTAAACATCCAGCATTAGGTCATATGCTTTAGTTCAAACAAAAGAGCATAAGTTTGTGAGAGTATGTTAATTACAGGATGTTTAGAAATTGAAAAAAAAAAACAGGCACAATTTTATGAGCTAAAAATGTTTAGATAGATACATTCCAAGACTTCTTTTTAGACATGCATAAAAGAGGCGCAAAAAATGACATGCTTGCTAAAAGGTAAGGTGTGTGCTTAATGAGTAAGAACATGCACCCACGTTTGCGTAATGATTAACTCCACATGCACCCAGTTAATGCAAACAAACACCATGCACACACATTTACAGAAGGGGGAAAAATCAATCCTGCAACAAATGATGTGTAATTTTTCCAGTATTAATCAATCTTGTTAATTTGTTTTCAGGTGGATAATTTTGAATGTGTAAGATGTATAGGTACATTCAAATCAACATGATTATGAATGTGGGTACTTTTTTCCAGGATTGCCATACATTATAACCTAAATATAATAGAGAAGTTTCTAAACCCAAATGACAGGATGATAACATTTAGGTAATTTTTTATAAGAAACCTCATATAAAAAACATTTTAGGATGACAGGGTGTTAACGTATAAGAATCATATGCAATATGTTACATCAAGCTTAAAAGAAAAATAACTTACAAGGGTTCAGCTAGCATAAGTCCTCGTCAAGGTTGGATTCAGATTTTAAACGGAGCCAATCCAAACCAGACCCATTAGAGCCCTATAAATGATGCATTTCACAACATCGTTGATGTGTGTGTGAAGATCAGTGCTAAGTATGATAAACCAATCACCAGATGCATACATAATGTGTGAGAGGTGTACCATCAACATAAGTTTAGACATGGAGCCACCTATTCTAAATGCAATTCAGTACATGAAAACAGGTTTAATGTAGTGGATGCAATTCGAAGATCTGAATTGCATATATCAGAAAACATACTACTTGGGAGGATTTAGAAGGACAAATAAGAAAATGCATAGAGAAAACAAAAGAAGAATGACAGGCAAGTATACAGGATGTGATCTAATTTGTGACAGTGTAATCTATTTTCTTATCCAGTTCTTTTCTCTTCAAAGAGCAAATAAAGCTTTCTTTTTACATATTACCAGACTCGCGTAGCATTAAAATGAGGATTCCATAGCACAAACTTATCTTCTAAGAAGTATTTGTAGATCAATGTTCCAGCTCTTCTTAGTTTTACACAGTAATTATTTTTTTTATTTTTTATTTATTGAGTAAAAGGAGGAAACATCCCACCGGTTCAATTACAATTGTCCCCCTAACTTGGTATACTTCATTGTTTCTTTCCTGGTCTACTGGCTTAAATCTTTTAAAAAAACCATATTTCCTTTTCCCTAGTATGCCTCCATATTCAATCAACTCCTAATATTCCAATACTCTTACATTCTTCCAATCACATTTAAAATGTAAAAACGAAAAAAAATTAAAAAGTGCAGAAATGAAAAGGTTGAGAAATAAATGTTTGCAGATGTATCCTCCTATGTTAGCCCTAGAATCAGCAGCAACAATCAGGCCCTCTTTGAATATAAATGCAAGTGTCGATGTCCCTTTTGTCAGTTCCGCCATATGAATCGCCTCCCTCTAAAATCCATCAAACGGGAACATAAAGTTTTTACACAGAAATGAAGGGGAAAAGTCAAATCAGCAGAGTTGTTTGCAAAGTTGGGGAGATCGAACGATGGTGGTGCCAAGATATTAGAGCGGAGATTGTCGACGCCATCTAAATATTCTAGCATTATTCCAATCACATTTAAAAGGTAAAAAACAAAAAAAAATGAAACGCGCAGAAATAAAAAGGTTGAGAAATAAATATTTACAGATGTATCCTCCCATGTTAGCCTGGGAATCGATGTATCCATCCTTATATCCATCCACCCTTATATCCAAGACTCAGTGGTTCTCCCAAAAACCATAAGACTTTCGAGTTCCAAAATACAAAGCGGATCTCTTGAGAAACCTAAGTAGACTAAATTACCAGGCTCGCAGAGAAGACACTGTGTGTCCTAATCAAATTGTGAGATCGAGAAATTAGAGATCAAAATAGAGAAATTAAAACCATATGAATGACCGAAGGAGACGACCTTGTCAAATCTGATGCGAAATAGGGAGATCAATCGAGCGGAGGTGTGAAAAAATACCTTGATGAAGTATCGCATGTAATTTCAGCAACTGCAACATTAGATATCAAAATAGATAAATTGAAACCATATGAATGATTGAAGTAGACATCCATCTCAAATCGTTGCTTAAAATCAAATAAAACCTACCTCATATCTAAGATGCAATCTGTAGAGGAAACAAAAGGGACTACAACATTTAGATTCAACTGGAGAACACATGTCACGATCAAATAACACATATAATGTCTAGTACATACGGTATGGTGAAATATGGTACACAAAAGACTGATTGTTCATCCTCTTCCGTCTGATCTCCATGGGTGAAGCTGGTGTAGAACATTGAGGTGAAAGCTTCTTCATCGTTCTGGCCCCCAGTTGATGTCATAACCAAACTTGTGGACTTCGACTCTCTGACCCTTGCTTGGAGAATAGGGAGATCGGCAAATTCCCCTAAGCTCACCAAGGCTAAACTCCGAGAACGATGGCAGCACATTTAGATCAAATTTTCCCCCATTCTCTACACAAAAAATTCAAAATAAAATAGTAGAAATTGAAGAGGAATGAGAGAGATTTTGAGTACCATGATCGTCGGATTCGAGGTTTAATTAGATTTTGAGATTGCCGACTCAAATTTTCTCATTGAAATTAGTGCTCTAGGTTTCTTACTCTGTGATCATTGAAATTCACAGCACCGATGAGGGAATTTATTCAATTTATATCCCAAAACCCTCTCCTTAAGATCACGCAGGCACGATTTAACCCTTGCGAGATCGGATGACACCTGATCGGAGTGAGTGGCGAAGGTATGCCGTCAGCCGAGATCGGAGAGCGACGCCTCGAGATTCGCACAGCCGTGCCGAGGGATTTGAGAACGGGAGGAGCAAAGTCACTGGGAAAGTACTGAAATCAACGAAGGCTGCTGTGAGAAATCAACGAAATCAACCTAGGGCAGATGAAATCAACGAAGGATCCTCAACTCAAGGGTTCACGTGGCCGCCGGAAAGTACTGAAATCAACGAAGTGAAAGTACTGAAATCAACGAAGGGTCTGTCGAAAGTTTCTTCCTCTTACACACACAAAATAAGGAAGTAAAAGGGAAAAAAACCCAGTGAAGGATTTGAGATAAAATTAGATGGATAGGAAATGAGAACGGGGATGGATTCATAAGCAAAATTGAAGAGAAATCGAATCAATGTGTAGGGACTCGGTAGAGAAAAGAACCCTTTTTGATGAGAGGACTCTGTTGCTTCCAAGACCTGTGGACTTAACATTCAAAAAAATAACTATTTTTTTCAGAAGAACTTGAGAGATATCAGAAAGTGACGCAAGAAATTGAGAGAGAGAGAGGAGGACGTATAACGGGTTTGAGGGAACAGAAAAGTTGAGGGGAGGATGAATACAGAAGGTTTTAAGAGGGAATTAACGGGAAAGTGAAAATGAGGAGTTTTTAATCAGTTTAAATAACCGTTGATTCCACCCGTTTATTCAAAAAAAACTGTGTAAAATTTTTTTGACTGTCCTAGTCATATAAAACCTGCCACATAGGACAAACCGTGACACGTGGGACAAAATCTGCCACATAGGACATAGGTCCTGAATTGTATAATAGATATCCAAATTCTCCTATCCAATTTCTCATGTCCAAATTCTCTTATCCAATTTCTCTTGAAAACATTCCTCTTTTATATGTGTACTAGTCATTACCGTGCCCATTGGGCACGGTTTATTTAATGGCTGAGTTTTTTCCCACACAAATTTCAAGTTCCCCCAAATTTCAAGTTTTCCCACAAAATTTCAAGTTTCCCCCCAAATTTAAGTTTTCCCCCAAAATTTAAGTCTCCCCAAAATTGTCATTGCCACCTAGGACAAACTTGCCACGCAGGACAAAGCTTTATTCTAGTAGGATAAGATTCAAAATCTTCATAGGACTGGAAAAAATGGTCGGAAGGGGGAGAATAAAATTTGTAGGTGTTTATATAATAGATATCCAATTTCTCATGTCCAATTCTCTTATCCAATTTCTCTTGATAACTTCCCTCTTTTATATAATAGACATCCAAATTCTCTTATCCAATTTCTCATGTCCAAATTATCTTATCCAATTTCTCTTGATAACATCCCTCCTGTATATAATAGATATCCAAATTCTCTTATCCAATTTCTCATGTCCAAATTCTCATGTCCAATTTCTCTTGATAACATCCCTCTTTTATATAATAGATATCCAAATTCTCTTATCCAATTTCTCATGTCCAAATTCTCTTATCCAAACTCTCTTGATAATATCCCTCTATTATATAATAGATTCTTTTATCCAATTTCTCATGCCCAAATTCTCTTATCCAATTTTTTTTGATAACATCCCTCTTTTATATAATAGATATCCAAATTCTCTTATCCAATCTCTCATGTCCAAATTCTCGTATCCAATTTCTCTTGATAACATCCCTCTTTTATATAATAGATATCCAAATTCTCTTATCAAATTTCTCTTGTCCAATTTCTCTTATCCAATATCTCTTGATAACATCCCTCTTTTATATAATAATATATATGGTATAGTGCATGTATACATGAATATGTAGTATATACATATTGTATTGTTTGCTTTTCATGGGCAGGGAGACCCTTAGACTATTCAATCTTCAGTCAGACCCTTAGCATAGAAAGTCCGAGGGCGGACGTTGTTTTTAAGGTGGGTAGAATGTAATAACCCCAATTTTAATGTACGCGTGTTTATACGTATTTTGGCGTAAATGCGTACGTATTATTTTTGGGAGTATGCTTGTATTTTTATTTTAATTATTTGGTGTGGGAATTATTTTTATAAGATTTTAAACTCATCATTTGATATTAGTGAATATGAGTATTTGGATGAATACCATGTATTTAAGGTGTACAAGGTATTTCTTCTTATATTTTTATTTTTCATTAAATACAAATTGAGAAAATTTTAACCATGACAACACACTAGTGAGGTGTCATCTTATGAGCTAAAGAGATAACACATGGCTAAGATCTTGACTTGACGAAGGGTGGAGAGGATTTTAGGAAAAACAATTTTCAAGGCAAAGAAAAATCAAAAGCAAAAAAAAAACTCAAAAATCTCGCTCTCCCCCTTATTTCAACCTTGGCTGAAAATACCACCCTTTTTTCTCCCCCTTGCTCCCCCTCCCCACCACCACTCTCCTCCATAAGCACCACCCATCTGACCACCAAAAACCCACATCCATTCCTCATCATTCTACCTCCAAATTCTCTCCAAGAATTCCAATTTTGAAGGCCAAACTAGGAGGTTGAAGGAGGAGACTAAGTGGCCAAAAAATTCATCAAGGAAATAAGAAGGGCCAAAGAAAATTTTGGAGGACTTTTGGAGGTAGAAATTCCTATCACTTATAGTAGGATTTAGTTTTAGGACTAGGAATTCCATTTATGTTAATATGTTATGTGGAATTAGCTAGATGAACAACATGCTGAAATTTACACAGAATTGGCTGAGACTTTGGTAGCTTGCTGCACTTAATTGGCTACATGGAAATGCATGAAAAAAATATATGTTGCTCATATTGAAGTCCTTAATAACTTTCACGTTTACAAGTTTTGCAAATTCGAACTTAAAACTGGGGTAAAAATTCAGTTTCTGAAACTGGTCTGTTTTTAGACAGTCTGGACACCCTTCAGTAAAATGAGTAGAAAACCCTGCACACTTAATGAAACGTAATGGTTTTGGTGCCGTTGGAAAGCTGGATTCAAGATATTCAACTGTAATTTTTCCAAATTTTTATTCAGTCTTTAACTGGTAGTAATTTGGACTTGAAAATGCCCCAGTTTCTGTTTCTGCAGACTGAAACTGTGCCTGTTATGATAAAAATCACCATAATTCTTATACTTGGAATTATTCTCTGAAATTTGGTGTGCTTATATAGAACCCATAGATCTACAACTTTAAAGAGGGACCAGAAGCTAAATCTGACTGTAAATATGTCTGCAGAGCCATTCTTTCTGGATTGACAGTTTAGACAGATTCATATGCTAATCTTGCTTAGTAATTGTCATATTGTATTTTTGTTCCAAGTTAATTTTGTTTATGCTAATCATATTCGCATTGGTATGCTATTGGTACATGTAATTATGTGGATGTTTCATGACATATTTCATTATGGAAATAATGATGATGATGAGAAAATTCATGTAAGTTGAAATGAAAGTGGTATTGAGACCACTAGTTGATTCATTGTTAAATGAAGAAACATTCTATCAAAAGAAAAACAATGAGTGAGCAGAGTTTGACATCGGAGGACTCGGTCCATTTTTGAAATGGGTGAGACTCCAGATGTGGGTTTGGGGGAACACGTGTAAATTTTAGGTGTTAATGAGCGGACATTAGTACGATAGTCTTGCCCGATGTGTCACCCCCGGAAGGGGAGTTGAGAGGGCTAGAGAGGCCGCTGGTGCGCTCGTGACGCACCATGACGGTAAATGATGGTTTTCTCCGTTTGTTCGACAGAAAAACCGAGATGAGTCTCGCTCCGATACCTTGCCCCGTTTGGGTACGGAGTTACGAGAGGCCCCTCCAGTGCTCGTGTTGTTGGAGTGGTACCACTTTTCACCCACCCTGGGTGAAGTCCGCATCCTTAGCGTCCTGCGATTTACACGAGTTCCAAACATGCGAATTAACACCTTATAGTAATTGTCTTTAATTTATAAATGTTGTTATCTCATGTCTCCTTACTTTTATTTACTTTAATGCTGCTATCCCATGGTAACATGTTCTTATGCTTCCTTTCAACATCTGTATTTCATAATATGGGTTCATATATATGTTTTGCATGTTCTCATAATTAAGTTCGCATGTTAGAATTTGATCACTTTTATGCACTATGAACCTTACTTGTTATACCACCCTCCCTAGATAGGCAGACCAGTTCTAAAACTGGATTTTACTAGAGTGTTAGGAGTTTCTATTGGCTCACGCGTTGACGTGTCCCCGTTGACTTTCAGGTTGTGTGAGTTGGAGGTTGGAGTTAGAGGCTGGAGCTTTGGAGTTGGTAAACAGTTGTAGGATTGGGTGGCGAGGGGTATGATGAGAGACTTGTACTTTTGGTGTTTCTTTTTCGGGTAGACCTTTGTACTTAGGGTTGTGATAATGAGGATGTTGGAGTTGTATAAATTGGATCTGGACTTGGAGTTGTATAACATTATGGTTGTCTCAGTGTAGCTTCTCTCTTTTGTACAGATGGTGTATGTAAAAGGTTGTCTCATTGTATAAATAAAATGAAATATTGTACTTTTGTTTATTTTCTCAGTGTTTTATCTGTGACGGAGCTTTACTTGTACTTCCCAGTACGTGCGCAGTGACCTGCAGTGTTCTTTTAATTTCTTCCCTTCTCTCTTTCTACGTAACACTTGCCTCTTCGGGAATACCTGATACGGATTCGTACTTGTCGGGTATCCCGAGGACCGAGTCGTTACACACGAAGACCTGGCTAATTAATGAACTCAAGAGAACAATGCATTGTATTCTTTTTTTTCATTTTTTTTCATTTTTTTCTTTTATAAGCAACTCAGCACCCATAAATATGGACATAAACTTTGGAATTAATAGCCAAATCCCTCTTCACTTGAAAACTAATACAGTCAATCATGTCCACTTTAAACTTAAGTATAACAATAAATTGCATAAAATAAATTCAAACTATTTCGAGATATTAATCATGGAAATTGAAAGTTTTTATAAACAACATATTAATGAGTAATTCCAAGAAGAAAAAATTTAATTCAAGCCATAAACGATTTTTAAAATTCAAATGATGCATAATCATCCGCCAAAATTATATGTGAAGGAGTAATAAATGATGAGGTGTGGTGATCAATTATCTTCTCTCATTTCATTATAAAAAATCCTAAGGTCTCACACACTCCCCCCAACTAAAGATGGACATTGTCCTCAATGTCGAAAAGTGTACGCGTTTATTCAAAAGGAAACATCCTAAAAAGCATATAAAAATCTACACTGATGGAAAGAACACGCCGTGGTCAAATGGCGGATCACAGATCTTTAATGGTGGAGGAAGTTGTTTTTTCTGCTCCTTGCGCTCCTCGGCGAGTATTCTTCCTCCACATCTAAATTGGACCCCAGCAACACAACTCCAAGCATCTCTATGAAGTGTTCACTTATGTCCTGCAAGAGATGAGTTAAGTAAGTCCAGTTTAGTTTAAAATTCCTCTCAACATACATATTCCAAATATAGTCATCAAAATAAGTAGAATAAAATAAAGCGTGTTGATGTCTACTCCCTGAAAGATATTGTAATACCCCATATCCCTATATACGTATATATGTACGTATTTTTGGGAGTAAATACGTACGTATATTTTTCGGGAATATGATTGTATTTTTCCTTTAATTATTTGGTATATGAATTATTTTTAAATGGTTTTAAACTCATTAATTGATTTTAGTAAATGAGAGTATTTGGAGGAATACTTGTATTTGGATTGAATGAAGTATTTCTTCATGTATTTCTATTTTTCTTAAAAATACAAAATCCTAATTTTCTTTACCATGACAACACAACACATTATGTGGCATCTTATGAGCTAATAAGAGTACACATGGCTTAACTTTGACTGAGATTTGTGGAGGAGAGGATTTTAGGGAAATACAATTTTCAAGGCATGAAACACAAAAACCAAAATCTCTCTCTCCATCTCATTTCAGCTATGGCTGAAAATTCTCTCCCTTTCATCCCCATTTCTCCACCATTCCACCACCTCCCTCCTCCTAAATCACCACCCATCCCTCCACCAAGAAACCATGGCTGTTCTTTATCATTCTAACACCTAAATTCCTCAAAATCCATCTTTTGGAGGCCAAAGTTGGAGAAGGAGACTATGAGCCCAAGATGCATCAAGGATTAAGAAGGGCAAGAGAAAATTTTGGAGGACTTGTTAAGGTAGAAATTCTTATCACATTAGTAGGGTTTAGTTTTAGAACTAAGGGTTTAAGTAATTAGCAAGTTCTTTAGATTTTGAGTAGAAATTAAGTTTTAAACTTCATGCTGAAATTTACACAGAATTGGACGAAACTTTGGTAGCTTGCTGCACCTAATTGGCTATATGGAATTGCCTGAAAAAAATATATGTTTCTCATATTGAAGTTCTTAACAACTTTCATTTTTACAAGTTTTGCAAATTCGGACTGAAAAATAGAGTAAAAATTCAGTTTCTAAAACTGGTCTGTTTTTAGACAGTTTTGACACCTTTCAGTAAAACGAGTAGAACTCCATGCACACTTTATAAAATATTATGATCTTGATGCCGTTGGAAAGCTGACTTCAAGATCTTCAACCCATAATTTTTCTAGATTTTAATTCTGTCTGTAACTTGTAGAAAAATGGACTTGAACTGAACTCAGTTTCTGGTTCAGAATTCTGAAATTATACCTGTTAGGAGAAAATCCATCATAAATCACATATGTCAACTGTGCTTATGAAAATTGGTCAGTGAAAGGAAAACACCCATATCTACAACTTTCGTGAAGAGACCAGACACTAATTCTGACTGTGGATAGGCTAAAAGTGATATTCTTTCTGCTGTAACAGTTTTGACAGATTCATATGCTAATTTTGCTTAGTACTTATCAAGGTGTAGTTTTGTTTGAAGTTAAATTTGTTTGTGCTAATCATGTTCTCAATGACATGCTCTTGATACATGTAATTATGTAGATGGTTCATGAAATATTCGTTATGTTAATAATGTTTAAGTTCAATTTGTTTATGCTTTTGTGCTCACATTAGTATGTTCATAACGATGAGTTTGTGATGATATTCCATGCAATTCTTTAATTGAGATGATGATGATGATGATGATGATGATGATGATGATGATGATGATATTGGTTAAAAGTTGGTTAAAAGCGGTATTCAAGACCGCTAGATGATTCGTTGACAAACGAAGTAACATCTTAAAAACTGAGAGTGAGAATGAAGAATGTATCAGTCCTCCTAAAGGAGGGTGACACGGCTTTGGGGGAAAACGGGTAAACTTTAGGAGTTAAGGAGCGGACGTATGAATTATGATTTCTCGCCCGATGTGTTGCCCCCAGAAGGGGAGTTGGAGAGGGCTAGAGAGGCCGCTGGTGTACTCGTGATGCACCATGACGGTAACTGATGGTTTCCTCCGTTTGTCCGATAGAAAAACCGAGCTGGTCTCGCTCCCATACCTTGTTCCGTTCGGGTACGGAGAGTTGCGAGAGGCCCCCTCCAGTGCTCGTGTTGCTGGTTGGGGTACCACTTTTTCACCCACCCTGGGTGAAGTCCGCCTCCTTAGCGTCCTACGGTTTACACGGGTTCCAAAAATGTGAATCAACAACTTATAGTAATTGTCTTTAATTTATAAATGTTGTTATTTCATGTCTCCTTATTTTTTGTTTACTTTAATGCTATTGTCCCATGGTAACATGTTCTTACGCTTCATTTCAATAGATGCATTTCATAATATGGTTTCATATGCATGTTTTTGCACGTTCTCATAACTAGGTTCGCATGTTAGAATGTGATTACTTTTACGCACCATGAACCTTACTTGTTAGACTACCCTCCCTAGATGGGTAGACCAATTCTAAAACTGGGTTCTACTAGAGTGTTAGGAATTTCTATTGGGTCACGCGTTGACGTGTCCCCGTTGACTTTCAGGTCATGTGAGTTGGAGGTTGGAGATAGCGGCTGGAGCTTTGGAGTTGGTGATCTGTTGTAGTATTGGATGGTGAGGGGTATGATGAGAGACTTGTACTTTTGGGGTTTCTTTTCCGGCGATACCTTTTGTACTTTTGGGTTGGAGTTTCTTTTATTGTTGTACCCCTTGTACAGACGGTGTTTGCAAAGATGTATCAATGTATTAAATAAATGAAATGTTGTACATTTGTTATTCTCATTGTTTTATCTGTGATGGAGCCTTACGCGTACTTCCCAGCGCGTGCGTAGTGACCTGCAGAGTTCTTTTACTTTCTTCCCTTCTCTCTTTCTACGTAACACTCGCCTCTTCGGGAATACCTGATACGGATTCGTACTTATCGGGTATCCCGGGGACCGGGTCGTTACAGTTGGTGGCCCATGCAGGTCTCCACACTGCGGCGTGCGTAAGGATAGTACGGGTAATGCTCCATAGGGGTAGATGTATCCTAAGGTGGGTAGGTGATCAGCCTTATGGTAAAACCCTGGTATTAGGAAACCCAATGTACAGAGCTCCACGAGGTTAAGCATGGGTAGTTGTTTGTATATATACATATGTGTATCGGTGGGTATGTGTTTGCATGGATGTAAAAGTATGGCATGTGTATTCACATGTATTTAAGTAGATATGTGTATATAGCTATTGCTGCAAATAAGATACTCTATAGATACATGTATGACTACTTACATGTATTCTTATAATTCATAGTATATGTATGTGTATAGTAATATTGTTTGTATAGATTGAGGTGAATGTAGTATTTGATGAGTGAAATTATGTATAAGACATATTATCTGTGC
The DNA here is from genome assembly GCA_030789695.1 of Scilla litardierei. Classification (NCBI taxonomy): domain Eukaryota; kingdom Viridiplantae; phylum Streptophyta; class Magnoliopsida; order Asparagales; family Asparagaceae; genus Scilla; species Scilla litardierei. The sequence continues at coordinate 157,477,011 of CM061136.1, forward strand.
AATAGAGTATTATGTATTATCTATGTGGTAATCTCTACTTAGATTATATTTGGGGGGTGTACATGTATGAATAAATGGATGTATATAGAGCTGTAAGTATGGATACTAAAGAATGATGCATTAAAGTGATGTTAGAAGATATATTTGTATATGGGTGTCTAATGGATGAGTGTATATATACGGAGTATCTGTGTGAATATGTATTGGTGTTCAAATAAATTTATGTTATATGTGTTGGTATATGGATGTTTGTTGGTAAGTGTAAGTGGAAGTATATTTGAATGTATAAAAGTGTATGATAGTATACATAAGTATAATTGTATGTGTATGCGTACTATAAATGTGGTTGTGTAAATTGACATAGTGAGATATGTATGTATGAATATAGCTACAATGGGATGTGTACCATAAGTAGTGTGTGAAATATATTGCCTTACTAAATGGTGTGTATAGATATACATAAGTAGGTATGCCAAGTTATACAATATTGGTATATATTATGTGATGATATGTGAGTGTAACATGTGAATGAGAATTATAAACGGACATGTCTTGTTTGTACAAGTGTGTGTGTATATAGATACATATACTGTATTGATAAGATTCTTGTGCTATTATTTATACATAGTGTGGTGTGTATATATATTCTGCATTGAATATATGTTATGTGGACGGCTTGTATGTAAGTATATTTGTACCATGTATAGGTAGATAAATATAGACTTACGTGAGTGAATATTGGATATGAATACATATGTATGTATTCTTATATATATATATATATATATAAAGTGAGTGTGTACTAGAAGGTTGATACTATACATACATGCTGACAGGACTATTTACTATAGTGATATATACTGTGTACATCCTTGCATTCGAACTATTATATATATTTGTCTATATAATTGTAAGTGTTCATACTTATGTGCTTAAGTGATATATTTGCGTATGGTTACCCACTTGATATGAGGTGCATCATATCAATGTGTATCATTATTAGCGTATGATTATTTACCATAAATGCATCAATAATTGGATTTACCTACTTATGTATGGATGTTAGCAAGTTTGCATGCGTATTGGATGTGATATAATAGTATCTGTATCTATAAATGGATGTATATGTGGTTGTATACTTGGTCTATACCTTGATGTATATAGGTATATCCATAAGTATGTTTGTATAAGTATGCTAACTCTGTGACTTATGAGTATGGTGTGTTTAAATATCGTGTGAACATGTATGTATGTAGATATATATAAATACAAGGAGTGTGAGATTACCTATAGAGATGTATGTAATTAGATATATCTATTTGTATCCATGTAATGGCATATGTCTTTGATCATATACTTGTGTGAATCTTTATGTAAGTACATGTGTGTTGAGTGAATAAGTGTATAAATATTAGTGTGTATATTAATGCCTTGGGTGTATCTATACATATTTCTACTTATTGCTATGTACGACATTGATACATGTGTCCATGTGTATAAGTGTACTAGAATGTGTGTACATATTAGTCTATATATATATGAGTGTTCTCATGCAATATAGATATATTTGTGAGCACATGGAAGGACGTGGAATGTATAATACTATGTATGAGTTGTGATGATTTGTCTTTATACATGTATCCTTGGATAAGAATGGGTATGTATATGTGTGTGATCTATGGTATAGTGTATGTATATATGAATATGTAGTATATCCATATAGCGTGGTATGTATTTCGTGGGTAGGGAGACCCTTGGACTATTTTTAATCTCCGGTTAGACCCTTAGCATATAAAGTCCGAGGGCGGACTTTGTTTTTTAAGGTGGGTAGAATGTAATACCCCATATCCCTATATACGTATATATGTACGTATTTTTGGGAGTAAATACGTACGTATATTTTTCGGGAATATGATTGTATTTTTCCTTTAATTATTTGGTATATGAATTATTTTTAAATGGTTTTAAACTCATTAATTGATTTTAGTAAATGAGAGTATTTGGAGGAATACTTGTATTTGGATTGAATGAAGTATTTCTTCATGTATTTCTATTTTTCTTAAAAATACAAAATCCTAATTTTCTTTACCATGACAACACAACACATTATGTGGCATCTTATGAGCTAATAAGAGTACACATGGCTTAACTTTGACTAAGATTTGTGGAGGAGAGGATTTTAGGGAAATACAATTTTCAAGGCATGAAACACAAAAACCAAAATCTCTCTCTCCATCTCATTTCAGCTATGGCTGAAAATTCTCTCCCTTTCATCCCCATTTCTCCACCATTCCACCACCTCCCTCCTCCTAAATCACCACCCATCCCTCCACCAAGAAACCATGGCTGTTCTTTATCATTCTAACACCTAAATTCCTCAAAATCCATCTTTTGGAGGCCAAAGTTGGAGAAGGAGACTATGAGCCCAAGATGCATCAAGGATTAAGAAGGGCAAGAGAAAATTTTGGAGGACTTGTTAAGGTAGAAATTCTTATCACATTAGTAGGGTTTAGTTTTAGAACTAAGGGTTTAAGTAATTAGCAAGTTCTTTAGATTTTGAGTAGAAATTAAGTTTTAAACTTCATGCTGAAATTTACACAGAATTGGACGAAACTTTGGTAGCTTGCTGCACCTAATTGGCTATATGGAATTGCCTGAAAAAAATATATGTTTCTCATATTGAAGTTCTTAACAACTTTCATTTTTACAAGTTTTGCAAATTCGGACTGAAAAATAGAGTAAAAATTCAGTTTCTAAAACTGGTCTGTTTTTAGACAGTTTTGACACCTTTCAGTAAAACGAGTAGAACTCCATGCACACTTTATAAAATATTATGATCTTGATGCCGTTGGAAAGCTGACTTCAAGATCTTCAACCCATAATTTTTCTAGATTTTAATTCTGTCTGTAACTTGTAGAAAAATGGACTTGAACTGAACTCAGTTTCTGGTTCAGAATTCTGAAATTATACCTGTTAGGAGAAAATCCATCATAAATCACATATGTCAACTGTGCTTATGAAAATTGGTCAGTGAAAGGAAAACACCCATATCTACAACTTTCGTGAAGAGACCAGACACTAATTCTGACTGTGGATAGGCTAAAAGTGATATTCTTTCTGCTGTAACAGTTTTGACAGATTCATATGCTAATTTTGCTTAGTACTTATCAAGGTGTAGTTTTGTTTGAAGTTAAATTTGTTTGTGCTAATCATGTTCTCAATGACATGCTCTTGATACATGTAATTATGTAGATGGTTCATGAAATATTCGTTATGTTAATAATGTTTAAGTTCAATTTGTTTATGCTTTTGTGCTCACATTAGTATGTTCATAACGATGAGTTTGTGATGATATTCCATGCAATTCTTTAATTGAGATGATGATGATGATGATGATGATGATGATGATGATGATGATGATATTGGTTAAAAGTTGGTTAAAAGCGGTATTCAAGACCGCTAGATGATTCGTTGACAAACGAAGTAACATCTTAAAAACTGAGAGTGAGAATGAAGAATGTATCAGTCCTCCTAAAGGAGGGTGACACGGCTTTGGGGGAAAACGGGTAAACTTTAGGAGTTAAGGAGCGGACGTATGAATTATGATTTCTCGCCCGATGTGTTGCCCCCAGAAGGGGAGTTGGAGAGGGCTAGAGAGGCCGCTGGTGTACTCGTGATGCACCATGACGGTAACTGATGGTTTCCTCCGTTTGTCCGATAGAAAAACCGAGCTGGTCTCGCTCCCATACCTTGTTCCGTTCGGGTACGGAGAGTTGCGAGAGGCCCCCTCCGGTGCTCGTGTTGCTGGTTGGGGTACCACTTTTTCACCCACCCTGGGTGAAGTCCGCCTCCTTAGCGTCCTACGGTTTACACGGGTTCCAAAAATGTGAATCAACAACTTATAGTAATTGTCTTTAATTTATAAATGTTGTTATTTCATGTCTCCTTATTTTTTGTTTACTTTAATGCTATTGTCCCATGGTAACATGTTCTTACGCTTCATTTCAATAGATGCATTTCATAATATGGTTTCATATGCATGTTTTTGCACGTTCTCATAACTAGGTTCGCATGTTAGAATGTGATTACTTTTACGCACCATGAACCTTACTTGTTAGACTACCCTCCCTAGATGGGTAGACCAATTCTAAAACTGGGTTCTACTAGAGTGTTAGGAATTTCTACTGGGTCACGCGTTGACGTGTCCCCGTTGACTTTCAGGTCATGTGAGTTGGAGGTTGGAGATAGCGGCTGGAGCTTTGGAGTTGGTGATCTGTTGTAGTATTGGATGGTGAGGGGTATGATGAGAGACTTGTACTTTTGGGGTTTCTTTTCCGGCGATACCTTTTGTACTTTTGGGTTGGAGTTTCTTTTATTGTTGTACCCCTTGTACAGACGGTGTTTGCAAAGATGTATCAATGTATTAAATAAATGAAATGTTGTACATTTGTTATTCTCATTGTTTTATCTGTGATGGAGCCTTACGCGTACTTCCCAGCGCGTGCGTAGTGACCTGCAGAGTTCTTTTACTTTCTTCCCTTCTCTCTTTCTACGTAACACTCGCCTCTTCGGGAATACCTGATACGGATTCGTACTTATCGGGTATCCCGGGGACCGGGTCGTTACAGATATGCACTACTCTCGGTATGATGCTTAATCATAGGAGTGAATGATTTTGGTTAAAAACTGGGGAAAAGAGTGGTTTGGGCTCCATATCGATAATCTCTAAACTCAAGTCCCTTGTTATCTCCTCCTCCTATTCATCCAAAATTGCTAGCTCGTCCTCGCATTTGCACGCATTTCTAGCCATGTTAATTTTCTGATTTGTGCTTTCATCATGACAAGGCTCGATCAATATACCTACAATAGAAGATAAACTCATATTAGATTCTTGAAGTTGAATTTCAAAAGAATTACTTTCTTCTAAGCAAGTGGCAATTAGAGTAAGATTTTCAATGGATTGCTGAATTTGCCGACTTCGAGCAAGGAATTTTTTTTGGAATTAGTGGTATTTAGCCTCATGTGTCTGAATAAGCAATTGAACTTCCTTTTTCAAGGGTTGCAAGAGTACGTCTACGCTTTGCTCTCCTTGATCAAGGCATGCTCTAGTGTCATCGCAAGACGGCTTCGTTGAATCACCCTCTGAAGTCTCTTTCGTGATTTGAACATTCTCTTGTAAAGACTCCATATACTTCCACGCCTCTGTCGGCATCATGACTCCCAAAAATTCCTGCAGCTGTGGTCGTAGTCCAAATAAGGACTCCATAAACTCTTTCTTTGTATACCCATACTGCAGATAGCTCAATACTAGGTCTGTGAACCTCCTCCAGGCATGAAAGAAAGTTTCACAATCTCTCTGATTGAAATTAACGATCTTGAGCTTCTCTAGTCTATGCTTCTGTGCAACATTGTATTCTACATCACACCAATAATCTGTGCCATAGAAATTCATGTATTCCATTTTTTTGAATTTTTTTTAAAAGTGAAAAGGAAAAAACTAATAAAAAACTAATAAAAATCGTAAGCTATAAGATGGAAGGATCTCACCGAATATTCCTTCAAACGAACTGAAATCGTCAATCACAAGTATTGTTATCTCCGGCAACGGCGCCAAAAAATTGACTCGTCTCAAAAGATGTGAGCGCTACTCCCAAGTGTAGGAGGTCGAACAAATAATAATCCTGGTGAGTCCAGTTATCGTATCCAAGGGACAACTGACCCGCAAAACCACGAATTTCAATTTATAAAGAGTAATAATACGATGAAAAGCAACCACCTTTTGAAGGCGAGAAAATCGTATCAAGGATTTTAAATACTAAAAACAATTTAAGATAATTACGGTGAAGTCGATGATAGGGTATCAATATGAATAATATGTGTCGGTTGTGATTTCGTTAGGGTGTTTGCAATCAATAATTATTAACGTCTTTTTTATAACTCAATGTTTCATCCGGTTAGGGCATGAAAACGTCGGAAAATATAGAGATAAAGTGCATAAAATAGTGCCAATGAGTAATCACATATATTATCAATTTTATGATGAAAATACGCACAAGTGCCCTCTCGGGTCACGATACGTCTGCTAGGATCACATCATGAATAAGCCTTACTCAGGTCATATTCGATTCAAGCATGCCCACGTCTCCGAAGAACATACCCAAATATTGTATATGTAGAAAACGATAAAATACACGATATGACGTGAACATAGAGCGAAAAGATACTAAAATCAAAGATTACATAGCCCTAACTACATCACAACCAACACATATAAGAATTAGCTAAGCATTGAGAGAAAAGATTCAATCTTTATAAATAAAAACATCATCTTCTATCTCTAATACAAGAATCTAATCCAATACAATAAGAAAGTTGAGATTTTTTATCACCAAAGCCTTCAATTGAACCCTAAAATCAACTGTAGAGGCTACTGTCGATTTTTCCTGTTGCTGAAACCTCCTACCTGATGTGCTCCTCGGAAATACGCAAATTTTGAGTATTTATACAAATTTTTTCGACGTCGTTTGATGCCCCAAAAGTCCTCAAAACCGCGTATATATAGGCGAAGGATTCCTATTAGGTTTATGACTCGAAACGGGTCAAAACCAGCTAAAAACCGTGCACAGACCCGCTTCTGCGCATGCTTACATCGTCATGATGTCATAAATGCCTTTTTATGGTATTCTGCATTCAAAAATTCATAGTAATTAGCACAGATATCAGAAAAATACCAATAAATAGCTGTTGGAATCGTGAGACTAAGATCTTCATAAGAAAAATACTAAAAGGGCAGAAATACTCAATATATTGCTCTTTTGTGCATAGAATCAGAGTATGCTCTAACAAATAAGAATATTCTAAATACGATCATATTAGAGATCAAATAAGCATCATATACACACAAAATGTCACTAATTAAGGGCTTAATTATGCAATATTTACCCCGAGTCAATGTGTGGCTTGAAGCGTCGTCGTGCACATCCTTAAGCTTTTGACCGACGAAACCTCCTTTGCAATTTATTCAACAACTCGGGTGATTGGAGAGTTAGGCATGACCCCCTTTTCGTTGTCCTTTTCCTTCAAGGTCCCCTCGTGACCTTCGTCTGCGAGTTGTCAACGAATTTCTTCAAGTGGCCATGCCTGACCAATGCCTCAATGTCCTTTTTCAGTGTCCAACAATCCTCGGTGTTATGGCCACTATAATAGTAATACATGCAAAACTTGAAGTCATCACTCTTATCATATTTACCTTTCAGCTTGGGATGAAGTCGATCAAAGTATCCCTCACCCGTAGCATAGGCCAACACTTCAGCCTTAGAAGCGTTCATCTTGGTGAATGCTTCGTCGGTTGCTTGTGAATGACCCTTGTGGATCCTTTCTTGTCGCTGTCAATTTCATGGTTCTCGGCAGGAGCCATCATGGGGTCGAGCTTCTCTCTTTGCTTCTGCACGGGGCTTAGAAGAGCTTTTCCTTCGGGTGGCCAGTCTTCCTCCGACAGCATGTATTGTTCTACTCTAGTGAGGTGGTGGTCGAGGTCACATGGCGGTCGCTGGTATAGTGATTTCACCAAATCTTCACAGTGGATTCCTTTTGTGAGAGCAATGATGATGGTCTCGTCGTTTAGCCCTCGACGTTCAGCCTCTCATTGTTGAAACGCATGAAGGAGTCTTGCAACGTTTCCCACTCTCCCTGCTCCAGAGTGAACAAGTGGGCTAAGCTTCGTTTCCGCCTACGCCCCATCATGAACTGCTGGTAGAAAGCTTGTGATAAGATCTTAAATGACCCAATACTGTGATGAGCAACACGTTGTACCATTCATTTGCTTTCTTAGTCAACGTTGAGTCGAAGGCTCGACTCAAGAAAGATTTGTCTGCCCCGTATATCTCCATCACACTCTTGTATTTTCGGACGTGCTTATGAGGGTCGCTCGTGCCATCATATTTGTCCAGGAAAGGCAGCTTGAACTTTAGCAATCGCAGTACCAAGGTGATGTTCTTCTTCAATGGGTCGCGCTTGTCCTTCGAACCGGATGACGGAGAATTGGGACTCTGCATATCGCCGCGATGTTTAGTCTGCCGACAAATGGAGGCACATGAAGAATCGGCTGCCCTCCATCCCGAACCATTGTGTAATGGCTCAGTTGCCATGTACGGTAGGGTGTACATGTTTGTGCTCCAGGATGTGTGTATGCGTATATACATGTGTGTATATGTGTAGCGTGAATAGTAAATATGTAGTGTGTTTAGTAATTATCTATTGGTTGCTTACATGTATGCCTATATGGATGGATGCATGCATATATGAATGTGTTATCAGTATACATATGGTTGCTTGAATGAGGATGTCCTGGATGTATATGTGGTTGATAAAATGTATTGTAGTGCAGATGGTGGTGCATTATTTATTAGTGTTGGTTTATATGATAACTAGTCATAACCCGTGCCCGCGGGCACGATTCATTTAAGATTTTCCCTCACAAAATCTTTGTTCCCCAAAAAATTATTTACACAGCCAAAATTTAAAAGAACAACAAATTAGCATAATAATATTTAGTGGCATGGGCACCTTTGGCGAGGAACAACAAATTCGGCGTAGGTGCCTTTGGTGCGGAACAACAAATTTGGCACGGATGCCTTCGGCACGGAACAACAAATTAGCGTAAAAAAATTTAGCGGGCACGGGCGCCTTCGGCGCGGAACAACAAATTAGCGTAAAAAAATTTAGCGGGCACGGGCGCCTTCGGTGCGGAACAACAAATTAGCGTAAAAAAATTTAGCGGGCACGAGCGCCTTCGACGCAGAAGAACAACTTCTGCGTGGAACAACAAATTCGACGTTGGCGCCTTCAGCGCGAAACAACAAATTAGCGTAAACAATTGCGCGAACGCCTTCGACGCAGAACAACAAATTAGCGTAAAAAATTACGCGAACGCCATCAACGTGGACGCCTTCAGCGCATAATAACAAATTCGACACCGGTGCCTTCGACATGGAACAACAAATTCGGCACAGACGCCTTAGGTGCTGAACAACAAATTAGCGTAAAAAATTTAGCGGGCAACAAATTCGGTGAAGAACAACAAATTCGGCACAGGCGCCTTTGGTGCGGAACAACAAATTAGCGTAAAAAATTCGGCGCGGGCGCCTTTGGCGTAGAACAACAAACTTCGGCACGGGCGCATTCGATACGGAACAACAAATTAGCGTAAAAATTTAGCGGGATTGGATCTTAAATGAATGTTGCTCCTCTTAAATAGGCGCGGAACAACAAATCACAAATAATCTTAAATGAACAGTGCTCATTTTGGTGGAGTAGAGCACTGATGTACTGGGATTGGATCTGTCATCAGCCGACGTTCATGTTTGTGAAACAAATTGGATTTGCAACGTAAATTGCAACAGTTAAGAGATGAATCAGGCAGATTATTTGTGAGATCATGTTAAACATCAAGCCTAAACTAATGATCTTGTAGCAAGAGTGAGTTTCAAATCTCACCAATCAAAGATGATAATAATAATAGGAAATATGCCATCAAAATATTACATCATATGTTATCTGAAAATTCTAGACAGATTGAATTTTATCTTGTCAAATTGAATTACATATATTTTAAGAGCATTATTTGGTGGATCATCAGGATGGATACCGTCGTCGGCCAGGCTGCGACATATCTGAGAACGATGGCGTTTATCGGTGATGAGCACAATGCAAAAAATACAATGCAGAAAGAGGACATGAGTCTATAGACAGAAGATATGTTATCTTTACCTATTCTGATAAAAAGTTACTCATATCTACAGAGATACCGAATCTATAACCTTGCAGCACATTGGAGATGATACCATGATTATTTATAAACAAATTGAAACCAAATTACTTTAAAAAGACACTGTCAGAATGATGATTCTGAGACGTTGTTAATGATAAAAGATTCATATAAAAAAATAAATCCGAACACTAAAGTGTTCATCATCACATTGATCAATTTTGCTTTTGACACACCTGGGTATTGGCCATAGCCTACAAATGATTGGCTTGCCATTTTAATGGAACTCCACACAAAAGCTTGTCCCAGTTGGTTGCCTCTGAGATCACACATACTCGCATGCTGAAAAAAGAGGAATATATGCGTATGATTGATCTGTAACTTGTAAGTCATCACCGCCCAATAAGTTTTTGATTAAAGTTAGTCTGGTTCAGAAATCATTCGCCTATGTGCCGACAAAATTGCCTGAAAATAGCGACAACATTTGTTGTAGGAAAATAAATGACTATCGTTTTCATTGGTTTACTTCAGGCAACATTTGCATATTGCCTCTGTGACACTTGCAAAATTGCTTCAAGAAACTTAAGACTACTTCCAAAATGGCTTCCAGTGCAGCATTCAACTATGTGACACTTGATAAAGAGTCAACATAAACCACATTCTCAAAAACATGATGCCATAGCTCAAGAACGCTGATGAGGTAACTAAAATGTGCAAGTCATAACCACTACCTCCAATCAAACAGGGTGGTCGTTAATTGAGAAACGCCTAAAACATGACAGAGAATCACTAAGGTATAAATAAGCCAAATAAAAAAAGGCGATCACATTCCCACAGTCAGTTATAACGGGTAGAGATGTGATATAAAAGCAATCGATATCATAAAATTAAAACAGATGTTACATGAATCGTCATTGTGCTCACCACACAAATTCAAGCAACTCGGGCGTTAACTCTCAAATCAATTCCCATATTCCATCACATGAAGTATAAAAGGCAATCACTGCATCAATAGGAATACTTAAGGCAGTGCCAATCCAAATTCAACATGTTTTCTCGAGCTACTAAGCCATAATTTGCAAACATTGCAATACAATAACAACTGCAATCAAACTCCTAAATAAAAAATTAAAAGCTATTAATTTCTTGCCGCAAAAACGACGAATGTAGTGGACCCATCACCGGGGACCCGCTGGCACTCGGTTTTGAGAAAGGTGAAGTCCTTGCCTTTCTTGCTCTGATTCGCCATTGGCAACTCTCGCTTCAGCAAAACTCCCAACGGCAGCATCTGCTGATCCTTCGGTTTTCCAGCCATCTCCTTCAGCTTTCCCGCTTTTTCTCCGGTCTCGTGGGGGTGAAAGGTCATGATTGCAATAAAACACAGTATATGTCTCCCCTGCTCAAATAAAACACAAAGCTCATGATTGCATGCCACAAAATCTTCAAACTCTACAAAAATAAACAAAATTCATTCAAATTACAATGACCTTCGTCAAAAGTTATATCCTTTAGAACCCCTAGAATCAGAAAATGAGGGAAACTGTAGAGACAGAGAGCCTATGTGATTCACAAAAGAAGCTCCATGATTTGTTGATGCATGAGTTGGTGCAACTCTGTAAAACTTTAAATTTCCCAGTGTGCATTCATTCTTAACACCAGTTTCTTTTTTACTATACTAAATTTTACTTACATTACCTGTAAGTGCATGCATAAATAAAATACAATCAAACTTCAAAGTTACAAAATTGTATGTGGATATCCCTGAAATATTGCAAAGCTTTACAAAATACGTTGCAAAATTGCAAAAATTCAAAATCTCTTTTACAAACTATACCTATAGTGCAAACAATTAAATCATTAGACCAAAATAACAATAGAAGCAATAAAAGAAAGACATGGAGCTTACATGAACATGGCAGAAAAAAATACTGAAGCATTCATAAAAATTAAGGATTCTCCTTATGCATAAGCAAATTCTATGAAAGGAGTATCAGCCGCAAGCTTGAGCAAATAGACCTCGGCCCTGAACAATGTCGACTGAAGCATGGCCACACTCTAAATCCTATCATTCAACATCAGCACCAGGACAAAATCACATGCAGAAACCTAAAACTAACATATATTTGAGATAATTTTGGACCTGCACAAAATGACGCAAAACGATATATTTTATTCCATGCCTAACAAAAGTTTAGTAGTTTGGCTAGCTTATGTTATGCCATAGAGATCGCTGCAATTCTCCGTCAAAGATTTTTTATCATTCTCACTTTTCTAGATTATAACCCAGGCTATTTTAGATGTTGTTGTTGATACAAATTTACAATAGGCAAGATAGCAAACAAAGCTATTCTGTTGATAATAATCGGCATATGAATAAAGTTTAAGGGATGATGGTTAAAGTAAGTTAGTTTGCAAATACAATGTTATTTACTTATAACAGATCACAAAGCCTGGACAACAACAAAAGGATACATGATCTGATATGAGTTGACGTCCCTGGGTTGTGCGTGTCAGATGTGTGCAATGATATGGTTGGGGGCGTGAAATTTAAATATTTATAATCGCAAGCGCACGGTGTAGTAGTGTGGCTTGGGGGTCGAACTCAGGGAGGCGTGGTTGTGCTTGTGTCAGAAAGGACCGGATTCACCCCATGGGTGAGCTAGCGCGAATCGGTAGATGAGTTGTCACAGATTGTAGGTAAGGGTTTAAACAATAATAAAGGGAACCCGGGACTTCGGTTTCCACCCTATCATGTGATTCTCGCTAACACGGCCGGCGGATGGAAGAACGATCAGAATTAGGGTCTAATGGTGAGATGTTGCCTCTAAGAGTGATACCAGCGTCCCATGGGCCCGATATTCCGGTCGGTGCCCAGGATGATACGTCGGACTACCTGGGTTCGGTCAATGTGCATTCCCATGTCCATTAACACTGACCGACCCCGGGAGCACTAAGCTCGCAACGATACCTCCCAACATCTCATCCTGCCGCTCCCGCGCGCTAGGATTCGACGTCTACGCTAAGGGCGTGAGCTATGGCTAGGGAGTCAACCGCCAAGTTTATTCCCCCTTGGCCCAACGTTCAATGGCGGTCTTTTTCCCGCCGATGACAATGAAACACCCTGCGTAACCGATAGATTCCTAATCCCTATTGATTTTCTAGTCCTATGGACGTATTAGGGAGAACCCACGAAGGGGTTTCCACCAAAATCCCAGATTGGGGAACTACTCACACATATTAGGTAAAAAGCAATCTAAATGAAAATCGACCTTTAAAAGCATGATCAGGCGATTGAAAAGTAGTAAGAGCAATGAAAATAACACTATATTAAAGTTTGGTAAAGATCAGACAACTTACAAATATCTAGAAAATTACAGCCGTCAAGAGAGAGAGAGAAACCGCAAAAAATAACAACTCCCGTTTTCTGGAAACCTAGGGCTTCTATATATAGAAACCGACATCACCCGATCGGGTGAAGAATCACCCGATCGGGTGACCTGCTGCGAACTTCGGCAGCAATCTTCAAAATTTCACCCGGTCAGGTGACACGGTCGGTTGGCGGAAGCTGCTCGTCGTTTGGATCTTGAGCGTCGTCGGGTGAACTGATCGGTTGATAAATCAACCGATCGGTTGGAATTGTTGCCCAATAAGACAGAGGCTTTGAAAGTTTTGGCACGGTCTGCTGGCGGCTGGGTGAGCTCTCCGGGTCATCATTTCGAGTAAACGGCTACAGATGAACTGATCGGGTGAAGATCATCTGATCGGTTGGATTTCAGCTCCAATTTCCTGAGAAGTTAGTCAGGTTGAACCGGTCGGCGACCCGGTTGGTTGATGCTCCCGTAGTTTCAGCTACTGTCTGGGTGGTGCACGCGTGCATCACCCGATCGGTTGGCTGTGTCCAACCGATCGGGTGGGGGCTGAAAGATGTAGATCTCTGTCGTATGATCCCATGATTCATGCGTGACTCCTTCCGTTGCTCCGGGGACTTATGATATCGTCGTTAAACATCCCTTACGTTGGCAAACTCTTGCAAACACGTAAAAACATGGAGAATTGAAAGAAAACAAGAAAATACGAGAAAACAGATACGAGACGGCGGAAAATAACGGAAAAACACAAAAGAAAACGTGCGTGAATATATGAAATATAAACACACGTCAAAATCTCCCAAGCTGAACCCTTCCTCGTCCTCGAGGAAGACGAGTGAGAGTAGCAGCTCGAAGGGAGAAAATAGAGAGAAAGAGAGAAAAAGAGAACTCTAAATCCTAAATCGCCCGTCAGGGCCAACAAAATCAAAAACGACACACCAAGCAAGCAAACGCCAAATCACATCACTAAACCAAGGAATACGAGTCTAGACAAGTGCCGTGGGCCCACGCGGTGAAGCGCGAGTGAGTGTGGTCGTGTGCTAGCAGACGGTGTCGCTATCTACATTGTGCTATAAGCTCCATATACACAAATCCAAGAAATGACCCAAATATCGATTCGATTCAGAAATAGCGGTGAATATATAGCTCAAGCATGCACGAGAAGAGTATGAGAATAGAAACGCATCAGGTGTCAAGGACTCCACAGCTAGGGACTCGGACCTCACCACACTATCGCCTAGATAATAGCTAGAAATTCCCTATTTCAAGTGTTTTCGAAAGCGATGGGGGTTGAGATGATGTGGAGTAGAACACTCGGTGCAAATTCTCGCCTTCCCTTTATTCTTGATAGGTAGGAAAATATTCACACACAAATTTTTTTTGGGTTTTGGATATATGTATTTTTTTGAACTCTTGTCTATATATATATATATATATATATATTATTTTTGTTCTTTCTTTTCTCTTTTCTTTTCTTTCTTTTTTTTGAATTTTTGGATTTTGGGATATATACACGTGTGTACTCTGCCAAGTGGGAGAACGGTACACGACGAGGGGATTTGCACCAAGTAAAATAAAAAAGAAATCGGATTCTAAACACTTGGGCAAGGGAAATGTCTCGCTAATCAGAGCATAGGCTAAAATGGGCTATCCTAGTCCTAACTGTGGAATCCCGACACATGCGAAATGAAGCCTACGATATATGTATATTCACGCATACAGAAGCAGATAAGAGAGGCAAATACCGCATATTCAAATCGAAGCATGATAATCTAGGGGTCATTCCTGGACAGGTATATAAAACACAATCACAAAGTAGAAGCACACCAAATGCTAGTCACGATACACGACTCACAATAAGGCTAAGTGGACCCACGATGCATGAAATGCAAGAGGACTCGACTTCCTAGGGTTAGTGAATGTGATTATCGAAGCTGTGCTAGGTGTGTGTGTGATTTTTGTGGCGATTCATCATAGTGTTTATCTCTAGGAGAAAGAGATAAAAAGAAGAAAAGAAAAATAAAGACACGATGAAAATGACTCAAAAACGAAGAAAAAGAGACAAATGACGCACGAAGTGCGACTCCCCCAAGCTGAAATTTGCATTGCCCTCAATGCAATAGAATTAAATACGGGAGGGCAATGAAAATGGGGGGGAATACGCACCGACACAAAAAGATATGAAAGACAAGAAAAACACACAAACGAAACTGAAAAGAAGAATAAAAATAAAAATCACACCACAAGACATATAAACAGAAAATAAAAATAGAAAATCACACGACACAACATATAAAACAAACACACCAAGAAAAACATCACATGACAGCACACATAAAAAAGCTAGACGTGACAATGCTAGCGATAAGATGTGATCATGAAAATGCAGAGATATGCTTGGGGGACGTGAATAAAAGAAAAAAAATGGAAAAAAAATAAAAATGCGACCTGATGCGTGAGTGGGTCCTCCCCAAGCTGTGGTAAAGCAGGGCCCCGTAAAGACAGATGGGCACTAAAAATATGGGGAGCCAAAAAACTGGATGGGAATATATCAAGCAGAGGCACCACACTCTGGGGGTGGTGATGGGGCCCTCTGCTGTGGACCAGGAGTGGTGGGGTGTGGGATGTCAGGCTCGAAATCATCGGGTGAGTCAGTACGAATGTGACGCATGAGGCTTTGAAGGACGGGTAGGGTGGATGAATTGGTGGTGGTGGTGGCTCGGGTGGGGGATCGTGTGCGACGAGTGCGCCGGGTAGGCCTAGGGTTGGACGTGCCAGCGTTGGCGGGTCTAGCACGGCGTGGAGGCATTGTGCAGGAGTCGTGTGTGTGTGTGTGTGTGTGTGTGTGTGTGTGTGTGTGTGTGTGCAATCACAGGCAATTAAGCAAAATGAAAATCTAGGGCAAAATATAAAATTGAGCTAAGGAGCGAAGTTACCCAAGCGAGACGAAGATCCTTGCTCGTAGATGTCCCAACACAATGCGACGGGGGAAGTGTGAAGCCGCGGCGCTTCTTTTTAGCAAAATTTCAAAAAGGGGGGGGGGTCTGGGCTGAAATTAGGGTTTTTGTGGGGCTGAATCGAAGAGAAAGAGAGAGAGATCGATGGAAAGATGGAAAAAGAGAGGGAAGAGATCGATTGAGAGGGTTGTATGGCCGGTTGAGGGAGAAACATCGTCAGTTGGAGCTCGGAGGAGTCGAAACGGCGAGAGAGAATCGAGATCGGGCGAGGGGGAAATGGACGGGTGGAGTCAGGTTATTTATAGGGTTTAAGTCGAACCGATCGGGTGAAATGTCACCCGATCGGTTGACAATTAGGTCAAAAATATTGTTGAAAATTGGTTACAGGCGACCCGATTGGTTGAGAACTCAACTGATCGGGTGGTCGCTTCACACTTTTTCCCGCAAGTTTAGTACAGCTCACCCGGTCAGTCACCCGACCACGTTTTGTATCAACCGACCGGTTGATCAATTCCCAAAATTTTCCGAAACTTCGGCCGTTCCCAAACGGTCTGCCACCCGGTCACGCTTTGCTTCACCCGACCGGTTCACTGGAGAGAAGATACGGGCCATCGTCTGATACGTCTCACCCGATCGGTTGATTAGTCGCCCGATCGGGTGAGTGCTTGTTTCCTGTAAAAATTCATGAATGGCCTAAGTTTCTCGACGGATGATCCCGCGGCTGAATTTAATTATTAAAGTAGAAAAAATAAAGATAATAAAAATCCTAAAAACGAAGATAAGAGTTTAGAGCATGGGTTGCCTCCCATGAAGCGCTTCTGTTTAACGTCGTTAGCTCGACGCCCGTAGATGATATTCAAGGTGGACGGGGGTGATGCCCTAATATCAGCATCACTTCAGATTCAGAGTTGGTGGCCTTCGGTGTCATCGACGGTGACAAGAAAAATTGCTCGACGACCCTCCCTTTGTTGACGGGATCCGGGGGCTTCTCCCTTATATTGGCGTTTACCGCCACTCGTTTCAGGATCCGAATCTCTTCTCCGGTGAGCCCCATGGGCTCTTTCCCTTTTCTCCTCATCGGAGGAGCATTTTGAAATCTGGCAGGGACCGTGTGTGCCGCATCGGCTTTCCCAGCAACGTCATATTTCTTCACACCGACTAGTTCTTCTAAGTCCCCCAAGCTATCGGGGGGATTTCTTGAAAGAATTTCCCAGGAGCTTGCTTCCACAACTCTCTCTTCTTCTAACTCCAGCATATTGCATCTTGGATCATCCGGGGGATTGGGAGTGCTTCATTAACAACCCTAAGTCAAATTCGACTTTTTCGTTGCTGACGTTAAGGGAAAGCTTTCCATTCTTCACATCTATTAAAACACCGGCAGTGGCCATGAAAGGCCGTCCAAGGATGATGGGGGTGTGCGCATCTTCAGGCATGTTCATGACGACGAAGTCCACCGGCACATGCACCCCACTTACGTTGACAGGGAGGTCATCTACAACTCCCACCGGATATTTGACCGACTGGTCTGCAGCTGTAGGGTCATACCGGTGGGCTCCAAATCGCCCATCCCTATCCTCTTATATAGCGACAAGGGCATTAAACTGATGCTCGCTCCAAGATCGACGAGCGCACGATGGATCTTTACCTCCCCGATCGCACAAGGGATAGAGAAACTCCACGGGTCTTTAAGCTTGGGTGGATTTGCTCTCTGAATGAGAGCGCTGCATTCCGCCGTCAATACAACCTTCTCTTTTATGGACCCTCTTGTCACCAAATCCTTTAGAAATTTTGCGTAGGAGGGAATCGTCTCGATTGCTTCGAGGAAGGGGATTTGCAAGCTTAGATCCTTGACCATGGCAAAGAATTTGCCATACTTCTCGTCTATCTTGGCCTGGGATAGCCGTTGTGGAAAAGGCACAACGGGCTTGAATACTTTGAGGCTCCCTTCCTCGGTTTTCTTCTTCTCCTCTTCAGGGACTCCCTCCAGAGTCATTTGCTTTGGTGACGAAGCACCGTCGTCATTCAATTTTTCAATTGGTCGATCTACGACCAACGGTGCTTCCGGTTCCTGGGGGGGCACTCTTGTGGGGATTTATGTCCCGCTTCTTAATACGATAGCGGACACATTCGCATTCTCGTGTGTGAGTGCCAAAGTCTGATTTGCTCCCCTTAGGTTCACTTCAGGTTGTGGCGGCAATAGATTCTGCGACCTCTGAAGGTTTGCCACTTATAACCCCAGCTGGGTTACCTGATCAGTGAGAGCCCTCTGCCCCATCTCCAGCTTCAAATTTATCTTCTCCTGGTTGGTGATGTATTGAGTCAAGAGGGACTCAACCGGAGAGATGGCCCTCTGATGGCCATATTGCTGCTGCTGCTGAATGGGCTGCTGATTCCTGGGAGCATATTGCTGATACTGTTGTGGAGGCTGCTGCTACTGAAACTGCCGCTGCTGAGGCCTAGTCGGCTGATATATTAGCTGCTGTTGTTGCTGAGGAGGCGGCTGCTGATACGGTGCCCGGTAGCTAAGGTTGGGGTGATTCCAGTTGTTTGGAGAGTAGGCTGGGTTGGAGCTAGTCCGTGGTGGATACGACACATTTCCCGTAGGGTTGTAGAATAGTGCGCTCGCTTGGTCCAACGGTGGTGAGATGTCACCACCCTCGAAGTCCCCCATGACTTCTGCTTCCACCACCGCAATATGTTGTGTGCCGGCACCTCCGGCTCCTACCATCAGTGCAGAGATCTGGGTCGACAGCAAGTCAAACTTGCGGGATAATTTGTCGATGTCCTCGACCCAGTGGATGCCCGTAGATCTAGGTGTGGCTCTCTCGTCACACCACCGCTCAATGTTTGATGCCATATTTTCTAGAATTTGTCCGGCATCTTCTTCGCTTCTGGACATAAAGGACCCCCCCAGCCGCAGCGTCCATCGAAGATTTTAAATCATCCCTCAATCCGTTGTAGAACAGATTAATTATCTGCCACTTGGAAAGCTCGTGATGAGGGCATCTTCGCTGCATTTCCTTATATCTTATCCAAGCTTCATGCAGGGACTCGTGGCTGGCCTGAAAGAAGGAGGAGATCTCACTCCTCAGCTTCATTGTCTTCCCCGGAGGAAAGAACTTCGTCAGAAAAGCGTTTGAAAGCTTCTCCCAAGTGTTGAACTTATTTGGGTCCTTCCCCCTAAGCCACAGCTTGGCCTTATCCCGCAGAGAGAAGGGGAATAACTTCAGACGGATCGCCTTGGTGGTGACACCATTTATCCGGAAGGTGTCACACTTCTCCAAGAAGGAGTCCAGTTGCTCGATGGGGCTCTCCATGGGTGCCCTCGAGAATTGATCCTGCTGGATCCACGTCACTAGGGACGGCTTGAGCTCGAAGCTCTGTGCCGTAATAGCAGGAGGGTGGATGGCGGAGGTGGACTCGATGGATGGCATCGAGTACTCCAGCAGGGATTTATGTGGTGGGGTGTTCTCCCCCATAGCTTCGGACTCTTCTCTTCTTTGCTTCTCTGCGGCCAGACGCCTTAGGGTGGCGTTTATCTCAGGATCGACAGGAATCAAGTCGTCAAGACTTCTTGTGTTCCTGTGCATTCAAAGCAACAAACACCCGTGAAGCGGAAAGTGGGAAAGAAACAGATAAAATAGAAAATAAAAATAAGAAAGTGAAAATGAAAGATGAAAAAGAAGAATGCGAAAATTATCGCGAGGTAGAGATATGAGCTAGACTCAAGGGTTCATGAGATCCAAAAATAACAAGCACGTTGCCTCCCCGGCAACGGCGCCATAAAGCTTGACGTCCCCGGGTTGTGCGTGTCAGATGTGTGCAATGATATGGTTGGGGGCGTGAGATTTAAATATTTATAACCGCAAGCGCATGGTGTTGTAGTGTGGCTTGGGGGTCGAACTCAGAGAGGCGTGGTTGTGCTTGTGTCAGAAAGGACCGGATTCACCCCATGGGTGAGCTAGCCCGAATCAGTAGATGGGTTGTCACAGATCGTAGGTAAGGGTTTAAACAATAATAAAGGGAACCAGGGACTTCGGTTTCCGCCCTATCATGTGATTCTCGCTAACACGGCCGGCAGATGGAATAACGATCGGAATTAGGGTCTAATGGTGAGACGTTGCCTCTAAGAGTGATACCAGCGTCCCATGGGCCCGATATTCCGGTCGGTGCCCAGGATGATATGCCGGACTACCCGGGTTCGGTCAGTGGACATTCCCATGTCCATTAACACTGACCGACCCCGGGAGCACTAAGCTCGCAACGATAACTCCCAACATCTCATCCTGCCGCTCCCGCGCGCTAGGATTCGACGTCTACGCTAAGGGCGTGAGCTATGGCTAGGGAGTCAACCGCCAAGTTTATTCCCTCTTGGCCTAACGGTCAAAGGCGGTCTTTTTTCCGCCGATGACAATGAAACACCCAGCGTAACCGATAGATTCCTAATCCCTATCGATTTCCTAGTCCTATGGAAGTATTATGGAGGACACATGAAGGGGTTTCTACCAAAATCCCAGATTGGGAAACTACTCACACATATTAGGTAAAAAGCAATCTAAATGAAAATCGACCGTTAAAAGCATGATCAGGCGATTGAAAAGTAGTAAGAGCAATGCAAATAACACTATATTAAAGTTTGGTAAAGATCAGACAACTTACAAATATCTAGAAAATTACAGCCGTCAAGAGAGAGAAAAACAGCAAAAAATAACAACTCCCGTTTTCTGGAAACCTAGGGCTTATATATATAGAAAATGACATCACCCGATCGGGTGACCTGCTGCGAACTTCGGCAGCAATCTTCAAAATTTCACCCGGTCAGGTGACACGGTCGGTTGGCGGAAGCTGCTCGTCGTTTGGACCTTGAGCATCGTCGGGTGAACCGATCGGTTGATAAACCGATCGGTTGGAATTGTTGCCCAAAAAGACAGAGACTTCAGAAGTTTTGGCATGGTCTGCTGGCTGCCGGGTGAGCTCTCCGGGTCATCACTTCGAGTAAACGGCTACAGATGAACCGATCGGGTGAAGATCACCCGATCGGTTGGATTTCAGCTCCAATTTCCCGAGAAGTTAGTCAGGTTGAACCGGTCGGCGACCCGGTTGGTTGATGCTCCCGTAGCTTCAGCTGCTGTCCGGGTGGTGCATGCGTGCATCACCCGATCGGTTGGCTGTGTCCAACCGATCGGGTGGGGGCTGAAAGATGGAGATCTCTGTCGTATGACCCCCTGATTCACGCGTGACTCCTCCCGTTGCTCTGGGGACATTTGATATCGTCGTTAAACGTCCCTTACACTGGCAAACTCCTGCAAACACATAAAAACACGGAGAAGTGAAAGAAAACAAGAAAATACGAGAAAACGGATACGAGACGGCGGAAAATAACGGAAAAACACAAAAGAAAACGTGCGTGAATTTATGAAATATAAACGCACGTCATGAGTATACATGAAACTCCCAATAAAACAAACAAAAGAATACCAAGAATTAATGGATGTAATTTACCTGCATTGAGTAGTCGCACCATAAGTATAATGAATTATAAATGTTTTGCCCACCTTCAAGTCCTATGGAGACTGAAATTAAGCATTTCAAAGTTTTTTTTTCAAGCACCACTCTTAGACTTCATCAATGAAATAGTACCATTTGAAGGAGAAATTGTTCAAAACAAAAACACACATAAGCATTAGCATACACTACATGTATCATAAAATCTTTGCGAAGAATATGTGACACTCCATGCAATGCGCTAGCAACGTCATATGCATACCTGTTGTTGACATCAAAAGAGACAAATACAGTAAGTAAAGAGCAATAGGTCTGATGGTATATATTAAAATGGGATATAAGCAAGTATGATTAATGGCACTTACATTCCAATACCCATCCAAAAACTTCATCTATCTCTCGATCATTTTTCATTTTTAGTGAGACATTCATCCATGTAGGAGCAATTTTTTCTAGTTGGGCCGGTATGTGTCCAATATACCATTGCGCCATTAGCTGTGCATGAAATAGGTAACATCGTAAGTGAGAAAATCCACAACACTAAATTGCGTGATAAGAGTAATGAATCTGGCATTAATCATACAAGAACTCATAACAAACAACAAAAGAGACAATCATCATGCTTAAGTAAAACAACCGATCATTCTGCATAAATAATTCCCTGACATGTGCCGTAACTGTGTAATTCACATTGGGTCTCAACAAACTGCACTTCAATTGCATGAGAAAAATAAACTACCTTTTGAATATGACAGGAGAGTTGCCAATAGGGTTGATGTCGGTACAAGAATGTCCACTAAGCATGATGTCCACGAAGCATAAACAAATTTTTAGAAAATTGCCAATAAAATTGAGAGCATGATTTCCACTAAGCATAAACAATTTTTAAAAACAAAGAAAAAATCAGTAAGAATTTATGGTACATGAATGTTGCTTGGATTTGGAAATCTTTGTTGTTCAGAAACATTCGTAATAAATTGATACATGTTCTTTTTGGCCTTGCTGCCTTGCGTTGTTAAATCAAAGAACCAAACCTTTTTTTAATCAAAGAACCGAACCTTTAGGTTGCAAGAACAGAATCCCTTGCGCCTTACTGCCTTGCGAACATGATGGAAAAATTACTTGCGCCTTGCTGCCTTGTGAACATGAAAAAATCTGTGAAACCCGAAATGAAAAAATCTTTGGTCAAATGACGGTTGCAATGAAGAAATCTGTGAAAACCGAATGAATTTGAGAATCAAACTAAACCGAACATAAAAACAAATTTAATTGAATAAAACTAAACCGAATGTCCATTATGCATAAAATTAATTAAAAGCTCAGATCGTCCATTACTCATAAAATTAATTGAAAGCTCAGATAGTCAAGAATAGCTACCTCAGCTAGGAATGAGAGGAAGGAGACGGTGGCGAGAAGCAAGGCCAAGGGGAAGAGGAAGATCGATCTGCGAAATGATCTTGCAAAATCTGTCATTGCTCTTTTGCAAAATGATATTGCGAAATGAGAAATTGAAAGCCAAAAAATCAAAAAAGAAAGAAAGAAGGGGTGATCTCACCACAGTCCTTGCTGATTGCGGCTACCGCCGGCGATCTCACCACATTCGAGGGGATGACACAACAATCTTTTTCCTTGACCATTAATTTTTATCCCAAAAATGCGCCTCGTATTACAACTCGTCTTTGGATTAATTCACGTCGGACTCCAGCCATCGGTACGCGAAGATACAGTCGGAGACTGTGATATCGACCTCGGTCTTGTTCCGACAGCAACAGGCGGTGAACAACTGGTTTTTTGATGAATTTCCCAGGGCAACAATCGTCTCGGTGTATCGGCCATTTTTTTCCCGATCGAATTCCAGTACACGATCAAATCCATTCCAATACAAAGAGGTAAAAATGAAAAAATGAGATGCGTAGGGGCTCAGCCATTTGTTTTTCAAATGCAAGAAAGAGACGAAGTGACATTCATTCCACTATCTCTGCCATTTGTTTTTTCAAAAAGCACCCAAAATCATGAAACCCCATCCCCTAGCCTTCTCTAATTTTACATGGCCCCACCTCATTTTCACCCACCTTAGAATCATGAGGCTCATTCTTTGTTTTTTCCATAGGAAAGAGTGCAGATGGAAAAATAGCAGACATGTCCTTTGTTTTTTCAAAACACACCCAAACCCACGAAAACCCACCTGTAACCCGTTCTCTTTATACCAGGCCTCACCTCATTTTCGCATAAATGAAACCTTGGGGCTAAGTTTTCACAAAAAAAATCAAAATTTTCAGTTTCCAGACCAAATGGGTTTCTCCGAAGTATTAAGAATTTTCCTCGACATTTTCACAGAGTGTGGGAGTTGAAGAGACTATGCTCAGGCTGCGGTTTTTGGAGAAGGACAAATGGATCAGTTTTCAATGCTTGGGCTGATGTTTTTGTCAAATTTTTTTCTAATTTCACAGTTTCAAACTTTTGGACTTCCCCTTTACACGTTTTCCCACCAAAATTTAAGAATTTTCTCTCTAAAATTTTCTCAAAATCTCATCCTAGCCATTGATTCATCAAGATTGAATCTCAACCGTTTTTCTATCAACCTGTTTGTCCTAGTCAGCTTGTCCTAGTCAGCCCTATGATTCAAAAATCGCTGTCAAATGTATAATAGATGTTTTGAGTGTTAGTGATGATATGTTATTAATAGGGGTAGTAGTATTACTCATAGTGAAGATGACATTGTTGTAATTAGTTGGTTGTGTATATAGCAAAGTGGGTGTACATGGAAATGGCACACTTGCAATTAGGAGTGGTGTGTACAGTTTATAATATTTGATTACTATTGAATGTGCCTATTTGGATGTGGTGTAGTGTGTATGAGGTTTGTGTAGTAGATAGTATCATAGTGTATTATTAGTAATGATGGCATACTGTTATAATGTATCTGTGTATTTATATTGGTTTATGAGTATTGGCGTATTTGTGTAATACGTAATTTGTGATGTTGTGTGTGTGTGTGTGTGTGTGTGTGTGTGTGTGTGTGTGTGTGTATAATAGTGAATTAATAATAGATGATATTGTTGTGATTAGTTGTGGTGTGTGTATAGTAGATGGGATTATGCAAGTAATGGCTATTTAATAATTAAGTGGGAAGGTGTGTATAGAGTAATGGCTCTTTAGTAATTTGAAGAGGATGTGTGTGCATAGTAGCATGATGACTTGTCCTACTTGGATCCTTAAGGGTTAAGGAAGAGAAAAAAAAAGAAAAGAAAAGAAAAGAAAAGTCTAGAAAAGAAAAGAAGATGAAAGAAAGAGGAGAAAACTCTAGAATCCATTCATTTCTCTTCCTCTTTCTTCCCTTTTTCCTATATTTTTTCCTCATATTTCATGTTATTTTCGGATTTCCCCCTTCCCCTCATTTTTTCCCTAATTTTTCATGGAAAAATCTTCTCTCTTCCCTCCTTTAAAGCATAATCCATAGTGCTAGCAAGTAGGAGTTGATGGAAGCTTAAAAGAGGAGATTGTGCATGCAAATGGGAGCTTTTGTGATGGAGTTTGGAGAAGAAGTTTTTATGAGGCCAAAGCTTGGATTTTGATATGAAAATGAAGCTAAGAGAGATAGGAATCCTACTCCACTTAGTATGTATTAGCATGTTATGTTAAAAAAAAGAGAAAAGAAGAGATTGCATTTTGTTAAGCAAGTTAATCCTTTTTAATGTTGTCATTCTTTACATTGCTCTCTTATTGTGATATCATGGAGAGATTGTGACTTTATCATATGAGAATGTTTCTTTAGCTAAGATAGTTGCAAAAGTTGCTAATTTGATTGTAATTAGCTAAAGATGTTATCTTTGATGCAAAGGTATAATCTTTATGAAATTCCAGAATTCTGTCTCAACTTTGCTGGCTCGTATCTGTTGACTGGGTGAATAATAAATTCTGAAAAAAATATTCGTGTAGATCTTTAAATTCTACCCCATGTTCATATATAAAATGCCATAGGTTCAGTTCAAGAATTGGGAGAAAAAAATTCCATCTTTACACCATATCTGAATTTCATTCAGTCTGGGCACAGTTTGGACGAAATGATATCAGTCCCTGCACGCTCTATAGAAATTAGTGTTCTCGGTCTCGTTGTAAAGACAACAACATGTTCTACAGCTTTTTCCTAGAGCATGAATTCAAGATTCTAACTGCAACATGACTTAAAATATCAATTGTTACAGCCTCAGAATCTGTCTGGAAAACAGTTTCGACAGGTCTCAACAAACAATTCACCATAAATCACACGTGTCATATTATTTTCTGAAATTTGGTGGATGTATGTAAAAGTGCCATATCTACAACTTTGTAGTTGTGAGTTTTCTGAGATTCAAACTGCAATTACTTGATAACAGCCTTGGTTGCTGACTGGGTGCACTTTTCTGGAATCTGATATGTTAATTTTGTAGTTAAGCTATGTTTATTGTTATTGACATCAATGGTGCTAATTGTTGCTATTGCCAATGGTTGATGCCTCATTTATGTTCTTTTCACATGATTGTCTATGCATGTACATGATGCCCACCAAATGTTTGTTGAAATGCCCTAATGGAATGAAAGTTGAGAAATATGAGAAATGAGTTGATTTGGTTATAATGGAAGGGATGACACTTTGGTGCATGACCCACTTGTTATGAAAGAGAGGGGGAAGAATGAAAGCATTTTGGCTTTATGTTTCCTTATGTTCTTCCCTACATTTTGTAAATTCATGAAAATGACTAAGTCCTCTTAAAGGAGGGTGACACTGGGATTGGAGGACACTAAGTTGTGGGAAAAACATGAGGGGCTGGACAGTTTGTGGTGGTTGGTGGCCCTCCTGTTCTTGCCCGAGTGATGGGGAGTGGCGGAAATGAGGTGAATTGACGAAGCATGAAAGGAGAAATAAGGGGGAAACGAGGCTCCTTTGTTAACAACATTGCACACTGGGCTAAGTGCCGCAGCTAGCTGGGGGAGTTTGCACATGCCACCCCAACTAGGGGTGGGGTCCAGTCCCAAGATGGTCTACCCACTACTTAAGGTCCAAATCACTACTCGATAACTCTCATTACTTTTGTAGTACTTGGTTAATTCCATTTATGTAGTTTGGTGCTTGTGTCATTTTAATTATGTTGTGACCTTCGAGTTATGCACATTGAACACGGCGGTGCCACTGCCTTGGCTCAAGCTCAAGATCTAGAAACTTTGGCACGGCCGTGTAGTGAAGCTGCATGGTCGTGCTGCATTCTTCTTCATATTTCCTCATAAGTCGCAAATGTGACATAGCCATTCAAATGGCTGCACGGCCGTTTCACTGGGACTTCATCTTTGGCTCTTTAGGTTGACACGGCTGCACGACCGTGCGTATACACGCATGGCCGTGTTGTTTGTAGTTTTCCCTTGCCTCCTCTAACTTTCCTTCCCTTCCCCGCCGTTCTTTCTTCCATGCTTCTTCTCTCAACCGATTTCATCATTTTTAGCGCGAACTTCCACGAAATATAGAAGATGACCCTGGGGAGTAAAATTGACAAAAATAAAGTAAAACATGCAAGGAGGCAAAAGAAAAGTAAAATATGTAAGGGTGGTGGGGTGAACACACACACACACACACGCACGCACACACTCACACACACTAGTCTTAACCTGTGCCCGCGGGCACGGTTTATTTAAGATTTTACCCAGTGAAATCTTTGTTCCCCAAAAAATTATTTCCAAATCCAAAATTTAAAAGAACAACAAATTAACGTAAAAATATTTAATGGCACGGGCACCTTCGACGTGGGCGCCTTCGGTGCGGAACAACAAATTCGGTGCGGACGCCTTCGGCATGGAACAACAAATTAGCGTAAAAAAATTTAGCGGGTGCACATTCGGCAAAGGCACGGCGAAGGCGTCGGTTAATTTAAGATATCCCCTTAAAATCTTTGTTTTCTCCCAGAATTATACCACCCAATAAAATTTAAGCGAACAAAAATTTAGCTTCGGCGCGGGCGCTGTTCATTTAAGATATCCCCTTAAAATCTTTGTTCTCCAAGAAATTATTTCCACAGCCAAAACTTAAAAGAACAAATTTGCGTAAAAATATTTAACAGCACAGGTGCCTTCGGCGCGGAACAACAAATTAGTGTAAAAATTTAGCGGGCGCTTTCGGCGCGGGCACCGAAGTTCATTTAAAATATCCCCTCAAAATCTTTGATCTCCCCAAGAATTATTTTCCCCTCTAAAATTTAAACGAACAAAAATTTAGTTTCGGCACGGACGCTGTTCATTTAAGATATCACCTCAAAAATTTTGTTCTCCAAAAAGTTATTTCCACAGCCAAAATTTAAAAGAACAACAAATTTGCATAAAAATATTTAGCGGCACGGGCGCTTTCGGCGCAGAACAACAAATTAGCGTAAAAAAATTTAGCTGGGGCCTTTGACGCAGAATAACAAATTAGGGTAAAAATATTTCAGAATTTCACAGCTAATGAAAGCGAGAGTGCGGAGACTTTTTTATATGCACTTGTTTGTAACCAAAATTTTTTCTGCAGTGGACAAATTGGGCAGTGATTTGCGGATTAAATTTGTTTTTGACTGCAATGATTGATGCTGCCTACTCTTATGAGGGAAATTTTGATGATATTGTAATCGCTGTGGAAATCATTGTGCATTAATTTGAACGAGAATAGCCAAGTTTCAAAGGCAGATCACTACTTTTTATGCATTAAATTTAAACAAATATTAATAATGTTGCACTAAAAATTTAGTTCCACCTCCAAAAGTCCCCCCCACAAAATTTTCATATACTATCATCCCAACCATTCACTCATCCAGATTAAATCTGAGTCGTCTTTCTATCAACTTGTTTGTCCTAGTCAGCCCAAGAATTCAAAAAAAGTTGTGTTTTATATAATAGCCACACACACAAGTCATAACCAATGCCCACGGGCACGGTTCATTTAAGAATTCTCCCCGCGAAATCTTTGTACCCCAAAAAATTATTAAAATTTAAAAGAACAACACATTAGCATAAAAATATTTAGTAGCATGGGCGCCTTTGGAGTGGGAGCTTTCGGTGCGGAACAACAAATTCGGTACAAGCGCCTTGGACACGGAACAACAAATTCGACACGGGTGACTTCGGCGCAGAACAACAAATTCGGCACGGGCGACTTCGGCGCGGAACAACAAATTGGTGTAAAAAACCCCGTGCCCACAGGCACGGTTCATTTAAAATTCACCCCCGCAAAATCTTTGTTCCCCAAAAAATTATTAAAATTTAAAAGAACAACAAATTAGCGTAAAAATATTTAGCAACACGGGCGCTTTCAAGGCGGAACAACAAATTTGACGCAGGCACCTTCGACACGAAACAACAAATTCGACGCGTAACAACAAATTCGGTACGTGCACCTTTAGCGCGGAACAACAAATTAGCGCAGAACAACAAATTCGGTACGTGCACCTTCAGCGCGGAACAACAAATTAGCGTAAAAAACCCGTGCTCGTGGGCACAGTTCATTTAAGATTTTCCCCCGTGAAATCTTTGTTCCCCAAAAAATTATTAAAATTTAAAAAAACAACAAATTAGCGTAAAAATATTAAGCGGTACAAGCGCCTTCGATGCAGAACAACAAATTCGGGGTGGACACATTCGGCGCGGAACACCAAAAAAAATTAGCGGGCGTCTTCGGCACGGAACAACAAATTAGCGTAAAAAAATTTCACGAGCGCCTTCTACACGAAACTGGTACACTGGCTGCTTTCAAAGCTCACATTCATGGTTTCAAAGCTTCATCTTAATCTTCCATTTTCCAAAATAAAATCTCAGCCACTATTTATCTTGTCCTAATCAGTCACAAATGTGCATAAAAATATTTAGCAGCACAGGCGCCTTCGACGCGGAACAATAAGTTCGACACAGGCGCCTTCGACACGGAACAACAAATTCGGCATGGGTGCCTTCGGCACGGAACAAAAATTAGCGTAGAACAACAAATTCGGCACGGAACAACAAATTAGCATAAAAACCCATGCCCGCGGGCACAGTTCATTTATGATTTCCCACAGTGAAATCTTTGTTCTCTAAAAATTATTAAAATTTAAAAGAACAACAAATTAATATAAAAATATTTAGCAGAACGGGCGCCTTTGGTGCGAAACAACAAATTCGGCGCGGAACAACAAATTCACGTAGAACAACAAATTCGACGTGGACGCATTCGGCGCGGAAAAACAAAAAAATTTAGTGGACGCCTTCGACGCGAAACAACGAATTAGCGTAAAAAAAATTCGCGGGCACCTTCAGAGCGAAACTGGTTCATTGACTGCTTTCAATGCTGGACCAAATTTCAAAGCTCACATTCATGGTTTCAAAGCTCCATTCATTTCAAAATTGGACCAAATTTCAAAGTTCACATTCATGGTTTCAAATCTTCATCTCAACCTTCCATTTTCCAAGATCAAATCTCAGCCACTCTTTATCTTGTCCTAGTCAGCCCTAGAATTCAAAAAAAGTTGTCAAATGTTTGGACCAAATTTCAAAGCTCATATTCATGGTTTCAAATCTTCATCTCAACCTTCTATTTTCCAAGATCAAATCTCAGCCACTCTTTATCTTGTCCTAGTTAGCCCTAGAATTCAAAAAAGGTTATCAAATGTACAATTGATATAATGTACGCTTAACACCTAAGATCGAGTGCTGCTAGGAATTTTCGATGCCACTGGGAGATCTTGCGATAGAGAAGTGGAGCTTGGAGCACCACATCACAGCGAGGATCATCATGATTATCAGGTAATCTTGCTCCATTCTCAATTTTCATTGATTGCCCTACGTTTTCAATTTTTATCGTGTGCTTGATATTTTGGCTTGCGAGTTCTTAGTTGTGTTTGTCTGGTTACCGCACATCGTTTCGCATATCACGCTTACTAAACTTCATCATGCCTTCACGTCAGAAACGTAAAGCAACTAGACCACCCCATGTACAACGTCTTAGGGCTACACGTGCACGCACTTCAGACACGCCCTCATCATCTATGCAACCACCACCCCAGCCATCACACCACTCACAATCAATACTATGGGTATAGAGTTCAAGAACGACTACCAATTATCCAAATTCACATCCCTATCCCGTCAGTCCATACTTGCGACAAAATTTGTGAGCATTCCTGCCCTAATAAAACTTGGGATCGACGAGGGTGTTTAGACACTCTTTTCCAACATATGTTGGAATGAATTTTTAGCATATGAAGCCCACACCTACACACATCTCACATATGAGTTCCTTAGCTCGTTTAACCTCACATGCTCAAGGTTTTCACTTAGGCTCATGAATGTCGATCGCAGTATAACCTTTTATGCACCGAATACCCTCTTTCATTGGCATGTCAGTACGATTCGAGATGCCATTAGACCCTATAGCCCATTCCCTAAGGAATTCAACACCTTCGCATTCTGGAACCAAATCACATGGCTAGATCATTTCTCCCCACCAAGGCGAAGTACTCTTCCATTATCCATCCATGCCTTCACCTTGTCCACCTCATTCTCGCCAACACTTTATTTTGTAGGGAGGAGATGGGCAGTGTGTCGCGGCACGAGCTTTTATTCCTATGGGCTATGACACATCCACCTATTATACACGCAAACGGCACCACATCACCACGAATCCTTTTCGATGCCGCTGACTGGCTAACCCATAGGCTCATCCACTTTTGCAACTCCCAAGCTGGGAAAATTTGCTGCGGTGGATTCATTACTTTGATTGCCACCCACCCTCCCAACTCACTCCAGACCCCTGATGATATGGACACAGTTGCCGGCCCTACTTCCCTTCCAGGTTCTCACCAACATGCACATGATCAACCCAACCTGGCAGGACAATATTTATGGCTATATGGGCCGGCACACACACTACCTACACCATATTACCGAATCCTGATTGTACCCGTATAGATGCAGCTATGCAGTGGTCGTTTGACACTGACCCTGCTTTCCTTCCTGTTACTCAGCCACAGCCACAGACCATCCCTGATCCACGCCACGATGAGCATCATGCAGAGCACCACCCCCACTGAGCCTACCACTACCCCTGAGGGCACTAAGGAGCCTATAGTTCCACCACTATTACTACCACTACCACTACCACCACTAGGTGGAGATGGTTCTGGTTTTTTTTGGTACTTCTCATCCCCTTGATATTCCTACACGCTTACATATATTGGAGGAGAATGTTCATGACCTTAAGACCAACATGACTGGCATTAGGGACACACTCTACATGATAAACACCATGCTCTATACCATGTATGAGTGTCATGTACGTCATAACCATTTTCCATTCACCTTACCACCACCACTTGCACCACCCTCACCACCACTCGATGATGGAGCTCCTTGATCCCCTTCACCATCCACACCCCCATTTCATATGCGCTAGCTCTCCATTTCTCCATCACATATAAGGCATAGCACCATCATAGCTTAGGGGAGGCCTCATCTCCATCACATTCGCATACTCTTTCACCTCATATATTTCCTCCTATTTTAACTTCTTTTTTGCATTGAGGACAATGCGAAATTCCAGCTTGAGGGAGGAGCATTTCATGCATCATTTCCATATTTTCCCTCACTTTTGTTTTATTTTCCTTTTTCATCTTTTTCATGCATCATCTTTCTTTTCATTATCCATGAAAAACAAAAAAAATTGCATCCTTGCATATCCATATCTTGCACTCCATGCATCATATGTACATATTAAGAATCTCATGAAATTGAGATTTTATAAGCATGGATGTTTTTAGTGAATAATTTTCATATTTATATATCTTTTTGCTCAATTTCTCGATGTCGATTAAGATGTATGTTTTTGTTATATTTGTAGTGATAGATCTCATGTAATATGCTTATTATGCTTATGCTCATAATCTCTTGGATAGAAGTACTCGAAACGGCCTATATTATATTTTTCTTGGGAACCCATCTTATGCATGAATCTTGGAAGTTTTAGTTGAGAATAATGGTTAGTAATCTTATAGGATTTGGATAACGACATGCCTATTCAATACTGAGGAGTGATGTTGCCTAGCTTATTCATGTTTGAAAAAAATAAAATAAAATAAAAATGTATAGAAAAAAGAGAATAATAAATATGCATCGTTCTTCCAGCTATATTGAGGAGCCAAGTCCCATGCCTCATGAAGCATTAGGGATTTGTGTCGAAATGTTTAGCTTGGAGAAGGCATATGAATAAAGATATTTTTTTGGTTTGAGTTAGTTGGTCTAAGGGATCTCTCTTGGCCTAATGTCCTAAGATCATCTGACCTAGGAGTCATTGACCCAACGCTCATTATACAAACCAACTATAAAAAAGAAGAAGAAAAAAAATAAAAAAAATTGATGTGAATAAAGCTAGTAAGGCCACGAATCAAGAAACAATAGAGTGTCGTGAAAGCCATTTTCTGGATAGATTCATAGGCCATTATACAATACTAATACTTCTTTTGATCCATCACATAATTTCGATTCACATTCTAATAGCCTAGTGCGGGATAGCGGAAATATCTTAAGATTTGAGCATGACCATAATTATGTATATTGTGTGTTGATTTTCACTAGAAACGATGCTCTAGGCTATGTCTTAATTCATAGAGCGGAATTAACATGTTTATAATTCAAAAATCTGAAATTTTCCATTGCCCATGTATATATGCTTGATTTTTATGGAATTATTGATATCATGTCATCATTTGTTTGCGTGCTTGCATGTCTCCAATCTTTACTCTCTTTGTCTTCCTTGAGGACAAGAAAGAGTTAACTTGGAAATTTTAATAGGTGTTTATATATATTTTTCATTTAGTTTTCCCTTGCATTTCATGCCACTTCACCACGCATTCCACATAGTTTCTTTCACTTTTTAGTTTCTTTTTTACTCTTGGGTTTCCTTGGTGTATTTCAGGTTAAAACGAAGAATTCTGGGACTCAAGAACAAGGATGAAGGCTTGAAAAGAGATCAAAGGAGCGAAGGATTCAAATTCATCAAAAGGAGTGAAGAAAAGATTCTGATGTACATGGTATTGTGCAATGTATACACGATCGTGTCTGATACGATCCTCCTGAAATGGGCCAAGTTAGAACGGGCCAAGCCTATGTCGCAAACCTACAGGCCCAGGTAGAACTAGGCCCCGGCCCAAGGCCCCCACAAGGACTTCGAGTCAGGCCGGCCTCGGACCGATGCAAATGTAGCCGCTAACCTACGCCAGTGGGAGTTAACCACTCCCCTTAAATTGCGCCCCCTTAATCATCATTAAAGAGCACCATTACACCCACCTTCATGACCCATGAAGGCACCATCAAAGTGGCAGATACTGGGGGCAAAATAGGGGGACGTCGAGGGGACGTGGCTGGGGAAGATTCCTATAAAGCAAATCGAAGAACAACGTGGCAAAGGACCCCTTTCTAGAGACTAAACTCCAAGGTATTATTCTCAAACGACCTTGTCTTCCACCTTATAATTCTCCTCCACTGATCGACCCGGGGAATCGCGTATCGGCCTCTCTGTGATCCATACCGATCCCACCGAGCGTCCTTCAGATCCGCTCTGACTTAGGCATCGAAGGGGACTGGTCAAAACCAAGGTCCGACCTCCCTGACGAGCTTTCTCATCTGTTCAGGTCAAGGAGATCTATTTGCACCGAAGCTACCCTACGACGACATATCAGTCTGAAGCCGAACGCGGTCGCCCCTGAGCCCGTTCATCTCCACCCATACGGAGGTTTTCACTCGGCCGAGGCCTCTCTTTGGCACACCGACGCTCGGACCTGCATGCTCTTCACCAAGCCGAACGAGCTACTTCCCGTTCCCGGAGGCTGCACGTGTCCCACGTGATCGCTTTAACCTCCGGCTCTCCAGTCAACCAACCTGTGGTGAGAAAGCACCCCGAAACAGCTGGAACCGTTTGTGGGAACCAAAAAATGGCCACGTCAAAACAACCACACCACCAACATGGAATCAACTTGCAACGGAGCAAGATGCATGCCCCCCATCTAGGAGGAGGGCGACTAAGTCTCGCCTGAAAATAGGCACAACCACACCACAGAGGGCACCAGCAACTCACGCTCGATGACCCAAGAACAACTCTGTCTCTTCGCCCAAGAGACTAATGCCTACCTCCAAACGCTGGTAGTGATCGTGCCCCGGATACACGTCCCGGGACGGTGACTCGCTAGTCTTACCGCAAGCGCACGGTGTAGTGGCGAGCGGGTATCGAACACAGGGAGGCCTAATGACAGTGTCTTCTTCAATCCACCTGGCTATAAGAATGGTCGAGAAATATTCGCTATAAAGCGGTCACAGTCGTTCAATTGTATAAAAGAAATAACAAATTAATAAGGACGCCTAGGGGTATGGAATCTCCGTTACAAACCGTATCTCGTCATTGTGATTCGTAGGTGTCACAATTGCTAGACTTGAAATTCAGGTGAACTAGTTGCAACTAAATGGAGAACCAAGCTCACGCTCTCGCGCTATTGCCGGTCTATAGCAAACCTAGGGTAGGGTCCAATCTCTTGGAAACCCTAACCTAGGCAAGCTAGCGTGAAGAACATCATCATCGTTCAATCGCATCTCGAGCCCACTCTCATGCAAACTCGAGCTATGACCTAGGTTGGGATAGTTCCTACCCGTCCAATCTCTTGCAAACGGGTATTGGTATAGAATTACAATCGAAAACCCTAGTTTCGGTCCAATCTCTTGCAAACCGATTCTGGAGAAATTCAATTGCAACCCAATTCGAATTTCTAGGGCTTCCTATCGAGTTGGGATCCAATCTCTTGCAAATCCCAATCGGTATGAATCCCTAGCTATTCGTATTAAATCAATCCCAAACTAACCCTAATCAATTCAAGCAATAATTTCACCAATTCATCACAAATTAGAAATAGGGTTCGAGGGTTCATCCCTACGCCCTAAGACGATAAAGCTACTCACAATTCATAATGAAATTCAATAGAAATTCACAAATAAAATCAATAGAATTCATAGCAATATTCAATATATCAATAAAAATGGAGTTTTTGATAGGGAGAGAGACAAACCAATGAAGAACAAAATAGCATCCAACCAATTAACACTTTTCTCTCCTCCCTAAAAGCTAAATCTAATTCCTAAAAAGTAATCTAAAAAAGCTGCAAAAAGTTCTGAAAAAAGCTCTCTAAACTAGGTTAAAACTAGGGTTAAATACCCCCCAAAATCGCCCAAAAAACTGTGACGAAACTGCCCCTGCGCAGCCTCAAAATTGTAACTTACGCTACAGGCAGCGTGGCTCACTCGGCCGAGTGACAAATGTCACTCGGCCGAGTGAGAGACCCTGACGGATTCCAGAGAGTTGGGGGTCTTGGGGGTCGTCTCCTCGGGAGTCACTCGGCCGAGTGACTTTTCTTCACTCGGCCGATGGGCATTCTTCACTCGGGCGGACGGCGTTCGTCACTCGGCCAAGTCGGTCTTTGGGGCTGACTGACGGATTCCAGAGAGTTCAACATTTTTGGTTGCCGTCGTCTTGGCTCCACTCGGGCGAGGGATGACTCGGTGCTCGGCCGAGTGGTCTGGCGATGCTCGGCCGAGTACACGCTGATATTAGCTCTGTTGCGTATCCGATCTGGCCGACCGAGCGGGCTGTCTATGCTTGGCCGAGTGACTCCTTCACTCGGCCGAGTGGCATGCTGAAAATGCCCATTCTTCGTATTTTTGCCTCCTCGTCGCTCCTACGACGTTCTTTCTTCTTCCACTCCTCTCCAATCACAGAATACCCCTCAAGAGAGTCGTCGGTGACACTCTGGAGTGGGTGCATCTCAGAATCACTCCAAATCGCTCCAAATCTCCTGAAATACGACAAAAACAACAAATCGTGAAAAGCATCGCAATATTGTCGAATAAACGTGAAAACACGATTTGAGCGATCTAAATGGCATGCAAACATGCAGAAAAAAGGTGTAAAATACGGAGTGATCAAAATCCCCCAAGCTTACCTCTTACTCGTCCTCGAGGAAGATGAGTAAAAAGCGAACCCGGTGGATAAAGATAAAGAAAACGATGGAGAAATGGAAAATGAAAAATGAAAAACAAAGTAGAAAACGAAGAGGGAAGTTGCTAGATCATTTTTCTCAGGACGTGGGTTTTGCTTACTCATATAGCGTGCATCGAGTATAAAACACATGTCAAAGACTTTTATTTTGATATCATAGTATAATGGTGCATTTAAAATAGAAAACCCAAGAATATCAATATAGCATGAAAAATGGAATAATTCTAAGATTAACATCGTCTGAAGCATCTAAAGCGGTATACAATATCGTAGATCACACACTTTTCAATTGAATGCTTTCTATAAAGAGTATAAGAGATATCACACGATAGAGTAGTAAGCATAGAAAAAGTGTGGTTTTCATGAAATGAATGCTAAGCGTAGATTTCTGGATTTCGTGAAACTTTAGCAATCTCACCGAGTATAAAATATTACTTAGCCTAGGTTGGCATGCACCGTCAGGTAGTCACTCTCTCACACATCATTGGATTCTCTCCCCCAAGCTTATCCATAAGCGTGGTGGCACATACAAAACAATATTTACATCCCCGTTTCTTATGAAGCTCCAAAAGTCAAAGAAAACAAAAATAAAAGCAAAAGAGGGAAGAAAGAGAGAAAGGATATGAGATGGGATCGTTTTCGAACTTCTTTTCTCTTTTCTTTTCTTTTGTGTAACAGGGATCACTTCTGCTAGGAAAGCATCCGAAACGCCCGCAGGCTTTTTGTATAACAGGGATCACTTCCGCAAGGAAAGCATCCGAAACGCCCGAAGGCTTTTTGTGTAACAGGGATCACTTCCGCTAGGAAAGCATCCGAAACGCCCGAAGGCTTTTTGTATAGCAGGGATCACTTCCGCAAGGAAAGCATCCGAAACGCCCGAAGGCTTTTTGTGTAACAGGGATCACTTTCGCTAGGAAAGCATCCGAAACGCCCGAAGGCTTTTTGTATAACATGGATCACTTCCGCAAGGAAAGCATCCGAAACGCCCGAAGGCTTTTTGTGTAACA
Organism: Scilla litardierei; assembly: GCA_030789695.1. NCBI lineage: Eukaryota > Viridiplantae > Streptophyta > Magnoliopsida > Asparagales > Asparagaceae > Scilla > Scilla litardierei. Next base: position 157,514,678 of record CM061136.1, read on the forward strand.
GGACACGACATGACAAGTGTAGGGAGTTGTTATTCTAGGGTGTCCACACGCACGCACACACATGATAGCCCTACGATAACAAAAGTTGTTGTCAGGCTCAGACTTCGTCGTCAAGTCTGAGCCGTCAGGAGTCGTCCCGGACGCTATCATTTCACGTCCGGTTCTATACATTCACAGTCTAACAGTTCTAGCAATCTAAGACCAAAGCACGGTCAAAAACGCAAGTGGTACACTTGCCTGCGATGGCGAGTGTGTCATCCTCTCGAAGCGTCGCGCCCAAGCGTCTCTTCCGCGGTAGTCCGTCTGAAACAAGGGGGTCACGGCGACGGTGTCAGGTCGCGATTTTCATCAAGTCCTATTAGGGTTTGTTTCTAAGTTATCGGGGCTATCCAAATTGTCACAAGTCACGTTTTGATGTTTTATCAACCTAAATCTACTTCTACCCTATGTGCACAGAAATAATTGTCCGATTGTCGATTTCTACAGTGAGCAGCGTTTTACTGGTGTAGAAAATAAATTTAGTTACAGTTGTCCGATTTTAGTTAAGGTTCAGTTCGCTACAGTGTGGGTTTCGCTACGAGTTAAGGGGGACCAACCTGGTGTGAGGAAACACGCATTTAATCTGGCGTCGGGTCTGAAAACGATGGCGGTGCTCGTGTCCCCGACTGCGGGTAGCGCAGTGGAGGTCGTCTCGGGATCGTAACGGCTGCGGGTAGCACAGCCGAGATGTCACGGCTACGGGACGTCGTCGCGTGGCATCTCGGCTACGGGTAGCGTAGCCGGGAGCGTTTTGGTACCGAATTGGAAGGGCGGTAATAAGCGGTGATGGCGAACAGTGAAGGCGGGCCCGATAGTGGTCCGCAAGCGGGTACGGTCAGTCTGTCGGCAAGAGCCGGGGTCAATAGAACAACCGTGCCTTGGGAAGGCGTCGGAACAAAGTAGTCGCGGTGTCTCGAAGGAACAACAGCAGTCCTCGGGCTGTTGCTCTCGCTGATCTTCACGCGGAGCGGCCACCGACGGTCGGGGCTCTGCGCGATGGCCACAGGTGGCACAGTGGCGGCAGAAGAGCGTGGAGGGCGCTGCGCGTCTCGCGGGGTCGCGTCGACAGGGGACCCGCGAGGGCGGCGCTGCGAGGGGGACGGAAGATGAGGCGTACGGCTCGAGAATGCCAGGGCGGCGTCTTGCGGGGCGCGGATGAAGGGAATCTGCGATGGGGGCGAGATCAGCGACGATGGCCACTAGCAGCAGCGGCGACATAGCGGCAAGGGCAACGAGAGCACGACAGCAAGGGGAGGACTGCCACCGGTCAGTGGCGTTTGGTGGCGGCCTACGGCGCTTCCCGATGATCCGCGAGGCCGGGGCGATGCTTGCTTGGCCGGTGATGGCTGGAAATCACCGCAGCGATGGAAGCTGCGGCTGCTCACGGGGAAGCCGCCGTTGTCGGCGTCATACGGCGGCGAAAAGGTGACCGGGGGGGTCTCTGGTGGTCGACGGCCGGAGCAGTGTGATGGGCGTCATTGCTCGGTGGTCGGAGTGACTATGGAGCGAGGGGGAGATGCGGGTGAGGGTGGCACCGTGGCGGGAGGCCACGATCGACGGCGGAGCGCTGAGGGGATCTGCGGCGGAGAAGCGATCGGGGGCCGAGATCGCGGGCGGCGGGATCAGGCGGCGATGTGGAGGCCTGCGGCGGCTTCGGGTGTCGGAGATCGTCGACGAGATCTCGATGGAAGAGGGAGGAGCGGCGCGAGGGCGGTGGATCGCGGAGGGGATCGGCGCCGGCGGCGCTCTGCAGATCCGCAGCGGCGGCTGCGGATGAGGGCGCGGCGCTGATGCGAGGGCTGCGGGGCAGCGCGCTGAGAAATGCCACGGAGGGGGGGGGGGGTGCAGTCGCGGCGGCGAGAGCGGGCAGTCGGGGGTCGCCGGGCGGCGGTCGGATCGTGAACGTGAGGGAGAGAGAGGGGGAAAAAGGGTATTGGGCTTGGGAAAATTAAGATGGCGGCTGAGAAAATTTCCTAACCCTAGGTTTAGAACGTGAATGAATATAGGGTTAGGGTTTAATTATTATAATAATTTTGAAATTGCTAAATGGACAAAACCCTAGTGTTAATTATGTTGGGGGTATAGAGATGAGGGGTGTGCAGATTGGGGTAAGGCTAGGGGGAAAAAATAGAGAAACAGTTTAGTAAAGATATAATACAGATCAAAGGAGGATTTAGCCAGATTTGGCTAACAAAATTTCGAATTTGAATATATCGGGAAATCGACGGTCGAGATTTCTCCGGGTGATATCTTTCAATCCGGGCGTCAGAAAAATAATCCGAAAATACCGGGGCGATCGTGGAGACGAGACGCACAGATCTACAGAGCTCGATCATGCATAACGCCTACCAAAAATTTACGTAAAATTGGGAATGGCGTTTTGAGTCAAATGACTAAAACGCCCCTATCTTTCAAAATCGTTTTGCAAGAAAACGAGCCGTGAAAAGACGTTTCCAAAAATTACAATAAAATTTTACACTCCCAAACGATCACAATGGCATGTCGCATCGCTCATGCCGGAGCTCAGAAATAGCCAAATAGAATACGTGCACGATAAAGCACGTGCACGCAGGAAATACGAACGGTCGGAAAGCGGCCGTTACATTCTACCCACCTTAGAAATGATTCCGCCCTCGGAATCACTCATACTAAGACTAATTATAAAATCCATAAATACTTAAACCTATAACTCCCATCTTCCCCACAAGGATCTCTAATCCTATCACTTCAATATCGTCCCTCAAATAATCCATCATAACCCTTCTTTACACCGGACAATGCTACGACTAAACTCTCCTCCTAATACTTAGCTATATGCCCATCACTACTGTTCAAATTTCCAACTCCAAGTTCTCACAAAAGAATAATAATTATCACCGCTCAATAATATCTTTTAAATTTCTCGATTTCTTTCCAATATTAATCAATCACACAAAAAAAATGATTTTCTAGTCGATCACCAATCCAAGACAAAAACTTCATCAATCTTACAACACCTTTCATGAATCAATAATCGCCGTGTCCTTAATACATCCCTTGTCACATCTTTCCATAAATTTATCCGCCAAAAAGTTTGAATTATCAAAGTCACATCTCCTTTTATTTATTTATTTATTTATTTTTATAATTATTTTCAACCAATATTAAATCCGACAACCTAACCATCCATTTACCTCAACACGTCATGTTATTCCCAATGTCTTCTCTCGTCAACTCAACAATCAAGTCTCGATGCTAATAAAAGCTCTACTCAAACTCTTGATCACCCTAACTCCTACCAAACTCTGTAGCCATCCCTATCTACTATTCGTCTAAGCCTCAACTCTGATAAGTTCTCATCTTCACGCATATAATCTCATTCAACCAGTATTCTCCATTGAGTCCGCCACACTTCGGTTTTTTTATATATAAATAAGTCTTGGACAGCCCATTCATTTCATCCGAAGGAAATCTATTCCGAAATCCTATTGTTCCAAAATCGGTTAATCATTGCTACAACAAATCTCATTTCTCCTTGAAATAAAATCCTACAACAACAATAGCTAGTTCCAAAACTATAACAACCATTACATAACATTTCTAAATGGAGAGAGAGGGAATAGAAAGAGAATCTTAAGACCAGTGACACATTTTTAAAACATTTGGAAAAACGTGTGGAGTCGTGGTAATGGATGAGGAAGGATAATTGATTTGTGATCTTGTGAGCTAATTTCAAAAACTTTAAAGGTTTGGTTTAAGGAAAACAAAGTTTTGATACAATCACATGCAGTCAAAGATAAGCTATTCTATAATCGCGAAAAAGAAAAAAAAACTACGTCTAAGGAAATTGCCTGCTATGACCCTATTCATATATGTATGAATACCGTCATTCAGACAACTTCAATCATAACGGGGTTAACACTGAGTACACATTCAAGACACAAAAGGCAATTATCAGGATCCTAAAGATGACACACGCATACAGGTCTACACACTCTACCTATACTCACGCACCACAACGACATCACCTACCAAAGGGCCTACTCCTAAACTGGAGATAGCATGGACAACTACAAGGACTAATGTCTAGATAATAGAAAGAAAAGGAGACTAGATCAAGAGCGAAATGAAATAAGATCGGAAAGAACGAGTTCCAACAAGGCGGGGTAAGGAGATAGTTGGTTCGAAGAGACAAAATATTTCAGAATAATTAGATAGATGAAGGAGATTTACGTGTAAAATATGATATCGTATACTTTATACTTTTAAAAAAATACATAGAAAAGTGGGCAGATGTAGTAAATTACAATTCTGGGAAAGAGTGAGACGAAGGAAAGAAAGGTAGGGTGAGAAACGATTATTTTGTAAATGAATATAGGTTTACACAAAGATTTTGAAATGTGGTCACGAGGAACATAGAACAGATATAATAATAATAATAAAATAATTGAAGTTTCCTCTAGTTTAGAAAATATTTTAAAAGTATGTACGTTAAGTGGTTAGAAATTTTGGTAGTTTTTTTTATAAAAGAATAATATTGAATTTTCAAAATGGTAACAAGTTTTAAAACCGAAATTCGAAAGATAATGATTCGAAAGTGAGTACGAGATAGTAACTTAAGAATTTACGACCAAGAAGGTTTCAAGTCAATAAAAGAATTTTAATTCAACTGAAAAACAAGAAATTTTTGAAATATATAGTATAGGGGTTTTCAAGAAATGAAGCTGAGCGAAGAAACTGAATAAGGAATTTCGAAAAAAACACTTTTAGAGGAGGCAAAATTGGCAAAGAGAAAGATTCGAAGGATCTACGATAATCGTCAGGAAACGATCACGTGAATCGGGAGGAAAGAAAGATGGTTGCATGACGGTTACATACTTAGAACACGATTCACGAAGCTACGATGTGACTCTACGGTTGATAACACGAAAGGGTAAGGATCAGGTAGACGTTAGAAGTCAGGGATTCTATTTATCAGGTCGTCTAAAGATTAGGATAACCCAGCTCTAAGACTTCCTAATGAGCTAGGCTATAATCAGGATCTAAAGAGAAGGTTCCTAAGAGAATCAAGGTTACGTTCTGCTGGACCCGAAGTCGATGGAGCCGAGCGAACGACTAAAAGAAGGGCTCTAGAAATCTAATACGGTCAGAGTAAAAAAAAGGATGCTAAAGTAGTCTAGGACGAGAACGACTAAATCTTAACCAAGGCGTCAGACTATCAAACCTGGGCGTCTATCTAAGTCTTCCTACCATCTAAGACTGGGAAAAACCTAATTTAGACTTGTACGTGGATATTAAATGAATGCGGTACTTTCATTGGAGCATGGGATATAATAACGGGGGAATGCCAATAATAGAATTGCTAAGGGGAGATTCACCAATGAATTTAAAATAGAGAAATAATGTTCAAGATATGTGGAGAAAGAAATAAATGTATCTCTCGGTTCACTCTATAGGACATGCATGACAACTTCAGCAGGGTAATCTAATCTACTCAGTTTGATCTCAAAAAGTAAACTAATCCAGATTTATCAATGCTAGCAAACATTCAATCAACCTGAAGTGAAGCGTACAAATCATGCAATAAGAAGCGATATGAGAAAAGAAAGCAGTACTCCAGATATAAGCATCAATGCGTGAATCTTGGTGTGTTTTCTACGATAGCATACATATGAATCATCAGACATCAGCTAATAATAGAATTTCATCCATTTTCATACGGAAAAAGAAGTGGGTTACTATTTCTAAATGCAAAGCAGAACATAGCATATGATATCAGAAATAAAAAGCTATGACACGACAAATATAGCATGCATATAGAGAAAAGCTAACACCACGTCGTCATCATCACAGAAAAGTCATCTCTAGCAGAAGATGAAAGAAATAAAGACAAAAGAAAATAAAAACTATTTACAATGCAGCACACAAAGAAAATAAGAAAAATGTGATGCATGGTAAAAAAATGAAAAAGTGATGAAAAATGGGTGCAAAAGCGGAAAAACGTGGAAAAACTAAAAATAAAGGTGATAAAAGCGGAAAGCGTGAGAACTCACTCCCCCAAGCTAAAGTGCACAGTGTCCTCAATGTGCGAAGTGTGGCACACCGAGAGACGGGTAATGGGTAGGGAGGGTGAGGATGCATGCATGATAAAAGAAATAAAAATAACAAAATGAAAATATGATGCAAATGTGATGCATGCAAGGATAAGAGTGATGCAGATATGTGTGTGTCACCAAAAATACTCTCTCTCACTCCCGAAAAAGGATATAGAATGATATGATCAAAACGGGGACAAAAATAGTGAGGGGAGGAGGGGGGGGGGGGGCAAAAATATATCGACAGGACCTAGCAGAGAATGGGCAGCATAACGACAAAAAAGATCAATGGCATCAAGGGTGTGCCTAAGTTGGTGGTGCTGCACCATCTCCGTCCTGTGGCGAAGGTGGAGGAGGTGGTGGGGGTGGTGGTGGACGTGTCTGCTGGGTGGGTGGTGGTGGTCGTGGCAGTCGCTCGAGAATCTGGGTCAGGCAAAAGTGAATGCCGGGAAGTAGCTCGACGCGGTGCTGCATGGCGGTGACTGTGGCAGACAGAGTCCTAAGGTCGCCTATGAGTCCACTCACCACCCCCTCAAGAGCACGAATGCTCTGAAGTACAGTGTCGGGGGGAGGTGGGGCAGAGGGATGCACATGTCTAGGCTGTGAAGGACGGGGCTGTCGGACACGGGCGGTGTAAACAATCGGGCCAGCAGGCATGTGTGGAAAGGGTGCTGTGCTCATTAGTGGATGCCCAGCCTCAGTGCGAGGCTGGGACGCAGGCTGGTGTGAGGTGGAAGCAGCAGCAGTGGAAGTGGAAGACAAAATCGGTGACGAGGCAGCAAGAGAGGTCAATGACACAGACGTGGGAACAGACGTCACGACACTCTCGGATAGGACGGCTGCCATGGAGACAGAAAGGTCGACCGCTGGGGAGGAAGTGTGGGGAACAAAAGGTGAGACCCCAGCGGAGATCAAAGTGGATAGGGTCTCCACGACGGAAGCGAAGGAAGACTCGCCGCTCTCAACAATAGAAGGTGGACGCTCGGGTAGCAAAGAGGTGAGGGGCTCAACCGTCAGGGGCACAACAGTGGTGGGGGTGGTGGTAGACATGGTGGAAGTGGAGGACGACTCAGCAAGTGTACTCCCGACACCGGCAGAAGTGTGGACAGTGGTGTCAGGAGCGGCAGAAAGTGCAGGCTCAGGCTGAGGGATCACAGGGTCTACAGGTGCAGGGGGTGCCTGCTCAGCCTCCTCGGCCTCGAGCACGTAGGCGGTGGGGATCAGGAGATCCATCATCGGAAGCCAGTCCTTGTGTGCCGGTCCTATGTGTGTCCGAGCGGGGCTCGGGAGGATCATGTAGTCAGCACCGAAGGGACCGTGCAACCATACCCAGTGCCGCTGACCGTGGGGACGAAGCATCTTCATCCGGGCCATGACGTCTATCGAAAGTGAAGTGGGGCCCGAAGGTCGACGCAGGTCGGCCGGAAGGTCCTCGCTGGTCATCAGGGTTAGCAGGGTGATCAGGCCGCCGTAACATATCGGGGAGCGAGCGCCCACCGATACTATGATGCGGTCCAAAAACCAGCTAGCGACATCAATCTCAACGACGGGGACCATCACAACACCATCCCTATCCAGAACTCTGAGGCAAGTCATCGCGTAGAGCATATAGAGCTCAGGCGTAGACATCGTCCCAGGCTCATACCTCGCTAGAAAGGTGGTCGCCATAAGGCACTGTGCTATGCGGAGGCAGGGGTGGACTATGGCTGAGGCCTTGGCCCTACTAGGGTCAAAGGCGTGTGGTAAACCCGTGATCCTGGCCCAAAAGGCGTGGGAATCGAAAGATGGCGGAGGGATGTGTGTGGGGGTGTAGGCTCGATCGGGCGCGGGGACTGCGGGCCACTGAAAGAATGCGCTAAGCGTATCGAGAGTGATCTGACACTCTCGATCCATGAGTCTAAAGGAGCATCCCTCATCGGTCCGGGCGATCGAGCTAAGTACCTCGAGTGTCGGACGGACGTAGGTGTCCGCCGACACAGACAAAAAATCTCGCTAACCCACGTTGTCGTACAACGTGAGCATCCCCTCAAGTACCCCCAGGCGGTCTAGGTCTGCTAAATGAGCAAACCTAGAGGGTACTATCGGGCGCTGGGCGATACGCTCAAATCGGATGCGCCGTGCGTCGTCTCTGAACGTGATGCCCAGCGGCCCGACGGCTGGAGCCGGTGGCGGCTGTGCGTGAATGGGATCAGCTAGAAGTGGCTGCGGATGGAGGGGGTCGGATGGAAATGGCTGTGTGGGGTGAGGTGGTGAAGGTGGAGGGGAGTCCTCCCTAGCGTGGGAGGGGCCCCGAGTGCGTGGCAGTGTACGGGGCGACATGTGTGCCCCGATTGCTCACCCAACTAATGAAAAATGCGGCGTGCTAAAAAAATGGAACGAAGGTACCTGAACACGCCGCGAGAGCAAAACAGCAGATAAGTGCGAAGACGCCGCCTCCACGAAGCCAATAGCACGTCCGAAAGCTCCCCTAAGCTCCCCCAAGATAGCCTGCACATCAAACAATGATATCAGCGTATAAAATTCAAAATACATGGGGGAGATGGGGTATAACAGATAAGTAAAGAAGTCGATTTGAGTTAGGGGCTCAATGGGCGTACGGATCGTCAAAAATAGGGGAAAAAGGAGCAAAGGGGCGAAATTTGGGTTACCGGCGGTCGGCCGGCGGCGAGGGTGGTCGCCGGCGGTGGGGGGTGGTCGCCGGAGCGGTCGCCGGAGCGGTCGCCGGCGGTGGTGCGGCGATCGGGGCCGGCGGCGGCTTGAATCGGGCGAGGGAGGGTGCGTTGCGGGCGAGGGGAGTCGAAGAGTCACGCGGGCTCGGGCGAGAATGAGATTTGGGCGTTTCGAAAATCGCGCCGAGCCCGCAGCACCTTATATATGAGTGGTTAGACGTAACGGAAATTTTTTTTAAAAAAACTCCTCGCCACTTACGACTCGGCCGAGTGTCTTTGCCACACTCGGCCGAGTGGAGAAAGTCCATTCGGCCGAGTGGCACAAGCTACTCGGCAGCACTTGCCTTAGGAGGGTATCAGTTTTACTCGGCCGAGTGAAGAAACATACTTGCCCGAGTGGCAGTTTATACTGAAATCACAAAAAAGACAGAGAGTTGGGTACAGCAGACTTCCCTCGTTGGTGTGCCACTCGGGCGGACGGCTTTCTTTGCTCGACCGAGTGACTATGGTACTCGGTTGAGTGAGGCTCTGTTTCCTGCTTCGGGGCTCCGTTTTGGCTCTACTCTCTGTTTTTCTTCCTCCAGGTGGTTTCTTCCTCCTCCTAAGCCTCGAGCGCATTCCTGGAGCGCTCTTCTTCACCTCGGTCATCCTCCATATGATAGATATCCTTTCCTCCTCCTCCTGTCAAAGAAAATAGGACCCGTTGTCACAAATTTTCGGGCAAACGACTCAAAAACACTAATAAAGTCTAAAACAAAAATAAAAACTAAAATAGAAATAATGCGATAACCGTCGGGTTGCCTCCCGACAAGCGCTCGTTTAAGGTCTTGAGCTCGACCCCTTTAAATTTTCAATTTAGCGCGGGATGTTGGGTGCATATGAGATGCACCCGTCGAATTTTCCGGGAAGACCGCTCAGATTTGGATCATGGTGGTGTGTGGTCTTCCTCAGTGCCCCTTCGTCACGAGCAATGTTGGGGGGTGGCTCCCCCAAGCTAGAGCTTGTTCCGGTCTTCGACTTTGCCGGTGACACCGATCGTCGTATCGGTGGAGCTTTCTTCGGAGTCCTCAACTTCGAGAGCTTGCAGAGCTTCCGTATTCTTGCGACATCAGCGTCGCCATCATCAATCGCCATGGAGATATCAGGGGAGTGCTCCATCTTCTCTTCCTCGGCCAAATCTAGGCCTTCTTCGAAGCTATCTTCGTGGGGTGCGCCGATGGAGTGGGGGATCGCCTCTCCGATGACCTCGTCGAGGAGGTATGAAAGGTCATCCGGCCGTCCCTTGAGTAGATATATTCTATTTACCTCGCCCATAGGGACTCCTTCGGAATAATGCTTTAGCCGTTGCCCATTCACCTTAAAAGTGGCTCCGTCTTTCCCTTCCAATTCAAATGCTCCTCCCGGTTGTATGTGCTTGATGGTGAAAAGACCGGACCACCGTGACCTCAACTTCCCGGGGAATAGTCAGAGTCGGGAATTATATAGCAAGACTTTGTCTCCGACCTTGAAGTCCGTGACAGTTATGCGTGCGTCGTGGAGAATCTTGGTCCTTTCTTTGTAAATTCTTGACCTCTCGTAGGCATCTCTTCTAATTTCGTCAAGCTCGTTGATGTCCAAGAGTCGCCTCACCGCCGCACTCTTATAGTCATAATTGAGGGTCTTGATGGCCCAATACGCGCGGTGCTCCAACTCTACTGGTAGGTGACAAGCTTTCCCATAAACAAGTCGTAACGGTGTGGTGCCAATCGGAGTGCGAAAGGCCGTGCGATATGCCCATAGAGCATCGTTTAACTTCATGGACCAATCTTTTCTAGAGCGATCTACGGTCTTTTCAAGAATTTGCTTGATTTCTCTATTTGAAACCTCCACTTGTCCGCTCGTCTGAGGGTGGTAGGCCATGCCAATTCTATGGTTTACCCCGTACTTTTTCATCATGGCTTCAAATTTGTTTTCTATAAAGTGACTTCCCCCGTCGCTTATCAAAGTACAGGGTACCCTAAAGCGTGGAAAAATATTCTGCTTGAAAAACTTGGAGACAACCCTCGCATCATTGGTAGGGGTGGCGATGGCTTCTACCCATTTGGAGACGTAGTCCACGGCCAATAAGATATACTTGTTACCCTTGCTTGACGGAAATGGTCCCATGAAGTCCACTCCCCAACAATCAAAGAGCTCAATCTCTAGAATGGGCTTCATGGGCATCTCATTTCGTTTGGAAATATTCCCGGCCCGTTGGCATCTATCGCACGCCTTGACGAAGTCGTGCGTGTCTCTGAACATGGTTGGCCAAAAGAATCCACTCTGCAATATCTTAGCGGTAGTATTAGAAGCGGCGTGATGTCCCCCGCATGGCATACAATGGCAATGCAAGATGATGGAGGTGGCCTCCTCCTTAGAAATACAGCTCCGGATAACCCCATCCTTGCATATCTTAAAGAGATACGGATCTTCCCAGAAATAGCTACGGACCTCATGCATAAATCTCCTCTTTTGCTGTGTGGGCATCCCGTATGGTTTAATCCCACAAGCCAAGTAATTGACATAGTCCGCATACCAAGGAACTTCCTCGGGCCTTATGGCGTATAGCCTCTCATCAACAAAGGAGTCATCGATGGGCAAGATTTCGTCCTCCTTGTCACGAATAAGCCTAGATAAATGATCCGCCACAACGTTGTCCGTACCCTTCTTATATCTGATTTCTAAGTCAAACTCTTGCAATAGAAGTATCCACCTTATCAACCTAGGTTTAGCCTCTTTCTTGTTTAGGAGATACTTCAATGCCGCATGGTCGGTGTGGACAATTACCTTGGATCCAAGGAGATATGAGCGGAACTTTTCAATGGAATACACGACCGCTAGAAGCTCTTTCTCCGTAGTTGTGTAATTTTTCTGTGCGTCATCCAACGTTTTGCTTGCATAGAATATTGCATGAAGCTTTCTATCTTTCCTTTGCCCCAATACCGCCCCAATGGCTTGGTCACTTGCATCACACATGAGCTCAAAGGGAAGGTTCCAATCCGGTGGTTGTATGATGGGCGCAGAAATTAGTGCTTCCTTCAATGTGTTGAACGCCCGCAAGCATTCTCCTGAAAAAACAAATGGAGCATCTTTAGCAAGCAAGGAGGTAAGGGGCCGGGCAATCAAGGCGAAATCCTTGATGAAGCGACGGTAAAACCCCGCATGACCAAGAAAGCCCCTAATGCCCTTAACATTAATAGGAGGAGGGAGTTTCTCGATTACCTCAATCTTCGTCTTATCAACCTCAATCCCTCTTGAGGAGACAAGGTGCCCAAGCACTATCCCTTCCGTGACCATGAAGTGACATTTCTCCCAATTAAGAGTAAGATTATTTTGTTGACATCTTTTAAGAACTTTGGTAAGATTAGCCAAACAAGAATCAAACTCACTTCCATAAACTGAGAAATCATCCATGAAAACTTCCATAATATTTTCAATATAGTCGGAAAAGATGGAGATCATGCACCTCTGAAAGGTGGCGGGTGCATTACAAATACCAAAGGGCATTCTACGGTAGGCGTAAGTGCCATAAGGACAAGTAAATGTGGTATTTTCTTGGTCGTCTTCATGCAAAGGGATTTGGAAAACCCCGAATACCCATCCAAGTAACAGAAGTATTTATGTTAAGCAAGCCGTTCAAGCATTTGATCTATGAAGGGTAGTGGGTAATGGTCTTTTCGGGTGGCTTTATTTAGTTTTCGATAATCAATGCACATCCGCCATCCCGTGACAGTGCGTGTAGAAATGGGCTCTCCTTTTTCATTTTTTATAACGGTCATCCCCCTTTCTTGGGGACGACGTGAACATGGTTAACCCATCTACTGTCAGAGATATGGTAGATAATTCCGGCCTCAAGCAATTTTAGGATTTCCTTTTTGACTACCTCTTTCATATTCGGGTTCAACCACTTTTGAGGCTCAATAGAAGTGGCTTCAGTGTTTTCCAAGTGGATCCTATGCGTGCATAGCCTAGGGCTTATTCCCTTAAGATCAGAGATAGTGTAGCCAAGGACATCCTTATGATCCCTAAGGACTTCTAATAGTTTTTCAAGTTGATCTTGGCCAAGGTGGGCATTAACAATCACCGGGAAGGTCAATTTACTACCCAAGAAAGCATACCTCAGATTCGGCGGTAATTGTTTAAGCTCTACCTCAAAGGGTGCCGTACCCTCTGCTTCGTCATCTTGTGTGAGTTTGGCTTCTCCTTCAACATCTGAGTTTAGCTCACTCTCGAGTGGAGGCTCAAATTCGCTTCCTAGTGAGGACAATGCATCGGAATAGACGCTCTCCGATTCTGCGCTAGCATCGATAGGACCACCACCTTGCTCTGGTTCATTCCTGAGATCGAGAAATACGTCAGCAGATTCATAATTGCAAGAGTGGGGGTTGTAGAGTGTAACTCCCTGAATGTCGGTTTGCTCGAAGTATTCCTCGGGAGTGTAGTACTCTTCGACGCATGTTCTATCGCCGTCAAAATATAGCTTGTCGTCCCTCACATCAACTCTGATATCGCCCCCAATAGTCCCATCCAGGGAGATTTGATCCATCACAAAGCTAGCAAACAATTGTTCGACGGGGTCCTCGATATTAATAGCAAAAGCTCCGGTAGCGTGGACCTCATCAATTAGTTCCTTAAGGAGCTCCGCAAAAGATTCATCATCTCCCTGGCCAGACTCAGTCATTGGAATTGCATCCCCCATTTTACCTATTAAGATCTTGTGGAAAATTTCGGGAGAGCTTGCAAAATAGGGCTGTAAACGGAGTTAGAAAAGAATGAAGAAATAAATAAAGAAATTGAAAAAAAAATAACCGGGTGATCCAAATCGAACTCCGTCAAAATGCCATCCCCGGAAACGGCGCCAAAAACGTGATCGCGCCCCGGATACACGTCCCGGGACGGCGACTCGCTAGTCTTACCGCAAGCGCACGGTGTAGTGGTGAGCGGGTATCGAACACAGGGATGCCTTATGACAGTGTCTTCTTCAATCCACCTGGCTATAAGAATGGTCGAGAAATATTTGCTATAAACGGTCACAGTCGTTCAATTGTATAAAAGAAATAACAAATTAATAAGGACGCCTATGGGTAGGGAATCTCCGTTACAAACCGTATCTCGTCATTGTGATTCGTAGGTGTCACAATTGCTAGACTTGAAATTCAGGTGAACTAGTTGCAACTAAATGGAGAACCAAGCTTACGCTCTCGCGCTATTGCCGGTCTATAGCAAACCTAGGGTAGGGTCCAATCTCTTGCAAACCCTAACCTAAGCAAGCTAGCGTGAAGAACATCATCATCGTTCAATCGCATCTCGAGCCCACTCTCGTGCAAACTCAAGCTACGACCTAGGTTGGGATAGTTCCTACCCGTCCAATCTCTTGCAAACGGGTAGTGGTATAGAATTACAATCGAAAACTCTAGTTTCGGTCCAATCTCTTGCAAACCGATTCCGGAGAAATTCAATTGCAACCCAATTCGAATTTCTAGGGCTTCCTATCGAGTTGGGATCCAATCTCTTGCAAATCCCAATCGGTATGAATCCCTAGCTATTCGTATTAAATCAATCCCAAACTAACTCTAATCAATTCTAGCAATAATTTCACCAATTCATCACAAATTAGAAATAGGGTTCGTAGGGTTCATCCCTACGCCCTAAGACGATAAAGCTACTCATAATTCATAATGAAATTCAATAGAAATTCACAAATAAAATCAATAGAATTCATAGCAATATTCAATATATCAATAAAAATGGAGTTTTTGATATGGAGAGAGACAAACCAATGAAGAACAAAATAGCATCCAACCAATTAACACTTCTCTCTCCTCCCTAAAAGCTAAATCTAATTCCTAAAAAGTAATCTAAAAAAGGCTGCAAAAAATTCTAAAAAAAGCTCTCTAAACTAGGTTAAAAACTGGGGTTAAATACCCCCCAAAATCGCCCAAAAAACTGTGACGAAACTGCCCCTGCGAAGCCTCAAAATCGCAACTTACGCTACAGGCAGCGCGGCTCACTCGGCCGAGTGACAAATGTCACTCGGTCGAGTGAGAGACCCTGACGGATTCCAGAGAGTTGGGGGGTCTTGGGGGTCGTCTCCTCGGGAGTCACTCGGCCGAGTGACTTTTCTTCACTCGGCCGATGGGCGTTATTCACTCGGGCGGACGACGTTCGTCACTCGGCCGAGTCAGTCTTTGGGGCTGACTGACGGATTCCAGAGAGTTCAACATTTTTGGTTGTCGTCGTCTTGGCTCCACTCGGGCGAGGGATGACTCGGTGCTCGGTCGAGTGGTCTGGCGATGCTCGGTCGAGTACACGCTGATATTAGCTCTGTTGCGTGTCCGATCTGGCCGGCCGAGCGGGCTGTCTATGCTTGGCCGAGTGACTCCTTCACTCGGCCAAGTGGCATGCTGAAAATGCCCATTCTTCGTATTTTTGCCTCCTCGTCGCTCCTACGACGTTCTTTCTTCTTCCACTCCTCTCCAATCACAGAATACCCCTCAAGAGAGTCGTCGGTGACACTCTGGAGTGGGTGCATCTCAGAATCACTCCAAATCGCTCCAAATCTCCTGAAATACGACAAAAACAACAAATCGTGAAAAGCATCGCAATATTGTCGAATAAACGTGAAAAACACGATTTGAGCGATCTAAATGGTATGCAAACATGCAGAAAAAGGTGTAAAATACGGAGTGATCAGGTAGCAGTAATCCAACAACTCACAGGCCACCAATGCCTCTTAGAGGGAGGCGCGGTGGCCATCCCCGACCGTCAGGAGCTCCGTCCCCCCGCTACGCTCGGCCGTGGTCGCCAACACTACGGGGAGGGCGCCAACCCGGAGCGACGGTTCACCCTGTCGAACTTCATCCCGGTGCGGTCCCTCACCCTACCTTGTAAGGTCCCTGGCTATGAGGAAAACACTAGAAGGGGGTTGAATAGTGTTTATGTAATTTAAAAAGATAGTTACACCAAATTAAATTCCTAACCAACAAATAATGCAGAATAAGTGTAAACCCCAAAATGAAACAATGCAAACGCAAGGATGTTTCAAGGATTCGGATTACCCAAGTCACTTCCCGACTTGTTCCCGATAATCCTACGTCCCTTTCACCCGGTAAACACCCGAATACTCAAGTTAGAACCCTAACTTGAAGTTTCCTAAAAAACCCACTTGTAGCAACCCTACAAGTGAAATCGAAATACACTCGATTGACCTTGACTCCCACAACTTGGGAGCAATCAAACCACTCTCACAATCCGAGAGTAAATCAAATAACGAAAGTTATGAAATATGAAATTAAGCAACACTTACAATCACCTATGCCTTGAAGTAGAACTTGAAGGAGAATTGTGTTGTGTGTTGAAAGACTCTCTTGGAAGAGAGGAAAGCCCTTTCTCTTGACTGCACCAAATGCCTAGAAGATTTCTCTTTGGTTCTAGGTTGGAGAGCAAGAGATTGAAGATAGGAATTCTAGGGCTTTTGGATTTTGAGAGCTTTGATCTTTAACAAATGAAAGCTTGAATGTTTGAGCAAGAGATGATCAAAGATGAGTCAACCCCTCAAAGGAACAGTAGAGGCTTCTTTTATAGGTTTCTCAAACCCTTCAAGCTGAATCCCCAAAAACCCCTTTGAAATCCGTGAAGAAAAACTCAACGGATAGAATCTGCGCCTGCGACAGTCGACTGTTGAACAACTCACAGTCGACTACTGCACAGTGACAGAGGGTAGGTGAGAAAACATAACGGTAACTTACCACGTGGATAGTCGACTGATGGGGCATAGACAGTCGACTGTTAAACCAACAGGCGACTGTAAATCCTACTACAGGCAACTGGCCGAAAGCTGGGTAAGTTGAGGAAAGCTGAGAAAAGTCTGGGAATACAGGACATGCGACTGATGAAGAGAAGACAGTCGACTGTAAATCCAAATAGGCGACTGTAATTCCTTCTACTGACGACTGTCAAAACCCTGGCATTTTCCAGAGAGTTAAGTCTTCAGAGAGGCTCAAAGACAGACGACTGTTGAAGCATTGACAGTCGACTGTGCCATTGGACAGTCGACTGACAATCCAACAATAGTCGACTGGCCAGATCAAAACTGAGAAATAGAATTGGGCTGAGGATAGACAGTCGACTGATTAACAAAACACAGTCGACTGTCACTTGGACAGGCGCCTGTGCAATGTACAATAGTCGCCTGAATGAGCTAAAGCTAAGAAGCCCAAAACTAGACTGATAAAGTTTGTGCATAACAGGCGACTGTAGAACCAAACACAGTCGACTGTTTTGAGATAGACGACTGTAAATCGTTCAACAGTCGACTGTTGAAATCATATGCACAATCTAGATAGAAATGAATTGGAGTCTAAGGAAAGTAGATCTAATGATACCCTAAGACTGAAATGAAGATATGTGTGCGCTCCAACAAAGTTCTACTTCTAAGCTACATACTAGAAGAGAAACAAGAAAATTACATTTGAAGAACTCTCTCTTCAATCCAATGCATGAGCTTGAAGTCTTCTAGGAGCATCAATCACCATCTATGATCATCCAATCCACTTCCTTTGCTTTCAATGATCTTTGAGTGTCATCCATTGCAAATTGATCTTCATGATATGCTTAGGTAATGGATTAACTGCAAATAGGGGATTAGTAACAAATATTTATGTTTGCTTATTATTAACACCAAGTAGGGAGAAGTCCAATACCCAACATTCTCCGCCTTTTGATAATGATAAACAAACAAAAATAAAAAGATAAATAATAGTGCTTAAAGAAAACTTACTCCCCCTACATAGATGCCAATCAGGTTAATCAATAAATATTAGGGCATCTATAGATCAAATGAAGCAAATGAGTAAGATATGCATGAATGAAATGAATCCATGAAATCTAGGATTTTATAATCCATATTCATTATATCTTACTCCCCCTGAATCTAAGGCAACTTCAATCTTAGCTTCAAGTGTAATTAGAATTTACTTAGCACACTCATTATGAATCTGTTTATTTCTCTGCCCCTATGGCATCATCCAAAAGGTGGGAGTAAAATAACAACAACAATCGTGCTAAATAAGAACTAACAACATTAGAAGAGTCTAAAGATATACAATCAAAAACTCATAAACCACATTATAAACTTAGCTGATTAGAGGAATGAGAGTCCAATATCAACATTGAGAGACACATGAAAAAGAAAATCGTCTCAAATCACATCACATAGAGAATATATCATACAAGGAGACAATTTCACAAATTTCACACATATAAGATAGACAAATTATACAATGTGTGAAACACAATGAAGAAACTGCATGTTCACACACACACACACACACACACACACACACACATGTGAATGTTACAAGGGCACAAAATACATCCTAACTACCCATGTACATTCATACAAAATGATCAAAATACAACATGATCCATACAACATCAGCAGTCATAAAAAAAAAATCCAGACAACATCATCCATACAAAATATTGAAACACTCAACCCTAACAAAACAAAAAAAATCTAAGCCTATGGGTGAGTGTCCATATCAGCAACATCAGCATTAGTCGATATGGAAGACTGTGGGGTCTGAGGAAGACCAGACGAATGGAACATCAGCCTGGCAGAGCGACGATTAGGGTAAGCTGTAGCCTTCCTCTTGGATGGCGACGCAACCGCAGCAGAGGTTTCCACATGAGCATGTACGGGGGTTAGGACCTCAGAAGGCATATGCATAAAGCCTGGAGAAGTGGGGACAACAACATGAGCATTATCCTCAGACGAAGGAAACATGGCCAGAAGTTTGGCAGGAATGGGAAACCCATGAAGCACGAAAGACTTGTATTGAAGCTCAAGAAGAAGAGTGAGCTTCTGATCCATTGAGGAAGCAATCTTTTCGATGGCAGTGACACAGTCACACAGTCGACCGAGAAGAAAGTCCTCTAGCGGTACTGACGGAGGAGTATGGGGAGGTTGATCGGCTGGCTGAGTGGAGGGTTCAGCAATATTTGCTAAGGGAATAGGATCACCAACCAAGATATCCAAGAACTCCCCAGAAGATGGAGGTGAAAAGGGTAGCTGCTCAGTAGGTGGAGGAGAGGGTTCATCAAAAAAGATGTTTAAGGTTTCTCCCGACGATGAAGAACCAGTAGGATCCATGAAATACGAATGACAGAAGCTAGGTTAAGCAAGCATCGATAAATGAAAGAGGATGATACCTTAGACTTGTCGATCAACTGACGAGAGTCAATCGAGCAAACAATCAAAGGAGAGAGGCTTCGTCTCGGCTCGAAATTGACGAGGGAGTTTTCAGTCGGATGAGAGAGAAAACATTCGGATGAATCGAAGGATCTCGTAGATATAACGAGGGGTCAAACGAATCTGGGCCGTTGGATCGAAAAAATGACAGCTCAGATCAAATTAACGAACCGTGACAACATGAGACAGTCGACTGATGAACACTATTCAGTCGACTGGTTGAAAGGATAAGAGATGAGCTTAGGTTGACAGACAGTCGACTGTTGGGTAACTTACAGTCGCCTGTCAGTGAGACAGTCGACTGTATTTTACTCATCAGTCGACTGACCGAGAATCAATAAAATCGATAATGAAAACAGAGAGTACTAACGAAATGGACAGGCGCCTGATGATCAAAATGCAGTCGCCTGTTGATCTAGCAGTCGACTGTAAAGTCGTCATCAGTCGCCTGGGCGAAAGATACAGCCTGCTGTAAGAGAAAATAGAGTAGGGCAGTCGACTGTCGAAGGAATGACAGTCGTCTGTCCTGGTCCAAAAATGCATAGTGAGATTAAAATCCAGAGGATAGACACAACTCACCCTAGGATCTATACTCTAACACAAAACTCATCACAAAATCAATATCAAGAGATAAATCATTTACCACACAAATCTCTTAAAACAATCCGAAGACTCATGAAAACAACGAAATCTCAATAGCCTTTCTTAAAACAAATATATGAGTAACATATAATCTATCAAATGAAGAGATGCATCATGATGATATGAGTTCAAAA
The DNA here is from genome assembly GCA_030789695.1 of Scilla litardierei. Taxonomy (NCBI): domain Eukaryota; kingdom Viridiplantae; phylum Streptophyta; class Magnoliopsida; order Asparagales; family Asparagaceae; genus Scilla; species Scilla litardierei. Next base: position 157,534,506 of record CM061136.1, read on the forward strand.
GATGATATTACAGGAAGGTTGAACTCCTATATTTCAGATTCACCCATAATCCCTAATTCTCCTCGCAACCTTACAAACGAATCTTCTTTAAGAGGTTTAGTGAAGATGTCGACGATTTGTCTTTGGGTTTTAATGTACTCTAAGATGATGTCCTTCTTAGCTACATGATCATTGATAAAGTGCTGTCTCACATCTATGTGTTTGGTACGGGAGTGATGTACCGAATTCTTGGAAAGACAAATAGCACTTTGGTTATCACCCATAATCCCTAATTCTCCACGCAACCTTACAAACGAATCTTCTTTAAGAGGTTTAGTGAAGATGTCGACGATTTGTCTTTGGGTTTTAATGTACTCTAAGATGATGTCCTTCTTAGCTACATGATCATTGATAAAGTGCTGTCTCACATCTATGTGTTTGGTACAGGAGTGATGTATCGGATTCTTGGAAAGAAAAATAGCACTTTGGTTATCAACCATGATAGGGCAAGTATCACAATTGATACCATAGTCCTTAAGAGTGTGTCTCATCCAAAGAACTTGTGTACATGCAAGACCCGCGACAATATATTCCGCTTCAGTCGTGGACAATGGTACCGAGTTCTGTTTCTTGGAGAACCAAGAAACTAGGGAATTTCCTAGAAAATGGCAAGTGCCACTAGTACTCTTCCTATGGGATTTGCATCCGGCAAAGTCGGCATCACTATATGAGATTAACTCATATGTGCTAGACTTAGGGTAAAGTAACCCGTAATCTAGTGAATGATTGAGGTAACAAAAAATTCGTTTAACCGCAATCAAGTGTGACTCCTTAGGTCTAGCTTGATATCTAGCACACAAGCATACAGAAAACATGATATCGGGCCTACTAGCAGTTAAATAGAGTAAGCTACCAATCATACCTCGATATAGACAAACGTCTACATCTTTTCCGTTCTCATCCTTATGTAGATGGGTTGTCGTACTGATGGGAGTCCTTTTGCTTGAAGACGATTCCATCCCGAGTCACTTGATAGGCTCCCCTGTGTACTTGGTTTGATGTATGAAAGTCCCATCCTTCATTTGTCGAATTTGTAGTCCAAGGAAATAGTTGAGCGCACCCATGTGGCTCATCTCGAATTCTTCCTTCATAGACTTAGAAAATTCTTGGCAAAGATTAAAGTTAGTAGAACCAAATATTATATCATCTACATAAACTTGAATCAATAGGATGTCATTTTCATAATTCTTAATAAAAAGAGTTGAATCAACTTCACCCATTTTAAAACCTAAATCCAAAAGAAAGGTTTTGAGTCGATCATACCAAGCTCAAGGAGCTTGTCTTAAACCATATAACGCTTTCTTAAGTTTGAAAACATGGTTTGGAAATTTTTTATGAATGAAGCGGTGGTTGAGACACATAAACTTCTTCATTAACAATACCATTTAAAAATGCACTTTTAACATCCATTTGTAACAATTTGAAATTCTTATAAGATGCAAAAGATAAAAGCAATCTAATAGCTTCTAATCTAGCTAGGGGGCAAAGGATTCTTCGAAATCGATACCTTCTTCTTGCCGATAGCCTTGAGCTACTAACCTTGCTTTGTTCCTTGTGATGATCTCGTTCTCATCAGTCTTGTTCTTGAAGATCCACTTGGTCCCAATAACTTGGTGACCACTTGGAAAAGGAACGAGCTTCCAAACTTCTTTTCTCTCGAATTGCATAAGTTCTTCTTCCATCGCCACTATCCAAGAGCTATCCTCACATGCTTCTTGGATGTTCTTTGGCTCAATGGTAGAGACGAATGCACAATAAGAGATTCTTCAATTCTTGACCTCGTTCGAACACCCACAACAATATCTCCAATAATTTGGTCATGAGGATGGTTGCGAACGGTTGGGTAAGCTTTGGGAATTTCTGCATCACTTGGAACATCTTCAACAATCATATTAGTAGTGTTAGTCTCAATAATAGAATCATTAATCTTAACATTACTAAGAGAATCACATATATCATCTACACTATCATCTATAACATGAGGAAAATCAAAATCTTCATAAAATGATACGTGTAGTGATTTCTCGATCGTTGAAGAGGTTTTGTTGTATATCCAGTAGGCTTTGCTACGTGTGGAATATCCAACAAAAATCCCTTCATCGGATCTTAGCTCAAATTTATCTAAGTTACCAAAGGTGTTCTTGATAAAACATTTTGAACCAAAAACTCGACAATATTTAACTTGTGGCTTTTTGTCATAAAATAGCTCAAAGCAAGTTTTGTTCGTTCGGGGTCACACTAGGATCCTATTGAGCACATTGATCGCTCCTTATTTTACACCTTTTTTCTGCATGTTTTCATGTCATTCCGATCGCCCATATTGCGTTTTTCACGATTATTCGACGATATCGAGTTGCTTTTCACTATTTCTTGTTTTTGTTGTATTTCAGGAAATATGGAGCGATCTATAGCAAAAATGAGATCAAGAGACTTTCACGCACACCGGAGCATCGCCCCGGCCTTATTGAGGAGCTAGCAGTGCCAGAGAATGAGCAGAAGAGGAAGAAGTTCGATAGAATCGACGAGGAAGCGAGGAGGAGAAGAAAGAGCTCCAGAAACAGCTCACTCGGCCTAGCAGATAGCTCATTCAGCCGAGTAAAACGGATACGAGATTGCCTGGATTCAAAGTTCACTCTGTCGAGTAAGAAAGTTCACTCGTCTGAGCAAGAAAGCCCCCTCGCCCAAGTATGATAGGGTTTTTCTCCCGAAAATCATTCGACTTAATGGAATTTGGAGAAGACCCACTCGGCCGAGCAAGAAAGCTCACTCGGCCGAGTGAAGAAGACCACTCGCCCGAGTGTGACATGGTGACAGACCACCGAAACCCCCCTATTTCTCTGTTTTTCTTTGGGTTTGTCACTCGGCCAAGCGACATGTTCCACTCAGCCGAGTAGCGCAGTCCGACTGTGTCGCGAATTAGGGTTTTGGGCTGCGCCAGGGGCAAATCTGTCAGGAATTTCTGGACGATTTTGACTTGTATTTAAGGCTAGTTTTATTTCTAGTTTTAGGAGAGACTTGAACTTAATTTTGACGGCTATTCTTATTGTAATTCTCGGCTGGAGATCAAAGACGCGCAATTTGGTTTTTTATTTCTATCTAAATTTCTAGTTTTTATGAATTGTTTTCTCTCAACCATGAATTGTGCTATAATCTTATTCGTTATTTCTGTGATTGCTATGATCAATTGTGAGTAGTTTCGTCGTTCTAGGGCATGGGGATGAACCCTATGGATCCGATCTTAGAATTGTGATGAATGAATTAAATTGTTGCTAGGATTGATAAACGGTTAGGTTATGATTGATTTACTACGAATAGCTAGGAATTTCGATTGGGGCTTGCAAGAGATTGGATTTCAATTGATGGGAATGCCTAGATATTCGATTTAGGTTTATAATTGAGATTCTCTAGACTTGGTTTGCAAGAGATTGGACCAAAGCTAGGATTTTTATTATAAATCTATACTCATATCCGTTTGTAAGAGATTGGACGAATACGAACTATCATAACGTAGATCGTAGCTCGAGTTTGCACGAGAGTGGGCTCGAGGTGTAATTGGACGATGATGTCGATCTTCATGCTAGTGGTATAGGTTAGGGTTTGCACGAGAGTGGGCTCTAATCTAGGTTGCTATAGACCGGCAATATCGCGAGAGTGTGAGCTTGGTTCTATATTCAGTTACAACTAGTTCACCTTAATTCAAGCCTTGCAACATTGAGATTCATGATCCACAAGAATAAGCGACGATCCGTAGTAGGGATTCCTTAGCCCTAGACGCTTTTATTATATAGAATTCTATTTGTTATTTGAACGACCGTGACATTATTATCCAAACCATTCCATTCTACCATCAATATCTAGGGGATCAAGATAGAGTACAGTCATTTGTCCTCCCTGTGTTCGATACCCGCTCGTCACTTCACCGTGCGCTTGCGGTAAGACTACAATCGTTTTCTTGATGTATATCCGGGCGCGATCATGTTTTTGGCACCGTTGCCGGGGATGCGACAGTATTTTATTTTCTTTACTCAGCTATTTCTTTTTATTTTCATTATTTTCACTCTTTTATTCCTATATCGTGCTAACAATTCTATCTAGACTCTCTTTTTTTGTGCATGTACACAAGATCGAAGGCACACCAAGAAGACATATTATTTGATCCTGAGATCGAGCGTACGGCAAGGAGGCTTAGAGCTGAGAGGAGATTTGCTATAGAGGAAGATCATATGGCCACGTTGGAAACACCAGAGGAGCTAGCAGCGCGTATGGCGAGGCTTGTCTATATCCGAGATAGGCTACGGCCTAAGACCACGTCTACCACCTCTTCTATAGTCATGCCGGAGTTGTCGGCCAATAAGAACTTTGAGCTGAAAACTGGACTCGTAGTGTTGATGCAACAAGACCCATTTCATGAGAACTCACATGAAAACCCTCACTACCATATGCAATCGTTCTAGGCTAAATGTGCCACCTTCCAGATGCCTGGCGTATCGGTTGACGCTATTTGACTGCGCCTTTTCCCGTTTACCCTTCGAGATAAGGCATTGTATTGGTTGAGGACACAAGCCAAGGGGATCTTCACTACTTGGGATGAGCGGACAAGCGCATTTGTCAACAAGTTTTACCAGCCATCCAAGACTATCAAGATACGAAGCGCACTCATGTACATCAAGTAAGGCCCTCAAGAAACTTTATATGAGGTATGTGAGCATTTCAAGAATCTCCAACACCAATGACCCCATCATAGCATTGAGCCATGGGAGCTTGTGCATAGATTTTATAACGGATTGCAATCGAGCACAAAGAAAATAATTGATGCAACTGCTAATGGAGCTATTCTGTCAAAGACACCGGATGACGCTACGGCTTTACTTGAGGAGATGGCCTCGAATAATCAATAGTAGGCCGCCAAAAGGGGACATTCTTCGTCATCCTTGAAGCCGGTAAGTATTTATGAGGCAAAGGCCGTGGCGGAGCTCTCTTCAAAATTTGATTCTCTTCACAAAGTCGTGGAGAGACTAGAAAAGTTGGTTAGTGAACCGCATAGAGCCCCCGCTGTTTCTACACCGGGAGGAAGCATAAGCGACTGGCAAGATCAAGCCCATGTTATGTTTGTTGGATGGGAGCAAAGAGACGGAGCCATGGAGCAAGCTCAATATGTTGCAGGAAGTACCGGTTATTGGGTGAACCCGGCTACAAGGGGTCACCCCGGATTTTCATACGCCAATAATGATGGGGCCTTGAATCCACCACCGCAACAACCACAAGCCCGGCCTCCACAACAACCGCAATATCAACAAAGAGCACCCAACAACAAAAATTCCCACCGAGGCAACACGCGGGGCCCTATAGACCCCCAGGGTACAATCAAGGATGGAGGGCACCCAATCCACTGCAAGCACCGCCAAGGTCGGATCATGAAGCAAGGGTTGAAGAGTTCATGGCTGAAGAAAAGAAGATCAATGCAAGATTGACGGCCCAACAAGATTCCCTCAATACCGTCGTGGCACAATTATCGGAGCAACTAGCATTGCTTAACAAGAACAATCAACAATTGCCGGCTCGACCGAAACAAAACCCACATAGCAATATCGGCCACATCAATGCGGTTGTGGCGGTAACTACGAGAGGCGAAAAGGACACTACCCCCACTATGATTCAAACTAAGGAGCCTAGGGAAGAAATTTCGGTAGATAAGGAGCCGGTCAATGAAGAGGAGTGCCCAAAGGTGCCAAATGACAGTGAAAAATCTAAAGTAGATAAGCCACAAGAGGAGCACACTTATATGCCACTGGTTTCATTCCCACAACGGTTGGTGAAGGCAAGGATTGAGAAAACGCTCGTCAAATTTCTGGAGTATTTATGATGTGTGAGCTTGTATATTCCATTCTTGGATGCCATCATCGAAATCCCGTCTTATGCTAAGTTCCTAAAGGATTTGATCGCGGGAAAGAAGCGAAAAGAAAGGATCATGCTCGCCGAGCAAAGTACGTGGTTTACTAGAAAGGAGAAAGCACCGACCAAGTTTAAAGATCCCGGTAGTTTCTGAATTCCTTGCACGCTTGGAGGAGTCCCACTTCAGAAATCTTTGGTAGATTCGGGAGCAAGCGTAAGTCTCATGCCCCTCACGATGTTTAAGAAATTGAATATGGGGACTGACCTAAAGGCAACAGACATGAAGATACAACTCGCCGACGGGCGAATCATTAGGCCGGTGGGGATTGCAGAAAACATACCACTACAAGTACCAGGCGGACTTTGCTTTCCATGTGACTTCGTGGTGATGGATATTAAGGAGGAAGGTGATATGTCGCTGATTCTTGGACGTCCTTTCTTGGCCACCGCCGGAGTGATTGTGGATGTGAGAGAAGGAACCTTGTCTTTGAACGTCAGAAATATTGAAGTTGAACTCTACATTTCGAAGGCAATGACGCATATGCCTTGGCCAGAGGACGTGGACTATGTGGACCTCCTCGACGATGTGATTGACGACGCCATGCCATTTGCCATCGGAGCCAAGCACGATGACAACCTCGAAGAGGGCCAACTTACCAAAGACGATGAGATGATGGGAGACCTGCCAGACCCTCTTAGAGATGAGGAGCATGAAGACGCTGATGTTGTCAAGATTAGAGAGCTATGCAAGCTCTCCACGGCGAAGCATATGAAGAAAGCTCTACCGGACAACAAATCTTCGCCACCGGCCAAGAAAAAGGATGTCAAAAGCTCAAGCTTGGGGGGCTCATCCCCCACTACTACCCATGATGAAGGAGAGACAAGGAACGCTGAAATAAATCAACAACTAAACCCAAGCCGCCTTCCCGGCAAGTTTGACGCGCGCATCTCACATGCGCCGAACATCGAGCTCTAATTGCAAATCTTAAGGGGTCGAGCTCAAGACCTTAAACGAGCGCTTGTCGGGAGGCAACTCGACGGTTCTATCTTATTTTTAGTTGAATTTTTCCTTTTATTTTTGTTTTAGATCTTTATTAGTGTTTAGAGTCAAGTGTCGAAGAAAAACCTGACAACGGGCAATATTTTTCATTACAGGAGATGGAGAATAGGAGACCATATGAATGGAGGACGACCATGGCAAAGGAGAGCGCTCCAGAGATGTGCTCAGGCGTCAAGAGAAGGAAGAAACTGACGGGGAAAAGAAAATCAGAATGTGGAGCAAAAACAGAGAGTTGGAGCTGAAAATAATAGCCCACTCGGCCGAGTGAATTTGTCATTCGGTCGAGTGAAGACCCTACTCGACCGAGCATGGTACTGATCAGGGAAGATTCAAAAACCCCTCTCTATCATTTATATGCCACTCGGCAGAGTGACTTTGTCACTCGACTGAGTGAATCAGACACTTTCAGCACTTGAAAAGCTCTGAGTGGCCTTGCCACTCAGCCGAGTAACCATTGTCTACTCGCCCGGGCGGGAAGTGCTGCTCAGCCGAGTTGGTACTTTCACGAAAAATTTCGAAAACTTAATAAACTGAGCCACTCGGCCGAGTGAATACGCTACTCGATCGAGTGACTTATCCTATATAATCGAAAACTCGCGGCCCAAATCCCAAAAATTCCTAAATTTCCCAAATCGTAGCCCGAGCATTTCCCTTCACCCCAACGATTTCGACCCTATGCCCGAGCCACACCACCCCACACCCGAGCCGCACCACCCTGCGCTGCCGTCCCTGCCTTCCGTCCGCCGCCATCGGTGCCCAGTTCGCTGCCGGCCATCCCCCATTTAGCCCTAATTCTCCCCTTTTCTCCAATCTCCATTTCGTAAGCCTTATTCCGCTCCGAATTGAAATTAAACTTTATACACATCTATTACTCTTGATTTTACCCCAAATTTATTGATATTCATTGCTAATTTGTCAATTTGTATTTCAGGATAGCTTCGAGAAGAATCGGGGGCAGATTCGGAGCTTCACGGAGGAGGCGTTTCCCCGCTCACATCCATTACTTGCATTCGCATCGTGCTCGGGTACATTCGCTCCTTTTCTATTGCACTTCGCATTGGTAGGCACATCTCACGACACACATGCCTCCACAGACTAGATCACATTCGCGGGCGCTCGCCTCCAAGTGGAGGAAGACTAGCGAGCCTGGCTCTTCCTCTACTAGAGCGGTCTCTCCGCCACCTAGCCCACCACCACCCATACTTTCGCCTCCTACAGCACCCATTCCACCCCCATCGGCACATCCCGTCCCTGCTTTCGATACGATGGGGATCACGTTCAGAGATGACGCACACCGTGCCAGATTTGAATGAATCTCCCATCGTTCGATTGTCCCCTCTAGGTTTGTACACATTGCTGATTTCGAGCGCCTAGGGGTATTTGAGGGCCTACTCCAGTTGTATGACAACGTGGGGTGGCATGATTTTCTGTCTGTGTCGGCGGACACCTATATCCAACCGACACTCGAGGTTCTTAGTTCCATCCGTAAGACTCCTGTGGGTTGGTCATTTCGACTGATGGATCGTGAGTGCGAGATCACCCTCGACATGCTCCGAGCCTACTTCCAGTGGCCTCCCGTCCCGAGCCCCGACCGAGCTTATAGTCCCACGCACATCCCCCCACCGTCATTCGATACCCATGCCTTCTGGACACTCATTACGGGATCACCTCTCGCCTTTGACCCATAGCCGGGCCAAGGCCTCCGCTATCGTCCACCCATGCCTCCGCATTGCTTAGCGCCTTATGGCGACCACTTTTCTCACGAGGCATGATCCTGGGACAATGTCTACGCCTGAGATTTATATGCTCTACGCGATGACAATAGCGAGAGCATACTAGTTAGGTGGAGACATCTTACTCCCTATCGTTCAGATCGATATAGCCAGTTGGTATGTAGACCGCATCATTATCTCTGTCGGTGCCAGGATGCCTATCTGTTGCAGCGGTCTGATTACCCTTCTGGCTCCCATATGCGGAGTTGACCTCCCAGCTGGTTTGCTACGACCCCCGGGCCCTATTTCCCTTTCCATTGATGTCATGGCCCGTATGAGGATGTTGCGTCCTCATGGTCAGCACCAGTGGGTTTAGCTGCACGGTCCATTTGGCATAGATTATATGGTGCTTCCAAGCCCCGCTCGGACCCACATTGGACCCGCAGGAGGGGTGTAGAGACCAGAGATGGACCTCCTCATCCCAGCTGCGTACGTGCTAGAGCCTGAGGACGCTCACCAGGAGCCCCTTCTCCACCCTCTGGACCCCGAGATCCCGATTCCTCAGCCTGCACCTGATTTGACCGCTCATCCCGACACCTCTGCCCACACTTCTGTCAGTGTCAGGAGCACACTTGCTGAGTCCACCACCACCACCACCACCTCTGTGTCGCTGGCCATTGATCCCATCTCATATGTGAGTTTTGAGAGCGCCCCCACCACTATTCTTGAGAGAGGTGAGCCTTCCTTTGTTTCTGCAGCAGAGACACTGTGTTCACCTGATTTCTCGACTACTGGGGAGTCATTTTCTGTAGATCTCACGATCTCCCCAGTCGTCGACACTTTCGTCTCCGCTGCCGCTGTCTTCATCGAGAGTGTCGTGACGTCTGTCCCCATTTCTGTGTCGGTGACCACTCTGCCCTTCTCACCCTCTGTCACTGCTTCAGATTCTACCGCTGCTCACACTGCTGCGAGCATTCCTGCGTCTCAGCCTCCCACAGAGGCTGAGCATCTTTTAGTGAGCACAGCACCATACCCTCACCCCATAGTGGCACCACTTGTCTACGGTGGCTGTGCTCGGCAGCCCTGATCCCCACCTGTTCGACCCTCTGCCCCTCCTCCCCTCCTCCCCTCGACACCCTAGTTTAGCACCTGTGTGCTCTTAGGGGGGCTGTCTGTGGGCTCAGAGGAGATTTTCGGGCTCTCTCCGCCACTGTTAGCTCTGTACAGTCTCGCGTCGCTCTACTCCCTAGTATTCAGGTCACCCTGAACCAAATTCTTGCGCGACTGTCACAGCCTCCACCTGCCGCTACCCGTCCCATTTCACAGCAGCATCCACCACCACCCCCACCACAGGACGGTGCTGGTGCTCCACCACCTGCTTAGGCACACACTTGATGCCTCCCATATTTTTGTCGCTGCCGTGATTGCTATCATTTTTTCTGCCGATTTTGCGCACCTCCTCCCCACACATTTTGGTCACTTTATGTTCATACTTGTCTATATGATCCTGGGAGAGAGGAAGTATGTCTGGGACCGTTATATTGAACCATCTTGATCTTTGCATGCATCATTTGAATTTTCATATCATTTTCTTTCATTTTCATACTTTATCATGCATGCATCCTCACTCACCCCACCCATATCATATCTCTCCTTATGCCACACTTGGCACATTGAGGACACTGTGCAGTTTAGCTTGGGGGAGTGAGTGTCTCACGTACTTTTCGTTTTCTTCATTTTTATTTTTATTTTTCCACTTTTCTTTATTTTCCACTTATTTTCACCCACTTTTTCATTTTTTTCCCATGCATCACGTTTTCTTATTTTTTGTGTGTGCTGCATATGTATAGTAGTTCTTATTTTCTTTTTTCTTATTTCTTTTATTCTTTTTGGCTAGAGATGAATTTTTTGTGATGACGATGACCTGGAGCTAGTTTACTTTTATATGCATATTCTCTTGTCATGCCATCGTTTTTATTTCAGATATCATATGCTATACTCTGCCATGCGTTCGAAATAGTAACCTGCATCTTTATTATATGAATGTGAATGAAATTCTACCATTAGCCGAGTCTGATGATTTATATTGTATACTTTTCATAGAAAACACACCAAGTTTCATGCATTGATTGCCTAAATTTGGAGTACTGCTTTGTTGTCTGCTATCACTTATTTTTGCATGAAAATTGTACGCTTGACTTTCAGGCTGATTGAATGTATGCCATTTTGATATACCTGGATTAGTTTACTTTCTGATATCAAACTGAGTAGATTACATTACTCTGCTGAAAGTTGTCATGCACATTCTAAAGAGTGAACTGAGCGTTGCATATTTTTTTCTCCACATATATTGAACATTATTTCTATACATTGGTGAATCTCCCTTTAACAAATCTTATATTGGCATCTTTCCCTTGATATAAATTCCATGCTCCAACACCCCAAAATCAAAAAGAAAAAAAATACATGCATATCTCTCTAGCTTTTGATTTGGGATTGTTATTGTGTATATGAGTTTCAAAAAAAAGAAAAAAAGAAAAAAAAAGAAAAAAAAGAGAGAAACAAAAAAGAAGTACATACACGATCCCATTTCTTTCTTTCTTTCTTCCCTCTTTTATTTTTATTTTTCTTGGAGCTTCAAAAATGGGGAAAAGTTGTATTGTTCCATTTGATGCCACCACGCTTATAGATAAGCTTGGGGGAGAGGATCCAATGATGTGTGAGAGAGTTACCACTTGTCTGTGCATGACAACCTAAGCTAGGTAATTTTCTGTACTCAGGGAGATTACTAGAAGTATTATGAAGTCCATGAATTGAAATTTGGCATGCATTTCATGAATACCACTTCTTTCTATTCTTATTGCTCCATATTGTGTGATACCTCTTATACTCCAAATAGAAAGCGATCAATTGAAAAGTGTGCGATCTATAATTATGTATATTACTTTGAATGCCTCAGACGATGCTAATTCTAGAATGATTTCATATTTCATATCGTTGTGATATTCTTGGGTTTCTATATCGGATGCATATATATGATCATGATATCGAGATAAAAGTCTTTGGCATGTTTTTATTCGTCGTATGCTATTTGAGTAAGCAGCTCTACATCCTGAGAAAATGATCTTGCACCTCCCTCCCCGTTTTCTTTTCTATCTTCTTTTTCCTTTTCCCTTATTTTTTTCCCGCCGGGTTCGCCTTTTTACTCATCTTCTTCGAGGATGAGTAAGAGGTAAGCTTGGGGGATTTTGATCGCTCCTTCTTTTACACCTTTTTTCTGCATGTTTTCATGTCATTCCGATCGCCCATATTGCGTTTTTCACGATTATTCGACGATATCGTGTTGCTTTTTATTATTTCTTGTTTTTGTCGTATTTCAGGAAATATGAAGCGATCTGGAGCAAAAATGAGATCAAGGGACTTTCACGCACACCGGAGCATCGCCCACGGCCTTATTGAGGAGCTAGCAGCGCTAGAGGATGAGCGGAAGAGGAAGAAGTTTGATAAAATCGACGAGGAAGCGAGGAGGAGAAGAAAGAGCTCTAGAAACAGCTCACTAGGCCGAGCAGATAGCTCATTCGGCCGAGTGAAGGATTGTGTTCGACCGAGTAAAACGGATACGAGATCGCCTGGATTCAAAGTTCACTCGGCCGAGCAAGAAAGTTCACTCGGCCGAGCAAGAAAGCTCCCTCGCCCGAGTATGATATGGTTTTTCTCCCGAAAATCATCCGACTTATTGGAATTTGGAGAAGACCCACTCGGCCGAGCAAGAAAGCTCACTCGGCCGAGTGAAGAAGACCACTCGCCCGAGTGTGACAGGGTGACAGACCCCCGAAACCCCCTATTTCTTTGTTTTTCTTTGGGTTTGTCACTCGGCCGAGTGACATGTTCCACTCGGCCGAGTAGCACAGCCTGACTGTGTCGTGAATTAGGGTTTTGGGCTGCGCTAGGGGCAAATCTGTCAGGAATTTCTGGACGATTTTGACTTGTATTTAAGGCTAGTTTTATTCCTAGTTTTAGGAGAGACTTGAACTTAATATTGACGGCTATTCTTATTGTAATTCTCAGCTGGAGATCAAAGACGCGCAATTTGGTTTGTTATTTCTATCTAAATTTCTAGTTTTATGAATTGTTTTCTCTCAACCATGAATTGTGCTATGATCTTATTCGTTATTTCTGTGATTGCTATGATCAATTGTGAGTAGTTTCGTCGTTCTAGGGCATGGGGATGAACCCTATGATCCGATCTTAGAATTGTGATGAATGAATTGAATTGTTGCTAAGATTGATGAACGGTTAGGTTATGATTGATTTACTACAAATAGCTAGGAATTTTCATTGATTGGGGTTTGCAAGAGATTGGATTTCAATTGATGGGAAGGCCTAGATATTCGATTTAGGTTTATAATTGAGATTCTCTAGACTTGGTTTGCAAGAGATTGGACCAAAGCTAGGATTTTTATTATAAATCTATACTCATATCCGTTTGCAAGAGATTGGACGAATACGAACTATCATAACATAGATCGTAGCTCGAGTTTGCACGAGAGTGGGCTCGAGGTGCGATTAGACGATAATGTCGATCTTCATGCTAGTGGTATAGGTTAGGGTTTGCACGAGAGTGGGCTCTAATCTAGGTTGCTATAGACCGGCAATATCGCGAGAGCATGAGCTTGGTTCTATATTCAGTTACGAGTAGTTCACCTTAATTCAAGCCTTGCAACATTGAGATTCATGTTCCACAAGAATTAGCGACGATCCGTAGTGGGGATTCCCTAGCCCTAGACGCTTTTACTATATAGAATTCTATTTATTATTTGAACGACCGTGACATTATTATCCAAAACATTCCATTCTACCATCAATAGTTAGGTGATCAAGATAGAGTACTGTTATTTGTCCTCCCTGTGTTCGAACCCGCTCTCCACTTCACTGTGCGCTTGTGGTAAGACTACAATCGTTTACCGGGTGTATATCCGGGCGCGATCACACATAACATGCCGTGTGCACTGCTTCTGCCCAAAATTGTAGTCCAAGATGACTATCATGGAGCATGATACGAGCACACTCAATAAGAGTCCTACTCTTTCTCTCTACAACACCATTTTGTGGTGGTGCACGAGGAAAAGAGAAATTGTGAGTTATCCCGGTGTCATCATAAAACTTTGTAAAAGACTCATTCTCAAATTCTCCTCCATAATCACTACGGATAGTGATAATGGTGGATCTTAAGAGATTCTGAATCTTCTTTGCAAATATGGTTAACTCTTCAAAGGCTTCATTCTTATTAGTTAAAAATGAAACCCAAGTAAATCTAGAGAAGTCGTCAACGACAACTAATCCATAATGAGCTTTGCCTAAAGAAGCGGTTCTAGTTGGCCCAAACAAATCTAGATGAAGTAATCCTAGGGGCCTTTTAGAAGTTATGCATTCTTTAAGTTTGAAAGACGATTTACTGAGTTTACCTCTTTGACATGAGTCACAAAAGTTTTTCTTACTAAAAGCAATTTTTGGAAAACGTTTGACAAGGTCATGCTTAGCTAACTTATATAAGTGCTTAAAATGAACATGACCAAAGAGGCGATGCCATAATAGTTGTTCATTTGTATTAGCAACTAAGCAATGTTCTACGGTTTTAGGCAAGCTCAAATAATAAATATTTTTACGCCTAATACCGGTAAATAAAACATGTGAATTAGAATCAACAATTTTACACAAGCCTTCTCCAAAGTTAACCTTGTAACCTTTGTCACAAAGTTGACTAATGGAGATGAGGTTATGACACAAACCATTAACTAAAAATTCATTAGTAATTAAAGGTTTGGAGAATTTCCGATTATACCTACTCCAATAATGGCTCCCTTTTGGTTACATCCAAAAGTGACCGTTGCATCATCCTTGATGCTAATCACTTCGGAGAGTAATGAGGGACCTCCTGTCATGTGTTTGGAGCAACCACTGTCGAGAATCCATCCTTTTCTTTTAGAGCCAATATGACGTTTATTGCTCTCTTTCTCTTTCTTGGGTACCTACATAGTATACCATAAGCTCATGGTACCCAATTTTTGTTGGATCCAAGGGGATTAAAACCCTTTGGAAGCCAAGTCCAAGTGGACTTTCGCTTCCCAACATAATTGCCACTATTAATAATATCATGAAAATAGGAATCAACATAGGCATTCCTATCATTTAAGCTAGTGTTCTTAGGACCCCAAATAGTGTATGTTTTGGGAGTCATTTTCCTAGTTGCATGCACATTTGTAAGATTTCTATGTGGTGCATGCTTCTTAGGAACATGGGTTCTAGCATGAAAATGAGGAGGTGGATATGCATTAGACATATGAGGATTGTATGCATGCTTAAGAACATGCATGGTGTATGAGACATATGGAGCATGCATGACATGTGGAGGATGTGCATACATGTAAGAATGATGCGCATGAGCATATGGGTGTATAGGGTCACATGCATGAGTATTACTTATGTGTGGATTTGCACGTGTCCGTGTGTGTGGAGCATAAAATTAGTTATGTGTGTCCACTTGTGAAGTAGGAGATTTCCTACGTGGATGAATGTTGGTGTATATGTAAGCATGGCTTCTCTTTTGGTTTCCACTCGTAATGGGTTTCTTGCCAAAAAGGAGTGAAGGTGAAGTGGTGGCTTTCTTGGTAGGTTTGCTACCTATAGTGTCTTTGACACCACTTGTGGATGCACCGGAGGAAGGCCTCACGAAATCTATAGTTATACCACTATAGGAGGTGCGATCATGGGATGCATTTGCTTCCACATAACCAAGTCCGACACGATGTGTGGCTGGAAATTGATTTGTGAGCGTCGTCCAATTGTCCTTTCCATTATTAGATCTCACAATACGGGAGAACATGAGCTCATATTTCTCCTTAAGTGAAGAAATATTGGTATCCAAGGTGGACACCGGTGCTTTGAGCTCGTGCACTTGGGTTTTAAGAGAATCATTCTCTAAACCCAATTGTGTGTGTCGTGAAGCTAGATCGCTATTATTGTTAGGATACATTTGATCTAGTTGAGATTTGAGGGTATTTATCTCATTTCTCAAAGTGACATTTTGAGAAGCTAAATTTGCTTTCTCCAGGGTTAATGTATCAACAACGGTGTCATTGTTAATAATGCATGGAATGGATGGTTTGTTAACAGATAGTTTCTTTAAGCTAGTATATCTAAGCATTAAAGATTGATACTTAGCAAATAATTCTTCATTGGCAATACACAATTCATCCATAGTTACCTCGGGTTCATCCATGTCGGAATCACTCTCATCGGAGAGTGAATCTTCCGGGCCATGAAACACATGTGGGCACTTTCACCCTTCTCATCATTGGATTCACTTGATGAGTCTCCACTTGATTCATCGAATGTACCAACTAGTCATTTCTCCTTGTCTTTCTTATTCTTGTCGGACTTGTGGTACTTCGGAGCCTTCCACTTCTCTTTGTTTCGTTGCATTGGGCAATCCTTCTTGATGTGCTCTGGCTTATTACACTTAAAACACAAAGAGAAAGTGTTATTAGTAGACTCAAATCTATTTTTGGAGGGAAATTTACCTATGCGAAAGAAGCATTGGAACTTCTTCGCCATTTGAGCCATATCCTCCAAGTCTATCTCATTTTCTGATTCTTCATTATCGGAGGATGAAGAATTGGCTTTGAATGCTAAAACTTTCTTCTTGGCCTCCGGCGGGTTCATCATGGCTCGAATCTTCAATCGGTTCTCCCGTATTACTTCGTAAGACATGAGAGTGCCGATAAGATTCACGACTGTGTAAGTCTTCAAGTCGTTGACCTCCTCGATGGCGATAGCTCTTGTTTCCCACTTGGAGGTCATTCCCATTATGATCTTCCTTACCTTATCTTGTTGGGAATAGACTTGTCCGAGAGCTTCCAGTTCATTAGTGATATCGGTAAAACGTCCATACATCGATGCTATGCTTTCATTTTCCTACATGTGAAACATATCGAAATTTTGCACGGCAACATAGAGTTTAGAAAGTTTTACCTTGTTTGTTCCCTCATGGGTAACGACGAGATGGTTCCAAATTTGATATGCACTCTTACATGTGCATATCTTGTTGAACTCATCTGGGTCCAATGCACAATGAAGAGCATTCATTGCCTTTGCGTTGTTGATTTCGGCGGATTTCTCGAAAGCCATCTATTTTTCGAAATCCTCTTCGGTGGTCTCGACGTATTCCTTGTGGAGAGTTCTCCAAAGGGAAGCACTCCTTAGAAATGTCTCCATCCGGCATTTCCAATAGCCAAAGTTCATGCCATTGAAACGCAGAGGATGCACCGTTAATTGTCCTTCAAATACTGTGGACGCTCCATCACGATCGTGATTGTTGTACCAAGTCGGTGGAGGAACGTTGTTGTTGTTAGATGCCATAGCTATAAACCAATGCTCTGATACCAATTGTAAGGTCCCTGGCTATGAGGAAACCACTAAAGGGGGGTGTTGAATAGTGTTTATGTAATTTAAAAAGATAGTTACACCAAATTAAATTCCTAACCAACAAATAATGCGGAATAAGAGTAAAACCCAAAATGAAATAATGCAAACACAAGGATGTTTCAAGGGTTCGGATTACCCAAGTCACTTCCCGACTTGTTCCCGGTAATCCTATGTCCCTTCCACCCGGTAAACACCCGGATACTCAAGTTAGAACACTAACTTGAGGTTTCCTTAAAAACCTACTTGTAGCAACCCTACAAGTGAAATCGAAATACACTCGATTGACCTTGACTCCCACAACTTGGGAGCAAGCAAACCACTCTCACAACCTGAGAGTAAATCAAATAACGAAAGTTATGAAATATGAAATTAAGCAACACTTACAATCACCTATGCCTTGAAGTAGAACTTGAAGGAGAAGTGTGTTATGTGTTGAAAGACTCTATTGGAAGAGAGGAAAGCCCTTTCTCTTGACTGCACAAATGCCTAGAAGATTTCTCTTTGGTTTAGGTTGGAGAGCAAGAGATTGAAGATAGGAATTCTATGGCTTTTGGATTTTGAGAGCTTTGATCTTTAACAAATGAAAGCTTGAATGTTTGAGCAAGAGATGATCAAAGATGAGTCAAACCCTCAATGGAACAGTAGAGGCTTCTTTTATAAGTTTCTCAAACCCTTCAAACTGAATCCCCAAAAACCCCTTTGAAATCTGTGAAGAAAAACTCAACGGATAGAATCTGCGCCCGTGACAGTCGACTGTTGAACAACTCACAGTCGACTGCTGCACAGTGACAGAGGGTAGGTGAGAATTCATAACGGTAACTTACCACGTGGATAGTCGACTGTTAAACCAACATACGACTGTAAATCCTACTACAGGCGACTGGCCGAAAGCTGGGTAAGTTGAGGAAACCTGAGAAAAGTCTGGGAATACAGGACATGCGACTGATGAAGAGAAGACAGTCGACTGTAAATCCAAACAGGCGAATGTAATTCCTTCTACAGACGACTGTCAAAACCCTGACATTTTTCAGAGAGTTGAGTCTTCAGAGAGGCTCAAAGACAGACAAATGTTGAAGCATTGATAGTCGATTGTGCCATTGGACAGTCGACTGACAATCCAACAATAGTTGACTAACCAGATCAAAACTGAGAAATAGAATTGGGCTGAGGATAGACAGGCGACTGATTAACAAAACACAGTCGACTGTCACTTGGACATGCGTCTGTGGAATGTACAACAGTCGCCTGAATGAGCTAAAGCTAAGAAGCCCAAAACTAGACTGATAAAGTTTGTGCATAACAGACGACTGTAGAACAAAACACAGTCGACTGTTTTGAGACAGACGATTGTAAATCGTTCAGCAGTCGACTGTTGAAATCATGACATGCACAATCTAGATAGAAATGAACTGGAGTCTAAGGAAAGTTGATCTAATGATATCCTAAGACTGAAATGAAGATGTGTGTGTGCTCCAACAAAGTTCTACTTCTAAGCTACATACTAGAAGAGAGACAAGAAAATTACATTTGAAGAACCCTCTCTTCAATCCAACGCATGCGCTTGAAGTCTTCTAGGAGCTTCAATCACCATCTATGTTCATCCAATCCACTTCCTTTGCTTTCAACGATCTTTAAGTGTCATCCATTGCAAATTGATCTTCATGATATGCTTAAGTAATGGATTAACTGCAAATAGGGGATTAGTCACAAGTATTTATGTTTGCTCATCATTAACACCAAGTATGGAGAAGTCCAATACTCAACATACCTCACTCCAGAACGAGGCGGATGGTAGGGCCGAATGGACCCGGGATGAGTCAATTGCGGCCTCATCCAAGTGACCACGCTCGACGCGTCGATGGTCATCCATCCATTCGACCGCCAAGGATCGACGGGGTCGAAGTAGAAGCCGCCGTCAGATGAGGCATATGGATCGAGAAGACTGCCCAAGAAGGAGGACCACCCGGTGACCGATGCCTATCCCCAGCCAAGATGGCCGTCGAGGGGGCTCCCCCCAAACCCCGCCAACCTGTCGGTGCAACCCGGTCTTTGCATCGAGGCGCCAACAGGGCCAGGGAAACCCAGGAAGCTCCAGGAACGACCGTTTCCTGTTAGCAAGGAGCATCACCGATGCACGGGTACCGTCCAGGTTCAAGGTACCGACCTTAGAGAAATATGATGTCACGGGAGATCCAAAAGATCCCGTGATGGACTACGAGGGAGTCATGGCATTCCAGGGAGCTGACACCTTGCTTTGTCGTGGCTTCTATTCCACCCTCCGAAAATCCACCAGAAATTAGTACAACGGCCTCCCCAACTGGTCCATCAGCAACTTACAGGACCTCACCCAAAAATTTGCAAGCAATTCATGGCCGGCTGACAAATAAAGCCGGACTCTGAGCTTCTGTTCAATGTGATACAGAGGCAGGGTGAAACCCAAAGGAGCTACATGCGACGCTTCAACGTCGAGAGGATAAATGTGGAGAGCTGCCTGTAGTGCCCTGTGGTAGCTACTGCACACGTACTAGAGGGGGGGTGAATAGTACTTAAAATAATCAAGATAGTTATTCCTAATTATTGTGCAAGAAACAAACGACAATGCGGAATTAAACAACTATCAACAAGAATTAAAACATACGCAAACAAACAATATTACTGGGTTCGGATCCACCCAAGTCTCCCCGACTTGTTCCCGGTGATCCTACGTCCCAACCACCCGGATCCCCTCCGGATACTTGAGTTAGCAACCCTAACTCAAGATTTCCACTAAACCCACTTGCGGAAACTCCACAAGTGCAATCGACCTACAATCGATTCCGGTGAATCCCACAACCCGGGATCACTCAAACTCTCACAACCGAGAGTGTACAGCAATTCAATGAAATGAAATGAAATAAACTCTTACCTTACAAAATCCTATGCCTTGAGTATACTTACCAAATTAGGGCAATGATGGATTTTGAGGAGAGAATGTCACCAAACCGAATCTCCACCAATAAGATCAGCGATCGAAGGCTAGGATGGAGGATGGTGACTTTGGATCAAGCTCTAGGCTTGGAAGGCTCACAATGGAGAGAATCTCTCTTGAGGAAATGTCTCAAAGAGTTGAGGGAGAGATTCTTGTGAGGAAGAGAAAGCTTTAGAATGGAGTTGAATAGCTTCTCTTAGGTTTCTTCAAATCTCTAAAATGGCAGCCTTGAAACTTATGAAAGACCCCCTCCAACTATATATAGGATAGAGGAGAGAGGGAGAGAAAAACGTTTCAAGAAAAGCTCCAACGGCTCTATTCTGAACCAGACTAGTCGGTCAAAGAAGGATCACTGACCGACTAGTTCATCAACTAGTCGGTCGGTGATTCAACGTAGACCGACTATCGGTTGAACAGCCAAAAGGTCGAAGTACAGGCAAAGACAACTAGTCGGTCTAAGAAGACTTGCCGACCGACTAGTTTCACAACTAGTCGGTCGGTGAATGTTCTTTGACCGACTAACGTCGAAATAGAATAGGCTGACTTCAAGATGACTTAGTCGGTTTAAGAACAAATGCTGACCGACTAGTTTCTCAACTAGTCGGTCGGTAAACGTTCTTTGACCGACTAACTCGAAACAGTAACTCAGGCTGTACAGAGGCAAGCTCAACTAGTCGGTCCAAGAAGGATTCCTAACCGACTAGATCGTCATCTAGTCGGTCGGTGACTCTTCGTTGACCGACTAATTGATCAACCTGGAAAGAGCTGAAATAAAGCAAGGCATCTAGTCGGTTCATGTAGAGTTGCTGACCGACTAGATCGTCATCTAGTCGGTTGGTAACTCTTCTTGAACCAACTAACATGCACACGAAGCCGAGGGAAGAAGCAATAGGCTTCGGGAAAGTTTCTAATGGCTTCTATGAATATCCTAGCTCTAAGATATGAGCGAAATGAAGATTATAAAGTAAGTCCTACTCAAGGCTTAACATTCTAATCTATGAAGCTAGAAGACTATAAAATAAACCTTACGAGCCGTCTTCAAAGCTTCAATCTTCATTCCTCTTGACTTCCATAAAACTCCTTGAGCTTCAACGAAGCTCCAGGCACACGATCACGCGTATTGAGAAGTCTTGAGAAGTCGCTTTTGATGAACGTGGTATTTTGGCGACGATCTCCATAACTGCGCTCACAAATAAGTTAGTATACATTATTTATGTTTGCTCATCATCCAAAACCAAATCCGGGGAATCAGATCACAACATTCTCCCCCTTTTTGGTGATGACAAACCAACATAAATAATAATCAATAATAATGATTCAATTGAAATTTACTTACTCCCCCTGCATTGATGACACGTTAGTTCCATATACAATAATGTTCATATGCATCAAGCAGCGAGGGAAATATAAAATGTGAATCCTACTATTGCACCTATAGGATCAAAATCCATTTTATATCTTCACTCCCCCTGAATTCTAACACATCAAGTTAGATTCATGGTAAATTCCTTTGAATTATTAATTAGCACATTGTCATTATTATATCTCTCCCCCTTTGGCATTAGCAAAAAGAGCGGGAGGAGACAAAAACAATGGCTGAAAAATAACGCATGGGAGTCGAAGAATACGACCAAGGTCCAAAATAACACCAAAGCAAAATAGCAAATACAAAATACCGAATAAAAGCAAAGCGTGTCAAGGAGACCAAAGTCGAAAATCGGAAACCGAAATCATCAAACCATAGGCGAAATACGAAATACCAAATCATTGGCGAAAGTCGGAAAACGAAATCACCAAGCCATAGGCGAAAATCGAAATACGAAATCATCAAGCCATAGGCGAAAAACGAAATCCGAAATCATCAAAACTCAAATCGATTTTACTTATTGAGTTTTGGAACATACTCTCCAAAATCAATAGAATGCATGGAAAACAATTCTATGTTTCCATAGAAAGAATTCTATTAAATCCATAAAATCGTCGAACGACGAAATCAACATCAGAGACAAAAATAATCCGATGTGCATACCAAATGTAGCATGCAAGAATATTATGCCAAAAATAGATAGAACATCATATAACAATGGCATACACTAATCTAGCATACCAAATGAAGCAAAATGATACCAATCGTACTATATTCTACCAATGGATACCAATATGAATCAAAAGTATGAACATACTTACAACATTAAGCTCCCCCTACTTTGGTGCATCATTCAAGCACCATCAACTCCAATCGAATGAAAATCCTTGCAAATCACAGAGTTGGTATGGTTGGTATCTCATGGTGGATTTAACCTAGAGAATATCATTTTGGTATCCAAAAATCTTTTTGGATCCTATGGGTTAGGCAATAAATTTAGCTAACCAAATTCAAATTAAATGTAACCCATACAAACCACAATTGCTTTGGTACCCATAAAATGAAATTAAACTTATGGTACCAAGCAATGAAGGGTCAAAGGAAACTAACCCTTCGGAAACCAAGTCCAAGAGGAACTTGATTTCCCAACATAATCATCATTCAAAATTACATCATTTATAAACGATTTCACATACAAATTCTTATTATGCATGCTTGTGTTCTTCGGACCCCAAATGGTGTATGTCTTGGGAGTCCTAATCCTATTGGGAACATGCATATGTTGTTGGTTTCTATGTGATGCATGTCGTGGGTAAGCATATGGAATTCGATGCAATGGTGCATGATGATAATTATTCATATGAGAATGAGGATGAACATATGAATGTGGAGGAACACGTGCATGAGTGTGTCTCACAAGGTGTGCACGTGCTCGTGGGTGCGGAGCATAAAAATCATCATTTGTGCTAACATGTGGGGTAGGTTGTGTGTTCCTACGTGGCATGGTATACATGTAAGCATGACCCTTCTTTGGAGGTCCACCCAAAGTGGGTTTCTTTCCAAATGGGGGCGTGTTCCTAGCGGAAGCACCATTGGTAGAAGATCTACCCATGACGTGTTTACTTCCACTAGTAGAAGCATCGGAAGATGGCCTAACAAAGGTGGCGGACGATTTGGATGACTCTCCCATCTTATACCCCAAACCAATGTGATGATTGGCCGGAAGTAAGTCATTTAGGATATCATCCAACTTACCCTTACCTTTGTTGAATTCATGAATTCGGCCTAATGTGCTCTCATGCTTCTCGGTGAGAGAATGCAAAGAAGCATCCAAAGTGGATACTTGCGATGCGAGAGCACAAACACGTGACTTGAGATTTTTATTCTCAATACTCAAAGTTGAGATTTGAGACGTCAAATCCGCTATCACATGTTCATCCGAATCCTCGATATGAACATGCTCAAGTTGAGACTTGAGATTTTCAATCTCATTTCTCAACCCATCAACAACGGTGTCGTTGTTGACGATGAAAGGCTTAGGCGAGTTTTAAGACTATCTAATTCATTTTTAGTCTTCATAAACTTAGTAGCCATATTAGAGAATTTATTCCAAAGTTGTTCATTGGCTATTCTAAGTTCATCATTGGTTACCTCTTCGCCTTCATCCTCGCTTCCATCCTCACTTTCATCGGAGGAAGTCTCTTCATCACGATCCTCTTTTCCCATGAAGCACGTGTGTGCATTCTCCACTCCTTCATCGTCCGATTCTCCACTTGAGGAGTCGGAGTCGGTGAAAGTGCCGACAAGCCCTTTCTTGTGCTTTCTTGACTTGTCGTGCTTGGATCTCTTCCATTTTCCCTTGTGTTTGTAGAGAGGACAATCCGGCTTGATATGTCCTGGCTTATTACATTTGTAACACACGGGAGTAGAAACATTAGTCGAAATAAATTTAGATTTACGATTCAACTTACCTTGTCGGAAGAAGCGGATGAACTTCTTTGCCATATCGGCCAAAGCTTCCATGTCCATCTCATCGTCCGATTCTTCTTCCGATTCTTCATCATCGGTGGATGGAGCGGCCTTGTATGCAATCGCCTTTCTCTTAGGCTCGTCTTGCTTCAAGTATGCTTTCATCTTCTCCTTCATCCTTATCTTACTCTCCTTGCGTACCTCGTAAGACAACAAGGTACCCATTAGTTGTACAACCGTGTACTTGTTCATATCGTTACCTTCCTCGATGGCGAAGGTACGCTTTTCCCAAGAAGAAGGAAGTCCGTCGATAATCTTTGCGACTTTCTCCTTTTGGGTATAGAGCTTCCCGAGAGCTTCCAATTCGTTGGAAACGTCCACAAACCGAGCATAGTATTCCTTCATCGTTTCACCCTGTTCCATGTGAAACAACTCAAATTCTTTATTAGCAACTACGAGTTTAGAATCTTTTACCGTGCTCGATCCTTCGTGCAAGATGAGGAGGGAATTCCATATTTGATATGCACTCTTACATGTGCATATCTTATTGAAGTCCTCGGGCTCCAACGCGCATTGCAAGGCGTTCATTGCCTTGGCGTTGCTTACCTCCTCGGCGACCTCCGCGGGAGTCCATTTCGCGAAATCTTCTTCGGTAGGCACGACATACTCTGTCATCGTGGTTCTCCAAAGTGAAGCGCTCCGGAGGAAGGTTTCCATCCGGCATTTCCAGTACCCATAGTTGATACCGTTGAAATGAGGAGCCCTGACAGAGGATTGTCCTTCCAAAACAGAAGAAGATCCGTGACGATCCTTGAAGACGTTGTAGTCGTTGTTCGTCATCTTTGAACTTGTAGCTTTAACCTTGGCTCTGATACCAATTGTAGTGCCCTGTGGTAGCTACTGCACACGTACTAGAGGGGGGGGTGAATAGTACTTAAAATAATCAAGATAGTTATTCCTAATTATTGTGCAAGAAACAAACGACAATGCGAAATTAAACAACTATCAACAAGAATTAAAACATACGCAAACAAACAATATTACTGGGTTCGGATCCACCCAAGTCTCCCCGACTTGTTCCCGGTGATCCTACGTCCCAACCACCCGGATCCCCTCCGGATACTTGAGTTAGCAACCCTAACTCAAGATTTCCACTAAACCCACTTGCGGAAACTCCACAAGTGCAATCGACCTACAATCGATTCCGGTGAATCCCACAACCCGGGATCACTCAAACTCTCACAACCGAGAGTGTACAACAATTCAATGAAATGAAATGAAATAAACTCTTACCTTACAAAATCCTATGCCTTGAGTATACTTACCAAATTAGGGCAATGATGGATTTTGAGGAGAGAATGTCACCAAACCGAATCTCCACCAATAAGATCAGCGATCGAAGGCTAGGATGGAGGATGGTGACTTTGGATCAAGCTCTAGGCTTGGAAGGCTCACAATGGAGAGAATCTCTCTTGAGGAAATGTCTCAAAGAGTTGAGGGAGAGATTCTTGTGAGGAAGAGAAAGCTTTAGAATGGAGTTGAATAGCTTCTCTTAGGTTTCTTCAAATCTCTAAAATGGCAGCCTTGAAACTTATGAAAGACCCCCTCCAACTATATATAGGATAGAGGAGAGAGGGAGAGAAAAACGTTTCAAGAAAAGCTCCAACGGCTCTATTCTGAACCAGACTAGTCGGTCAAAGAAGGATCACTGACCGACTAGTTCATCAACTAGTCGGTCGGTGATTCAACGTAGACCGACTATCGGTTGAACAGCCAAAAGGTCGAAGTACAGGCAAAGACAACTAGTCGGTCTAAGAAGACTTGCCGACCGACTAGTTTCACAACTAGTCGGTCGGTGAATGTTCTTTGACCGACTAACGTCGAAATAGAATAGGCTGACTTCAAGATGACTTAGTCGGTTTAAGAACAAATGCTGACCGACTAGTTTCTCAACTAGTCGGTCGGTAAACATTCTTTGACCGACTAACTCGAAACAGTAACTCAGGCTGTACAGAGGCAAGCTCAACTAGTCGGTCCAAGAAGGATTCCTAACCGACTAGATCGTCATCTAGTCGGTCGGTGACTCTTCGTTGACCGACTAATTGATCAACCTGGAAAGAGCTGAAATAAAGCAAGGCATCTAGTCGGTTCATGTAGAGTTGCTGACCGACTAGATCGTCATCTAGTCGGTTGGTAACTCTTCTTGAACCAACTAACATGCACACGAAGCCGAGGGAAGAAGCAATAGGCTTCGGGAAAGTTTCTAATGGCTTCTATGAATATCCTAGCTCTAAGATATGAGCGAAATGAAGATTATAAAGTAAGTCCTACTCAAGGCTTAACATTCTAATCTATGAAGCTAGAAGACTATAAAATAAACCTTACGAGCCGTCTTCAAAGCTTCAATCTTCATTCCTCTTGACTTCCATAAAACTCCTTGAGCTTCAACGAAGCTCCAGGCACACGATCACGCGTATTGAGAAGTCTTGAGAAGTCGCTTTTGATGAACGTGGTATTTTGGCGACGATCTCCATAACTGCGCTCACAAATAAGTTAGTATACATTATTTATGTTTGCTCATCATCCAAAACCAAATCCGGGGAATCAGATCACAACATTGCCCCGATATGGTCGTGAAAACGGCCCTGAAGAACGGGCTCTAGCACAGGGGCCTAAAGAAGTCGCTACATAATGAACCCACGAAGGACCTTGCCGATGTAATAGCACGGGCGGATCGTTACATGCTGAAGAAGGAGGTCTTAGTAGCGAAGGAAGGAGGTCCCCCTGTGGGAACCAAACGGATCTCCAAGTGGGACGAAAGCGAACGTCGTGAGCTGGAGGACCACAAACAGGAGACGAAGTCAAGGAGAAAATAGCACAGGGAGGAAGCGTTGTCCCCTAAGCTGAATGCGACTAAGGACACCATCTTGACTCAGGCTCAGAAAGAGGGCCACATCGGCAAGCTGCCCCCGAGGATGAAGGGTGGCCGAAGGGACGAGGAAAAGTACTGCAGGTACCACAAGGACAATGGTCACGACACTGACGAATGCTTGCACTTAAAGAAAGACATCGACCAGCTGATCAGTCACAGACACCTAAAGAACTTTGTTGACACCCCAAAGGCAGCCCCCGAAGAAGGGACGTCCAAACAGATAGACAAGGAAAAGAAGGTGAACATCGTCCAAACCGCCCTGTGCATCATCGAGTGAGAAGGCAGGACAATCAGCCATGACTCCTCCCCCCATGCGAGACTAGCTCGCCATTATCTTCCCTATTTTATCTTTTGAATGTGTTCCCAGTTCTAGTCCCCATCTGAAAATGAAATGCGAGTTCGCACAGAACAACCATGTTTTTCCCGTTCCACCACACTAAACCTGGAGACTGGATGTACGGCTGGGGGCAACTGCCCCAGCAGGCCGATCACTCTGATCGACCGTAAGGTTGGGGCAACTTCCCCAGCAGGCCGATCATCCAGTCAACTGCAAGGCTGGGGCAACTCCCCCAACAGGCCGATCATCCAGTCGGCCGTAAGGCTGGGGACAACTCCACCGGCAGGCCGATCGCCCGATCCTCCATAAGGCTGGGGCAACTCCCCTAGCAGGCCGATCATTCTGATCGACCATAAGGACGTCGACCGATCGACCGCAGGGTTGGGGCAACTCCCCCAGCAGGCCGATCATTTTGTTCGACCGTAAGGCTGTCGCCCGATCAATCTTAAGGCTGGGGCAACTCCCCCAGTAGGCCGATCATTCCGATCGACAGTAAGGCTGGGGCAACCCCCACCAGCAGGCCGATCGTCCGATCGACCGTAAGGCCGGGGATAACTCCTCCAGTAGACCAATCATTCCGGTCGAACGTAAGGCTGGAGCAACCCCCTAGTAGACCGATCATTCCGATCGACCGTAAGGTTGGGGGCAACCCCCCAACAGGTCGATCGCCGGATCGATCGTAAGGCTGGGGGTAACTCCCCCAGTAGGCCGATCATTCCGATCGACCGTAAGGCTGGGGGCAACTCCTCAGCAGGCTGATCGCCCGATCTTCCGTAAGGCTGGGGCAACTCCTCCAACGGGCCGATCATTTCGATCGACCGTAAGGCTGGAGGCAATTCCCCCACTAGGTCGATCGCTCGATCAGACGTGAGACTGGGGCAGCTCCCCCAACAGGCCGATCATTTCGATCGACCGTAAGGCTGGGGGTAACTCCCCCAGCAGGCCGATCACCCGATCGACCGTAAGGTTGGGGGAAACTTCTCCAGCAGGCCGATCATTTCGATCGACCATAAGGTTGGGGGAAACTCCCCCAGCAGGCCGATTATCTGATCATAATAAGGTTGGGACAACTCCACCAGCAGGCCGATCATTCCGATAGACCGTAAGGATGGGGAAAACTCCCCCAGCAAGACGATCATTCCGATCGACCGTAAGGCTGGGGGTAACTCCCCCAGCAGGCTGATCATTTTGATCGACCGTAAGGCTGGGGGCAACTCCCCCAGCAGGCCGATCGCCCGATCGACCGTAAGACTGAGGGAAATTCCCCCAGCAGGCCGATCATTTCGATCGATCGTAAGACTGGGGGCAACACCCCCAACAGGTCAATCACCTGATCGACTGTATGGCTGGAGGCAACTCCCCCAGTAGACCGATCATTCTGATCGACCGTAAGGCTAGGGGCAACTCCCCTAGCAGGCCGATCATTACGTTTGACTGTAAGGCTGGGGAAACTCCCCCAGCAGGCTGATCACCCGATCGGAAGTGAGGCTAAGGGCAACTCCACCAGAGAGCCGATCATCCAGTCGACCTTAAGGCTGGGGAAACTTCCCCAGTAGGCCGATCCTCCGATTGACCTTGAGGCTGGGGGCAACTCCCCCAGCAGGACGATCTTCCGATCGACCGTAAGGCCGGGGCAACTCTCCCAGCAGATCCATCGTTCGGGCAGCCTCAAGCCTGGGGGTAGCTCCCCCAGCCGGCCAAATGACCCACTGACCATCAGGCTGGGGGAGCTCCCAGCCTGACGGTCAGGCTGGGAGAGATCCCAGCCCGTCAGGCTGGGGAAACTCCCCCAGCATGACGATCTTCCGATCGACCGTAAGGCAGGGGCAACTCTCCCAGCAGATCGATCGTTCGGGCAGCCTCAAGCCTGGGGGTAGCTCCCCCAGCTGGCCAAATGACACACCGACCGTCAGGCTGGGGGAGCTCCCCCAGCGGGCCGGCCTCGCAACGGCCATGAGACGGGGGGAAACCCCCCAGCAGGTCGATCAATGAATCAATCTTAAGACTGGAGGTGACTCCCCGGTAGGCTGATCACCCAATCGACCGCATGGCTGGGGACAACCTCCCCAACAGGCCAGTGACCCCGTCGACAAAAACCTCCCACAACTCAAACCAGCGTACTACCTCGACATAAACATTGTGAGGGGGCAAGACCGAGTCAAAGACACAATCTCAGAAAGCACTTGACACGAGAATGGTGGCATACAAAAAAGGTAGAAGTTTCGTTCCAAATCCATTAACTCTTACATTCAAAAAGTTCTTTTTTACAAGTAAGAGGGGGAGGGGGACAAAAAGGTATGCACTGCCTACAATGTCGAAGCTCGGGAAGAGGCATCCCCAGGGGCCTCGCCTTTCCCTGATCGAGCAGGCTCCTTGGGACCGGCCAGAGGATGGAGAAGCATCCGTCGGACCCGTTCCTCGAACGTCAAGAACCCCTCCCAAAAGGCCCCCACGATCCTTGGGGCCAGGATATCCTCATACGCCTGGAACGCCCCTAGAGGGATTCCACGATCCTCGGGGCCAGAACATCCTCATAACCCCTCATATCCTCCTCGACGAGTCGAGCAGGGTCAACCTGCCACAGAGCGCCCAGCTCGGCCCAGAGCCCGTTCCTCTCCCTTCGGATCGCGTCCTCTGCCTCATTAGCAGACCTTTCGACGGCCGCCCAAGCCTCCCTCAAGCTCCTCACCTCCGAGGTGAGCTCATTGATCTGACGTCGCGAACAAAAAACCTCCGAACGGGCATCCTCGGCCACCTCACCCCTAGGGCATTCTTGCGCCAGGGCCGACTCGAGACCATCCACCCTCTCCGAGCGGTGCTGTGCCTCTACGGCCATTGTGAAAGCCTGCGGGACGACAGGGGTGAGTGGAGACCGCAACAAAATAGAGGTAGATGTAAGAAAGGGACCAACCTGCTGGATCTGCCACACCAGGGAGTCCGCCAGACCCTTGGAGCGGACCCCCTCTAACAAAGAACGGTCCATCGGGAGGGCGAAGCTCTGTGCCAGCCAGATGGCCATGTCACGATCGGTGAAAACCGATCCTCTGGACGGGACCTCCGGGCCAGCCCCAAGCATAGGCAGGGCACCTTCCGCACCAACCTGGGTCTACTCGGCTCTATGGGTAAAGGAGGCCACCTCCACCACCTGGGGGATCACCCCAGAGACGATCGGCAAATCGAGCGCCACCGAAGGACCGCTCTTTCCCTTCATCTTCTTCCCATTGGGCCTTCCAGACTCCGAATGGGAGCGTTTCTTCGCTCCCCCTGACTCCCGGCCGGTGCTTGAGATCCCTGCTCGATGCCCTTTGTGGACCCCTCGCCAGGGCAGAACCGAAGTGGGCACCAGTCAAGCTTACCACAACGGGAGGCTCGACAATGACCTGGGGCAGTGGCAGGGGAACGTCCACCGGCTCCAGCATCCCAACCACAGCATGGGCCGTGCGAATCTCTTCTTCCACAATACGCTGCGACGCGTGGCCAGAAGGACTCCCACGCCCTCTAGGGGCTCCCCGGCGGATGAGTTCACGCACGTCGCGGTTGAACTCTCGACCCGCCATTTCTGTAGATGAAGGAAGATCAGTGTAAGCAAAGGAGAAGGGCAAAAAGAAAAAGTGCCTACCAGGGGACCACACGACGTTCTTGAGGAGGAGATCATCCAGTAAGGGCCAGATCGACCTCTCCTCCAGTGACAATGCCGACAAGAGCTTGACTACAACCCGATCGGCCTCGGAAAGGGACAGTGTCAAATCATACTAACATAAGCTCCCCCAACCTGGTCAGAATCACAGCGTCCTCTGAAAAGGTGACGAAGACGTAGTTATTACTCCAGTTGCCAACCTAGAGGGGCAGGCCCAGCAAACACTCCCTTCCCGCCTGGGCGCGGATATGCTGCCACGACCACTGCCTAACCAACTGGACCCTGAAATAGTAGAAAAAGAGAGGCAGGGTCCACTCCAACCCATGCACATTACATATCATGATGAATCCCACCAAAGCTGGGATCGAATATGGGGTCAGCTGACACAGGGCTACCACCAAGAACTCCAGAACCTGGGGTGGAGAGGAAAGCAGAGCCCCACACGAAATATTTCAACGTACACGCCGACCTCGCGACTCCCTGGAAAGCAGATCCTTTCGTCGGTAAAGGGAACCCGAATGTCGTGCGGGTGACAGAGGTATCTCGCCTTAATCTCCTTGGCGGTTGAATAGGAAACGGTGGATGTCGATCCAAGGATCATCGGATGGACATCGAGCTCCTCCGCTGAAAGGGCATCATCCCGACGAGCCGGGTCCTCAAATAGCAGACCCTTCCCCTTATCAAGGACCAGCCGAGGCTAGAAAGAACTATCAGACTCAGATGAGGGAGTTCCTATCTTCAACGCAGCCATTAAACAAATCAAATAGCAAAAATGAAAGAAGGAGATTACCTTGAAGGGATTTAAAGAGGGAAACGAAGAGTAATTCGCTAACAATTGGAGAGGCGAAATCAGATTAGGAAGCGTAAGGGAAAAATCTAAAAGAATGTCGATTTTATATGAGAGACAGTTTCGAATCTAGGCCATTCGAAGAAGGACGCGTGACGACATCCTGCAGTAGGCGGCACTTCGAATGCTGCTCCAAGGGGCAGGAGAATATCAACCTTGTAGAGTTATTATGGCCCTCATTCAATGCATTGTCTCAACTGACACTCCTGTCAACCCCACATGGATCACATCCCTCGGACCGAACCGTCAGAATCCGAACGGCCCGAGTGATGGGGGCAATTGATACGACCCTCTCAAAATGGGCCAAGACAGAACGGTTCAAGCCCATGTCATGAACCTACGGGCCTGGGTAGAACGAGGCCCTGGACCAAGGCCCCCACGAGGACTCTGTGTCAGGCCGGCCACAGACCGATGCAAATGTAGTAGCTGACCCACGCCAGTGGGAGTTAACCACTCCCTTTAAATCGTGCCCCCTAATCATCATTAAAGAGCCCCATTACGCCCACCTTCACGACCCATGAAGGCACCATCAAAGTGGAGGATACTGTGGGCAAAATAGGGGGACGTCGAGGGGACGTGGCCGGGGGAGATTCCTATAAAACAACTCGAAGAACAACGTGGCAAAGGACCCCTTTCTGGAGACTAAACTCCAAGGTATTCTTCTCAAACGATCTTGTCTTCCATCTTATAATTCTCCTCCACAGCTCGGCCCGGGAATCGTGTATCGGCCTCTCCGTGAGCCATACTGATCCCACCGAGCGTCCTTAAGATCCGCTCTGACTTAGGCATCGGAGGGACTTGGTCGGAACCAAGGTCCTACCCCCCTAATGAGCTTTCTCGTCTGTTCAGGTCAAGAAGATCCAGTTGCACTGAAGCTACCCTACGACGCCCTATCAGTCCAGAGCCAATCGCGGTCGCCCCCAAGCCTATTCATTTCCACATATACGGAGGTTGTGTTCGGTCGAGGACTCTCTTCGGCACGCCGACGCTCGGACCCGCACGCTCTTCACCAAGCCAAACGAGCTACTTCTCGTTCCCAGAGGCTGCACGTGTCCCACGTGATCACTTTGACCTCCGGCCCTCCAGGTAACCAACCTGTGGTGAGAAAACACCCCGAAACAGTGTCCCATTTTAGCCACTGAAGGATGCTAAAAACAAAGAGCTACACGGTTGTGTGCTATGTCACACATGACCGTGTAGAATATCACAAATGAAGCCCCCATACGATGTTACACACGGTCGTATGGGCCGTCTGCTGAAGAAGCAGAAGCGAGGAAGTACACAATCATGTGTCAATATACATGACCGTGTCACTGCAGGAGATACACGAGTACAGAAGGGAATTTTCTGAGCAAGATCGACACGACCGTGTCGATTGCTCGACATGATCGGGTCGGGTCGGGATTTTTGGCAAACACATTAGGGTTTTGGGATGTATTTAAGGGTTTTATGCGCGTTTAAGAGGGGGAGAGCAGACTTTTCTCCAGTTTTTCTCGTATCTTCTTCCTACGAAAGTAGTCTAGGAGTAGGAGTATGGTTAGGGTAGATTTTATTCGGGGTTTCCTTTTCTCTGGAGCACTTGTATTGTTGAAGATATTGAAATTGGTAACTTTGTGAGATAAGTAATCTTTTCTTTTCTCATATTCTTCTTTTTTTCTCTTATGCTATCTCTTATGCAATGTTTCTCATGATGAATCTTTCGGTGCATATCTCCATGTGTTTAAAGTAGTTTTTAACTAGGGTTTGGTTGTACCTTATTGATGTATTTGGATATGTGTTCGCAAAGCGATAAAGCTTTAATATTTATAAACCACAAGCGCACGGCATAGCGTAGAGCTATATGGGTCGTCTGCAGGGAGGCAGATTGATAAAGTACTAGCTCAATATAGGTTCGTCGATAGCAACGCTAATCGATTGAATGGGAAGTGATTTTACAGGGTTTTAACGAAGGATTTGATGAGAAAATGCATAGAACAAGGATAATCACAAGGATGAACATTGATAGAGCAATTACAAAATAAAGAAACAACAAAGAATAACAAAACAATAATAAAAGAGCAATGGAAACTTATCTCATTGAATAGTCCATAAAAGTTGTCAATTCACATACACAATTCAAGAGAAAAGCTTCAAAATCCTAATCTAAACTAACCCTACTCCTAAAACTAGAAGAAGAAAATGGTAAAGGGGCAAAAACGAACCCAAAAGTCGGCTCCCCCTCAAGTGGCGGAGCCCCTCTCCTTAAATAGGAAATTCAAAACCCTAGCAAATCGGCCCAGGAGCCGACCTGATTTCGATGCGGCCACGTCGTTTGGAGCTCGAAGGAAGCTTCAGATTCTTCAGAAATTCGTGATTCGATGCGGTCAGGTGAGGGGCCAAGCAGCTGCATCGTTGGCTTTGGACTCCAGCTGCAACACCGACATGGCAGTGTCGCTGAATCGACGCGGTTGCGTCGTTTCATTCAAGTTATGTAAGTGCTTTCTACAAGATTTCTTCATTCCATGCAGTTGTGTGGTTTGAGTTCACACGACCCCATCGTTTTGGCAGTGAGAAGAATTTTGGGCCGAAGAGATAGAGAGTTACACGACCGTGTCGATTGAACGACGCGGCCATGTGGAATTGGGAATTTGAACTCACAAATCTCCTCACATGACTCTACACAACGCGGTAGTGTGTATCTTTGTGATGCGGTCGCGTTGAAAATTTTTACAGCTCCTCTCCCTTGCATTCCATACGGCCGCATCGAATTGATCCACATGGCCGTGTGGAGCACAAAATGCTCCAAATCAGTACTATTTTGATTACGTTGCTTCACCTTGCTTCTCCTTCTCGTTCATTGACTCCTTTAAGCTCTTTTTAGCCTTTTAGCACTCCAATATCCCGAGTTTGCTCCCTCTTTCCTAAAACGCACAAACTAGAACTAAAAAGTAAAAAAGAAAACAAAAGTGGATAAAATAGAATGAAGCGGTGCATAATATGAGGCAAAATGCGTATGAGATGAGCATAGAATGTATACACAAAAACTACTCATCAGAATCCCCAAGCTAAACTCCTCATCGTCCTCGAGGAAGACAGAGAAAGAGTAGAGAGTGGGGCTATGCATGCTTTTGACTAATGATGTCAAGAATTTCATCGTGACAAGTGTATATACATGGAGGGCGAAGAATTTCAGGGTATGGATTTATACGCACGTCAATTTCCATCAATCTATTGAGGTATAGCTCAGAAGATTATTTCTAACGTAAATAATTATGCAATATACAAAATCATGCCAGTGCTCAAATCTCCAAAATAGTCCATCTATCCCGTATAAGCTACAAAAGCGGAGACCGAAGTCATGCAATGGGTCGAGGAAGTGCTAGTGTCGTATAATGGGTCGTGAACCACTAAAGGTGATGGTATTTACAACACACTATCGTTCCATGATCTGTGAGATTGCTAGCTCCATTCTTGTTTCGATCATATATATTTTTCTTTTTTGATTCTTAGTTGATTTGTGTAAGGAGTGTTAAGTCGATGACTCCCAGGTTAGATAACCTTATGGCATCAGGTCAAAAAGGACCCCTCGGACCTACTAGCTCATATCAACTGAAAATCTTATTCGTATGCACTCTTCCAAGCTAAACCTTTTGATGCGAGGCCCCGACGGTTTCTATCGTGGGGATTCGGTTACTCGGTGTCGCTGAGAGAACGGTGCACACATATTTTTCTATATATGGATTTTTTTTCTTTTTCTTTCTGTTTCTCTCTTTTTTGGACATGAATGGGTTAGGCAATGACACTTTTCAGTACTGAATAGTATGTTGCAAATCCAAACCCTATGGTTCCACTAGTCGTTATGCTCAACCAACAGCACCAATATGCATGCATGAAGTGGGTTTCCAAGATAAACTATAACTCATATATGTTTCGAGTACTTTTATTTCAATGATTATGAACATAAGCGTGGAAAGCATATTACAGAGAGATCTAGTATTAGAAACATTTCCAAGCATATACCACGATGAATAATAGGAAATTTACCGAAAAAGATAGATGAATCTGAAAAATCGAAAAAATTTCGCCAAAATACACATGCATATAGAAACTTGGCACAATGGAATTCTAAACCTAGCAAACATGTAAACCAAGCATGCAATGCACCCTCCGCCAAGATAGAATTAAGCATTGCCCTCAATGCTTAAAAAGAGTGTGAAACATAGGGATGTGAATGGTACACTATAATGATCCCTCCCACAAGCTAGCATGGAAGTATACCCTCAACAAAATGAAGAAATAAAAATGAGGGTCTATATGCAAGGGGGTATGGGGGGTCATAATCATGTGAAGCAATGACGAAGAACAGGCAATGAATCTTGTATTGGGTTTTGGTTCATAAAAATGTGGGTGTGCTGTAAGGAGGTGAGATTTATTCAAAGAAAAGAAATTAATCCTAATACACTCCCCTCACTACCGAGAGGAGGCGAGTTTATTCAATTTACCTAGAAAGCATATAAAATTTATCTACACTATTGGGTTTGGGTTCACCTGATCAAAAGGTGGATTCAAGATGTGGGTTGAAGCAGGCATCTGCTCCATCAGCTGTTTTCATGGCTTCGCCAACGTCCTGGTGCCACAAACGCTATCGAACTCCAACCACGCTCCCCCTAGCATTTCTTGAGGACAACCACCTGATTCCTGCAAGAAATAAGGAGCATCAGTTCGATGAAACAAAATTTTCCCTAAAATAAATGTATTCCAAAGATAATCGTCAAAATATAGTGAAATGGGGTGACGATAACTCCCTGGAAATAAACTGCAATCTCCCGACGATGATGCGATCGTTGCCTCACTAATCCCATTTGTATACTCCTTAGGTGCAGCCATGTACTAACACACCCCCGGTGAATGTAAATCTGTGTCCTGCGGAGGGTGTATCAAGTTAAAAATATCTGAATCGTAAAACTTATGAAATGGAGTGTAAGATTTAGAAATCGAGTTTAAAATATCAACTGTCATGGGAGCGGTGAGCTCTAGTGGGTGTGATGCCCCTGGTGGAATGGAGAAGTCCTTTTTGGAAACTCACAACTCCTCATAAGGTTTTGATGATACAAATATATTATTCTATGTGTACTAACTTTATCTATGTAGATTTTATAGCTCAACTATTATACATTTCAGATAAGACAATCATCAAGACTACATATTGCAAGAGGCATCCACTACAAGACGAAGCATATTGATGAGATTTTGTATCTTGTAAAAAAAAGATGTAATCTTTATTTTTCTCTCTTGCATATACTTAGAATTTAAAAGCCTTGATGATGATCTATCTTAGTCGTTTAGGGTCCATCCTAAAAAAATGAACTCAATGACCAAATTAGTCGATCGGTCATCCCTATTAGTCAACCAGTTTAATTATTAAAATATTCAGAAAATTCCAAAAAATTTCTGAACATATTTTTAGGTTATCAGGATCATTATTTTTCAAAATCCTAAATTTTAAATTTTTAGTCGACCAATATAAATTATTAGTCTACCATTCAGTTATTAAATTAGATATTCTAACAGCTATTTTTCAAATTTAATATTCAACTTCTATAACCACCCAAGCGTAGTTAAAGCTACCACAAACGAATAAAAATCTGACTGTTTGTCAGTTTCTAGCAGTTCTTAGTGTCCTTTCATGAAAGGTTGATTCAACAGTAAAAAATTCCTATTAGCAGTAAAACTCATAGACTAGTACCATCCATTAGTCGACTAATTTTAACAAAAATTTCTCAGAATTTTTTGAAAATTTAGACAGTTGTTAAATGTCTGAAAACTAACTTTTAGGCTATAAATAGACCCCCAGACTCCTGTCTAAGATACACGAAAATTCATACACACTCTCTTTTCTTAAGTTTACTTTCTCTCTAGAAAGTGCGTGATTTTCAGATTTCCATCGGAGAACCTCTGCAGAAATTTTGCCCCTTTAGGAAATCCAATTTCCAAGAGTGTTCTACCACATTTCATATCAAGAACCTTGGAGATTCCATTACCAACCTTGCGCTATAATTCCTACATTATCAAGGCTGTATGTGATATTGTTTCATACTCTTTCTTTACTTTATTTGGTGAATCTCTTGTTGAAGAGATTGTCAAGTTTGCAACACGGAGAGTGTTGGCATCTTTGTATGCTGATCGCTTGCAGGGAGCAAGTGTCATAGTGGATTGAAATATCTACGCGGTAGAGGACTGGACATATGATCATGAAGACCTGAACCAGGATAAATTTCTGTGTTTGCGTTTGAAATTTTCTGGATTGTGTTCATTTATTTCTGCACTCTTATTGCAATTTTTTAGTTACTTTTAATTTTGCAATTTCGTCCTGATATACACTATTCAATCCCCTTTAGTGTATTTGGTTTGCTAGGAGATCCAACATTTGGTATCAGAGCATGGTTAAGATGGCCTACACCTATCCGACGAACAATTCAACGTCTACATCACATTTCCAGAATGGCACTCTACCACAAGGCCTCCACTATTCAACGGTTCCAACTACTCCTATTGGAAGATAAGTATGACGATCTACCTTCAAAGCATCGACTACGAACTTTGGAACATGTTGGAAACTCAATACCAGAAGCCTACAACTCCTTATGCCCAATGGACTGCAATTGACAAATCCGATGCAACTCAAAACAGAAAAGCAATGAATGCATTATTCTACACCATGGACAAGAATGAGTTAATCCGTGTCTCTCAGGCCAAATCAGTATATGACATCTGGCATACACTCGAGGTAACACATGAAGGAACTAGTAAAGTTAATGAAACTAAAATTTTTGTTCTTGTCCATAGGTTTGAACTATTTAGAATGAAGGACAACGAGACAATTGGAGAGATGGTTACTTGATTCACTGACATCACAAACTCTCTAATTGCTCTTGGTAAGACATATACTCAAATAGAACAAGTTAGGAAGATTCTTCATGCCTTAACACCAGAATGGGAGAAGAAGACCACAACCATATAGAAAGCCAATGACTTATCAACTCTCATTGTTGAAATTCTCGTTGGTAACTTGATGGCCTACGAAGTTCAACTCCAAGATCTCAAAGAACAATCAGACTTAAAGAAGAAAGTGCTTGCCTTCAACGCATCATCAGACACCGATAATTCAGAAATGGACGATGATGATGTGACATTAATCACTAGAAACTTCAAAAAGTTTCTACAAAGAGGTAAGTTTAATAATTTGAAATCTAAAACTACTGATGTTTCTATATGTTTTCAGTGTACCAAGCCTGGACATATGAAAAAGGATTGTCCACTCCTCAAACCAAAAGAGAAAACATCTAATAATTTCAGAAAGGATAAAAAGTTCGATAAAAGGAAGAAGGCATTAGCAGCCACATGTGATTCTTCATCATCTGATGAAGAAGAAGAAACTAACGAACACACTAATGAGGAAAACGCTCACATGTGCTTTATGGCACAAAGTGAAGATTAGGTAAGTAAGTTAGATAATGAAGAATTGTTAGATGCCTTTAATGAATTATTCATTAGATTTAAAAGCTTTATGCACAACACAAGGCTCTAATAATTTCTAATCAAGAATTAATTTCTTCATCTTCATTATTATGTAATCTTAAAATTGAGAAAGAATCTTTATCTTCTCATAATGGTAAATTAGTTCATGAAAATGAGAAGAATCACAATATAATGTCTCGTATTTCTATATTAGATAAGGATATTTCATCTTTAAAGTTGAAATATGATGATATGTCTTCTAATATTAATAAATTTAATAAAGGAAAGAATAATCTTGATGAATTACTTCAAGTACAACATCCTGCTAATCATCGACAAGGATTAGGCTATAAGCATTCTTCCAAATCCAATAGTCTTAGTAATGGTATTAATTTAGAAAAGAAGAAGCATGTATTTCTTAATGTAAAGAAAATTGATTCTTCTAAGATTTTGCAAAAGAATTCTATTCATATACAAAAGAAGATCAATTTTGTTGCATCTTCTAAAAAATCCATTATGCATACTATTTGGGTTCCTAAAGATGTTTGCTTATATTTCAAGGATTTATATGTTACTAACTTTATGAAAAAATTTATACTTTCTTCAAATTATTTGAAGAAACCAAATTCCACTTGGGTTTGGTTTCCAAAGGACTAATCCTAAGGACCCATATAAAAAGGGTACCAATATTCATTGTTTATCTTTCAGGTACCTATTAAAGAAAGATGGATACTAGACAATGGATGTTCCAAACATATGATCGGGAACATCAAACTTCTATCAACCGTTCAATTCAAAGATGGTGGCACTGTTACTTTTGGTGATAACAACAAAGGTAAAGTTATTGGCATTGGAACAGTTGGTGGCATAAACGGTTTGGACACACTAACTTTAAACATTTGGCACGTATTTCAAAACATAAGTTAGTTTCAGGAATGCCTAATATATCATTTAATCACATACAATTTTGTGATGCATGTCAACAAGGTAAGATGCATAAATCTTCATTTAAATCAAACGATGCTATTTCTACAAAAAGACGACTTGAAATTTTACATTTAGATTTGTTTGGTCTTTCTAGAATAGCCTCTTTAAATTGCAAGAAATATGCATTTTGTTGTGAGTTGAGGGAGGCCTTTGGCCTCCCCCCTCAACATCTCACCATTACTCCCCGCTAAGTTAGTGGGGAGTCCCTTGGACTCCTAACTCATCATGAGATTTCTATAAATAAAGAACCATGGCTATTTGCCATGGTTGATTCTCTCCAATCCTCTTCTAACACGTTATCTCCAATCCTAATATAGAGATAAATGGCAAAATTGGCAATCGTCGATTTCGAAGTTCTTGATGCTGCAGGAAATAATTACCTGAGTGGGCGAGTGGACCTGAAGTTCCACTTGAGTTCGATGGCCCTCCTTGGCTCAATTTTGGCTCCTTCATTGGTCCCAGCAGCGACCGATGCTTCTGCTAGTAAGACCCCAGAAGCGGCACAATCATCTAACAGAACTCCTACCACTGTCTCTGATGTGGATAAGGCGAAAGCCATTATCTATATTAGGAGACATATAGATCGGACCTTAAAGGCCGAATACCTAACGGTAGAGGACCTAATGGAGCTGTGGACAGCACTGGAAGCACGGTATAAACATCAAATTGATGTAATATTACCGCGTGCCAGTTATGAGTGGGAAAACCTCAGACTTCAGGACTATAAGTCCGTCGCTGAGTATAATTCTGCACTTCATAAATATCACCTCATGCCTGAATTTATGCGGTGAAGAAGTGACAGAACAACGCATGTTGGAAAAGACATTTATCTCGTTTCACGAGAAAGATGCAATCCTCATGCAGCAGTATCGTGAACGCAACTTCACGAAATTCTCTGATCTGATCTCATGCCTACTTAGGGCAGAGCAGAATTGAGATTTACTGCTAGCCACTCATAATTTACGTCCAGCTGGCACTGCACCTATCCCTGAAGCCCACCACGTTTCTCCCCAGAAGTGGAAAAACAAGAAGAAGGCTAATAATAACAAAGGAAAAGCTGTGATAAAGAATGGACGAGGAGCAGCACCCCCGTGCAACAACAACAATACAGGAAAGAGTAACTTCATATGGAAGCAAAAGAACATTGACCAAGTGTCACTTCCTAAGAAGAACTGGGAGGATAAATGCCACAGATGCGGCATGACTGGCCATTGGTCCAGAATCTGCCGCACTCCTTGCCACCTCCAGGAACTATATCAGGCGAGCCAGAAGTCTCTGCCTGAAACAAACTTGGCGGCTGTTCAGCCACCAATTATGATCACTGCTAATGACTTCGAGAACAACGACTTGCTCGATTAAGCTTCATCTTTTATCTATGCATTTAAAATTCAATGTTGCTTCATCTTTAATTTGCTTAAGTACGAACTTTTATTTTGAATGTCTTTTTCATTGACTTAAATAAAATTACGTTTTACTTATAGATGAAGCATGGAATATTGTGGACAGTGCCTCGTTGCACTGGTGTAGCATTGATATTGCTCCCACATACAACGAGAATATAAGATGCAAATTCTACTCTTAAACATATAGGAAATCTACAATTTTCAAGGATATTTCTTTTAAAGAAAATAACTTGAAAATTGTGGATAATATATATTGAATATCAATATGTAACTCGTCCAGAGAATGGCCAGAAGACCATCTACTTACGATTTCATTGGACCCCCGTCAGGGCCCCTATAATTACATATATTCATCCTATAGAAAGCCAACTCGACTGAGCACCAGAAGTGCCTTTCTTTGCCATAGTTTTTAACTCTGGCAAAATGGACTTGGTCATCCTGGATCAACGATGATGGACGCATCATCAAATGAATCCATTGGAGAACCTGAAGATTCTTCAAAAGGTTGAGTTTCCTTGTCCCCCTTTGTCATAAGGGAAAACTAATATAGAGAAGTGGGTTTAGAGCCTCCTGGCATCATTGAGAGAATACATGGTGACCTTTTTCGGGCCTATTCACCCCATATATGGCCCATTTTCGGTACTTCATTACTGTACTGATATATGCATCTACTAGATGGTCTTATGTATGCTTTTATATTCACTCGCAACCTAGCTTTCTCAAAAGCTTATAATGTGGGTGAATTTACTACACATATCATTCAAGACTTCTGCCAAGCAAGTGGCATTAAAATTGAACATCCTGCAGCATGTTCAACCTCATAACGGGTTAGCAGAGTCTCTGGTAAAGAGACTCCAATGGATTTCATGTCCATTGTAAAATCGCAGTTGCCTGTTGATGTTTAGGGACCATTACACTGCATTCTGCATCGCTTATCAGGATACGGCCCGCTTGTTGCCATATCTTATTGCTGATGCTGCTTGCTTATGGTTTACCACCAAGTCTTGATAAATGTGAATGTGATGAGCAAAATCTCATTGAAATAGGCACGCAATCTAAAGAAGCCTGAAGCTTCTGAGACCATATCATGGGACATAAAAGTCCTCATCTCGTTATGATCCGCATACTTGTTCTGTGTGAAGTTGAGATCCAGAAGATCCTTCACATTCAGACTAAAGTACATCAATTGCCGGATAAAATTGCGGACACCCAAAAGATTGTTCGTTCACACGTCCCTGCTGCTAACACGCCAGCTAGGATTGATATTTCCAAAGATGGATGCAATCCACCGGCAGCAGAACTGGTTGTACCTCAATTTAAAAGAGGACGCCTGCCAGGTTCAAAATATAAAATTCCTCAAAATAGGAAGATTCCTGGATATATCAAAATGATCCAACCACAGGATACTGAGCTCAGACCAGCAACCTCTTGATCACTCCTTATTTTACACCTTTTTCCCGCATGTTTGCATGCCATTTTGATCGCCCAAATCGTGTTTTTCACGATATATTGACGATATTGCGATGCTTTTCACGATTTGTTGTTTTTGTCGCATTTCAGGTGATTTGGCGTGATTAGGAGTGATCTCGAGATGCGCTTACTCTAGACAGTCACCGGACGACCTCCCCGAGGGATATTTTGCTTTTGGAGAGGAGCGGAGGAAGAATGGACGTCGCAGGAGCGACGAGGAGGCCAAAATAATCAGATTGGGCATCTTTTGTGTCCCACTCGGCCGAGTGGAGGAGCCACTCGGCCGACCAGCGAGACACTGCTCGGCCGACCCGTTCAGACACGATT
The DNA here is from genome assembly GCA_030789695.1 of Scilla litardierei. Classification (NCBI taxonomy): domain Eukaryota; kingdom Viridiplantae; phylum Streptophyta; class Magnoliopsida; order Asparagales; family Asparagaceae; genus Scilla; species Scilla litardierei. The sequence goes on from CM061136.1 coordinate 157,577,933, forward strand.
TCCATGTGTACTCGGCCGAGCAACGGAGACCACATCGACCGAGTGACGATACCACGTCCGCCCGAGTGGCGCCCAGACGAAGCCCCTTCAAAATATCGAAGTTTCTGTTTTTCGGCCACCTGAGCTTCAGAAGACCCACTCGGCCGAGTGGCAAACCACGTCCGCCCGAGTGCAGTGAAGCCATCGGCCGAGTGACGACAACTCACTCGGCCGAGCCGCCCCGAACTGAAGCCCCCTGAAGCCCCCGACTTACTGGAAAATGACAGGGTTTTCACTCGACCGAGCGACTTTTGTCACTCGGCCGAGTGCGATGCGCTGTCTGTAGCGAAATTTGCGGAAAACAGGCTGTGCAGGGGCGTTTTGGTCAGGATTTTTGGACGATTTTTGGGGCTATTTAAGCCCTGTTTTTACCCTAGTTTTAGGAGCCACCTCTTAGATTTTTTGTAGCTTTTTGAGACTACTTTTTAGCTTTATTATTTGTGATTGGAGAAGAGGAAAAACTTGGATTTTTGTTGGATTCATTGAAGAACTACATTGGTTTGCATCTTTCTTCCCCAAAAACTCTATTTTTATTGTTTATATCATTGTTGTGATGAATTCCTTTGCCTATTTCATTGATTATTTTTGTGCTATTGCTATGATTTGTGAGTAGTCTCCACGTCTTGGGGCGTGGGGATGAACCCTACAAGCCCAATTTCGTATTTGTGATAAATTGGTAGAAATTGTGCTAGAATCAATAATTAGAGATTAGATTGGGATCGAATTACTACGGATAGCTAGGTATTCATATCAATTGGGATTTGCAAGAGATTGGATCCCAATTTGATAGGAAGCCCTAGAAATCCGAATTGGGTTGGAGTCGGATTTTCGAAGTATCGGTTTGCAAGAGATTGGACCGATACTAGGATCTCCGGTTGCAATTCCGCGCCGATACCCGTTTGCAAGAGATTGGACGGGTAGGAACTATCCTAATTTAGATTGTGGACCGAGTTTGCAAGAGATTGGGCTCGGTGCGCAATTGGACGATGATGTTGATCCTAATGCTAGTTTTCCTAGGCTAGGGTTTGCAAGAGATTGGACCCGACCCTAGTATAGCTATAGACCGGCAACAGCGCGAGAGCGTGAGCTTGGTTCCACATTTAGTTGCAACTAGTTCATCCAAATTCTCATTCTAGCAATTTTGATACCGACGAACCATATTTATGAAATACGGTGAGTAGCGGGGATTCCCCATTCCCTAGACGTTCTTTATTTGATTTGATATTTCGCACATTTGTCTGACGATTGTGACAGGATCGCCAAAGGCAATTCTCTCTATTCTTAAATAGCTAGGTTGATTAGGAGCAAGCACGGTCATTCGTCCTCCCTGTGTTCGATACCCACTCGCCGCTATACCGTGCGCTTGCGGTAAAACTACAACCGTTCTTTGGGTGTACGTCCCGGAGCGATCAAGTTTTTGGCGCCGTTGCCGGGGAGGCGATTGCGTTTGATTCTTTTTCACCCTAGCTATTCTTTTTTCTTTTTATTATCATTATTTTTATTTCTTATTTCTTGCCTAACCCTTCCACGGTACTAATCATTTCTTTGAAACTCTGTTTCCTCTGTGCATGAACACGAGATCTACGGCGGACCCAGAAGACTTATTATTTGATCCCGAGATCGAACGTACCGCGCGGAGACTTAGAGCGGAAAAGAGACAAGATCCGGAAGGGAGGTATATGACCAACCCGGAAACTCCTGAAGAATTGGCGGCAAGGATGGCAAGGATAATCTCTATTCGAGATAGGCTTCGGCCTAAGACTTCTTCTACCACCTCGTCCATTGCCATGCCGGGGTTGGCGGCTGACAAGAACTTCGAGCTAAAGACTGGATTGGTGGTTTTGATGCAACAAGACCCATTTCATGGGAACGCACATGAGAACCCCCACTACCACATCCAACTATTCTTGTCAAAGTGCGCCACATTCCAGATGCCGGGGGTCTCCAATGATGCTATCAGACTGCGTCTCTTCCCTTTCACGCTTAAGGACAAGGCACTCTATTGGTTGAGGACGCATGCTGACGGAGTCTTCACTACTTGGGACGAGTTGGCGAGCGCATTTATTGACAAATTCTATCCGCCATCCAAGACGGTGAAGATCCGGAGCGCTCTCATGTCCTTCAAGCAAGGACCACAGGAGACGCTCTATGAAGCTTGGGAGCGATTTAAGGATTTGCAGCACCAATGCCCGCACCACAGTATAGAGGACTGGGAGCTAGTTCATAGCTTCTACAACGGTCTCCAACCGGGGACCAAACAAATTATTGATGCCGCGGCGAATGGTGCAATCTTGTCAAAGACTCCCGAGGAAGCTACGGCCCTAATTGAGGAGATGGCCTCAAATAACCAACAATGGGGCGATGAGCGAGGACACTCCACATCCTCCTTAAAGCCAACTAGCATCTACGAGGCGAAGGCCGTAGCGGAGCTCACGAGCAAATTTGATTCTCTCCACAAGGTGGTGGAGAGATTGGAGAAGTTCATCACGGAGCCCCAAGGAGCACCTTCCACCTCCGCACCGACCAACCAAATGTGTGATTGGCAAGACCAATCTCAAGCCATGTACGCGGGAGGAGAGAAAGGAGAAGGATCCTTGGAGCAAATACAATATGTTGCGGGGAACCAAGGCTATTGGTCCAATCCGGCCGCAAGAAATCATCCGGGATTCTCCTACGCCAACAATGAAGGAGCCTTGAACCCGCCACAACCACCGCCTCAACAAGCTCGACCACCACCACCCCAACAACAAAACTATCCACCGAGGGGGCCTACTCAACAAAACTTTCAACCGAGGCAACAAGTTCCACCATATAGGCCTCCCGGATACAACCAAGGGTGGAGGAATCAAAATCAAAACCCTCCACAAGCTCCACAACGATCCGACTTCGAAACTAGAGTGGAGGCGTTCATGGTCGAGCAAAATAAGGTGAATGCCACTTTGAAGGCGGGGCAAGAATCTCTTAATACTGTAGTGGCTCAAATATCGGAGCAATTGGCGTTGCTCAATCAGAACACTCAAAGATTGCTGGCGCAACCGGAGCAAAACCCACGGGGCAACACGGGCCACATCAATGCCGTAGTTGCCGTTACTACTAGAGGCGGGAAGGACACCACCCCCGCTATGATTCCTACCGAGGAGGCCGTGGAGGAAAGCTTGGAGCCGGTTGAGCCGGTAGTTGAGATTGAAAAGGAGAAGGAGCCACAAGACAAGGAGAAATCTAGGGCGGAGCGATTAATTGAGGAGAGGCGCTTCATGCCACCGGTCCCATTCCCCCAAAGACTAGCGAAAGCGAAAATGGAGAAAAGGCTAGCGAAATTCCTCGAGTATCTAAGAGGAGTTAGCCTCAATATTCCCTTCCTCGACGCCATCGTGGAGATCCCCACGTATGCTAAATTCTTGAAGGACTTGATTTTGGGGAGGAAGAGGAAGGAGAAGATCATGCTAGCCGAGGAGGGCTCTTGGTTCACCAAGAGAGAGAAGGAGCCGGCAAAATTTAAAGATCCGGGGAGTTTTCGGATTCCTTGCACTTTGGGTGGCGTGCCTCTTCAAAAGGCGTTGGTCGATCTTGGGGCTAGTGTGAGTCTCATGCCCCTCTCCATGTTCTTAAAGCTTAACACCGGGACAAAGTTGAAACCCACCGACATGCGCATTCAATTAGCCGATGGCCGGATAACAAGGCCGGTGGGGATTGCCGAAGACATCCCACTTCAAGTCCCGGGTGGAATATGCTTGCCATGTGACTTCGTCATCATGGACGTTAAGGAGGAGGGAGACACCTCATTGATACTTGGACGCCCATTCCTCGCCACCGCCGGAGTCATCGTCGACGTGCGCGAAGGTACCTTAACCTTAAACATCGGAAACATCGAGGTGGAGCTCCACATTCCTAAGGCAATGAAGCACATGCCTTACCACGAGGAGCTTGATTACATGGACCTCCTCGATGAGGTGATAGAGGAGACGATTCCTCACTCAATCGGCGCTCTTTTTGATGAAGAATTTGAAGAAGGCCCGGATTTAGGCCAAGATGAAGAGAATAAAGACGATTCCCCCGACTTCTCCGCTGATGAAGATGAAGGCGACGCTGATGTCGCAAGGATTCGAGAGCTCTACAAGCTCTCGAAATTAAAGTCTCCAAAGAAAGCTCCGCCGGTACGGAAATCGGCATCACCAGTTAAGCCGTTGACCGGGGCAAATGCTAGCTTGGGGGAGCCTCCCCCCAACACTATTCGAGACAAGAGACCTCCGAGGGAGAACGCTACGCCGCCACATCCAAATCCAAGCGCGCTCCCCGGGAAGTTTGACGGGTGCATCTCATATGCACCAAACATCCCGCATTGATTGAAAATTATAGGGGGTCGAGCTCACGACCTTAAACGAGCGCTTGTCGGGAGGCAACCCGACGGTTTTTGCTTTATTTTTACTTTTTCTTTATTTTCGTTTTAGAAATCTCTAGTGTTTCGAATCGTTCGCCCAAAATTTTTTGATAACGGGTCCTATTTTTCTTGACAGGAGAGGAGATAGGTAGATCCATCATGAGGAGGATGAACGAGACGACGAGGAGCGCCCCAAGAAGGCGTTCGACGCTTAGGAGGAGCATGAAATCGACTGGAGGAAGAAAGACGGAGTTTAGAGCCCAAACGAAGACAAACAGCAGAATACAAGGCTCACTCGGCCGAGTATACTAGTCACTCGGCCGAATCCAGAAGTTCGTCCGGCCGAGCCGCTCACGAACGAGGGAAGTCTGCTGTACCCAACTCTCTGTCTATTTTCCTCATTTCATTATAACTGCTACTCGGCCGAGTACATATATTCACTCGGCCGAGTAAAACGGATACCCTCCTAGGGCGAGTCATGCCGAGTAGCTTGAGTCACTCGGCCGAATGGACTTACTCCACTCGGCCGAAGCTGGCAAAGCCACTCGGCCGAAGCGATATCGGGGAGAAATTTTTATTTGCCTCGCTCGGCCGAGTGAGTACGTCACTCGGCCGAGTCGTAACATTTTTATATATAAGCGGCGAGGGGGGGCGCGGAATTCGAAAACGCAAATCCCCAAATTCTCGCCCGCGCCCCTTCAGCTCCCACGCCCGATTCCCCCTCGCTCGACCCTCACTCGCCCGACCGCCGCTGCCCCGCCGCCGCTCGGCCCGCCACTGCCGGCCGAGCCCGCCGACGCCTCGCCCGAGTTGCCGCCGGCGGCGCACCGCCCGGTCACCTCCGGTTCGCTTGTTTTCACCGTTTTCTCCTCTTTTCGTGTATTTTTTGAGGATCCATGTGCTAAACGCCCCCCTAACCCAAATCAATTTCTATATCTATCCATTATACCCCTATTGCTCCATACATTTTGATTATTACTCGCTGATATCGCTTTTTCACGCGCAGGTTGTTTATTGGAGCTTAGGGGAGGCCAGGGGAGCTTCTACGGGCTGTTTTGGACTTCGTGGAGGTGCGGACTTCGCACGCTTCCATTGCTTAGCACTCGCGGCGTGTTTGGGTATACTCTTTCCATTCTTTTTGCACACGCCACACTTTTCATGTTTTTTCAGCGCGCGCTCGGGGCCGATATGCCGCCCCGGACACGGCCGCGGTCGAAGAGAGCTTCCGCCAAGCGGAAGCGGTCGGATGATGCCGGCCCCTCCCACGAGTTGGAGGACTCTCCTCCACCATCCCCCACACACTCCGCACACCCAGCACAGCCTGCAGGCCCCGCACACCCCGCACAGCCTGCAGCGCACCCACAGCCCGCACAGCCTCTCCCTGCCGATCCACAGCCACCACCACCGGCTCCACTGGTCGGGCCGCTCGGGATCACGTTCCGAGACGACGCACACCGCGCCGTCTTCGAGCGTATCTCCCAGCGCTCGATCGTACCCTCCAGGTTTGCACACCTCGCTGACCTTGGACGCTTGGGGGTACTTGAGGGGATGCTCACGTTGTACGACAACGTGGGCTGGCGAGATTTTTTCCAGGTGTCGGCGGATACTTTTACCCGCCCGACACTTGGGGTCTTGAGTTCGATCGCCCGGACCGATGAGGGATGCTCATTCCGGTTCATGGATCGAGAGTGCCAGGTCACTCTCGATATGATGAGAGCATTTTTCTCATGGCCCGCCGTCCCTGGAGCCGATCGCGGTTACGGTTCCTTCGACGCCGGCGCCTTCTGGGCCCGGATTACAGGCCACCACGCCGCCTTTGACCCTAGTAGGGCCAAGGCCTCGGCCATTGTCCACCCCTGCCTACGTATTGCCCAGCGCCTTATGGCGACCACCTTTTTGGCCAGATATGAGCCGGGCACGATGTCTACGCCAGAGCTCTACATGCTCTATGCGATGACACGCCCCAGAGCTCTATCTAGGGATGGACACGAGCTTGTCCCCGCCGTCGTGATCGACATTGCGGCTTGGTTTTTAGACCGTATCATTGTGTCGGTGGGCACTCGCTCACCGATATGTTGCGGCGGTCTGATCACCCTGCTTACCATGATGACCGGCGAGGACCTACCTGATGACCTGCGACGCGTTCCGGGCCCCACTTCCTTGTCGATAGACGTTATGGCCCGGATGAAGATGCTGCGTCCGCATGGTGAGCGTCACTGGGTCTGGTTGCACGGCCCTTTCGGTGCCGAGTACATGATTCTCCCGAGCCCAGCTCGGACCCAGATTGCACCGGCCCACGTTGACTGGCTCCCAGCGATGGATGTCCTCATCCCCGCTGTGTACGTGCTCGAGGCCGAGGAGGCCGAGCAGGCCCACGCTGCCCACGCTGCCCAGGCTGCTCCCGCAGACCCTGCTGCACACTCTGCTGAGCCTGCTGCCGACCCTGTCGACCCTGTGGCCCCTCAGCCTGTTCCTGACGTTTCTGCTGCTCCTGACACTTCTGTCCCCACCTCTGTCAGTGTCGAGAGTACTTTTGCTGAGCCCACTTCCACCACTGTCACCACTTCCGAGGCTGTCCCCACCACTCCCGCTGCCACCTCTGGCCCTCTGTCCGTGGAGCCTCTTTGCTCCGCACTCCCCGAGCGCCCGCCGACCTTTGTCGAGAGTGGAGAGCCCTCGTTTGCCGCGGTCGTGGAGACCATGGCTAGCATGATCTCTGCTGGGATTGCGCCTTTTGGTCCACACACTTCCACCCCAGCGGTAGATTCCTCTGTCTCCACAACCGCCGTATTCTCCGAGAGCGTCGTGGCGTCTGTCCACACTTCTGGGCCACTGACCTCTCTTGCCACCTCGTTGCCACTTTTGCACGCTTCCTTTGCTGCCGCTGCCTCTACTTCTCACCAGCCGGTGTCCCGGCCTCACACTGAGGCCAGACCCACATTTGCTGGCGCGGCACCTTTTGTCCCCTTCCATGCTGAGCCCGTTACGTACTCCACTCGCGTACGCCAGCCCCGCCCTGCGCAGCCTAGACCGGTGCGTCCCTCTGCACCACCCCCGCCCGACACTGTTCTGCAGAGCATACGTGCTCTTGAGTTGGCAGTGAGTGGTCTTAGAGGAGACCTTAGGACCCTGTCCTCCACCGTCTCTACGATGGCTGGACGCTTTGACCTGATCCCTCAGATCCACTACTGCCTGACACAGATCTTAGAGCGTCTTCCGCGCGTACCCCCACCCACCCAGCAGGTTCCCACACACACTTCCACACACACTAGACCTGCTTCCACTTCCACGCCCACCCCAGCTCAGCAGCCTACACCACCACCACCACCACCGCCGCCTCAGGACGGAGACGGCGTAGCACCACCTTCCTAGGCACCCTTGATGCCATCGATCCCTTTTGCCGTTGTGCTGCCCGTTTCTGCTGGGTCCTGATGCCTTTTTGCCCACCCCCCCTCCCCTCACTTATTTTGGGATTCTCATTTTGCCGTATCTTTATATATCCTTTTTGGGAGAGAGGGAGAGTTTTTGGTGACCCATTTATACTCGTATCACTCATATCTGTGCATGCATCATATCTGCATCATATTTTCATTTCTTTATTTTTCGTTTTATTATCTTTTTTTCTTTCCATCATGCATGCATCTTCACTTGCCCCTCTCATTACTTGTCTCTCTGTGTGCCACACTTTGCACATTGAGGACACTGTGCAGTTTAGCTTGGGGGAGTGAGTTCTCACGTTCTTTTTCGATTTGCCACCTTTATTTTCAGTTTTTCACACCGTTTTTCACTTTTGCACTCATTTTTCATTATTTTTCTTTTATTTTGCCATGCATCACGTTTTTCTTATTTCTCTGTGTGCCGCATTGCATAGTTTTATTTTTCTTATCTTTATTTCTTTCCTTTTTCATCTCATGCTAGAGATGAATTTTCTGTGATGATGTCTACGTGGAGTTAGCTTATTCTGTATGCATGCTATATTTGTCATGTCTTAGATTTTATTTCTGATATCATATGCTATGACTTGCTTTGCATCTAGAATAGTAACCCACACTTTTTCCACATGAAAATGGATGAAGTTTTATTATTTGCTGAGCCTGAATATTCATATGTATGCTATCACAGAAAACACACCAAGATTCACGCATTGAATGCTTATATCTGGAGTACTGATTTCTTTTCCTATATCACTTCTATATGCATGAATTGTACACTTCACTTCGGGATGATTGAATGATGTTAGCTATGATATATCTGGATTAGTTAGCTTTTTTGTGATCGAAACTGAGTAGATTAGATTACCCTGCTGAAGTTGTCGTGCATGTCTTATAGAGTGAACCGAGAGTTATATATATTTCTTTCTCCACAAATCTTGAACATCATTTCTCTACTTTTAAAATCATTGGTGAATCTCCCCTTAGTGATTCTATTTTATGGCATTTCCCCCGCTATTAATTCCTAGCTCCAAGTTTCTTATTCTATAAAAAAAAAGAAAAAAAAGGAAGAAAAAAAAGAGAATAAAAGAGAGAAAAACATTCTTGTATATCATTACCTCTCTCTGAGTTGGGATCGTTGTGTATATATTGCTTATTGCAAAGAAAAAAAAGAAAAAAAAAGAAAAAAAAAGAGAAATAGAGGAAAAATCCTCAATAAAAGATCCCATCTCACTTTCTTTCTTTCTTCTTTCTCTTCTTTGCTTTTGGAGCTATGTGAAAATGGGGATGTAAATATTTTTTTTATGCCACCACGCTTATAGATAAGCTTGGGGGAGGGGATCCATTGATGTGTGAGAGAGTGACTACTTGACATTGCACGACAACCTAGGCTAAGTAATATTCTATACTCGGTGAGATTGTTTTTTTTAGCTTTACGAAATCCAGAAATCTAAGCCTAGCGTTCATTTCATGAAATCCAAACTTTTCTATTCTCTCTATTCTATAGTGTGATACTCTTATACTCCAGATAGAAAGCGTTCAATTGAAAAGTGCGTGATCTGTGATTTGTATACCGCTTTAAATGATTTAGACGATGTTAATTTTAAAATCATTCCGTTTTTCATGATTATATCGTTGTTCGTGGGTTTTCTATTTCTATTTGCACTATTATACTATGATATCAAAATAAGATTCTTTGCCATGTATTTCTCATTCGGTGCATGCTATAAGAGTAAGTAAAACCCACGTCCTGAGAAAATGATCTAGCATCCTACCTCTTCGCTTCTTTCTTTCTTTCTTTCTTTCTTTATTTTCATTTCGTTTTCATTCTTCTTCGTTTTTCATTTTTTCTCGTTTTTCGCCGTTTTCGTTTTCCGAATCCACCGGGTTCGCCTTTTACTTATCTTCCTCGAGGACGAGTAAGAGGCAAGCTTGGGGGATTTTGATCACTCCTTATTTTACACCTTTTTCCCGCATGTTTGCATGCCATTTTGATCGCCCAAATCGTGTTTTTCACGATATATTGACGATATTGCGATGCTTTTCACGATTTGTTGTTTTTGTCGCATTTCAGGTGATTTGGCGCGATTAGGAGTGATCTCGAGATGCGCTTACTCTAGACGGTCACCGGACGACCTCCCCGAGGGATATTTTGCTTTTGGAGAGGAGCGGAGGAAGAATGGACGTCGCAGGAGCGACGAGGAGGCCAAAACAATCAGATTGGGCATCTTTTGTGTCCCACTCGGCCGAGTGGAGGAGCCACTCGGCCGACCAGCGAGACACTGCTCGACCGACCCGTTCAGACACGATTTCCATGTGTACTCGGCCGAGCAACGGAGACCACATCGGCCGAGTGACGATACCACGTCCGCCCGAGTGGCGCCCAGACGAAGCCCCTTCAAAATATCGAAGTTTCTGTTTTTCGGCCACCTGAGCTTCAGAAGACCCACTCGGCCGAGTGGCAAACCACGTCCGCCCGAGTGCAGTGAAGCCATCGGCCGAGTGACGACAACTCACTCGGCCGAGCCGCCCCCGAACTGAAGACCCCTGAAGCCCCCGACTTACTGGAAAATGACAGGGTTTTCACTCGGCCGAGCGACTTTTGTCACTCGGCCGAGTGCGATGCGCTGCCTGTAGCGAAATTTGCGGAAAACAGGCTGTGCAGGGGCGTTTTGGTCAGGATTTTTAGACGATTTTTGGGGCTATTTAAGCCTTGTTTTTACCCTAGTTTAAGGAGCCACCTCTTAGATTTTTTGCAGCTTTTTGAGACTACTTTTTAGCTTTATTATTTGTGATTGGAGAAGAGGAAAAACTTGGATTTTTGTTGGATTCATTGAAGAACTACATTGGTTTGCATCTTTCTTCCCCAAAAACTCTATTTTTATTGTTTATATCATTGTTGTGATGAATTCCTTTGCCTATTTCATTGATTATTTTTGTGCTATTGCTATGATTTGTGAGTAGTCTCCACGTCTTGGGGCGTGGGGATGAACCCTACAAGCCCAATTTCGTATTTGTGATAAATTGGTAGAAATTGTGCTAGAATCAATAATTAGAGATTAGATTGGGATCGAATTACTACGGATAGCTAGGTATTCATATCAATTGGGATTTGCAAGAGATTGGATCCCAATTTGATAGGAAGCCCTAGAAATCCGAATTGGGTTGGAGTCGGATTTTCGAAGTATCGGTTTGCAAGAGATTGGACCGATACTAGGATCTCCGGTTGCAATTCCGCGCCGATACCCGTTTGCAAGAGATTGGACGGGTAGGAACTATCCTAATTTAGATTGTGGACCGAGTTTGCAAGAGATTGGGCTCGGTGCGCAATTGGACGATGATGTTGATCCTAATGCTAGTTTTCCTAGGCTAGGGTTTGCAAGAGATTGGACCCGACCCTAGGATAGCTATAGACCGGCAACAACGCGAGAGCGTGAGCTTGGTTCCACATTTAGTTGCAACTAGTTCATCCAAATTCTCATTCTAGCAATTTTGATACCGACGAACCACATTTATGAAATACGGTGAGTAGCGGGGATTCCCCATTCCCTAGACGTTCTTTATTTGATTTGATATTTCGCACATTTGTCTGACGATTGTGACAGGATCGCCCAAGGCAATTCTCTCTATTCTTAAATAGCTAGGTTGATTAGGAGCAAGCACGGTCATTCACCCTCCCTGTGTTCGATACCCGCTCGCCGCTATACCGTGCGCTTGCGGTAAAACTACAACCGTTCTTTGGGTGTACGTCCCGGAGCGATCACCTCTCCCCTCTTAATTTCCACTGCAGAGGAAATAACAGGAGAAACATCATTATATTATGTACGTACTGGAGAGGTACTGGAAAAATATAGCATAGTCGTTGACGACGGTTTTGCTTTCGCTATTGTCGTTCACGTCGCTGAATACGACGTTGACGTCTGCCCACTTTTCTATAGCGTAAACACATAGAATGGCCAAAATGGTACGAGGCAATAAGAGTAGAGCTGGACTCACTCTTGAAAAGCAAAGTCTTTGGACCAGTAGTCCATACACCTAAATGTGTAAAAACCTGTGGAATATAATTCGGATTTCATAAAGAAATTGAAATGAAGGAAATGTGATCATTTTCCTACTAAGCCTACACTTCTCTGAAAAAGCCAATACATGCAGCTCATGGACGTTATGACTGCATATATATACGGCAATATAGATATAGAGATCTATATAAAACTTCCAGTAGGGTATACTCTACCCCCAGAGATGAAAGAGAGACGTAGAAACGTCTTCTCCATAAAGGCTACAAAGATCATTAGTTGATCTTAGCAATATTCTGCCTGTGTATCTTTTTCGAAAGATCGTTGACATGATTTGTAATATTCGCCGTATATGTGGTCGACTTAAAGCTAATAGAATCTCCTGCAGAGACCATTTAGATTACAGATAGCTTTAAGCATACCTTGTAAATGAAAAACCTAGGTATAACAAGGTATTATCTCGGCTTTTATATTTAACCCCTTCGTGGTGGAACCCCTTTAATATCTTTCATACACCTGGATTTTATGAAGAATGATGTCCACTTGCATCCTATTAAAAATGGATACTTATGTATGACACCTTCCAGTAGCTGGAAGAGGGGGAGGACATCCTAGGTCCCGAAGAGCCTAGCTCTAGTGTACTTGTTACACTTCTTTATCTGGCCAACTGCACGTATCTTTGATAGAACGTCTCCAGTAAATTTGTTAACTAGATACAGTGTTGCCCTGGAGAGCAACACTAGACCAAGGATAAGCTGCTTCTGTGTAACTTCCAAGGGTCAAGGAATATATATCGCATATGCAGGTTTAAAGATCAACGCGATGACTACAATACAATAGGCTGGCCACCTCCTAAATAGCTACACATCATCCTCCAATGTCTACATCTTCTAAGAAGCTCATCATCCAAGAAGCAAGTGTTAGAAACGCTCAGCCAGGTCCAGCAGTACCTTGCAGACACACTGAAGACTGATTCAATAAATACTTTAGTGGCGTAATCTACCAACTTCGAAGAGCATTCCACTCCAGAACGCTACTGCTTTACTATAGCCGCTAGATGAGTGAAACTTGTATAAGATGAGTGATGATTGTATTTTCTTTCAGAACATGATAGATGTATAGACGAATAGGAGATGCTTGTATAGATACATATGAGATCTGTAAGCCTGAAACTTGTACAGATCAGGGGGAGTCCCTCGATAGTTGTACTCTTTTCCCTTAAGCTGCTGGTTTTTCCCACTGGGTTTTCCACAGCTAAGGTTTTAACGAGGCAACCACAATGGCTCTGGATCCAGAAGTATCCACCCCATTAGCATAACGAATCATGAAGTATTCATATGCTTAACCCAAGGTAATGGAGAGATGAGGGGGAGTGTTGTGAGTTGAGGGAGGCCTTAGGCCTCCCCCCTCAACATCTCACCATTACTCCCCACTAAGTTAGTGGAGAGTCCCTTGAACTCCTAACTCATCATGAGATTTCTATAAATAAAGGACCATGGCTATTTGCCATGGTTGATTCTCTCCAATCCTCTTCTAACACATTTGTGATTGTTGATGATTATTCAAGATATACTTGGGTATTATTTTTTGAAGCATAAAAACGATGCATTTTAAGAATTTACAATATTTTGTAAAAGAATTCAAAAGTTAAAATCTTCATCCATTATTACTATTCGTAGTGATCATGGTGGAGAATTTGAAAATGAATTATTTACAAAATTTTGTGATAAACAAGGCATAACACATAATTTTTCTTTTCCTAGAGCTGCACCACAAAATGTTGTAGTTGAAAAGAAAAATAGAACTTTACAAGGATGTGTTAGAACCATATTATGTGATAGTTCTTTACCAAGATATTTTTCAGCAGAAGCTATTGCTATTGCATGTAATGTATTGAATAGAATTTTGGTAAGACCACACCTTAGTAAAACATGTTTTGAACATTTCTATGATCGAATTCCTAAAGTATCATATTTTAAAGTTTTTGGTTGTAAATGTTTTATTCTTAATATTAAGGATTCATTAGATAAGTTTGATTCTAAATCCGACAAAGGTATTTTTCTAGGTTATTCTACATGGAGTAAAGCATATATGATTTATAATAAAAGAACCTTATGTATTGAGGAATCTCTTCATATAAGTTTTTATGAGAATTATACACCCATCACACCTATTGATGAAGATGATTCAATACCCATCACTAGTTCATTAGAGAACACTAAGTTAGATGACAATGACGATAATAATTCTACTAATTCTATTCCTGAACCAATTCCTGATAATACAAGTCTTTCTAAAGTATTTATTGAAGTTCCTAACCATCCACATGATTTGGTTATTGGTGATATTTCTGATAGAGTAAGAACTTGATCACAAATTGAAAAAATGACTCATTGTGCATTTATATCATCCATTGAACCAAAGAATGTTATTGAAGCATGTAAAGATAGTTCATGGATAATAGTAATGCAGAAAGAACTTAATCAATTCAAAAGTAATGATGTATATGAATTAGTACCAAGACCTTCAGATCATCCAGTTATTGGAACAAAATGGGTATTTAAGAATAAGTTAGATGAATCTGGTCAGGTAGTTAGAAATAAAGCTAGATTAGTTGCACAAGGTTATAACCAAGAAGAATGTATAAATTACGATGAAACCTATGCACCTGTTGCAAGATTAGAATCTATTAGAATGCTTTTATCAATTGCATGTTATACGGATTTTAAATTATATCAAATGGATGTAAAAAGCACATTTCTAAATGGTATTATTAAGGAAGAAGTCTATGTAGAACAACCACCTGGATTTCAACATGAAAGTTTAGAAAATCATGTTTTCAAATTAAAGAAAGAATTATATGGATTAAAACAAGCAACACGTGCTTGGTATGAAGATTGAAGAACTTTCTGTTAAAATCTGGTTATTCTAATGGAAAAATAGATATAACCTAATTTACCAAACATATAGATTCTGATGTAATAATTACACAAATATATGTTGATAATATAATTTTTGGTTCTACTAATGATTCTCTTAGTCAAGAATTTTCTCAGGAAATGCAGAATGAATTTGAGATGAGTCACATGTGTGAATTGAACTACTTTCTTAGGCTTCAAATCAAACAAATGAAGGAATTTATATTTATACATCAAAGTAAATATACAAAAGAACTCATCAAACGTTTTGGACTAGAGAATTCTGCAGAGGAACGTACTCCAATGGGTACTTCATCAAATCTTGACAAAGATCCAAATGGTAAGAGTGTTCATCAAAGATTATATCGAGGTATGATCGGATCTTTACTTCATCTTACCGCTAGTAGACGAGACATTATGTTTTCTGTGTGTATATGCGCTAGGTATCAATCTGATCCTAAAATATCACATTTGACCGTTGTCAAAAGGATAATTAGGTATATCAAACATACATCCGATCTTGGTTTATTTTATCCATAATCAAGTTCATTTGATTTAGTATCCTATAGTGACATAGATTTTGCTGGTGGCAAATCTGATCGCAAAAGTACAAGTGGTACTTGTCACTTTCTAGGTCAATCATTAGTTTCCTGGTTTAGTAAGAAACAAAATTTTGTTTCTTTATCAACAACTGAAGCAGATATATTGCTGCTGGTTTAGAATGTGCACAGATTTTGTGGATGAAACAATCAATTCTAGATTATGGTATTATGTACAACACATGTCCTATTATATGTGATAACACTAGTGCTATTAATTTATACAAAAATCCTGTACATCATGAACGTACTAAATATATAGATATACGTCACAATTTCTTGGATGATTATGTCCAAAAGAGTAATATTATATTAAAATATATAGACACTAGAAATCAGATCACTGATATCCTTACTAAACCTTTTAAAGAAGAGACTTTTGTAAAATTTAGGAGAGAACTAGGTATACTAAGTGAATCGGAATTTTAAGACTATATTATTACTTAATAATAGGATTGTTACCTATTATAAGTTTTCTGGATTTTTTTGAATTTTATTATTTCTTTTGGTCGACCAGCGAACTATACTAGTCGACTAATCCATGTAAATCAGATAATATAATTCCAGAATTATTTTTATTTTTAAATAAAAATTATTTTAGCCGACTAATTAAGCACTTTGGTCGACTAATACCATTTCCAGATTATGCGTATATAAGCATGTAAATATTAAGTTTATTATTATTAAAACATCATCACTTTTTGATCTCATTTATTTTTAATCACTAGAAGACAGAAATTTTTGAATTTCACTTCCATACACAAGGACATAGTACATTGTATGGTTAAATCATTCTTACATAATTTTTCTTCACTCTTACCAAAGTACACTTACATATGTCCTTAAAGTAAGGAGAAGTTAATTCTCTCTTACACCTAAGTACAAATCGATCAGTCCTTCTTTTGACCGAAAATTCTATAAACAATTCAAAATTTCAGCATCTTCCCCAAACCGTTCAAAATAGATGACTAGTCGACTAGTCCCAAGAATTAGTCGACCAATCACAGACAGTCACCCCATTTTGATAATTTGACAGGGGGAGAAAATAAGGAGGAAAAAAGGAGAAATTTCATAAGAAATTCATGAATTCATGCAAACTTATTCGCATTCATTTAATGAGACTAATATGTCTAATATGAATAATAACAAGTCGTTGTTTTTAGACTTTATTTATCATTTCATTCATTATGATTAGTGACAAATTCATTATAAACACTTATTTCACTAACACTTATACACAAGACTTAACATTTTCTACACACGCACACGCACACACACACACATATTGCATATATGCAGTCATATATAATAAGGAGAGAGGGCGATTGGGGTGATCCAGGTGGTGATCTCGGCGGAAACGTCGGTAACAACAGAAGCTCCGGCGAGAGCAGCGGTATTAATAACCTTACAAAGGAGGCGGCAAGGGTTCTTGAGGATCCAAATGAGGAGGGATGGCATTTGATTACGCGGAAAGATAAAGGCAAGTTGCGAATCGGTTGGGGCAAAGGCTTCGACAACTACCAAAGGGGAGGCAAAGGATTCTCCGGCAGAGGCAAAGTGGTGGGCCCAGGGCAACGTTCAGAGTACAGAGGAGGGCGAACACAACAGGCAAATCCAGAGCTCAAAAGGAATGACAAAGCAGACTGTGCGCGTAAGGTGTTTGATAGAATGCATGTGAGACCAAAAGTGGAAATCATGATTGATACTTCAGGTTCAAAGCAATCTTGGTCTGATGTTTGCACAAACAGGAGATCGTATGAAGAATCTATGGCTATGAAATTCATTCCACCGATGATTAAAGATGATGGATCAACCATTGGTCGAGTATCGGGATCTTTACTTGGTCAGGGGGCTGAAAGATGGAAGAACAATTTGGTGGGGTATGTTCTCGGGGATGTCCCCTACTACGGTCAACTGTAAGCGTATGTTGATCGTCTTTGGAAGCTTAAAAAGGGTGTCCACATTTATAGCCGAGACAATGGTTTTTTTACTTCAGATTTGAATGTGAAGAGGAGTGTGAGAGAATATTGTATGGAGGACCACGTCTCTTTGATGGTCGATTGACAGTGCTTCAACGCTGGAGCCCTACGCTATGCCATGACCGAGATATATTGTCATCAGTTCCAGTCTGGGTATAGCTTCATGGTTTGTCGCTGAGTATGTGGACACTAGATATTCTGAACATAGTAGCCTCGGTAGTAGGTACCCCTCTGTGTCTTGACCGAGCAACTGTGAAGTTGGAGAGATTGGCTTATGCTAGATGTTTAGTAGGGTGGATACCAAGCAACCGCTTCCAAGACAGTGGGAGTAGAACTTGATGATGGAACTATTATCACAATTGAGACCAAGTTTGAAGGCGAGCCCCCAAGATGCAACCACTGTGTGTGTGTGTTTTGGGCATTCGGACCAACAATGCCCTGATCTGGAGAAGCTCTCTTCAATCCAAACAAATGAGAAGGAGGATTTGAATACTGAAGCAGAGGAGCCCATGTTGTCTTCAGAATTAGAGGCTGATACAACTAAGTCTACGGGGGCACATAGTGAAGGGGAGAAGGAGTCTCTAACAAGTACATGCAGTAAAGTATCTAGCAATCCAAAGCTGAGTGTGAGGAAATGATAGCAGATGGGGTGAAGAAAATGGCAAAGAGGAAACACACAACTCCAAAGAGCAGAGCGCAGCCGCTGCTTAGGAGGTTGGGGAGTGCTATGAGGCTTTTACTGTTAAGACAAATACTACTAAAGGCAACCCAGAAATTGCCAGGCCATCATCTTCTTTCACTGATGATGATATAGACATTGATGTTGATCGAATTCTTGTGGTCCTAACCTATGCAAATGCTGCCTGGGAGCTGGAGCAATCTGTATTGAAAGGAAGCTCGACTTTGGAAAGCACTGCAGTAAAGAAAAGCCTCCCCTAAGCCGCTAGTAGAGGTGGTAATTGGAAAAGCTCCCGAATGAAAGAAGGAATGCTTGGGCGGTAGCACCAACCCCCCAATCAATGACTTTGTTTATTTGGAATACGCGAGGACTCAATAACTTTGTTAGGCGTAGAGACCTCCGTAACAGATTAAGACGGGTGAAGCCATTGTTGGTGATTTTGTTAGAGACGAAGTTGAAGGATAACAAAGAAAACTGGAGATCCTACTTCCTCTTAAATTGGACAACAGTTGACAACTTCTCGCTGCTTCAAGTGGGTGTGACTTTTAGTTGGATTTGATGCTACTATTTGGGATTGCACTGTGCAGTCTGCCTCCCCCCAATACATCACATTGAAATGTAAAAATGAGGAAGGACTTCAAATATTTCTCTCAGCCATCTACGCATCTAATTTAAGCTCGGAGCGCAAATTTCTTTGGCGTCAACTAGTAGATGACGCTGCCATGCTGAAGGGTGAATTTTGGCTTCTGGGAGGGGATTTTAATTGCGTTCGATGCTCCAAGGAGAAGGTGGGAGGATGCAGTATTGATTCTAGCGGGGTGTATGAATTCAATGCATGTCTCAGCCAATGCTCGCTTCTTGAGCTCAAAAGCGTTGGAAGGAACTTGAGCTGGTGCAATAAAAGGATTGGTACTGGGCGTATTGCAGCTCGATTGGATCGAGTTTTTTGCAACCTGAAATGGATCACCCACACTTCCAAAGACATTTGTCGAATACCTGGATCCCCTGACTAGCGATCATTCCCCCATGCTTATTAAATTGCACACAAAGGTACACTCATTCCCGAAGCCATTTAAAATTTTCAATTTCTAGGCTCGGGTGCCAGGTTTCAGTGAGCTTGTAGTGAATAATTGGGAGCAGTATACACAAGGGTCCCCAATGAATTGTGCTATCACCAAGCTTCGCAGACTTAAGCCAGTTTTAAGGGAATGGGCTAGCAAGCAAGCTGACTTGAATGACATTCCAGATTGTCGTAATCAGCTGAAAGAACTTTGGGCCTATTTTACTATCCATGCTGATCATGAACTGCAGAAAAAGGAGCAAGAATTATCAAACAAACTAGTCAATCTCATGGGGATGGAGGAGGAGATGATTCGTAAAAAAAGTCGACAAGATTGGCTCAGCTTGGGGGATAAAAACACAAAATTCTTCTACACTGCTATGAAGGCTAGACAGGGACACAGTAATCTGGGGCACTGGTAGATGCAGATGGGAATCAAAACAGTTCCTTTGAAGAACTTCGGTGTAGTGCGCCAAAATCCTTTGAAGCATTGTACAACCAATCCAATTATTGGAGAATATTTCCCAACCTCATTCCAAAACGCAAATTGACTTCTGAGGCGGAAACTTGGTTGGAGAGAAGAGTCTCTAAAGAGGAAATTAAAGAATCGGTTTTCCAAATAGGAGTGGATAAATCTCCTGGTCCAAATGGCTATAATGGATTTTTTTCTATTAACACAATTGGAGCACTATTGGAAATGATATCACCGCAGCTGTTCAATCATTCTTCCGATTAGGTTCCATACTACATCATATCAACCATACCTTCCTCGCATTAGTTCCCAAGAATTCTAATGCTACTGGGCTTGGTGACTACAGACCAATTGCATGTTGCAATGTGCTATTTAAGGTCATTAGCAAGGTCTTATGCAACAGGCTTAAGATATTGATTCATGAACTCATCTCTCCAAATCTAGCGGCATTCCTCAAGGGGCAACTACTTTCGGACTATGCTCTTTTAGCACATGAGCAGATACGGGACTTCAACAATCCCATGTGGGCAAGAGCCTGCATCAAATTGGATTTAAAGAAGGCATTTGATAGTGTGAATAGAGAATTTATTTACTTCATCCTGCATCAATTTGGATTCAACAGAACCTTCTCCAACTGGATTAGGGAGTGCATCTCAACCCCGACCTTCTCTGTTATGGTCAACGGATCCCCTGTGCGTCATTTCGAAGGAAATAGAGGACTAAGGCAGAGAGACCCACTTTCACCCTACTTATTTGTTATGACCATGGAAGCATTCTCTCTACTATTAGATAAATCTATCGCTGCTCGTAGCATTCACCCTATGAGGCACACATGTGTTGATTCCCACCTCCTCTTTGCAGATGATTTACTAGTATTCTATCGTGCAAATTCCATTCTTTTGGTGCGCTGAAAAAATTGCTGTAACAGTTTACAAATCGCATGGGACTTCAGATTACTTGGGATAAAAGCATGTCTATTTTTAGCAAGGGTACCAAGAACCCAACAAGCCTATCAAATTTGTTGGGTATAAAACTGGGAACCTCCATCACTACATACTTGGGATTGCCTCTTTCCTCTAAATACCCGAAAGCTTCAATGTATAGCAGATTGGTTGACAAATGCAAGAAGAGACTCGTGGGCTGGACATCATCCATGTTATCCATCTCGGGGGCGCGTAGAATTGGTAAGAACAATCATTTATGGAATGGTCGCCTTTTGGACGCAAGCTTTCCGAATTCCAAAGTCTGTTCTTCGAGCCATAACATCTGCTTATAGGAAATTCATTTGGGGGTCATCCCACATATGGGCCTGGAAAGATATCTACACCCTAAATAGGAAGGGGGAGTGGGCATGAGGCTGCTTTCAGATCTAAACTCTACAGCAGGGGTCAAATTGACATGGCGACTATTGTCTACAGAGGGACTATGGGCAAAATATATGAGGAGCAATTACAAAGATATAGATACCTTTTTTTGCAGCTAAAGGTAAAGCAACTCAGTTGGGCACTTGGAAGTTTATGCTTCATTGCAGGAGATTTGCCAAGAAACTTATCAAACGAAAAGTCAGGGATGGTAGTTCCACTCTTTTCTGGCATGACAATTGGCTGCCCTATGGACCTCTTGGTGACCTCTATGATGTTCCTCCAGATGCAGACAACAAAAGGGTATGTGATTACTGGGGGCCTTTAGGATGGATCGAGGACCCAGCCATACTCCACATCCTTCCTATCCTGCAGCAATATTCTGTAAGTCAGGGAACCGACACGTGGGAGTGGGGCCTGGGGTCAGTTTTCCATTTTAAAGATGCTTGGGAGGGTACCAGACGGTAAGGTACATTATTTCCCTATTTTAGTTTGGTCTGGTATAAAAACCATATTCCTAAAATGGCGCTAACCCTTTTACGAGCCTTTCATGGGAAATTACTCAGTAGAGATTTACTAATTACATGGGGCATTAATTCATCTGCACACTGTGTACTCTGTGATGATGGGATAGGGGAGAGTGTCAACCATATATACTTTGAGTGCAACTACACATGTTATATCTTACGCAGGTGCCTTCTCAAATTGGTGGTTTCAACCCCTATAGAGCCACTTCTTACCGAAGTGGGAGACTTCTACCTTGGCCAATATGCGAAAAAGGATCTAATGAGCCCACTAGCCAAAACAACCCTAGCAACAGTGGTATGACACATCTGGAAAGAGAGGAATAGAAGGATTCCTGATAACATCAAGCGGCCCAAAACACTTCTATTTGATGATATAGAGGCAGATATCAGGATTGCGCTCAGGGACCAAGATCACAATGAACCTGATGCTGCCGATGCTATGGAAAATTGGGACTTTAGAGATGAGGGATGAGGGATGAGAATCTTATACATTTTATTTTTGTTAGAAGGGGGATGACTTGTTAGTAGAGAGTGACTGCGCTTGTGCCCTCTCCTCTCTCTTCCATATCCAACCTCTAGTAGCTACCGCATTGTAATGTTTTGTACATTTCTACATTTTCAACAAAGATACACACCAACTTTCTAAAAAAATAATATTGCATATATGCCATAAATGTAGGGAGAGTAATAATTTTTATAATTTCTCATATTATATTCAATGTTTGTGAAATCATCAAAAGGGGGAGAATGTTGGAAACCCACAACTCCTTATAAGGTTTTGATGATACAAATATATTATTCTATGTGTACTAACTTTATCTATGTAGATTTTATAGCTCAACTATTACACATTTTAGATAAGACAATCATCAAGACTACATATAGTAAGAAACATCCACTTCAAGATGAAGCATATCGATGAGATTTTGTATCTTATAAAAAGAGATGTAATCTTTATTTTTTCTCTTGCATAGACTTAGAATGTAAAAGCCTTGATGATGATCTATCTTAGTCATTTAGGGTCCATCCTCAAAAAATGAACTCAATGACCAAATTAGTCGCATAGTCATCCCGAATAGCCGACCAGTTTAATTATTAAAATATTCAAAAAATTCCAAAAATTTTCTGAACATATTCTTAGGTCATCAGGATCATTATTTTTCAAAATCCTAAATATCAAATTTTTAGTCGACCAATATAAGTTAGTCTACCAGTCAGTTATTAAATTAGTTATTCTAACATCTACAGCTTCAAATTTAACATTCAACTTCTAAAACCATCCAAGGGTAGTTAAAACTACCAAAAACGGAAAAAAATCTGACCGTTTGTCAGTTTTTGGCAGTTCTTTGTGTCTTTTCATGAAAGGTTGACTCAACAGTAAAAAATTCATATTAGCATCACAATTAGTCGACCCGTACCATCCATTAGTTGACTAATTTTGACAAAAATTTCTTAGAATTTTTTTATAAAATTTAGACAATTGTTAAACGTTCTAAAACTAACGTTTTGGACTATAAATAGACCCTAGACCCCAGTCTAAAATACACAAAAATTCACACACTCTCTCTTTTATTAAGTTTACTTTCTCTCTATAGAAATTGAGTGATTTTCAGATTTCCATAGGGAAACCTCTGCAGAAATTTTGCCACTTTAGGAAATCCAATTTTCAAGAGTGTTCTACCATATTTCATATCAAGAACCATGTAGATTCCATCACCAACGTTGCGCTATAATTCTTACATTATCAAGGCTATATGTGATATTGTTTCATACACTTTCTTTACTTTATTTAGTGATTCTCTTGTTGAAGAGATTGTACAAGTTTGCAACACAGGGAGTGTTGGCATCTTTATATGTTGATCGCTACAGGGAGAAAGTATTATAGTGGATTGAAATCTCTACAGGGTAGAGGATTGGACGTAGGATCACGAGGATCCGAACCAGGATAAATATCTGTGTTTGCGTTTGAAATTTTCTGGATTGTGTTCATTTATTTCCGCAATCTTACTGCAATTTTTAGTTACTTTTAATTTTGCAATTTCATTGTGATATATACTATTCACCCCCTTAGTGTATTTGGTGTGCCAAGAGATCCATTAGTCCTGTGGAGGTGGAGGAGGAGGTAAGAATGCATCAGGCTTGTAGGAATGAGGCGTTGTGTCCTTGGTCTCATTATCCTCCTCCTCTTCAGTATGTGTATGCTCCACGGTCCCCTCGGTGCTCTCAATGGCCTCGTAGGTAGGAAACCAATCAGCAGGAAAGAACTGCACAAGCTCATCTGAAAATGAAGTAGTGGGTATGCCCTTGCATGATCCCTGCTCCCATCGGTGTGGGTCAGGCTGATCGTCCATCTCATCATCGGAAGAGAAAACCAGGACGTGAGGATCAACGAGCTACATCTGATGAATGCCGGTGTATGGAGTGTGGTAATGGGTGTGAGCGTCGGTGGTATGTGCCTCGGAGGTGGTACCTACACAGGAAAATAAACTCATTTTATAAATTTTCAAATTTAAATCGTACGAGTTATCTTGTATGGTGCAAGTCTTCAATGATGCGTGAGACACAGCTGCGATCTCCATGTAATCCCATGCTTCCTCGGGCGGCATGTCGGAGAACTGGCCTCCATTCACCTTCATCATGAATTCTTGCAAATCAAAGTGCAGTCGTCCACTGAAGAAACATAGCAACTCATGCGTGCTTATCCCGTGCTTTGGTAATCCGTTCACCAATCTGTTGAATCTCCCCCAAGCTTGCCAAAGTGTCTCTTCAGCGAGCTGGGTGAAGGTGGCAATTTGATCACTTGGTGTCTGGTGTTACCTCACCTGATTTCCCATGGTAGAGGTGGCTCCTCCACCAAGATTATCCCATCCTGATGGTGTTTGTAAAAAAAATTGAATCCCTTACATATGAATGTAACTGCCCCTGCGATATGGACAATTGGTTCACACTTTGGGCAAGTTCTTGGAGTTGGGCCTTAGCCATGGCTTGGGTTTCGATCCATTGAGCTTGGTCTCGAAGTTTGCTTTCTAGCAGCAAATCGAGGTGGGATTTTTGTGGTGGAGGTGGAGGATCAAGATACGAGGGTTCATGTGGTAGGTTGTGGGTATATGATGGTGGATTATAGGGGTATGTGTATTGTTGGCATTGGGTAAAGATATGCACATGCATCCCACACTTTATGCAAAATCCTGCAACCTGTGGAAAATCATCGTGGCCTCCAACTTGAGCACATTGTGAAAATAGATCTCTGAAGCTTTCAATAAATGATCCATCGGCATCCACATATTCTCCAAAAAGCACCCGACAAGTAGAAGATAAAGCTAAGAGAAGTGCGTCAGTGGTATAAGAGAATAGCAAAAATTCAATGCCGGTGTGGGGGAAATTTCGTTTATTAATATTTTTATAATTTTTGAATGAAACATAGTCTAGCTAACCCTAAATCTAACTAATATATATCAGCAACGGCGCCAAAAACATATTCGCGAAGCGATAAAGCTTTTATATTTATAAATCGTAAGCGCACGGCGTCGTTGTAGCGTTATACGGGTCATCTGCAGGGAGACAGATTGATCAAGTACTAGCTTGATATAGGGTCGTCGTGAGATTTGCTAATCAATTGAACGGGAAGTGATTTTACATGGTTTTAACAAAGGATTTGATGAGAAAATTTATAGAACAAGGATAATCACAAGGATGAACATTGATAGAGCAATTACACAATAAAGAAACAGCAAAGAATAACAAAACAATAAGAAAAACAATAATAAAAGCAAGGAAAACTTATCTCATTGAATAGTCCATAAGAGTTGTCAATTCACATACACAATTCAAGTGAACAGCTTCAAAATCCTAGTCTAAACTAACCCTACTCCTAAAACAAGAAGAAGAAAATGGAAAAGTGGCAAAAACGAGCCCAAAAGTTGGCTCCCCCTTAAGTGGCGGTGCCACTCTCCTTAAATAGGAAATCCAAAACCATAGCAAATCGGCCTAGGACCCGATCCGACATGGCCGCATCGATATCGATGCGGTCGCATCGTTTGGAGCTCCAAGGAAGCTTAGATTCTTTAGAAATTCGATGCAGTCGCATAGAGGGGCCAAACGGCCGCGTCGTTGGCTTTGGACTCCAGCTGCAACAGCGACGCAGCTGCATCGCTGAATTGATGCAGTCACATCATTTCCTTCAAGTTACACAAGTGCTTTCTTCAAGATTTCTTCATTCGACGCGGTCGTGTGGGTTTGATTTCACACGGCCGCGTCATTTTGGCAGTGAGAAGAATTTTGGGCCGAAGAGACAGAGAGTTACATGGCCACATCGATTGAACGATCAGCCATGTGGAATTGGGAATTTGAACTCAAAGATCTCCTCACATACCTCTACACGACGCGGTCGTGTGTCTCATTGCGACGTGGTCTCGTCGAAAACTTTTCCAGCCCCTCTCCCTTGCATTCCACATGGCCACGTCGAATTGATCCACATGGCCGCGTGGAGCACAAATGCTCCAAACCAGCACTATTTTGATTCCATTGCTTCGCCTTGCTTCGCCTTCTCGTTCATTGACCCCTTTAAGCTCTTTTTCGTCTTTTTAGCACTCCAATATCCCGAGTTTGCTCCTTCTTTCCTGATATGCACAAATTGAAACTAAAAAGTAAAGGGAAACAAAGGTGGATAAAATAGAATGACGCGGTGTATAAAATGAGGCAAAATGCGTATGAGATGAGCGTAGAATGTATACACAAAAACTACTCATCAATTTGGTTTGAGTTATTTTGCTTAGCTATTGAATATTGCATTAGAGTTTTGCCATGGATGTTTTATTAGAATCATTTGATATCTATGTCGCCAATGATAGCTGGGTATAGATCAGAGTCTCCATGTGATGACCGAAGTTCTATCCATGATAGTAGTATGAACGATTGCTGGGGAATATTGTAGAGCATCATGCACTCGTAGTAAGACGATGACCAACGATGGTTGGCTTGGTGACATGAGCGGTAGTCCTATCACAACATCACGATAGTGGGGCGTAGGTGACAACATTAGGTGCAACAACCTCACCCTAGGATTGATTTGATAGCTAGATAAGATGATTCACTTCTATATTCAACCCACATTTCAGGGATACCTAGACCTAGAGCCTTTCTTCCATCTTCATTCTCTCTTTATAAAAATACCCATATAGCTAACCATAACATAGGATTGGCTAGTACTCCGTCAGATAACCTCCATGTGGATCAACTCGTAAGTGCTACATTGACAATGTGCGATTGCAGTATAAATATTAAACACTTCTCGCATCACTCCCATATCTATGTGCTCTCCATAAAAAAATGTGACAAGCTCCTCCTAAATACATGCATCTCAATCTATTCTTTTACTCTCAAATTTTTCTACTCTCCCAAGTTTGACGTCAATCGAAAAGGATAGCAAAGGAAGATCATCAATTACATTGAGAGAGTGAAGAATAAGACATGAAAAAATGCTAGCATATCAAAAAACACGAAATTGATAATGATGTCCACATTAACGTGTCTCCCCACGAACTCAAATATGAACATTGTCATGATCATTGAAAGCATATGTTCATTACACGAAGACTAAGGAGCACTAGTAGATTAACGATCTTCGGCCACTGAATATTGGCCACGGACGAATCCCTGATCGTCGGGGACGTACATACATACATAAAGCATATGTTCACTCCCCATATCCCTCAACCCCCTCCCTCCCCTCATCCCCATAAACCTACACCTCACAAAGCCCCCTCCTCCTCCGCCCCTGATCACCCCCTCTATCGCCGACACCTCCACCTCACCGTCCCCCTCCAAGCCCATGTCCCTCCCCCCACCCTTTGCCTCACTACCCCTGCCCATGCCTCAGCCACTCCCTACTATTTTGTATAATTTTATATGGGTTTCTCATGTTCACACAAATCTCAAAGGATTCGGTGCTCCAAGGGGCGAAGTTGGGATTTCTTCATTTTCACCTCACCAAGTCAAGGTATTGACCCTTGTCATTTAAATTTTTTACTAGCTTGAATTGTTGTTTAATCCTACATATAGTAGTGTATATGTATTTTGTGCTTTGAGTTAAATTCAAAATGAAATTAGTTTGTTCTGAATTCACGTGGAGGAGGACGTACATACATACATACATACATACACACATATATATACACACATATATATACATACATAAAAACATACATACAAACATGTATGTATGTTTTTATGTATGTATATATATGTGCATATACATGTGTGTATAAATACATGTGTATACATGAATATACATGTATATATATCTATTATACATTTGATAGAGTTTTTTGAATCCTAGGGCTGACTAGGACAAGATAAAAGACGGCTGAGATTTGATCTTGCTAAATCAACGGTTGAGATAATCTGTTGTAAAAAATTTTATTAACATGGAATCGCACCCACAACGTGAATCATTCGTACCCACAAATTGAATGGAGAGTGCATAAAGCCAAACACATATCTGTTAATAAAGCCAAATCTTAAAAAAGAGTGCAATGATAATTCCCGAGGCCCTTCTAATAGAGAGTGCATAAATAAATCTCAAACGCACATATAATTCATAAAGCAGAAGTAATAAAGGGAGCACACAGAACGCCTCGGCTCCCCCAATTCATAAACGCACATATAATTCATAAAGCATAGAAATAATATTAAAATAGTATAGCAGAAGAGCATCCCCATTAAAATAATATTACAATAAAGGACTCCTCGGCTTCCCCAACTAATGCACAGAACGCCCAATAAAGCCAAACGCACAGTACACGACTCCTCGGCTTCCCCAATTGAATAGAGAGCAAGACGCCTCAGTACACGACTACTCGGCTTCATTCAACGACGCCTCCCCTTCTACACAAAAAACCCTAAATTGGTTCTGCTTCTTCTCCCCATCAATTTCGCCATCATCCAGAGAATTCGCCAGCCTCAAGAACATCCCCATCAATTTCTTCCTCTCCCATCGCAGGTAACATCCGCCATCATTTGGGTTTGTTAAGATCTGCTTCCATTTGATCTTCATTTTCTCCTTCTGTTTTGTCGCAGTTATCTCCAAGCAATTTAGTTTTCTTCCTTGGAGCATTTTCTCAGCCAGCATCATCTCCAAGCAAATTAGTTTTCTCCAAGCAATCTAGGGCTCTTGGAAGGTTTCTGTTCTCTGCAGCCAAATCAAAATGTTCGGCCTTTTCTACTACAACAGCTGCTTCAGCGTCAGCGCCTGTGAATAAGGCGACCAACCCTCTTGAGGAGTTCTTTGAGTTAGATTGAAGCACTGAGGAAGAGAAACCCGTTGTTTACGGTAATGGTTCAGCCCTTTTTTATTTTTTAAACGTTATTTTTATAATCACTCATTGTTCTTTCTTGGCATTTTATTGCCGCTGTTTGAATCGTTAAAAAAAGATTTTTAGAGACTAAACATTTCCCCTCCCTATTAGTATTATTTCGTTGGTATCAAATTTTTGTATCGATATTTTTAGAAATGTAGACAACTCCTTTCAACTTCACCCGTATATTCTTCAAAATCATTTTATCTCACATCAAAATTTATTTAAACAGAAGGGGAAACAACCAAATTCCACAATCAAGGAACTTATTATACACAAAAAATGAGCATCCAGGCAATGTTGGCTCGATATAGTGTCCTACTTATGTTACTTTGGGAAGCTGTAGAATGAATAATGTTTTGTTGTAGATGAGTTTCCACTCTTTTTGAGCTAGAGGCTCATTGTTCTATGAGAGATACTATAATTAGAAAGGAATTTGTTTCATTGTCCACTTTAGTTTTGTTCTTTTGGTCTTACTGTTGTTTCCAAGTACACTTAACACTTAATTGCCAGAAGATTATCCAGATTTGGAAACACTTATATGAGCTTCATGAAGATTGTTTAAATGCTCTTATGGCTATTAAGTGTTTGTTGTAGGCGTCATTGATATTTTTTTGTGGTTCACATCATATTTCATGAAGAAGCCTAATCACTATAGCTACCCGATTGGCAAGAAGCGGATGCAACCTCTGGTAATTCTCTATCCGTATTAATCATAATCGCACCGATGATTGTTCAACATTTTTCTCAAAATGAATCAAAGCATGTATTTAACAAATATTGTTGGTATCATGTCAACAAATCCTATCCAAGGTAAAATTTTCTCTTGGGATGGTTGAATACACATATGTTATCAGTCAATAACTATGGCATGTATTTAACACCAATATTTATGCATCATGTGTTTCAGTCTCACCCAAAGTTATCAGATGACAACAAAGTCT
Organism: Scilla litardierei; assembly: GCA_030789695.1. Lineage (NCBI taxonomy): Eukaryota > Viridiplantae > Streptophyta > Magnoliopsida > Asparagales > Asparagaceae > Scilla > Scilla litardierei. Next base: position 157,607,691 of record CM061136.1, read on the forward strand.
AACGGGATACGAAAGTCTTTTGCAGGTCTTCAAGTTCTGCAGATCAAAATGCCACAAGAACTTCAAAATGAAGAGAAATCCTCGCAAGGTGAAATGGACAAAGGCATACCGACGATTGCATGGAAAGGATATGACACAGGTAGTAGAACCAGTGCAAGCTTGCTTCTTATTTGTTGGTTATTATTATTTCCCATGAACTTGCCACTAAATTTTCGTAAGCCAAGCCACTATGTTTCTTTAGGACTCTATCGTTGAGTTTGAGCGGAAGAGAAATATGCCAGGAAGATATGATAGAAATGTTGCTCAGAAGACGCTAAATGCCATCAAGTATATTGATGAAGTCAGAGCACGCAGAGAGACGAAGCACCATGAAATAAGGTGTGTTTCTCCTACTGTTCTTTCTTTCATGTATGCCACGGTAGTCTGTTTCTCACTTGAATTTGTTATTTGGGGGAGTAACCTCAGGATGAAGGGAAAGAAACAGAAGGAGCATATGGCAGCGACGAAACAGAAGAAACGGAAGGAGCACCCCCCTGATCAGAGCACCAAGCCCGCTTCATGTGGACCAGGCTCTCATCTCTCCAAAGATCAAAGTCAAGGTTTCTCATTCACAAGCGGCGAACACACAGATGGAAGAGTAGAGAACACTTGCTGCAATGTGTTTGCTCGCCTGCAGCTGGGCGCATTGCCATCATGGATGAATATTTCCTTTATGGTTACTCTTTGTAGGTATGATGTTCTTAATGTACTATTATTGTCGGGACCACTGGAAAACAAATTCGACATGTTGTTTATTTTTATTTCCTGAAGTCCATGAAGCAGAACCTAATTTTTGGAAAGAAGTTGATTATGGTAAATTGTTAAATCTGTGTTGGTTTATGTTGTTCATCTATTGGGATGCTTTTATCTACCAAACAAAAATAGTTTGGAATGCTGTTATTGATGACATCAAATCAAAATTGGTTTCTGTTAAGAAATGCAAGAATATTTGGAAGTTTCCTTTATTTAGGTATTTACGTCTATGAATAGGTCATTGGAGTTTTTATTATTTAAACTATTTATTTTGCTTAAGATTTAAGAGTTTTTATACCATGTAAGTCATATCCATGTCACCGGTTTTTCTTTATCAATCAATAGAGAATAATGTTCATTATACGATTAGGTCATATGCGATCTCGAAAAAGTTAACCACATATATATATATTTTTGGCCGATTGGAATTGTTCATTTTTATTTAACAATTTAAAATATCAAAATATCAAATATTAAGTGAATCTAATAAATTTTGTTCGGTCATTTACCTGCCACAAAAAGTTCTATTAGTCTAAAACTATTAAACTTGCAATGCGGAAAAAGGAGCAAAACCTTAATGGTCAGTGCCAAAATTCATGCATTTGGCTTGATGGGTCCACATCTATTAACTTAGAACACAACTATTTTTATTTTCCGACGGCGCGGCAACGCCCGCGCCGAAGGCGCCCGCTAAATTTTTTACGCTAATTTGTTGTTCTGACTCAAGGGCGTCCTCGCTGAATTTATTGTTCTACGCCGAATTTGTAGTTCCGCACAAATTTGACTGTGTAAATAATGTTTGGGAACTAAGATTTCATTGGGGAAAATCTTAAATGAACCGTGCCCGCGGGCACGGTTCATGACTAGTAAATATATAGCGGGCGCATTCGGCCCGAGCACCTTCGGCCGTGGTTCGGCCGTGGTTCATTTAAGATATGCCCTCAAAATCTTTGTTCTCCCCAAGAATTATTTCTCCCTCTAAAATTTAAAAGTACCCCCTAAATTTTTTCACATACTATCATCCCAACCTTTCACTCATTAAGATTAAATCTGAGCCATCTGAGCTGTGCATTAAATTCTCACCTTTAAAATTTTGAAAGAGTATGTCCAAGTTTTAAAGGCAGAGCACAACTTTTTTTGCATTAAATTTAAACAAATATCAATAATGTTGCACTAAAAATTTAGTTCCCCCTCCAAAAGTTTTCCCCCAAATTTTTTGACATATTATCATCCCAACCATTCACTCATCAAGATTAAATCTGAGCCGTCTTTCTATCAATCTGTTTGTCCTAGTCAGCTTGTCCTAGTCAGCCCTAGAATTCAAAAAAATTTTGTTTTATATAATAGATATAAAGGTAATTGAGTATGTATATATGTGAGTAAAAATGTACAAGAATGCATTCCACTTTAGGCATTGCCATAGGCAAAAAACAGACTCGGGAGAGGCATTGAAGCAATCACCAAGTACAAGAATAGCCTAAAAACAAAGCCTAACCAAAAGAACAAAAAGAAACAAGGCTAATCCCCAGCTATCAAAAAGAGAGGAGACAGCCGGCTAGAGCTCCTCGAGATATAAAGGGGGATGGGAAGAAGCCACATCCAAGGCAACTATTGCGAGGATCTGAACATTAGAGAGCGCCTTGGAGAGGAAAATGAGACTATTCCTCTCCTTCTAAATATGCCAAACAACAGTAGAGAGAACTAGCCTGCAAAGCCAACCCGTAGCATGTGCCTTCCTTATCACTCCGAACCGACGAAGGAGGGCAGCGTCCACATGGAGCAATCTGGAGCGAGAGGGAAGTCCCAGCTTGAGCTTAGCAGCAGCCCAAACATAATTGCCATACTCACATCAGAAGAAGAGATGGCAGGAGGTCTTGGGATAAGAAGAGTAGAGCATGTAGATGGGGGACACTTGTACACCTCTGCAGATAAGATGAAGCATGGTGGGAAGTTGGTCAGAGAGGGCACAAAGGAGGGCGATGGTGAACTTAGGGATGTGTCCAGGGAAGAAAATGGTATCATGTAGCCGGTAGGGATGAGAGGGGGCTCTGATGGAGGATCAAGCAGAATGAAGGGTGCATCCCCTACTGGAATCCCACCCCCAGGAGTCAGGGGTGGAATCGAGGGAGAAAGGCTGGAAGAGACCGATGTGAGGGACCTAGATGTCTGGCACCAGCAAGAACTGTCCCAGCAATTAGCGACACGAAGATGGATAAGGTGAGGCAGAGTAGAGCAGAGGCGACCTAGGGGGCCACAGAGTAGCCAGGGGTCAAACTAAAGGGAGGTAGAACTAGTCTACAAATATGCCATATATATGTAAACAAACAAACAAACAAACAAACACAAACACACACAGATTAAGTCGAGTCGTAGATTTTTCATCCAATAAATGTTATATGTAGTATTCTTTAATCGCATGCATGTACGGATTGGTTGACGGTATCGAAACATTCATGTTCGGATAGGACAACTGGTTAGTGGCCGCATGTGATTAGGAATTTACATATAAATATTTATTAGATCTGTTTAGTGTGGACGGGTTAGATATGCAAATGCATCACGTATTAATCTTGCATCCTATTTTATGTGCTTGTGTGTTCTTTAATTTTATGAGAATTTCGGTAGCACATATCCATTGTTCTTTGAGTACAAATGCATGAAGAAGTTACAAATACATTTTCTTCCTGCTACGTGTACTCAGTAAAGAATGGGTAGGTGCTGTCGAAATTTTCACAAAATTGATAGCTTTGTACCCTGAAAGAGGCTAGAAACAAGATGGCGCCCTCTGTTGAGGTCACATAATCTCTTTAATGAATTTACTCAATTCCCAGGAGAATGAGTCTTCATTCACAAGGATGCTCATTCTTTTCAACGGAAAGCGTCTAGAAATTGAGTAAATTCATTCGCCTAGGAATTGAGTAAATTCAGTAAAGAGATTTTGTGACCTCAACAGAGGGCACCATCTTATTTCAGCTTCTTTGTGCCGTCTGAAGCTATCAATTGGTGTCTTCTTTTTTATTTACAAATGCTTGTTGTAAAGCTTTAATCCACATTCACTGCCTTTTCAATTTTAGACATACGCTAATGGAAACTTGAAGATATGTCTGCATGTCATGTGGAATGTGTCACCAGAAGAGAGCTATTTGCCTTGTGGCACAAACAAGAGAGCATGATGCTATATTTAGTATGTTTTAATAGGTAATATGTTCCATGAAACCACTCTTCATGATGGCCGAGGACTCGATTGTTGATGGGTTGATGGGAGAGAAGAGAAAGAACCGATACCGGATGAGAGGATGCAAGACCCGAGACTACATACCTTCGACTAGTTATTCATTAGAATACATTTTTCAAGGAAACACATAAAGAACACATTATTGTACCAGCAAATTATCCCTGGCTTGCTCTGATCTTAACCCTAACACTCCCCCCTTCATCCTACACTTGACTAGAGGAGGAGCCGTAGCAGTTCATTAACCATTGCACTACTACCATGCTCATCCTCTTCCACCTCCTCCAACCACTAGCTATTTTCGACCACAAAGTTATTTGTACTGCACCTACGACCTCAACCCTAACCCTTACCGCTTCCCAATGCTTATTCACATCTCCTCAAAATCTCCGCCCAGGCCTTATTAATACCCACCCCTTTTCCAGATCATGACATTGGTCTGAATCTCAACGCCCAGCTTGGCTCATCAAACTCCATGCTGGGGTTGATAAGAGAGCTTATATTCACTCTTGGCCTCTGCTGCTCTTGTACTTCTCCGATCACCTCCTCAGTGGCGCCCCAATGAGGAAGAGGCGAGAGAATGGCATTGCCAAGTCATAATGATGATTAGTAAGATTGAGGTGAGGTAAGAGAGTTTGATAGTAGTAGATGTAGTAAGCTGGCATAATGGGAGATGGCTTAGTAGAAGCAGTTGTTGCCGTAGATTTATGATTTGTACCACTGTCATGATCAAGAACATACCGCTGTCATGATCAAGAACATACCCAATAAGCTTATGTCTGATTAATTTCTCATTGCTCGTGCTTTTCTACGACGTGCAAAAGATATTTATAGTAACCACGAGCAATACTGATCGTATGCAGTGGATGTCGAACACAGGGAGGCAGTGGTATGCGAATTGGTTAATTCTGTATCTAGTTAGCTACGCAGATAAAAACAAGAAAGGGGTAATTACACTAAAAATACAAAAATAAATAAAAGGTACCAAGGGCCAAGCGTCACCGCTTGTGCAAATTGAGCATGCGGGATGATTAAGCTTCTCGAGCCAACGAGATATATTCCTAGATGATAGTCAAATCTTAATCCTCGTCCTCTCGATGTAAGACCGTAAGAGATGACTCGGAGAATAGGTTGAATCCTTTATCGTAGCCCTGATGGTTAGTCAGATGCTATGGTAGTGGTGATTCTAGTGAGTGTGCCCGACGGTCAGTTGGCGCCTAACACTAGATAGTCAACCCTCCTTGGCTACGGGGTGGGATGAATTTAGCTCATCCAAGCCAATCCCTAGGACTACAATCCTAATTGGAGCGATATTTGGGGCGATCCACCCACATGAACAATCTACACTAGGGTATAACTAAGCCCAAGCACAAAAAGTTTACTCTACCAACATCACAACAAATAACAAGAAGCAAATAAGGAAAAACAATACAAAGCGATAGAGAAAGAAATTAAGAGCAATACATATGGAATTAAACTAAAAATAAACAAGAATTCATTACACTCAACAAGAATTAAGAGTCTTACAGTACAGATTGAAGAATAACCCCCAAAGGGGGTAAAAACCCTAAAAATCATGGAAAGAAAAAAGAACTCCCTCTCTCAATTTGCACGCAGCCTTAAATAGCACAGGAAGAAAAATAAGGGCACACGGCCGTGCCGCAAGTCAGCACAGCCGTGTCAAACCTCCTCTAAGCCCCAATGAGCTCCAAGCAGCATGGATGCAGAACGGTCGTGCGAAACGACCGTGCTGCATAGGAGCTCACTGCCTCATGTAGGGAATTATGCACGGCCGTGCCAAGAATCGACACGACCGTGTCAATACCACTACTGCTGTTTCCTTGGGTACATGATATGACACGACCGTGTGTTTACATGCACGGCCATGCTGCCTGCTGCTTGTTAGTTCTTGGGTTCAAGACTAACGTTGATTTGATGATGTTCAATACATTAAGGTAGTGTGTTAATCAATCTTATGTTTTACTCTCAGTTTATCTTAATGATTATATGTTGATGAGACAAAGCATAAAACTTGGAGGATGGTGCAATTTATATCTTAAAGACCTCCAAGAGTGAAAGGATGGACATCAAGAGGAGCATTGCCAATCTTGATGAAAGGAAGCTCATCAAGAGGTAACAAATCTTGGAATATGATGGGAAGATTCAAGGCATCAAGAGCATGAAGACTAGACTCTAGGAGAAGCTATTGTAATCCATGTATTTTATTTCATGCTTCTTTCCTTTCGATTCATAGGAATTATGTAATGCCTTGATTAGATTGTCATACTCATTCCTACATATGCATTTACCATCTTAGTGAACCTTAGGATCATTATAGAAACCAATCCAATAGGTTCCCCATGCCAATAACTCAATTGGAGTTATTGGACCTCCAACAGGCACCTGTTGAAGGTATGTCAGGAGACTAGTGTTCACAGGCGCCTAGCCATCCTTCAACAGACGGCTGTTCTGCACATGCTCAAGTCAATTTCTTGACTCTATACTTGAGCTTTTGGTACTTGCGACTGAAGTACAAAATACATGTGCCTGTCATCTCTCAGGCACCTGAACATTGTTCAACAGTCGCTTGGTGAAGCAAAGTGCATAACTTGTCATTTTGAGCTCCAATCCATCTTGTGTGACAACCAACTGATGTAGACTTGTCAAGCGCCTGTCAACCTTCAGGCACCTGAACATTGTTCATCAGTCACCTAGGTGCACAAGTGCGTAAGTTGTCATTTTCCTGCTCAAATCCATCTTGTGTGGCAGTCGCTTGCTGAAGCCTTTACAGGCACCTGCATAGTGGTACATGCATCTGTGTAGTCTTCTACAGTCGCATGTCCTGTCTCAGATTATAGCCGTTGGAAAAATCTGGCCGTTACACCAGTCGCGTGTCCCCTTGCATACAGTCACCTGTCCGAGCCGTTTTTTTGCCAAAAACTAGCCGTTGCAGATTTGTTTCTTTTGACTTTTGGCTTGAGTTTAAGGGGGTTTTGTGGCTTCATATATATAGGAAATACCTTATTTCTACTAGAACTCTTGATCATTATTAAATATCATAGAGAATCAAAGCCACACTTCCATTTCTCTCATTTCCCTCTTTTAATCTCATTTCTCTTCATGCATTGAAGCCAAGTTCTAGGAAAATACTCCAAGTGCAAACAAAGCTCATCTCAACACTTGGAGATCCTCTTCCATGCCTTGCATTTATCATTGAGTAAGTTCATCTCATCGATGCATATGTATGAGTCTATTTATTTCATCTTTGTGATTGAAACCCTAACTCTCTTTGTGAGAGTTAGCTTCTCCCTTTGTGGGAGTTTTCGCCCTTGTGTAGGACTAACCCTCGTGTAGGGTTTGGTGTGTCCTTGTGTAGGGCAAATCCCTTGTGTAGGGTATCCCTTGTGCATGGATTGTATTCACTACTTTATGTAGGATCATAGTGAAAATTGGTGTGGCTAGATGTACCCAAGTTAGGGAACCGGTATAAAATCCTTTGTATTTGCGATTGTTATTGTTGAGCATACTCTTTAATTTCCGCTGCTTATTGTGCCTTAATTTTAGTAACTTTTAATTAAGCACTTTGCTTACCTTTACACTATTCACCCCTCTCTAGTGTATGGTGTAGCCCTGCTAGGTCCTAATATTGCTTAGTCTGTATCTCCCCTTCTTTAGCTCCGATCTTCGCTAATCTTCGTCGTTTTCTCTCCCTTGCTCACAAATCACAGATTTTCATTGGTTGGGCATGAATTCCCTGAAATGCACAAAATACATACCCAGAGCATCAAATGGATAAAAATGTGTAAAAGCGGGAAAAATAGCGAGAATGACATGGAATAATGCGGAGAATATAAGAAGAAAAGAGTGGAAAAAGGTGTATAAAATGAGTCTAACAAAATCCCCCAAGCTAAACTCTTTCTCGTCCCGAGCAAGACAAGAATAGAGTATGTGGAGAGATTATTAGAAGAAACCCCAGGATCACCCTCTTGAATCCACACAAGCGCATGGGTCGTGCATACACCAAAAGTCAGGGATCAATTTCTACACATGCACCAAATTTACCCAACGTGGCAGTGGACTAGAACACTACCCTCCTCACGACGCCAGGTCTAATAAGCACATATCCGCGTAGGGCTACCCCCGAGAATTCTTGGTAGGCTAAGACTAGAGAAAATTAACTTTAAATCTACGCTCGCGAAGGCAAAAACATGAAGGCATAAGGTGGAGACTAAGTCTCTCCTGAGTTTGGGAAGACATGGACGTTTCCATTACACCATGGTAGCCGGCATGTTCATAACCATACATTTATTCTTATCCTCCTTTTTTTCTTTTAGGGTTTAGACAATTCGCGTAGCGAGATTTCGGCCAATGACTCCTGGTCCAGGCGAACCTAGGGCATTGGGTCAAAAGGGACCCGTCAGGCCTATTCTCTCAAACCGCCTAGAACCCGTTCTTTACATGCACTCCCCCAAACTTCATCTTTTGGCGCGAATCTCAGAGATTTTCGAGTCCCGGAGACCCGGCTACTCGATGAAGTAGGGAGAACGGTGCATTTAATTTATACTTCTCTTTTTGTATTCACAATTTTTTTTATTTTAAACATGCCAACACCATGGTATATGGGAACACGGTCCAAATCCAGAACCAAACTTTATCGAGGCTAAGTCCGCCTTATGCAATCGAAAGAGCCTAGGGTCGCGAGATAGAATAGTTGATTAAACAACTAGCCTATCCTATCGGAAATGAGGCCGGAGCTAACCCTATCTCACGCACATATACGGGTTAGAAATGAAATCGTAAGGGGGACCACGGAAGATGTGCCAGCGAAAGGAAAAAGGAGTGCACACAGAAAAACCGACCCTAAACAAGCAAATACAAAACGAATGTGGGAGTGTGATTTTCCTTGAGGGATCGCCTCCCTAGTTTTCAACAATAAGTGGTGAAAAAGGGAAAAGAAAAGTTAAGTGGGAAAGCAAGTTGCGAAAAAGAATACAAAAAGGTAGATATCTCCCCCAAGCTAAAACTAAGTATTGTCCTCAATGCTTAAGGACTAGTGGGTATGGGGGGGTAGATATGCAAAGGGGTGATATGCTCATATTTTACAATTTATTTCTGCATATTTCCATGCCATATCGATTGCCCATATTACGATTAGAAGCTTAAACGACGATTTCTCGACGAATTTCACTATTTCTATGTTTCGTTGGATTTTCAAGGAAATATAGAGCAATCGGGAGAAAATTGGAGCTAGGAGCTTATGCACGCGTGCCAGAGCATCAGCGACGATGATATCGAGGAGCTCACGGTGCTTGAAGATGAGAAGAAGTGAAAGGAAGAGAAGATAAAGAGGAAGGAAGAAAGAAAGAAGAGGAGAAGCCGCAAAATCAGCTCACTCAGCAGAGTGGATCAGACCACTCGACCAAGTGAGACTGATACATGCCAAGCCCAAGCCCTGAAGTGCGTCAAAGATACTCAGTCAAGTGAAACTTTCACTCGACCGAGTGAAAGCCCACTCGACCGAGTGGAAAATGGAAAGCTGGAACCAAAACGCTTATTTTGAAGATTCCTGCAGGAGCTCCCACTTGATTGAGTGAGACGACCACTCGACCGAGTGAGACGACCACTCGACCGAGTGGCCAGAAGATACAGAGCGTCGAAGTTTGAAGATTTTTTTACAGAAAGTTCCACTCGATTGAGTGAAACTTCCATTCGACCGAGTGCGCCATCGGCCCAGATTTGAAAAATAGGGTTTGTTTAGGGTTGAGGGTATTTTGGTTAGTTTTTTTCCTGGGATTTTGAGTTAGTATAAATAGGTAGTTTTATGAGCCGTTAATGGAGAGACGAGACGGCTAGAGATCGTAGAAAAGACTCAACTTTTATTTGGTATTGTTTTTGATTGGAGATCTAGTTCTTAATTATCTTGTTGGATTGAAGCCTTGGGATTCATTGATTTGTCTAAACTTTTGTTCTATTCAGTTTTTATGATTATTTCTTGTTTAATTCTCTTTTCTATGATGATTTCCATTGTCTCTATGAATTCTATTGCTTTGATCATGCATATTTGTGAGTAGTCTCTTTGCTCTAGGGCAAAGGGATGAACCCTATGGATTTAGAGCTTGATATGTGAAATCTATTGAAAACCCATGTTGCTAAACTTATTTTATGGTTAGATTATGATCGATTTACTACAAATAGCTAGGGATTTCTACTTAGATATTGAGAGCTCGAGAGAGGATCTTGATCTATAGGAATCCCTAGATATTTGATTTAGATCTATAATTTGGATATCCTAGATTTGGTGCGAGAGAGACACCAAAGCTAGCATATTTATTATATTTCTTTAATTATATTCGTCTGTACATGATCGCACCCGGATATACACCCGAAAAACGACTGTAGTTTTACCGCAAGCGCACGGCGTAGTGGCGAGCGGGTATCGAACACATGGAGGACAATTGACAGTATCTTACTTTGATCACCTAGCTATTGATGGAATAAGAATAAATTTGATGGTAATGTCACAATCGTTCAAATAGCAAATATAATTCAATATAATAAAGCGTCTAGGGATAGGAACTCTATACTACGGACCGTTTCTTATCCTTGTGGATCATGAATATCAATGTTGTAAAGCTTGAATGTAGGTGAACTAGTCGCAACTAAATATAGAACCAAGCTCACACTCTCGTGCTATTGCCGGTCTATAGCAACCTAGATTAGGGCCCACTCTTGTGCGAACCCTAACCTAAGCCACTAGCATGAAGATCGACATTATCGTCCAATCGCAACTTGAATCCACTCTCGTACAAACTCGAGCTATGACCTAGGTTATGATAGTTTGTATTCGTCCAATCTCTTGCAAACGAATATGGGTATAAATTTATAATATCTAGGCCTTCCCATCGATTTGGATCCAATCTCTTGCAAATCCCAATCGATGGAAATTCCTAGCTACTCGCAACAAATCAATCAAAACCTAACCTTTCTTCAATCCTAGCAACAATTCTATTCATTCATCACAATTCAAAGATCGGGTCCATAGGGTTCATCCCCATGCCCTAGAACGAATGAACTACTAACAAATCATCATGAAAATCTCAGAAATAAAGCAATAGATCATAGTACAATTCATAGTAGAGAAGAAACAATTCATAAAAATAAGAGTTTTAGCAAGAAAGAACAAACTAAAATTGTCACCTATGATCTCCAGCTGAGATTTTACAAAAGGAATAGCCATCAAAAAATAATAGAAGTCTCTCCTAAAACTAGGGATAAAACTAGGTTTAAATACAAGCCAAATTCGTCCAAAAAATCCTTACAGATTTGCCCCTGCGCAGCCCAGAAATCCCAATTTGCATACAAGTTGGACTGCGTCACTCGGCCGAGTAACTTATGTCACTCGGTCGAGTGATAGACCCAATAAAAGACAGAAAGTCTAGGAAATTTGGGGGTCTGTCGCTCTGATTGACTCGGGCGAGTAGGCTTCTTTACTCGGCCGAGTAAGCAATCTTGCTCAGCCGAGTAGGCTTCTCAAAATTTCCAGCAACTAGGCCTCTTCTCGGAAGAAAATCCCTGTTCTACTCGGGCGAGTGAGCTTTCTCACTCGGCCAAGTAGACTTTCTTGCTCAGCCGAGGGAAATTTGAAAATTGGTTGTGCGTATCCATTTCACTCGGCCGAATGCAGCCCGTTACTAGGCCGAGTGAACTCTCTGTTCAGCCGGGTAAGCTGCTTCTGGGCTCTTTTCTTCTCCTCCTCGCGTCCTCGTCGATTCTATTGAATTTCTTCCTCTTCCGCTCATCCTCTAGCGCTGCTAACTCCTCAAATAAGCTATGGGCGATGTTCCGGTGTGCGCAAAAGTCTCTTGATCTCATTTTTGCTCCAGATCGCTCCATATCTCCTGAAATACGACAAAAACATGAAATAGTGAAAAGCAACGCGATATCATCGAATAATCGTGGAAAACACAATTTGGGCGATCGAAATGACATGAAAACATGCAGAAAAAGGTGTAAAATAAGGAGCGATCAGTACGATGGTAAGATGAATATGAACAATCATAATCTAGATTCGTCATATTGCACGATAGTGAACTTGGGCGAGAATTTAATTATATTATCGATCTTAATGCTAATAATTTAAACTAGGCTTGCACGAGAGCAAGGTTCTAGGTTGAGTTATTATAGACTTGTGTAGTGTGAGAGCGTGCACTGGTTCACAACAAAGTTGCGACAATTTCACTCTAAATTTAGAGTTAGTAATTGGGATTTCACGTTCACATTGATGCTCGAAAATCTATAGTGGGGATTCCCTAGTCATATGCCTTCTTATCAATTTCTGTATCCACTCGGTCGTGTGGGCTTCTTACTCGGTCGAATGGAAATTCCACTCGGCCAAGTACATTGCTTCTTCTTCTTTCAGCTGGAGTTGGACGTGTCAATGCCGCTCGGTCGAGTGAGCTGTCTCACTCGGTCGAGTAGGCTGCTTCTTCTTCATAATCTCCTCCTTCTCACTCCTTTCTTCATTCTCTTATCTTTCTTCCTCTTCTTCTCATCCTCAAGTGTCGTGAGCTCCTCGATATAATCGTGATTGACGCTCCAGCATGTGTGTATGTACTCATAGCTCCAAATTGCTCCCGATTGCTCCATATTTTCTGAAATCCAACGAAATATAGAAATAGTGAAATTCGTCGTAAAATCGTAGTTTAAATGTTAAATTTGCGATACAAGCAATCGTTATGGCATGGGAAAATGTAGAAATAAAGTGTAAAATATGAGCATATCAAATACCTATTAGACATCTGATGAAGACTGGTCAGACCTCTGATCCAGCGTGTGACAGACTCTAACGAGAAAATCAACAGATCACCAAATCAGTCAAAACATACACAAATGAACTCTGATTGAGGTGATTCAAGATGTGTTGGAAAGCTAGTGAAGAATGCAATCTAATGAGCCAAGAATGGGTGAGAAATTCTAATTACTGAAAAATTAGAAGAGGTTAGAAGACAGAAACCGATTTTAGAAAATCCAACACAAGACAATCAGATGTCTGTAGTTCATCACTTATGTGTCTGGGACACTATTTAGGCATCTCAGAATCCTTCATCATATGGCTAAGAAAATGTCGATGATAAAAACAGAGGCTCAGAGGCTCATGAAAACTAACATCCACTATTCAATCGTCTGGAGTTCACCAGTCAGATATCTGATCGACTGTTCAAACATCTGGCCAATAAGCTTCAGATTGCTGACAGATGACTGTGTCTAGCAACTTAAAAGCTGACACACCAGACATCTGGTGACTCTATACCAGATGTTTGATCCTGCTCCAAAAGCACAATAAAGAGTGTTTTGGACAAGGGATCGAATGGGATAGGTTTTAGACTAAATCTATGATACCATAAGATGGAAATGATGCAAATGAGTGTATGTATGCATCTATTCAAGGCTTAACAAATATTATATAAAGAAAAGCAAAATACATGAAGAATGTATAAATTACACTTGAAGTCCAATACTCTTCATACCAAGCTTTTCCTCCAAAGCCTTGAAGCCATCTTCCCATCACCAATATGCTTTGTTTTCATGAACATAATCATTAGTAAATTTGAGACTAAAATATATAAGATGATTAGTACATAACATAATGTTGATCACGATGAAAACAACATTGGGTTTTAACTCTAGAACCAACATTCTTTCCCTTTTTGATGATGACAAAACATTATATAAAATATAACATAAACATTAAAAATACAATGTGTGCTAACAAACTCTCCATATCAATATGCATATGTGCACAAAATAAACAATCAAGGCATAAAGCATATTGATGGGTGTTTATGTAAAAACAATACCCAGAAAGAGTAAGCATAAAATCATATAGTATATATTTTTACATAATCATTATTTCTCCACCTCTGGCATATCAAAAAGATGTGAAGATGCCAAATTGATAAAATCCAAGGGTTCGAGAAAGAACCTACTTACATGCAAAAACATAATGTAAAGATATAAAACATGGAATATGACTAGAAACGAAAATGCTAGCAAGCAAAAATCACGTAAAAACATGCAAAGTTGGGAGTTATATACAATCTCACACTATAAGTGGGTACAAAAAGTAAATATACATAGCATGTTATACAAGCAATGGATACAATGTGTGAGTGCTAGCAATGGGGAAACCAAACAAACGTGGAGTTTGGTTTTCATATATAGTCGCATGAAAATATATCATTCCTAACATACTAATCTATATACATGTTCCTATCATATCGAGAAACATTTTTAGGAATCCACAAAGAAAGTGATTAGAGTTTCCTAAGGAGAGGTCATGTAGGGGCATGAACAGGAGGTGGGGGTGCACGCTTGTGAGCTGGAACATAAGCATTAGCGTGCCTCGTTTGTGAATCATGTGAGTGGACATTCGAAACATTCACAGAAGAAACATTTTTATCATTTCTACCATACATAGGAGCATGAATAGCATGCATAACAAATGAGGGTGGATGACTAGCATGCATATAAAAAGAATTATTTCTATGGGTAGAACCATCATGCATATGCAAAGATGAAGACGTGTTCATAACATTTTGTTTTTAAACATGCTTCTTATGCAATGAGGTGTAAATAAATGCATGATTCATCTTTGGATAAATAATCGAAGTGGAATTTTGGCCAAAAGAAAATTTGGATGTGACAAACCCCTTAGAAGGCTCGCCCACAAATTTTTTTTGGGTGCTTCTAGGAGAAGAGATTTGGTTGGTTATGCTCCAATTTGAGGATCCTGAAGCATTGTCTTTACTCAAAAGTTGAGAATACGATAGCTCACACTTCTTCAAAAGTGAAGAAATGTCGACATCCCTAGAGATAGACGTCAGCTAAGCTCAAGATAGTGAGATTTGAGATCCATTGTTTGAGGATCCCGATGCATTGTCTTTACTCAAAAGTTGAGAATACGATAGCTCACACTTCTTCAGAAGTGAAGAAATGTCGACATCCCTAGCAGATAGACGTGAGCTAAACTCAAGATAGTGAGATTTGAGATCCATTGTCTCATTTCTCAAAACATCAATCTAAAAACCATCTCAAGAAAGACGAAGTCACTGTTTGAAACGTGAGCATCGTTCAAAAGAGGATTGAGAGAAGAATTTTCTTCTCGCAACTCACGAATTTGAGAAAGAAATCATTCTTTCTCGGCATGCAAAGATTCAATCAATGAAATGTAAGAAACATGCAAAGTAGTGCAATCATGTGTGTCATCATGATGTGAATGTGTACTACACTTACGAGCAACCAATAAATTTTTACTACTAATAATATCATGCTCATCAAAAAATTGAGTTTGAGATACCTCAATATCGCTTGACTCGGAGATATCATCGTCCTCAAAAGCTTTGACATCGATGTACTTGGCTTCAAGATAGATCCAAACCTCATGTGCCGTCTCCATCCAAGAATCTCGTCGAACTCATAGTCGAAGGTGAAGATGCACAAAATCCTATTGACTTGAGCATCCATTATGATATTTGAAGTAGCCATCGACACAACATCCCAAAGATTGTTTCTCTTAATGTGGTCAATCATCTTTGTCCTGCATTGAGCATAATTCTCCCCATTAAAATAAGGTGGAGGTTATTGAGAGAAGTCATCACTATTGCAAATGACATCAAACACAGGCTCGGTACCACTTGTTGGGACATGTGGCTACACAATATATACTAAACGGCGCATAAAGAGTGTAATGGAAAGCAAATATACGTAATTAAAAAGTTACTAATAATTAAACATAATACACATCGGAAATAAAAATTATACGCTCAACAACAACAACCACAAAGAGAGAGAACACCAAAGTAAACTTAAACACAAGGCGTATCCTGTTTTGGATCCTTACCCAGCGATCCAACTCCAATCCCACGTTGCAATTGCGCTCTGTGGATTTCATTAGCCATACCCGGGCACAAATAACCAACACCACAACTCGGTGCTTGGTTGCAATTCTTCCACTACATGAGTACAAATGCCAAAAGGAGTAACCCTCCTAGGCAGCAAAGGAGTAACCATCCTAAGATGGAGTAACCATCCAAAATGTACTCAAAACCTGAATACTAGGTTTCACAAAAGAAACGAAATAATAAAATAATTTACATATGCCTTGAATAGATATTATCTATGTGAAGATGAAGAGATAGAAGAATGACAAACCAAGTGCTTGATGATAAGCTTGGATGCACTTGGAAGTTTCTCCTTAAGCTAGGGTTTCACACATCCAGATCAATGCATATAGTGTAGGAGAAGAGAGGGAGAAGAGAATTCTTTCTCTAAGAAATTTGTCTCTCTAATATGATTTCTATATGTGTGGGGAGATGCCAAAAACTCACTCACAAAATAGCTTAAATAGCACCTCAAAACAGCTCACTAAAAGACAAAATAACGGCTAGAAACGGCTAGCAAAAAGATCCCAATTGTTAGTCTTGGGAGTCAACCAGACGTATGATGAAGTCCTATTATACGTCCGATGAAAACTGGTCAGACATATGATCTAGCGTCTGACAGACTCTAAACAAAAAACCAACAGATCATCAAAACAGTCATAACATACACAAATGAACTCCGATTGAGATGATTCAAGATGCATTGTGTCATGCCTCGCTTCCCAAGTATGGAAGGCGAGACGCGAAGAGGTTCGCTCAGACTTAAAGCTGTGAAGCTACAGTTTGATAAGCGTCTGTGTGTTTATCTATTCGCATATTCTTGCATTGCAATGAAACAACAACAATAATAATATGAACGCCGACAATAAAGAACCAACATTCAAAGCAACATCCAATTTATTATTCCAAACATCCAGAGATAGTCATAAAAGAAAAGTACAATAGAGTCTAAAGAGAAAGGCCTCAAGCATGGTCGAAACTAAAACAAGATAAGGTGCTACGCACCAAAAACTAACAGCAGCAACTAAGAAACAACAACAACTAAGAAAAGTCTCCAGCTGAGACTAAGACTGGTCCCATGTATCTTTGAACAAGACGTCAGTAAAAGCCTCAAGCATGACGTCAGCAACCTGGTAGTCATCAGCAACTACCTCAGACTCAAAGCCTAACATGTGACACCCAAAGAGAAAAGGGCACATGTCAGCAAAATCTCCAAAAGGAAAAAGGAGACTTTTGTGCAAGGAAACATAAAAGTAATGGCAGTTATAGGATGAATGCAATTAGCAGTTTAAAATGTGATGACATGTCATAATATTCAATGAATGCAACAGTTTAAAATGAACATGATATTTTGCAATGCATTACACGTCGTAGCAAAAAGCTACTAAACAATATTTCATGATTTTCACGAAAAGCATGCATGTCACGATGTGCACAGGGTTTACGCCTTTCAGCTGAAGTTGCTGTACGGGCACAATTCTACGCTGAGTGATTGCTTAACCCTACCCCTCCACGTGTGTATGAACTGTCGCTCATCTTCTGGATCATGAGCCAGTAAGTGTTCTTTATTTGTCATAGGGGTGCACCTAGCCTCATTCATGAAGTAGGAGTCAGAATCCTACTCGCCGCAGCTTATTCTTTACATGATATAAGAGTCAGAATCTTACTTGCAACAGCTTACATTTCATTTGTAGCGTGTGCTACACATTCATGACAAGACATTTAATGCATGAAATGACATGTGATATGCAATATGATAGTATAACAGCAGTTATTGAAACCGTACAATTATATCAAAAGTAAACGTGACAGGTAGTATACATGAACATGGCATGGCAAGGTGTCAGTTCTAGCTTCATTGTCAAGCAAGATCAAGTATGGTGTCGGATTTAGCTTCGTGTCAAGCTAGATCAAGAATGGTGTCTAGGCGACTATCATTTCACCGCCTAGTCTCTTTTACACAAATTCACAAAATAGCCTAAACACGGCTTTAACAATAATCTGAGCAAGTTTCAACGTCCACAAGTCCTCAGTTCAATGGTGTCCAGATCTCTTCCTATGTACTCAAACCAATCACCAACATACAGTCCCGTATTATTAAACTTCAATTAGTTATTTATTCAAATCAATGAAAATTACGGGTTTTATCTTGTTTAAACATGCGGGTGTGGGTTCCTACGGATCGGGGGTTTACCTTAACACGACGCGAAAGCTACACTGACATCGGGTAGCGATGTCAGGGGTTGGATTTCGGCAGCGAGCAAGGTACGACGTGCGTTAGCGGCAAAGATGGCCACGGGAGCACGGGGCTAGGGAGACCGAAAAGTGGTAGCAGCCTCGGGGGCATGCGACTGGAGTGCCGGATCTAGTGGAAGATGGGGTGGCCGTTTGTAGAGGAGGGTGCAGATCTATGCCATAGTAAGAGGGGCTGCCGTGGGGTGTTAGGGGAGGAGGCCGGCAAGGGGAAGGAGTTGCGACTGATTTTATGGGATGAAGGGGTGTTGTGCGGCATATGTGGAGGAGGGGCTGGTGTTTGTGGGGGAGATGGCCAGTTTGCAGGGTGGTGCGACAGTTGGGGAAGGCTGCTGGGCGGTTGTCAATTGTGGGGGGTGGTCGGAGTGATGGGTGATAGGGGCCGGACGGCAGGGGTCTTCAAGGGGGCTGCGGCAATGGAATGGCAGGTCGATGGCTAGGAGAGGAAGTCGAGCTGTCGTTGGTTTAGGTGGGGGTGTGTGCGGCTTTGGAGGTGGTGGCCGACAGCTTTGTCGCAAGGGGAGGCCGTGGGGGAGTTGTCGAGGGCAAGGGAATGAAGGGGAAAGTCGGCGGCTGTGAAAGAGAGAAACCCTAGGTGCTAGATGCGTTTCAACAATGAGGGTTGCTAAGTGGGTTAGAAAAGGGATAGACTTAGGCTTGATTGGAGAGAGAGTGTGTGAGAGGGAGAGGGTAGACTTAGGGTGCAAATAGACTAGGAAGATATCATGTGATATGTATGATAACCTATAGATTTGATTTAATTAGAATTGATTAAGATTTCGAATTCGAATTAATTAGGGCTAAGTATAAATTGAAAGTGATTAGGTCGATAGGTCGGTCTAACGGTGTCCGAAAAATATAAGAAAAATATCGGGACGACCGTGTCGATGAGAGGATCGAGACTACGATGATCGGCCATGTGCTAGATTAAAGAAAAATAGAACTAAAAATAAAAAGGTTAAACGTCGAAGTCTAAAGTTACGACACCCCTTCGATCAAAGCTGATTTATGGAAGAACGACATGTGAAATGACGTCCATAAAAAATCCCACAAATAAGTACTCTCTTAGTGGGTCACAACAACAAATAACTTCGCGCGTTCGGGATACAAGAGGAGGTCACAAAAATACACGTACAAACAAGAAGGTACGCGCACGAAAAAACACACGATCGAAAAGTGACCGTGACATCCTACCCACCTTAGAGCAAAGTCCGTCCTCGGACTTTCTAACTACAAATATATCTAGCCATTCTAGTAACTACCCCAATCATACCACATTATAATTCAAACCATGTATAGTTACTACAAGTGCTTATATATTTTCTAGGTAGTCAAACATTAATACTACAAACATGTATATATATGCACATTCTAAACTTATACCTATCATAGACAGCCAAATTCATACACGTACTTCAATCATTCATATAGTCACATACATCCCTTATATAACTAGCACTCACTTATCACATAACCATAGTACATATATCTACATAAAAATAGTTCACACTAGCAAATACAATCGTATTACTTCACGTATGGATAACTACCTATGTACAAAACGAACATGAATAAACTACTCCCTATATCTCCTAGTGTACATTCAACACCAAACATACCAACACATGTAATCACACCATACAATATTAAATCATGTTTGCTATATCTAATATACATTCACCCCTATTATAAATACACAAATATATAGTTATTCAAATACACGCAGATACTTCATCATATATACACATCACATACAATCCTATAACTATATTCAAGACATAACACGCATACCATAGTCGCAAACACCTAGAGCTAAGCACATACTTACCCTTGCATGGTGCACACCCACACACGCTAATATACTCTTCATACATGCCACTCATACCACTATATACTTAGCACATTCTACACACCTAGTTAGCTAACATATATACATTTAAACATGTAAAACCTTCGTAAAGAACTATACTACAAAACCAACACCTATATCTATATAATGGTATAGCCACCCCACAGCCATGTGCGTAACGTAACCATGTACAACCATACCTGTCACTATACACACATCATCCATTACTATGTTCATAGCATTATACACAAACCACAGACAAATATAATAATATATTTAGAGAATACCCACTCAAGTATGAGTGAGACTCAAAGACCCATACAAGAACCAGAATACTTTATATATATAACATGATATTTATACTTTATACCAACACACCACCCTTATATATATGCCAACGTAATCATATTACTCGTCACACTATATATGTAAAAACACATGCTATCATATACACACAATAATAACAATTATACGTTATTTTTAGTCAAGTAACACCCCCATAATACAATCACTTTACATATTATAATAATATTACCATATCAGTTGTAACGGTCTGTTTTCGCTTGTATGCCTTGTCGTGCACGTAGTCTTGTTCGTGCACGTATTTATTTTAGCCTTTGTCTGTATCCGAACCCTATAGTGTGATATATCATTGTGACCCTCTCTGAGAGTATTAAATTGTGGTGTTGATTTGGAACGTCATTTCACGGGTCGTTCTCCCACGATTTGACCTTATTTGAAGAGACGTCACGATTCTCACTTTTGACGTGAGACGTTTCTATTTTTAGTTTCGTCCCTCGACGTCGAAATTGTGATCCGTCTTCTTAGTTTCCTTTCTCTCGTCGTTCCGGTCACCCCAGTATTTATTTCACAATTTTCGGACTTCGTTTGACCTACTTTCATTTTTTGGCCCAACTTATTGTATTTTTAACCCTAAGTTTCATTGTATTTCTCCCTAATGATTGATTATTAATAAATTACACCAGAATTTGACTTCGCCCAACCCCTTGCCTATCCTTGGTCGCACACACCTGGTATGAAAGAGAGAGAGAGAGAGAGGTAGAGATTGGGCTTTTTATAACTTTTTTAAAACAAAATTTCTTATAACAAATAAACCCAAACCCTAACTAAAAGCCTAGAGCCCCTATACCCACGTTTCACAGCCTACCCACGTGATCACACCCCTCATCCCTTTAAATAAGGACCTAGGTTAAATTTTTTTTCACAGCAACCAACTGCGCCGCCCTCTCCTATTCTTTCACGCAAAACACCCCGAGCCCGCCGTTCTCCACCCATAACCCGACGCCGGCCAACCCCTACCTCATCTCCGACGTGCCTCCTCCCCTCAGCGCCACCGTGGGCCCGTCCTAGTCGCCGAAGACCGCTGGAAACCGCCGCAAAAATGCCCCACCCCACTGTAAACCGTAGCCCACAGCAGCTGCTGCTGCTGCCGCCGCTACCGCCGCCGCAGGCCGTCGCTCCCCTCCGCCGTGAGTCCCCTCTGATCCCCCTGTGCCGTTGCATCAGCCCTCAGGCCGTTCACATCTGAAACAGCGAGTGATATCACTGTTTTGCCTTTCTACGACGTTTCGACGCGTTGTATCATCGCTTCGCCGTCCCCCTCGCTGTTGGGGTCTTCCGTCAGCCCCCTACTGCTCCTAGGGGTGTTTTCTGACGTCACGAACATCTCCTACGACGCTCAACGTCGTAGACTTCGCGTGCGTCGAACCGTTCGTCTCGGTTGTTGTTACGGCTTCCGGGAAGCCGTAGAAACGTCAACCGACATCCTACTCGCTGTCTGGAAACTTGATTCACTGATTTGGTCGCTGCCCGAGAATTGGCGAGCGTGGAATCTTATTTGGAATCTGGACGGAGTGTTTTCTATTATTCCAACCCCTGGCGTCGCTACCCGACGCCAGTGTAGCTCTGCGTCGTGTTGAGGTAACGTTCTGCACTCTTAGGATCCCCAACCCTTGCTTGTTAAACAAGATAAAATCTGGTTATTTTAATTGTTTAGATTCACTAGTCAAGATAACTTAAATTGTGACTGTAGGCTGGTGGACTTGTGCACATAGGTAGTTTGGAATTTTGGACGGTGTTCTCGGACGTCAGGTTGCAGGCAATTGAAACTTGCCCGTTCCTTGTTTAGGCCATGCTTTAGGCCACTTCTTGTACCATAGCGTAAAAGAGACTAGGCAGTGAAATGATAGCTGCCTAGACGCCTATTTGATCTAGTTTGACAACGAAAATAGATCCGACACCCCACTTGATCTAGCTTGACAACGAAGCTAGATCCGACCCCTTTTACTTGCTTTCGTTCATGCTGCCATGTCATCCTTGCATCTCTGCCTGTCATGTTTAAATTCCTTATCTGTATGCTTTTAAATACAATATGCCATGCCATGTCATCCATACATGAATGTCACATTCGTAGCACACGCTACCATACTTGTACTCCCTTGTTCAGGCTAGACACATGCTTTTGCGGGCACAACCCTATGCCAATAACACTCCCTGGCTTGTGATCCAGAAGATGGACACCAGTCCATATACACGTGGTGGGGTAGGGTTAAGCGACCACTCAGCGTAGAAGTGGGCCCGTACAACCACTTCAGCTGTAAGGCGTAAACTCTGTGCACGACATGAAAACGTGACTTGTGAATCCATATGAATGTTAGTAGCCTTGCTACTCCTGCCATGCCATGCTAGTTGTCTTATTGTACTTGTTGTTTTCCTTACCTGTTGCACTCATACTATAACTGCCATGTCATTGCATAAATTTTAGAACTGCTAGGTTGTTTACTTTTCTTTTAGTTTCCTTGCGCAAGTCTTTTGTAGACTTGCTGACATGTGCCCCTCTCTCTTTTGGGTGTCATATGTTAGACCCTGAGCCAGAGACCGTTGCTGAGACGAGGTGTTCGCTGACGCCGAGCCTGAGCCCACGTTTGACGAGGAGTTTGTGGACACCGGTGACCAGTCTTAGAGACTGTTCTGAGTTACTTCTGTTTTAGGTTGCTGTTAGTTGTCGGTGCGTAGCACCTTTACTTTTTGTACTTTTGTTGGCCATGCTTGGGCCTTTTAGACTCTTTTCTTTCTAGCCTGGTGGCTTTTCTGTGATGTTGGAACTTAATTATTATGGACATTCTGAGATTGAATAAATTTTTATCTGTCTCTCTTTCCTTATTATTATTGTTGTTCTGCTTCGCATTTGCAAGGACATGAACTCGGTTAAATCCAGACGCTTTACAGACTGGAGCCTCACAGCTCCAAGTCTGAGCGGACCTTCTCACGTCTCGCCTCCATTTTAGGGAAGCGGGACGTGACAGGTTTTGTTGGTGGCCCATGCAGGTCCCTTTTGCAACTACGAATTATCGGAACAACGATAATAATTATAGGATGTCCAATAAATAAATTTCGACATTCGAGTCATAAGCTTTGAGTCTAATTTATATTGTTTTCCTATGTCATTAGATGGCAGGAAGACGACAGACCCGAGCTGGTGGTGGGCCCAATCGTGCTGAGGTGCCGGATAGAGAGCCCACCAATGCTGAGATCATGAGGATGATGCATTAGATGATGCAGGTGCAGCAGGGTATGCTTCAGAATACCCAGAATACCCAGAATGCCCCTCGCTTCGAGCCAGGAGCGAAGCAGTTTCGGGAGCTGGGCCCGGCCTATTTTGAAGGATCTGAAGGACCGTTGGCTGCAGATGAGTGGATTCGAAATATGGAAGATAATCTGAAGATGTCGAAGAACAACCTGGCTGGATGGGTTGATTTGGTGAAGAAGCAGCTCAGGGATAATGCCCGCAACTGGTGGGATGCAGAAGAGGAGCTGTTGGTGAAGCCGATACCTTGGGCTACTTTCAAGTCCAGGTTCGATAAGGAGTACTTTCCGAAGGCTACCAGGAGGGAGATGTTGTAGCGATTCATTGAACTAAAGCAGGGAAATCTGACGGTGGACCAGTACCATCAGGAGTTCACCAGACTGAGTCGCTTCGCACCGAAGATGGTGTAGGATGCTGAGGAGAAAGCTCAGAGGTTTCTGCAGGGTCTTTCCCTAGATCTGCAGAGCCTGCTGTCTTCATCAGATTTGGAGTCATATCAAAAGTTGCTGGTAGCTGCTAGGAGACAGGAGCGGATTACGAACCAGAAGAGAGGGCAGACTTCTGGAGCTGGGAAGAGGCCTATGGAGCATGCCAGAGCAGTGGTTAGGCCAGGGTTCAAGCCTAACCAGCCAATGCAGTTCAAGAGGCCAGGTGTGCCTACTCTGAAGACTTGCCATTTCTGCAGCAAGACTGGTCACATCAAGGAGCAGTGCAGGAGATTTCTGGGCCAGTGCCTGATTTGTGGAGACGCTACTCATGCAGCGAAGGATTGTCAGCATGCAAACCAGATGCGGAGAGCACCGGATGGAGTTCAGCAACAGAGAGGACCAGTTGCAGCTCAGTCGTTGCAGCAGAGAGCACCGGTACCTGCTGGACATGGAGCAGTCCTCATTCCATAGAAGCGGGCTTTTCAGCAGGCCATGCAGCCAAGGAGGCAGGCTTTCCTGATGACAGCAGTGGAGAGCGAGGCTGTGGATGAGGTTATCGCAGGTAACCCTCAGTCTAGTTGTTTCCTTCCTTAGTTAGTTTTGGCTTGTTAGATTATGTTTGGTTTCTTGCATATGATTGTTTACTAGAATAGGGGTTGATTGTTAGATTGTCTATTAGGTGTGATTTTGGTTTGCACATTTCATGCACGAGTCCTCTTTGACTCTGGTGCATCGATGTGCATTATATCCCGAAGCTTTGTGGACAAGAATTCCTTGACGACATCCCCTCTT
Source organism: Scilla litardierei (assembly GCA_030789695.1). Taxonomy (NCBI): domain Eukaryota; kingdom Viridiplantae; phylum Streptophyta; class Magnoliopsida; order Asparagales; family Asparagaceae; genus Scilla; species Scilla litardierei. The sequence goes on from CM061136.1 coordinate 157,632,583, forward strand.
TCCAAGAGTTGGAACATCGTTACAGGAAATGGCGTGATCTCGGTGCATCGTGGTTGCAATTCTTGCCCTTTGGTGGTCTGTGGACATGAGCTTTACGCTGATTTTATTGTCCACGACATCATCAACTATGATGCCATCCTTGGAATGGATTGGCTTGCGAGTTTCTATGCTACGATCGATTGTCGGAGGAAGAAGGTGGTGTTCGAGATCCCAAGACATCTAGTGTTTGAGTTCAGTCGAGGTAGCAGTTCGCTTGGCCCTGTCAGATTTCGGGCCGGACCGATGGAGATTGTTGCTATGCAGTTGGAGCAGAGTAGACCAACTGTGGTACGAGAATTTGACGACGTCTTCCCTGAGGAGATATCTGGACTGCCGCCCGATCGAGCTCTCGAGTTTTCGATCGATCTTATTCTGGGAGCGCAGCCTATTTTGAAGGCACCGAATCGTATGTCTCCAGCTGAGTTGGAGGAGTTGCGTAGGCAGCTGGATGAGCTTTTGCAGAAGGGTTACATCAATCCTAGTGTGTCTCCGTGGGGAGCACCGGTACTGCTGGTGAAGAAGAAGGATGGTTCGCATCGCATGTGCGTGGACTACAGGGAGCTGAATGCTGTGACCATCAAGAATAAATATCCATTGCCTCGTATAGATGACATTTTTGACCAGCTTGGCAGATCGAGGGTGTTCTCTAAGTTGGATCTGAGGAGTGGTTATCATCAACTGAAGGTGAAGAAGGAAGATATCCCGAAGACAGCATTCAGGACGAAGTATGGTCACTACGAGTTCGTGGTTATGCCCTTCGGTGTAACCAATGCGTCCGCAGTTTTTATGAACTTGATGAATCTGATCTTCTACGACTTTCTAGATAAGTTTGTTGTTATCTTTATTGACGATATCCAGATCTATTCAAAGTCGGAGGAAGAGCATGCATCGCACTTGAGGACAGTGTTGGAGATTTAAGGAAGCATCGTTTGTATGCTAAGTATTCCAAGTGAGAGTTTTGGTTGGACAGTATTGCTTTTCTCGGGCATGTGGTGTCAGGGGATGTAATTTCAGTAGATCTCGAGAAGATTAAGGCTATCAGAGAGTGGCCTGTTCCGCTGTCAGCATCTGAGATCAGGAGTTTCCTTGGGCTTGCAGGTTATTATCGGCGCTTCATTAAGGACTTCTCCCGTATTGCTGAGTCGATGACCAGATTGACGTGGAAGGATGTACCATTTGTTTGGTCTGATGATTGTGAGAAGGCCTTTTCTATTCTGAAGGAGAGGTTGACGACTGCCCCTGTTCTTGTTGTGCCCGATCGGAGTGGAGGATTTGAGATCTTTTGCGATGCTTCTGGCAAGGGTCTCGGTTGTGTGTTGCATCAGCATGGGCACGTGGTTGTGTATGCTTCTCGTCAGCTCAAGACCCATGAGAAGAATTACCCGATGCACGACTTGGAGTTGGCTGCAGTCGTGTTTACACTCAAGATTTGGAGGCACTTCCTGCTGAGTGAGAAGGTGAAGATCTTCACCGATCACAAAAGTTTGAAGTACATTTTTACACAGAAGGAGCTCAACATGCGACAGCGTCGATGGTTAGAGCTCATGGTAGATTATGAGATTGACTTACAGTATCACCCTGGCAAGGTGAATGTGGTTCCAGATGCGCTGAGCAGACTTCCAGCGGTGATGATGTTGACTTCACAGTGGAGATTGCATCAGGATTTTTGCGAGTCTGGTATTGAGATTATACTTCCTGGAGAGACCTCTTTGTTGATGTATATGCAGATACAGTCGATGATCGTGGATAGGATCAAGGCTGGACAGGCTGGAGATCCGAAGCTGGTGAAGATTCGGGAGCAGGTAGAAGCCGGTCTGCGGACTGACTTCTTGATTCATGAGGATGGCTCGCTGAGGTATGGAGCCAGGTTGTGTGTGCTAGCTGGGGATATCAGAGAGGAGTTATTGGTTGAGGCACACAGTTCGCTGTATTCTGTGCATCCTGGTGGTACCGAGATGTACAAGTATCTTCGTTTGAACTATTAGTGGCATGGTATGAAGCAGAGTGTGGCTCGGAGCGTAGCCAAGTGTTTGGTATGCCAGCAGGTCAAGGTAGAGCATCAGCGTACGGCAGGGTTGCTACAACCGCTTCTGATCCCGGAGTGGAAGTGGCAACACATCACTATGGACTTTATGACTGGACTACCTCGGAGTCCGAAGCAGAATGATGCAATTTGGGTGGTCGTAGACCGATTAACCAAATCAGCGCACTTTATTCCTTTCCGAGTAGGACAGTCCACTGAGACGCTAGCGAAGAGATATATGGAGGTAAATTCTTTTACTCTCTGTTTCTATTTCCTTTTCCTAGTTTAGATAGTGATGTAACATGGATCATGCAGGAGATCGTACGACTTCACGGAGTCCCCGTGAGTATCGTGTCGGACAGAGACACGAGATTCACGTCTCTGTTTTGGCAGAGTCTGCAGAAGAGTCTGGGTACGAGTCTGAGTTTCAGCACGGCGTACCATCGCAGACAGATGGCCAGTCCGAGAGGACGAATCAGATTTTGGAGGACATGCTGAGAGCGTGCATGTTGGACTTCAAGGGATCTTGGGAGGATCATCTCCATCATGTGGAGTTTGCCTACAATAACAGCTACCAGGCGAGTATTGGCATGTCACCATTCGCCGCGCTATACGGGAAGAAATGTCGATCGCCACTGAGCTGAGATGATATTGGAGATCGGGAGCTGTTAGGACCAGAGATGATCATGGAGGCTGTGGATGTTGTGAGAACATCCGGGAGAAGCTAAGGATTACGCAGGACCATTTCAAGCATTGGGCAGATGCTAAACGGAGGCCTTTGGAGTTTCAGCCTGGAGATCATGTCTTTTTGAAGATCTCTCCGAATCGGGGAGTTATTCGATTTTGGAAGAGAGGCAAGCTTAGTCCGAGGTACATTGGGCCGTTTGATGTCCTGGAGAGAGTTGGAGCGGTGGCTTATCGCTTGGCGCTGCCGCCGTCACTGGAGGGTGTTCACGACATATTTCACGTATCTCAGTTACGTCGATACGTCAGTGATCCGTCCCATGCTGTGGATTTCTCGGAGATCACGGTTCGTCCGGATCTGTCTTATGATCAGCAACCAGTTGAGATTCTGGATCGACGGCAGAAGCAGCTGAGGAATAAGACCGTCGACTTGGTTAGAGTGCAGTGGCGTCATGGTTCCCCTGGGGAGTCCACCTGGGAGCGTGAGGATGATATGAGAGAGCGCTTTCCGCTCTTGTTTCTGAGCAGTGATTGATGTTGATTCTGAGGATGGAATCGTTCATAAGGTGGGGAGGATGTAACGGTCTGTTTTCGCTTTCACGCCTTGTCGTGCACGTAGTCTTGTTCGTGCACGTATTTATTTTAGACGTTGTCTGTATTTGAACCCTATATTGTGATATGTCGTTGTGACCCTCTCTGAGAGTATTAAAATTATGGTGTTGATTTGGAACGTCATTTCATGGGTCGTTCTCCCACGATTTGACCTTATTTGAAGAGACGTCACGATTCTCACTTTTGACGTGAGACGTTTCTATTTTTATTTTCGTCCCTCGATGTCGAAATTGTGATCCTTCTTCTTAGTTTCCTTTCTCTCGTCATTCCGGTCACCCCAGTATTTATTTCACAATTTTCGGACTTCGTTTGACCTACTTTCACTTTTGGCCCAACTTATTGTATTTTTAACCCTAAGTTTCATTGTATTTCTCCCTAATGATTGATTATTAATAAATTACACCAGAATTTGACTTGGCCCAACCCCTTGCCTATCCTTGGCCGCACACACCTGGTAGGAGAGAGAGAGGTAGAGATTGGGCTTTTTATAACTTTTTTTAAAACAAAATTTCTTATAACAAATAAACCCAAACCCTAACTAAAAGCCTAGAGCCCCTATACCCACGTTTCACTGCCTACCCACGTGATCACACCCCTCATCCCTTTAAATAAGGACCTAGGTTAATTTTTTTTTCACAACAACCAACTGCGCCGCCCTCTCCTATTCTTTCACGCAAAACACCCCGAGCCCACTGTTCTCTGCCCCTAACCCGTTGCCGGCCAACCCCTACCTCATCTCCGACATGCCTCCTCCCCTCAGCGCCACCGTGGGCCCGTCCTAGTCACTGGAGACCGCCAGAAACCGCCGCAAAAACGCCCCACCCTGCTGTAAACCGCAGACCACATCAGCCGCCTGCCGCCGCCGCAGGCCGCCGCTCCCCTCCGCTGTGAGTCCCCTCTGATCCCCCTGCACCGTTGCACTAGCCCTCAGGCCGTTCACGTCTGAAACAGCGAGTGATATCGCTGTTTTGTGTTTCTACGACGTTTCGACGCGTTGTATCATCGCTTCGCCGTCCCCCTCGCTGTTGGGGTCTTCCGTCAGCCCCCTACTGCTCCTAGGGGTGTTTTTCGACGTCACGAACATCTCCTACGACGCTCAACGTCGTAGACTCCGCGTGCGTCGAACCGTTCGTCTCGGTTGTTGTTACGGCTTCCCGGAAGCCGTAGAAACGTCTACCGACATCCTACTCGCTGTCTGGAAACTTGATTCGCTGATTTGGTCGCTGCCCGAGAATTGGCGAGCGTGGAATCTTATTTGGAATCTGGACGGGGAGCGTTTTCTAATATTCCAACCCTTGGCGTCGCTACCCGACGCCAGTGTAGCTCTCGCGTCGTGTTGAGGTAACGTTCTGCACCCTTGCCTGTTAAACAAGATAAAATCTTGTGTTTTTAATTGTTTAGATTCACTAATCAAGATAACTTAAATTGGGACTGTAGGCTGGTGGACTTGTGCACATAGGTAGTTTGGACTTTTGGACGGTGTTTTCGGACGTCAGGTTGCAGGCAAGTGAAACTTGCCCGTTCCTTGTTTAGGTCATGCTTTAGGCCACTTCTTGTACCGTAGCGTAAAAGAGACTAGGCAGTGAAATGATAGCTGCCTAGACGCCTATTTGATCTAGTTTGACAACGAAAATAGATCCGACACCCCACTTGATCTAGCTTGACAACGAAGCTAGATCCGACCCCTTTTACTTGCTTTCGTTCATGCTGCCATGTCATCCTTGCATCTCTACCTGTCATGTTTAAATTCCTTATCTGTACGCTTTTAAATACAATATGCCATGCCATGTCATCCATACATGAATGTTGCATTCGTATCACACGCTACCATACTTGTACTCCCTTGTTTAGGCTAGGCACCTGCTTTTGCGGGCACAACCCTACGCCAATAACACTCCCTGGCTCGTGATCCAGAAGATGGACGCCAGTCCATATACACGTGGTGGGGTAGAGTTAAGCGACCACTCAGCGTAGAAGTGGGCCTGTACAGCCACTTCAGCTGTAATGCGTAAACTCTGTGCACAACATGAAAACGTGACTTGTGAATCCATGTGAATGTTAGTAGCCTTGCTACTCCTGCCATGCCATGCTAGTTGTCTTATTGTACTTGTTGTTTTCCTTACCTGTTGCACTCATACTATAACTGCCATGTCATTTCATAAATTTTAGAACTGCTAGGTTGTTTACTTTTCTTTTAGTTTCCTTGCACAAGTATTTTGTTAACTTGCTGACATGTGCCCCTCTCTCTTTTGGGTGTCACATGTTAGACCCTGAGCCAGAGACCGTTGTTGAGGACGAGGTGTTCGCTGACGCCAAGCCTGAGCCCACGTTTGACGAGGAGTCTGTGGACACCGGTGACCAGTCTTAGAGACTGTTCTGAGTTTCTTCTGTTTTAGGTTGCTGTTAGTTGTCGGTGCGTAGCACCTTTACTTTCTGTACTTTTGTTGGCCATGCTTGGGCCTTTTAGACTCTTTTCTTTCCAGCCTGGTGGCTTTTCTGTGATGTTGGAACTTAATTATTATGGACATTCTGAGATTGAATAAAATTTTATATGTCTCTCTTTCCTTATTATTATTATTGTTCTGCTTCGCATTTGCAAGGACATGAACTCGGTTAAATCCAGATGCTTTACAGACTGGAGCCTCACAGCTCCAAGTCTGAGCGGACCTTCTCACGTCTCGCCTCCATTTTAGGGAAGCGGGGCGTGACATCAGTACACGTATACAATCATAATACATCATCCTATGCTTGCATACCATACCTACATCCTTATATGCTTACCACATATCTACACCAAACATAGTCATACATATAATACATTCACACAATAGCAATTTACATATCATTAATATACTACTACATATACCTATCCATACATAGTTACGACATACAATAATCGTGTATACCTCATGGTATACACATACACACACAACATCCCGTAAAGGCAAGCAGTACTATACAAAATTATAACCCTATTAGCATACGTTTATTACATATATTCATACAGTATCCATATAACTACCTATGACTAAGCACATACATATCTACGTACAAGCACACGCTCATACGTACTAACATATAGATCATATAATAGGCCTGCACACTTAACTATAAATACACATATTATCATTATACCTAACATGCACATGACTTTACTAGCATATTATTTCAAGTATTTACAATTACCTTCAAACTACGTACACCACTAGTAGATATTCCAACACTAATTCTAATATACACAGACATCCCCAAAGTGGTATAGCTATCCACACACATATATAAATACTATCATTCATACAACTTCATATATATCATGAATAACACTGAGTATGCATATATAGCACAAGAGACAATCATTAATATACTAAGGGTAGAACACTTACACATGAGTGGTACGCAGGGGTTCACACACACGGATCCACACACTCTACCTATATACATGTACCACGACGACATCACAATAACACTAATGACACACCATACTATACTAAGATTGACATAGGTAACGACAAGCACTAGTAGGATGACTAAGCAATAGTAAGGGAACCGAAATCAAATAGCGTAACGAAACAAGATCGGGATGAACGGGTTCAGAAAAGGCGAGGATAAGGAGAAAGCTTGGTTAGGTGAAACATAGATGTAATTGTGAATATTTAAGTAAGGAAAAGAAAGATATAATAATATCCTTATAAAATACAGGAGAATAGTGTGTAGATGATATAAGTTAAAATACGAAGTAGGGATTAGACAAAAAATAATTAGTATAGAGATGAAGTGACTGTTCTGCAATTGGAACTAGATTTGTACTAAGAAATTTGGAGTAGGAAAAAAACAAAGAATATAAAAAACGAACATACTTGAAAAAGTTGGAGTTTTCTTCCGTATAGAAAAAATATTTAGAGGTCGGTACAATAAGCTGTTTGAAAAATATATATATATTAAGAGAATAAATGGTATATTGGATTATCGAAAAGTCATTATATGAAGGAAGTAAGATATTCGCATGAGTATGAAAGATATAGGTTAGGAAATATTATAAGGTAGTAATTTAAAGATTTCGGCAAAAAGTTTCGAAATTCAAAGGATGAATTTAAATCAACTGAAGGGTAGCAGGTCTAAGCTCATGAAATATTTTCAAAGACTTTAAACTGGGAGAGGAATACAAAATAAATAATATTGAAAATACTTTTCGAGGGTCAGGATTGTAATGGGGAAGATTCAATGATTTATGATGAACGACATGAAGGAATCACGTGAATCGAAAGCAAGGGAGTGAATCAAATATTCAAACATAAATACGACTGGGAAATAATTTAGTGAATATCCTACGATGGAATTATATGGTCATTAGCTCAAAAGTGTAATGATTAGGAAAATGATAGAAATCAAGGGTTCTAATTACTGGACCGACTAAAGATTAGGAGAAACTTAGCACTAAGACTTTCTAATGAACTAGACTGTAATAGAGATCTCAGGGAAAGGGCCCTTATAGAATCAAGATTACGTTTTACTGAGCCCGAAATTTGATGGACTCAAGCGAACGACTAAAGGAAAGACTCTAGAAATCTAATATGGTCAGAGCTGGGTGAGAGGCTACCAAGACATCCTAAGATGAGTACAACTAAATCTTAACGAAGGTGCCTGACTATCAAACTTGGACGTCTATCTAAGTCTTCCTACCATCTAAGACAAGGAAAACCTTCACATTAGATCCAATTTTTATGACTCGAATGTTTCAAATGTTTCATTGGATGTTTTATTATTATCGTTGTTTCGATATTTCACAGGTGCAACGACCTGCATGGGCCACCACAAAAACTTGTCATGCCCCGCTTTCCAAGTATGGAAGGCGAGACGCGAAGAGTTCCGCTCAGACTTAGAGCTGTGAAGCTACAGTCTGATAAGCGTCTGTTTGTTCATCCATTCGTAGATTCTTGCATTGCAATGAAACAACAACAATAATAATATGAACGCAGGCAATAAAGAACCAACATTCAAAGCAACATCTAATTTATTATTCCAAACATCCAGAGATAGTCATAAAAGAAAAGTACAAGAGAGTCTAAAGAGAAAGGCCTCAAGCATGGCCGAAACTAAAACAAGATAAGGTGCTACGCACCGAAAACTAACAGCAGCAACTAAGAAACAACAGCAACTAAGAAAAGTCTACAGCTGAGACTAAGACTGGTCCTATGTATCCTCGAACAGGATGTCAGCAAAAGCCTCAAGCATGACGTCAGCAACCTGATAGTCCTCAGCAACCACCTTAGACTCAAAGCTTGACATGTGACACCCAAAGAGAAAAGGGCACATGTCAGCAAAAATCTCCAAAAGGAAAAAAGGAGACTTTTGTGCAAGGAAACATAAAAGTAATGGCAGTTATAGGATGAATGCAATTAGCAGTTTAAAATGTGATGACATGGCATAATATTCAATGAATGCAACAGTTTAAAATGAACATGATATTTTGCAATGCATTACACGTCGTAGCAAAAAGCTACTAAACAATTTTCACGATTTTCACAAAAAGCATGCATGTCACGATGTGCACAGGGTTTACGCCTTTCAGCTGAAGTTGATGTACGGGCAAAATTCTACGCTAAGTGATTGCTTAACCCTACCCCTCCACGTGTGTATGAACTGGCGCTCATCTTCTAGATCACGAGAAAGGAAGTGTTCTTTATTTGGTATATGGGTGCACCTAGCCTCATTCATGAAGTAGGAGTCAGAATCCTACTCGCCACAGCTTATTCTTTACATGATATATGAGTCAGAATCCTACTCGCAGCAGCTTACATTTCATTTATAGCGTGTGCTACACATTCATGACAAGACATTCAATACATGAAATGACATGTGATATGCAATATGATAGTATAACGGCAGTTATTGAAAGCGTACAGTTATATCAAAAGTAAACGTGACAGGTAGTATGCATGAACATGGCATGTCAAGGTGTCGGATCTAGCTTCGTTGTTAAGCTAGATCAAGTATGGTGTCGGATCTAGCTTCGTTGTCAAGCTAGATCAAGCATGGTGTCTAGGCGACTATCATTTCACCGCCTAGTCTCTTTTACACAAATTCACAAAATAGTTTAAACATGGCTTTAACAATAATCTGAGCAAGTTTCACTTACCTGAATCAACGTCCACAAGTCCTCAGTTCAACGGTGTCCAGATCTCTTCCTATGTACTCAAACCAATCACCAACATACAGTCCAGTATCATTAAACTTCAATTAGTTATTTATTCAAAGCAATGAAAATTACGGTTTTTATCTTGTTTAAACATGAGGGTGTGGGTTCCTACAGATCGGGGGTTTACCTTAACACAACGCGAAAGCTACACTGACGTCGGGTATCAACATCAGTGGTTGGATTTCGGCAACGAGCAAGGACGACGTGCGCTAGCAGCAAAGATGGCCGCAAGAGCACGGGGCTAGGGAGATCGGCAAGTGGTAGCGGCCTCGGGGGCTTGCGACTGGAGTGTCGGATCTAGTGTAAGATGGGTCTGGACGTTTGTAGAGGAGGGTGCGGATCTATGCGGTAGTAAGAGGGGCTGCTGTAGGGTGTTAGGGGAGGAGGCTGGCAAGGGGAAGGAGTTGCGGCAGGTTTTATGGGATGAAGGGGTGTTGTGCTGCATACGTGGAGGAGGGGCTGGTGTTTGTGGGGGATATAGCCGGTCTGCAGGGTGGTGCGGAAGTTGGGGAAGGCTGCTGGGAGGTTGTCAATGGTGGAGGGTGGCTGGAGTGATGGGTGATATGGGCCGGATGGCAGGGGTCTTCAAGGGGGCTGCGACAATGGAATGGCAGGTCGAGGGCTAGGAGAGGAAGTCGCCGAGCTGTCGTTGGTTTAGGTGGGGGGGTGCACGCGGCTTTGGAGGTGGTGGTCGGCAGCTTTGCCGCAAGGGGAGGCCGTGGGGGAGTTGTCGAGGGCAAAAGGATGAAGGGGAAAGTCGACGGCTTTGAAAGAGAGAAACCCTGGGTGCTAGATGCGTTTCAACATTGAGAGTTGCTAAATGAGTTAGAAAAGGGGTAGACTTAGGCTTGATTAGAGAGAGTGTGTGTGAGATGGAGAGGGTAGACTTAGGGTGCAAATAGACTAGGAAGATATCATGTGATTCGTATGATAACCTATAGATTTGATTTAATTAGAATTGATTAAGATTTCGACTTCAATTAATTAGGGCTAAGTATAAATTGAAAGTGATTAGGTCGATAGGTCGGTCTTAACGGTGTCCGAAAAATCTAAGAAAAATATCGGGACGACCGTGTCGACGAGAGGATCGAGACTACGATGATCGATCATGTTCTAAGTTAAAGAGAAACGGAACTAAAAATAAAAAGGTTAAACGTCGAAGTCTAAAGTTACGACACCCTTTCGATCAAAGCTGATTTGTGGGAGAACGGCCCGTGAAATGACATTCACAAAAAATTCCATAAATAAGTACTCTCTCAGAGGGTCACAAGACATATAACTTCGCGCATTCGGGATACAAGAGGAGGTCACAAAAATACTCGTACGAACAAGAAGGTATGCGCACAAAAAAACACACGATCGAAAAGAGACAGTGACACATTGGAAAGCTAGTGAAGAATGCAATCTAATGAGCTAAGAATGGATGAGAAATTCTAATCATATAAAAATTGGTAGAGTTTAGAAGACAGAAACAGATTACAAAAAATCCAACACAAGACAACCAGACGCCTGGAGTTCATCACTCAAGCGTCTGGGACACTGTTCAGGCGTATGATAATTCTTCATCAGACGGCTTAGAAAATGTAATACATTGTTTTCATGTATACGAGTATTATACTACGTATTTTTGATCGTATTTTGTCCACGTATATTTTCATATATTTTAGAGATTTTTCCTTAATGCTTTTATAATTATAATAATTCAAAAAATCTATTTTCCAACATCTTTAACTACATTTTAAATTGACATAATGTGTGGTATTTAAATTAATACATGCTATATGGTAAGTAGGTTGCATTAATAAAGTTATTCATATTTTCTAAAAATGAAAAATTCAAATTTTCCTAAGTTGACACCGAACCTAACTATGTGTCACATGCTTATTCTCCTTAGTTCTAATTATGCCACATACCCACCCACATGGCACATCCTAGTTAATGGAGATGATGATGAGACTTGGATGAAGAATATAAAAGGGAAAAAGAAAAAGAAAAGAGAAAGAAAAAAAAAGAAAAGGAAATTAAGAAGAAAGGGAGATTAATTGTTTTCATCTCCTCCCCCTTTCACCCTAGCCACCCATTGGTCCACCACCTCCATCACCTTGGCCGACCACCACCCCTAGCACCTCCCCTTCAACCACCACCTCTAACACCATCTCCCATTGGTTAGAAGAAGAAGGAGGAGGAAAGAAGAGGAGAAAGCTTGGAAGAAGAAGGAGGGTTTGAAGAAGGTAATCTTGGAGGAAAGCTTAAAGCTTGGAAGGATAAGAGCTTGAAGAGGAGGACTTTGAGGTAGGATCTCTAGCCACTCTAGTTTAGATTCCAATCGCATGAATTGTGTAGGAAATATTTGTATGTTCTAAATTCTATATTGTTGCAAATGAAAAGGAAAATGGAAGTTTAGGATTTAATGAATATTGTAACATATCAAATGTTGGTTAATATGTTAAAGATTGTGACATGCTTCCATACATAATAGTAGAAATGCCTCATGTTAATTTGCATGCTAAAAATTGTTCTATGCCACATGTTGATTAAGAATTGGTTAGCATGGTAAAATTGTCATATGCTTCCATGTGTGTTTTGTTTTATGTCCTATGCTATATGTTGCTTATTTTTTGGAATGGGTATAACTTTTGTTCTAGATCTCCAAAAATCATGAATTAATACAATCTAGAAAGCTTGTTAAGTTGGTTTTCAACTTTCATCTTGAGACCACACTCAAATTCGGCCTGTAAGTAGACTGAAATTAGTGACTTCTGCCGTAGTATTTAATTTTGGCAGATTCTGCACTATGTTGGGAAACTGAGTATAACTTTCCCTTCAGAACTCCAAATGAACTGATTTAATACAATTTGGAATCTTAACTGAAATAGCTACACTTTTTCTGTTGAAACCTTGCCATCATTTTTACTGTAGATAACTGCAATTAATTGATCTTTACAGCCAAATAATCCAGTTTCAGACAGATTCTGCACCTTATACTCTAGAAGCCATAATTATGGGCATATACATCCAAAATTTATGTTTTTAGTTCCTATGAAAACATGGATAACTTATCTACAGGTTTGTTCATAACTCTAAGTCAACTTCTCAATGTAAATTTACGAAAATTAGTAGCTTTTTTACATGCCATGTTTTAATAGCAAATGGTTCCTTTTTATGAATGTAGTAGCATGTTAAAGAGCTCCTTGTTGTATGTAACGAGTTAGTAATTAAATGTTCATTTGTGGAAATTAGTAGTTTGCCCTATGCTTATATGAAATGTTGTTTTTTGGTTTATGCTCCAGCCATGGAAGTATAGTGGGATGTAAGGGTTTAATTCATGAAAATTTGTAAAGCGGTGCTCGTGGTTAAATCCGACATCGATGAAATGATGAAAGGGATGGAAATGAGAATTTACGGTAAATGAGACCATTGAAATGAAAGACACGATGAACTGATTTATGAACTGAGAGTGAGGATGAATGTTAATAACAACATGGAATTCTCGGTCCATCTGGAGATGGGTGAGATTCTGTGCATGTGGTTTGGGAGAAACACGTGTAAAATATAGGCTTAATGACTCGACGATATATGTATCTCACTCTCATCACTCCCATCAGGGGGAGTTGGCAGAGTTGGAGAGGCCCTTGGTGTACTCGCGTTGCATCATGAGGTATTTGAGTAACACTATTCTCACACCTGTCAGGAAGAGTTACGAGAGGCCCCGTTACACTGATTAGTGCTCAGGTTCCACTGCGGGGTACCACCTTTTTGTCCACCCTGGGTGAAGTCCAGCTCCTTACGTCATGTGTTTTACCCGGGTTTCCGAATCACAATTATAATTGGAAAACTTTGAAGGTCAATGCATTGTAACGAATTATCATCTGTGGATGTTCATTACTGTTGTCTGCTTTTCTTTATGCATATTACATTTACAGTACCTTTTCTCTTATGCTCGGTACTTGCCTGTGATGTTCCCGTTTTACATTATGCATTTAATTGTTTCCATGATTACTACCAGTAGCAGACCTTTAGTTAGGTTGAGCAGTTATCAGACTGACCCCTATATAGCATAGTTAGATTTCCTTTTGGGTCACGCGTTGACGTGTCCCATCCCACTTTTCTCTAGGATTTGAGATAGAGCAAATGGACCGGGATTCGATTCAGGAGATCACCCGAGCTTCCCTTGGGAGTGGCATAGAGTTTGGATGTTTGGGTTGGAGTTGTGTGGTTGTACCTTGAGCGTTGGGTGTAGTGTTGTGCATGAGAGTGGATTGTATCTTGTATATGTTATTGTAAGATGTAATAATATGAATCATGTTTTAAATATACTGTGTTCTTTGAGATGTGTACTTCTGTGATGTTGTTTCTGAGTTGGAGCATTGTACGTACTTTCGAGCACGTGCGTAGTGACCTTCGTCTTCTCTCTTTGTACTCTCTCTTCTTCTTTCTTTATCACCATCGTCTCTTCGGGAATACCTGAGATGGATTTATACTTTCTGTGTATCCTGGGGAGTGGAGCGTGATAGAAAATGGGGTGAGAAAAATGAGAGCACACGAAAACTAACACCCAATGTTCAATCGTCTGGAGTTTACCAGTCAGACGTCTGATCGAATGTTCGGATGTCTAGCCAATTAGCTTCAGGCAATTGACAGATGGCTGTCTAGCAATCTAAAAGCTGACACACCAGACGTCTGGTGACTCTATGCCAGATGTCTGATCCTGCTCCGAAAGCACTACAAAGAGTGTTTTGGGCTAGGGATCAAATGGGATGGGTTCTAGACTAAATCTATGATACCCTAAGATGGAAATGATGCAATGCAAGTGAGCATGTGCATATATTCAAGGCTTAACAAATATTATATAAAGAAAAGAAAAATACATGAAGAGTGTATAAAATACACTTGAAGTCCAATACTCTTCAAGCCAAGCTTTTCCTCCAAAGCGTTGAAGCCATTTTTCCATCACCAGTATGCCTTGTCTCCATCAACATAATCATTAGTAAATCTGTGACTAAAAATATAAGATGATTAGTACACAACATGATGTTGATCACCATCAAAACAACATTGTTCTTGAACTCAAGAACCAACAATTAGGAGCACCAACGAGATGGTGTGTAGTGTTTTGGTGGATATTTTGAGTTTTAAACATTCCCAGGGAAAGACCATAACCACTTGTCAATGAACCAGAGGAGTCCTACGTGGCCTTCAAACTCTTTTGACCATCTTATTTAGGTGCTTTGGTATGCTTTTGTATTGAGGTGAGTAAACGTCAATTTTGTTCGCTCTTTTATGATTGAGGATTGTGTCGAATGTACGTGCTCTGTTATTAGTAATTATTGGGGGCAAAGTCTTAAAAACCGATAGTATTTTGCTTTTTATTTTGATGATTGGTGGAACTATATGCGACATGGGAAAGCTTGAAATGTGCTTATACAAAATTTGAGGCTAAGCGTATTTGGCTTGAAAGAGACGCAAATATGTCATTAAATAGATTTCTTATTTAATTATAGGTGACGAATATGTGAGTTTTTGGTTGAAAGGCATGAAATGGTTTGTTTGAGAATTTTAAGGTATCATACCTCCCGAGTAGGGATGTAAATTGTCATGAGCAAAGCCCAATTGGGCTTGCCACATTCACTTCTTTACAAATGCTTTATTGATTCTTTCTAGTAGAGATGAGTAAAGAATTAATGAAGGAATTGTAGAGATGAGAATGCTTGGTTCCAACTATATTATTAGCATGTTTAATGTTGTATTTAGATAACAGCTAATTAAGAAGCAATATCTATAGAACAAATAACAACACATATACTATATATTGGTCATTGCTTCTTTTAATTATTTTATTTTTTATGTTTTGATGCTCATGGCCTAGATAGGCTATAACAAAGAACACTACGGACCCCAAGAAAATAACGAGTTTTCCATTTTTGGTCCAAGAAAAATCAGTTGTAGGGTGTTTGTTTATAAAAAACCCAAGAAAATAATTAAGGGCATAGCAAGAAATATCCCAAAGAATTGGAAAAATAATAAAATTATTGGAAGTTTAGAAATCATAGTCTATGGTGGAGGCCATAGCTCTTATATTAATATGATTTAAACGTTACAAGATGGTGGATACTGAGGGTCAATGCCCATTCATTACACTTCCCCTTATCCATCCATCATTGTAAACTCGACATATGAATACTTCAGGATTCATAATGCTTGTGAGTATTACAGGGAATGGATACTTCTGGATCATGGTTTAGAGACAACAAGTCTCTTTAATTTTCCATGTTCTGTGGATATCACTAGGGGTAGATACTTCTGGATCCAGAGTTAATGTGGTTGCCTCGTTAAAACCTCTGGCTATGGAAAACCCAGTGGGAAAAACCATAGCTAAGGGAAAAGAGTACAACTCTACATTTAACTCCTCCTGATCTGTACAAGCTTCAGGCTTGCAGATCTCCTAGGCATCTATACATCAATCTCATCTACAACATTCCGAAAAAATACAAAATACAAGCATCGCTCATCTATACAAGTAGCGCTCATATATGGCATCTACTGAATCCAAGAGAGCTCCTCTGAAGATGTGTGCTCTGTCTCATCGCCTTTGATGTAGACTTCTCAAGGATGAGCTAGGGAAGTGGCATGGTCTACAGATTCGGTAGATAGCTCCACGTCTCTAGTCTCTGACCCAGTCGTCACTGTGTCTGTGAGTTACTTTAGGGCATATCTATGCATACTCTTGATTTACTTCTTTGATGATAAGCTTCTCGGAATGGTAGGATGATGTTTGCTTTAGTCACATGCTTTGCAGATTTCTAGGATGTGGCATGTCCTTTGAGGTGGTCATCGCGATGATTTATTACCTGCATAAGCAAATACATTTAACATGGAGGATGATCCTTTATAGAAGTGACCCTTAGAGGTAGCGCAGAAGATGCATAGCTCTGGTCTAGTGACGCGCTGTAGGCACTGCAGTATATCCGCCTAAACAGATTTATTGCTGACGCTATATAAAGAAGCGTGCAGTTGGCCAGATAAAGGAGTGTATCAAAGACACTCAAGTAAGGCACTTCAGGACCTAGGATATCCTTCTCATCTTCCAGCAAACGGAAGGGGTCTTTATGTAAATCCATACAACCAATTGATGTATTTAGTGGATTACAATTTTCCATGTATCTTCATCAACTTTGGGTGTATGAAGTTAAATGTCACATGATTTTCATCTTTTGGATGTTATTTTCATCTTCTGGATGTTATTTTCATCTTCTGGATGATGTGTTCATCTTCTGGATGAGGGTTTCATCTTCTGCATGATAAGTCTGTAAGCCAAGATTTTTGCCTAGGTCTTGCATATCATATTTGATAGTTAGGCTTAAACATATTTTTCGGCTTTCTCTTCAGGAGATCTGATGAGATTTGAGTCATTTGAAAATATAATCCCAAATCATTTTCTTTGCTCTTTTAAAGATGCAAAGACAACCTTTAGTAGGAATCCTTATTTTGGTAAGGAACTTTCTTGGTTGTATTATATATATTTTTCATAGAATAGACGTCTCAAAATCTATTCAGACAAGCAAGAGAATGGGAATAAATCCATAAGGGTATGCTATCACAACATCCATAGCAGCAAAAACCCAAAATTTTCCTTTGCTAATCACATTATTTTCACAAACATAACCAGGGAACCTGATGCATCAGTTTTATTTGTACGTGAGTCAAGCTTATCTTACTTGATTACTTCCTGGTTTCAGAAAAATGAACCTCTAAGCTATAGCATATTGCTTATAGCATACGATTTTTATTTATATTTGTGTTTATACAATACTCATTATGCCTACAGGTTTGATATCTTTTGATATCAGGACTTCTGGTCCAAACACTTCACATTTCATAAGCGAGTCCAGCTCAGCTTATTATTACCGTGTTCCACATTTTTGGCCAATCTCTACGTTTGCTTCTGGCAACGGAGTGTGGAACGATATTTATAATAATAACATGTAGTGACAAAATGAAATGTGAATAAGTTTTCGACAAGTGTGTTCTTATCCAAACACCTCCCCATGTACGTGCATTATACAGTAATACATCAATTTATTCCAGATGCATCTCTTTTAGAGGTTCTGGAAAAGGAGAGGATATGGAGATGACCTCACTTTCCGGTGGTGGTATTGTTTAAAGGTCTCTAGGAGTTTTCCTCTCTTTGGAGCCTCGTGGTATGTCCTCTCATTTATTGAGGACATCCACTTCTGCTACTGGTGGATTGCATCCATTATTTTTGGTATGTCAATCCTAGCTGGATTTTTAGCAGCACAGATGTGTGATTTTGAAAATATTTAGTTTGTCAGTTAATATGTCCGAAAACTGTTTAATAGTTTCATTAGTGTGGATCTTCAGGATCACATCACTATTCATGATATTTGAAAGGTCAACTGAGCTTCAAGCTCATGGATGATTGTAAAATCCATGTTGAACCTAATACTGGGAATTTAAAGAGTTCTGAATGTGAAGGATCTTCAAGATCTAATCTTCACTATCGATTCTTTATATGAGACCCATCACGGCACAATCTTTGAGATGTGCTCTAAATGCTTGCCCCATTTTCAGTGCTCGAAATCTCTTTATCTGGGGTAATTAAGCCCAATAAGTAGATCTAAGACGGGAGTGCTTGGAATCAACTTATCTGGGGTAATTAAGCCCGATAAATAGATCTAAGATGGCATTATGATGGTTTATTGTTTGTGCTATAGGGATGGACACATCATGTCATAATCTATAAGATGTACTCTAAACGCTTTCCATGTTAGGAGTTCTCGAAAACTGTTTTTATGGGGTGATCAGGCCCATATAAATAGGTTCTAAGGAGGCGTTTTGATTGTCTGCAGTGTAATTGCATGTCTCCATACAGTTAATAGCAACTGAATTTTTAACAGATGAGTAATCCGTTTAAATCATTTTAATGATTTATTCATATAACACATTTTTGCGTTTGAACACAAACTTCAGGGTGTTCGACTTTATTCCAGTTGTAAATAATATCTGATTTCCCAGTGTTATCCAATGTGCACGCCATTTAGTAATGTGTCTTATATGCTGTGAAAAAACTGGACTGCGGTTGCATAATAGGATTGATTATGACCATTTTTTGAAGATATATTGATGAGTACACTAAGGTACATCATCAGCCCTATGTAGGGAGTGGATACGTCCACTTTTATCCCTCATATACTCTCAAGATACCCAAAGGTCATATTATTTTAATGATGATAGTAAATATATCATCTTAAATTCTTTTGAGGAAGTGAAGAGAGTCAATGTCCATGTGTAGTGGATATGATCTCGTAATCATTTTCTCGTTAAATGGAATAATGAAAACGCACCCTTCTAAAGAAACTTCGTGTTCTTCAGATTTATAGGATTGGTTAATGATGTCTTACATCATCAATCCAGAGTGGCATATAGTATCGTTATAAAGTTTAAAATTGGACGATTCTAGACACTTCAGGTGTTCCAAATAATTCCTCTTTTAGAATTTATGTTGGTCTATTGAAAGACAATTGGAATGCTCATGTATGGTCTTTAGGCCATTATATTATGATTCGTTCATTAAGGATTTTGTTTTGACGAATATCCATTGAAAAATTTGTAAGTTTCTTTTTCAGAGAGTACTGGGTATCCTCATAGAGTATTCAGGCTAGCAAAGCCCGAATCTCAAGTCAGACGTCCCAAAATAGCTTTCTACTAGACTATTCTTATGGTGAAATGCTAATAATAGCATATGTCTTGAAGTGTCAATCTATAATTGTTTGACATAAGCAAAAAATTAAGCGTAAAATTTTGCTGTAGAATGAAATGCATATAAAGAAAAGGAGTTTATATATTAATAAGTTTAGAAACATAGTCCTATTAATTATGTTATGGCAACTAATTATAGTTTTTCAAAATCTATGTGTTCTCGGGGAATAGCTTAGTATACAATAGCTACATCAAATTTCGTCATTAGATTAGCTTTATATATATTATCTATGTCATAAATTAATGACCTTTCATTTTGCAAATAGCAGTATGTGTCTTACCAAAACTTCTGGGTTTGGTCTAGTTTGCCATTGCATATTCCATGTCAAGGTATATCATATATTCCCTTTCTTTATATATATCAGGACGTCGTTGGTACTAGACTTCCCCTGTTTTCAGTCTTCCATATTGTTATTTATAAGGAAGACTGAATATTAGTATATTTAAGGAGACATATTCAAGGGAATGAGCTTGTTTCTATACTTCCACTTTACAAATTTATGCGGGACTTTTTTTTAAGTCCAATTGAATGATCAAGTATGGTCTTCATGCCGTTATTTTCTTGAGTCATTCAGGTTTTATGTGGATAAAGAAACATGCTAATGGGGAATAAATACATGGGTGTGAATTTCATAATGTATTTCTCACTTATATATTAAGTCACGACTTCAGGAGTGAACTTATACGTAAGGCTAGATTCAAAAATCTTTCCTTGTAAAGTGAGATTACTCTAAAATATCTTCAGCGGTGTTATGGCATACTTTTGGTGTCCATATCAGTCTATATAGACCATAGATATGCGAGACCTATATACCGCAAAGTGCGCATCTTTAATAAGATGGCATAAAAAAATTTCGCATGAAACCTCGTATTTGGTTTTATGATTTTATTTGAGCAAAAGGGTGTTGACATTTAAAATTTGAACTTCAGATTCAATTGTCAATGATTTTTAAACTTTTGAAGAATTATTTATTTGTGTGCCATAATACATAATTATAGTTATAAGCATTTGCATGGAGTATATAACATGTAATAAACATGTAATAAATATAATATAAAGCATTTAAGCAAAATAGTATGCTAAAAAATGTCATCATAGGAAGTTTATATGAAGCACGAATATATATGTATGTATGTATGTATGTATGTATGTATGTATGTATTAAACTTGATCTACGGAAAGCATTTGATAACGTTAATAGATAATTTATTCTCTTTCTATTACATGAGATGGGTTTCAAAGGTAAATTTATTAATTGGACATCAGAGTATATCTTTTCCACTATTCTCTGTTATTATTGATAGGGCTCCTGAAGGTTACTTCCCATCCAACAGGGGGCTACGCCAAGGTGACCCTCTATCCCCCTATCTCTTTGTCCTATTGAAGGAGGCATTTTCGCTACTTATGGCCAAAGCGGAAACTACTTGTTCTATTCAGCCTCTACGCAGGGCTGGGTCTATATCGCACCTGCTCTTCACGGATGACCTATTGGTTTTCTGCCGTGCCAACCCCCATTCCTTAAAGGAACTTAAATATGTTATTGGCCAACTTCAATCTTCTATCTGGTCTACATATTAAGTGGGACAAAAGTTCGGCAATATTCAGTAAAGGTGTTCGTAACCCAAGAAATCTTGCTGATATTCTGGGCATTAAGTTAGTTTCTTCTTTTACTACTTATTTGGGGTTGCCACTTTCTTCTAAGTACCCTAAGGCTTCATTATATAGTAGGCTGGTGGATAAATGCAAAAAGAAGCTCATAGGCTGGTCTTCATCGCTTCTTTCTATTTCTGGAAAAATTGAATTAGTGCGGACCGTTATCTACGGTATGACTGCCTTCTGGATGCAAGCTTACTGTATTCCCCTTTCTATCATTCGTGCTATTAACTCTGCTTGCAGGAAGTTTATTTGGGGTAAATTTAATTGTTGGGCTTGGAAGGATCTCTGTGCTTCTAAGAAAGAGGGAGGTGTGGGACTTAGGTTGTTGGAAGATCTGAATGTTGCCTATGGGGTCCGACTTACTTGGAGATTGCTTGCTACAAAGGGGTTTTGGGTGAATTTTATGAGGAAGCAATATAAGGCGGTTTCACGTGTTTTTTATTCGGCAAAGGCAAATGCTACACAGTCCGGCACTTGGAAATTTATCCTCAAGTCTCGCAGCATCTCCCAGAAACTTATCAAACATGCGGTAAATGATGGTGCCTCTACATCTTTTTGGTTTGATAATTGGCACCCTCCCTCTATCTTCTTCATACCCATCACCCTGGAACTGAGAGCATGCGGGTGTGCGATTTTTGGACGGTAGGAGGGTGGAAAAATGACCCGAGTATCATGCCCCTTTTGCCAATCCTAAAAAATATTACATTATCACGTAGATTGGATAGTTGGAAATGGAGCCCAGCGCAATATTTCTCTTTCCGTAGCGCTTGGGATGGTTCCCGAGTGCAACAGCCTTTATTTCCTTTGTACAGAGTTATATGGTACCCAAGACACGTCCCAAAAATGGGTTTATGCCCCTTGCGTGTTCTTAAGGGCAAGCTGCCGACGAGGGACTACTTATCAAAATGCGGTATAACGACGGACCACCTCTGCGTCATTTGCAATGATAATTCCAATGAGAGTGTACATCACTTATTTTTCGAGTGTGAGTACTCTATATATATATTGGCGAGGAGTCTGCTCAAACTGGGTTATTCAGGTGTACTACCGACTTCTTTAGCAGGAGTTTGTGAACTAATTTTGTCTCGCTATTGTAAATCGGATCCTGTGGGAGTGCTTGCCAAGGCGACATTAGCATCTATGGTTTGGCACATATGGAAGCAACGTAATAAGAGGATTTTCCAAGAAACGAAGATGGGAAAGACTGATCTATTTGAGGATATTGTGGTAGACGTCATCATTTCCCTCAGAGATATGGATACAGACCAGGCTACGGATTTGACACCCATTTCCAACTAGGGAATTATTGATTCTGGTTAATCTTATAGCCAGTTCGTTTAGTTTTTAGTTTTTTTTTCATCTTTGGAATTTATAGTTCGATTTTAGTTAAGAAGTATAATAGGATGTAGCGGGTGACGGCGCTTGTGCCCTCTACCCACTCTTCCTGTTATCTTCTGATACTATGAGCGGTGATTTTGTCCATATTTTGTACATATTTGATCATTAACATAGATCCTTTTTTACTTGCCAAAAAATATATGGTAAATGGATCCTAAGGTGCCTCCTTAGATTCAATCTAAGGAGGTGCCCCCATTTCCCACCATCTCCCACTTTTTTTTGAAATTTTTTCATGGGTTTGTTGTTCACCTTATGGATGATCAACATACCAAATTTCAAGGGAT